>OY751328.1:6084496-7460771 GCA_963564715.1 Catocala sponsa | reverse complement strand
ACTTATCTCATCTGTACAATACATACACCTTTCTAACAGGTCCACATAAAGTTTATTAAATATTTTAACTGCCTGATATTATATCAAACGTAAGCCATAATCTAAAACTTCTTAATGAATACGTAAATAGTATTTTTTTAATAAAACCTTATGTGGCAGCGTCGCGTGACCATGGCTGACCACAGTCAAACAGGTCACTCCCCCACACTACATTCATTGTACACTGGTTCGCTAATTACCACGCCAGTTTTCACCTTTCACCTCAAGAAAGCTCTTAAAAATAAAAGTCTAGACTGCCAGTTCTCATGTAAATTTTCTTTTATCTTGATGTCTTTTTTTGTTCATGTAGTGAAAATATGCTAATTGAACTTTGGAGGTAACATTATGTCAAAGGTTTATAAAATAACTAGCTTTTGCCCGAGGCTTCGCTCGCGTTATTTTAGAATTTGACAATCAATTCGGGTTGTACTCTGCTTGTAATAATATCATTCAAACATGATTCGAAAGATACGTGGTGCCATCTATTATCATACGAACGTTCTTGTTGTTTTCCTCGGGAACAGTAATTCTTTTCGGGATGAAAGGTAGCCTATGTCCGTTTCTGTACACTTGACAACGTATATGCAAAATTTCAGGATGATCGGTTCAGTGGTTTAGGCGTGAAAAGGTAACAAACAAACAAACTCATTTTCGCTTTTATAATATTATTTAGCTAGGATTAGGATTTACTATGAGTAACAGCTTAAGGCTTTACGCCATCCGGACAATTATACCAGGTATTGTATATTCATTAACCTTACCTAAGTATAGATAGGTATGTAGACAACATCTGTATGGCCTATATCTTCTCCCTAGCCTTTATTATTCCCAAGTCACTTGGGGTCGGTTTTCTAGTCTAACTGGATTTGACTGGATATTAGTTTTTACACAGAGCGACTGCAATCTGACCTCCGCAACACGAAGACTAACGATACCCTAAGGCTAGACCAGTGTCAGGATATTAGAGGGCACTGAATTCCCAATAACGACTGCCATAGATGTTCATGGCAGCCGGGACCGACGGCTTAACGTGCTCTCCGAGGCACGGAGCAGCCGATAATTATCAATCAATACGCACATAATTTCGAAAAGTCATATAACTTAGAAAGCCAGAGGTGCCCGACGTGGGTTCGAACCCGAGACACTCTGCATTGCAGTCTGTTGGTCTCTCCACTGAGCTATGGCCTATATACAGAATTCTTATTTAGGTTTAATATACTTTATATGGTACAGTTTTGATATATTGATCACAATACATCAACATTTTACCGCATGGTTGGCGTAGTGGTTTAAGCTGAGTGTTGTGGGTTTAATCCCACACGGGATGTAAAGTTGTGTGGTCCACAAATAGTTATTCTTTGTGTCCGTTATTTGAATGTTTTTAAAGTCCCTCGCAAGTGCGGGCGCTGTCTTTTTTTTAAAGAGATATAAAAGAAAAATAGGTATCTTGTGGTATTAGCAATAATAATTTAATAATTTCGTGTCCAGCGCTAGCGGAGCTGTAGGCACTGCTAGTCACACACAATACGCAAAGGGTAAGGCAAAAGGTCAAATCTACATACCGCTAGCTATATTTAGGTTACACACAGAGAAGGGCTACCTTGTATAATGCCCGATAACAGTTTACCCTTTAGCAATTCGGTGAATTCGGCTCCTCACCAAGCGAATGTTACTGCCTCCTTAGCAGTAACCCTCTAATAGCCGCTGCATCATCGTACTGATTGATTACTTACTTTTCTTATTACTAATCTCTAATCAATTTATTATTTTACCTACTTATAATTAATACTAAATTATTGTTTGGATTATAGCATGTATTTAGTTTATGATAATCGAGAACGCCAATGATGTATTGTTCTGTTGTTATATTGATCACGCAGTTATTGTATTATAAATTGAACGTCCATAACTGGTCGGACGTACTCGTATGTATATTTATGATACAACAAAAAATTTCTGCGGCTTCGCTCGCGTAAATGTAGGTTATGTCAATTTTCCATCCCTTGGGTACAGTAGGTACTGTTGTTGGATGAAGGGTACCCTCCTTCTCTGTATCTCGACAACGTGTATGCGAAATTGTGTCATGATCAATCGAGTAATTAACACGTTCCCTGTCCGATGAACCACATATGGTACATAACAATATATTTTCTATTGTGTCTATCACGGGACATCGAATGGGTTAAGACATGCAAGCGTAACAAACAAACTCACATTCGCATGTATAATATTAGTTAGGATATACACAACACACGCAACTATATCACTGCACCAATAAGGCCGCCTTAAGCTAAATTATTCCAACTTATAATTAAATATGACAAAAATAGTTTGTTAGTGTCGAGTTCAACTTTATGACATTGACACACTGACATACGGACGAACACAAAAAGTTCACACAAACTATACTACCAATATAATAGGTATTCGATTGGATTCTTCCATTGTGACTATTGGGGTATTGATTATGACAGTGTATTTAGTAATATCTTATTGATTGACTGCCTTTGTGGCGTAACGGTTGTGAATACAACTGCCGTGCTTGAAGGCTACGATTACTGGATCAGGCTAAGTGTTCAAAAAATTTTGAAAGCCACATTGTATGTAGGAGAACGGCTATATGGTTAAATACCCAGAACCAAACACGTAGTTGGTGTAATATAGCTGTAGTAAATGGGTACGAAATGTAAACTTTGCGTACCCATTTCGAGATCTATGTATATACATATATGTATGCTGGTAAAAACATGATCCGCTATTAATCTCTGTATGAATAAAAGAACTGTAAAAGGATTGTCATCATCGTCAATTAGTTTCTCATTTTTAGTCCTTTGAACTGTAGATATTCTCAGTTCAAAATTATCTGAAAACGATTACATTATACCTAATAGTATGAAGATACTATTATAATGTAATTGTTTTCATATAAATTAACGGTATATTTTCGATTCTCGAGTCTATGTAAATTAATTTTTAAAATAATACTGTTGTATTTTGTACAGAAACCACGAAATTAGACAGCAAGACATAAACGGCAATTTTATAGTTAACGTCCTAATACTTATATAATGTACAATACACAGATAGTATGGGACGACATAATTGGCGAGCCAGAGGGAGCCCGCAGCCCAGAATGTGCGTGGCGACTCTCCCACATATGCTTCCGCCACGCTCGCAACTGGTGCTACACGGTCCTAGCGGTACTGCTAGCGCCGCCGTGCGCGCTTCTTCTCGGCTGCGGCTTCGCCTGCCTTGCTTTCGAGGTAAGCAAGTACTAGAGGTCAGTCGCTGGTGCCGGCTATCCAAACTAGTGGTGGAACCTTCATCCCAAAAACCCAACCCATTTAAATAATTTATTAAAGCCGAACATAAATATATGTTGTAAGGCCCTCCTTGACATGCAAGTTAATTAAAGAATAAAAAGGGAACAAGATGAATTTTATCAACTTAGAGCTAAAAACTATATGAATAAGGCTAACACTATTCTGAACCCTTAAGCACGCCACTCTCTAAAATAGACTCTTGATACTTAAGCTATGAGTTGATAAAATTGCCTGGCAGGTTGAATGTCTTATCTGCAATGGCTGGCCTAAGCTATTTAAATATTATTCGTGACACTAAACCTTCCATGTTTTACAGCAAATCTGGTGCACGGCTCCATGCCTCCGCTGCGTAAAGATCTACTTCGCATCACTCCGCACCATGGTGCAGTCTTGTATGGCAGCCACCGTGGTGCCTACTGCCGACGCTCTCGGACACATATGCAGACATATCAGGGTCAACTTCAGAAAGGATGCCGCTGAAGAGAAGGATATTCTTGTCATCTAGGAGTTCTCTATCGATGATGGAATGATAGTAAATTTATGAGTGATTGGGAATTTATAATAGTAACGCAAAGACGGAAAGTTAAATATTATTTTTAATTATTATATTTATTATGGCTTTTGCCCAACATCCAAAAATAATTTAATCGTATTAACCCTTCGCTTATCACAAAGCGTGACAAATTTCTAAATTCTCTGTAAAGAGACTTACTAAGGTAACTTATTTTTTAAACAATGGGTTTAAAATAATGATCAGCAAAAATACTAATTGGTCAGCAAATATTGCACAGCATAACGAGCATCTATACGCCTCAAAACACTGCATTCCGTCTCGGAAGTGTTAGGTTGTGTTAGGTTCCTTTTTTTAAACCCACCCAAAAATAGAAGCGCTGCGAAGCGGGGCTCCGTCGACTTAGTTTGATCTCTTTAAAGTTTGCTGGCCATGAGTTACTGATCAATTAGCTTTTTTTGCTGTACAGTTAAATACTACCCTTAAACAATTAAAGTTATTAATTAAAACTATTGTACAAAATAAAACAGAATTTATATCGAGTATTATAAATATAATAAATAAATATTAGATAATTGCCATATGTGCCTTTTATAAATATTAATATTAATTACATTTTTAAATCTAATCAGTCACTATTATAGTAATAATTGTGTGTTTCAGCACTGCATAAATTTTAATGTTATGTTAAAAATAATAGCATAATGTAAAATATTGTACTGTTTAAAATTAAAAAGTTTTAAGAAGAATAATGTTTGATATCCAATGTTGTTTGCATCCAATAACCCTTTTGACAGCGTGTATTTAACTTAACTATTTTATTTAGCTATTTAAATGTATCGAAGGTAACCGTGCTTATAAACGTGAAGCCAGTTTTTAAATGTCTACGACAATATAATATTGTAAAGAGTTTAAAATCCATTTACCTCCATAACAACATGTCGAACTACAACGGCCTGCTATAAAACAACTCTACATAAATTGATTTTAAATGATGTCTGGCCTAGCAATTACCACATCAAGGAACTTGTTTTGCCTAAAAATAAGTGATCGACTAATTCCTCGGTTAAGGAATATACAAATGACACAAGATTCCATATAAATGAAAAATGTAATTAATAGTCGATTGCTGACCGTTCAGATAGCCGGCGAAAGCTCTCCCGTCTAGCACGGAATTTTTATACTATTTGAATCAATTGGCAGAAAAAAAAGAAAGAAAGAAAGCAGACTCGATATTTAAATAATACTGAGGATATCTTTATGTAAAGCCTATGATAGGAAGTACGCAACAGCCCAAGCAAATACATCTCAGGTTTTGCTGTCGGCTATTTACAGTAGAAACCTAAAGATGGTGACTGTACCCAGAAGTATCAGTGGCAGTTCAGTCCCATTAAATAGGTGCGACCCTACTTTGTGGAATCTGAAAGTTAACTGATTAATACGATTTAAGGCCTCAACTCTGTTAGCGCCTATACCTAACCTTTATTAGGTATTAAACCTACTAGCCTAGTTAAAATATTTTTAAATACATCTTTGTTAAATTTATAACTTGTTTCATTTTAAACCCGCACAAATCCTTTCAAACTTTTAACAACCTGGGTTCGATTCCCTGATTCGTTAATACAAATCATATAATGAGCGCAATTACTACAAGACTTAATCAATATTTACAGCTCATAAATTATAGCGAGCCCCAATAAACGAGGCGAGTGCCCTAATAATGTCATAACACTCATAATAAGCCAATAAATGTCAAACGTTGCACCAACACGCTATATTTCAATCTACCTTACTATAACAGCCGGGTAGAAACATACATATTTTATGTTAAGTTTAAGCAAAATATTGAAATCGTTATGCCGTCCAGATAATTTGTAAAAAAATGTAGAAACATTTTATATTGTACTAGTTTTCACCCGCGGCTTCGCTCGGGTAAATGTAGGTTAGGTTAGGTTTGCAACAATTCTTTTTTCTGGATGAAAGGTACCCTATGTCCTATTCTGTACCCCTGACAACGTGTATGCAAAATTTCATGTTGATCGGTTGAGTAGTTAGGCGTGAAAGCGTAACAAACAAACTCATTTTCGCATTTATAATATTAGTTAGGATTAGATTTTGTTCATTCTTTTTATAAACCAAAATGGACACACACAAAAAATATTTATTTATTAGAAACCGTTAAACTGCCACGCAGAAGTCTCGAGTTCAATCCCAAGGTTCGCATCTCTGACTTTTCGAAGTTATGTGCGTATCAAATAGTTTATTATCGCTTGCTTTAACGGTGAAGGAAAACATTGTAAGGAAACCTTCCTGTCTAAGAGTTTTCAATAATATTCTCAAAGATTTATATGAAATCTGCCAACCCGCACTGGGCTAATGTGGTGAACTATGGCCTAACCTTTCTCACACTGAGGAGAGGCCCGTGCCCAGCAGTGGAACAGTTTAATACAGGGCTGATATTATATTGTTACAGCCAGTGCCATCTATCGGCACTGTGGGGAAAACTCGGCAGTTCCATCGTTCCAAGGAATATTTAAAAAATGTTCTCAAATTGTATTTATTAATAATTAATCGAATATATTTATGCAAACGTATTAAAAAGATAACATAATTACAAAAACACTTATAATTATTATAATACTAAATATTTACAAAAATGGTTTAGGCATCGTAGAATTCGTCAGCATCGCTATAAACTGGTAACACCATGAGTCATAGCCTAAAAAATACGTTATTAATAATAAAACAGGAAAAATCTTTTTTTAAATAGGTATTCTACTTATATCTAAAACAATAAAAAATAAACAACATGTATATCCTGAACAATTAAAGCTTGCAATTATTATTAAACTGATTCATAAAAAAGACAGTAAAGAAAGCATGAATAATTTTATAAACCTATTGCCTTAGTAATAGCAATTATGGCAGCATAATTATTTTCCTTTGCTTTACACAATTTGAACTTTATAAATTGATAGATATTTATTTATCTGTGAAATAAAGGTGTAAAGAAGTGGCGGGAAATTTTAGTCAAGGGCTAGAGATATTCTTTTGGAATAAATACTACAGTATAAAATAATTTTAATATGGAAAGCTCTTCATCGGATGGACCTTCCACGTCGGTACAGCGACCAACTACAAGTAGCGGCAGTAATTTAAACTCCAATCAAAATGATTCCCATATTATCATTGCGAAATGTCGAAGGTTGGTCACTAAATCACAATTATTAAGAGAAGTCTGAAACAACTCGATTTTAAACCATATTTCGTACTGTATATTTTTATTATGTAAGTATTTATATAAAACGCAATTTTAGGAATTTGGATATAACTGTTAACCCAAACGCTCAACAAGAAACTAGCGAGGAATCTGAAACAGAAGAGGTGAAGTTTTTAGAAATAAGTACTTACGTATAGCATTTTGATCAACTTTCTGTAATTATTCTAAATACAATAATGTGTAGTTGAAACAGGAAAACTATGTTATGTCAGGTCTCATCAAATGTTTTCTTCTCCAATTTGTCATTATCACAGCCTCTAAGCATATATATTTCAACCATGAACACAAAAAAATTTTAAGTGGTTAAGACGAATTATGATACATATTTCGTTCAAAATAAGTGCTATAGAGTAACAAATAATTTAATGGCACTCTAAATAATAAAAACTAAAACATGATGCGCTATTGAAATGTGATAATTTTGATTCAAAGATTGAAATCTAAATTTAAAAAGAGAACATCTAGCTAAGTATAATAAACTTATAAAACAACAAACATTTTCAATGAACATTACAATTATTCATGCATCGTTTATCACAATTAATTAATACCTTAAATGTGATGTTAGCTGTCCAATTAATTTATATGGTGCACAGCGCGTGTTGGTGACATACTGCCGCGGAGGGCGGCTGGGAGCGGCCTACTGCACCCTGCAATCTGGCGAGGTGGGCCATTTAAAACTGCTTTATGGACTTTTTGATGTCACCATTATGTAGGTCGCGGCTATTGTCGCTAATCACATATGTCATCAAATCAAGGGTTGGCTTTAATAAAGTAAAAGGTAGAAATATTTTATTGTTTGCGATTCAAAAGAGTGGCCGCGAGTACCTTGTCGTAATTCTCATTGGTTCTGTCAATGAAAATTCACATTCAGCTTAGTTAGTATACCTTTATCCTTAGTTTTAAAATGTATGTAACCTAGATGAATAAACTTATTTTGTTTATTGTGACTGCTGCCAAAGCAAGCCTATTGTACACTTTTGCGCTTACATTGACGCCCCAATCTTGAGTTGTGCAATCCTTACTTCCTTACTAATATTTATTATAAATTCGAAAATAACTCTGTCTATCTGTTACCTTTTCACGGCTAAACCATTTGACCGATTTAGATGAAATTTGGTACAGATATAGTTTAAAACTTGGAGAAGGACATAGGCTACTTTTTATTGATGTAAGTACCACGCGGGCGGAGCCGCGCGCAAAAGCTAGTGTGTAATAATATTTCCTGCTCAGAAATTCTTAATAGCTGCTTAGTGTATGTATTGTATGCCCGGTAGACATCACGCTTAGTCTCTCTATCTTTCGTAAAACCAAAATTTACTTCTCATGTGACACGGAACTGTTAGACTGATATGTTAGTTAAGATAAAAAGAATTATCAAGCTGTTATTATAATCATTTTTGTGTAGCACTCGCACTAACACTGAGCAATCATCAAATAATTAGGGTACAATTTAATAACAGAACTGCTAAGTAGTGAGTTGAGCCTATCTCTCTGAACACGTAGCAACAAAGTAGATATAAAGCAAAGTTAAATGTCGAATCTTTATTATCCTAATTGCTAGCTTATTTTCTTTCCTTCAATGTGCACCAGCTATTCATTCTCGAAGAAATAGTGGACCGTCCACCGGAATACCAGATATTCGCGAGTCTGTTCCGCCAAGTGGAACCGATATGTATACTACTAGATGGCAAGAACCAGGGCGGGTTCGTGCAGACAGTTAAAAAGACGGTCTTCGATAGTGACGCTAACGATGAGGGACGGTGTAAGCTGATCTTTTTGTCTTCGAAGGAATACAGTAAGTAGGCAATAACAAAATTTTACCAGACTTTGTAAAGAATTAAAGGCTTAATTCGTTCAGTAGTTAGTAGGTACCTACTCAGTATGTCTAGTAAACTTTTTGTAAATATCATTATTCATATAAACGTTCTATAAACCTTTATTATCTACAGCATCTTTATCAGGTAATCTAGCTTTTTTATGTACATATATTATAATACTTTTTAGAAATAATCTTACAACTACGTTATAGCTTCTTGTAAGTTTTATGAATAAGACTCTTACGGTCTTACTCAAGCTTATGTTTAAGTAGTGATAAACCCAGTAATTTAGATTAAAAATATCTCGCAGGCCTCCTCGAAGAATGGTAGTGACAAAGTTAAAGTTAGTTAGTTATGAGTAGTAGAGCCTCGCTGATTTTAGCATGAATGGGCCAACTCGAACGGGGAAGGACTACCCTCTCACAGAATATCGACGTGAAATAGCAGTATTCCTACTGTTGTGTTTCGTTCGGTGAGTAAGAGTGCCGGAGGCCCAATCACCCTCTTTCCCCCTTCCCGCTCCTTCTCCTTCCCACTTCCTTTCCTAAAGGGTCGGCAGCCCGCAAGTGATGCCTCTGGTGTTGCAGGCAGCCATAGGCTACGGTGACCACTTACCATCAGGTGGGCCTATGCTTGTTTGCCACCACTTGTTTTGTTAGTCGAATAAAAAGAAAAATTTTAAAAAAGATCCTAGGCCTTCATGTTGACAAAGCATAGACTTGCACGGTATAGGCTAACACTTCGAACGTATTTAAACAAGTGAGAAACGGCAATGAATTGGCGTAAATCATAGAGTTCGAAAAAAAAGGTCAAAGGTCATAATCATTTTGGGGTATATTGACTATGCTGAGTCGAATGGCGCTGACCACGAGTCTTTAGCTCTTACGGTTCTTGAGTTAAAAGTTGTATAACAGACAGACGGACGGACAAAGCTGTTGTGTAAAAGTTTTTTCGAACTCTAAAACAATGTGATGATAAAGTACTCACAGACAGCAGGCACGAATGTAGACTAAAATGCGCCATCCATTCTGTGTTTTTAATATATTTTTGACTAATGATCATAATAATATCATTATTATTACAATCATTACATAGATACGAGTAGGTACCGTTAGCGACATGACTAGCTAAACATTATACTTTTTTTTTTATACAACTCAGGTAGTAAACAAGCTTACGGCTGATGGTAAGTGGTCACCGTAGCCTATGGACGCCTGCAACGCCATAGGCATCACTTGCGCGTTGCCAACCCTTTTAGGAAAGGAAATGGGTAGGAAAAAAAGTATTTTATGTATGAAAACACTCTTTTTTTTAATTAATACATCTTCATATAGTAATAAATCCTGCATCACGAGGGACTTTACACATAAACATTCAAACAACGAACACCAAACACATCACCACCTTTATAATGATTGGTATAAGATATCAGCAGACCTTTTCTTACAGGTTTTGAAGCTTGTAAGCGCCGTATTGCCTCGCTATCGTTCCCTACAGAGCCTCCAAACTGTTCAGAAGAAGAGCGCTCCCTGTATCTTCGCACAGTACTGGACTTCAGTCAAACTCAAAGCGTACATGCGCTTGGCGCTCTATTGAGGTATTTAGATCTAAACTGGGCCAAGCTGAGCATGGAACTGCACTTAAAACCCAATTTCCTTAGTCTCAGGATAATTTCACTGTGAGTATTCAAAAACATTATTACAATGTCTTTCTTAATTAGTTTAATATTTTCCATTTTTAAACTGTTCCACTGGATACGGGGTTTCTCTCAGATTGCGAGTGATTAACGACCTTCGCACGTAAATAAACACTTCCAACTTTTCTCACTCTCAATGATGCCCGACTACAAACGTTGGTTTCCTTCATTGTTGAAATAAGCAATAATGACCAATTCAATAAGCATAAAAAGCGAATGGGTCATGCCATAGTTTTCGTCCGACCAATCACCTGTCCGCGCCTCTCTGACTTTACGGTTCCCACTTTTCCCAGTCTCATTAGTACTTGATAAAATGCCTAATATTATTATGCTACTTTATTCGCTTTAGTGCTGACATAGTAACAATAGACGAAGACACGTACCGCGGTCTGCAAGTGTTCAGCGCGATGGCACACCCGAGCGCTTTCAAGCGAGGGACGCGCGGCTCCAGTAGAGAGGGGCTCAGTCTGTTTCAAGTGTTCAGCAAGTGCTCTTCCAAGCTCGGACAGAGTAAGATGAGGTTAGTGTTCATAAAACCACATTTGTGTCCACAGTACATCTGACTGCACGGATGGCGTAGTAGTTTAATTGGTCGTCTCGCCACTGCCACCGCATCAGGTGTTGTGAGTACGAACCCCACACGGGGCAAAAATTTGTACGATCCACATATAGCTGTGTGTTCTTTGTGTCCCTTGTTGGATTTTTTGTAAAGTCCCCCGTAACCCAGAAATTATTCCTTTTTAACAAGAAAAAGTATATTATACCCCTATAGTTCTGTGTGATTGCGACAATGCTAGTCTTCTGTGGAATGGGGCCCACATTATATCAATATGTATGATGTACCTACTCGTAATGCCGGCTTCTTGTAAATAGTATATAATACGGTCACTAAATAATTAGCATTTACGGGTTTTTCATTCAAAATCAGTTTTCTTTGGTTCGAGTGCCAACTCAATTCCACAATCTAAATGATAATATTCTACGATCACACCAGTGGTCTGAATATTTGAGAGCTTAACTTAACGTTCTTACCAGGTACAGAGACGCGTAAGTTTTTGGAAATGCTCTGCCATCTATAATAAGCACAACGCGACGGTTGTAACGTTGCTTAACTTCGGGAATCAATCGATCGAGCCACTGCTTCTTACTAAGTACTCCAGGGAACATTCAATGCATTACGGGATCCCCTATTTATAATCTTCTACTATTCTTTATCGTAATATTGTCCTGTTCGTAGAATTCTTTTCCAACATCCGACGTGTGACTTGGAGACTCTGAAGTGCCGTCAGGACGTGGTTGCGTTCTTCATGCGGCCGCAGAATGATGCTCTTATGAGGAACATATGCTCATCGTTAAGATATATCAAGAACGTTCATGTAAATATTTCTGTTAGTTGTCTTCTAGTTACCTAAGTTATAACAGTAACTCATACTGCAGTAAAGATTGCAATTACCTCTTGACTTGTAGCAGCAGTGTTTAATCATGTGTAAAGACCATACGTAAGGTGCTGACCATAATTAATAAAGTCCGTCTAATAGTATAAAGATTTTTTTAAATTATTATCTCATAAATGCGTGTAGCTTGAGCATGTATTTGGCAGCCACTGCAATCATATTTCTACACAACCGTTTTAAGTATAAAAAGGTTTATTTATACAAAAATTCCCAATAGTCAAGAGAGTTTATAGTTCTATTTTAATACTAGAACACTTTATATTAATTACCCCTAATCAAACTATAACTTGAATTTTGCTGCTATTTCAGGGTATGCTGACCAAAATCAAAGCGCTGTCAGCAAAATCATACCAATGGAAATCACTTTACAATGTAAGTATATATTTATGTCTCATTTACACCTATTTATGTACTCTCTGTCTCTTTCTCTCTATCTATATACATATATACCTGCTAATGCAATATTTTGTTAAATATTATAAATGTGAAAGTAACTTTGTCTAAATCTTTGAGTTTTCTAATATCGGTTGTTGTTTGGTTTTATCTTTCGAATGCAATTATGCTAATCACTATTTTAACCAAGTTAGACGCCAGAGCCGAATTGCTGGTTACCGCTAGGACCTATCACTGTATAATCTTTCTTGTTAAGACACTATACAACGCAGTCCTGATCTGCGAGATGTGCGAGGCCGCAGCCAAACACAGCGACTTCTTAGAACAGCTCGCCTGCTTCGACAATAACAAACTGTATGAGGTAAAACATCGTATTACATAATATTGGCTTAAGGCGCGTTTCCACCAAAATTGTTGGTAATTTCAGTGTTTCCAACTGTTTGCAACTCTCCAAAACATCACCAAGTTTTATTTCATTTGTGTCCACATCGGGTCGCCAACAATTTGGGAAACATTTCAGTTGACAACAAGCTGTCTCCACTAGCATCCACTAGGCAAAATGTCTTCGAACGATGATGATGTTATGCAGGCAGCCGCAGTATTTATTATTTAATGCAACATTGTTAAAGTGTTTAATCTATGGTTTCTGTTTCCAACTAATGTTGTCAACTGTAAGCTTATCCACAGAGGAAATAAATATCTGCAACAAATGTATTCTTTTGATGTTTACCGCCAAAAACGACATGAACATGGTTGCCGGCCGACATTTGTTTACAATTTTTGTTGCCAACAGTAGGCAATTATAGAAATTTTTGTCACCCACACGCGTTGACAACACTGAAGTTGTCAATTTTTGTTCGTTGGAAACTCGGCTTTACGTTTACGCGAATGTTATTCATTCAAATGAAAGTACTTATCTGGATGATATCAATTGAATGAATGAATTTTTTGGAACTAATTCACTAAATTATTAAACTATTTAAATATTAACGTATTTAAATTAACACTGTTCCCGACGTATCGGTTGCTTTTTAGCAGCCATGATCATAGTTTTTCAAAACTGCGATAATATCCCGATATAGTTTGATTTTAATATTGTATTACTACAGAATGTATCGGAATTTGGAATACTTGACAGATGGCGTTATACATGAACAGGATAATAGACTTCGATCTGTCTAAAAGTGAGGGCAAGTTTACTGTAAAGGCAGGAGTAGACCCTGAATTGGATATGAGTAAGAGGATTATTTATTACGAATATTTACCTTACATCTACCGCCAGGCAACCTACATAGTCACACATGTATCCCCAATATATATATTAATCATATTTGTCCAGCTAAAAGTTTAAGTCTAAGGTAAATTGTTATTAAGTACTGTCAAGATATCTCAATAGCTCTTTAGGAAATACTGGGGCTCACTTATCCTTGATGGACATATAAATAAATAAAGAGAAAAAAATATATATCTCAATAGCAGCATGACGTCTGTGATTGCTAGACCGCAATTACGTGGACTCTGAAATACAAGCTGGCCAAATATGGATGTGATATCCACATATTTGTACTTCAGATCCTACAACTCTTTTCTTTTACATTTAAGAAATAAACCTACCGCACTATGAATAAATCCTGTGCCGCGGGAGAATATTCAAACAACGAACATAAACCTCTTCCTTTTGGTGAAACTATGTATGTATACTAGTCATGGAAAAACCTTAACAAATTTTATAAAGAAGGTTTTGCGCTGTCCAGAAAAACAAACAATGGCGAGCCTCCAGGGTCTCATGTCAGAGACAGCAAAGGTGGAACTAGAACGTCTACCGTCCTACATAGAGGAGTGCAATATGTTGTACATGCCGCACCTCGGCTACTTGCTAGGAGTGAAAGTGTGGGCCGATGATCTCTCTGCCGAGGATAAGGAGCTGCCTAATATGAAGTTTATGGTAAGATCGTGAGCATATTACCTCGTGGGATAAATGCTTCTAATATTAATGTAGTTTTTGTGGTAATATAACTAGCGATGTGTAAATGGGATTAAATATAATGACCACCAAAAATACTAATTGCACAGCTAAATATGCTTACTAAAATATATGTTATGTTAGGTTCCTTCTTAAACCCACCCAAAAATAGGACTTAGTTTGATCTCTTTAAAATATTTTAGTAAGCATATTTTGGTGTGCAATTAGTATTTTTGGTGGAACAAAGGCAAAAAGGAGGAACAGTTAAATACCTACCCTGTGTAAATTACTGGTATTCTTATCACCTCTAGCTAAGCCATATGTAGTGCCTCTATTAGCTATAGAGACGATCTGTTCCACTGGACCCTATTAGCTGCAGCGAAGAGGATTATTGATAAGGATTTTCTTCAATCTTCCCTACCATCAATACATGCAGCGATAACTCCCTGTCTACTCAAGCAATGTGAGAACTTCTAGACATGGTTAATTGGAATCATGGGTTAATAACCGTGCCATCCTGAGGTTAAACTGTCCGTACTGCCATCCTCTACATTAAGATACTGCCAAAATGCTTGTATTAGTACTGCGTCTAAGTCTGCAACCTTAACCACGAAGCCAAGCAGCTGAATTATCTACTGATTATTCGCGGAAAAGAATTGTAATTGCCCTAGTTATAACAGATTAAATGACGCGTCTGACTAATATTTTCGTTTTCGCAAATACTTGGAATTCCAGACATAATTAAAAACCTATTGTGTCTGGCCGCCGGTGTGCCACTGCGATTCTACAGGTTAATTATCTGCCGAGTTTAACTGGCCCATAGGTAAAAATTGCAACATCACAGGATTATTTTCTGCCATCCGTCTTTAAAAAGGATTATCATTAGACTGTGCTTATACTAGGTATTACTTATGCTACGTATTTGCATTACAGTTCCAAAACAACGACTACATCCATTACAAAAGCAAAGGATGTGAAGGTAAGGTTAAAAGCAATTATTATTATTTCAGCCTGTATTGTGCCACTGCAAGGCAAAAACTTCTCCTTGTTCAGCGCTAGTTTGCACCAGTCTCTCTTACATCCCGCTGTCCTACCACGTTGGCGATTAGCATCATCCGGTATTCAGTCTGTGCTGATTTTAACTCAAAGCTCCTTCGGCATGTGTCCGGCCCAATCCCATTTGAGTTTTGCGGCTTTCTGGGTGAACTCTGCGTTTTATGATTTCGATGTCACCCCGAAAGCCGAAGAATAAAAATATATATTACCTAATATTAGTCTTTTCTTAGCCTTATTAAATTGTGTTATTTTCGCAGAGCTGGATGTAATGATAGGTGACACGTACCCAGAGATAGTGGCTCACGAGACGCGAATCATGATGCGGCTCACCGCTCACATGATGCAGCATCTACACACACTGTCACAAGTTGTCAATATGTGCGCTGAGCTGGATTGGTAACTATAAATTCTATTCTTTTAACACATTATGGCTAATTGTCAAAGATACCTATTTTAAAGAACGAATTAAATCTCGTTGTAGGTATGTAAGACGCCAATGCATCTTTTAAATATTGAAAGCGTGTCATCATGTTTACGCTCTTTCTAAATTAATACCTATTTAACTCAAACGCGTCGTTCCACTAATTATCTGGCTCAGAATACGCAAGTAAGAGAGCATGCATTCTAACTCGTGCGTCAAAAAATTTACTTGATGTGTCTCCTGTAATACGCGGCACCTAATAAGTTAATAGTAAGTAAAATGACAAAAAAACAACAACAGCATTACCAGTATAACGTAATTTTTTTTCCATCCGTCCATTCCATCAAGCCGTTAACAGTAACGGTCAAATAAAAGGAGAGACAGACACCTTAACTCCTTCTGGACTAGTAAGAAGTGGAGGTTGCAGAACAAAACAAGCACACACACGAGTAGATGCTCCATTCTCTCTTTCTGTCCTACGTTGACGACTCCACTGCCCCCCTTTCACGAAAGTTTTCATCATACTATTAGGTATTGCACTAATCTGAACTTGTGAAATTCATCTTTTTCTTAAGTTGGTCCCTAAGTATAGTATTTTTCTTTCACATTCACAAGATCATGAATCATAACAAATAACTTAATTCTTACTAACATCAGCTTGATCGCAATATCGAGAATCTCCAAAGAATTTAACTACGTCCGTCCCACTCTTACTTCGGAGAAGATAATCAGCATCAAGCAAGGCAAGCATCCTCTGTACATGTTGACGTGTGACAACTTCGTGCCTAATGACGTGGAGTCTAGCCAGGAGGCAGGGTTCGTGAAGATACTGACTGGTCCCAACTCTAGTGGCAAATCGGTTTATATGAAGCAAATCGGTGAGTAGATGCTTTATCAAAAATAGCTTCCATCCGTGATAATACTATAGCATAAATATGTTGAAAAGAAATAGAGCAGTTTTAATTTAGTGAAAAATTTTTTAAATCAATTTTGCACACCTAAACGTACCTCATATACTTTATATGGCTGTATAACTCTTCTGTACGAGTTTACATCATACCTAAACGGCTGGACCCATTTAGACGAAATTCTTTGTGCGTTTGTGTAGTTAAGATTTACAATTTGAGATTGTCGGGTCCGCTAGTAACAATTATATTATACAAAAACTATAAGCTGACGTATGGTTATAGTTTTTCTTGTTTTTTCACCGGTATGGTAACAGTACTTAATACCGATAATTTGGTGCTTTACTCCAGGTCTGATAGTCTACCTAGCACACATCGGAAGTTTCGTACCGGCGGAATCAGCAACAATCGGTATTGTGCGACACATTCATACTCGCATTCAAAGCACGGAATGTGTCGCCGCCCACATGTCAGCCTTCCTCATAGACTTGAGACAGGTAAACTTGTAATAGTAACAATTTGTCCTAGAAAACATTTGTTTAGAAGTTTCTCGTTTAAATAGCAACCCTTTAGATATATGAGATTACTGCTATTATAAAACTATTGTTATTGTTAAATACTAAATTAGCCAAATAATTGTGGTCATTTATTAACCTCTGAGTCTTTTTCGAAGAGGTACACTTTGTGACGGCCTGTCTGCTAGTGACAGATTGATGTTAGTGACAGGCATAACTCCGGAACTACTGAACCGATTGACTTGTAACTTGGTGTGCAGACACCTTTGGGTCATACCTCGGTCGAGTTTGAATATGGGCTCTGTGGGTCAAAAGACCCCCGAGATATAGGGATCACAAGGTCACATGTATTTTAAATGGAAAAATATTGACTTGTAACTTGGTGTGCAGACACCTTGGGGTCATACCTCGGTCGAGTTTGAATATGGACCCTGTGGGTCAAAAGACCTCAGAGATATATTTTCATTACTTTTACATTTAAGACGAAGAGATTGAATCCTGGGTTTTTACACCCATCTCGTGTATCCTCATAGCGGGTTATTCCCAGTTGCCCCCACTATCAACGCCACCACTGGTGACAAATGGGATTTTATGGAACATTTTATGGAAAGAAATCCCTTTGTCACCAGTGGTGGCGTTGATAGTGGGGGCAACTGGGAATAACCCCTCATAGCATATCATAAAGCTGCCTTGCGCTCTCAAAATGAATGTGGAAAGAGTCTAAGCATGGAGAACTCTCATTGTTCACTTCATACACACAGCTTTCTTAATGTTTACCATACCTACTGTTAAAGTAGAAACAACTATTTCTTACCACTACTAAGGCAACAAGAAGTCAGGTGGCATTTTGGCAACTAAAACTTCGGTCACAGCATTGAAACTTGTTTTACTATCAACCTGCCAACACAAAGAAAGAATCCCGTGCCAATTTTCACTCTTCCAACTCTGTCCACAGATGGCTTTAGCTCTCCAAGAGTCTACCTCCAACTCCTTGCTGATAGTGGACGAGTTTGGTAAAGGCACGTCTGCCACAGATGGGCTGGCACTGCTAGCCGCGTGCCTTAATACTCTGCTGTTCAGGGAGAACTGCCCGCACGTGCTACTCGCCACGCACTATCTGAACATAAAGGATTACCTCGTTAATTCACCTACGCTGAGATTCCTGGTAAGTTCTGGACGTATGAAAGAATGTTTGCAGTCAGATAAGAGCCTTGCCTACCGTGCATGAGGTCTCGGTTTGATTTCCGGGTTGGAAAGTTTAATTTAAAGATTTTCTCAAAAAATTATCACTACCATCACGGCATCTGCGACTGTCCCGGTTACCAAAAATATAGTTAGCGAAATGTGGAAGTAATACACTAAACTATCCTTTGTATTTATGAACGCTTATGATAATTTGAAATTGAGAATATCTTTAGCACGTAATAAGTTATTTATCTATACTAATATTATAAAGCTGAAGAGTTTGTTTGTTTGAACGCGCTAATCTCAGGAACTACTAGTCCGAATTGAAAAATTCTTTTAGTGTTGGATAGCTCATTTATCGAGGAAGACTATAAGTTATATAACATCACGCTACGACCCACGGGGGTGGCGCAGTAATCATAAACACAGGTGAAACCGCGGGCACATCGAGTACCTACTACATAGACGGGAAACAAGCGTATGGTATTCCTACTGGTAAGCAGTCTTCATTGCAACTGAGGCACTGGATTGCTAAAAGTGCCTATGCCGCGATGGGTATGAGTAGACAGACAAGCAAAGACCCCATCAAGGGGTAATTGATCTGCAATGAACGAAACCCATCAATACGCACACTCCTATTTCACGTCGATATTTTGTGAACTACCTCCTCACAAAATATCGAACTTCTATCGGCTTTCCCAGTTTAGCTAGCCTATTCATTCTAAAACTAGCAAAGCCTGCACGGCATTTTCGATAATTGGACAACTGGACATTTGTAGCGCTTCGAGTATGTCCTCGAAGATGGTGAACCAGTGTTCTTGTTCCGCGTGTGCGAGGGTGGTGCGGAGACTAGCTTCGCGCTACAAGTCGCGGCTGCTTCTGGCCTACAACCCAGGACTATGAACAGAGCTAAAGAAATCATGGATGCTATCAAGGTAACATGACACGCCATATAACAGGTATTTTGTAAAATCGTTTTATGTCAAAAGGATTTTATTTTTGGTTATTCTCTAAGTACTTTATTAACGATTGTCTATTTTTTTTCCAAAAGATTTCTGGCAATTTGTGTATCAAATTACTAGTATTCTTGTTAATCCCTCTAGCTAAACTGGAATGCTTGTGTTAGGAGTAGGTTCACGTCAGTAGTGCAATAGGTGGGATTCGAACCCGCGACCTCTCGATCGCAAGTCCAATGCCTTATACATTGGGCTACCGCCGCTTGATGTGTTATGATCTTAAGTTATTTTAATTTTAACATGGTGTTTTGTATTTAGATAAAGAAAATATGACTGACTAGGTATTCGTTGAAACAAAGGGCATCAAGAACTCGTAATAAAAATTAATAATTCCTTTCGGGATTCGGACCGACAACACTGCGCGATAACTAGTGTCAAGGTGAAAGCACTGCGCTATAAGTGCAGTCACTTCTATCATTTCAACCGATCCAAAACTTCGCCGTTTGGTCGTTTAGTGTATTACCTTAACAGATGTCTTTGTTTGTTTTTAGAACAATACACTACCACCAGTGAACAAAAGGCTCATAACAAAACAGAACGCATGCATCGAAGCAATTAAGAACAAACTTCTCACAGACGATATTTAATTATAATAAAATTTGTTATAATATGTATAATAATATTCACTCTGCCCAGCGCGCTAACAACAATATTGTATAAAATTTAAAACATATCAAAAAAATAAATTAATTACAACTTATGCTATCTCATTGACTTTTAAATAAATAATTTATATAGATTATACCACAAAGCTATGGACCTAGCACGGGCTATTGTGACAAGATACACTAATATAGTCACTATAACACACAAATAAGCTCAAAGCATATTCGTGTATCAGCACGATTTCGATTTGAGTAATAAGTATTATTATAAGTAATATTCTCTTTTTATATAATAGGTACTACTTCTCTCTCTCTCTCTCTCATTAAACTAGCACATTAAAAACGAATAGATGGATAACGCGATTCCATATCAGCATACATAACCTTGTTGTCGATATTATATTGTATATTCAAATCTTGTCTTGTTACACTAACCCGTGCTAGAACCTGTAATGCTTATTTTAAACGCATTGTCATTAAGCTTATCTATACATTTCGATACATTCATAAGCGATCGTTTAAGCCTCGTATCCACTAGGCAACAATTGACGCACAACACGTGACGCTCAACAAGATCATCAACATTGCACAACAACGCGCGTCGTTGTTAGCCGACGCGCAACACGACGCGCGGCTTGTTGTTTGTTTCCGTGCAAGTGCAGTTGAGCATAAAATGTTGACAAGTGGAGACGTGAAAATGTCGCTGAAATCAACACTAGTTCCTCTGACGACATGTTGCCAACGACTGGTCATGCGTGGACAGACAACGTTGCTAAATAAAGTTCCGCGTTGCCGTGAGTAACAATGTTCTGCAACATGTCACATCAAATGTTGTCTAGTGGATACGAGGCTTTATATTCCAAGTCTTTTGAAGTGAAACTTCCTTTCTTTCTGTACTAATTTGTAAGTTACTTGAGAAATGAGAGCTACACTTAAACTGAAATGATTTTGAAAGATATTGACTGAGAAAACCGGCAGAGAAGAAATGTATTCCTGTTAAACTAGCTCGTTTTAAATATTGCAGCTGTATTCTTTGTATGTGTAACTTTTGTATTAACATATTACTTTGTGACCTAAATTAATAAAGACATTGGTATTTTATGATACAATAATTGTTATAAATCGTTGTTATTTTGAGAGTGAATTATCTATACAAATAAATAAAATTGAAGTGTCTGTTTGTAATGTCAAAATAACAGCTTTTTATCTAATGCATCTGAAAGTATATAATGTACCTAAACGAAAACATCTATTATTAAAATTTTTGTCTGTCTGTCTGTCTGTTTGTTCCGGGTAATCTCCGAAACGGCTGAACCGATTTTGACGAGACTTTCACTGGCAGATAGCTGATGTTATAGGGAGTAACATAGGCTACTCTGATTTTAGAAAAAATATAGGGTTCCGCGGAGACAAACACTTTTTAGTTAAAATCTACGCGGACGAAGTCGCAGGTAACAGCTAGTTCGATATAAAAATACTCATACATTAAACTTTGAAGTTTCACTTCTAACGCGCGTGGCGATAAAACACATAACGTGTTTTACAATCGCAAGCATTTCATTACAATTCAAACGCTTTCAGCTACACATAGAATGTATTACGGAACATTTGTTAATAACAAAGCACTTATATTTATTAAATAATAATTAATTAAAATAACATCACTTAGCGGTTAACTAATAAGTATAAATTCTGCATCGAACTTCACAAAAATGTGTACATAACAATATTTACTATTATAAACATAACACTATTTGAGCGTACGACCGTAAATTTAGAGGGCATTTCTTAGTTTTTTTTTTTGGGTTTTCTCGCTTGTTTGTCTCATTTGTAAGGGGAATTTTGGTAAATCTGATTACTAGCCAGCAGTTCCAATAGATACAAACCATTATACATACCTACGGGTTGCCAAAATTACTTTATGATATAGGTAGGATACATTTTGACCTAAACACTTTAAAACAATTAGAAATTTCTATAATTATTATTTAGTTACAAATCAATCAAATGAGGCAAAAAAATATTTTTAATTGGTATTATATAACTCAAATTTCTTATTTATATCATTTTTGGCATCTTGTCTGTGACATGTTCTTATTTTTTTGTTTTGGCAACCCTAATAAAGTATGACCAACAGTTTCATTATAAAGACACATTCTTTACCTAGGTTATTATTCTATTAGAAACATGAATGTATGGGTTATAACAGTTCTATTTTTATACAAGAAGTATAAAACAATGGTTTAATATGAGTGGAAATTTGACATTGCTCGTATGTAGTCCCTAAATTTTCTTTGTAACAAACCTTTATTATATAAAACAGTTTTACGAAAATATTGTAAAACTTAAATATACATACTGTAATAGTCATTCGCCCTAGCAACACATGATATGGAATACAGCAAGGCTGACTATGGCCTTGAATCTTATTGTATAGAGGCCTTGCCCCACAGTCAGACAATTATAGGCTGATATTCAAACTAATATGGGGTACATATCCCTCTTACATAGTAAATGGCCATAGTTTACATAGATTTCATCTGCTGCATCAATTCTTCGAGGGACAATTCGGAAGCTGCGAAGGCGCCGCCTGTGCTTGACTCCGGGGTGCTGTTGTCTACAGGTACGCTGTAAGCCACCTGAAATAAAGAATATAATATATGAAATGTTATAAAATAAAGAAAATAATATATGAATATGGTTTTTTAGAATATTTATTTCGCGTGCTTTCTAAAGTACGGAGTTCTATTAATACAAAGAACCCCTAATCCTTATACTATTAGTGCGGAAGTGTTTCTTGATTCATTCTTTTATTCTAAACGAGACAATAAAACGAGATTTTTATACTTTTACAAATTATCACCATCCTTTGAGCAACATTGGCTAATCTCGTGATTGGATCGATCTGCACTCTACGCCACGAGGCCCACAATTTTAGAATATGCAACAATTTAATTCTATATATACAAATATGTACCTGAACGCCATCAACTAATTTGAGATTCGATTGTTCCTCTTCTTCTGGCGCATTTTCATCAACCAGACTGATACCTGGAAGGGAAATAAAATAAATAATACAAAATGGCAATCTATACTATAGCTAAACCATTTAATTGAGTCCTCGCCTGCGGGGTGCAGCGACGCAAGGGGAAGGACGAGAGCGGGAATGCAGAAGGGTGCGGGCGGCGGGCGAATTTTTGTCAAAACTCAGTTCGGTCGCTACACGATTAGCGATCGCACGTGACGTCTGTTGCCAACGCTTTGTTCGAGATATACAAGAGATTACATTCTAAAGATGAGTCGAAATATCTTCGGACATAAAATTAGTAGTCGGTGCAAGCAAATGGCTTTTAATGTACATGAATATTTTTAAAAAAGAAACTAGATCCTAATTCTGCTGAATATCAAGAAGATACGTCCTTAAACAAAACCGTAGCAAAAGTTACTGGACTATCGACAAAGTCTGTATCTAGAATTGTACAGCAAGCAAAATTATTAAAAGACAACGATCGATTTAAATCACCGAAAAAAGTAAAACAGATTCGCAGAAAAAATTCCGTTTGATTATCGTACATTGTGGGGGCCAAACTGGGTTTATAGACGGAGCACTTTTGATGTTTAAATCCAAAAGTAAAACAGGTGATTATCATGATTCTATGAATTTTACGAATTTCAGTAAATGGATTAATGAAATATTAATACCTAATATACCACCAAATTCAGTTATAGTAATGGATAACGCAGCTTATCACTCGGTTAGAGAAGAAAAAAAGCCGACTATGACGTCTACCAAGCCAGCCATGCAAGATTGGCTACGACGGCATAACATGACTTTTGATAGTAAGTATAGAAAATATGACTTATTTAAATCAATCAAAACCCACTTTGCGGAAAATATTTACAAAATTGACCAGTTGTTGAAAAGAAACGGACATAAAGTGTTGCGGTTGCCTCCATATTACCCAGACCTGAACCATTGAACAATTGAGTTGGTCGGGGTGATATTAAAGGACAGTTAGCACAACAAAGTATCGGCAGTAATTTAGAACAAAAGAAACATATATTAAGAGAAGTGGAAGCACTGTATTAACCACGTAATGAAAGTCGAGGACGAGTACTGCAATCATGACGGAGTTTTAGATGATGTTGTAGATTTTATTATTAATGTTCAGGATAATTCTGATGAGGACTGGTTCGAAAGTGAAGGATCAAGTTTCAGTGATATCGATATGGACATAAGTGATTGATTTATAATTTGTATTTTTTTTCTTATAATAAATAGTATATTCGTTTATTTTATTTATTACCTACATATTTTGTTTCGCAAAATTTAGCAGTCATTAATTAATATTTTATTTATTACCTACATATTTTGTTTCGCATAATTTGGCAGTCATTAATTAAGTTTCAAATGAATGAACCATCACCTGTTCACCGTTACCCACTGTGACGTCACATATCTTAAGATCTATACAATGCACATTTTATCGCATGTATGTCATACTACGAGCGCCGCCTTCTGTATCTTCGCTCTCATCCAATCCCCGCGCCCCTGTACCCCGCAGGCGTGGTCTCAGTTAAGCGGTCAGCCTATAATATTATAAAGCTGAAGAGTTTATTTGTTTGAACGCGCTACTCTCAGGAACTACTGGTTCGATTTGAAAAATTATTTTAGTGTTGGATAGTCTATTTATCGAGAAAGGCTATATAACATCATGCTACGACCCACGGGGGCCGCGTAGTAACGATAAACGCGGGTGAAACCGCGGGAATATCTACTCGTAGTGTGTTATATTATATCCAAAATTAAAAAATTTCGTCACTAATTATTTATGGTAGCCTATAGTGATATATTATTGTTAGGAATACAAGCTAAGCTAAGATACTTGTGTTAGGAGTTGGTTCACATTGGTAATGCAATGGCTGTGATTCTAATCCCTGACCTCTTGATCGCAAGGCATTGTACAGCGCTGTAGCCTAATGGATAAGGTGTTGGCCATATCCATTGAGCTACTGTATTATAATCCTACTTATAAATATTATAAATGTATAAGTTTGGTTGTGTATTACTCAATTATGCCTAAACCGGTGAGCTAAAGACGAAATTCAGTACGGGAACGGGAACGTAGGCTTACTTACCAAGGCCGTTCGGACTATGGCGCCCAGGCATATTTCTTTCATTGTGTTTTGTATGGTTATTTTAATCTATAAGAATATAGTAGTTGCCTATGTTTGATTTTAAATATTACACATATAAACAAATAGCAATTAAAAGAAATCTTTTTGTGAAAGCAATATAAAAATCGGTTGCAAAGTAAAGGATGTTATTCATATTTTAAAATTGGATATGAGAAATAGTGGCGTTGTAGTAGGGTGTCTCGCTATATCCTAAACAGCTGTGGTTAAAGAGCGATTACGTCATAGTTTGTATCGGGTATCCGTTTTTTGTAAATTTTTCCGCTCTCTGAAATCTATAGACATACCCCACTCGTTATCAGCATGTATAGGTGTGAGGTCTTCAGTAACCTCTGTGGCGAGTTCAACGACCGGCCGAGCCTTGTACTCCACCTGTCGGGCACGGCAGAAACTGTCGTCGCACTGAGGGTTTGGCTGAAACATTGCAACATAGACTTATAAATATAAATTTGCTTCAATACAAAAAAGCACTATTCCATACATCTTTACTTCTATTCTAATATTATAAAGAGGGAAGATTAGATTTTTTGTTTGTAAAGATTTAACTCAAATACTACTCAACCGTTTTAAAAATCTTTCACCATTAGAAAGCTATATTATGACCGAGTAACATAGGCTATATTATTATTTAAAAAGTACTTACTACAAGCGAAGCCGCGGCCAAAAGCTAGTATATTATAAATATAAAAGAGATATTTTTGTATGTTACTTTGATTGTTTTTTATTCATGCAGCATTTATTGCAGTGGATCAACATGTTTTTGCATAGAGATAATGTAAGGGCTAGAGAATGACATAGGCTCCTGTTTATCTTTGAAAATTATACAATTTTTGTGGGATCATCAGAGCCAAGGGAGTGAAACCAGTGTTAAAGTAAGTAGCATTGCTATGCTTAATATTATAGTAGAAAATATCTGAAGAGTTAAGTAATCTTACCTTTAATCCCATAGTTGGGAAGAAATCAGTTAATGCGCTATAACCTAAGTAATGGCTGACGGTTCCGAATTCTAATAAATACTTCAAGGTGTTTTGAACTGAAACACATAAAAATCAATATTCAATCAATCTAATATTAGTTTTAATTTAACAGGCAATTTAATTTATAAAGTACACACACTACCATGCAATAATAATAGAAAATTGACCATTAACTGTCAGACATACCACATATTATGTAAATACCATGCGTAATTATGCAATCAGTTATCAATTTACAGACTATGCATTACTATATAGAGTAAACTATGTATACATTCTAGCAATCAATGTATATTCAACATACAATAAATTTATATTTATATGATTAATTTGCTGCAAGAGATCTGATATGAATATGACTGATAGAAATATATTATATTATTATAAAAGTTCACTACACACAAAATTATGTATATACATATATACCTAGGAAACCAGCAACAATGCCCATCGTCGTAGGCAGACTGGCCGCACAAACGCCTTCCCTCTTTAGTGTTCTCTCATCGATTTTGGATGCAACCACTAGTGGTGGTGCACACTGAAATAATAACAAAACATACTGAAAAACAGTTCTTGTCTTATATTCATTAAGTAATCATGATTTAGTAAATAAAGTCTTCACTCCATTACTGTTTGTGATAAGAAAACTATTTATATATTATGATTATGAAATAATTACTTTTGATCACTAGGTACTTAAAATTAAATTTACTAATGTATTAAAAAAATACTCAAGCATAGAGTAATTAACTGTAGATTATACAAACATATATTGTGCATGAATTTAAATTACTCGTAACTCACACTGGATGCCACTGCTCTTAGACCACACGACTGCTTACCATCAGGTGGAGTGTGGTCATTTAGACGAGCAAAATAAAAAAATAAAAAAAACCTTTACTAAGTGACTAAGCAAACTACTGCATCAGTAAATTGAGGAGATTGACCTCACGAAAACTACAGAAAACTATAATAAAACTTATTCTCACAGCGAAGCAAGCAGTTTCTCCGGGAATAATAAACTGAATGTGTCCAGAGACGGCGTTCTCACTGACTCCAGACTCGAACCACTTCTGGTTGAGCTCATTGCACGCAGTATTGATAGCCATGCGCGCTTCGAAGTTATCAACGCAAGACAGCACCAGGTCTACCGGACCACCAGTCAGACTGCCCTTTCTGAAATCAAGACCAACCTAATTGTAATGGTTTGAATGCAAAATGGTTTCACTTAAGTATATAAGACCCATACCATGCAAACCTTTGCAATAATTGAAAATAGAAACCACCAATAAAGAAAATCCAAAACATGACCTCACCAACTTTATGTAAGTTCAAATACACTGTTCATTGATTAAATGGTTTAATGCTCTGATTGCAAGCAATTAACTTTTATACCAATATGTAGTGTCTTCCATGATTTTTTTATTTTAAACTTCATTGTTATTAATATTATCTGTCATAGTGGAAATTACAAATTTAAAAGAATTTATGCAAGGCCTCCCAATAAGCAAACCACTATCTATGAAACTGAGAATTATTATTTTGTAACATATGCAAGATTACCATTAAAACCACTGTGACATCCATATGACATGAAATCTTTTACTGCATCATCTAACAATGCAGTAAAAGATTTAGTAGCTTAGAGTTCAACTTAAAATCTAAAGCATGTTTCATCAAATTCCATTAGATCCAAAGATATGGTATTATGTCATGCTTGACATGTAAATTAAATTGTGACCAAACTGAAGTTCACATCACAGTCGCTAGCAAATACTACTTAAATTTAAAACACTAACCTAATTGTATCACAAAACTTCTGGAAGTTGTCAACTGTTGTTATATTATAGTTGTATGCATCAATAGCGACATCAGGATTAATGTTCTGTAGAGTTGAAGCAGCAGCATCCACCTTGCTAAGCCCAGCCTGATGTGGTTGGAAAAACAGCCGGTTCATGTTTGCCAGCTCCACCTTGTCATAGTCAAACAGGATCAGCTGTAACAAGTAAAGTTAAATTAAAACCCATGTCTTACTGCTGCTATACAAATAATTTAGTGACATCCAATAAGTATTTAATATACAACCAAGAATGCAATAGAAAGTTGTCACTTGGCCAATGCTCAACCCCTGAGGGTCAAACAATGCCTATTCTATAGTGTCTTAATTCTGGCTATTGAAGGATTCATTCCTATGTACTATAAATACAAGCAGACTCTGATTTTAAGATTTAGGAGCTGGCCTCTCAGATATATTTAGTTTAGTAGTATATAGTCTAATGTGGGAAACAGGAGTGAATCTATATATGGATGTATGCATGTATAGTCTAAAATCTGAAGGTGCAAAGCATGAGTGTTGACAAGGCAGGACAGATGGGGTGTCAGCATTATGAATATATTGGCATAAACCAGATTGCCTATTTACATTTAATAACATAGATGATTTAACTACAGTTTGACCACCTTAGAGGAACAAGACTGGTTTTAACACTACCAAATTTTGAGTACAATCCCATGTTTGCTCTAGAGATGTGCCAAAATGCATGCAAAATTTTACATAGTATGACAAGATTTCAACATAACATTATGTTGACAATAAAGTGAATGTCATTCATACAATCAAACATAAATCAGTCACTATATATTACATCTATCATCTGATCTCTCTTTGGATGTGTTGGATAATCCTTCCCATAGGATCATGAGGGTTAGGGAACAGAAAGTGCATTTGTATTTGCGCTCATACTTGTGCACTATAATATTTCTTGTGCATATGGCCAGTCTCCGTTAAGATTCGCTGCTGTGACCGAATTTAGGTCTAGAGATTATTATTATTACATCTATAAATTAAATATCATCTTTACCTTGCCAATACCACACCTGGTGAGCATCTCAGCGGTGACACTACCAACTCCTCCAACTCCCACCACAGCTACTGACATCTCCCTGATCTTCTCATAGTTGTCCACTATGCCCATTCTCTTCAATGCCATCAAGCGACTGCAAACATAATTTTCTTTGAATGTCAGTAGATATGTAGATTCAGATACCACTTAAATGTAGCAAAAATGAAAAGCAGGCAAAAGCTCTACCCTTGAGAAGACATTTTCCAACATGAAATATTTTTATTTTTACTAAGAGAATATAAAGAGACGCGTTTGAAATGCCGAGGTCCTCCTAGGGATCTCCTAGGTTTTAATGACGGGATCAGATTCCTAATGTTAGCATATTGAAACTACAATAGACATAATGTGAATAAATTCATCCTGCTAATCTGTATTCGTAGCAAGTACGAAATAGTAACATATTGCGACCATTATTCTGCCGAATTCACAATTTAGTCCATATTCCTCACAAGACTGGTGCAGATGATGAATGAAATGAGTTCAGAAAATCAATACTAGCTGATATCTTGCAGCATTTGAAAAGTTGAAAAGTAAAAATTACTAAATACCTGTAAGGATTAGAATCGACAACTTCGGACGACATAACATTGATTTTTTGCCGGACCGGCCCAGCATTTCCTTGTACAGCAGCCAACTGAGCCGCCAGCTCTTTCACTTTCCTCTGTAATTCCTCAACGGTGGACATTTTCCTAGAAAACCTGCAAAAATCTGGTAAAAATGCCGTCACTACCTATGGTCACTACACTGCACAGTACAGGCCCCTTTACTAATACAATTTACAAATGTCAACGTCAAAGTGACGTTTGATGCCACGATTTATGAGTTGACGCGTTCAGTTACAAATTTTATTTTTAATGTTGTTCACATTAAAGCGCATAGGTATTAGCTATACCACGTTAATTAAACGGTTATAAAAACCAGCTATGATAATTTTTCCATGCAATTTATTGATAGATTGTAACTGGTCATAACACACAAGGATACACATACACAAACACACTCACTCATTGTGAGACATGCGCGCACACAAACACCCATGCACACAACTATAATCATAATTTACACATTCACACACTCTTTGGAAAGTAGTGGTAATTTTAATTTTATACTCTATATAGTTTTTAATTATTTATCTTTTTATTTTTGATATTTTTATTTTCGTATGTTATGTTTTTACACAAAATTATTTTAACCTTGTATTAGTATAATTTACAAATTCATCATAGTTACTTTTGCGTTAAACAAATAATCATATAGGGTGGAAGACGCTGGCAGCTGTAACACCGTTCAAACTAGCACAGCCGTCAACGACAACCTCTTATTTTGTACGGATATTTTGTTTACCTTAAGTTCACTTATGTATCTAAAATAAGACCATTTTGTACAATTTCATGTTTGACAATAAACATTATTAATTATATTATATTATTGTTTAGAGTATTTCCTGTTCTCGAGCTTCGGCTCGGTATACTGAGCACCTGCCCTGAGACTCTCAGTGAAACGGTGGCTTAGTGCTAACAAAAACTGTATCTCCTAAAACTTTGCTAACTATTGTTGATGTGTGTATCGATGCCTGTTTTTGAATAATTGGAATGTTTATGTTGGAATCTAATTTGCTACAATATCTATTTAGGTTTTTGGCTATTACTCCGAGCTCCAGTGGCTCCTCATCACTCATAGTAGTAACTATGAGTATTATTTCTGTGGGTGTTTTCCATAGTCTAGTTATTTCTTTCTTTAGTGCATGGTATTTACTTAGCTTTTCTATTTCTTTTGCTCCTATGTTATAAATTACATATAATCAGATGGTACTGTAATGTATGTATATTATTTATGTATATTATGTCTGGTCTATTGTGTACTATGGTAATGTCTGTTTGTACCGGTATCTCACAAATTATTTTTCCACTCTCATTCTCCTTGACCTGCGGTTGCGTCGGTGTTCTAGCCACCAAAGGTCAGCGACCGAGAACTTGTGCTTTTTAGCTAAGATCTAGAAGATGTATTGCTCTATATTGTTGTGTCTTTGGCTGTAGTAAATGCCGGCCAGCTTCTCACATCCGGATACAATATGTTGCGTGGTCTCGTATTTTACTAGGCATGGTCGACACTTGCCATTAACTGCCATTTCATGTTGTTTATATGTATTATATTATATTATAGATATCGTACGCTAATTAGCTATAATACATAGACTTTGTACTTAGGGCTTTTGATAAGTTTTATTTTAACACCTATAAATAAATATGAAAGAAAATATATTTTTATTATCAAAGTTAATATTTATTTATTTTCATGAGTGTAAAACACGAGGAAGCAGACGGAAAACTCATGTCCAAAAATTTTTAATAGTCATTTATTTTCAATATGTTTCTTCCCAATACACATCAATTGAATTATCTACTTCTTTTTCTTAAAGGTCTTTAAGTTGTCTGTCCCTATGTCATTGTCCCGAGTAGATAGGGCTTAGGAGAATTCGAGGATTTTGCCCTGGAAAAGCAGCCGAAACATCGGGGAAAGTGTAAACCAAAATGTAAATGGTTTAATAATTTAAATAGCAGTCAAATTTAACAGTAGTTATTAGTTTTAAAATTATGTAATGATATCTAGTGTTTTAAATAAACAACGCAATAAATATTCACGTAAAGATTAGACAATTTTATTTCCACAACTATGCTTTATGTCCCACGATAATAAAGAGAGCCTATTGCAGTCAATGTAGACAGTTCAAGACTCCTACTATATGTACGACTACTAAAAAATCTTACGAATAACATTTTGCCCGACACGAGAATCAAACCAAACCCTAGAGCTCATGCACACAAATCATATTCACGACTGCTGAGCCACGTAGGCAGAAATATAAATTATATCATAAATTTACTTATATACTTTCATAAGGCGGAGCTGTTTTCTATGAATTACACAACTATCGCAAAAGCCCTCTATTCCTATTTGTTTACTTAACAAACGTTGAAACAACCAAGGCAAGATTTAAAAAGGCTTTGTGTAAGAAGAGAGGACGACTTGTTGAAACAAATTGTGGCAGTTTTCTTTTAAAAAAAATCATTCATTTCTCTATATCATTTTAATTAATTTCACTGTGGAGGCCACTTTCTGTTGAGGCTCGAGACTGAAGCTTCAGTTGACCCCTCTCAAATGTAGCCCTGGAAATAACAGACGCAATAATCATCCAGTTTGTCACACAAATATTTTGCGCTGATATCACAATCGCGAAACACGGCGCCGGCGGCGGCGGCGTATGGGCATTTAATTCACTGTGTCTCAGTGTTGTATACCTATAGCTATCTTTATTCATTTAGGTCACACAGTAACACTTATGAACGTCAAGGTTACACTATCTAAACTATAATATGAATTAACTGTTGCCATTAATAGTTGACACCCACACTTGCTAGCAAGGTAGGTATATCCAAAAAGGTACATTATGTCCAACGTGTCTGTTGTTTCTGATACGTTTATTATTATTATTTTTATACTTTTTGATTGAGTCTATGTGTAGTTGTGTTGCAGATTTAATTAGATAGGTGTTGCGCCAGTCAAAACAACAAAATTTGTTAAAATTAAACTACTTAATACGCATTATAGCGTTTTGTTTTTTTTTATTACACTAATATTACATAATTTTGAAGCTTTATAATAGTATACTTTACTTTAGTAGTTTAAAGTAGCGTCTAGAGTAGCTTAATTTCAATGTAGGTAATTACCTACTTATAACATTCGCGTAAGACAATATTAACAAAATGTGTGTTGCAGTAAGTAGGTAATGGATATTACTTCATATTTTGTTTACTTATAAATAAACATTATAATAAGTGAGTTCTCGTGCAGAGGACTCTCAAGGCTCTAACAAATTAAAGTAAAAAAATATATAATTGCTCTAAACCACATAAGTAGGTACAGATGCTTGTCGTGTGTTATATCAAACGGAGTTAACAATTTTATATTGAACCTTCTAAAGGAAGGTCAATTTTTTACCGTATTATTGCATAACATAACAGGTTTGATGGTAGTGGTATATTTCTCCTTTATATAATAGGCTTATTTGAATAAGTTAAGTTTGAAACAATAAACCGACACGGAAGTTTTTGGAAAATATCAAGATTTTTTAATTATTTCATGTTATAATGAATTGGTAATACATACATATATTACGTTACACGTGCCGTGGGGTTAATCTAATACTGTAAAAGGATAACTACCGCATTTTACAAGCTATATGTTACACGTGTAACATATAGCTTGTATATTGTATATTGTTCTAGATAGCTAGATTTCGAGTAGCGGTAGAGAAATCGCTTTAGTCATAGACTCCAGCACTTACACTTAGGTACCTACACCATGGAATCATGGAGGCAAAATAATACCAATTTATATTATTATATTATCTAAACATAAATAGACAAAAACAAAACAGTTCAGTTCTGTGTGATAATTGGTCCGAGATTCAGTTACTATTTCTACTATTTCTCCTCTGTTTGTCAACCGATGGTCAATTTTTTTAGTAGCTTTTGATTAGCTTTATTGTTATAATAGGAATATTTTGGGAACAGTATTTTTTAAATATATAGATCTTATCTTATCTTATCTTATGTGGGGGCCAGTCAGTGCAGACCGGCGACACTTCGACCCAGTGAGATCTTTTGTGTCGACACTCTCCCAATAACGACTGCCATAGATGTTCATGGCAGCTGGGACCAACGGCTTAACGTGCTTTCCGAGGCACGGAAATGAAATTTCGAAAAGTCATATACAAAGAGTAAAGTAATACATAGGGAAAAGAGAGCCCTCTTCAGGTCAATTTCAGCCAACCCTATTTGAAACAGCGACATCTGGACTTTTGGCCCCGAACTAATCCTTGTATACATAGCTATAGCTATTCCGTATTCTGTGCCTATAGCTATTTATATTATGTATTGCGTTGCAATTATTGTAATCCAGGATTCGTATTTAAATTGTTTTGTATCAATCGTATTTTTGTAACATAAATATGCAAATAAAAATTGGGCGTTATTAAATTAGAACAAGTAGAATGTTACAAAAATAGATCCAAACAAAACAATTTAAATACAATAAGTATAGGGTGCATATCGTAGTATAAGAATAAAACAACAACAAATAACATTTTATTATGTTTATTAAAATATAACTGTGCAGCGAACTGTAGGTTCACAGTGAAATGCGCAGCATTTCGGCTCATTTTTGTTGTTGGAAAAACCGCACAACACTAAACACGAAAAGCGTCTCTATCGCACACTGATAACAACAATTTTCGATGGGCAGATTAATTAACACAAGGTGGAGGAACACAGGGCTCGACTCAACGCACTTACATAAGACCTTCACAGCCGCAAAATATACAATATAGGACGAAAAACTACTAACGTGCGCACGAGCAATATGCAGTCGCCATATTGTGACTGACTTAGAAATCCAATGTTTGAATCGTAGTCTTTAACCCACATATTTACTAATTTGTATTTTATGACATTTTTATGATAAAAACAATTAAAATGAGAATAAAATATGATCCTAGATAAATTAAATATATAAAAGTATAGATAGGTAAGAACTGAAACTAAATAATAAATTAAAATTTGGTTAAGCGCCATCTTCTGCGATTGATTTACAACACAAGTACGGGGCCAAAAACACAGATGTCAATCCTATCTTTGGATAGAGGAAACGTATTGGGCAGTGTCCTCCCCCTGGTCATATAACTTCCGAAAGTCAGAGGTGCGCGACGTGGGTTCGAACTCGAGACCCTCTGCATTGCAGTCTGTTGGTCTCCCCACTGAGCTATCGCTGCTCTTAAATATATAGATAGATAAAGACAAAACACTTCAATTATTATGGAACTTGTTCGAAATATAAAAGTTTATATTTTCATACATACAATAAACGAATCTATACTAATATTATAAAGCTGAAGAGTTTGTTTGTTTGTTTGTTTGTTTGTTTACTTGAACGCGCTAATCTCAGGAACTACTGGCCCGATTTGAAAAATTCCTTCAGTGTTAGATAGCCCATTTATCGAGGAAGGCTATAGGCTATATATCATCACGCTAAGATCAATAGGAGCGGAGCACCAATGAAGAATGTTTCAAAATCGGAGAGTATTTTTTCCTTTTGAGAGCTTCCGCTGCGTGCGCTGCGTAAACAGTTAAAGTTTCGCAAAAATCATGTATGACAGAATTGTTCCCCTTTAAAACTTCTAAAAAAAAGTCCGCGACAGCATATGTCTATCTTTTAAGGTTGGCTCACTATAACTATTTTTATGCTAACGAAATTTGTTCTAAAATAATGCATTATTTGCGAAGGTATTTTTATAAACATGATATTAATCCTTATCCAAATAAATACGTTATTCATCACAAGTATTTAATTTAAAATAAAATTGCCCTTTACTTCATTCGATTTCAATGAATATCTTAGGAGATATAGCAGTTTTAAAATAACATCGCAGCAAAATAATTACCCATTACAGACATAGTACAAACGATGTTTCTCCTGGTTTATTCTGCGTGATTACTACTGGTTCGATTTGAAAAATTCTTTTAGTGTTGGATAGCCTATTTATCGAGGACGGCTATAGGCTATATAACATCACGCTACGACCCACGGGGGCGGCGCAGTAACGATAAACGCGGGTGAAACCGCGGGAACATCTAGTGTAAAATAATTAGATTAAAAATGTTGGAAGATGTAAATTGAACATAGGTAGATAGGTACCTGTAGAGTGTATATATTATGTTTTCCTAAATTTTATTTATAATTCTATGGACGAAACAACAACACTGCCCCTTCAGAAGAAAGAAGATATACATTTTGACTGATGATGATATACTTAACACCCGAGAAGATCGTAAGATTGTAAAACTTTGCAATAATTGGTTTACACCAATTATTGCAAAGGTTCAGAAAATGATGGCAGATTACAACATAGGGGCAAGCCAATTGTCTTTTGAAAGAAAACCCAATTACACTTTGCTGGAGCCAGGAATCAAACCCGAGATCTCGTACACATCTGTCGCATACAATACCACTGCGGCATCACGAAAGGCATATATCCCGGAAATTATTACATTATTAAACGCCTTCATTACAACACTGATCAAACAACAACATACGAATTGTCAATATTTAAGTTACCTACCTAAATATGTATTATGTTTTAAGTTATTAGGTACCTATCTATTGCATCAATAAATTTATTGATCCAACTATTGAAAATTCATAATGATACACGCGTTTTATGATTTAATAGATTAAATACTATAAAAAAAAAACACCAAACAGGTTTTATATGTCAAAGTCACCAAAAAGCATCATAGTAATGGTAATAGTCGTGTAACCCAGCAAAATTGAAACGTCGCTAGGGTCTACTATAGATTGACGTACTAGAATATATTTACTTCTACCGGGTTATAATAGGCTGTCTGTTTATTATTTAGTAGACGATCCAATCGGCAGGACGGCAGCTGGCCGGTTACCGCGAGAAGCGAACAATTTAAAAATTTAAAGTTGGAATACCTTTTGTTTTTTTTTTCAATTATTCGAAAGATAATGTTTTATTTACATATTAGTTAGTTTATTTGTGTAACATGTTGTGAAAATTAAGTGTTATTCATATTTTAAGGAACAAATAGCCGAGGTAAGTAACGTAATTTTTATCCAACTGCGGATGAATTTATTATAAGATTTTGACTTAATAATTGATTTTAATGATTATGAAGTTTGCTAATTACCTACTTTAAAATTGAGGCAGACCTCGTTATCTATAATTTTTTATAAGCAAACACGTTCAAAATCTTTTAAATTCTGAGCATATTATTATAATACATTTTTCATTATGAATGACAAATGATAATCCAATACATCCTATCTATACTAATATTATAAAGCTGAAGAGTTTGTTTGTTTGTTTGAACGCGCTAATCTCAGGAACTACTGGTTCGATTTGAAAAATTCTTTTTTTAGTGTTGGATAGCCTATTTAGAAAGGCTATAGGCTATATAACATCAGTCATCACGCTACGACCCACGGGGGCGGCGCATTAACGATAAACGCGGGTGAAACCGCGGGAACATCTAGTATAATATAATACATATTATATTATGTGTTTGAACTAGTGGACCAAATTAAAACCAGACATAGCAGAAAAAACATCGTATCTCACGTAGATCTAATTGCCGGCATGTCACTTTTTATTACCTGCAGGTACTTAGGTTAGGTATGTCTCATTTTTTACAGCTTCATTGGGCATTTACAGAGGCTAGCCTAGGCTTGAATCAATATGTCTACACTAACATAGACTGCCAATTGTGAGGTGCCGGGTTCGATTCTAAGATCGAGTAAATATCTTATCGCATTTTTGTGTATAGACATTTTATTCTCATCTGTGCCTGATAAACGATTGCTCATCTTCTATCTATACTAATATTATAAAGCTGAAGAGTTTGTTTGTTTGAACGCCCTAATCTCAGAAACTAGGTACTGGTTCGATTTGAAAAATTATTTTAGTGTTGGATAGCCTATTTATCGAGGAAGGCTTTAGGCTATACCTATAACATCACGCTACGACGCCGGCGCGGCGCAGTAACGATAAACGCGGGTGAAACCGCGGGAACATCTAGTGTATAATAAGGGTCTTAAACAAAGCTAGCATGATATAAGCGTCGTACACCTCATCTTCCAAACTCTTCAGAGATATTTAGGAGTGATATTGTGCGGTGTACATTAGATTATAGGTTTCGTCCCCTATTAGAATAGAGCGAATTTATTGCTACAACTTATTAAAAAGTTTTAATAAAATTAACTTAATTAGAACAACAAACTAACTTTCTACAAAAAGTTTTTGGTGGACACCTCCTTTTTATTAAATAAAAAAAAGGTAATGTTTATTAGACATACCTATGAATAAACAAATATAATTATTTTTATTAAATAGTAAAACGAAATAAATATTAATTATTTAAACACATGTTTATAATAATGAAAACTGACTTTGAAGTCGCATGTTTAAATATATATTTATATATCATATTATACGTATTTCAAAGTAATTAATCAGCTTTGTGAGGTATTCTGGATATTTGAAAATGAGGCATAATCTTCTCAAATACGTGTGAAGTCTGTCAACAATTAATTGGCCTGAGTGGAAGACTATCATCAAAATCATTTTAACCTGAGAATGTACCCGTGCTCAGCAATGAGATAATGTATACGCAGTATACATAATATTATTATAAATACACAACAAGAAATCTACAAGTCGGATAATTTTGTATAATGTTTGTATACAGGGTATACTTCCTTATCTACATGGCTTATATTATATTATTATTGGGTACATTAAAAGTGTTGCAAGGATGCGTACCTACACATATTATAACAAAATGCACATATAAAATCATACATAAAATTCTATATTCGTTACTGCTTCTATTTTATAGACTAACGGTCATATTCATAAAACTTACAAAAGGGGTTATAACGTTGAAAGTATAAATTCAAATTGAAAGCTTATATATATATATATTAGATTGTCTAATAACGATGCTGTATATAATAAAGGATTAGGTACAGAAAATAATGAATAAAGATTTTTACAATTCATTTCAGTAAGATATTTTTTTATGAATGAGACCGTAATTCTGGAGTTAACTATTTTATAAATGTAGGCAAACCTTAGCTAAATATATTTAAAAACAAAGTTACTTAGTCTAAAACGTTTAATAATGACCACTGACGAACACAGCAATTAATAATGTGTGTTGCACAATATGATTTAACACAGCAATAACTTGCTGGCAAAGTTACCCACCTTTGTTTTGCAGTCACGCATTAAAGTAAAATAATGCCCGTATAGTAGAAATTTAAAATTAAAATCTCAGTAAGTAATAATAATAAAAATATTAGCCCTACATTAAACTGCCCTAGGGTCGTCCCGATACTAGTACCTAAATACGAGTAAGTACTCGATACTTTGATTCGATACCAACTACTTTTAGCATCGAATCAATCTTGCGAAACTTACTCGGTATCGAAACAGAAGTACTTGGTATCGAATCGAATCAGACTGAACGAATGTTACTTTACAATTATATTTCTAAACGCATCCTAATGAAAAAATAATTAGACTGAACGAATGTTACTTTACAATTTTATTTTTGAACACATCCTAATGTGTGAGACACCTCTCCTCTCTCTCTCGCTCAACTCGAGAGATTCACCGTCGCCATATTGTTATTATTAATAGCATTTCAGTAACACTTTTTTGTCAATTGTTATAGAGTAATTTAATTTTGTCATTGCTGCTTGTGTTTGGTTTCAAATGTTACCATGGCGCCACCAAATCTATCTTTTTTATTAAATGTGTGGTTGTTATTATGTGTATGTTAAAAATATATATAATATCAACCACTCCCCACATATTTTCCTATTATATCAGTCCCACAAAAAAATCTATTTTCTAAATTATTATCGATATGAGTAAGTATCGATACTTTAGGGGTACTCATACGAGTAGTATCGAAAAATGATTTGAGTACTACTTATATGAGTAGCTATCGATACCTTATGGGTATCAGAACATCCCTAAATTGCCCACTTCTGGGCACGGGCCTCTTCAGTGTGAAAAAGGTTAGGCCACGGTCCGCCACGGAGGCCCAGTGCAGATTGGTGGACTACACATATCATTGAGAATATTATCGAGAACTATCAGACATGCAGGTTTCTTCAAGATGTTCGCTGTCTTCACTGTTAAAGTGAACGATATTTTACTATTTAACTTCGAAAAGTCAGAGATGCGTGCCTTGGGATCGAACCCGAGACTTCTGCATGCCAGTCTAACGGTCTCACATTATATTAGGCTATCGCTACTTTTCTTCTTCTCAATAAGTACTTGTTTTAAATACTAGTAAATTAAAACACTACCTAGTTTATTTTCTTGAGAATAATATTAAATAACCCGAGTACAGGTGTTTCAAAGATGGGCTACGCCACGCCAAGGCAGTTTTTTCTGCAGAACAAGAGGGTAAGCTGAAAGCTTATTTATTGAGAATAACTGCCATATACTATGGATACTCTCCAAAAGAAGTTTGTCGCCTTGCATATGAATGTGCGCTAAAAACCAAACTAAAAGTACCAGATAGCTGGAAAGCTAACAAGTTAGCAGGACAAGACTGGCTCCCAGCATTCTTGAAAAGAAACCCCGAATTGTTCTTTTTTTATGTTTGTGTTAGTTCGAATCATTATTTTTTTACCGACTTCAAAAAAAGGAGGAGGTATTCAATTCGTCTGTATTTTTATTTTTTTATGTTTGTTACCTCGTTACTTTCGACTGGGTGAACCGATTTTGATGATTCTTTTTTTATTTGAAAGCTGGTGCTTCACGTGTGGTCCCATTTAATATTGATCAAAATTGGACCATTCGTTTTCGAGTTATACTTAATAATGCGTATTTGGCTACATTGATGATGTTCTCATATTTGGCAAGGTTCACTAAAAACCGAGATATAAACAAAATTTTAACAAAAAAGAAAACCGACTTCAAATAAGAATATTCTAAAACTTAAAATGCACTAAAAAGTTAATTAATAATTGCATATTCTTGTGAATAATTAAATTATTGTTATTATTGGAGTCGGTGTCAGCCAAGGTAGGTTTGTAACTAATTAAACATGAGATGTCTTACTATAATCATAACACAACATTGGCATGCATAATTACACACATAGACGCAGCACGCGGCGCGGGCGGCTGACACCGACTCCAATAATAACAATAATTTAATTATTCACAAGAATATGCAATTATTTATTAACTTTTTAGTGCATTTTAAGTTTTAGAATATTCTTATTTGAAGTCGGTTTTCTTTTTTGTTAAAATTTTGTTTATTTATGTTTGTGTTAGTTGTTGGCCTCAGATGGCCTCTACAACTTTACGCGGACTGTGGGTGAGCGCAGAAGGCTCCCAACCCGTCAGTCAGGAACCCGGGCGCAATCGGCTTATATACGCCGCCGCTGGGGAGGAGAAGTCGAAGGAGGGGCCCCACCACTCCGACGTGCGCGCAGCCGCTATGGCGCGACCGGTCAGCGTGACAATTTTAAAGTGGAAGGTGCGGCTGTAGGCGGCATGGCCGGTTTCAGAACCGTTGGGGCCCCCCAGCCGGTGTTGGTGCAGGACGGCAGCATGGAACCCTTTCTTTGCGGCTGGTGCAGGTGTTGTCAGGGCACGGTTGCTTTGGCAAATACCTGCACACGGTCGCTAGGAGGGAACCGAGTCCTCGTTGAGGTTGTGGATGAAGACCTTTCGCTGCGGGCCATGATCAAAGCCATGGTCGATAGCGAGAGGAAGTGGGCAGCGGTCGCATCCTTCTGCGAGGACGTCATTTCGGAGAAGGAGGCGGAGCGGATCCGTGAGGAAAGTATCCTTACGGATACGAGCCATCGCCGGCGAACCGGGCGGCGCATGCCGCCATAATGAAGGCCGCGGGCGCAAGAACGGGGATCTCCCACCCGCCAGCCATTGAGTCGGTCCGACGCCCTCTGTAGTGCCGGGGCGTCGCCCAGGAGTCGTAGTCTGCTGGGTGGGTCGCTCAGGTAGTCTCTTTCCAAGCGGCCCATCCACATACAAGGCAGTGAGTAGGCACACCGTGGGGTTTTGGTCCGTAGTAGGCCCGAAGTACGGGAAAGCCGGACAAAACCTCTCGCCTCCCCTTGTGTCGAGGGGGCATACATCAGGCGCATTTCCCCACGTAAAAAAAAGATGACTCACTATAAAGGAGGATCCTACTGCTTGGGCACTGCTGCCGGACATTTGCCAAGTCGGACTGGCAAAGAATTACTAAATTGCCAATCTGCATTCATGCAATCCTCTAGTTCGTCCAAAGATTAATGCAAACATCCTTTTCCCTTATGCATCTGCTGACTTCTGCCTTTTTTACATATTTTACTATACTAAAAACGTATATTCGATACACGACAAACCATGTCACTTTGTCAACTAAGCTATTTGTGGTCCTACGTCAAGGATTGAAATTTGCCTCTGTGCGATGCTATGCGTCATCTCTCGTAAAGTTATGATCTATGCGATCAGTGCATAATATATCAAATGTAAAAAAAAAACAAATGTTAAAGATGAACAATGAACATGTGCTAGCGACGACACTGTTTGTCGAGGTTACAGGTTCAAGTTCTGCTTTATGGATTGTCTCTTTCCTTTATTATAATTTACACCTGTGACGATGTCAAACACAGTATACACACCTCCGTTTTACTTTTTTTAGAATTTCGTCGCACTAATCTAAACAACGGCGTTTTTGATCTATTCTCAGATTAATTTATGTATCGTATCTAACTAACATAAAGTTGCTTGACGCCTAAATGTTCATAGACAACATTTTGTATTTGATTAATTGATTCATACCAATACCTAAACTTGCCTGGATCTGTTTTCATGCTACTTTTTTATTAGCTTCTCCTATGAGCCGTACAGCACTCTATCTTTAGTGGTAGTCGAAAAACGTCCTCCACGCAAATCCTCAGTGAGATTGCTGTAACCACGTTTAAACTCATTGAACCTCTAATGAAGAGTGGTACAAAACGGAGCTATGTCACAGAATGTCAATCGAAGTCCATCATAATTATTGGTGATTAAGATTGCTACGAAAATCGTGATAATATATGAAGCTAAAATGTTTACCGTCGAATATATTTCGTGGTACAGGTTCTATTTAAGTAGCCGCTAAATTATTAAAAACCGAATGAATAATGAATTCAATAATATAATATATCTGTCGCAGGCAATTTGTATGATTCCGCGTTTTACAAACGGCGCCGTCCGTTTAAAAACGCTCGCTGTTTTAAAATATGCCAAAGGCAAAATGTAAATTGCCTTGTCACTTTATAATATGCCACAACATTTGATAGACAATTCAACAGCAAAACGAGCACCTATACGCCTCAAATCACTGCATTCCGTCTCAGAAGGGCTAGGTTATGTTAAGTTCCTTCTTAAACCCACCCAAAAATAGGAGTCCCGCGAAGCGGGGCTTCGTCGACGGTCACCCTACTATATCAATCAACGAGCGTTTTTAAAAGGACGACAACGCCGACGCCCGCCGTTTGTAAAACGCGGAATCATCACGACGCCATTTTGTAAAACGCAGAATCATACAAATTGCCTGCGACATGTGTACAGCTTGCTAAATAGTTCTTTATTCCAAATACAAATATATTTTACCAGATGTTTCCGCGGTTTCACCCGTGTTTATCGTTACTGCACCGCTCCCGTGGGTCGTAGCGTGATGTTATATAGCTTATAGCCTTCCTCGATAAATAGGCTATCCAACACTAAAATAATTTTTCAAAACGAACCAGGTTCTCCTTAATTTTTTTAATAAAGATTTTTATCGCATTTTGACCACTGGGCGAACACTAGTTAGAATACATCCCGGAAGGGTAAAGTCAGGTGATGTTATAATAAATTAATCACAAAAATGTACACGTGTAGTGTATATAGCTTTTTGTTTTAGATCCTACCAAACAAGTCAAACGACTTTGTCTGCGCTTAAAAATATCGGACGTAGTATTACACAAAGATAATTTCACATTTATAATACTAGCGGCCTTGGTGATTTAATTAAGTACCTACCTACCTATTTCATTTATTTTTGGTATAGAGATTCTACCATTTTTAGCTGTAGGTACCTATCTAGTTTATTTATGGTATTAATATTTTTTGTACCTAGTATTTTTCTTACAAAACAGATTCCTACATATAATTATACGACAAAGCACCTTTCCTCACTTCCTGCTAGTCGAATTGGTCGAATCTTCTAGCCCAATTATTTAAATAAGTATGTAAGAATAAAAGAATTTGTTCAAAATGGCGATTCGTAATGCTTTCAGATTATTGCCTGAATCATCTCATGTGAGCTCGCTTGTCACAATAAGAACATACTTATATTTTAAAGTAATGTTACAAACTAATTAAAAGCATTAAACATAATGAAAGTAGGCATTTATGTCTAAACAATGTCCTCTTATAAGTAAATGTATCGTTTTCGTAAGTAATAAAGATATAATGTTAACGTTTAGAGTGTGTATGTGTATTGTGTACATACACATACACACTCTTAACGTTAAAATTAACAAATTTAAGAAACAATTAAATATTTTCTTCTGGCAAACTATATTACTCAAGTAAGGTAGGTACTTAGGTACGTACCTATACTTGAGTAAAATATAGTTTGTTGGAAATTTACAACACTTGTGAAAATAACAATGTCCAGCTGACTCAAGAAATAATATATGTAATGTAGATTTCACGCAAAACCTGACCTGCTCCGACCCTGACATATACATACATATGTACTAAAGGAAAACTAAGTATAGGAAAAGGAAATAAGAACCAAAACCAGTTTCTTTGCATAACTCCGGGGTATGCCTTAAACGACAACTAATACATATTTTAATTAATACAATAACTCAAAATCACATGGCTAGTTTTGTGTGGTTAACTTGTCATACCACTGACCTGTGACTGACTCGCTAATGTCTTAGTAAAATTGTAATATCAAAAAATATATCTTATCTACAATGTATATAGGGCTAGGAATGGTATCCCACAAGCCCTGTGTTATTCTTCTGTAATATCAAACTTATTTTTATGTAATAAGTATGAACATCGAAATGTAATAGATTGGCGTATAGGAGTTGCTGGTAACCAGTTTGCTGCTGTGTGTTCTACAAACGTGTTGCTCCGAAAACTCTTACATGATTTGTTCTGTGCAGTCGTTAGAAATCTTGCTTTAACTGGACTGTTTTATAAATGTCAAAGTTTCTTTGACTATTTATTTCCTTTTCATGAAGGACCACTGAATGAATGTCCGGCGATAGTTTACACGTTGAGGTCGATCATATAATACCTTTATTTTAAACGTGATATAGGAAACAGATAGAGTTTTCATCGAGAATGTTGGCATATACATATGCAATAATTTTTTGCCGCGTTGTGCTTAAACCTGTTCATAGGACCTTAAATTGTAAAAAAATACTAGTATATTTTCATGCTACAGCTAAAACAATTAGATATCAACATATTAGTTTGATTATTTAAATAAATAGAACCTACGACAAGGCGTCCTTTACAATATCCCACTTATATGTACTTCTGAATCCATAAGGTATGATTAAATTTGGAATGCCTCTTAGACTCAAAAATAGCGAATAAGCGCTAGTATTCAATATCACTTAAGCAGCTTCATTTAACGCACTATAGTTTTATAAATATTGTGTATCTGCCTAACTGTACATATGATCCAAAGACATAAGCTGTTGCGTATAACGCCAATCACGACGCGACGCCGACGCCTCAGATTCAATATCCTGATCGGGTAGAAATATCGATGGCATCGCAGATTGTGGATCTGCGCCTGATAGACGGCACTAAGCTTGTCCTATTACGATTCGCAGGTGTGTTTTAGGTAGGTACCACCTAAAACACACCTTCGAATACAACAACATCAAGACGTGATACTATAACGATTATATACTTATGATGGTTTTCCAACAAAACTGACCATCAAGTTGTGTAACTTGTTAGTTACGAAATTGTACCATGACTGGTTATTTTAAATACATCGTTATATTTACATATCTCAAAAAATATCAGCGTAGCTACAATATAATATATATTAATTGCTTATACTTCTAATTTATACGTTTCAACAGTACATATCATTAAATAAAACCGAATGGGTGTGTTCACGGACCGTTCTATCGTAGCCTACGTGATTATCATATAGATATTTATTTAAAAACAATTACATATTATTTCAATTATCTAGATCTACATATAGGGACATGTTATTTATAATAATAAAGGACGAAGTCTTAAGGATCTGGAAACAAGATAAAGTTTACATCGTACCAATAGTGCTATCTACCACTGGCGTTATCCCCAAACACATACACCACAGTCTGAAACTCATTGATTTAAAATCTAACACTTACACACAACTCCAAAAAGCCGCCATATTGAACACCTGTAGAATCGTGAGAAAATTCTTACAAATAGACGAACAAGATTACAACAATAGCCCACAGACTTGATCCTTTCTAAAATATGTGGCATTTACTTGATATAAGTCCGTAAATGTCACAAAAACTACCAGCGCAAGCTGAGAAAAAAAAACTCCATATAATAATAATAATAAACGTTTATTTTCTCACCACAATATACACATATTATATAAACAGCATTAAAAAATATTACATAATTCGGATTACAACATACATTGTGGGAGACTGGTGCCTAAGCTAGGCTCGAGGCCTGTGTTTCAGGACCCCACCCCTTTGATTATCCATAAAATCATTTATTTTAATATTATTTTAATTTTAGGTAGGTATATCTGTAGTTACAGATTCGAATAAGTACCTATGTAAATTCGTATTTACGTCAATCTAAAATTAAATGTCGATATTAATAATTAATCAATATATCCAAAAATCTTTAGATATTTATCACTCTTTATTTATGAGTTCCCTTAAAAGGCATAACAAATTCCAACCTCAATTACTAACTTCAGCTTAATGAAATTGCCTTCTCTGATGCAAGAATACTATCACAGATTCCAACATTTAATATTGCTTGTCTCTAAATAAAAAATACGAGGAAACGCGTTCAGTGTACAATCCATGATCAAATGTCGCACGTCTTCTAATGACACCCATTGATATATAAAAATATACATCAATGATGACACCACAAACTTTACAATCATGTGAATTAGCTTTCCTCTCAAAGGTGAAGAATACAAAATCGATAGATAGTGCCCGCTTTACATTTAAAATATAAATATTGTACTAATGACACGCAATTTTTAAAATCTAATAGGTATTGAAATAACAATCTACAGTATTTCAAAGTATAAGGAGGGAATCCACTAGACCACAGACAACACTGTCGATGTCGATGTCCGCGCGATAACGTGCTTGTGTTACCTGTGTACCTTAGTCGGTTATGTAGACAGACTGCAACTAACTGTAAGCAAATAATATTATCAACTTGTAAGCAAGTAGTAAATGTCGTAATCGACTCTTGCATAGTTATCTACACTTATCAGCTTCGAAGAGGGGCGACAAATAGTTACCCGGAGATTTACGATGTTATGACAACGATTTTAAATTGCTTATACATGTGGTTCTTCAGCGACACGAATCTCTTTTCTATGGAATGTCTCCGAACCTCTGAATTTGGTTATCTGCGTGCTCAACGCGATACTTACTAAGCATGGTCAAAGACGCAGCGCACGCTTTTTTATAGAACGTATTAGTGAATAAGTATATTTGAATAAAATGCAATAGTGCACATCCCTAATATAGGTCTAATACGCTGATACTGTTTATAGAAAATGTTGCAAAACAATTACCAAATCTACACCCTTCAGCAGCTTCTCGTCATGCCCAATAAAACAAAGTTTGTTGTATGTTACGATATTTAATGGCCTGGTGTTTAGAAAATTAGTTATTTATTTAATAAAACTAATGTCAGCGTTCAATACCTTTTTCAGATAATAATAAAGAAGGTTTTCCAGTTCTATTATAAATCTGAAAGTTTGCAATATAAACTTTGAATATCAGTTAGGTAGTTAATCTCTTCGGAACCGCTGTACTTGTCAAAGTCACAAATAGCTTATTCCGTTAGGACATATATTATGAGTTTACTAAAGTTGCATTTAATTTAAGCAAATGTTTGAACCTACGAAGCCTACGAAGATGATACCTTTAAGAGAATAGGACCACTCTTTTTACATCGCTATATAACTGATCCGTATCTATACATATAATAAAATCGTAGGAAAGTCAAAACTGTACATTGAACATTTTTTTAAAAGAATACTTGGGGCGTGATCTACAATCGATATCGAAGCCAAAAATATAGTTTTTAGAACTTTTGTCTGTTTGTCTGTATGTATGTCCGGGCTAAACTCAAAAAGTACTGCATGGATTTACTTCAAATTTTGCATGAATATTACTAACAGGTCGGCTCAATATATAGGCTACATATTATCACGCTATCACCTACGGGGGAGGAGCTGTGAATCTTTATTTTTCTTACGCATTCTGTGACAGCGTGTAATCTAACGACGCATATTTAAATGTTGTTTTTGAGTAAACCATGCTATTATCTAGCTTTACACTATAAAAACTACGCCATTTAAGTAACTTGGGCAGAGAAATGTAGTTGGGTTCCGCGGCGACAAACACTTTTTAGTTAAAATCTACGCAGACCAAGTCGCAGGTAACAGCTAGTTATTAATAATATTAAAATAAACGTAGGTGTACGTAAGTAAATGATGCCTCAAGTCGCGAAATCGTGAAGTCTTTGTGAAGAATAATGGCTGAAGTAGTCAAACTATTGGTGACATATTTATTACGCGAATTTATCTATCTTGAATGTTTATATTTTAAGTAAATATTAACAACAATCGTGGAATGAGTTGCACTTTATTTTACGCGAATGAATTTTGCTAGTTGTTGATCTTTACCCTACTCTTAGCTACAAATGGTCAATAAAATATATATATACTAGCTAACCCAGTAAACGTTGTTCTACCATATAAATTCATACGATACAGACACCCTAATTACCTAGCGGTATTAACAGGTTCCCTGTTAATACCGCTAGGTAATTAGGGTGTCTGTCCGATGAATCACATATGATTCAGAGGTCGGAATTAGGTAGAGTTATTTATGCACTTACACTGATTTCATACAGCGAAAGAAGAAAGTGGATATGCCTCAAATCCCGAGATTAATTTTAAAGAGCAGAAAAATCCCGTGATTTATTAAATAAAAAAGTTATTTACTTTTACAATTTAAACCACTGCACGCGCGACGTTGCCAAATTTGCATCAACGACATCGGATGTCCGAAGTTGCAAAATTCCAATGCGCACACGCGCGATGTTGCTACATTTGTAGTTCGCACAACATAGCTTGTAAAAACAAAAGAAAACAATAGCGGAAATGCGGAGCACTCCCTGCTTAACGAAATGTTTTGATTTGATTTTGTCTCTTTCTACAGCATTCAAACTTTCTATTAGCATTAAATCGGTTAACTCATTCACACAGCTCATTCACTTACCTCGGTTCGTAGAATGCACTCGCTATCTATCTCTGAGGTTTTTATTATTATTTATGTTTGTACATTAATAGTTTACCACCTTCACTCCTTACACTTTATTATTGCTTATATTTTAAATCCAATGTTTTAAAATTTTTTATACTTGCTAATGTGTTGTTAATACTTATTTTATATTTAGTAAACCGTCACGCACTAACCAAATTGTCACATGAACATATGTCATATCACACAACTCTCCATATCATAAGATCACACTTTCAACTTTACATACTTACCAAACACTATAACATACATAGCTTCACGCCTGTTTCTCAGAGGGGTAGGCGGAGATTGCAACAATATAACAATTCTCTTTGTTATATAGTTGCAGACTCTGACTCCCGCTTTGATCTATTTAAGTCGATCAAGTCCCACAGTACATTACTACATACATTTTAAATATTACAACATTCGATAATCTAGATAACCACATAAATATTATTGATGACTTTAAAATATCAGAATCTTACAGGTGTGAACCGGAAGAATGTTTAGCACTGACTTCATTAAAAAGTCTGAAAATTCTAACCCAGAACATACGTAGTATCTCAGCGAACATGGGTGGTTTACTGACATTGTTGTCTAGAATTTCTATATCGCAGGATATTATAATACTCACAGAATGTTGGTTAAGATGTAACCCTAATATACCTACACTAGACGGATACAATCACGTTATAACGACCAAAACTCTAAATAAAAATGATGGGGTTGTTGTATATATTAAGAATAACTTAACGAATGCTTGTGTAACCGAAGAGAGACTAGTAGACGCTAATTGCTTAAAAATTAAAATAGGTAATGATATATGTATTTTTGCGGTATACAGACCTCCGTCATTTAAGGATCTTACAAATTTTCTATCCTCGGTGGACGATGTTTTAACTTTAAACCGTTCATTGGGAAGTGTAATGTTTGTCGGCGATATTAACATAGACATAGTCAATGGGAACACCGATACAAAAGCACAGGAATATTTGAACCTTCTTGCAACTCACGGTCTTTTGCCGGCACATAGTCAAGTTACTCACGATAAAACATGTCTCGACCACGTATTTCTCAAGACTAAACTAAGTGCTGTAACTATTGTTATTGGCTAGTATGGCTTCCGCAATAATATGTCCACAAATGACGCTGTTCATGATCTTACTAATCATATAGTGGAAGCACTGGATAATGGTGATAAATGTATTGGCATTTTCCTCGATTTGGCTAAGGCGTTTGACACGCTCTCCATCCCTGTACTAAAAGTAAAACTTGAGCGAATCGGTGTTAGAGATAAGCAGCTAAAGTTGTTCCAAAGCTACCTAACTAATAGAACACAATGCGTAAAAATAGGAGATCATCTTAGTGACAGTCTACCAGTACTAAGTGGCGTGCCACAGGGTAGTATACTTGGCCCTACATTGTTTCTAATATATGTAAATGAGATGTGCAAAATAAAATTGGAACGTGGAAAACTTTTTGCATTTGCTGATGATACGGCTCTTATCTTTACGGGGAGGACATGGGAACAAACATTTAAAGCAGCACAGGTTGGCTTAAATAAGATAACTCACTGGCTAACGTTAAACTACCTATCACTGAATGTAGAAAAAACGAAATACTTAACATTTAGTATTAGAAAACCAGCAGTGTCATTGGATACTGCAAGATATTTTATTATTGCACACAGACATGCGTTAAATACCCATTACACATGTGACTGTCCTAAATTAGAAAATGTCTCGACAGTAAAGTATCTGGGAGTTATATTAGATGAAAGACTAAGCTTTATACCGCACATAGATCTTCTGACGAGCCGAGTCCGTAAGCTAATCTTTGCCTTCAAAAATCTAAGACACGTAGCGGAGCCTGCTGTTCTAAAGATGGTTTACTATGCTCTGTGTCAATCCCTGGTAGCGTACTGTATCTCTTCTTGGGGTGGTGCCTCCAGAACTCATTTAATACGAGTCGAGCGAGCACAGAGAGCAGTACTCAAGGTAGCCACTTTTAAGCCATTCCGTTTCTCTACCAAAGATCTATATAAATATTGCGAGGTCCTATCAGTAAGACAACTATTTATCCTTCAGATAATTTTAAGACAACATTTGTACACCTCAAAACTCAGTCAGTCGAACTCATCCTCTCAACAGTCTCGTAGACAAGATCTCCCACTCGGTACCACCCGCAGAACTTCATTTAGCCAGAGATTTTTCTGTTTTCTTGGCCGGTTTCTTTATAATAAAATAAATAAGGCATTAACGATAATAAACAATAACAAACGTCAGTGTAAAGTAAATGTAAGTGAATGGCTTATAAAACTATCATACGAAGATACGGAGAATTTACTTCATCCATTAACTTAACACAGCACAGCACAGCACGTACATACACACACACACGCACACGCACCCTCACACACACACACACACACACAACACACCCTCACACACAAACATCCTCACAAACACACACAAACACACAAACGTTTACTAAATTAATTATGTTCCGAATTGCTTTAATTTTCTTTTTTGTTTTACTATTTTCTTACATGTACATTGTTTTAACTTATCATTCTATGTAGGTTTTGTATATAAAATGTGTCATGGAAGGTTGCTGGTACTTATAGCTCAGGTCTTCCTATTTTAAGTACCAGCGTTCACAAATTGTAGCTAACATCATGTATACAAAAATTGTTCCTAATGGTTGTAAATATCTGTGAAACAATAAAAACATTATTATTATTATTGAATTTCTTTTTTAACTCCCTTTTTTGAAGGGGTAAAGGCGTGTCATGCGGGCCAAGACCAAGCATGGCACGTTAAATGAAGTAAGTTGATGATATGGATGATGATGTTAGAAATTTGCGTGTGATGCGGCACGTGTTGAGAATCGTGGCTTTTTGCAATAGTTGTAGTGTGTTTATAGGCATGTGTAAGATGTCAAGGCTTTGAGTGAGTGTTTTGGGTATTATACCAGTTGATGACAAGACTATTGGTACAATATGCACTGTACGTGCTCTCCATTGTATTTTTAATTCGATCGCTAAGTCTTGGTATTTTGAAAGTTTATCGGCTATTGTTGATTGTACGTTGTGACTGTTGGGGATGGCTATGTCAATAATATAAATGGTGTTGCTATTTTTATCATGTAGTGTTATATCGGGTCTGTTATAGTGTACGGTTTTGTCAGTAATGATTGTTCGGTCCCAATACATTTTACAGGTGCTGTTTTCGAGGACAGTGTCTGGTTTATATTTGTAGTATGGCAATTTTTTATTGATAAAATGATACTGATGTGCTAAATGTTGGTGTATTATTGCAGCTACTTGGTCATGCCGGTGTTTATAATCAGACTGGACCAGAAATTTGCAAGCGCCAGTTATATGTTGTATTGTTTCAGTAGCTGAGTTACAGTGTCTGCATAAATCTGAGGTTTGATTTGGGTCTCTAATTATGAATTTTTTATAATTTCTGGTGTTTATGACCTGATCTTGTATAGCTAGCATGAAGGCTTCAGTTTCTGGAAACAGTTCCCCTTTTAAGAGCCATTCGTTCGACTTTCCTTTATCGACGTAGTTTTGACTCAGTTCGGTTCGGTGTCTTCCATGGAGACTTTTCCCTGCCCATTTGGCAACTTTTTGCTCTACAGTCGTTAACTTTTCATTATGTTGCAGAACTTTATTTTTTAAATTAAGTGGTGTGAGTTTGTGGTCTATTTCTGTGATGTGTTTATGAAGTGATGAGTGTTGTGACTTGGTGTGGAAGTACTGCCTAAGTGTAGAAATTTGTTTATTATGTAAGTTTTGTATATCTATCAACCCTCTTCCTCCTTCTTTCCGTGGTAGTATAAGCCGTTCTATCGATGATTTTGGATGGTGTTTACGGTGTTTTGTCATAAATGTATTTATTGCTCGTTGAAGGTTCTTAAGATCAGTTTGTGACCAGTTTATAATTCCAAATGAGTAAGTAAGAATAGGGATAGCAAATGTGTTGATAGCTTTAATAATATTTTTTGAATTGAGATGAGATTTTAATATGAGATTAAGCCGGTGTTTAAATTTGTTTGTTAGCTCTGTTTTTGTTTCCTTTTGTAATATTTTTCTTGACTGCTTAAAACCTAAATATTTATATGTGGTAGATTCATCCATCGGTTCAATAGTGCTACCATTCTCTAAAATATACCTATTGCTATCTATTTGTCTATTGCTTATTGACAGGATGTTACACTTGTCAACACCAAATTCCATACAGATATCTTTGGAAAACTGCTGAGTAATGTCTGCTAAACGGAAAAGATCATCTTTGTTGCTAGCAAAAAGTTTTATATCATCCATATACAGTAGGTGTGTTAGTAAAAATTGGCTATCAGTAGTTATTAAATTATATCCATATACAGTAGGTGTGTTAGTAAAAATTGGCTATCAGTAGTTATTATTATTATTTTTATAGTTTTGTTTTATATTTAGTCTCCCTTTCATTTAAAAGGGGTAAAAACCTGACACACGGGCCTTAGCCAAGTGTGCCAGAGGGGAAAGAGTTAAGAAGTAGATGATGCAAGAAATTTACGTGTGAGGCGACATGTGTTAAGAAGAACGGCTTTTTGTATGAGTGTGATTGTAGATTTCGGCATGTCAAGTATGCTCAGGCTATTTCGAAGTGTCTTAGGGACTACGCCGGTTGTAGATATGACAATAGGTATGATTTTTACAGTGTCTACCTGCCATTGCCTTTTTATTTCGGTAGCTAAATCAACATACTTCGACATTTTTTCCGCATGCGTAGTGAGGAGATTATGTGTGTTACATACTGCGATGTCTATTATGAAAACAGTTTTTTTTATTTTGTCTAGTATAGTTATGTCTGGTCTATTGTAGTGTATGGTTTTGTCAGTAATAATGGTCCTATCCCAGTACATTTTAAAGGAATTATTCTCTAAAACAGTACTGGGCTTGTATTTGTAATAGGCAGTTTTTTTTTCAATAAAGGAATATTTGTGGGCTAGGTTCTGATGGACTATTGCTGCGACTTGATCGTGTCTATGCTTATAATCAGTTTGTACTATGGATTTACATGAACCAGTTATGTGTTGAATAGTTTCAGAACTACTATGGCAACGTCTACATAAGTCAGTGAGAAGGTTAGGTATACGGGTTATGTGTTTCTGGTAATTTCGGGTGTCTATTACTTGATCCTGAATGGCGATCACAAAAGCCTCCGTCTCCGGAAAGAGCTCTCCGCGCCGTAGCCATTCGTTCGACGCTTCTTTGTCGACGTGTTCTTGGCCGAGATCAGCGAGATGTCTCCCGTGCAGAGACTTTTGGGACCACAAAACTATTTTCTGCTCTTTGCTCAATAATTTTGGCTGTACATTTCTATTCAATAGGTTAAGGGGGGTTAGTTTTTTATCTGCATTCATTAAGTATTTGTGAAGTTGAGATTGCTCAGCTTTGGAGTAGAAGTATTTGCGTAATTTGTCTATTAGGTTATTGTGTAAGTTTTGTATGTCGATGAGGCCTCTTCCTCCACTTTGGCGTGGCAGTGTGAGACGCTGTACGCATGATCTGGGATGATGTTTTCTGTTGGCTGTCATGTGTGTGTTGATTGTGCGCTGTAATTTAATTAAATCACTTTGAGACCAATTTATAATCCCGAAGGAATAGATGAGAACAGGTATTGCATAGGTATTTATTGCCTTTATGATGTTGCGAGAATTTAACTGGGTTCTTAAAAGTTGGTTTAGTCTTACTTTGAATTGTTTAGTTAACTCTAATTTTGTTTGTTTTTGCTGAATTTGCTTGGATTGATGAAAACCTAAATATTTGTAAGTGCTGTGTTCGTTCATGGGTTCTATTTGTTCACCTGTATTAAGAGTATATATATTGTGTTCAGTTTTCCCTCGAGTTATAGAGAGTATTTTGCACTTATCAACTCCAAATTGCATTCGGATATCCGTCGAGAATGTTTGTGTGGTGTCGGCTAGTTTTGTAAGTTCGGTGTTGTTTGCTGCATAAATTTTGATGTCATCCATGTAGAGTAAGTGTGAAAGAAGGTGAAACGAATTATTACATTTAATTTTAAATCCTATATTGTAATTATTAAGTAGTTCTGACAATGGGTTGAGTGCTATACAAAACCATAGGGGGCTAAGTGCATCTCCTTGAAATATGCCTCGTTGAATTTTTATCAGTCCAGTAGTCAATAAAGGGTTTTCAATTAATCTTAATTTTGTTTTCCAATTGAGCATGGCTGCACCTAAAAATGAAATGAGACTGGGATGAATTTTATAATGTTCTAATACAAAAATTAACCAACTATGGGGAACAGAATCGAATGCCTTTTTGTAATCTATGTACATTGTATGTATATTCCTATTTCTAGTCTGTGCTTGTTTCATTACTATTGCATCTATAGTTAACTGCTCTTTACAGCCCTGGCTATATTTCTTACAACCTTTTTGTTGTTCTGCTAAAATGTTGTACTGATCTAAATGATTGTAAATAATTTCGCTAATGCATCCTGTGATAATCTTGTATATAGTTTGAAGACATGTGATAGGTCTGTAATTTGCGGCATTTTTTGTGTCTGAGCCTTTCGGTAACATATAAGTGACTCCATGTGTAATGAATGTTGGCAAAGTGTGTGGTGATTCAATGAATTTGCAAATGTGATTGTGGATGAATGGATGTGTACTGCTGAACTTCTTATACCAATAATTATGTACGTTATCTGTACCCGGTGCCTTCCAGTTATGAGTGCGTTTGATGATTTGAATGAAAGTATCTACAGGGATGTTTTCAAACTCCATTTGATTAATGTTTGCTGTGTCACCTATATTTGGTAACCAATCAGCGTTACTGTTATGTTGTACTGGGCTTTCCCAGATGCCCGCCCAAAATTGATGTAATTGTTGGGGCGATGGATATTCCGGCTGTGAAGTATGAATTGGATTATTGTGGCTAAGAGATCTATAAAACTGTCTTTCATTATTTGTAAAGGTTGCATTTTGTTGTTTGCGTTTAGTACATGTTAAATATCTTTTAAGTCTATTTGAAATTGCGTTTAATTTTTGTTTCAGTGTATCAAGGAAATGTTGAGGTTCTGTATTAGGTTCTTCGTGTTGCGAATGGGTTTTGTATTTATTTTTTATTTCTTCTACGGTCTTAAGTATTCTTTGGTTTCTATTTCCTAAAAGGTATTGTGTTAATCTGGCTATTTCCAATCTATATTTTTGTATCCTACTTTCAATCCTTCTTTGCCAAGATGGCTTTTTATTTCGCCTATTTGTTGATATATTTTCATCGAGGTTAAATCTCGTGCCATTGCAAGTGGCAGCTGTAAAGGCAGCAGAGTATATTATGGCGTGCAGTGTCGTGAAATCTAAGTCGTGGTTCAAGTGCTTTGGGAGAATATCCTTATTTAAACAGTGAACAATTTGAGCAAATTTACGTGAGGATTTTTGTTTTGGGATGTATGGTCTTGATTCAGGATCCAAAGTGGTAAATCGGGCAAGGGCGCAATTGAATTCTATTTCGATATTGTTAATTGTTTCTATACGACTAATATTAGGGCTATTTTCATTTTGACTATTCGTTATTCTTTGGGCAAGTGTGGATGTGCTATCTATTGTGTTATCGAGGTGGGTTTGCTGTGTGAGGTCTGTTAAAGAGTGTTCTAGTGCATTGGATCCCTCACCTTCTCTGTCAGATTGGCGTTGGTTGTTCAGCTCAATCAGTTTTAATTCTATTTCTCTCTTCAATGCATTTATTTTACTGCTGTATATCTTATTGTTAAATATTAATCGTCTTTGATCGGCAATTCTCTGCTCAGTGAGGTTTGACAGGCTCGGATGCCTTTCTACGAATAATGCATGTAGTTTTTTTCGGTAGGCAGTTTTATTAGTCTCTATTTCAGTTACTTCAAAATAACATTTAATGATGTCTTCATTCATCTCGTCTGTCCATTTCATTCTGGCGTGGCTAATAATGTCATTTGTTTGTGGAGAGATGTGTGCTGTGTGATTGTGTATAATAAGTGAATGGCTAACGTTCTCAGTTTGTATGACGTGTTCATTTACTTCGGATCCTATCTCATCTAATACATGCTGTGGCAGTAGATTTCTTCTAAGTATAGCTCTTCTTTGGTCTCCTATTCGTTGGCGTGTGGTTTGCATTTCCGGATATCTATTGTTAAATTGTAGGTGTAAAGATTCTAGATAGTTGTTCATGTTTGTTGTCTCGCATTTGGTTATCAGAAGGTATGTGCGCCATATGAATCGGTTCATATCTTCAGTCCATTTTTTTCGCGCACGGGTAGGGCCAATAGTGGGTGCAGGATTAACGGCTAATGCCTCCTGCACAACAGCCGTTGACCTTGTAGTTCGGGATGAATATGTGGATAATGGTGATAAATTGGGTGACTGAAATAAGCTGTGAGTTGATGAAGGTGATGGAATGTTAGCGAAGAGTGAATGTTCTGATGACGTAGTAGGTGAGAGTGAAGGTGATCGTTCGGCTGTAGCATTTTGTTCGAGGGGAACCCGCCTGTTCAGTCCCCCGTCGCCAACGGTTCGCATGCTGTGACACCCAGCGTCAGCTCCAAGTGTGCCCCGGCGATTGCCCCCGGGAAGCGATCCTATACGTTTACTTCTTAGTATCATCTCCATAAACATGGGTTACCAGAGCCATGTTAGCCGCACCAGAAACAATATTGCGTGTCCGCCCCCTACGTGAGTCAGGTGTTCGACTCGGACGTATGGTTGGATTATAGGGGGCTTATTATTATTATTATTATTTGTAATATTGTCGGCCACACGGGATTGTCTATTAGAAATCCCAGGAAGATCCATATTAGTATCAACATTTCGATGCAAGTACATAAATAACTCTACCTAATTCCGACCTCTGCATATGATACATAACAATAGATTTTCATACCTACCAAATATACATAAAAAAAATTCATAAAAATCGGTCGAGTCGTTTCGGAGTAGTACGACCACAAACACCGTGACACAAGATTTTTATATAGATTATACAATATATTCCACGAATTATCGAGGGATGGATAACCACGCTATTCATTGAGCAAATATGACAGATCCAGAAATTTGCTCTTATTAGCAGGGGTCGGAATAGGTAGAGTTTTTAAGTACTAAATGACGTCAAATAAGCTACTACGGACTTCGGAATAGGTAGAGACCTATTCCGACCCGTGCTTATTAGCCAACCAAAAAGTCGTTAAAGCTAAATTAATTTGCGAATAAAGCTCTGTATTATTTAAGTGACGACATTCCAATGTCACTTTTGCAACAAAACCGGTTGTATTACATGATCAGGCAATTATGATAAAATTATACGATATTCTTTGTAACTAATGGATTAGTCACTCGCAAGTTAAGTTTGGAATAAAAAACGATTATGGGTCAAGATTTTTAAGGGTAGTTGTTTAGTGCATATAACACTTGATGCTCACAGTCCATGTAAGTCACTGGTTCTTGACATCAACTAAACTATTTTGTACTACTGCAAAATAGGGCAGCTATTCATGATTGATTTAAACGTTATTTTATTCGCCATAGGCAATAAGACAATCATTTGAAAAAATGGTTTCAAAATGAAAATGGAGCAATATTTTTTTATTTAGCTGTGTGATAAGCGGTAACGTTTAATATTATGCTATGTCACTGGCACGCACTTAACCTCCGTCACAATTAAGTACATTCGTCTCTTCTATAATTTATTAATTTCTCTTACCACCAGGTTTAATAGACTTTTATCTTATTTATTGGTAAGTGGATTTAAAAAAATGCTTTGTATTTGAGATCTTGAATTACGAAACTTATGGAGGAAGTAGAATACTAAAGGAGTAAAATATACTTACTGACAAAGCGATCAATAGATTTCCGATAATTGGTGGCGGAAACTTGATCATATTGAGGCTAATGATGAATGAAAGCTTAATTTGTTATGTATCAATTAAATATTTAAATAAGTGAAATGTATTTAAAATGTCAAAAATTATTTAAATGCAGCAATTGTTTATTGATTATTAATCATCGATAGACAAGTACGTAAACTGCGGTATAGTAAAATACCGACACTGAATCCTAGTGCAAAATCCATTTAATTAAAATCATCATCCACCATTTCATAAAGATGTAGAAAAAGTACAATATAGTAAATATTCGATTATAATTCGAATAATAAATAGTCCGTGACAAATAAAAGGTCCAAATTGGAATACAGTATCGTACAATATCTAAAACTCTTACCGAAAAGTTAAACTCTTTTATTACTATTCCAAAAGTCATCAGAATTTTAGAACAAGGGGTTTATCATAAAACATTTCCAAAACTTTACAACTTACGCTTAATAATCAAATACAAAGAAATAATGTGTTAATTTATAACAAATTATTTTATCGTTAAAAATGTTAAATCTCAAATATCTACTATGCAATAATTTTAAAATAATAATAGTATAATCATGCCATAATGACTAGACATCGCCTAATTACACTAATTTATTAAGAGAATGCATTAGAAGGCATATAATGGAATATAAATGACTTGCCATAGTTTCGACTTGGCATTGTTATTTGATCTTTACTTTCGTAAGTGTATTTGTGTGATAAAAATATTAAAAGTGATAAATAAAACAGGTTAAGTGTTAGCTAAAGTTAAGGAAAAGAGTACGTAAAACGCAAGTAAATAGTGATTTATATATTTTTTTAATACCGCATATAATTTAAAAGTATTTTGCTCCAATAGTAAAGCGAACGACATACCAGTTCCGTACGGTTCGTGTGTGTATAGAATTAGATACCAATTCAAAAATATAATTAGGATTGAAAAATAAACAGCTAATGTTACGATGTAATAAAAAAATCATTTTGATGGATATGTCGCAGGCAATTTGTATGATTTTTACAAACAGCGGATTGTTTTACAAAGGGCGTCGTCCGTTTAAAAACGCTCGCTGTTTTATAATATGCCGAAGGCAAAATGTAAATTGCCTTGTCACTTTATAATTTACCACAACATTTAATAGACAATTCAACAGCATAACGAGCACCTATACGCCTCAAATCACTGCATTCCGTCTTGAAAGGGTTAGGTTATGTTAGGTTCCTTCTTAAACCCACCCAAAAATAGGATCCATCGACGGTCACCCTACTATAACAATCAACGAGCGTTTTTAAACGGATGACGCCGTTTGTAAAACGCGGAATCATACAAATTTACTGCAACAGATACATCGAAACATTGGCATAATATAATCGTAGGGATATAATATATATAAGAAACAAATACTTACCTAATTTATTTTTCATAAGTTTCAGCGGGTATTTAGTGCAAAGGTAAAGTATACGTTTACAAGTACTTCGTATATCGTACAACAATGCATACTCGGTCGGAATTTTTTTTGATTTAATATATTTTTCCAATTTTCTGCCTAAAGACGATATAGATAGGTGACCATGTTTACAGACATTGTTGGTTAGCTTATTTGTTAAAAATGACAAAGTTCTAATAGCTTTAGACACTTCTGCAGGACTCCTTGGACTACTATCAACTAAAGCCCAAAATAAGTAAAATATTTTTTTTATTGCTATCTTGCTGTTAACCGTTTAAGAGTTTAATTAATAAGACCTAGACCAAATGTATATCGTAGCACGCTATAAGTTAGCCTTTTCAAATATAAATTTGTTACGAATTTGAATTACACGTGTGTCATTTCATTTATTGAATAATCAAGTCAAGTCAAATTACAATAGACAAATAAATTATGATAATCAAGATAATTAATTATCTTTAAATTAGTTAATATATTTATTTATTTAATTATAATTTAAATTAGTTAATATACAAAATTTAAACTATATGACTCTTAGGTACGTGTGTTTAAATGTCTATGAGTGACACGTGCTACTCAAAATATAAATATTCTTGTGCAATATTACTTTTAAGACTTTATATATTTATTTAATATAAATTAAATGCCAAGCATAAAAAATATATGTATAACCTGTTCTGATATAAAAAATATTGCTCTCCTCCGTTACAGTGGCACTAATTAGACTAAGTTTTCGAACATACTGCGATACTGACATCATTATTTATGTTCTGGACATCATTAGCCGTAATACTTGTAGCCACCACCTGGATAGCTAACAGACCACCATAAGGAAAAATGTTCAGCTGTATAAATAATTCAGTACAAAGGGTAATGGTAGGACATAAACCATTCATTAAAGATCCTAGAGGGGCCTATGGTCACCAATGAATAGACGTCATTAGGATGAGTATCAAGCAGGCGAACATTGGTGATCCGATATCGCTACATGATTTAAATGGCTGTGTATTGTGGGTATTACATACATCTTGTTACAAAATACAGGAACGCAATCGACTCTACGGCGATCCATTAACAAGGATATTGCCGTTGCGGTAGCTGACTTGCAACATTTCCATAGTTCATTGAAAATCTTACGCATGTCATTCTGTTTAATTTGAGGGATCCCTGAATTACATTATTAACATTCACGGTCAAAACAAGATTTGTTTTATTAGCTTTGTGTCTTTACTTACCTTGTGCTTAGTATCTGCACAGATAATATAACTGCTAAGTAAGTGTGCGACACACACGATTTGTCTATAGGAACGCTTAAAATTAAACTTTACTAATGTAAGTATTTTACGAATATATTTCACGAATATAGTCTAAATATATAACTCTAATAACTAATTTAAAATATTGTGAAGTGGAATCATATTACATATCTTGATTTCACCTTTATGTTTACATATATACGAAATGAGGTGTTTTCAAACAGACAAAAATTTTAAGATTTTTATCATTATTATTTTTATTCTTAATAACAAGGCATAAACTAAAACATTTCATATGTGGAGGCTTGTTATTAGCAACATGTGTACCCAGTAAATGTATACTTTCCAGAATTATATTAGTCTGTAAGCCTTCCTAAGATTAAATAAATAAATAAAATAACATAGTAAAATGTTATAATTAGGTCAACGTTCAAAATACTGTATAAATTTATTGTATCGAAATGAATGAAGTAAACTTAACTTAGATTGGAAGCTTTTGAGCATCTTATTCCCAAGGAAACTGAATATATCGAGCTGACACTAATAATAATTGTCTTTTATATTTATTACTAGATGTTCCCGCGGTTTCACCCGCGTTTATCGTTACTGCGCCGCCCCCGTGGGTCGTAGCGTGATGTTATATAGCCTATAGCCTTCCTCGATAAATAGGCTATCCAACACTAAAATATTTTTTCAAATCGAACCAGTAGTAATCACGCAGAATAAACCAGGAGAAACATCGTTTGTACTATGTCTGTAATGGGTAATTATTTTGCTGCAATGTTATTTTAAAACTGCGATATTTCCTAAGATATTCATTGAAATCGAATGATGTAAAGGGCAATTTTGTTTTAAATTAAATACTTGTGATGAATAACGTATTTATTTGGATAAGGATTAATATTATGTTTATAAAAATACCTTCGCAAATAATGCATTATTTTAGAACAAATTTGGTTAGCATAAAAAAGGTTATAGTGAGCCAACCTTAAAAGATAGACATATGCTGTCGCGGACTTTTTTTTAGAACTTTTTAAGGGGTACAATTCTCTCATACATAATTTTTGCGAAACTTTAACTGTTTACGCAGCGCACGCAGCGGAAGCTCTCAAAAGGAAAAAATACCCTCCGATTTTGAAACATTCTTCATTGGTGCTCAGCTCCTATTGATCTTAGCGTAAATATATATAGCCTATAGCCTTCCTCGATAAATGGGCTATCTAACACTGAAAGAATTTTTAAATCGGACCAGTAGTTCCTGAGATTAGCGCGTTCAAGCAAACAAACAAACAAACAAACTCTTCAGCTTTATAATATTAGTATAGATATATACGAAATGAGGTGTTTTCAAACAGACTAAAATTTTAAGATTTTTATCTTTATTATTTTTAATCTTAATAACAAGGCATAAACTAAAACATAGTAAAAATGTTATAATTAGGTCAACGTTCAAAATACTGTATAAATTTATTGTATCGGATTGAATGAAGTAAACTTAACTTAGATTGGAAGCTTTTGGGCATCTTATTCCCAAGGAAACTGAATATATCAAGCTGACACTAATAATAATAAATTAAAAAAATAATAATTGTCTTTTATATTTATTATAAAAGACAATTATTAGTGTCAATCATATTTAATTTGTACTTAAATAATATTCAAGGTTATATATTATGTCGTTTATTGGTAGCTTTATAGTCTTTCGCACAATGGCCCAATTGACAATTGTGGGGCTAAGTGAGGATAACACACATCCAACTAACTAACTAACGGTAGCTATTTTATTATAGCTATAAGTTAGTTATCTATGTTACACAGTTGAATAATTGGTTTTATATTTATTGGTTTTTAATTGAAAAATAGATAGCTGTCCATCAAGTGATAAGTGTTAGCCTCCACTCATTTGATATACCTAGCTCAGTCTATTATTTGTATTACTGAATGACTAGGGTTCGGTTCCTATATTTAAGAAACGAGTCGTTTTACCTACGGACAGTTAATATTGAATATTCTATGTAACTATGTCAAAATTTTACCCTCCGTAGCTAAAACGAATCATTTCTTGATATAGGATCCGAGCCTAAAACTAAAGATGTGAGGCTACCATGTCGCACGCAGTATTTCATAATGTAGTAATGTATAGTAATTTCACATCTACCAATACACATACTACGATTTTATTTTTTATTAATTTAGATTAATGAAGTTAATTTTAATAGTTTTTGGTTTTCAGTTTTTATGATTGTTTCCTTTTTATTTATTTTGTTATACGTTGTTCTATTTATATTGCTCAATGGGCAGGGACCAGTTAAAATCAGTATTGTGCCAATAAGCAAAGCTGGATTTCTTGTCGCACATATTGAATATGTTTTTTCAAGTATCTATATGTGTGGGACAAATTAAATGACTTATATGGGTTTTATTGTTCACCCAGGTAAAAATGCAGAAGCCAACATCGAGCTCCGAGCGCACGCCGCTTGTGCAGCCCACGTATGTGTTCGAGTCAAGCCTCGCACGGCGCTACCAGAAACGGTTACACCACATGCAATGTGCCATGTGTGTGATCATCATGTAAGTAAACTAGCCACGACAATTAAAATAAGTTATATTCTAGAAGTAAATTTGAAAGTGCTAAGACCAGCGTAGCTTGTACAACCATTTCGCAAATTGTTTCAATCTTCTATAACAATTCATTTTGTGCTGCAATAGACAACTTATCTTTGTGTTATTTTATGATACATGGCAAAGTGTATTTGTTAGTTTGTTCTTATTTCTCGCTACAACGGATCGATGCAATATTTTGATACTTGAAGTTATGACAAATTGATTTTATAAACAGTTTATAGAGCGAAGCAACATACATAATTTATTTTATGCGAAAACAGTTTGCTAGGCTATCAAAACTTTAAAAGATATAACAATAAATAGAGAGAAGCTTTTGCAATTTCAATATAAAAAAAAAACATAAATTCAGTTATAAAGGTAATTACTATTACATTAATTGACTTACTTGTTAATGAAAATTATTGTTTCGTAGTAAATACCTCGCTGCTACACCATAATTTGGTAGTGCCATCATTATAAATAACTAAAAAAATATTAATTTATCCACAAAATCTAGTTAATATCTATTCAAAGAATTATCTATAATAAGAACTTATCATTAATAATTAGTATATTATGCCACTAGATATTTATAATGAGGGCGCTGCAACACTCATAACTGTGTCAGTAAAGATCAAAGTTTAGTTTGACGGGGACCTCAAACTAAAAGTAGTCAAAGATTAGATATTAAAGCAGCTAGTCAAAAGATCTTTCTTGCTAGTTAAAAAATAATACCACGCCTCGTTCTTCTCAACCATTACGTCACGTCTTAATGTTAAAAAGCTAATAACTATTTATTAGTACTAGCCAAGCGCGTGCAGCGGTGAAAATTCAACCGTAATGTATTGATCGTTATTGAAAATTGGAGAAAAACATAATTATACATTATTTACATTATTGCATAATTAATAAAACTAGCTTTTCCGTTATGTTTTATTGATGTTTCTAAAGCTCATAATTATAAAACTTCTGAACAAAATCAAAGAAAAGAAAATAGTTTGACAAATAGAGGAGTATAGGTACTGAACTGACACAAAAGATCCCACTGGGTTGAAGTGTCGCCGGTCAGTACAGACTGGCCCCCACACACAAGATAAGATAAGATAGGTACTGAACTGTTACGTCTTGCCTATTTATTTAATAAAAGTTATAGGTTGTTCTTCACTGTTCCTCTACTTATTGTAACGTGCTTTAAACTTGACACAATGTAATTTTTGTGAATCACTGAAATCCTTATCCAAATTAATCGAGCCATAAATATAATTACACAAACGCACAGACCGACAGACAAAACATACCGATAATCAATTTAGTATTAAAAATATAAAACTAAAATTAAAAATAAATTAAAAAATAGTATTTTTAAATTTACGTAATCTAAAACTAGTTTTCGTAAATTTAAAAATACTCTTAATAATCTTAATAATAAGGTCTTCTAAATGTTTAGATTAATATAAACGATCTAAACATTTAGAAGACCTTCACCTAAATATTTAAAATATATTATTAGATATAATATGTAACTATTTTATTTCATCTAAATGAATTTATTTTTGTATATTTAACAAAAATGCAACGTTTACGGATCAGATATTTTATTATTTAATTCTGTTTAAAAACTAAATAACGCGTCATTCAATTATGGTGTCATTTTCTTAATTTATTGTCAGCCATTTCAATTTGGATGTCACATATTTTTATGTCTTCAGTGGCAGACAAACCGACATCCCACCTGATGGTAATTACTACTACTGAACATGGAAATGTTCTTGCATGACAGTGTTAAGTCAACGCATCAAAGCAACTGCCTACCGGGCAGGAACGGCCATCCTACCCTTTAATCAGACCACAAATCTGCTTTACAACTGAAATAGACTGAATGGTTGTATCGTCATCAGTGGGTCCTTATCCCACTTGTTGGGCCAGCATTACATGAAAATGCCATTTAATACGGAATCCTGCCCTCAGTGATAAAAGGGTAAATTTTCGAGCGTACTTTTTAGGCGTCCTATGACCTTTATAAAGAAACTATAATTCAAAACAGACCAAACCATGCTTTTTTGAATATATACTTTGTACCTTAAACGTATATTAAAACCAGATTAGAATTAATATTACAAACTTACAAGAAATTCCACGTTGAATATCCGACTTGTATAGGCGGCCTACCACTGGGAGGCTTGTCCAACTTCAAATTGCGCTCACAAAACCACTCACTATTACACAAAATTTTAACGTAACTTTTATCAAAATATCTCATTTTAAAGACATTTACTCCATTTCACATTTTGAAACACAAAAGCTTTACTAATTAGTAATTACTAAATTAAAAAGCTGAGACGCCAATATGTCTTTGTCCCGCTTAAAGCTGCGCTTCCGATACTCGCAGTTGACTACTTGTTTCTTATTGGTCAAGCGACGTCACGCCATATTTTTGTATCGGAACACCTGAGCGTTAGTCGGGCCCCAACTTGTATGTAGAGAGGACGGGTTTACGCAAGTTTTAACATGCTCCCGAGGTAAGTTTTCCATAAAATGTGTTTTGGTTATCGTGTGCGGTCAGTTCGGTGGCATGTTTTAAATAATGAACAGAGTGATTTATTGTATCGTCAAGTTAGTATGTTGTAGATAATTGCCTCGATATTAGAACCGGTAAATATCTACTAAATGAATTCGATAGTTGGGTAATTATCATGAAAAAACCATTTTGTCGTCATTACGGTGGCGTCATTGCGGTGGCGCAGTGGGCCACCGAAATGACGAATGAGCCACCGTAATGATGAATGCCTGTACAATCAATACTTAATGTGCTTTAAATACACACATTTTCAATATTTAATATTTATTTTATCCTAAAACACAATTATGTATATATGACTTAGTTTGGGGCAAATGACGGTGTATGTAATGTCTAGCCTAAGCATATTTTGTATGAGTTGGCAAGAAGAGAATCGGAAACCACCACGGAAGGATGGATGCGGCTTTGCACTCAGAGCCAACATAATAAACGCTGGGAACGGACAACAGACTGCAGATGGTCGAGAGCAGTCCTACCAGCCATCTCACCACGTCTGACACACCGCCTGCTCAACCTACAAAGATTGAACCTTCGGACCATCGCGAGGATCCTAACAGGACACTGTCCCCTGAACAAACATTTGTACAATATCGGAGCAACAGACAGCCCACTCTGTAGGGGATGTCTGACCGAAGAAGAATCTGCTGTCCATGTAGTCCTGGAATGTGTGGGAGTAACAGCACAACGTAAGGAAATCCTCAACAACCCAAGGTCACTCCGCGAAGCCTGCGAAGACCCCAGGAAACTTCTATGCTTTTTTATTTGAATATTTAAGAAAGAACATTTGCTTACTTAATTCATTAAGAGTCATTTCAGTGGCTTTCATAGTCATTACGGTGGCGCTAAATTCTAAAAGGATATTTCTCCGAAAGTACTGTGTTTCAAAGGGCGCCTCACAAATTATTAGATTCACAGCATCATAATCAATTATCTAAAGCATCGGGTTTGGATGAAATGTCAGGAAAATAATTCGCCACCGTAATGACGTAAAAAAGCTCGCTCCGAAAATTTACCCAAGAAAAGAGTAGAAGTATTGCCGCATTATTATTATATACTAGATGTTCCCGCGGTTTCACCCGCGTTTATCGTTACTGCACCGCCCCCGTGGGTCGTAGCGTGATGTTATATAGCCTATAGCCTTCCTCGATAAATAGGCTATCCAACACTAAAATAATTTTCAAATCGAACTAGTAGTTCCTGAGATTAGCGCGTTCAAATAAACAAACAAAAAACAAACAAACAAACTCTTCAGCTTTATAATATTAGTATTTATATTGTATATTCCAAAGATTCTACCTATGCTATGGTCCGCTTTAAACTTTTGTAGTGCCTTTACAACTACTAGTTATTAAAAAACTGGGTGCAAGCTACAATTTCCATAAATTAATTTAAGTAGAAATTAAATGATATTCTAATTAGAAATATGTATACTTATTGGTACTGATGATATACTCCAAGAAATTCATTGCAAACGGAGCCACAGGCTTCACCCGGAAATTCTGTGGATATAGCAAGAGCCAAATCACAGGAGCGTTCACTGGCCATTTTGGCACCAACGTCTTCCTGTGCAGATTGAGATTGGCACACAATTTGATCTGCAGAGCCTGTGGTGAACAGGACGAGTCCATATCGCACCTATTGTGTGAATGTGACGCGTTGGCTGGACTGAGGACGGGTCTGATGGGGGTGGCATATCCAAGCCCTGAAGACTTCAGGCTTCTCCCTCTGAATTGTACACTGCGGCTTATGCAGTACATTCATAACGAGATAGCTAAGGGTTAAATCTTGGGGTCGACACAAAAGATCCTACTGGGTCGAAATGTCGCCGGTCTGCACTAACTGGCCCCCACACATAAGATAACGGTAACCTGCGTAAGCATGACGTACCCCAAAGATACAGATCATGCATCGATAGATAGTAGGATAGAGAACGGCTTAACAGTACAGAAAGAACTAAATCGATTGCCACCATACATCATAAAAAATACAATAAGATATGAAATATCGAGCCGTAATATATAATAAATTATAATAATCTGAAAAACTTTGTCCTCAGTGCAATCCTAATGGTGGCATTACTCGTCACCATCTCCTACAATCTGAGCCAAGAGATCAATGGAGACGACGACACTACAACTACTGCGCCAGATAGTACAACCATTGAGCCATTGCCTGGCAATCTTACACTGTTGGGCATGTCCAGTAAGAAAAAGTCTGGTAAACCCCTGAAGGAAATACCACCAACACTGAAGCCCCTACTGGCTATGAAATGGCCTTTGTCAGGTAAGTTAATTAATAAATACTTGTCCAGTTTGAGATAGACCAAGCATAGGTCCTTGTGGCATACCAAAATGTTTTGGAAAGAAATGAGAGAAAATAGATAAAATTTATACCCAATAAATAGATAAGGATAACATCCTAAGAAGTATGTAATGCACCTATAGCAAGTTTAACGCTTACAGAAAATTAATGACGTTTATTCGTTTAAAAGTCTTAATATTGTTATATTCAATTGTAGTAAAAAAGTAAAAAAGCGGCCAAGTGCGAGTCGGACTCGCCCATGAAGGGTTCCGTAGCAGCAAGTAACATAATATAAAAGTTCTTGTAGTTCGTTGTAACTTTGATCGATGTTTTAATAATAGTGTATTTCTTTTTTAATTAAGTTATTGATAAGTAAGCATTATAATTAGGTACCTAAATTATGGGATTTAGATCTAACTAACTATATGCGAGCCCATATAGGCTTGTGATAGCTAGACAAGCTAATATATATTCCAGTTTGACAAGATATATTTCCAAAAATATTATCAATTTGTGTGCCTCCTCGCGTAGTTGGACAAGGTGATAGTCAAAGTCAAAGTCAAAAATCATTTATTCATTTAGGTCACAAAGTAACACTTATGAACGTCAAAGCGTTCTGCATGAATGACCTTTGGCACCTATTACAGATTTATTATTAGAAAAAATGGTTCACGGTTTATGCATAAGGTTTATTATGTTTATGAAATTAAATGCTTTTTTTATTTTTATATTTGAGTTGATTGAATGAAAGGTAAACTGCGGTTTACGATTTATGACGTATTAAAAAGAACTACTTACTAGATCTCGTTCAAACCAATTTTCGGTGGAAGTTTATATGGTAATGTACATCATATATTTTTTTTAGTTTTATCATTCTCTTATTTTAGAAGTTACAGGGGGGGGGAGGACACACATTTTACCACTTTGGAAGTGTCTCTCGCGCAAATTAATCAGTTTAGAAAAAAAAAAATTTGAAACCTCAATATCATTTCAAGACCTATCCACAGATGATCCATAGATCCCCACACGTATGGGTTTGATGAAAAAAAATTTTTGAGTTTCTGTTCTAAGTATGGGGAACCCCCAAAATTTATTATTTAATTTTTTATTTTTGTGTGAAAATCTTAATGCGGTTCACAGAATACATCTCCTTACCAAGTTTTAACAGCATAGTTCTTTAGTTTCGGAAAAAAGTGGCTGTGACATACGGACGGACAGACAGACAGACAGACATGACGATTCCATAAGGGTTCCGTTTTTTGCCATTTGGCTACGGAACCCTAAAAAGGAAGAAAATATTTTTATTTTCTACTTTTTTTTATCAAGACAACTGCTGTACTAGGTGTAATATCTGTATCACGGAACATATTTATAGATCATACAAATGTTTGTCCCGTTTAGGGATCAAACCCACAACTTTAAGCGGAGCGGCAGTTATTTGATACCTTACCATCCATTAATTCTAATCAACTCTACGAATGAAACGGGACGCATTTCCCTATGTTATATAAAATTTATATACACAAGCTATTCTGCGCGTTCAATATACTTCAATTAATGACTACATTAGCCGATTTTAATGAGTATCTTTTATTTAAATTAAAGTTTAATCGACAAACGTTTTTGATCAAATCTATCTATTTAAATAAACAATATTAGCTACAGTGACGAAATAGTGACACGAAGCGCGTCCATTTCTGATTTTTATTTATTTAGTAAGCCCCAACACAGAGGTATAACTCTCAATAAAAAACGAGGTAGGTTATTTTTATTATACTTTTATTTTACTTTCATTACTACTTGAATGTTGGTACATGTTCGTCCGTCCGTCCGTCTGCATCCGTGTAGGTGCATATGCAATTATGTGGTAACAAAGTGCAATTTAAACAATTATAGTACAATCTTAGATTACCAGCTCCAGATAATATAAGCGCCTATGACAGTTTACATACTCAGTTGTCTAAGTCACTGTAATAAATATGTGAAAATTTATAGTCAACTAGCTGTCCCGACAGACGTTGTCCTGCACACACGAAAAAAAAACAAATCTTAACCATTCTCGAATCCACTTAAACACACACAAAAAATTTCATCAACATCGGTCCCGCCGTTTAGGAGGAGTTTAATTACAAACATACGCACAGAAGATTTATATATATAAAGATAAGTAGATACCTTCTAAACAAAATATTTATAACGTAACCTCCGAACAGCTGGTTGCTCACACAAGTATTGAGAAGAACTAACCAAAAACTAGTTAAGATAGGTACTGGTAGATATTTTATCTATGATCTTATCTGATATTGATGCAAATCAAACACAACAACAATAATACCAATACAGTATAAGTCTTATGTAATTTACATAAATATTCCTTTCAAGAAAACTGACCTAATGTTGTAGCTTATTTGGGCGTGTCTGACTAAAATATACAAATTAATAAAATCATTGATTTGAATATAGCTTCGTCTGTTTGACTAAGCCTTAGTTAATTCTATATGTCTTCTAGTAACCTTAGAAAATTAATTATTATTCTGTCTGCTTTTTTAGGAAATTGATTAGAGAATACTACGCTGAAATCATTGATATATAAAAACCATCAATGGCTGAAATAGATATCTTGCACAGTATATTTCCGTTAAGTTCGAACTGGTATTAACTTTACCTTGGTTATTTAAAAATGTAGTAGTATTAAGATATTTATATATCAATACGGTGGTGGCATTCATAAGATATTAAACAGTTATCGTAGCTCATAGACGACTGCACCTGCAATATTACTCTTTCAGAGCTAACAATACCAAAAGGAGTCATTGCGTGTTTGTACTACGTACCAAACAAGACCTTTCGTCCGGTGCTGCCCGTAATGGGAATATTTAAAGACTCTGAGAGCAACTCATCACAGGAAAACGATACAAGATTAAGTACCTGTCTTTTTCAGTAGGATCTTAAAATTTACGAATTCAAAACGTTAATATCTTTACAGCTTTATGTAAATACTAGCTTTTGTACGAGGCTTCGCTCGCGTTAATTTAGAGTTTGACAATCAATTCGGGTTGTACTCTGATTGTAATAATATAATTCAATCATGATTCGAAGGACACGTGGCGCCATCTATTATCATAAGAACGTTTTTGTTGTTTTCCTCGGGAACAGTAATTTTTTCGGGATGAAAGGTAGCCCATGTCAGTTTCTGTACACTTGACAACGTATATGCAAAATTTCAGAATGATCGGTTCAGTAGTTTAGGCGTGAAAAGGTAACAAACAAACAAACAAACTCATTTTCGCTTTTATAATATTAGTTAGGATAGGATTATAAGACAAGAGGCGTGCTTAATATACGGCCTCGTAACATGAACATGACTTGCAAGATTCCGGTTTTTTTTCAATGTTGTCGAATAGAGGCTCTAGGCTTGTGAATAAACAAGCAACCTTATTATGCGGGTCAGTGCAGTGATTTTATATATTCAATAAATATATTACCTCCTGTTGACTGTTTTAAGTCTCATGCATATAGATTACAAGGACAAAGCCACAATATATATTTTAAGTATGATTAATATTATTTTTCTATTTCTTTATTGCCTTACGTCAGTCTTATTCTTCAAATGCCTACATGTTGTCTATTTATGAATAATCTCACTACTTTGCTTTGGGCACATATATATTACTAGCTGTTACCTGTGACTTCGTCCGCGTAGATTTTAACTAAAAAGTGTTTGTTTCCGCGGAACCCTATTGTTTTTCTAAAATCAAAGTAGCATAAGTTACTCCTTATAACATCAGCTATCTGCCAGTGAAAGTCCCGTCAAAATCGGTTCAGCCGTTTCGAAGATTAGCCGGAACAAACAGACAGACAGACAAAAATTTTAAAAATAGATGTTTTCGTATAGGTACCTTATATACTTTCATATGCATTAGATAAACAGCTGTTATTTTGACATTACAAACAGGCACTTCAATTTTATTTATTTGTATAGATGTAGATTAAATTAAAGCTTTTATATTATGACGCTCAATGTTTTTGTATAGGTTTACATTACCTTCAAAATAATGCTATGCATGATAACCACTTTATGTGGCACAAAAAATCATAGAATGTCCAATTTTTTATATGGCTTAGAGATATCATTATACAAGAACTTGTCTGAAAGCCTTTTACTTACCTCTGAGAATGGAATAATTGGGAAAACGGTGATTCAAGTCGAAGAGTAGGCTCTAGCGTAGATCATCCGTTGAGGAGACGCAGATCTGTTATATCCATTTTTCGTAAGTCGTGTTGAGACGTCTTACATAATTACGTGAACAACATACCTGCTGATATGTGGGTGACATCCCAAAATAAGAGTTACGCCGGATAAAATGCCACAAAGAACAGCTATTTATCGGCTATTCGTAATTTATCGATGGGTACGCGATAACAATAGTAATTATTGTTTCTTGCCCATAATTCCATAAATTAAGCAATAATCAAGAAATGATTAAATGACTAATCAAAAAATTAGTTACTTATTTTCAAAATTGCGCCATCGAATATTATTATTACCTACAGGTATTTTTATAGTTCAGCATATTTTTGTTATTTAGGCATATTAAATTAAATTGACATTATATATGAATAATTAAAATACTAAATACAATATATGTTTCAAAACTAGTTAATATGGTATCCGGTTAAATAATTTATTAAAAATAAAATCAATTTAAATGCCTACTTATTGTATAATTAATTTAAATTGTCTTATTAGACGAGCAATGGATAAATTTTTTATTTAAGAGTATCTAATGTCAATATTCTACTAGGCATTAACATGTACTCAAATAAATTATTCTAGAATAGATACCTACTTTGTTATTAATTAAGTGCGTAAAATTTATTTCACTCCAAATTTATTAGAGAATAAAACATCTCTTTCAGACAATGTTACACCATACTTGCAATATTTGATCTTATAAACAAAAAGTGATTATATTGAAGACACAAATTAACATTCACACACACTTTGGACACAACTAATAAAATAAAGTTAAGTAGATATATGTACAAGACCGCTTGAACAACATGTCATACATCATTATCATCCAGATAATATTACTTTTTTATTCATAATTCATCCAAGAACACGTTTGTAACAAACTCTTGTTATTCTTTTGGCCTTCATCATTCACATAACTGAATTATAAGCATCTGGCAACTACCTACGTAGGCATATTAAGGTTATTTGGTCGAATCCATGGTTGGAACGCTATAAGTTACACGTTTCTTTCATAATCTTTATGCAATTTGTTCAAATTGCTTAAAAATTACGAAGTAGGTAATATATAATTAAGTATTTTTGAAGATCGTTTTTATATGAGCTGCTTTCTACGCTGTTTCATTTGATTAATTCTGAGACCTGCAGACCTAGACGAGGTAACTATTTCAAATATATTTTGATGCCTTTATCTATGTAGGTATATATATATATATATATACTAACCGAAGTGCGCATACGGAGAATTCTGTCTCATTAAAGTTTACACGGAGAAGAAGGTAAATAAACCAAAGATAAAAGGTTCTTTTTATGTTTAAATTACGATCACTGAGCTGGAAATACATCAGTTTTAAAAATAAGTAAATAAATAAATAAGTAATTACTACAGACCTCTTTATTACCTTATTTTTATAACACAACTATTCCATTCATATAATCCATAGGTACTTAGCGGTTTTATTTTGCTAACTCAAAAGCACTACTATTAAATGTTAGTTGTTTTAATGTAAATACCTATAGGTAAGGCAAAATGCCAATCCTTACTATCCTTACTAATATTATAAATTCGAAAGTAACTCTGTCTGTCTATCTGTCTGTCTGTCTGTCACCTTTCCACAGCTAAACCACTCAACCGATTTAGATGAAATTTGGTACAGATATAGTTTAAGACCTGGGGAAGGACATAGGCTACTTTTTATTCATGTAGGTACCACGCGGGCGGAGCCGCGCGCAAAAGCTAGTTTCCGATAAGAGTAAAACGATAGGTAGGTAACCGTTTTCTAAGTACTTAGTTGACAGTTTATAATAGTTATTTAGGATTAAATCATTTAAAGTAAACGGAGCAATGTTGTTTTTATTGACACTAATTATTATTTTAGGAATTTATCATATCAGCCCTGTATCAAATTGTCCCAATGCTGAGAACGGGTCTCTTCTCAGTGTGAGAAGTGTTAGGCCATAGTACACCACGCTAACAGAGCGAGTTGGCAGACATGTCTTCTAGAACGTTATGGAGAATTCTCAGATATGCGGTTTTCCTCACGATATATATAGATTAGTATATTAATATACAAAATCTATGAAATATATAGAACAGTATTTACCTATCATGCAGAGAGCTGTATCCTACTGTTTGGCTGAAGCTTGCTTGTTACGTCAATTTTTTTTCATATAACCGGAGAGTTACGTAAATGGGTATAACTATACCTGTATTCAACTATGACGTCCATTGAAATCGTACGAGATTCGAAGTTTCGTCTCACTAGTTCAATGCCGCGTTGTCCGTAGATGTAAAATGTTATCTGAATTGATATACATTAATTATAATACATTTAAATAATATACTTAATGATAGCGTTGTGTACAAACTTGTCACACAGCTCGACACGGGCCTCCTCTTATATGAGGGGACAATATCGTGGTTATTTTCCGTCACCGTTAGAGTGAATGTGTATTGTGTAGTATGTCTCAACATTATTTCGATATTCTTTCCATTAGAGCTCTACATTTTGGCACTATAATTTATTTTCGTGCACTTGAAAGTTAACGTCGTTTGAGAGTTCCAAAATCGCCTACAAGCTTTTGACCAGTCAGAGACTATTCACAAGAATAAGTTTAAACATTTAAAGTACATTCTTTGTAGTACCTACTACTATTAAAAATCTTTTAAGAAACTGAAAACACTAGCAATACAAGAACCATACCCGGGTCTTCGGTAGTCACACATGTATAACACTGGAACAAGTAAGGTCAGCAATATTTGTTGACCATCTTACTTGTTTTGAGTAGTCAGCTAACTTGTTTTAATTGTACTAAGCTTATATAAAGTTTTCTAGAATTGGAGTAATATATTTCTTTTAAGTGTCACTATTATCCCACGGCATCACCCACGCCGGACACAGTAATGAGTGTGTTGATAAAAACACGTAACACTAGTCTTAAGCAACTTGACAAAGTTTCTGGTTATTTTTAAGATACAATCATTATTAACGAGATGGGTGTAAAAACCCAGGATTCAACCTCTTCGTCTTAAATGTAAAAGTAATGAAAAGAAATGACCCCTATGTCTCGGGGGCTTTTTACCAACAGGGCCCATATTCAAACTCGACCGAGTTATGACCCCAAGGTGTCTGCACACCAAGTTACAAGCCAATCGGTTCAGTAGTTCCGGAGTTATGACTGTCACTAGCATCAATCTGTCACTAACACACAGACCGTCACAAAGTGTTTTCATAAACCTCTTCGAAGAAGACTCAGAGGTATTTATCTAAGATACCTATAGATGTTTTTTCTATATCCGTTAAAAACTCATGTTGTCTGATTTGCCTTATTTGGCGTGAAGAAAACACAAATAAACAACTTTATACATTTATTTTTAGACTATATTCTCTTAAATTCGCTTAATGACTGATGTTTTAATTTTTATAGATACCTATGTCATATTTTATTCTAATATTTAAGGTTTTAAAGAATTTATTATGAAATATTATTTATGAAAAACTAGTCTGGTGTCTCAATTAAGTTTTATTCTAAGGTGAAAAACCTTTGATATTTCAACACATTATTATCAAAACATTCCGACTGTAGCCGTGGATGGTGTAATTCGGCTGGATGCTTCGGATTTATTAAAATATAATAATATTCAGTCAAGGCAGCTACCTTATTCCCAACGGTGTAATGTATGCAGTTGTCAAGATAAGAGTGTTTAGCTGTAACTTAATCGGAATATGCAAATTCTGAAATACAAAAGATACACAACATTCTGTTAAGTTTTCTGATATTATGTTGTACTTATTTGAGTATCATGAAGTAAATTTAATATTGCTAACAAGCTTGATTGTATAATTTTGGATCCAGTGGGGGCCTTTATTCATACGACCAGAGCGACTTGCCACACTATAATGTCTATGTCACTGACATACGGGCTAAGGCCGAAAAGAAAACAACATAATATGATTAAATAAAAAGAATATGTGTCTAGATAATTGACGCAAATGTAGTACGACGAAATTGTAGTAATGTAACCAAAATAATGGTTGCGAAATAGAACCTAGCACTATCTCTTGGTTTACATCTCTATTACCACAAACATGGCAATAGGAAATCATAGAATACCTTTGTTTTACAGATAGTTACCTAGCTGCTAATTCAATTCATCAAAATTTTACTAATAACGAGTAAATCAGATTATTAATCAAAAAAATATTCGTTACTAGCTCGTGGTCCTGCAACATGGGCAAACGACCCTCCAACCAAGGAAGACATCGATTCAGCCGTCAAAGCAGGCAAGGCTGCTCTCGAAGAGCTGAGAGAGGTGGAACGTGCGCGGAAACCACTGCCACAGAACACGCCAGCCAATAAGGCACAGCGAGCTGCAGCTACCTCACCCGATGTGAAGCCAATGGCCGACGCAGCTTATGCTGTTGAAGTGGCTACTAAAGCACTTGCTAATGGGTAAGTTTATTACTTCTACTAGTTTGCATGCAACTGCGCTCGTGATTATCCCACGGGAATACATACCGAGAAAAATTCAAATCCAATCTTAATGAAGAACATGGACTGTCTGAAATTTCATCCAAATCAGTATAAAACGATTTACGCTTGATTGACTTTGATAGATTGATTAACAAATATCTAAAAATCTACATAATCTTCTATCTTTACATAACCTTTATAATATCAGTAGATACTTAACAATTGCATATACCACTATAACACCACTAAGATATTAACCCTTTCGCTGTTCCGTGATAGACACAATAGCAAATCTATTGATATGTATCATAATATGTGATCCATCGGCTACGTTAAGATTAAGGTATACTTCCGATATGAACTGCCGACCGCAAACTGCAATCGCAAATTGCAAGCGACACCACTTGTTTCTATGAATCTCTATGAAATTGATTCCGAGCGCGGCAACACTGCGGCCTGCAGCCGCGGCGCGCAGCGACCCCAGACGGCAGTACCAGTGCAGTGGTGTCGCGAATCGCAGAGAGTTCAGACGTACAAAAATGTTGACTATGTGGAAGATAATGAAGATAAATTAATTGACTTTGTTGCTGGTCATCCAGTCCTTTACGATACATCCAATCTAAATTACTGCAATCATTTGGTCAAAGATATTGTGTGAAAGCAATAGGAAAGATACTATGTATTAACAACACGTCGTCATCATCTTCCTCTTCTAACAAATTACACATTAGTTAACTATCGATAGCGTTGTCCGACATTCTGTCTCGCACGAAGGTACTGGAGTGACTGAGGCATGGTTCTATGCATTGTGCAGCCGCGGCATGCTGCCACGCTTGGAATAGAAGCAACCGCAACCGCAGGCAGCATTGCGGTCAACCGCAGCCGCTAGCCGCAATGACGCCTGCGGTTACAGTCTGCAACCCATATCGGAATTGTACCTTTACGGCTGATGAGTAAACTGCTTATATCAAATAAAATAAATCAAGTTGACTCTTTGATTGCTAAATAAAGAGATTTCGAAAGTAGTTACATAAATGTTCAGTAATATACCTACATACCAGCTGATCAAGTCCAGTGTATGAATTAAGTTGCGTTATGACGTCAAACAACAGAATAATTCAATCATTAGAAATCGTATAGTAAAACAATTAAAACCTAAAACATCAAATCGTGACAGGCATAAAGCAACATGTTATTCAGATATCCATGTATATATTATGTTTTGCTTCTCCATACAGGATTTATATAATTAATGAATTATGTAGCTACGGGCGTAAGCTAGGTAGATGTAAAGAAGTCGGATGGAGTACCAAGCATAAATTTATAACGGTCAGTCACCAATTGAGCTGATCTAGACGGCCGGAAGACGGTCCGAGCATTAACTCAATCAATACAGTCCCGACCTATGAGCAAGTATTTTCGATTTAAATCTTATAAGAACATCGTAGATGTTTCTAGCAATTTAAATAGTGGAGCCGTAATTTCCTTGACAGGTTTTCTTTCTTATAAAAGTACTAGATTTTGCCCGCGGCTTCGCTCGCGATAATCTAGATTTTCAATTTCTATCCCTCAGGAACAGTACGTTTTTCTGGATGAAAGTTACGCTATGTCCTTTTCTGTACGCCTGACAACGTGTATCTATACATAAGTACATAAATATTGGTCGAGTAGTTAATGCGTGTAAGCGTAACAAAAAAACTCACATTCTCATTTATAATATCAGTTAGGATTACCTACACTCATGCTACAGTCTATGTAGAATGCTTAAACTTCTGCCAAAGTGTCCAAAATTAAGTCCATGTTGCGGACATAATTATTATATTATTTATTGTCTTATGTTTTACTTTATGACATCAATACAACAATGCATACGTAATTTAATGCGAAAACTATTATGATTTTAATAGGTCTACATTATATTCGGACCTAATGTAAAATAATAGTAGAGACAAGTAACTAGAATATTAATAAGTGTTACGTTTTAAACGAAATTTATAAGCTTTACTTTTGTAAAAATGCACAGCTCTCGATGTTAGCACATTATAAATCTTATGACTCAGCCATTTGACAATACATTCAGAGTCACTGTTGTATAGTATGTAGATCTCAATTTTAAAAGACATGTTGAGCTCTAGGACGTTACGCCTCGTATCGTATGGCTCTACTAAAATATTTATATTATTATGAATATTTTGATTGGTGATAGGATTTATGATATCTAAGAATAATGTAAGTATGTAACATTATTCTTTTGAGTTAGAACAGAACGCACTATACTACGTGGATTGATAAAGATGACTATTACATACCGCGATCCTTGTAGTTATCTAATTCCACTGGTTCATTGATCGTGAACGCAGTATCGAATGTTGTTAGAATTAGGACAGACAGACGGATAGGTACTCGTTAACTGACATACGATCGTGGTAATAAAACCACGTAATACAATATTGTCTTTGGTTTGGCTTCGCGACACCTCATTACCCACAGGTCACTGTACTCCGCCAAAATTAATACGTATTAGGTGTCTGTTACTACTTAGTACAATATTAGTTAATTTAATTACTATGTTATGTTGGTCTCTTGATGTAAAATCTAGATTTTGCCCGCGGCTTCGCTCGCGTTAATGTAGATTCCATCAATAAATTTCTACCCTTCAAGAACAGTACTTTTTCTCTTAATGTAAGATACTCTATATTGTTTTCTGTACGCGTACCTAAGCGAAATTTCACGATGTTCGGTCGAGTACTTACGGCGCGGCGTGAAGGCGTAACAAATAATCTCACATTCGTATTTATAATATTAGTAACTATGCGTTCGATGGCAGTATAAACACGCACGTATTAGCCATGTCTGCTTTTCTTATTTTTTCTTCACTGCATTCGATGGCTGTTAGGAATTTGTGCATAGCATCTCAAAACCTGCGCCCTGTAGGAAATGAGCTCGACTCTTACTGTAATACCCTTTAATGAAAACTTTATGTATGATGCTATGGTGTCGGTAATGAGTTTGGCAAAGAAACCGAGTTTCATGGACGATAGTATCCACATTGAAAGTGTAGAGTCTGGGTGGCTTCAAGCAGCCGGTCTAAACTATACTTCTTCTCCCTAGCCTTTATTATTCCCAAGTCACTTGGGGTCGGCTTTCTAGTCTAACCGGATTTGACTGGATATCAGTTTTAACACAGAGCGACTGCCATCTGACCTCCGCAACCCGAAGGCTAGACCAGTGTCAGGATATTAGAGGACACTGACTTCCCAATAACGACTGCCATAGATGTTCATGGCAGCCGGGACCGACGGCTTAACGTGCTCTCCGAGGCACGGAGCAGGTGATAATTGTCAATCAATACGAACATAATTTCGAAAAGTCATATAACTTCCGAAAGTCAAAGGTGCGCGACGTAGGCTCGAACCCGAGACCTTCTGCATTGCAGTCTGTTGGTCTCCCCACTGAGCTATCGCTGCTTTTTGCCGATCTAAACTATACAAATAAATAAAATTGATGAAGTCGCGGGTAACAGCTAGTTTGGAATATAAATGTACGGCTTATTATCTAGGTATGTGGTTAGGATAGAACTGTAGCTTCTTACATGACAGTTTGTTGACACAGTTCACGCTCCACTTGTGCCGCAACGGGAAGATATCGATTTTCATATTGCGTAAGCAATATTTCTACTGCACCAAAGCATAGTTTAATCTCTTAATTTAAATAGCGATAGGTTAACTATTTTGGTTAAAAGGCAGTTTAATTGTATTCTATGTGCCTTTTCAAATGTTATATATACTACAATAAAATCATTTGATTGTTTTCAGTATCAGCTATGGTACAAATATTATAACAATGAACACAAATGACACCATTTTGGGTGCAACTATTTACGGATCTTGATTATAAAACTAATTTGCAATTTTTTATCCATTGCAGTACAAATACATCTCAGCGGGATGGCGGTATTGGCAGAGGACCTCGTCTAAATGACTCGATCCCCGAAGCACCCTACTGCCAGCTGAATACACCGCCTTGTGTCCTATCCAAATATCGCTCGGCTGATGGCTCATGCAATAATCTAAACCATTCACTCAGCTGGGGAGTCGCCAGGACACCGTTTAGAAGAGTGTTGCCTGCTGATTATGCTGATGGTAAGTTTATTTCATATAATTTAGTTAAAATATACATAATATCAATAATACTACGTAATATAGTTATGTCACTTTTATAGTAATGGACGTTGAAAATGATATCCATACAATTTTGTTATTAATAACTATACTTGCGTTAAAAATCTAATAAATAAGTAGCGCACTACTTGACAAAAAAAACTTACGTGAAAGAAATAAATAATTCGAACAATTGTGCTTTAACTGTTCTGCAAGGAATTTTGTTAAACTGATTTTGTTTTGAGAACAATAGAAAAAGACTAATTAATAATAATAATATTCTACCACATACACACAACACCATCTAGCCCAAACTAAGCAGAGCTTGTACTATGGGTACTAGACAATGGATAAACATACATATATACTATTTTTTTTTTGTAAATGCATACATATTATACATAGAAACACCCAGACCAAGACAAACATTCATGTTCATGCACACAAATGTTTGACTTGTGCGGGAATCGAACCCGCGACCTCAGGCGTGGCAATCGGTTACACTAACCACTACGCCATCGAGGCCGACAATTGGGTCGTTTCAGAGTCTTAGCTTTTCGTGCACCAATAACTTTTGTTTATTTTCTGTTTAGATATACAGGATGTTAGGCACACGGTTGTCCAAATGAAATAGAGATCTGGTTTGGACTATTGCCAACGTGTTGGACTCGGGCAAATTAAATATTATTATTATTTTTTTAATCATGCAAAGTCGAATTTTGTTCTGTTTTTAGCTCTTTCCGAAACTTTGACAGCCAGTTATAATTTTTTTACAAGGTGTCTATAGGAAATAATAATTTTAATGAAATGTAGCAATAGTTAACTAAAATAAAAAATATCATTATGACAGCTAAACCCATATTCGTTTAACATTTTTAAAGTTTTAGTCCAAATTTCCGACCTGTTATTATACCTGTTGTTAAAAATTTTTAAAAATCATATCGCCGGAACTATGAGACAAAATTTAATTTGCCCGAGTCCAAGCGTTGGCAATAGCCCAAGCCAGATCTCTATCTCATTTGGACAACCGTGTGCCTAACACCCTGTATAATAATTGTAATATATCGACTTGACTGCATCAAATTGTACACCTTTGGTAATTCAAAGTGACGATCTTCTAGAATAACGCAACCGTTGCAGTTATTTTTGATTCGTCTAGCTGTCCTCCCGTTTGTTAATTTGCAATATTAATATAAATTACCATGGAAGGGAGTAATGCAGGTTTGTTATATAAATTCCAGGCATCAGTTCCCCTCGTGCAGGCGCCAACGGAGCCGCGCTACCCAGCGCTCGAGACGTTAGCGTCACAGTGCACAGGCCGAGTTACGCGCATGACTCGCAGTTAACTGTCATGCTCGCTGTGTGGGGACAGTTTATTGACCATGATATTACTGCCACGGCTCTCAGTAAAGGTATAACTACTATAACAATCTTAATACATAAACTCATGCGTAAACTTTTATTAGGTACTGCCAGACATGGGGGACGGTTATATTGCTTCGTATTACTCTTTCGTGGAACTAGGAAAATGTTGGTGTAAACAAACATACATTTCGTATATACATTTGGATATGCGAAAGATTACCTGGGCCTAATGATATCTATGGACAGATATTCACTAACTGAAGTGAAAAGAGATTCTAGGGTCTCGATTTATAAGTTATCGTCTCAAGCTTAGTGTATGGTCTCCATTCTCTTTCGCCACTAGTCTGCTACCATGGTATCTGGCTTCAAAAATAGTCAGTCTCAAGCTGAGTTTGATCTCTTTAGACAAGTGTGAACAGAATCCCAGTCGAGTTATCATATGATTTATGTTCATGGAATCTAGGTGAATAAATCCAACCAGCACATCTGTGTGGTCTAATTTTACACAAGCTCATCTTGAATAAGTTGTGATGATAACAAAAATGTAGCTATACTAATTTTGGTAATGTCTGTGATAACATTTTTGCAAATCAGGCGTCATTTTTAAACATGAGAGTATTTTCTTAGACACGTTTAATTTCCAAAATTGCTTTCTAAAGGCCATTTTATTAGCCTATTTATATATTTTATTATTTACCATATTTTGGCTGTCTTTCGGTATTTCTACCATTCTATTAGACTGTAAATGAAATATTCATCCTCAGATGTCTTGTAATAGACGTTTTTGTCATGTCAATAACCGTGTTTTAGAACATGGTGCACTCAAAAGCAAACTAATTTTATTAATGACTATAGTTGAATAAAATAAAATAATCTCATTTAATATTTAAGAATAATTTGCGTCCATAAATGCCAGGTATGTGTTGTCCCCTAAACTATAAATACAAAAACAAAATGGTATTTTCTGTCTAATCTGTCTTAATGATTATCAAGACAAGTACGTAATTATTCCGTGATTCTTTTTTCAATTCATTCTAACTCATAAAGTCATAACAACTTCGTCTTGAGAAACGACTGTCAAATAATATTATTCCCATAGTCAACGAACAATCTTTTATACAGATATTTTTGCAAAAGTGCGCTTTTTTTCAAAAATATACGTTTTTGTGAATACCTAAAATATTTATTTGCCTATAACATTCCATCATCTCCAGGTCTAAACGGAACGGCTCTATCCTGTTGCGACCCTTCGCTGCCCCAACATCCAGAATGTTTCCCAGTTAAACTAGATGTCGAGGACCCATTCTACGAAGACTACAATATTACCTGCATGGAGTTCGTGCGTTCTGCTCCCGTTATCACTTGTAATTTTGGTAAGTTTAATAATATGTGTTTTGTGTATTACCGCATCCATGCTTTCAAAACCAAGTATTTCTCACGAGATGGTTTGTAATGGAAACTCTATTAACCTCTAAGTGTTACTTCACACAAGATTTCATGGCTGCGATCTTCTGAGGCAAGATTGAAGAAAAATTGCTATGAAATCTTATAATCTCGACAATAATTTATCAACAGCCAGAAAAGCAGAATAAGAAGAAATTACAGACAGTCTGATAAATCACGACGTCATTCTTTCTCTTATAGTGAAATATGAGTATGAGATAAAGCGAGTAGGATTTGCATGGAAAACGAAGAAATGGCCTACTTCCAGCGCTATTGTAAGGTTGACGACCCGAAGTCTCAAAAATTATTATATCTTATTGATTGAGATATTTAACTTAAATACAACAAAAATCGGCTATTCTACCATATGTAACCGTGCCGTGCCCTTTGAAAAGGCCGTATTAAGCTCAAGAGCCAAAGATTTCACTGAAACCTTCTGCGTCTATATTTAATTATAATATTGTTTCACCATTGCATTGTGATCATGAACTAGAACATTTCACGACACAAAACTCGATGTTCACTCTATACCATGTGACTGCACCATTAACCTTGCTTTTAGTAGGTATTTTACATGAGCTATGGTCTTTTATATTATAGGTCCTCGCGAGCAGATGAACCAGGCGACAGCTTTCTTAGACGGCTCCGTAGTGTACGGGTTCACGCCCGACAAGATTGCCTCGCTCCGTGCTGACAGTGATGGCCTGCTGCGTATGTTGAAGGTTGGCGACAGGAATCTGCTGCCGCCCTCCACTGACCCTAACGACAGCTGCAATACTGTAGAGATGAATGCCATGGGACGGTACTGCTTTGAATCAGGTAACTGTGGTATTCATAGATATTTCAAAATAGGATATTTAGAACATAACTGTAATATGTATTTATTTTCAAACCTACTTGTACTCTGTTCTGTTTTGTGTACTTACCTGAAAATAAATAAATGGAAATTGAAATTGGAAATTAATTACGTATGCATGCAGGACATCAAAATCTGGTAGAATTCAGCATTAGAAGAAAAACAATTATCAGTACAAACTTAAAATGCATTTAAAAACCATGTGAAATGACTCCTGCTTCGGTGGCAATGACTCTGACTGCTGTGTATAAGAACGTGAGTTTGATTTCGGGGTAGGTCAAACTGTTATTAGGCTTTTTAGCAAGTAATTATTAGTAGCAGCACGAAGTCTGGCACGGTGACCAGTGGGGCAATAGGCTCGCCCCCTATCACGTAACAACCTATCATAGGTAGTAACGAAATGTAATACAACTTTGCCTAAATCTCTGAGGATAAAGGCATAAGACTCTCTATGTATATGCAAAATCAAAGTTTACAACGCTGTAAGTTTATATCCACCAGGTGACGACCGCGCCAACGAGAACCTTCACCTGACCACGATGCACCTGATCTGGGCGCGTCAACACAACCGCATCGCCACCATCTTGCGCAAAAACAACCCCACGTGGGACGACGAAACTGTCTTCCAAGAGTCGCGCAAGATTGTGGGCGCACAGATGCAGCACATCACTTACTCCGAGTTTCTACCTAGTATACTTGGTAAGAAACGTTAATCTTCTAGAGTCTTCTAGCGGAAGACAAATTTAGAATACCAGTTGTAAATACAAAGCGGCTTGTCACACTTCAAGACGAATTATATTTTATTAAACTTTAAGGACAGAGATTATAACAACAGCATGAGAAAACGGCAGCAAAACGTTAACTCTTCTGCTGTAATCTGAAACCTAAACAATGGCCAAATTTCTTTATTGCCAAGCACTAATAACATTTAGACGCGTTGAAGACTCGTCGTGGGTCGTGGTACTTACCGGTCTTCTGATAATTTACCAACTTAAATCGATGCCTTTAAACAAATGGTGTTACGAGTCCTTTACATAGATGGTTTAAAAGCAATAAATGTGTATTTGCATGCTTGGACACCAAATAAACCAGTTGTCATTGTTACAGGCTCGGACGTGATGTGGGCTCTGAACCTAACTCTTACAAACGAGGGTTACGAAGATGTGTATGACCCCACAGTGGATCCCTCCGTCGCTAACCACTTCGCCGCCGCTGTCTTCAGATTTGCTCACACGTTGCTACCTGTAAGTTCATAAATTATTGACATTATACACAGAATACTAATAAACACTTCTCCTGATTATTATCTGAATTCGATATTTTTTTAATTTTATTTATAATGACTGTATGTTGGATAATATTTCGTATAACAGTCAATCTGCAGAAATTTCCAAAATACTGCCCGTATTTGTATACTCATGCATTGCTTTAGTAATATTTCACATTATTTTCTGACATCATGTTATTAGAAGGTGTTAATATGGCCAATGAATGTCGAAATCTATACAAATATTATAAAGCTGAAGAGTTGGTTTGTTTGGTTGAACGCGCTAACCTCAGGAATTACTGGTTCGAATTGAAAAATTGTTTTAGTGTTGGATAGCCCATTTATCGAGGAAGGCTATATAACATCACGCTACGCCTAATAGGAGCGGCGCAACAATGAAAAATGTTGCAAAAACGGGGAAAATTCTCTTATATGAAGCAGACGAAGTTGCGCGGGTCAGCTATTTGTTAATAAAGCAGATCTAAGAAATTACTGCTTAGAACAAAGCTGGACAGTTTCGATGGAAATATTTTAATCTTCAAATATCGAAACTGCAAAATAAACTAATTTTGCATAATATTTATTGTCTTACGTTTAACATTGAAATTAAACAAATTTATACGGATTTTATCGCGTTGTTTAAACTTTAAACTACTATTGTTAAACACTTTTACTAGTTACTGTTTACTTATATTTAAGCTATTTAAATTATAAAACTATTTGGGTTTAATTATACACTTTCCCCGACGTTTCGGTTGCTTTTCAGCAGCCAAGTTCACGCGATAAAAACCGTATAAATTTGTTTAATTTCAATCCACTAATTTTGTATAGACACAAAATATCATATTAAAAAATAAAGATACCAGTAAAAGCATTTCATAGTAACCACGTTTCCCAGGGTCTCATCCACAACACGGACAAGGCGACGGGCACGGTGCAGTACACCAACCTGCACCGGATGCTGTTCAACCCTTACGTGCTCTACAGCCCCAAGGGGCCCGAGGACGCCATCCGCTCCGCCATGGACACGCCCGTGCACACCGTCGACCTGCACGTGACCAGCGAGGTAACCAATAATATAATAATAATAATCATTAATTGTTCCATATAGCAGCGATAGCCTAGTGGGATACCGTTGGACTGCAAAGCAGAGGTCTCGAGTTCGATCCTAAGGCGCGCATTTCTGACTTTTCGAAGTTATGTGCATATTAATTAGTTAATTATCGCTTGCTTTAACGTTGAAGGAAAACATCGTAAGGAAACCTGCATTTCTGAGAATTTTACATAATGTTCTTAAAGTTCATATGTGAAGTCTGCCAACCCGCACTCGGCCATCGTGATAGACTATAGCCTAACCTTTCTCACAATGAGAAGAGGGCCTGTGCTCAGCAGTGGGATAGATTAATTCAGGGCTAATATTATATAGCCACAGTACAATAACACAAATACAATAAAACAATGTTTGTATATGTTGCATTGATCTCTGGTACCTAAGATAAGATTAAACTTGTGTTATGGGTACCAATGCTTTAATACACAGCATTAAGTCTTGGTTCAACCAAGATTGCCTAATTCTTATTGAAGGGGTGGGCCTCAATGTAGAATCCATATTAGTTGGCGTTTCGTTAAGGTCTTTTGGTGGTACGAGAAGTCAGCTCTAAAGGCACTTAACTTCAAGTAACCACACGCTAGTACAGAAGGCAAATAACATACTGTAAGAAAATAAATTGAATTGTAGTATTTTAATTATATCTGCAACCGACTACTGCTGCAAATATGTGGTTTCCATATAAAGCACTACAATCCAATTTCACCAGGGGCCCTTTTGGGCATATTTAAACGCTGTGACATACCACTATGTGGTGTACAAAAGTAGGTTGAATATCAACCACTACACGGAGTCATTTCCCTTTTTTGGGATGTACTGTGTTATAGGATTTAGAAATTTTTATTTCCTCGCCCATTAGGTGAGACTTAAACGTAACTGATAAAATATAGGTGGACCCTTTACGAATATATGCGGGTTTATTATTGGTTTTATAACGCTTTGTTATGAATAGCCCATCAGCTAAAACTGGACCAGCGAAAAACTTCAACTAACCCTTTCAAACCTCTCAATTTGCACCATTTCACCTTGCAGCTTAGTGACCACCTCTTCGAGAATCCAATAGTGGCGAATGCTTCAGCTGTTAAGAAGCCTGGCCCTTGCGGCTTGGACCTAGTATCATTGAACATTCAACGTGGTCGGGACCATGGCCTGCCTGCTTACCCGGAGTGGAGGGTACACTGTGGACTCTCCAGGCCTAAGAACTTTACAGACCTTGAGACGATTTTCGATGAGTCCTCTTTTAGCAGAATCAATACCATATACAGGTTAGTAACATAAGTTAATAAAATAGAACAATAAATAGACACTGCCCGAAACACAACGTTTGTTGAAGAGCGAACCAACAGGTCCGTTCCCACTTTAATAATAATAATATTCTACCACGTACACACAACACCATCTAGCCCAAACTAAGCAGAGCTTGTACTATGGATACTAGACAATGGATAAACATACATATATACTTTTTTTTTGTAAATACATACATATTATACATAGAAACACCCAGACCAAGACAAACATTCATGTTCATGCACACAAATGTTTGACTTGTGCGGGAATCGAACCCGCGACCTCAGGCGTGGCAGTCGGTTACACTAACCACTACGCCATAGAGGCCGACAGTACAGTAATTGACAACGATTATTTGGCGACAGTACTTAGAAAACCAGCGTAGGAAATAATACTGTCAATATGTTTCGCCCAGTAGTTAAAGGTTCAGAGCAAAAGTACCTACCCCTGTCATTCTTTTGACACTAGATTATACGCAAAGATATGCAAACCACTTTCCTGCAGACGGCCCGTATGATAGTCGCCACCTTGGTGATACAACCAAGGTGCATTGTATTGCTTATATTAGATTATACGCAAAGATATGCAAACCACTTTCCTTCAGACGGCCCGTATGATAGTCGCCACCTTGGTGATACAACCAAGGTGCATTGTATTGCTTATATTAGATTATACGCAAAGATATGCAAACCACTTTCCTGCAGACGGCCCGTATGATAGTCGCCACCTTGGTGATACAACCAAGGTGCATTGTATTGCTTATATTAGATTATACGCAAAGATATGCAAACCACTTTCCTTCAGACGGCCCGTATGATAGTCGCCACCTTGGTGATACAACCAAGGTGCATTGTATTGCTTATATTAGATTATACGCAAAGATATGCAAACCACTTTCCTTCAGACGGCCCGTATGATAGTCGCCACCTTGGTGATACAACCAAGGTGCATTGTATTGCTTATATTAGATTATACGCAAAGATATGCAAACCACTTTCCTTCAGACGGCCCGTATGATAGTCGCCACCTTGGTGATACAACCAAGGTGCATTGTATTGCTTACATTAAATTAGTTGTTCTTAATATTAAGAACAACTAATTTAATATAATCAATGCTCGGTCCAATAAGCTGCCAACTGGGCGTACAGCGCCTTCTTAAATAACCTGAAAACTAACAAGCACTGGAACACAACACAATGTTGTTTTACGATACTCTCTAGTCGATATAAGTGATATTCCAGCTAAGATCCTATTGTGACCCCTCTAAAACTCTGAGGAACTTAGCCCTATAATGTAAAATAATTGATATAGTGTTATTTATTTCCAGTTCCGTGGATGATATAGACCTGTACACGGGCGCACTGGCCGAGGACCCTAAGGGTCGCCTGCTGGGCCCCACGCTCAGCTGCCTCATCGCGGACCAGTTCCTGCGGCTCAAGGTCGGAGACAGGTTCTGGTACGAATCCTCGGACGCCACCACATCATTTACTTTAGGTAAGATGAAGAAAACAATTACATTTTGATCACATGGACGCCGTAGTGGTTTTTAGAGGTCGCCCCGCCATTTTCTTTTCTTCGAGTGTTATTTTCGATCCCCGCACGGTTCGATCCCCGCACGGGATAAACATAATATGTGTAGTTCACAAATAGTTGTTCCGAGTCTGGGTTCTTTGTGTCGATTGTTTCAATGTTATAAAATCCCCCGCGACACAGCCAGTATGTCTAGTGCAGGCAATGTCTTGATTAAAGAAAAAATATATACGTGGAGTCATAATTATAATTATGTAGGACTAGATGTTCCCGCGGTTTCATCTGCGTTTATCGTTACTGCGCCGACCCCGTGGGTCGTAGGGTGATGTTATATAGCCTATAGCCTTCCTCGGTAAATAGGCTATACAACAATAAAATAATTTTTCAAATCGAACCAGTAGTTCCTGAGATTACCGCGTACAAACAAACGAACGAACTCTTTAGCTTTATAATATTAGTAGTATAGATATAGCAATGACAGACTGTTACTGAAATACCTCGAATCGAACCATTAATAAAAAACAAATAACAATCTTGCATTGTCAGTGTATGATTTGTCCCATAAAGTATAATTTAAATACGATCGATTCGAAACAAGGTTCGATTTTTCATGACTTGACTATCTTGTTTTAGCTTGTTGCGTTCGCATTATAATTTCTGGTGATATTTGACTGTTTATTATATATTGCTAATAAATAATCATTTAACTATTAGATAATACCATTAACAACCTTTTTTATTTGAAGCACTTGTATATTTAAAAAAGGCGAATTTGTAATCGATAAATTGCAAAGCGCTACTCGAAGATCTAAAAAACACAAAGCCGCACAAAGGTTTTACTTATCCATAGAATATAAGAAAGAGTTATTATACTAGTGACCATGATAAGTATGATAACATATTTATATATTATACGATGACGATATGATTGGTGAGTCAGTACCATTTCGTACTGAGTCACCGAGTCTGGTATCAGTACTTATTACGGCCAGGCCTGACTACTTCATGGACTCCTTATGGCTCAAAGTGAAAAGGAACATAGCCTTTTACATTTTTAACTATTTTTAACTTTAGCGATTCATTGTTACTATTTTCACTGAATCATTGCTGCGAGCTACGAGACGCAAGTCACATTACTTTAAATGTTTGCCGCGCATTTTATGTGAAAGAGATAATAATCTCAAATATATAATTATGTTGTTGTTTGACTTGGTTTAAGAAAGTTCGGTGGTTTGTTATTTTTTCCAAATATTTTAATAATTGAATTGACATCCGCAATTAATACGAGTGGTACCCAGAACTCGAAATTCGACCGCAATCATTAGTTATATTTCTCTTGTAATATTGATTATTGACTCTATGTATATAAACTTTATGTTACATCGCATACTAGTTAGTTCGCACAATATCCTTAAAAAGAGGTACAACGATTTTTCTCTTCAACATATTAATACAGATATTTCTCTTACAGATCAATTGGCAGAAATCCGCATGACAACCCTTGCTGGTGTGATCTGTGCTAACGAGGGCCTCCTCGACCAGGCGCAACCCAAGGTCATGGAGGCAGTGAGCCCCACCAACCCACTGGTGGACTGCAAAGAACTACCGCAGCCGAGCTTCAAACCTTGGTACCTGAGCACGAAGCCCACCGAGTAAGAGGCGAATCAAATAAGCAGTGTTGCTATATGAAAAAATCGTATTATTTCAGCAGTTAATTACTAATATAAAATGATATTGTACTAAAACATCATTATACAGTAACTATTTGATATGTAGGTTAAGTAAAACATTATTTTAGGAAACCTATGTATGAGTAATTTCTACTTTTTATATTTAATGTCGGTGTGGAATATAGCTATTAAGAAAATCTTAAAATCGTTTAGTATTTTACTTTTTTTTTGTTACCTGTTCCTACTTACCCCAAACTATTTTAAAATAAATGTATAAAAGTAGTCGTGCACTTTACTTTACATTTGATGTAAACTGTACCTAAAAGTTGTTTTTAACAGGGTTTTATATTTCTTTATAACTTGTGTCTTAAGTAAAATATAGTACCTACCTACTGTTGTTTTCTGTTAATTGCTTGATTGATTATAATGATTTCATTACATGATGATAATACTCACATTCTTGCCTCTATACTTTACATAGGTAGCAATATAAGTAAGAGAAAATATAGTAATTATGTGTATTTTAATGTAGCAAGTACATAAATCTTATTTTAATTATTATTAAGATAAGCACCTTTAAACTAGATATATTGGTAAGCTTGTCTCCGAATAAGGGTACAAAAGGTTGACGGGACGAATTCGTCCAAAGACCCAGTGTAGACGTCTAGTCGTCTGACAATTTGATTTCAATGCAAGCCGAAGACGGCAATAGTTTCTGTGTAAGCAATACTACGACCGAGCCGCCTTCGGTACGCCAAAGTCAGACGACCCAGTATAAATGAGCCATCATTGCTAACGGGAGTAACGGGATCGACTATCTGGTGCGACCCCTCATAAAATACTAGAATGTCCTCCGACTAACTTTAATAGATACCTGTCAACTTTGTTAAAACTGTATGAAATATAATTTTCATTGTACTATTTGATACGAATCACGAAGTTTATCTCGAGCTCTTCTCTCTTCGGCAGTAGCCATGGCAATCACATATTATTACCATGGTTACTATCCGTTAGTGAGATTCTCCCAGCGCGTTTATGTTACACGGTCAAGTAAGCTCGTTGGTATTTTACAATTAGTAATACTTATAAAACCGCGACATTTTTGATTATTCATAATATATCTGCATACCAGTCTATATACCTAAGCATGCTGACCTTTATTACAACAGATACTTTTATAGGAGCTGGTTTTTTTTAATAGATTAAATTAGTATGTAGTTTTAGTATAAATTAAAATCCCAAGATAGACATACGCTTAATAAGTATAACACGGATTCTATCGATCATGAAATCCTAATAGTCTACTTCTAAGCGAAGTTGTGCTGCTCGCTCGGACAGCCGCGAAGGGCGCGAACCGTGCTCGAACGACTATAGGGTCACCCTTTATGACCGAAGATATCACTAATAAACATAGCTGGCGATTTAATAGTTATTATGCTATGTTTTATAAATTTTATAATAATACCTTAGCTATAATATAATAATATGAATAGGTTTATTTAGAAAACTTATTATCTCTATGATAAGATATACTTATATATGTAAGTATGTATTAATTAACATTGATTAAGAAATATTACAATATTCATTAAATTCTTTGAAGTGCCAGATGTAACACTATATAAATAGAATTTAGTAAGAGCGCTTTCGTATATTAACAATTAATAATATAAGTATCTTTAATTAATTGAACTAGAAGCGAATTAATATATTTCTATTTCTAGAACGTTTCAATTATTATATAAATGCTACTGCTTTTTATTGGTTGACATCGTAGCATAGTCTTATAATATTTTCGCTATACATACCTATCATTTTACAGGAAACCGGTCTTGCTTAGTCTTTTTTACAATTTTGCCGTTCTAATCACGAGCGCGTGCAGCTCAAGTTTGTAATAGTAATCATTGTTATACGTGTTTATGTGTGCGTAAACAGATCATATATATTTAAAAATTAAATTAAAATACATGCGAATCCTTGCAACATTACAAAGCAAGGAACACACACATAAGATCATGCAAGATTGTCATAATTATTATGACACGGGCTCGTGAATGGCAAAATATTAAATTTTACCTCAACAGATGTCGCTTGATTGATCTAGGAGCAACTTCTTGTTAATTTAGTAAGTCCTATCCTAATTATTTGTATAATTTTAAAAATGCGTACGTATGTCTATCCATTTCTATCAGATTTAAGTTAGTAGGTAACTTTAAAGTTTTCCGCACAAGGAGATCTGCAAGAACTGTCAAGTGACATTTTAAGCCCACTACAAAATATTAAAACACTTAGTACCTGGGTAGAACCTTCCTTTTTTTGTAACGGATCATTCCACTCTAGCGGAAGTTTCTAGTAACAATAGTAACAACGACTAGTGTTTAAGTGCTTAAATTAGCAATATTTGATATTATGCTTAGTTCTAAAATGAATACAATAAGTAAATAATAATAATATAAATACATTAATTATAAGCAGTGAACACTCCTTTATTTGCCAAAAATAAATATCATTTACATACACAATTGTAAGACTTCATTTAATTTAATTTCATCCCTAATTCGTAAATAGGTACGAAACATTCTTATTACTAATCCATAAAGTGCTTGTTTGGTCCACTGGTGTATGACTGAGGAGGGCAAGCGAGACTGGGTGCCAGAGATTTGGCAAAAGCGTTATTTGGTTACTAAGAATTTCCTAGCACAAGACATAGGCACGGTAATACTATTGTATTATGTACTGTGATATAGGTCAGGCAAATATCAAAGTAAAAGCGCGAAGTCTAAAATCGTGCCTCTTTGACAACAAAAGGCTCAACCCTATTAAAAGATTTAAAAATGTGAGGAAGTGTATATACATTTATGTAATCCACCTCTACTTTACCCTTAGGTGCCAAACAGGAGGGATACTACCTATGTAATGTTAGTAATTTAACTTGGGGCAGCGCAGACATATCTATATAAATCATCATACCATCCCACGCCTTTAAGAAATTAATAATAATAATAATAATATTCTACCACATACACACAACATCATCTAGCCCAAACTAAGCAGAGCTTGTACTATGGGTACCAGACAATGGATAAACATACATATTATACATAGAAACACCCAGACCAAGACAAACATCAATGTTCATGCACATAAATGTTTGACCTGTGCGGGAATCGAACCCGCGACCTCAGGCGTGGCAGTCGGTTACACTAACCACTACGCCATCGAGGCCCTCAAATTATTTACAGACTGTGTAAACACCGCGTAGGAAAAAGGGAATCTAGGGAAAATCCACATTTATATTTATGTGTACTTAAGCAGGAAAAGTCCTTAGCTTTTATATAACAACAATTCTTATTTTTACTGGCGTAACGTGCACGTGGTCTCTTAATAGCAGTATCACACTTCTATACAGTGACTATAGGTTGCTGGTGAAGATAAGAACACGTCATGTTAATAATATATTTATATGATCATTAAGATAAACTTTATTCTTCATTAGGTAGACAGTAATGGGCCCTCGTTACGAGTATATACTAATATACACTAGGAATCGGCTGTATCGATAGAAAATATTAACATCCAGATACAACGCCTGACAAAAAAGTTGTAGTTACATGTAGCAATATGTATTTGCATAGTAGGTACTTTTAGACATCAGCTTATCGTTTATTTTTACAGTTCTAGTTCTGCTAATCAAACAATTGATTAAATATTATTTAGAATATATTTTGATAACCATTTTAATTATTTATTAAATCTATACTAATATTATAAAGCTAAAGAGTTTGTTTGTTTGAACGCGCTAATCTTAGGAATTACTGGTTCGAATAAAAAAAAACTTTTAGTATTGGCTAGCCTATTTATAGAGGAAGGCTATAGGCTATATAACATCACGCTACGACCCACGGGAGAAGAGCAGTAACGATAAACGCGGGTGAAACCGCGGGAACAGGTAGTGGTCTATAAACATTGTTATTTTCATAGCATTCGCAAAAATAAGACAACGCTCACCGCATGCAATAACAATGCTTTAAGAGCTGGTTGTAAGGCTTCTAAACTCAGTTACTTGCTAACTGACCACAATAAAAAACATACGAGTCTATAAACATTAACAGTTATAGTAATATTTAGGAGGTACCTACTCCAAATTTGCGTGGCAAACCTCCCATAAAATATAATTGAACAATGCGACTGCATTCTCGACTCATAGCATAATGACTCAGGAGTTAGGACATTGTCTGCAGATAAGCTTTGTATCTCTCTTTAGTATTCGAGAACATGTTAAACCATTTAATTAATAAATAATTAAACAGTTTGCATGTGCAAGCACGTATGTCTCTGTCACGTTAGTGCTATTATGATTCCTTGCCATGAAGTATTACTATTCAATCCTTCGATAACATTCAATTAATTATAGTTAATTGCATAGCTAAAATACCTTTAGCATCGATTTATTTAAAAATACTATTCTCAGAAACTTACAGACTGACTATTATAGGAGTACCTCCATCCTATTCTACGAACCGTACTACATATACAAAAGTGAATAGAATTTCCAGAAAATCTAAAGCAGGTTCTTTGCTGCCGACAAAAACTTTAATAATTTTTGCTTCTTAACAACTTAGCAAGCAACTTAGAAGCAAAAATTATTAAAGCTTGGGAGCAACGCAGCTCGGCAATTTTAAGTACATATGTAAGTTATTAGGCTACCGTCTGAACTACCCGCTAAAGGTAATACGTCAATAAATAAAATACAGTTAGTGTATTAAGAATAGTGACACCAAATTACATATGGAGGAAGACAAAGTGCAATTAACTAATATGGCTGCTATATATCTACAAATAAATACCCGACTGCCAAAATCACATTATGATAGATGGTATAGCAAATCAATAGATACACTAAAATATTGACTGACAGTTATTGGCAACATCGAGTTTTTGCAACCCTTGAGAGACGCTTATAGAATCTTGACATGTGTTTTTTCTGTAAACCGTTCAAAAGTAACACGTCACATGACTATAACCTTATTGGCGAGTACATATTTGAGCCGTTTGTTGTCGAAACGCTGGGGCCATGGGGTCCAAGTGCTAGGTCTGTTTATAGAGACTAGCTAAGCGGCTGATCGACGCTTCACGCGACCAGAGGGCTGGTATTTTCTTTGCACAAAGAATCAGCATTGCCATTCAACGTGGCAATGCTGCCAGTCTTCTGGGCACGTTGCCAATTGACGACGATGCGGAGGAACATTATGACGCGGTTTAATTTTGTTGTTTTATTTTTCTCTTTAGTTATCGTGTGTCTTTAGTGTCGGCCTCGATGGCGTAGTGGTCATTGTAACCGACTGCCACGCCTGAGGTCGCGGGTTCGATTCCCGCACAAGTCAAACATTTGTGAGTATGAACATGGATGTTTGTCTTGGTCTGGGTGTTTCTATGTATAGTATGTATGTATTTACAAAAAAAAGTATATATATGTATGTTTATCCATTGTCTAGTACCCATATTACAAGCTCTGCTTAGTTTGGGCTAGATGGTGTTGTGTGTATGTGATAGAATATTATATTAATATTATTATATTTCTTGTAAATAATTTGTGTATATATTATGTTAAAAACAATTTGTTTCTGATACTTTGTGCGATTAAAACCACTATAAAAGTCGAAAAAGCAAATGACACTGGAAAAGCCTGAGGTACATGAAGTACCTAAACAGCTAACGAGGCAATGTCTCTACGCTTTCGCAACTTATCGTTAAAGAGTAGATACTATCTTCTAAAAACTGTACAGTAGAGTAGTTTACAGCGTGTAGTAAACATACATTGCTGGAGACAGTGATTCAGATAATTTAATGGTATTGGACAAATATACTATGATCGTGACAACCCACACTACTTGTTAAGAAAGTCCTAAATGTCGTGGAACTGATTAATGAAGTATCATAAACAAGAAAAACATAAATATTCCGGTTTCTTTATGGGGAAACATACCACCCACTGCCGCAGAAAATGATGTGGTAAAAAAGTGAGCTATGTATGTAAAGTACCGGCTGTTGCCATCGCGCTTAGACTTACCTAGTGATGTCCCAGTATTCATATAAGTACTATTATTTTAAATTCCTACCACGGATATTTAAGGAAGAATATTTTCAAAGCTACTTATAAATTGTAACTTTCGTTGGTCAAGTGCCATTTTTTTTTTATCTTGGGGAATGCATTGACGCTTGTCCCTCCGCAGAAGCGGGCGCAGGGGTTATGTCGACCTCACCGGGGTAAAAGAAAGATGGTAATGATGATAATAATGGACATCCCGGTAATACCGACTAAAATTACCACGGTGTTCCTCCACAAAACCGCAATCGACGGGGCCGCGCGAATCACTTTCACATGCGGTCGCGACCCCGCCGAGGTTTCGGCCCGCCATATGAAAAGGCAGGCTACTACACAACAAGACCCATCCCTTAGGCACTTCTCACCTTTAAAAGCCCTACTGTCCCTCTCTAGAGGGGAGACGGACACGACACAGAGGCGCGCGTGGGAACACGCACGCCGCCGCCTCCCGAACCTGGTGCTGATCGGACGGCGGGCAGGTCCACGATGCCCACCACCCCCAGGTCAAACCTCAGAGTGGCTGGAGGTCATCTCGCGCCCTCCGGCGCCCGACTCTGCGGTTGGGGAAGTGTCATAATTTAACTCATCATTTGATTTGCAAATCAAGTAAAAGATTCTGTTTAGACATTGTTAGTAGCAACATATATTATATATTATCTTAAGGTCTAGCGAGGCAATGAAACAAGAAGCCCTAGTTATCACAGATCGCGAATGAGTAGCAGTATTAATCAATTGTTGGATTGCATGCTGAATGTATTCCAAGAATTGAAAGGATAATATAGCACCAAAAGTCACAGCACAGTTTCTGTCTACCGGACTCCACGTAGCTGGTTACTTAAAAGAAAATATACGAGTAAACACCGTAAGTCCCAGTTAAATATTAATGTTGACCGGGATTGGGGATCGATTAGATGCTTATCGAAATTCACGTTCAGCCAACAAGAGAACAACAAACTCTTGTTTGTAGAAAAATAAGATGTCTGCACATTTGCTGTTTCTATTAAAGCAAACCACAAATGCATTACAAGTTCTTAAAATTGACAATTATCATAGCACTGTTTGGAAATCTTGCACATCACTATACAAAAGTGACTCAGAAACGATTAGCATTGTTATATGGGTGACCGTAGGAGGACGATGGCCTTGCGGTCTCAACAAACTTTGTGTTTCTGCACCAACCTGCGCATACATCGGAAAACTTATTTGCGACACGATTACCAACCTTATTACAAGTTAACAGAAGATAAACTGGCGTTTATGCGTTGGAAAATAACTGACAGTACAGTTATGAAGGCCGGCTGATGTCAGGATTCGTTAGCATGTCCTGTGCGAAACTCCCAGGACCTTGAGTCCACCTGCCTTTACTTTGACACTTAATTGGCTAATATCCAGTGAGTTACAGACCATAATGTGACTATTATCTTGACCGGTAAGGAAACACAAGGTACGGTAAGTAAGGTTCGTGAGAATCGAGAAATTGTTGTCGGCCTCAACGTTTCCGTTTAGCATTTCTGACATTAGCAATTTAATTGCGTCAAATTTTACCTGCAAGTGCAACAAAAGCTTAAAAACACTACATGTAAACTCGACGGCTTTTCCTCATGCAGTTTATTTCCTGTAATTGTGAAGTAATTATGCATGAATCAGCGTGTATGGGGTATTTTCCTTACTGATTATGGTGTCTAGATTGAAATCAAGATCTCAGAATTACCGCTTTAAGAAAGATTATGAGTTTTGCTTTGTATATCGTTAATGCCAACACAGTCTGCAACTGTGTCCGATGGAGAATAAAACGCTTGCCTATGCCATATTACTTATTATGTACGTACTACCTTATGCAGATGAGGTGATATTCCTTTGCCTGGCCCTTCGAGGCTTGAATGTTATAATAAGTTGTCTCAGCTGCCTATACAATGATCTTCTGTAAGGATTATCTAAATATAATTGTAAATACCGATGCACCCACTATCTATAAACGTCTATGATATCTTGACACGATGTGCAAACATTTGCATGACCGAATAACGTATGATAAATATCGATTTGTTAACTCGATTAGTTGTAGTATTGACAATATATTAGCTCTATTTATAAGCTGGTCCACTTGAGGACACGGAGATTAATATCCTGAAATGTTTAATAGGCCAAAAGGCCAAACGTTTGTTAGCAGACTTTATATACGTTCAATAGCTTTGTTAAGATTTTATAGGCATGTACCTTTTCACAACGCTAAAAAATTTGATACGATACATAATTTTGAAAACGCAGAGTGAGTTCCTAAATAGGTACACGGTACACGTATTTAGGAACTCAAGACCTAACAGATCACCTGCCTTTCCACGAGTGGAGTGACTACCACTCCTTATAATATATATAATATACTTTTTAGAGTCCGTTATGACATAGTTGAGATTTTGAGATGTAAAAACAACATTATATGATGGAAATACTTCTCTAGTATCTTCTCTACAACAAATCACAGCGGCAAATATCGTTGTGGTGTGTTTTAAGTCAACACACAGTCCTATACCTCTGGTAATCGAAGCTATTCCATACCGCTTATTAGACAAACGAGAAAATCAATACCTTTAGAATATAGCATGCATTTTATAAAATTCACGTGATTATATTCTCTTAAAGATTAAGTATTTCGTGAAGACCCTATTAAATTAGGCTAAGACATTTATAACAAGTAGGCCGGCATCTGAGACAGTTAATTGAAGACAGACTAGATCTAATTTATATGTCACGCCATAACTTAAAATAGATTGTTATTGGGTCATACTCATCCTTGACTATCATTAATACTAATAGCTTCATATTATACTCTCTCGTTCTTATTCCTAAATTCGGCAAGAACGGAGAAGTCTGATAAGTGAAGTTTATACGTAAAAACCTATTTAATAAAACCTTATCGTAAATATATTAATCCTTAATTGCCGCTTTTGTGTAGTGACCAAATCGTGGATTCCCAGATAGGTATATAATTACGCTACAACGCTATTTAGTGGAGCTTTAATTTATTATGCTGCAGAGTATGCTCAATCGCTAGGTATGGACACATGTGTAAGTTATGGAAAGGCGAAAAAGAATTTGACGGATGTCCATATTTTAATAGCTTGACAAAATGATTCCATTTCACTGGATGGTCAGCAATTAATACAGTTAAATAGCAAAGACCACTATCCCCATGACTAAGTTTGCTCATCGCAACTCTTTTGTTAGTCATTACTTTAACGGTCTCTAGAGATACTTTAAGTTTAAAAGAATAAGGAATCATTTGTGCTGAGAATGCGTTTCATGTTTTCGCCATACCTACGACACAGATAGCAGACCGAACTAATTAATTCACAATTGACCTCATATCTATACTAATATTATAAAGCTGAAGAGTTTCGTTTGTTTGTTTGAACCCGCTAATCTCAGGAACTACTGGTTCGAATTGAAAAGTTATTTTTTGTTGGATAGCACATTTATCGAGGAAGGTTATACTTATATAGGCTATATAACATCACGCTACGGCTCACAGTAGTACATCTAGTAGTACCTACATATGTAAGTTGAGGACATAAGTTTGCGCTTATATCCGTGTGCGATAGTGAGATCGAGTCCTCAGTCGGGTATGTTTGTAAAAAAATCCTCAGTACCTGCACAGAGTCTGAAGATATGATCGGCACACGATAATAGGCTCACCCTAATTACATAAAACTAAGGAATCATACTGGCGAAATGTGTCTGCAATACGAACAGAGTGGAGGTCCACTTTGTTATTTTACTTGGGGGAATGCATTTACGCATACCCCTCCGCGGGGTGAGCGGAGGGTTTCTGTCGTACTCACCCGGGAAAACCTACAACGGTGTTCCTTCTTACGCATCGCTCGCGCAGAATACACCTTTATCTCATTCAGGGATACAGATCTGAAGTAATATTTTGTTATAATATCATCTACACTTCAATGTCAGTTAATGTTCTATGTCATAGCATAAACTTAGAGATACATAACCATAAAATTGTTACAAGTTACTCAACGTGGCCACTGACCTCATTTTGCGCACATGTTACTCGTCGACGATGCCTGTGCCTAACATATGGCTGTCTGTCAACTAAATCCTAGATAGTATAACGCAATACAAAACCATTGTACGCAAGTATAAGGAGCTAAACCATTATCTGTATGAAGGATGCTTTAAATATAAAAAAGTACTGATTTAGAAATCTCATCGTTGTGTTGTCAATATTTTTTATACATAGAACCTCTTCTTCTTTCAATAGGTACGCAAGGTTAAACAATGGTAGGTACTTAGTGATGTGACCATGTTTACTATTATTTTGTAACCAGTCTGTCCTTATTTTTCTAAAACTATTTACAAAAACCACAGTACGCCGGTACAGCGTAAAAAGGAGGATTCCGGCGATTGGGACCGCAATTAACTCGGACCGCGGTCTCGCGGTCTGGCGGTCTCGCGCAGATTTTTGTATTTTATTTATGGGTGGTCCCAGTTGCCGGAAGAAAAATATTAAAATTAGATAGATTCGGCAACTGGGACCGCGGTCCGAGTTAATTGCGGGCCCAGTCGCCGGAATCCTCGTAAAAAGCACTAGACGCATTTAAATGCGAAATATTATGGTAGTTTGCAGTTCATTTTAAAATTAAAGCCACGTTTCTTTGAATTCCATTCAGTAGAACCGAAGATATTTTGCATAGTGAAATGTGTAATAAACTAATGAGATGCAAACGAAATTGTGAACCATAGAAAATTATTATTTACAGCGGAATAGTTTCAAACCGTTGTGTCTGGCACTGTCTGTGTATCCAATAAGCAATAAATCAATTAGATCAGATTATTGCTCACGATAGGTTTAATTTATGACCCATAAAGATTTCCTCAAAATATACTATTATATAAGTAGTTAACCTAAACGTCTGACAAAAAACAAAAGTAAATCTTAAGCAAATCTTTCTTTATTACTAGATGTTCCCGCGGTTTCACTCGCGTTTATCGTTACTGCAGCTCCCCGTGGGTCGTAGCGTGATGTTATAATATATAGCATTCCTCAATAAATAGGCTATCCAACACTAAATTTTTTCAATTCGAACCAGTAGTTCCTGAGATTAGCGCGTTCAACCAAACATACAATAAACAGATTTGTCGCTCATATTTTGGAATAATAATAAATATAAAAATATACGACCCATCATCAATGAACAAAGAATCAATATGATATCATTGTGGAGATAGCCGGTCAAAGGTAAAGTAACAAAGGCTCTTTGTTTTGTTTGGTAAAAATTAAATAAATATTATTATCAGTAAAACATAGCGTCCTTTTGCATCATAGCGCACAATGAGAAAATCATACAAGTAATTAGATGTTACACTTAATCAAATAAAGAAGTTGAATTCAACGCCACTGTTCAATCGGAACAACTTGTGTTAAAATGTTTAACCCTAAGCTCGATAGATGGCGTTGTTCATTAGAGCTGAATCGCGCTATTAAGATTCTCCGCGGCCACTATATAAGCCCCGGCTAACTCAATAAAATTGTCCTCGCTTAGTTATGTGAGTTTCATTTCTAACCCGCACTACTAAAGGCGATTTTTGGGATTACGGTCCAGCCACCAAATATATTAAATAAAGACAACAAAATAATTCTAAACCATTATTTTGGGTTAAGTGTCCTATAAAGTGCCAATGACTTTTTAAATACATCTTTAATATACAAAAACAGTTTCGTTACAGTTGTATAAAAGTTTATAGGTAGACACTGTAGACAGTGATATTAAAGTGGGCGTGAGTTTCTTATAAGTAAAGCTATATCTCAGAGGTTTATTCTTTTCCCTGAACCATAAATATAATTTATTTTCCATGCCTGAATCTCAAATCTAACTTAAGTAACATTACTAAATAATTGTTTCGCAAGACTTTAATGCCTTATGATTTTCTTTCATATTCATAAAACGTACACGAGGATTATGGACGTCGTTATAAGTAGCTAAAACTCTAAAAAGTATTGTTTATAATAATGCATAAGAATGCTAGATTGTCTAATAACCATGCTCTATATACTATAATAAAGGCTTACAGAAAATGTATGAATAAAGCTTTGTTACAACGCATTTATTAGACATACTCAATATTTTAACTACCCATCGTATAAAGCCGTTAGTAAAATATTTTTATGAATAAGACCGTTTGACTTTAGTCATAAATGTCATAATGCAAGACATCCAAATTAATGCATATCTTTAGTTCGTTTTCGGCGCCACGAGAACTGAAGTCTCACTACACGTGTATGAAGACTATTACATATTAATCTGTCGTATATTTGGCACATGTCGTCATAGTAAACTGCTCGCTCGTTTTATCACTGACGATAGATCACAGACGCGTGTGATTCTGCTATTTTAGTCTGCACATGCAACTCTTGTGCATTGCTACTTACTTGTTGGTAAATTAAACAGTCTTTATTATATATATTATGTGACATTGGAGGATGATCGTGAAAAGAATACATAATAAATGTGAAAAGAATATATAGGATAGGGATAAGGGATTAGATACACTAAATCCTACCTATTATAAATGCGAATGTGAGTTTGTTGGTTAAGCTTTCACGCCTTTACTACTTGGCAGATCGTCTTGAAGTTTCGCATACACGCTGTCAGTGATACCTTTTAGTTAGATAAAAAGTACTGTTTCCGAGGGAAAGCTAGTAATATATTATTATGAATTTAGCTTAAAATTACGTCATGACTTCTGTAAAACCATAATGAACGACAATTAGACGTACCAAGAGAAAAGGCAAGAACTTGATGCTTCCATCAAGTAAAAAGATAGATGGCTTGAAAGGACTATGCAACAAGGGAAAAAGCAGGTATCATGTTGCTTAAGAATGAAAGGTAAAGTTGAAAGCGTTAGACACGACACGACACTACGGATGTGTTTGTAAGGCGTTTTCAGAATGAATTGACCATTTTGGCAAAATTTAGCTTAAAAAGACTTTTCTTATTTAGTTTAAAACCAATGGTCATTCTACATAGATTAATCTGAACTGCTCTGAAACCAATCTCTTTTTCAGAAAAAAAAAGATATCAAACAAAAATATATGTAACACTTAAATGCTGTAACAACATTATTATGGCCTTTCTGGCGATACTATTTATACTATCTGGCGTACCTATTCATTGGTATTTCTTTGCACTGCTCGGCATGGCAGGTATGCGACCTGTCTGAAAATAAGCAGTTGCTGTAGGTTAGGGACGCCCGCAACACTTGGAGTTAAAAAATAATTAAAAGAATAACATTTTATTTTATCGTATCTTTTCTTACATAGTATGCCTGACCTGTGAGTGAAATATTTAGGGAATAAACATTCAGTTGCTGGTGATTTTACAAAAAACTGAAGCCCACAAATATTATGAGCAAACGCGCAAATTTTTGTACAAAGCACTTGGTTCAATACTAGTAATGCTGCGCTATCTTGAAGGTACTTTATGAGAATATGGCCATCGCATGGTAATTTCCATTGTACTTAAGACTCTGGGAATTACTCTCAGCGGCCAAGAGGAAGGTTATCCGGCGACCATTGCAAATTTCTATGGGATTACACTCTGCTTACCTTAACCTTATTGAAAAGAATAGATATTCATTATTTGTGTTCGATGTCTTTAATAATAAGAAATCATGTGAAATTCATTTTATAAAGATGTAGATTTGTGACATGTGATATATACACAAGGAAAATGTCTATAAAATAAAAAGCATTAACTGAAAATCGCAACAAATAATTACGTATCATCGAAAACACGTTGATTACAAATCATTTACAAAATTTGAACCATCCATCCATCATCCAATAGCTAATAAGAACAATATAAGTATGATGTTCAAAATGCCATACAATAATGTGTGTGTTTCGTTTTGGTTTTACTTATGAGCCTTATAATCAAAGACTATATATCTTATAATATACCTTTTAAGAGCGTAGTGACTAGTGACCTTAAAGTGTGAAAAGTGCAATCTTAAAGTACTTAAAACAATGGTATTTGTCCGTACATCCGTATTCCAATATGGCATACAACGTTTTATAAACTCACATGGATAAACAAAGATAAATAGCCAGCTTACTGATTTGCCAAGAGGTCATTTTAATGATGCGACTATAAGTTTTATGTGTTTTTGACAAGCTTACTACATTAGCGAGCTAAAAATAACTGAGTGACATCTTTTACGTATAGAGTTACTGACCATTTTAGATATTCTAGAATTAAGCGGAGATTTTATTTATGCGACTGCAGTGGCGTGCAACTAGGTCTTATGTTCCAGAAGAAAGCAGTAAATCTACGCTGATATTATAAAGATCAAAGGTTTGTTTGTTTGAATGAAGTAATCTTAGAAACTACCAGTCCAATCGAAATATTTTTTGCTTTAAATTACTTGTTTACTAAGGACGGTTATGGGATATGCAACATTACGCTACGAACCACGGGGGCGTAGCTTTGAAACTATACCTAAATACCATTATCCCGTACCTAATGGGGGCACAGCTTGTCACAAATGAAATTAAACCAAGGAACAATCTTTATTCTTCAATTATTTCACATGTACATATGCCATTGAAGAGCTCGCATAGGCATAATGAAAAGATGTTAGTCCAAGATTGAAAATAATGAGTTATTTTATTAACGCAAGCTGAGGACACGACATACTGGACCCTATGTTTTAATATGCACACCTTTTCCCACTTATAAACAATAAATGAATTTGATTTCATTTGGGATTTTGGACTAATAGGACGGCATCGTTACTGGATCCACAAATCGTTGTTCAGAACGTGGGTGTTCTATCTGTCCGCTTTTTTTATCAATAACGTAATTGTAATTCACTGCACAGATGACACAGTGGTTTAATTGGTCATCTCGCCACGTGCCACGCGCCAATTGTTATGTTTTCAATCCCCAGAGTGACTACGTGAGTTCGACAACCCAGGGAACGACAAGTGACATATGTGTGTACCACAAAGGAGATATGCAACAAACCCATACAACTTCGGCCTCGCATGGACAAAAATAAAACTGTATGTTTTACGAAGAACTATTAGTATTCTATAACCTTGTGTAATTTCAACATGCTATCTAGTTGGGTTTCAGATATATAAGGCATCCAAAATTAACAGATTTGCTCCGGTGATACTTTGGCACAAAGCAATTTTTTCAAAATGAATGTATTAATTATACTTGTTTCTGTCTAAAAACCTAGAATAAGTTTATATAGCTGGTTTACAGAGCTCACTAGGCTAAAACTAGTTACTTTACTGAACTCAGGTAGCCAGTGCTCCCTCTGTAAAGCAAGCGCCCGTCAAGGCGATAACTATAGTTACTATTCATTTATTATTAAAGCTTAATTAATAGTCCAAGAAACAAAGGCTAAAGTAAACAATAGTATATTTTGGTATTAGTTTATTAGTCTCCAACCACTACATTACCTTCATTATGACTAAACATACTATCGAGGTGTGGTGCAGGAGGTGCTACATTATTTTGAAACCTTGCCCAACAAAAATAGCATAATATGATGGACATTATATAATTACGTGCACAGTAGCCTACTGTTCTTCTGCCTACTATGCAGTTACAGTAATGCTGTTATCAATTAAAATGTACACATAGTATACTTTACGGCTTACATGTCTGGATTGTATTTTGCCTCTTAAAATCCAGGCATTTGTACTTTATAGCTCTCTCATAACATTGTCACATCACAAATGATAAATGACAATGAAGATCGAGTGCCCAACGAAAAGTGTTGCCACTGCCACATATTGAATAATGCCATTATATTGAATTGGTCAATCTATTGATTAGTAAAATAAATCACAACATTAATAAATTGATACTATTACATCCCTGTTTAATCTACGTAATATGTGGAGTTTTTACTAACACAAGTAATATTATTACTTGTGTTAGTAAAAACTTAATTTAATATAAATAATAATGTTTTGTAATAATTTCACTTCTTATAAAAAATACCTTTTGTTCAACACTGGCAATGTTGTCCCAAGCCACAATGGTTTACTGAATCAATAAAATGCAAAAAAAATTAAATCCTTTTTCCCGCTAGGTTCGGTTAAAAGAAAACGATGGCGACATATAAAATATTATAAGACATTTTTACAATAAATTATATTCTTGTCCACTAAGGCCGTAATTTGCATACCTCCTTTCCTGAATTCGAAGTTCGGTGTTCCTTGTGTTCGTTGTTATAATGTTCGTAAAATTCCCCGCTACATAGGATTTAATCCTAGCGTAGCGTAAGAATCACAAATGAATCTAATTATAGCTCAACATATCGTAAATTGTCCACCATCAATATCAACTCATGGGGCAGAAAGCGTAATTTTAAAGTGTCTTCAAAGTTTGCTTTGAACGAAAATTTTAATTCAATAGCGTAGTTTAAAAACAAAGTCATGTACTCTGTACCTAACCCTTTACGTTTTCGTAACGTTCCCGGGAGGGTCAAGGCTCCGAGAAATCTCATGCGTCCTTGAAGAAAATGGGATCAAAAGGTCAAAATCGTCCTTACACAAAAAAAGAATAGCTCTTAGGAGCTGTTTTGTTCTTACGGAATCAATAACAAATCTTTATAAATTGCTGGCGGGAATGCCCATCATTAACAAAATAATCGTATTTTAATATAGGTATACCTACTAGGTACTTATATAATTATAACTACTTATAACTATACTACTAGAACTCTTTAGGTAAATTCAAACAGAAGTCTAGGTGTCTACATAAGTAATTCCTTTCATAACGTGTTTATATCAACGACTATCGCCACAAATGCATAAATAAACAATGAATTATCTTAGGCATCGGTTAATAATAGGAAGCAAAGCGATTGGCGCTCGCACTAGACGCTATTAGACTGTGCTATTATGTCATAACAACCCACATCCAGTATACACACTATACACTGATGTCTTTTACAATGTATATTATATCTATGCTATAGTGCTACCAGTTGCCATTCTCGCCACGGCTATAGTTCGCCGTCTCACGGCCAAGAGCGCCCGTTGTTGTTTGTATATTATAAAAAAAGCTCCTGATTGAAAGTTTTACGCAATCATTTGTGGGATACTATAATAAATAGATATATATTTTTTTTCAATATTTTGTTATCATTTGAATTAACAAGATAACCCGATGAATGTTTTAGAATTCAAATTGTAGTAGACCAGTGACCGGAACTGTAGTACTGTAAAATGCATAGAGATGATTGTCTTTTTATGTCTTGACTCTTGAGGTGTTTAATTTTTGGTGCTAGAGGCTGACAAAGTAAAAATCTATTGGCTTATGAAAGTTTTGAATAGGTATTCTTCATTCTACATAGATACCTCTAACAAGAATTTTATTATTTAATATATTATAATGTTTTTATTAATTTTAAACAATTGGTGATTAAAAAGAGCGACCATTAGTTTTTTTTTCTGAGTAAGTAAATGTCCTTATCTTTTCAATAAGTAGGTACCTAGTCTTTCCTTTCCTATTTTATTTTAATCCCGCATACTTAGGTAGTCTATATTTTTACATTGAAATATCATTTGATTAAATAATTATGACAATATTGTAGAAAATTTGAGCAACATTGAAAAGAAATAGATACGAGTTTGTTAAAAAAGATTAGAATACCGTTTTGTTAGTTTTCCAACGTACACCGTTCGAAATTATTTGTAATAATGATATGAACGAATATGTTTATTTAATAATGTCTGGAATGCGTACAAATATAACTGAACGCTTCTACTAATAGCACCGTTAAGAATTGGCGCCAATATTTTGTTTTGATGCCGCAGCTATTTATTATGATCACAATCGATATCAACGCACAAAACGACTCGCGTAACTGCTATTTTAATACCGACTCAATCAAATTGTCATCATATCATAGTATAGTACCTACCTATTTGTAAATAAATGACATTTTCTTGCTTTTGAATTAGAGTAAGCTTTGCATAGACTCATGCTTGTATAGTTCTTGCAACTCACGATGGCGAGCGGGCTATGTATGTGTGTGTGTAAGTGTCGCTCGCATCGCAACCGCAACTGACCGCTCTGTCAAACACGCATACTAGCGCACTGTGCATGTACACGTATAGCCCGCTCGCCTTCGTGACACTTAATACAGGCACCAAACAGCCGTAAGTCGTCTACCAGGCACATTGCCAGACTTTCTTATTCACACCTTACGTTTGCCTGGATCTCAAGATCGCACGAAAACATAAGTGCACACATACATAAGTGTACTACACTGGTAGGCTTAGTTTAAATTAAAACCTCTTTGTCTATATAATTTTTTACATAACCATACCAAATCCATCGTATAAAAATTGGCAGTGACTTCATGCAATTGAAGAATTTGGATATACTTATGAATTTCTCGTTGGATAAGCTACTGCTATATTAATTATACTTAGGCATAGTAGTTTGCCGGATCCATAGGTGGACACACATTGCACGCTTTTTGGCGTGTTTAACAATATATTTATCTTATAACTTAGATAAATATCATATTTCGCTGTGTCCTAGATATCTATTCACAATCATCAGACACACTTGCGGGATTAAGTTACCTACTTGTAAGCTAAACAAGAAACAAGCTAGGTGATGATAGTAGGTACATAATTGCAATGTTTATTTTCTTTTAAATGATACACATAATAATATTATGTTTGTGTTTAGAATAGTTTTGCCCATTGAATAATAGCTTATTTATAAGTTATTAAAAGGTTTTAAACTAAGTAGCTAATTAAGTACAATCGATTACTATCAAAATCATAATTAAGTAAATAGCCAGCTGATATTATTTTAATTACTTAACCCGTATTATTATTTCATATCGGTTGTATTGTAGATAAGTATAGGGCTTTTGTGCTCATAAGTAAATCATTAACAATATTTTCAGGTCAATGACCGCTCGTGTTTAATAATATTCGGGATGATCCGAACATCCCCGATCGGGATTTAAAATGGCGGCCCATTGACGTTTAGAAATGTCATAAAGCGTGGGCGCGAAAATATTTCGCTCACTCGTCATAAATACTAGTAATGTATGAACACATTTATTTATTATGTGTGTTTATTAATGTGTATATTATGATTTTGCAAGCTCGTAACGATTTTAGAGTTACGTAGTAGGTACGAAATACTGATACCGCAGAGTAGGATTAATTCGTCTATCACAGGACTTTACTTCAGCAAAGTACGAAATTATATTTGGAACAGTTTTAAATATCTAATGTTTTTTTGTTGTTATTACTAATTTTAAAACCATGTGACCCTAGTTGCTCAAAAGCAACCAAAACGTTTGAGTAAATTTAAATAATTAATAGTTTAGTCTAAATAAGATAAAATTGTCAGATTTCAAATAAGTAAACTGCGTAAAAATCCGCACATAGTAGGATCATTTTAATTATTGTTAATAGGTATCAACTAAGTATTGGTATTTTAAGACAATGTAGGATTATTATATCGATGGGTATATATTTTTTAAAGACTTTACAAACATTAAAACAACGGATAAACAGAATATCCAGCAATGGAACATAAAAATAATGCTCTAAATGTAGGTATTTGCCGCTGTAAATCTCACCAATCCTATAGAAAATTGTCCTGACCACGTCAAGAAACAATGTAAATAAGTAGATAAAAATATAGATTAATAATCTGTTTTAAAATCGGCCGTGCGTTATCATCACAATCTCATATCTTATCAACAGATAAAACAAACGTGCAATGTTCGGGGCCACTTCGGAGCCGTTCTAACCACGGCACTTATTCAGTATTTTTCCTTCCTTTGACGTAAAACACCGCTTCATTTATACAAACATGTTAACCGTACATGAATGTACAAATCTGACATACCACAGTGGCCTACATTTATCAATTTCCGAACGAGATAAACAGACATCCTACAGAATATACACTGCAATATTAACAAATTTGGTAGGTATATTAAAATCATTGTATGACAGAATATTACTAATATTTTATTATAATCACATAGTGCGGGTCTTAGTAGCCCGTGTCACGATAGCGATTGATCAAATGGATCGATTTACGGGATTAATTGTGGTAATGTTACCACCATTATGCTTATAGAAGGTTAAGCGTTGACAATACAAAATGTCAAAGAGCCATTGGTCTCGCCTAGTATAAAATAAATTTCTATGTCAACCAACATGATTAGTCAGCACTTCACAGCAATCACAGCAATTGAGTCCATCTTGCATAGCGCATTTGCATTTCCATGGTTAAGTTTTATAAAATAACAAGTCAAAATGATTGCCAAGTGCATTCCATTACGATTGCCATTAGCATGTACTTCGACAACCCTACATCATTACTTGTCAACAATAAATAAATCATTGATCCAGAAGTTTCCACCGTTATCTCCTCACGTGCGTGCGTGAGATATTAGGATATTTAGCATAACAATCGTTTAGATCATTTTGAACTTTATCTGCTATGATACAGGGTTAAATTTTGATTGTGGACGATAACAGCATTGTTACAAAGTTTGGCGGGACGGACGGCACTACGTGTTTTGGCACACATTAGCAATGCGCAAAGCCAAAGCAACGTTCATGCACTTAGAAAAATTAAATTTACCTGTTACTTTACTCGCATTTATTTCAATAAGTACTGGCTTTAATGTCGCAGATGGCCTGACTTTTTGACTGATTGACTTCAAAAATGAAGAAAGATCTTATGGAGGTCTCCTTTAAAAGAATTCAAATCAGTTTTTATGTAAGAAAGAGTTTCTTCTGTACTGTCATCATCTTTTATGTTATAGACTCATTAAAACAAACCTACAAATAACAAGAATATGCAGATAATTTTGTTTTTCCACAAATCTACTAGTTTCAAGCCGTATAACAAATAGCTGTGCCCGCGGTTTCACTTGCGCTTATGGTTACTGCGCAGCCCCCGTGGGTCCTAGCGTGATGTTATATTATAGCCTATAGCCTTCCTCGATAAATAGGCTATCCAACACTAAAATAATTTTTCAATTCGAACTAGTAGTTCCTGAGAATAGCGCGTTCAAACAAACTAACAAACAAACTCTTCAGCTTTATAATAATTAGTAGGTATAGGTAGAGACTCAGTGGAACCCTTTCACTAACTTCGACTGGGTGACATAATATCCCTTCTGAACTGAATGAGTAAGAATGCAGTAACATAATATTTATAAATCTAAAAGATTATGGCTACAAAATTCGAATTTTGTTGAAATTACATTTATGATTTAGACTATACTTATAAGAATTTTTGTTTATTCTTCTGTGTGCTCAATACCTCAATACCAAAACACAGAACAATAAACAAAAAGCCTTATACTTAAACAGAAAGCAGATGCCGTAAATGTAAAAATAGACCATTGGGTAATATAATATTAGTATAGATTTTGTACAATACTTTTTAGAATTTTAACTTAAAACGATGTTAAAAGTGATATATTATATTTATAACCCTCTTGTAAGTTTCATAAATATGCCCGTTAGTCTTTTTAGATATGCCAGACAAGTCAGTTTATAAAATATGTTTTGCCAGCAATGCCAGCACAAGTTCTGCAGTCTCAACTTTGTTGTGAAATTTTGTTAAGCGGTGTATGTATGTTAATAATTCGCCAGGCCTTGGTGAACTATTTACAAATATTTATGTGCGCTGAAATGTTAGTTATACACAGTTGCGACTTGTGACCTTTCGCGCCAATTAAGCTTTCCAGTCAGAACTCCTTACAACGACATTTGTATTCACTGAAATCTATGACTGGATTTTTGGCTAATATTTCAAACGATTCGGTGTTTTTTTTAAATAAGGCTGAAAGACTTATTTATATCGATTGCAACAATTTAAAATTTGCCAAGACCCGCAGTATTTTGTAACTGATAGGGTAGTTAGGTACAGTTACTACTCATTATTAATTTATCCAAGCCCTTCAAGGACTTCAGCCCATCGTCGTTAGACTCTCCTGGACAGATCGTGCCTATGGAGAGAACCAAATGAACACAGAACATTGCAGTGACATTTAACCTTTTAACAGCTTACGTCGGATTAATCCGACAAATATTTTCGTGTCCATTTCGCCAGCGTCGTATATTTCCGACCTAGCTCGTTTAATCTGCTTTTTTATTTAATCACGGTGTTTTCTATCAAAAAAATGTTTATATTGTGTAAATGGATAATTAAGTAATCATTTACAATTTAATACACTTTAGTCTCATAATTAGAAGTCCTAAAAATAAGTATTTATTTTTGTAAGTATTTATTTTCGATTCACTGTGCCGGGCGCTGGGGGCACGACAACTGTTATGAAGTGGGGCGGTTAAAAGGTTAAAATATAAATTATAATAATACATAATTGTAGGCGTAGGTAGTATCAAGTAGGTACCTCTAAAGTACCCAGGTACGTACCTACTGCCTAAAGGTTACCTACCATATTATATACTGTACTAAACTAGAATACTTTTCCTCCAACAAGGTCAAGAACAATCAAGACGAAATCAAGTTCAATAGCATTAAAAATAATATGATTCTAACAAAAAGTACTTGATAACTTGATAACATTGATAACTTGTACGCGTGAATTTCAGACAATAATTAAAAAGTGGAGGTAAATACCTAACATTTTAAATTCAGGGCATCTTTAAATATATGTAGGTAGAAGCAACTTTACCTACCTACCAACTATCTACTCAATGATAAGCGGGCACCAAAAGGTGGACCTACTTATGACTACTCGAGAAAAAAAGGTTTTTGTTGCAAGTTCTGAGAATTTGAATAAGACATGTGCGTAGTCCATAAAATAAGTTAGAGAGATAGATAGAGAGAGATGATGCGTTAGAGGGAGATAGATAGATGCTCATTGTTTAATAACATTAGGGCAGGTAGAGAAGTAGTTTTCTTCAGTAAGTCAGTACGCTCTTTATAAAAATTGGCACAACTAACTATGATACATAATGGTATATTATTCTAGGCAAACAAGCCACAAAAATATGCATAGGTAGGCACACAGCGACACGTTAACCTAAACTGTTTGGACTTTGAATTATTAGAAGTTGAACGCTGCGAATCGTGCGAGAGAGTGCGTTATATTTTTGTTATTTTGTCTCATTCACGCTGAACGGGACATCGACACCACTATGCACCGGTCCCTTTCCAACAATTCTCTATTTTGTATGTAGCGTAGTTATGCGTATATAGGGTGTCTAACTTGATAACGTATAGCCGTGTGTACTATTTCAGAACAACAACCTCGCAAATTGTTAGTGTTGATTCATCACTTTTACTATGTACTCTAAATAGGTTTTTAGTTTCTGTGACTAAATCAAAACAAATGATACAAACATTAAATTCATTTCTTTTATTAATTTACTATATTATTAAAATCACAATAAATGCTCGAACTGTTTGCCATTGGCATACAGGCACGACATCGCTTTAAAAACGATCATTTTATTCTTCGTGCATATGTTCTTCTATTCATGTGATTCGCAGCCTAAATTATTTTTTGGCGCAGCTCGTTTAACGTTGCAATGGGTTTTGAGAAAACCCTGTCCTTGAGACAACCCCAATAGAAGAAGTCCAGGGGATTTAGATCGGGTGAACGGGGTGGTATGGCCCTAAGATAGGACCAAGTCGCCCGATCCAACGCCCCGGAATACTCTTGGTTTAAGTATTCTCGCACAGGACGGGCATAGTGAGCTGGGCACCCATCGTTTTGAAACCACATGTTTTGCAAATCACTTAAGAGCACATCTTCTAATAATCTTGGTAACTTATTTTTTTAGAATTTCAAATAACTATTGCCATCTAAGTTTCCTTGTAACTCAAAGCGCCCAATCACTTTTCCATTTTATTATGCCCATCCCATCCATAGGTTAACCTTAAATTGATATTGGGATTTGTCTTGTCTCATCAGGTGCGGATTTTCATTGTTCCAGCTATGTGATTGTGAAGATTTAAATAACCATCTTTCTTGCAGGTTGTTTCATCCGACCATAAAACTTATCAAAGAATTGGGGATCTTCCCTGTGTTTTTGCAGCATCGCACGGCAAAATGCGACCCGCAGCGGATAGTCCCGCGGTAATATCGCCTGCACGCGCCTGTAATGATATGGATGATTATATAGGTAATAGGTACATGCCTATTGAATGTAGATGGCGACAGTGGCAATATGACAATTTTTATATTAGATAATCCCCTTGTCGATAATGTGTTGTATTTATTCAGAACACGTCACGCGATGATATGATATGGGTAAGGACAAAGATATTTGGTACACACCCGTGCGTTGCGTTGTACCTACTTTGTTAATTACCTAATAACCCGTACAAAAATAGAATACTATGCTTTGGGAGTTAGGAATAGCGCGTGGAGTATTTTTGATTCGGTCGGATTGTTTGGAGATTGCCGCGAAAGTGCGGCTTGTGTGGCGCGGTCACCAGTCACGTTCCATAGACACGTGACGTTCCAGTACACGTGTTATGTTTATTGCTATGTGTGGACACTTCTAGATCATTACTCCTTTTTTAGGGAACGTTCTACTATATGTAGTGTTAAATATTCTGTTTACCCGTTCAATTCCAGTGTATTCGTTATGAATGAATATTTCAGAAAAATCGCACATTTTGACGTCTGTTCTTTGAATGATATTAAGGAGCGTCGTGCAGTTGTCCCATGCATTTAAGTCTAATAAATTGATTATGTAATAGACTGATACTGTTAAATTATTTAACTTTTAGTTTATTTTAATATATATATATTTCACAGGTTATTGATGTCTACTTTCAGAATTAGTTACAAGAGTTACGTATTGTTTTGAACACCGATATAAAAAGTAATCTACATTTATGGTAACATTATGTTCATATTTATAAAAAAACATTTATCCAGCACATGTTTTAATTTTTATATTTATCTTTTATGAACCTTTGAAGCAAATTGTTGTAAACTTGTCATCAAAATATAACTTCTACTGACGATTTGACGACATCTGTTTTCTTAACGACCTTCAACGAAACGAAACTAACGAAAATTATCTTAAACTAAGTTAATATACTATTTAAACTAATAGGTACACTACTAACAAATTAATTTAGCATAATAACAGCAAGAATAACCATAGTAGGTAACTTATTATTTCCATTGTTATGCTTTTATCATCAACACACAGCAAATTATTTAAAATGAGGTAATTGGAATACTAAACTGGCAACACAAACAACAACCCGGTCCGGAGCGTCTAGAACGCTCGGAACGGGTTCGACTGTTCGAGTAACTTCGAGTATTCTCGCGAGTCGCGTCTCGACTGTTCCACGGATGACTGTTCGGCTCGGCGCACAAAGGTGGTACCGTTATCGCTGCTACCACACGAATGTAAATAAACTCGCATTTATCTACACTACGTAACTGTAATTAATCCTAATAAAAATACAACACGTGTATAATAAATAACAACACAAAATAGATAAACAATGACAATCTTTCCATATGGTTTAACCTTTAACGGAAGCATAGAATAGATTATAGGTAGTACTACGTAATGGAATGGAAACTTAGGATTTCTTCTATTTTATGCTTGTTGTCCTGCTCTAGATAACAGATTACTTACACAGAATGTGCTAATAGGAGTAAGGTGAGAGAAAGATGTCTATACTAACTTATAGATGCGGAAGTTTCCGTAAGTTGTTACAGCTAAGCCGCTGAACCAATTTCGATTTTTGGTATGCATAGCGATAGTTTAATTGCATAAATCTGACTATATTTCTTTGTACGGTTTGTATAAACACACTTCTCATATTGAAAAGAAGCCCATGTCCAGCACTGAGACAGTGTACCTACACAGGGCTGATATTATTATAATACTAGCTTTTGCCCGCGGCTTCGCTCGCGTTAATTTAGAATTTGACAATCAATTCGGGTTGTACTCTGCTTGTAATATTATAATTCAATCATGATTCGAAAGACATGTGGCGCTATCTATTATCATAAGAACGTTATTGTTGTTTTCCTCGGGAACAGTAATTTTTTCGGGATGATAGGTAGCCTATGTCCGTTTCTGTACACCTGACAATGTATATGCAAAATTTCAGAATGATCGGTTCAGTGGTTTAGGCGTGACAAGGTAACAAACAAACAAACTCATTTTCGCTTTTATAATATTAGTTAGGAAGTTAGGATACAAAATAATGCAAAGATTAACAACTTCAACGGTTTATTTTAAAATTATTATAAGTATTTGTCTATATTATTATGAAAGAATGATTGTACTGCCAACTATTTTAATTTAATAAATATATTAAGTAATAGGTTTACTTGTAAGTCGTTATTATAATTCAAATGAACCTCTACCGTGGTAGGAGACATTGTTACATGTACTTATGTATGTATTAAGTATTTACATAAAATTAAATGTTAATGGTTGTTATTACTGCTCTCTGCTTCGATAGCGCAGCGGTAGTGAAAGCGACTGCTATGCATGAGGTCTCAGGCTCAATTCCTGGCCGATAAAAGTGTTTTTGATCTATAACATCAAGACATTCTTCGTGGCAGCACGAAGCCTAGAACTTATATGATCCTTAAACCATAGCTGGGGAAATGTGAGTACACCTGGATGCGGGGCCGGGGTGTTAAGCGTGAAACTATGTATGTAGGTATAATAATATTATCTATTCATAACATAAATTGCAATAATATGGCGACAACCTGACTACGATCGATGAGATGTTTTATAAAACCTTCGATAAATCTTGTTACCTCTAAATAATAGTCTTGTGACGAAACAACATGTTTAAATATGTCTGTATCTGTAACAGCTGTTAATATAATTTATTCCTTCTATTTTATGTTACTTAAAATATTTTGAAGACAAAGATAATTATTAGGTACTTATAAGAAAGATAATTGTACATACATTACTTACATAACTACATACACATACTAATGTATAAGCAAAACCAGAAAAACTAATAAGTATTAGACTGCCTACTAAAGAACATAAATTATGACCAAGAGTTCTTTGAACTCTGATAGACATCTATTGCCGTGTTTACTAAGTTAAAATATTTAGAACAAATATTTATTAGGCAATAATTAAAGAAAGACAATAAAATTGGCACATTACACTAAATTACCTACTAGAAATAATTCTATAGAGTTGTGAAAAAAAATCAAATGCCATTCTTACTTCAATCACTAGTCATTCTTCAGTTCTGTTTTTAAAATATGTCGTTTTTAGAGTTCCGTACCCAAAGGGTAAAACGGGATCCTATTACTAAGACTCCGCTGTCCGTCCGTCTGTCCGTCTGTCACCAGTCTGTATCTCATGAACTGTGATAGTTAGACAGTTGAAATTTTGATGATGATGTATTTCCGTTGCCGCTATAACAACAAATACTTAAAAACAGAATAAAATAAATATTTAAGGGGGTCATGGGAGCCAATACATACATAAACAATAAACGTGATTTTTTTGCTTGTTTTTGCTCGATATTGATAACGCTAACAGGTAGACGCTTGAAATATTCACAGAATATTTAGTTATATACTCACTTTAAAATAAAATATTAAATTAAAATAAAACAAATATATAAGGACATACAACAGACATGAGTTTTTTGCCCTTCGTGCGCGAGTCCGACTTGCACTTGGCCGGTTTTTTATGTACAAAGAAAGCTGAAATAGCGGCAAAGGTCAAAAAAGGCTTATGACCTTCTATGAAAAGTAATAATTGGAACGACCAATTGTTATAGTATTGGGAGGGGCAATGACGTCAGGCAGAAAGTTAGAGGCCATAATCTATTTTAGGGAAATGGTTACAATAGGCCGGTAATAGCCATTTTCCTAAAATAAATCGAATCGGCTCGGCGAAAATATTTCCATGAAGACGCATCTAATATTGAAAATATTTAGCTTCCGTGTGTTTCATTACATATTTTTAACTATTACGGAGTCATCAGAGTGATGACTAAACATCACAAGTTACAGTTAATGAATTCCTTGTAAAATGTCTGTTGTTCGGTTTCAGAGTAGGTCGATCGGTGACCACGTGTGGGCCGTGTGTGCGGGAAAGCGCCATGGGAAAATGTACCTTCGGCCACCGTCTGTGACGTCAGTGGCTAGCATGAAGCATACTTAAAACTTGTCTAGACCTAGATAAGTCAGTGTTTAGCAGATTAGCATTCGAATTATATTTGAATACTTCGACAACACTATAAGTACATGAGTACGTAGGTACACTGTGGTCTAGATCATGCAAAGATACCGCATAGAGCACAACATTATTCGAATATCGTTCGAAAGCAAATATGCGTGTCACTAGTTTTAGGCACCAATCAATACGTAATACCAGCTAAGAATAACATTTATTGTGTAGTAAGACTTCTTATCATCAAAATAAATAGTACCAAAGTCCTAACTTTTGTACTTGAAAGCAATTGGTATAAAGGAAATAGCATTAATGCGATCATGCTCAGTACATACCTCTTTGAAAGGCTTGACGTTTCAGACAGGTTGCACTGGCCGGAATCACAACCAGACTGTTAATGAGAAATGAGGTACCTAAATGTTCTTAAATCCACACACACACACACACACACACACGCAATCTGCACATTTTGTTTTCACCATGTATTCTCAGACTGTAGCTATTGTAATCTTGAACATTATATCAAAATTTTTTTAAAAGTACATACATATTTTTATGTGTTTTAATGCCTACCCCAATGCAGCAAATAGCACATGTGAATGAGTGTACATTTTCAATATATGCAGACTACCTAGTATCTGGAAATAGATAGCTGGAATACTCGCTAGCACCACGCCATCCATTGCAAACTGTGTAGTCTGAAAATCGATTTCCAGGTGTGGCTGCTGTGAGGTGTGGTGTGTTTTTATGTCGCAACCAGGCAATTTTTACTAGTAAAGTCTGGAAATATGGATATGATGAACTTTCGTAATAGTTTACTAGATTTTGCTTATGGCTAAGTTCGCTTATATGTAGATTAGGTTAGTATCATTGCTTTTTGCTAAAGAAAAAAGTAGTTACTAACTACCGTATGTAGGTATATATTTCTGTTCCCCTGACAACGTGTATGCAAAATTACATGATGATCGGTCGAGTAGTTATGGCGTGAAAACGTAACAAACAACCTCACATTCTCATTTATAATATTAGTTAGGATTTTATAGATATTCTACATCGTATAAAGGTTGACATTTGTCGTTTAAAACCTAGTATGACGTCTAGAATTAGGTAAACGCGGATATGACAAATTATACATTCATCGGCAATTGTTTAGTTAATATTGTTTGATAGTAGGAAAACAAATATTTGCTTAGATCCAAGAACGGTTGCAAAATATCGAAGCTTTGGAAACTAAAATATTTTATTCGCAAAATGGGACCATTGCAAAAATTCTATTTTGTTTAGGGTGATTGGAAAGAATGGCGGTTAGCTGATCTATGAATCAATGCATAAACACCAACTAAAAGTGTAATACTCTTCAGATTCTACTTACTCCTTCGGTTGTTAAAATAAGTAAAATTTTATTACTACTCACATACATCATTCAATATAAAATAGTTACAGCTTTAAACCACTACTCAACGAGAACTTTATAAGCAAAATAGAAACAGGCGAGACGAATATTTATACATTCAATGCTAGAATAGAAAATAAACATTGGTTTGACCTCGAAATTAAATATCACACCTAAATCTTCCGGTTTTGTTTGCATGTGCGCCAGACGACAGACATCGCCGCACCGTCGTCACCAGGGCAATGGACTAAGTAGGTATGTGTAACCAAAACTTGAAAGTATTCTAAGTAAGTAGGTAAAGTACCCTAAGCTGACCGACATGTTTAAACCGCCAAAATTAATAATCGATCTGAGAGTAAATCTGTTGTTCGAATATAACATAACACATTAAGGATTAAACAATTCCTGATAAATAACTGTTACTAAGGATTGCCGTACTAAATAGCGAATAACACTGTCTGATGCGGAAAACGAATCTGGGACTCCATAAATGGTAACATACGTAAAAGCTTTCACTATAGGTCGATCATAGCAGTCGGTGTCCGAGGTTTAAACAAATAGTGACGTCGTATAATAATTGAAGCTTTTGAATTTCAAGTTGAAAGTTTATCAAAAGCTGATCCTATATAAAGGCATGCATACAGCTGTTAGGTAAATTAGAAAAAAAAAAACATACAAATGTAGTGCCTTCTTATTCCAAATATATTAGCCAAGTGTGAATGGGATAGCTGAAAGGGCGAACATTTGATCACAGAAGTTTTGGAAAAAGGCCAGGTAATTTGCCGAGCGTGAATGAAAAATGTAAATGAAATAAAAAGTGACGTGTAAAGCATAACACTAAGATGCCTGGCTATCGGAAAAGGCAGCTAAATTGGTCTTGGCGTCACGCACTAGACGTCAGAATTGAAGTCAAAACGTTATATGTTTTGTGCAGAGTAGACGGCAGCAACCAGAGGTCGTTTATGGTAAAATTTTGATGCTATATAGGAGAGTGTTATCTGTAGGTATATATCGAAAGATATAGATATAGTAATAGAGCCTCCGGTCTTTATTTGTTTTTGATTATGTCGTAGCTCCGCGTTTATGTGCTTGAGCGACCACCGCAGTGGTTTTAGTGGTTATAGTTATAGGTTTTAGTGGTTTTAGTGGTCCAACATATTTTTATCTTTAAAAGGCTCTAAATCTTAAGATGTCCCCCCGACAAGAAAGAAAAAGGTATGATGGTATTTGCATAGACGTAAACATATTTGATACACACAACACGATTTATAGCCGCGTAAACAAATTTTATTGTACAAGGTCCTAACTCGAAGGTCGTAGACAGAAATCAATGTCGACATTACACAAAATTCGTTAAAAATTCGCAAGAGCTTTAGGTACTGGCCGTATGCCAAGATTATTAGTTTTTCCGTGGGAAAGGGTACGTTTTAATGTAAAATGTATTTATGTGGATGGTCGATGGAAGACTGAAGTAGAAAGTGTATGATCAATGTGAATAGAACAGCCAGGAGATACGCTTTGTAGCGTACCCTAAGCTGGTGACTGTGGTTGACCATGATTATCCTAACTAATATCCAGAAAAAATAACTGTTGCAAACCTAACCTACATTTACGCAAGCGAAGCCGCGGGTGAAAACTAGTTACTTATAAATACGAAAGTGAGTTTGTTTGTTTGTTACGCTTTCACGCCTTAACTATTCGACTGATCATCATGAAATTTCGCACACACGTTGTCAGGGGTGCAGAAAAAGACATAAAGTACCTTTCATCCAGAAAAACTACTGTTCCCGAAGGATAGAAAATTGACATTACCTACATTTAATTATGTTATAAGAATTAATGAAGTAAGTGAGATATGCCTATTCTTATATTCTAACAAGTGGAAATTCGTAGTTTCTATCTACCACAGGAAATAGGCATGAGTATGTATGTTTTAATGTAAGAGGTGAAGAAAAAGGCAAAGATGCAAAAGAATACAATACAAGAAACAATACAGCCAATGAATGATGCTGATGAATTTGAAATAATAAATTGAAAATGAGGTTTAATGAAATTACTTGAACTAAAAATGCAAATCTTTATACATATTTTAAGGTAAGGGAACGAAATAATTTATACAAAGCAGCAATTGCAGCCAATATAGACCTTGTATATTCCAAGTTGAAGGCCGCATACTCTAGTGAAACAACAAGCGATAAAAACCGTTTTCCGTTTCTTAGTACCGCACTACGGATTTACGAACTAGACTGTCGACATCCGATGGGGCGGGGGTGTAGAAACGTTGAATGCCAGCAGAACAAAATCGATCGTCGCCGTAGAAGTTTTTACGGGTTATGTATGTTCAGTACAATAGTGGTCTTCATTCAGTTGATAATTTGAATGGCATTAGGCATTCCAAAGAAGTAAGCCGAGGTTTAATGTATCCGCAAGTCACTAGCTGTCTTTTTATGGCTGACGATAGATTGTGAGCTTATCACAGGCTACCGAGCACATTTTTAGAGTTAGTGATGCTATCGAAAATTTCCTAACAAGAAAACTCAATAACATTTTCTGTACCCGGAAATTGAACCCAAGATTTTAAGTTTACAGTCTCAAAGGGCAAGCTTATGGCACGGGACCAACGAGGAAGTCGTAGTGATATATTCTCATTAAGACTTTGTGTTATGAGATTAATTTTAGTAAGTATTTGGTTTATCTACTTATAGCTGCTTTATTGTGTTGTCTAACCTTCTAAATCAGGAGCGTTCCCATTTCGTGCGCGAGAATGAGAGAGCAAGGAGTGTATAGTATTATTCTTTTTTGCTCATACAATAACAATGCTTCAAGATATGGTAGTAACGCCCCAGGTGTCAGTAAGCACTTGACTCGTGAAGTTCATAAAATCAAATCTTCAACCAAAATAAACAAAACATGACGTGTGACCTTAATTTATTTTTGGCTTTTCTTGGCATTGTCATTTTGCATACCTACGTCAAGATTTATGTTAAATAATTATATGATGACACCGAATTTCTACTGTCTGTCTACGTTAACATTTAAACGTGCAAGACGGCTCAATGGCTGAGGTGGCCACCTTGTCACGGCCAATGCGTCAGGTACTGCAGATTCGATCTCCACACACAACGTAATATTTATGGTAGAAACTCATAAAATGTTGCTTCTTATGTTCGTTGTTTAAATGTTTTTAAAACAAATAAAAAACTACGGTAAACCTTTACCGACGCAAAGAACATCTTTCCAGCCATAACTACTTTTACATGAAAATGTCTTCAAAAGTTTCTGATAATGCAAAAGTATCTGAAATAAATTAACTAATATTAGATAACAAAATATATAACGTAACATGATATAAAAACAAAAGTAATAAAAAATAAGTAACGTAAAAGTAAAAGTCTCTCTCGACAATCAAATAACTCCCACGAGAATGTTTTGGCAGTCTCTTATTACATTACATATTACGTTGTTTTCATATTATGTACATACAAAAACAACGTAGCGAGTTTAAAATATAAATATACCTAATTGCAAATGCATTGCTAGAATCGATATTGATGCCAAATGTAAGATAAAAAAATATTCATTTCATTGTGTATTTACATCAAGTGTACATATTTGAAGTTGTTGTGAAAATGACTACACAGATTATAAAAATATTTTCGTACAGAGTGGTCTTAGGGTGCGTCCACATTAGGCGAATGTGCCGCGAATGTGCAGCTCGCGAGCCGTTTGCGAGCTGCGCGCGTGCATTTTTGTTCGTGCGCCGCTCCTGCGCCGCCCGCGCGCAGTTCGCGCGCAACCTAAGCGCCGTACGCGATCAGCGCGCGGGCGGCGCGCTAGCGGCTCGCGTCTTATATATTCTGTTTTCTTTTAAAAATAGGATTTTGCCACCAATGCCGTTGTCTCTTTTTTCCTTTTTATCAGTAATATAATAGCTAATGATGCAGCAATTATATAAAAAGCACTAGTGTCGTCCGACATCTTCGAAAGTATTGAGCCAGTAAACGGAACTGTAAGCGCGAGAATTGAGTGCGCGCAGATCGCGCGCCGCGCGCACGCCTTTATACGAGCCTTGTATGAGTTGCGCTAAAGAGGCGCACCAAACCATTGCCGTGACTGCACGCACGCAGCTCGCAAACGGCTCGCGAGCTGCACATTCGCCAGATGTGGACGCACCTTATGTGCCGACCTATATTATAGAGTAAGGTGGAATACTGTTAGGAAGTTTATCCTAAATAAAATACGGTTTACCTACTTACTCATTACTTTCTTTGAAAGTAGGTATTGTATTGTATTCTTTATTTGTGATTCCACAATGTTAATTAGGTGTTAAATATAGCTTAGAATTCAGGTGTCGAAGATATACCTACTTACTTACCTAGGTTTTTAAATGCGTTCGTTGTATACGAAGATACAACAAAAGCAACGAATACAAGGTTCATTGAACAGTAAGGCTTTATTTCTATCTACATATAGTATGTACCACATACAAGCTCTACACCAAACTTCAGTTCAATAGGAGCAGTAGTTTAGCCACAGGATAGATTATTAGATTTTGCTAAATTGCAACGGGTTGTATCTGCCCTAACAGCTGACCGAGAGTCTAAGCATAGGTATCTAAGGTCATGCACCATAAAGCGACAAAATTGTAGGAGAGGATACTTAATATACAATATTACAATAGCCAACAATCACGCCAAAGTGAGTCTTAAATTTAGCGCAATAAGAACGAAAACACAAGCATAACATTAGTTTGGAACACAAACAAGGAAGTCATAAATAAACCCATGACAACAATAAAACAATGAAAGACAAACAACAATGAAACAATGACAGACAACAGATGTTTATAAAATAAGGTGTTTGCGTATTAAATTGATTTAATTTGTTTGAAAAAAGTGATTTTCTATTTTTATCTTTATCGAGATTTTAACCGTTTCGTATGGTTTATTCCGCATTCGCCCCTCATGTTTCGTCCCGAATGTAAAAATCCGCATTTGCCCCAAAAATTGTTCCTAGTATGCCCCGAAATTAATTTCTTAATGTAATTCCTTTTTCGTCCTAAATTATGTTCCTTTTCTGCCCCTGTTTTTTTTCGGTACCTATAGAATTTTTGTTGTATCGTCTGCCAAAAAATATTTTACACTAGCTCGTTGTTCTCGCAGCAAAACTTTGGGCTTATGATTGCATGACATTACGAGCCCGACAACAATAAGATTTTATATAATTTTAATCATGTTTTGGTTTTGCTAACCATATGCACAAAAATGTAGGACGAAAAAGGAATAATTAAAAAGAGGGGCGAATGAGGAACATTTTAGAATGTGGGACGTAATGTAGGGGCGAATGCGGAACAAACCTTTCGAATTAACACTGAGCCCACTGAGTCCAATTTAATGTCCATGGATCATAAGAATCTTGTATATTTCAATTCATTTAAATTGTAGGTAGGTACTCGGTACTCATGATCTTAATAGTTATGCGAACGAAGTAACGGATACAGCCAACTATCAACAAATCAATTGAAACAGTGTATTTATTAGTCCAATGAGATATCTAATACCTCAATGTAACGTGATGCAACTCAGACACACAACTATGTCCAAGCAACTTACTATAGCTCGTTTTCCTTGCACAAATGCTCCGGATTATACATTCAGAATAGTCATACATAATACCTCGTTCTGTGTAGTGTACAACGTGTATCTACCTATTTATATAAGTACCAGCGAGCCTGCTTCATTATACAGTCGAGTACAGTCCAGTCCATTAAAATTGAACACGCAGTTCCTTTAGGACAAATAGGTACGGTCGCGGTAGTAACATCGTTCTTTGTTTCAAATCGTACTATAAATTAATGTATGTAGTAAGAACCTCTTTATTTTAGCTGTCTATGACAATATCAATATATTTTATTGATGTTTTACCACATTAATGATAGTAGGTACAGCTACTTTTTGGACAAACCTTGAAGTATTTTTACAGACTTCAAAGAAGAAGAGAAGACCGCCGTCTTCTCTCTAAATTATAGGTTCAATATTTGTTGTTTTATTTATTTGATGAGCAAAAAGCTCTTTCAAAAATTATTAGGTACTAAGTAGGTATCTGTTTAAAAAATATTGTTTAGACAACCTACATTCAATTGGTAGATTGTTGATGTTTTGATTACGTAGGTAAGTACCTTATGTAATATTTTTTATATCTTACCTACCTACATTTTAATAAATTCAAAACATTAGCAGTAAAGTAGGTGCATTGTGATATTTTAATTAAGTACATACATATAAGTAATTAAATATGTTTTATGGTTTTGTTTTCAGATAAGTACCTAAATTTGAAGATTGTTTTGTTATGTAGCACTCAGTTGTTGACAAAACCAAACAAAATAAAACCGTTGATATCTCACAAAAATAATGCGAATTTTAATTGCTTAGATAAGTACCGGTAGGTACCGTAAATAGCTATATTAAAGTTCAAAATCGCTAACGCATCAGCATTCAAAATCTCATAAGTCACGTAGGCCTGTCTTCCGGCAGTGAGATAATGTATATAGTAGGTACCTAGGTATGATAAATGGATAATCGCACAAAATCAACGGTAATCGCGTCGCGTCGTGTGCATTTCTCCAGTGAATGCGGAGGCGAGGGCGGGGCGGCGCCGCGCTTATTTTTAATCCGTGACGTCAGGAATCGCCTCGGCCTCCGCACATGACCGTGCAGACATGAAAAGAGCCGGCGAACAAGCGGCGCGAAAGGGACTGTTATGTTGCCAAGTTATTGTCTCATAGTAATTTTTTTATAATGGCCGACTAATAGATCAGATCTTACCAGTTGGCAGTTACCTACCAGATAAATTAAGATAAGTGTCCGAATTACGTAACTTCTCAACTCTAAAGAACCGGTTTTGGGGTAAAGAATGAAGGATTATTTTAACAAATTGATACTAGGTACACGGAAATGCATAGATAATATCATCTAAAAGTTGAAAGAAAACTTAGTTACACGCGCTTTCTAGATCGCTCGCGGAGCGCTAAATCGCTACTCGCTAATTCTATGGCCCGAAAATACGAGCCGCGAGCCGTCAAGGTTCATCGTGGTAGCCATGTCCAAAGATTGCTGTTAAACAGCTGTTAACACAATATAAATTGTATTCGTAATAGACTTCCATACCAACTTTCTCAACGTTTAAAATTATTTTCATATGAGAAAATGTTTTAGTGACGATCTGTGGGACCTATGTTGGTACACAGTTCTATTTTATCCACGTCTTAACATTTAAACTACCTATCGCATTACTATTCAGAATCTTACTTCATATAAATTAGCGAAAATATTCTAAATCTATGATAATATTCAGCACACTGTTGGAAGGTGGTTGTAAGATGTCACGACTTTTATACCTAAATGGTGCGTAGGCTTTGTTGACTAGTTCCCCATATTGTGTGCGCTCCGCTTACCATGCCAAACCGAGAAGGAAGTAGATAACCAAGACTTCCCTGCATCCGACTGCAATAGAGGATTAACTTTGCATGATTGTGTAATGCAACGTAAACGACAATGTACATAGGTACCTTGTTAACAGTACAGTTACATACATCAGTCCACTTGAGGGAATCCCGGCTTCAGTGAATGTGCAACCAGATTCCACTAAACATGCGATTTTCGAACTAACTAATTAGGTACTTAGGATGGTTTTACAGTGACGCTTAACGCTTGCCGTCTGCGCGGGTGGTAAGCGCGGCCCGTACGCGCGCGGATGACCAGCTCGAAACAATAAATCGAGTTTAAGTGCCGCGTGGTTTGCCATACCGGTATTATCTATGGTTTTCCACCTCGAATAGTCGCGATGAGTCTCTTAATTATTATATTATACTAGCTTTTGCGCGCGGCTCCGCCCGCGTGATACCTACCTCAATAAAAAGTAGCCTATGTCTTTTCCCAGGTTTTAAACTATATCTGTACCACATTTCATCTAAATCGGTTGAGTGGTTTAGCCGTGAAAAGGTAACAGACAGTTACTTTCGAATTTATAATATTAGTAAGGAAGTAAGGATTATATCTATGGAAAAAAGGCAACGACGACAGCGTATATAAGTACATCCTTACAATACCACTAGTTTGCTGATGATGATTGAGACGCACGGCCAAGTTGCAGTCAGCGCGGGCCATCCGCGCGGATTGGTTTTACTATGTAACGATCCAAGAAGTTCGTGGCCCGCGACGCTTACTAACCGCGCTGGCGAAAGCGGCACTAAAACCAGCCTTAGAAATATCCCCACTTCGGCCTGCCACGAGGTTACTTACGTATAAACGTTTAGTCTCGTAAGTTCTCGAGACTACACCGTACACGTGAGGTGCGTTCACCAAGCACGCCGCACGTGGGCCGATATAAACTTGACATTATCAGATTACGTAATGTGTTGCTGAGAACTATTCTCATGAATGGTTAAAAAGTCAAACAACATATATTTATAGTATTTTTATTAGTCATTTTTAACAGCAATTATAAGTGATAAGTTAAATGTCACTTTCACATCACTACATAACTAATACAACTCTTGAACCTTCACTGTTCCGAAACATAGTCCAACATCTACATACAGTCCAACATCTAACTAGATTTCTAGAACATTTTCTATCGCAATTGCACTTTCCAAGTTTCCACTGAAACCTAAAACTTACAATCACTGTCATCACATATTTACAATACAAAATATTTACAACTTAATCAGAATTAAATAGTCATCAGTCTCACATAGTCCCCCATACTAAAACGCATGGAGTCTACCCAATCAATCTAAATTTTGGCTAGCCATTCACACAATTACAGTCAGTATAATAATTAGGCAACATAAAATAATGAGTGAGTAGTAGGAGTCCTACACTAGGTTTGAGAGTATAAACTGGATGATTCTGACAGGTTTCACTAGGAACCTTTGACTAAAGCTCAGACTTACCAAAACATGATTGTAACATATTAAAGTCTTGGCAATTAAAATACGAATCACTAACACAAGTTACTATAGTACCACAACATCCAGGTTTGACAGAGTCATACCAAAGGCCTAATTAGTATGCCTCTTCCAAACACAACACTTGAGATCAAGCAAATCCTGTCAGAACCAAGCTTATTATACACTTAAATCAGCAATAATGAGATATCCAGTCTGTTAATTTAATTGGGTAGCGTGTCCATGAGAATTTCTTTTACATTAGTAGTCAAGCGCTCAGGGAACCTGATGTCAAATGCAACAAGTAAGTCTCCTTTCCGTGTCGGTTCCTTGGGTAATGGCAGTCCATAGCCTGGGAACCTTTTCACTGTGTGTGGCTTCACAACCTCAGCTTGAAGGTTGACAGTCAGCTTCTCTCCTGACATGGTTGGAACTTCGATGATTGTGCCACATAGTGCCTGTAACAAAGAAGAAACATGGTTATTTGACATGTAAAGATGACTCACTGTGAGGGCAATCAAGTGACAACTCAAGGGTTACTTGTCCCACATTAATTAATTACTGCAACACATTAATTAATTCACAGTGAAAGTGAATAAACAACGGCATTAACAATGAGACATTACTACAAATTTAATTTAATGGCAATATATTTGCATAAAAATGAGCACAATGAACTTTAAAAAGTATTTGATATCTATGAAGGTTAATAACACACTGGGATCAGAGTATTCTAGAACAAGATTTATGTTTGACATATTAAGTGTTTATTATCAGTGTGTGTATGTATAAACATAATGCAATCAATACATACATTATACAAACAAAACAAATGTTGCATTACATGCTTACCTGTTTTAATGAAACCTTGGCTGTATATCTGATGTCACTGCCTTCCCTCTTGAAGAGTGGGTTAGGCTTGTCTCTGATGATAAATACAATGTCTGCTGGGATCTTGTTGCGGCCCTGGTCACCCTCCTTCTGGAATGTGATCTTGGTACCAGCCTTCCAGCCAGGCTTCACATGAATGGTCAGCACTTTATCTTCTTTTTTAGACGTGCCGTCGGGTTGTAAAACACGACGCGATATCTTCATCTTTTTGACACAACCGCGGCCGATGTCTTCTAGAGATACGTACAAATCGTGCTCAATGGGTGGGTCCTGAGTTTTCTCTTTCCTGCTGGGCGACCCGTGGAAGTTGAAACTGTGGCTGCGGAATGCGCCTCCGGGCCCGCCCGGACGCGCCGTACCCATACCCATGTTGGCAAACGGATCCATATCGACATCCATATCACGGTCGAAGAACATCGTAGGGCCTCCACTACCGCCGTTTAGGTCGAAGAATGCTTGGAAAGGACTTGCCGAGCCGAAGAACTGCGCGAACGTGGCTCTCGGGTCACCATGGAACGTGTACGAGAACGACTGGCCACCACCAGGACCATTGTGTGATCCCATTCCTCCCTTGAGTCCTTCCTCGCCGTGCGCATCGTAGATCTCACGTTTCTTCTTGTCTGATAACACTTCGTAAGCTTCAGCCACTTCCTTGAACCTCTCCTCGGCACCAGATGCCTTATTCTTGTCCGGATGGTATTTCAGTGCCAGCTTACGGTACGCTTTCTTTATGTCGTCATCAGACGCGCCTTTTGCTATTCCTAATATTTTGTAGTAATCTTTACCCATTCTGCTGACTTATCCTAGAACAAAAAAAACAATTCCCGTTAGCCTTCGCGCCTGACACCATTTTTGGTGATGTAGAGCGATCATCCGCACCACATAAAATATAGATTTTTAAATTAATAACACGAAAAAATACATTTATAAACAATAAAAATGAATGACAAATAATAAATTAACACTTACCTACTCAAAACAAGCTCTAAATATAGTCCAATTAGATAAAAAAGGCGAAATTTTAAAATATTCACACACAACACTACTTTACACCTCACAGCAGCAAATTCACGTTTGAATGAAACGCAACGCCTCCGTTGCGCCAAAATATATACATTAAAACATCTAGAACGTTCTAGGGCCTTCACCCTCCGCAAAAACGAGACAAAAGCATAAACTTATAAAGTAAGTTTGCATTAGATAGAAAGAGATGAAAATAAATTTCATTGTTCAGAAACACAAGAAAGTAAAGGAGTCACGTCATTTATATCACGTTCCGATTGAGGAAAACAGTTTGTTCTCTATGGCAAAACAGTTAACATTTTTATTGACGTTTTCTAGAATTTGTTCTATCACTTTTTATTTTAAGTATTTAAATATAGTAAAATATGAATTATGGATCAATAAATATGTTCCAATGGTGCAGACGGTTGGACAAAATAAAAGAAAATATCTTTATAATGTGTAAATATTTTATAACTGCTACATAAATGAATATTATTCAAATTAAGATTTTAGAACCATCTAGAACGATTTATTTTATCTCTAATCTCTTTGTGGCTTTTATGAGATCAATATTGCGTTATTATTATGATGTTAGCTTATTTGAATGTAGTGTAATTTCGTCGATATTTAGATAATTTTGCTTATTCGTACACAATTGAAGTATTTTATTCGATTTTTATACGCAGCAACTTTTGTATTTCATTTGCTGTTATTGGCAACCGACCGAACGTATTAATTTGACAGCTGTCAATCAATCGGTCGGTTGTGTTTTTCTTTGAATATAATAAAAGAGGAATGTATGAATAACAAATATTTATTTATCTAACAAGTCTCAAAAAAAGAGCGTGTCGGCACCCTTTGTAATCTATGTCGTAGTACTTCTCGTAGAAGTCTTGAATCAGCTCCTCGACCTGTGAACAATGTCAAATGATATATTGCAAAGTAAATGTGATTCCTGTGGAGAAATAGCCCACGAGCCTTATATAGAATGTGTTGAATGTGATACTAATTTGTGTACAGCTTGTTTTGCTTCGGGAAGGGAAGTAAATTCGCATAAAAATGATCACAAGTATGCGGTACGACGAAATGATTTTTCTTTGTTTGACAACTGTAATTGGTCCGCAAAGGAAGAATGTAAATTGCTTGCCTCTCTATCGACGTACGGCTTCGGCAACTGGGAAGAAATATCTAAAAGTGTACACACGCGATCGAAACTAGAATGTCAAGAACATTACAAAAAGTATTATATAGAAAATGTTCAATACAAAGAGTTGAAACTATTGCCTGAGACAGAACAGTCATTGTTCCCAAGGCCTATTATACCTTACTTGTATAATACGGACGTATGCACTAACCCACCGAGAAATAACAATTCAGATCAACATTTAGCTGGATATAATGCTCACAGATCTGAGTTTGAACTTAGCTATGATCACAATGCAGAAAGTATATTTAATATAGAGGACAGTTATTCAGATGATGATGATGAATGTATGGAATCACTTAAGGCCTCCCTTGTTAATGCTTTAAATACAAGACTTAGGGAAAGGAGAAGGAGGTATAAAATAATTCAAAATCATGGATTAATAATGCCAAATAAATTGATGTCATGGCTGCAAAAGTTTGATTCAACAATAACAAGGCAGAAGTCAGAGAAGCTACTGTCTTTCATGCAATTCATGACGGGAATGCAATTTGATGCATTTATGGAGTCTATAAACTTAGAATATGAGCTCATGCAGAGACTCTCAAGATTATCAGAATACCGCAAGAATGGTATAAGAACTCGTTATGCAGCAAAACTGTATAAACAGTTGAAGAAGGAGAATGATCTAGTTGTTAAAGAACAGAAATATGCCACTAGTGTTATGTCCAAGAAGTTTGATAGTCAGTCACCTGTTAAGCATGTACAAATGTTTGGCAAGAACAATCAGTTGTTGAAGTACAAACGAACATCAATGCCATTGGAAATTGTTGACTTGCCAGGATTCAACCGCCTCACAGAGGCCGAAAAGGTCCTCTGTTCTAACCTAAGACTCATACCAGAGAATTATTTAGAAATTAAGCAGCAGTTAATAACTCAGAACAATAAGATGGGTTTCCTGCGGTTGTTAGATGCAAGGAGAATAGTTAAGATAGATGTAAACAAAACTAGGAAAATATATGACTATTTGTTATTTGAAGGTTTTATTAGTAAGCCAGGTATGTAGCATAAGTATCTCCTTGCAAATTTAAAGCAGATATGTTACATTAAGACTTCGAGGTGAAAATAACATTTGTAAATATCTGACACCATTTTCAGTCCGCCACGCGCCATAGATATTGACAATACATTACAGTATGGAGTGATATGAAATGAAATAGTAAATATATTGGTAATTTTTTAAGGTGCATATTATTTAAGGGTCTCAAGAAAATGTACATGTTTCTTCTTGTATTATTAGCTGTGTGTGATAGCATTCTCATAGTTCATTCCAACATGACATGCAATGGGTCACTGTTTGAAATGAATAGTATTTTTAGGTTTTTAACCTTTTCAACGCCATCGACTTGTATAGAAGAGATTTTCGTGCCCTCAGCGCCACGACTTTATTAGAAGTACCTACTGTAATAAAATAAATTTACGATATTTAAAGGTTTCTTTTTTTTAAAGAAACCTTTAAATATCGTATTATTTTTTTAAAGAAACCTTTAAATATCGTATCATATATTTCAGCATTATTTTTTAATTTTACACACAAAACAAGCTTTAGTTTTTTATATTAACGAAAACAAAATCATCTCATAATTTGTTAATGCCCCTAGCGGCAAGCACTTGATATAAAGTAGGCTTGTGATGGGAGACAACACAATTCACACAATAGTTACCACATTATGATTCATCTCTTCGAAAGGTTTATAAATACTATTATTGAAAAAAAAAATGAGGTCAATAAATAACATTCATATTATAAACTGTAAAATTTTAACTAGATTTTCTCTCTAAATCAAAAGACTTAGTGTAGTGCAGCGATGTAATTCATGTAATCGTACATATACGCACGTGCCTCACAGTGCAAAATGAGTGGCGAATATTATAGTTCTGACGAATTATTGCGAATACTAGGGTATTTGTTTCTAAATGTAATATTATATATATTACATTTAGAAACAAATAGGGATGTACCCTATATAACATACCTCTAATAAATATACTCTCTTTTCTCTACTCTACGACTTTTTTCCTTTATTACTGACAACATATTTTAAGTATTCTTACTATTTTTTTTATAAAATGAATCAAATTATGAAAATACCATATCAGTTTTTATTTTTCTTCGTAAATTGACGATGAAAGTTCAATTTAAACATGTGATTATTTTTTATCGATAGAAAAGCATCCCATACCTACGTTTTAGCTGTATACATTTGTAGCGTGGCGCTGGGCGAGACATTGCGTATTATAGGCATAGGCGTCGAAAAAAAACATGAATTCTGTTTCTGAATTATAAAAAATAATTATGAAATTAAAATGGTGTTGAAAGCTTATTTTTAAGCAATTGTCTGGCACATTTACACAACCTTATTGACCAGTCTTTTAATTAATTAATAATAATAATAATAATAATGTTTTCAGGAATCCAATTAAATCACTATCCATTTTATTAATCTATTCGTAGAATAAAAAATCATTTTTAAAGATGGGTTATTAATGACATGTTTATTTGTGAATGAACTGTGAGATCATACTTTTTTAATATCCATTAACAATAGAGTATATGTGGCTACTACAAGAACAAACTTTCTGTTGCCAGTTGAGTTTTAAACAATAGTGTTTGCCATTCTGCTGTCATAATTGTCTGAATAATTAGTCTGAAAATAAATGTTTTGAATTGAATTGAATTGAATAAGGCAAAAATTAATAATTTCGAAAAAATATTTAGATAGGAACGCCACACTCATGTAACATAATTTTTCGAAATTGAGCTTTTTACGTGTTTGAATAAAAAAGACTTATCTGCCATTGTATGTATATATTTTTTGGCTAATACATATTTTTCTAATGAAATCGTTTTCGCAATGCTGCTGATTGCGAAAACAATTTCCTATAGGGCATTTTAAAGCAAAGGTCTGCTGTTTAATACACACAATGTCTTGTTTTAAATATCTAGATTTGTCAATGTCCATGAACTACTCATGTCATCTACTACAATATAGGAGGTCCATTACAAGCATGTAATACCTCAGTAAATAAAATTCTCTTAAAATATTAACTTTTCATTATTTTCCTCTCTCACAGTGGGACAAAAACTGGGCAAATAAATAGATATTTATTGGAGTTTATTAATTTCTCTACTGTTCTGATCCATTCTGTAGCACATTTGTATTAAATTTTTATACATAAATTTTACTGCAATTGTGTACAGAAATGAAGCAAAAAACATTTGCGAGATTTTGAACTGTTTTATCATACACAATAATGCTAATTCTTCACTTTTTACGCAGTTATAGTTGACAGATAGTTATTTAATCACAATAAACTATTATATAACAATAATAAATTATTTTTAATTTATGGAAAACTTCAATTTTTTTTATTATTCAGCTACTTAGGTCGCTGACTGTACCATGCTCACTGAATAACAGCAAAATAACGATTATTTATCGATGCTTCCTCATGACCCATAATCCTCACATAAAACTAAACAAACATGTTGCAGAGAATTTGAGGCATTTTTTAATGTTTTAATAATAAATATTTAATAAATAATTTCTGTTATTATTAATTAGGTACTGCATTGTCTGGCATAAGCCAGCTTATAGTAATCCAAGGTCTCAGTTTCGATTCCAAGGTCGAGCAAAGTGTGATTGAGAAAGAGTTCACCCTATTTTAATATATTATAATCGTAATAGTGTGTTATCGTATGGCTCATCTTGGCACAGCCACCATTGCAAACTGGAAATTATTTCCTACGTAGAGAATTAGTCGATAATAATGAGTCGAATTTGGTGGCTGGTAGCTGGATGGTGGCTGTGCCAAGATGAGCCATACATGTTATCTAAAATATAGTTTCCAAAATATGTGCACAGAATACTACCGTCTATTCCATTGAGTATGCAAACGTCCTTATATGTGTGTAGGTACTTATGATACTTACTTTGAAGCCAAACTTCTGATACAGAAATATAGCAGGATTCGTAGGCGATACGTGCAGTGTGACGTCGTGACCTGTGCATGTCTACAACATACAAAACACAAAATCATTTTTAAATATTATTTATTTATTATATTGTTTATTTACACTAACATTTGTTCTAGATTTTGAAGGCTGTTTGTAATTTTCACCTATTTCTACCACAAACAATAATTATGTTCCTTAACAAACTTAAAATCCAGTTCCTTTATGTTGACGACCCTGAAATCGAACCCGAAACCGCAGAGCACAGTAGTCGGTTACAAGCGTGATATATAACGTAAAATAATGATAAGACACGTTACCTGTAACAAATGATACAACATGAATGTCCCGATCTTCGCATTCCTCCACTCAGGTCTGGTGAGCACGAACGAGATGTAAGCCTCGTTGCGTCTCACGTCTGGTACTAGGAACGCACAGCCCACCACCAACTTCTTGTACGTCACGACGCAGCTGAACTCCGGGTATTGGAGCGCTTCCGTCACTGTGGTAAGAAAGATATGACGTCATGGATGTGTAAGTATAAGTATCAACACAGCCAGTGTTATGAACATCAGAAGAGCGGTATACTCTGCGAATGATGCTGATCTAAGAAAGATTCGGCTTACGAACTCATTTCGTATTTTAGATTTCTTGGCCAACGTAAGCCCACTTCGCCATTTTCTTTTTTTTTTACGTGCGGGAATGCTTTGACGCATACCTCTCCGCGGGGCGACGGAGAGGTTATGTCGGGCTCACCGGGGAAAAGATACCCCGGTAATACCGACTTAACCTACCACGGTGTTCCTCGACATAACCATGGACGGCGAGGCCGCGCGAATCGCTTTCACATGCAATCGCGACCCCGCCGTGGTTTCGGCAGGCCACTACACAAAAATACTTCCTCCATCGTCCCCCTGGGACAGACAAAGACACGACACAGAGGCACACGTGGGAACACGCACGCCGCCTCTTGGACCTGGTGCTGAATGGATGGCGGGCAGGCCCATAAAGCCCACCACCCCCAGGTCAAAACTCAGGGTGGCTGGAGGTTCTCTCGCGCCTTCCGGCGCCCGGCTCTGCGGTTGGTGAGAGGGTTTAAACGCTCCCTCTCCCGCTCTGCCGCCTCCTTAATGGAAATCACTTCCTCACAGAAGGAGGCGACGTCGTTCCACGACCTCTCACTGCGGACCATAGACTTAACTATGTCCGGGAGCAAGAGGGCAACCAATCCGACTGCCGCGATCAAGTCACGGCGCTGCGATTCCCAGGCGCGGCAATCAGCCAAAGTGTGCAGCGCCGTGTCCTCAACAACGTCGCGGCAGTCGCCGCAGTGGTGACAACCGGGCGTCTCTTGCCGGCCTATACGACACAGAAACCGGCCAAAACAACCATGGCCGGTCATTATCTGTGTCAGCCGGAAGGTGAGGGCGCCATGCCGCCTCTCCAGCCACTCCTCAAATACGGGACACGCCGCATAAGGTAAGATTCAATGCCACCAACATTGGCTCGTCGCAGCACTTCGGTGTTCCGTATTCGATCAGACCATCGAAACTTAGGAATTTTGTGTAGGCACAAGTCGTCACGTGACAGTGGCTCATCCAGCTCACTTAATACAGTATTTTGAGGCATCGAACTAATGTGTTGTACATCAGCTAATCGATCTATGTTAGTTAGTTGGACGTGTGTTATCCGCACTTAGCCCTACAATTGGGCCATTGTGCGTAAGTGACCGACGCAAAGTTGTTCGGTTACTCAAACAACCTCAGCTCCGTCCAGAAAGACAATAATAATGTCCTCCAGACCGAATTTCGGCCACGGCGATCAGTCTTAACGCAGCGTGGCCAACTACGCAGGAGATATTATAGTGCACTAGTGTGTGTGCAAACACAAGTGCACTCTCTGTTCCCTAACTCTCATGATCCGATGGGACGGTAATCCGACACGACCGGAGAGAGATCGGGCGCAGGACCAACGGCTTTACGTGCTTTCCGAGGCACGGAAAGACAATAGGGTGTTGCGCAGTACTTCCTTCATCGTTTCTGGACCGTTTAGTAGCTTCGCCCGTTGGTTGCTCACGCTTTTGCAATACAGCAGCACGTGAGCCGGTGACTCCTCGGTCTCCATGCAGCCTGTACATAAGGGGCTGTCAGTGATGCCGATGTTGAATAGGTGTTTGTTGAGTAATATACCCACTAGATGTCGCAGGTTGAAGAACGTAGCAGTTTGCGTGACAGATGTATATCTAAGGATGGAAGGGCTGCCTTTGTCTGTCTACATTCCCTTGTTTCCGCCCATTGTTTTTCGTGTAGTTTTGTGGTTCTATCGCATAACCATGTTTTGAGTTGGCAGAAGGGTATCGGGACAATTAGTTCGGGTCCTACCATTTTAATGCTCGATCCTCTCTTGGCAGTTGGTCTCGATTGATCTATGTTAAGCAATGTATTAAAGTGCTCTTCCCATCGCTTTAACATGGCATCTTTGGATTTGATGAGGTGTTTACCGTCCATAGACTTAAATTTTTTGTACCAATTAGTTTTCTACAATAAAACCTCACCGTAAAATTCTCAAGCCGATTAATGACGACCAGTCACTGTATTTGCCGCGCTTTGTCTTGCCACCTCCGAATATATGTATAATGTAATATAAATATAATGAAATTGGTAAAGTCGTTCTCTAGTTATGGTATGACCAACGGAAACAGGCATTCATTTTAATATACATAATATATAGATTTTGAAACTTCATACTACTTTTGTTAAAAATTGTTTCAATGTATAACATTCGCGTAAACATAAGACAATAATATCTGGTGGTATCAGAATATTAGATTTCAAGTCAAGCTCTTGAGTTTTATGCAGGCTGTTGTTGTTTAGGCCAGAAAATAACCCTATTATTGACCAGAGGGGAGAGAGGGGAGGGTAAATAATAGAGTTATTTACTGAGGGAGAGATGCACCTATGAATATAATTATTATTATATTTACCATCAATCCCCGGCCAGAAGAACTGCGCGCAGAGGTTGTTGACGGCTGCTATGTGTTGCGGGCGCACATACGAGTAGTCTATGGTGGCGTGGGGAGGAGGCGCGTAATCTTTAATGTGCCTATACAGAAAAAAAAATCAATAAATTGTAATTTTCGATTTAAGTTTCATGGTTAGATTTGATTTAATTGTAATGTTGGTTTTCGTGGTTTTCTTTAGTAATAAACAAAAGAACTTGACTGCCTATATGATGGTAAGTGATTACCGTAATTTGCAGCACAAAGGGTATCACAAGTGAGATCCGTAAAGCGTTCGGTTCGATTATGCGGCATCCGGCGAGAGACGCATGCGGCAAACGAACTCTGTTTGCCACTTCGGCGTCGTTTTACGCTGCGATGCTTGAGACTTATGCTGCGTTCAAGGCAAGAACTAAAGCATACGAATTGTTTTATATGTAAGTAGATTTTGCCCGTGGCATCGCTCACCTAAATGTATGTAGTTTAGGTTAATAACAGTACCTACTTTTTCCTGGATGAACGGTCAAAGAAAAATTACTCTTCTCTGCCGTCCTTTTCTGTTCCCCTGACAACGTATATGCGAAATTACATGATGATCAGTCGACTAGTTCAGGTGTGAAAGCGTAACAAACAAACAAACTCACATTTACATTTATAATATTAGTTAGAATTAGGATATATACGCACCGAACGATGCAAAAATGAACAGAGGACCCAAAATAATTAAATTCAATAGGATTTTAAAGAAAATTAAATGCTTTAATAACAAATTAATCCTGAGGCATTTGCTTTTTAACCTTTTGAACGCCAGAGTATAAACGCATCGCCGTACCCCCGACGCCAAGCCACTTTTTCTGTAAAATGACCTTCAGAAGTATAGGGATTCCAAAATTTTATCGAATATCAACTGTGTTTTTATTTTCGTCTTAAATTTTCTAATAAACCCTACTCATGACACTGATATTTATTTAACCACAAAAGTAATGTTTTATTTAGTTTTATTGTTTATTTTTATGTTAAGGTGCGACGTATGTGACGTTGGCGTTAAGGGCAAGATTTCGTTTGTCACGTATATGTGACAATGGCGTCCAAAAGGTTAAGGCTATATATAACCACTCATGTTATAATTTAAACATTATATTATTCTTCTGAAACTAATTAGTATTTTGCCAATTTGTTTTTAAGTTCATAACTTAAGAAACCTCCTCCTTTTTTTAAGTCGATTGCAAAAGGGAGTCCAAATAAAAATAAAAATAAATCATGATATAAATTTAAATTATTTACCTGTTTGTCTTCCTAAGTAACTCATCCGTGAGTTTCAACCAAGTTGGCGTGGAGTCAGCATCCCTCCGAATGTACGGCTTGAGTGTCACACCGGAATGCGTAGACCGGAAGCTCGTGGGTTCAATGTGCGAGAGAAGCAATGTTCCGTAGTTGGTACTTGCAATAGTGCCGCATAGATTGTCAATTAAATACTGCAAATAAAAAGGTATAAGTTAATAATATCTCGGGATTTCTGGTCACGTAAGGAAGTCATATGTCTAATATGGACACAGAAGCACGATTTTGTTTAGAGTTACTGGATTTAAATTAAAATTTTCTGAACAGAAATATTGGTCGACGAAATATAATTTTCATACACTTTTTGCTGGTGTTAAAGTCAGTAGAACGGGGTGTTGTTTGGGCTATTTGTTGGCCAAGAATTAAAAAATAAATCGCATTATAGCAAAATTTTTAATTAAATAGGTATCATGATTTTAAACAACAATCCTTTTTAAACTTACTGATCTTTGGAACCTGTCCAAAACCCTCTCTGAATTGGTCACAACTCTTGGATCTTCTGTCATATATCCACCCAGCAATTTGATCGCTCTGTAATAGAATGAATCAAATTGTGATTACTCAAAGATTTTCAAGCCTTCTTATATTTATAGTGACTGCCTCTGTGACGCAGTAATGTTGATTGCATGTGGTCCTGGGTTCAATTACCGATCGGAACAATAGCAGCCTGGAGTTACGCAGCAATCAAGGACCAATAGGAGTTAGGGCTCACATCAGAGAGCAGCGATAGCTCAGTGTGGAAACCAAAAGACTGCAATGCAGACGGTCTCGGGTTCGAACTCACGTTGCGCACCTCTTGACTTTCGGAAGTTATATGACTTTTCGAAATTATGTGCGTATTGATTGACCATTATCGCCTGCTCCGTGCCTCGGAGAGCACGTTAAGCCGTTGGTCCCGGCTGCCATGAACATCTATGGCAGTCGTAATTGGGAGTGTTGACACAAAAGATCCCACTGGGTCGAAGTGTCGCCGGTCTGCACTGACTGGCCCCCACATAAGATAAGATAAGATAGGGCTCACATCACGACGGGACGGCGCGGTAATCGTGAAACAGTGCAACACCTTGTCTTTACGCATTGCCGTGTCGCCAAATCCTTAGTACCCCTGTATTTAATATTGTCTTATGTTTACGTGAATGTTTTATGATTAAATAATCCTAACTTCCTAACTAATATTATAAAAGCGAAAATGAGGTTGTTTGTTTGTTTGTTACCTTTTCACGCCTAAACCACAGAACCGATCATCCTGAAATTTTGCATATACGTTGTCAGGTGTACAGAAACGGACATAGGCTACCTTTCATCCCGAAAAAAATTACTGTTCCCGAGGAAAAAAACAATAACGGTCTTATGATAATAGATGGCGCCACGTGTCTTTCGAATCATGATTGAATTATATTATTACAAGCAGAGCTGCAGAGTACGACCCGAATTGATTGTCAAATTCTAAATTAACGCGAGCGAAGCCACAGGCAAAAGCTAGTAATGCATATTATATGATTTTATCGCGTTGTTTATTTAACTTGTTATTAAATAATTTTGTAACTGTTACATTACTACTATTAAACTTTACTAAATTATTAAAACTATTTATATTTCAGTTTACATGTGCTCCGACGTTTCGGTTGCTTTTCAGCAGCCATGGTCACGGCGAGACTCCTTATAGTCTCTCCGTGACCGCGTGACGTTGCTGAATAGTTTTATTAATTTAATTAGCTTATAAAGTGTTAGATAAATAACGCGATAAAATCCGTATAAAGAAGCTTCATTTCAATACCCATGCATTGTTCTGCTCTCGAATCTATTAATTCTCTAGTTTTACTAGATATGCACCAATCTTGGCTAACGTAATTAGTGAAATGGTGCCACGGATTATCATCGACAAAGGTAATATTTCATTCGAGAATCCAACTCTTATAATCCTTACTAATATTATAAATGCGAAAATGAGTTTGTTTGTTTGTTACGCTTTCACGCTTTAACTATTCAACCGATCAACATGAAATTTTGCATACACGTTGTCAGGGGTACAGAATAGGACATAGGGTACCTTTTATCCAGAAAAAATAACTGTTGCAAACCTAACCTACATTCACGCGACCGAAGCCGCGGGTGAAAACTAGTAATATATAATATCAGCCCTGTATTAAACTGTCCCACTGCTGGGCACTGGCTTCTTCTCACTGTGAGAAGGGTTAGGCCATAGTCCACCATGCTGGCCTAGGGTGGGTTGGCAGACTTCACAAATCTTCAAAAACATTATGGAGATCTCTCAGACATGCAGGTTTCCTCACGATGTTTTCCTTCACCGTTAAAGCAAGCGATAATTAACTATTTAATACGCATATAACTTCGAAAAGTCAGAGATGCGCGCCTTGGGTTCGAACTCGAGACCTCTGCGTGGCAGTTCAACGGTTTCTCACTAGGATCCAACTCTTATCAACCGATAAATATAAGTCAACTTACCTATCCAAATCAAATATAGGCAAATGCTTATGCCTCTTCAACCTTCGTAAAGTCAACTTAGCCTTCAGCCTATACAAATAAGCCTTCTTATTAGGTTCCTTGACCTTCGTAATGAGATTCTCCACTCTCTTCAACAGCTGAATCTCTTCATACGGAGACATTTCCACTACATCCAGATCCGGTTTTGGCTCCGGGTCTTCCCAAGGCAGATCTACGGAGTTCAGTTCGGTGGAAAACAGAGACTCCCGTCTAATAGGTTTTTCTTCTACGATGGTCTTTTTAGGTCTACTCTCGAAGGTCTTCCGAGTGTCGTGATCTGTTTCATGCCCGCTTCGGGAGTCAGAGTCGTAGAACAACATTGACTGTTGGAAGGAGTGTATGCTTGAGGAGTCACTCTGTGAATAAAAGTGTAATTTGGTTATTGTTGTTTCAGTGAAAGGTGAGACTAAGGCAGTGGTCCGACCGCCGACGATGAACGAGAAACGAGTAGAACTAGAAACTGTAAACGAGTTGTAGAGAGTGTGTAGTTTCGATAGTTTTGTCGCCGTGCTATAAGCGAGTGTGCAAGTGCGACGAGCGAACGACGGTGCAAACGCGCGACCACAAATTTTGCATCCAAAATCCTCTTTTTTTCCCTCTCATTTTATTCAGTTTTTCAGAGTTGCCGCTGCCACTACACAAACACTATCGTAAAATACATCGTCGTCGTCGTCTGAACTAGACAACAATGAGAGTTGCAATGATTTGTTGATATCCATACGTCTACTTCCAAAGCCGCGCTGTTTAGATGAATGATCATGAAAAGAAATGATCAAGCGAGCGAGCATCGCTGAACGAGTATCGCTGAGCGAGTTTATTTTTGAAAGCACGTGTCGCTCAGCGACAAAACTAGTAAAGCGAGTCGTCGCCGGCAGTGTGAACAGTCAGAGAGCAACTTTTAATATATGCATCTCTTTCGTTTACACGGAATGTATATTAATTGTGTTTCTTGAGAGAGAATATAGCCGATAGTTAGTCGTTTTCTCGCCGGCGGTCGGACCACTGCATAAGCGATACTGCTTTGCGACGAGAAAACCGATAAGTAACGTTTGGCCGCTTTTTGTTTCGTTACATAATGTAGTGGCTTACTGCGGTAGACAGACAAAGAATTCAAGATAGACAAGTAACACATAGCGCTGGCGGTAAAAGCTATCTCTCTCGTTCTCTTATCCTAATCCTAACTAATATTATAAAATCGAAAATGAGTTTGTTTGTTTGTTACCTTTTCACGCCTAAACCACTGAACCGATCATTCTGAAATTTCGTATATACATAGTCAGGTGTACAAAAACGGACATAGGCTACCTTTCATCCCGAAAAAATTTACTGTTCCAGAGGAAAACAACAATGACATTCTTATGATAATAGATGGCGCCACGTGTCTTTCGAATCATGATTGAATTATATTATTACAAACAGAGTACAACCCGAATTTATTGTCAAATTTTAAATTAACCCGAGCGAAGCCGCGAGCAAAAGCTAGTACTTAATAACAACGATTAACTATGCTGTAAGGGACCACTATCCCGAGCGCCTATGTTCATCTTGCATATCATGGGGCGTTTCGATTCTTATGACGTGCTAGATATATTATACGATACAGCACGGCGTCTGGCATATGTCCGGTGTCGTAGGACATCATTTTTAAAATATAGATTCGCAATATAATTTCATATCATCATTGTAATTTCTCATCGAGTATTAGTGTCCACGGAGATCGACTTGCCTAATTAGGTGTAGTACGCGTTGTATCAAATACAACAGTGGATATGTGGATGAGATTGTAAGTGAGGTTAATCACAATAATACATACTTGTACTGGGACCACAGTGCTGGCGGGCGTGAAGTCGAATCCCCTGAACTCCATGTGCGCGTTCCACGAGTACGTGCAGTCTTTGGGCGTCAGCATCGCCAGCGGCTCGTCGAACGTGCTCTCGTCACCGATCTCGTTCCTCAAACAGTACATATATCATCTTAGTCTAAAGTTGTCTTTAATATATATTGTTGGTTGTGGAATGCGACTTAAACAAGTAAGGTCACGAATCGTTCGATCCAGCGGGTTATAAAAGTGTGCCCGGCGCGCAATGACGGAGCAGACGTGCTGTGTGAACGTTGTTGGGTGATATCAATTATTATCTCTAACTTTATTTGTTGCATTTCTCTAATTTTTCTCCCTTAGCCTTTATTATTCGCAAGTCACTTGGGGTCGGCTTTCTAGTCTAATCAGATTTGACTGGATATCAATTTTTACACGGAGCGACTGCCATCTGACTTCCGCAATCCGAAGGCTAACGATACCCTAAGGCTAGACAAGTGTCAGGATATTAGAGGGCACTGACTTCCCAATAACGACTGCCATAGATGTTTATGGCAGCCGGAACCGACGGCTTAACGTGCTCTCCGAGGCACGGAGCAGGCGATAATTGTCAATCAATACGCACATCATTTCGAAAAGTCAGAGGTGCGCGACGTAGGTTCGAATCCGAGACCATGCGATAGCTCTGTGGGGAGACCAACAGACTGCAATGCAAAGGCAGTCTGTTGGTCTCCCCACAGAGCTATCGCATGTTGCATTTCTCTAATTAATGGTTACAATAACCATCTTGAATAATTCAATGATTATTAAAAGGTGAAAGTGCATTTGTTATTTTTTTTTAAGCTGTTTTGACTCTGATTTCTAACAATATAATATATTAATTTAAGTAATATTAACTATAAAATTATTTTAATTAATTTCTTTTTGTATAAAAAGACAACTCCCAAGGTAGTAGGATTAATTCCTGTGTAGCGGGCCTTTACAAACATTCAACACACAAGACTTCTACAGAGGCATTAGGTAATTCGTAATTACTAGTAGGGACCTAATCTTGTTAACCCCGACAGCTAAGCTAGAATGCTTATGTTAGGAGTGGGTTCACGTCGGTAGTGCAATAATTCCTTGTTAGGAAACTTTGTGCATGCTGCTATCGGCATCAAATCGTTGATAATAATTTAATTTGAGTTCCATTGGAAACTGGGGAAATTATAAATGACTATTCGAATAAAGAACTGTGTATTAAAAATATAGTTACCTGCTGTCAGAATCTAGCTGATCATAGTAAGAAGTGCTGGATATGCCGCTCAACTCGTCCGAGTCTACGCGTCTCTTCTTACACGGGACTGGCTCGGAGGCCGACGGGTGTGCTTCAGCGGGACTGCCCTCATTGTTGATAAGATCTTTGTAGCCTACGATTAAAAATACGTTGTGCATTATACGCAAGACAGAAAATTTACTATTTGTCTACCTTCTGGAAACCAACTCACATTATTTGGTGGATCAAGGGTAATTTTTTTTTTCATTTTTGTATACACGGATTTTAACTGTCAATTGCTCTGTCGTGTAGTCAAGTGACGTAAGCCGTTTGTAAATAAACATTGGACTATGATCTACTATATATATGATAATGAGAGAAGACATTTACTAATGTGTGAACTTAAAATGAATGTAGCCAATCAAAACTGTTTAAGATCACATGATTCCAATTTAAAAAAGTAAGTCATTAAGTCTATTTTGGGATTTCTGGTAAACATAATTAATATTTTTGTAAATTGCTTCTAAAAGCTATAACTTATGCTGATGCCAGTTATACACTCACTACATTAAAAATATAAGAATCCTCAGATAAGTCATATAATATACTAGATGTTCCCGCGGTTTCACCCGCGTTTATCGTTACTGCGCCGCCCCCGTGGGTCGTAGCGTGATGTTATATAGCCTATAGCCTTCCTCGATAAATAGGCTATCCAACACAAAAAATTTTTTCAAATCGAACCAGTAGTAATCACGCAGAATAAACCAGGAGAAACATCGTTTGTACTATATCTGTAATGGGTAATTATTTTGCTGCAATGTTATTTTAAAACTGCGATATCTCCTAAGATATTCATTGAAATCGAATGATGTAAAGGGCAATTTTGTTTTAAATTAAATACTTGTGATGAATAACGTATTTATTTGGATAAGGATTAATATCATGTTTATATAATAATACCTTCGCAAATAATGCATTATTTTAGAACAAATTTCGTTAGCATGAAAATGGTTATAGTGAGCCAAACTTAAAAGATAGACATGCTGTCGCGGACTTTTTTTTAGAACTTTTAAAGGGGAACAATTCTATCATACATGATTTTTGCGAAACTTTAACTGTTTACGCAGCGCACGCAGCGGAAGCTCTCAAAAGGAAAAAATTCCCTCCGATTTTGAAACATTCTTCATTGGTGCTCAGCTCCTATTGATCTTAGCGTGATGATATATAGCCTATTGCCTTCCTCGATAAATGGGCTATCTAACACTGAAAGAATTTTTCAAATCGGACCAGTATTTCCTGAGATTAGCACGTTCAAGCAAACAAACAAACTCTTCAGCTTTATAATATTAGTATAGATTGACTTGTGGAGGTCTTAGCCAAGGGTTAAGCTTACACATTTCTGATCTCTATAACTGATCACAAATATAAAATAAGTTAAAATATAATCATACCCATTTCAGTCACTTTCATGAGGAATAGAGTCTTGTCAATATACATTTGATTGCGTGGCCGGACTTTTGGTTTATCTCTTGCAATTTCTTGAACTGAAATATTAAAATTAACATTTTATTTTGATCTACCATAATGTGAATATCCATCAAGTTTGAGATGACTTCTCTAAAAAGAATAGAATATAATATAATCATTTTGACATCAAATTGTACTATTTTATACATATTTTATCTTATTTTATTTATAAAGTAAAACATATAAATAGTTTAATTTCAATAGGTAACATTTATGTAAAGAGAAGTCCATACTAAATCTATAATCACAGTTAATTTTCTTACTTATATGTGCAGCAACAGCTGGTGAGAAGTTGTGCAGCAATTTCCACCAGCCTGTCTCATTGAGAACCACAGACCCAGACTTGAAGAACAGTTTGTTATACACAGACAAAACACCTGCTATTGTGCCCACCCAATTTTTCTTCTGCTTGCTGTAATATCAAAGGAACACTTATCACCATGATCTATAAAAAATATCTACTATCTATCTATGTAGTAGTTGATAACAATTCAACTTTGTGAAAATTATAAAGGAAACATTGTACATACACTATAATTTTTATTTTAACTTAGTCCAGCTTTGAAGTGACAGAAGAGTCTCCCCATCTCTCTTTTTTAACCTAACAAGAGTGAGACAGCATGCAATTTATATTTCGGATAACTTTTACTTGATTGTTGTGAAACTGGCCATTAGAATACCAGACATCATTTAAAATGCTGCTGCGACTCTGCAACTGGAGAGTTAAGCCAGCAATTACTCTAAAAATGAGGTTGATATTGCTTAACCCATCCAATCATTTAACTTATTAATTAGTAATAAAGATAAGGTTCCTAACACCTTACATCTAATAGATATTAAAAACATAATGATGTTTTAAAGTAAAAGTTACTTACGCCTGTGACCCAAAGAGTGACTGCCAGTTTCTATCAATGAATGCACAGATGTGTGTTTTGTAGTGGAAGTAGCCGTGATTACTGATACCGTATGAGTGCATATTTAGATGGTGCATTGTCAGGTGGATTACATTTACCCTGGAAATAGGCAAGACATGTTTATTTTTAATGATAATTCCTGTTTCTTCATCATCATCATCTCAGCCAAAAGACGTCCACTGCTGGACATAGGCATAGACATAGGTTTTCCACATATTCCTGTTTCTTATGTGGTAAATATCAGATTCTTACTTTTATGTAGTGAATTGTCAGGTATTTTTAAAATGGTCTTAAATTACAGTAATTAATGTTACTATTGGTAGAAGGTTTCTAATCAGTGTTAGTTGAAAAAAGGAAATTAATGTGATATTTTATACCATTCATATACATTACACTACTACCTTAAGACTAGTATTTGTTTTTTATGAAACGAATAGGTGCAAACAACTATACCGTCAAATAAAAATCTATAAATGATAGATTACGATTTCAAGGTGCGCGCGAAACCGTATTTGTAAACAATAACTTTTTCTTCTAAACAAACCATAAATTATATTTACTAACTCACCAAGGAAATCTGTTCCTAGTTATAGATTCCTTCTTATCCGGCGAGCAGTCTTCGCAGGTGAAGTCAAAGAAAACATCGCAAGCAAAATCGCCCGGCGTCCCTGGTCTCCGTAGACAGGATAAATGTACAAAACAGATGCAGCTATCGCATATTAGGCCTGGCCTATCCTGCTTATTCTCTGACTCATTGCAATATTTACATGTTGTAGTCATGGCGCCAATTATAGATTCTTGTAAACAAACATCGTTTTCAGGCTCCATCGTGTAACCTCAAATTTTAGTTCAGTTGAATTAGTTCATAACAAAATTTCAATTCAAGACAAGACCATAACAATGTCAAACATGTCAAATTTAGGAAAGTCGTTCTGAAATCAATTAATAAAAAAATATTCTAACGTTTATAATCGTTTTTAATATACATAGTTTTTTCTAACACTGAATGGATTTATTAAAACGATTTGAAATCCTTTTGAATCATAATGTTTTATGCTTTGCATTTACGTAACACAGGATTGCAGTAAGTATACCTATATTATTAACCAACGGCAAACAACAGGCTTTATTTTTACGGGTTGGTTGTACACACATCAACCTAGACCGTTTGGACTTTGAACTATAAAACCTATTCTACACGGTCGAGTCAACCGCCCAACCACCGTGACCTTGCTTGTGTCAACCAAACTGCACGTCGCCGCGTCGGTTCTACACGATCGCGTGGTTGGAAACAACTTCAGTTTTAACGTGAGCGGCGAGCAGTATTCACGTCTATGGCACCTCTTTCAAATACGCAAAACAGTACCTATACTGTCTATCTACTTATTAAAAAGATTGTCAATAAAAACCTTTGTGAAGGTACAGGGTGTGATGTCCCTCCAGCACAAAGGGAGGATCCTCCGACCAGGCTGGTTGATCGTGCCTGGCGGTCCGCGGCCCGACGTTTGATGTCGGGAGCTTGTATTATAATAATAGTTAGTCCGATAGTCGCTGTGTAAACTCCACTTGTGCGATGCAGAATAGTATGACGTCATTTGTATGTAGCGCCGCGCCATCTGTTAGATGTAGGCGGAACTTCTTCGTCTGTGCGGAGTCGCCATACCTTCATTACCTACTTACATATCTATTATGTAGGTACTATATTCAATAATATTAATTTTACCTGCCTTTTGTAAGCTGGACACGGGCCTCTTATCAGTTTGTGAAGGGTTAGTATACCACGCTCGCCTAGTGCGGGTTGGCAGACTTCACACATCTTTGAGAATTTAAGTAGAACTCTTAGACATGCAGGTATGCTCAAATATTTTCCTTCACAGTTAAAGCGAGCGATAATAATTTAGTAAAACATAAATTTCAAATGTCAGAGTTGCGTGCATTGATATCGAACTCGAGACCTCTGCGTGGCAGTGTAACGGTTTTTCACTATTCTATCGCTGCTTACGCTTTAATATAGATACTGCCTTATGAATTTTGAAATTTTGAAACATGTTTTATATCTAGGTATGGTAGCTGAGGTGTATATCGGTATTTTTTACCGCTTTCAGATTCTGCTTACACGTAAGTATTTATGCCTTGGTGGCGCACGGGTAGGTACTGTATGCGAATGCTGTGCATAAGGTCACAGTTACGCATCACCGGACCGGCCTTAAAAATATTTTGAGCTGTTCTGTTAAAAATTCTCAATATCATCTCGGCGTTAGGAAGCTTGCGGTGTTGCACACACTCGTGCTTCGGAAAGCGCGTTAATCCGTAAATCCTGCGCCTGATCTCTTGCCGGTGGTATTGGATTGCCATTCCATCGGATTATGGCAGTTAGGATTTAGAGAGTGCACTTGTGTTTGCGCACAATTGTGCAAACGATATTATACTTAGTGCCTAACACTAAGTATAATATCGTTTACACAACAGTCTCCGTAAGGATTGGCCGCTGAGTTAAAAATTTAGACTGAACAAACTTATATTTATGTTTGTAAGTATTAAATACCTTCTCTTTATGAGTTTTATCTACTACTTAGTTTATTAGTTTGGATTTTAGGAAAGTCTTACCAAATTCACCAATTTTATGTCTGACTCTTATATTTGTAACTATAGGTAGTAACTTTTAATCAAATAGGTAAATGTATTTGGGATATTATAAGTAAAACAAAACCTTGTAAAACTATCTAATGTTTATTGTTAACCCAAATGCGTATATCGAGTACTGGATAATTGTTCGCGGTACTGGTTAATCCATCTGGTGATGTGTTCCTTGTGGATGTCTCTGGCCATCCTCACGGTTTCTGGGTCACTAGGGTTGCTGGGCATCAGGTCAAGATGATGCGCTGCGTCCACAATAACAACTGCACGGACTGTGTCGCTGAGGCTGTCTAATATACCACCTGGTAGAAGACAAAATTATTTTCGATAACTTTTTACATTCACACTCTCAGTCACAGTAATGTTATCTAACAGTATTCTATCTTCATACAAACGGTCGGCACGCGAGTCATACCTACGCGCCTCGAGGTCGGTATAAACTCAGTCGCGAACACAGAGTACTTTTTATATAGGGGTCGCGAATGCGCCGCAGTGACGAACGGACGCGACGGTATGATGGTATTGTCAGCAGTAAGTGTGCGATTTATGAATATTGGATTGAAATAAGTACAAGCACTTAAATAATAATTGTGGCAAAGTGCAATTGCAAACAAAAGTATTTTAATTAAACTTTTTATCCGAATGCGGATTTTTTTATACTATTTAAATTTAACAATAAAGCTTTTCATACGTCTCAGTCGAGGTGCAAATATTTTTTAATCTCAAATATATAAGGTTGTTTTTTATTAGGTCTACTAATAAAAAACACAACATTATTTTTATTGAACACTTTCTATTTCATTCACAACAAATTTCATTGTTTTAAATAAAAAATATAATATTTACAATCACTAAACTAGAAAGAAACTCAAGTAGGCAGATGAAATTAAAATACTGTAGGTGGGCAGCCCTCTCGCGCGTTTGCATACCGCTTGGCTGTAGGTAATTATTTCAAGGTCACAGCCGAGTTACAATACTGTTAGCTAACATTGCTGTGTCTCAATAGTTAGCAATAATTTATGTAGGGTTTTAGACGGTGTTACTGTCGGAATGGCCTAAACTTTTGGTTTGTAACTGTTAACTTTAGTATTAAGCGGTCGAGCCTCGAGTCATGTTGTGTTTTTGTGTATATTTGTAGCAAAGTCACACATAGGACACCTTAACATAGTAAACGAAATTTGGGTATGGTACCTCTTCGCCTTATTCAAAACATAGGTATAAAGTACGTATTGTTAGCGAAATTTTATGAAGGCAAATCGAACAACATTTTAGGAGCAGGAAGCGTAATTATGATTTAATACTACTACTAAAGTATTTTAATATTTAAATGTCTTTGAAAGGACTGTTATAGTAAATATACGAAGATAGTATAATATGTATTAATACCTCCAGTCCAAGGGTCTCTCAGACCATTACTGAACACGATGTTAGAGGCTGCTTGAATCCTGTTTCCTCCATACTCGATCCTCGCCATGTCTTCGCTAGGGTATACGTTGTACTTCTTGTGGCAATCTTCAGCGTACTTGGTGAAGTTCCATTCTGCGGGCTCGAACATGTCGGTTTTGCCATTTGAGCACATCGGCATCACCATTTCAGTGCAAGCCTGGGAAATAAGTGTTAGTTTAATTTATGATCTAAATATCTGGATTAGTCTAGTCTTCTGGTCTCTGACCAAATATGCCTTGTTCAGTGGACCGAATATTATTAATTTCAATAATTCGAATGGAACGATTATCGCACACCTCGACATCGATAAATACGTAATTTATTCAGTCGTTTGTATATTAGAAGAACTTTCTTCAACGCTTCTCCTAAAATATACAAATGACTGGGAAATATACTTATATTGCCCAGTCAATCGGGTAGCTTCTATATAATATTTTTAATTTATGGTATATAGGTAATTATTTCATAACAAAGTAGTTATTAAAATAGAAGCTAGTAATAAATAGAACATTTATCTTTACCTGGTAATCCCAACCAGAAGCGTCCAAGTTACCGTAGTCATCTCCTTTTTTATAGTCAACGCAGGCGCCTTTTTTGTTATAATTTGTAAATACGTCAATTACTTTGCCGATCCCCTGAAATAGAATGCATTTATTTAAGTCAGTTACTTTGATATCAGGAAGACGTAGGTATATGTATAATTAGGTATGTATGTCAAACTGTGCCTGGTGGCAGTGGTGTGGCGTGGGTGTCAGCCGCCCGGAGCGGAACAAAATTTTGCCGTCCTCTTATTTAGGTATTTCAATTTAAAAGACTATAATATAAAGTAATTCTAAATAACTTTTCGGCATGAACAGTCATCATTATTGTGTATTGTACATCAACCCATTCCTCTCGTTCGTCATTATATGGTTCAAATATATACAAGATATTATTATTTATTGAGAAATTTTGCCGCCCCCTAAAAGTGCCGCCCGGGTCGGGCCGCCCCTGCCACCTTCACTACGGTACGCCACTGCCTGGTGGCAATATTACTAAGTTTGATAAATCATGTAACATAGTAGATACAGCAATCTTTTTGTGGGTTACAAAATAACTCTCTGCCAATTCTGAGGCAAATTTATTACATTTTACGTTCGTCTAAAAAGTATTGTGTTTCTTTCATACGTAATGAAAAACTAGGTTAAGTTAGTAACAGTACTGCTACTAACTTAACCTACATTTACGCTTTATCTAATTAATAGATAATCTTCTAATTTTTCTATTATGTATGAAAGAAACACAATACTTTTTTGAAAAGGATATAGGGTACCCTATATCCTTTTCTGTATTCTTGACAACGTGTATATGCGCAATTGATGATCGGTGAGTAATTGAGGCGTAAAAAACAAATAAACGAACTCACATTCGCATCTATAATTTAAGTTAAGAGTTTATTATACTCGTGAATATTAGGATTAAGCTGCTAGGAAGCGAATATAGTTAATAAGTTTACCTCTAAAAGTTTTTCTCCGGTCAAACTCTCCGTAAGGTACTGGCAGACGACTCTAACGGGTTCTGCCGGCAATGGCATCAGGAAATCCGAGGAGAACGGGTAGTTTACCATTGCCAGGGTGGAGTACATGGAGGACAAGAAGTCGATCAACATATCCACGTCTGTGGAGTTCTTCACGGGGTTGCATAAGTTCCAGTTTTTGTGCAGCCATTCAGAGCCGTTTGTGTTCGAGGAAAAATTCCTGAGAACCAGATTTTATTTTTATACAACTTCGTTATCGTTTTTTAAATAAAGACAGCTAGGTATATTTTCTGATTCGCGGGGGACTTTACAAACATTCAAACAATGGTCACTTAGAACATCCAAACCCGATACAACTACACTCGACATTAAAATATCGCACCTTTTGAAAAATAATTTCAAATCAGATTTAAACCCTTTTGATCAAGGGAAAAATGTACTGTTATGATATTTATCAGGTTGATAGGTATATTAACCATAAAAATGAAGGAGTGCGTCTTACTGGGTCAGTGATTAAAAAAAACAAGTAATTATTATTACACAATTTTTTGTCTTGTGTGGAGTCGAGAGTCGCGTCCACAATATTTAGCACAATAGCAGTGGCAAGGCAACCACAAAAACCACAACACAATCCGTGCGGTCAAAGTAAAGTTAACAAACAAAAATTATTGACCCAACAATAATTTGTCCAACCCGAGAATAGGGAAGAAAATCTCACGCTTATGAACCGATAGTTTTAGCATTAACAGTCTAACAGTACCTGATAACACTCCAAGACTCTCTGATATTCTTCGAGCAATTGGGATTGACGGTTTTGAAGCTGGAAGTAACGAGTCTGTTGTAGATGTCGCAGTGCGTCATGCCCGGGAACATGTGTACGGGCGCGGACGCGGCTATAGCGCCCGCGACTACGTGAGGGTACTTCATGCGGAAGTATGCTGCTAGCATGCCTCCGTAAGATCCTGGAAAGAAGTAGAACATGGATTTGAAATGGATGAATATGAATTGATTTATATGTTGTTTGTTGATTTATTTTAGTATGGCGCAGTGATAGCCTAATGGGAGACTGTTGGACTCCCACAAAGAGGTCTCGAGTTCCATCCCAAACCGTGTAGCTCTGACTTTTCGAAGTTATGTGCGTGTCTGAGACTTGCGAAACTCGCATGTCTGAGAGTTCTCCATTAAGTTCTCGAACGTATGTGAAGATACCAACCCGCACTGGGCTAGAGTGGCGGATTATGACCTAACGCTTCTAACATTCAGAAAAGGGCCATGCCCAACAGTGGGACAGTTTAAAACTGGGCTAATATTATAATCAACATAATTTGATGGTTGGTCATAATATAAAACGTTTACGGGTATCTCACCTCCAAAAGCGATGACAGGATACCTCGGCTTGATGGCGTTGCCTTGTAGATCGTTGATGAGAGCGGCGTAGTCGGCCAGCGCTTGTGCTGATGACAAGTATCCGATGTGTTCCTTGTCCAGCGACGTCTTGTTGAAGGGCATCGACTCGCCATAATACCTGGACATTTAGTTTCATATTACATAATATAATAATAATTATTTAGTAGCTAAACACAGTTCTGTCATATATTTTTATATTAAAAGTTTAAAAAAAAATCTTATATAAAAGCACTTTTATATAAAAAACTAGATTTTGCCGTGGCTTCGCTCGCTATCTCTCGAGAACAATACTTTTTTCTGGATGAAAAGTTCCATAAATGTCCTTTTCCGTAACCCTGACAACGTGTATGCAAAATTTTATAATGATCGCTCGAATAAGGTATAATATGATAAAACACATTTTTGTCCCGTCCGGGTATTGAAACTATGACTATCAGCGCTTTAAGAGTCAAGCTCAATCCTTATATTATAATAATATAATTACCAACTTAACATTAATCTTTAGCTTTCATTTGGAATTATACATCGATATGATATTCAAAAAAGAAGGTATTATAACTAAAATTATTAAAATGGCTAAATTCTATAAATGAGGCATTCTGGCAGTTCTAAGCGTTAAAAAAAAAAGATGAATACCAACCTGTGTTCAGCGAAGACAATCTTCGCTTTGAATTCAGGTGCTATCTCCCATACGAAGCCGGTGTGTTTGGCAAACAATTCAATTTGACCCTGTAACAAACAAAATAGCATAAATGAAAGAGAAAATACATATATAGTTCATTTATTTTATTCTATAATTGCCGAGTCAAGTCAAGACTTCGTTGCCAATTTTTATTCTTTTTATGTTTATAAGTCGACTCCTGGACTATTAACCCATTCGCTGTGCCGTGATAGACACAATAGAAAATCTATTGTTATGTAAGTATCATAATTATGTGATAAATCAGATAGGGAACCTGTAATGCCGGTGTTGCGGGAGACTTTACAAGTATTCAAACAACGGACACAAAAAACACCCAGACTCGTAACAGCCACTTGTGGATGCCATAAATTTTTGTCCTGTGTGGTATTCGAGCCCACCACACTTGGAGTAGTGGGCAAAGGCGAGGCGACCTCCTAAATCGTTACACCAACTGTGACCCAGCTTATCGAGGATGTACCACCGTATACAGGAAATTGGTTAGAGTACTTAGTAACATCGTTTTTTTTTGTTATAAAACTAAGGTGGCAAACAAGGCTACGTCCCTGATGGTAAGTGGTCACCGTAGCCTATGGACGCATGAAATCGCATCACCTGCGCGTTGCCGACCCTTTAGGAAAAGAAGGAAGTGGGAAGGAGAAGGAGCGGGAAGGGGGAAAGAGGGTGATTGGGCCGCCGGCACTCTCACTCACCAAACGAAACACAACAGTAGAAACACTGCTATTTCACGTCGATATTCTGTGAGAGGGTAGTACTTCCCCGGTCGAGCCGGCCCATTCATGCTGAAATCAGCGATTTCAGATTTCGTTTGACGGGTAAGAGTTTCAGAGAGCGCATATACCTATCCCTCTCATTCCTTTTCTTTGTTCCTATCTAGGTCAGTTTCTATGTGGTCTTCACCCTTGGTATTGCAAGCAATCGAAGATACGGTAACCGTTTACTATCAGATGTGTCGTATGCTAGTTTGTCAGTGTAATAGTACAAAAAACTGGTGGCGAAGTGGTAGTGTATGGGACTGCTGTAGATGAGTTTGCGGGGTAGATACCCGGGCCGGGCAAAATGTTATTGGATTTTCTGTCAAGAAATGCTCTGTAGCAGTACGGAGTCTGGTACTTTACTCAGTAAACGGCAATAGGCCCGACCCTTATTATATGGAATATAAAACGATACCTAGTGAAATATGGATGTAACCCATCTCTGCTTACCCGTTTTAGGGATATAGGCTCCATGTATTGTACAAAATAACCTCAATTCCTTTGAACAGTTAAATTGACTGGGAAGAGAGACTATTATTCTACATACAAAGGTCATCTTACCTTCGCGCTTCGTCCAGTATATGATAAAATATTAGTTGATAAGCCAGCGGTCAGTCACCTTAACTTACTGTGGTAAGAATTCTTTGCATCAATGTTGCAAATATATTTATGTAATGTTTGAAGTGATAAACGTGAAGGAAATAAAGTAATGACTAATGACTGACAATGTTTCAGAGTTAGATCAAAAGCCTTATTTCGCTTAACCTATTGAGTCGCAGCGGCACACCGGCGGCCAGACAGAATAGGTTTTTAATTAAGTCTGGTATTCGAAAACTTGACGGGTTAAACCAAGAGTTGAGGATGTAATTCGAGCCTTACGAAAATCTCTGTTAGTATATTATCGCATGTGAACAAGACGAAGTTATACCCTACATACCTACTTCCTCTAAGGTGCTGTATTGACCTTGCGCATTCTATAACATTCTATCTCATATTATGTACACACAACACCATCTAGCACAAACTATGCAGAGCTTGCATTATGGGTACTAGACAGTGGATAAACATACATATAAGTAGGTGTACATTTTTTTGTAAATAAATACATACATATTATACATAGAAACACCCAGACCAAAACAAACATCTATGTCTATGCACACGAATGTTTGACTTGTGCGGGAATCGAACCCGCGATCTCAGGCGTGGTAGTCGGTTACACTAACCACTACGCCATCGAGGACGCCATTGGTTGACATTGTTTTAAGTTATGGTGGTGAGGATCTAGGTTCTTCTGTGCTACTAAATACACTCCCCAGCATCGTCATAATGTCTTATTACATTCAATCTACTATTAGTATACCTGCTGTGTATTTTGTTATTTATATAAAACTAGCTTTAGCGCGCGGCTCCGCCCGCATGGTACCTACATCAATAAAAAGTAGCCTATGTCCAGGCCCCAGATTTTAAACTATATCTGTACAAAATTGCATCCAAATCGGTTGAGTGGTTTAGCCGTGAAAAGGTAACAGACAGACAGACAGTCAGACAGACAGACAGATAGACGGACAGAGTTACTTTCGAATTTATAATATTAGTAAGGATTCAAGAATAAATAGGGCACGGGATATCACCTATATTATTTTTTACCAGTAAAAGCCCCGGTGGCGTAGCGGTAGTGAATGCAACTGCTGCATAAGGTCTCGAGTTCGAATCCCGTGTCGGGTTAACAAAAAGTTTTCCTAGAACGTTCTTAGTAGAGTAAGGAAATTGGCGGTGTTCCATACCCCGTGCTTCGGAAAGCACGTAAATCTGTTGGTCCTACGCCTGATCTCTCTCCGGTCATGTAGGATTGCCGTTCCATCAGGTTAAGTGAGTTAGGGAACAGAGAGTTCACTTGTGCTTGTGCACACACTATAATATTTCTTACGCAGATCGCCACCAATCAAGTCATCATTAAGTTTGGCCGTCGCCGCGTCGTGACCAAAACTTGACTGGACAGTAAATTAATCTAAAGCCATCCCGCACGTAACCGGCTATTCTTATTTTAAAATACTAGGCATGCTACTGTGTAGTGTGCTTCACGCGGTAAGAGAAATAGAGAATTCTAGCTTAGAAAGCAATTAGGTATAGTAAGTACATCTATAATTGCTACAATAATTAACATTATTTGTTTACAAATAAATGATTATAATTCATTGCGGTTGCAGTTTCATATTGCATTAATGTTTTCTGCCGATGGCTAATCAAGTAATCATTCAGCGTAATTAAAATTGTGCCAACATAATACATATTCTATTAGTATTATTACTATGGAGAATACAGATTATAGGTATAATTAATCTATAGGTAATTATTTATACACGTTTTGATACAGTCACATGTTTGGATGTGTTGTGTCAGCAGAAAAAGAGGACTGGCTTGGTCATTGCACTTTGGTTGCAAAACAACTTATTGTTAATCCTTAACTAATGTTTTAGAAATTAGTCCCATATCCGACATAATACGATACCAGCGATATTGTTTACAATATTTTGAGCGTGTTTGTGTAGTCACAAGTCAGTGACCATCTTAATATGCCATTTTAGAAGACGTCAATATTCTCTGATAACGCAGTGCTTTATGATATGTACTCATTATTCGAAAAGACATGAGAGATACACAATAAAAACAATGATAATTTATACACAAAATAATAAATTATAGTCTGTGATCCCAGTTACCAGACCTCTACGTATTTTTCTTATCGTATAACTCGGCCTACATTATAGTAAGTAATTAAATATAATGACCACCAAAAATAGTAATTGCACACTAAAATATGCTTACTAAAAATATATCATAACGAGCACCTATACGCCTCAAATCACTGCATTCCGTATCGGAATGTTAGGTTCCTTCTTAAACCCACCCAAAAATAGAAGCCCCGCTTTGCGGGGCTCCGTCGACTTCTTTTGAACTCTTTGCTGTACATTTAATATTTATTTTGCATACATGTTGTCAGGGGAATAGAAAATGACATAGAGTACTTACGTTCCAACCAAAAGTACTTCTACTAATCTAACCTACATTTACGCGAGCGAAGCCGCGGGCAAAATGTAGAACCTGATATAGTTGTCTATATCATAATGAAAATATTTAAATAAATCACATAAAGGACGGTTAGGCAGCAATAGCGTAATCCTTACTATCCTTACTAATATTATAAATTCGAAAGTAACTCTGTCTGTCTGTTACCTTTTCACGGCTAAACCATTCAACTGATTTAGATGAAATTTGGTACAGATATAGTTTAAAACCTGGGGAAGGACATAGGCTACTTTTAATTGATGTAGGTACCACGCGGGCGGAGCCGCGTGCATAAGCTAGTAACTAATAAAATACCGTTGGACTGCCACGGACAGTTCTCCAGTTAGATCCCAAGACCTATGATTTTAGTTATAATATATGCGTATCAAATAGTTATTTAGCGCTTGCTAACGGCAAACGAACACATCGTGAGGAAATCTGCATGTCGGAGAGTTCGCCATACTGTTCTCAAAGATAATATGTTCAGTCTGTCAACTCGCACTGGGCCAGCGTTATGAGTATTATGAATGACAATGGCCTAACCTTTTTCACACTGAGAATACACCCGTGCCCAGGGTTAGAACAATTTATAAACAGAGCTGGTATAAAGTAACGCAAACGTAGCCGAGGATCTACCTGGAAATAATATAAATAGTATAGAAAGTCATCATAATAATTGCTCATGGTTTCAATACTAACGCAGCACCCAACACTCATCAACACTGTAGTGTAGGTACCTACTGAGCTTTGTTCTGCAGTCACAATAGGTCATAAACAGATATAGACTACACAATATTGGAAGTGGCTGCAGCCGGCTGTGGGCAACCATTATCGCGCTACCTACTACGAATAATTAAATAATATACAAATATATAGTCTAATCTATACTAATATTATAAAGCTGAAGAGTTTGTTTGTTTGAACGCGCTAATCTCAGGAACTACTGGTTCGATTTGAAAAATTATTTTAGTGTTGGATAGCCTATTTATTGAGGAAAGCTATAGGCTATATAACATCACGCTACGGCCCACGGGGGCGGCACAGTAACGATAAACGCGAGTGAAACCGCGGGGACATCTAGTTATTAATAGAAGCATCGGATTGAATTCTACTTATGGCACTATCGACCTAAACACGCTTCTAAACATATTAGCTTAGCTAGAGAAGAATGCTTTTAATTTGCATAATAATACTGAACGTATAATAAAATGGCAATTTAAAACAGTGGCCGTAAGTTTCTTGCAGGCATCTTCTAATAGGCTTCAACCCTGTGAACTATCCTAAATGTAAATTCAGTAATTTTACTAAACCACAGATAATATAATACTATACTAGTAACTAAACTCATAAACTTTAACGTTAATAAGTGTTACTTTGTGACTAATTATAATTTACTAGATGTTCCCGCGGTTTCACCCGCGTTTATCGTTACTGCGCCGCCCCCGTGGGTTCTAGCGTGATGTTATATAGCCTATAGCCTTCCTCAATAAATAGGCTATCCTGAGATTAGCGCGTTCAAACTAACAAACAAACAAACTCTTCAGCTTTATAATATTAGTATAGATAGCTGACCCGCGCAACTTCGTCTGCGTCACATAAGAGAGAGAGTGGGTCGTAGGCACCTATAATGCAATTTTAAAGGAGCTGAAACTTTATTTGTTAAATCAACGAACCACATAAGAAAAAATTCAACAACATTTTATAAATATATAGCTACAGTGCTAATTTAAAATCACGCAGAATAAACCAGGAGAAACATCGTTTGTATTTCTGTAATGGGTAATTATTTTGCTGCGATGTTATTTTAAAACTGCGATATCTCCTAAGATATTCATTGAAATCGAATGATGTAAAGGGCAATTTTGTTTTAAATTAAATACTTGTGATGAATAACGTATTTATTTGGATAGGGATTAATATCATGTTTATAATAATACCCTCGCAAATAATGCATTATTTTAGAACACATTTGGTTAGCATAAAAAAGATTATAGTGAGCCAACCTTAAAAGATAGACATATGCTGTCGCGGACTTCTTTTTAGAAATTTTAAAGGTGAACAATTCTGTCATACATGATTTTTGCGAAACTTTAACTGTTTACGCAGCGCACGCAGCGGAAGCTCTCAAAATGGAAAAAACCCTTCGATTTTGAAACATTCTTCATTGGTGCTCCGCTCCTATTGATCTTAGCGTGATGATATTATAGCCTTCCTCGATAAATGGGCTATCTAACACTGAAAGAATTTTTCAAATCGGACCAGTACTTCCTGAGATTAGCGCGTTCAAGCAAACAAACAAACTCTTCAGCTTTATAATATTAGTATAGATAAATGATTGCTGACTTTTGACCTTTATAACCTAATTTGGTAATCTATACAAATAAATAAAATTTAAGTGTCTGTTTGTAATGTCAAAATAACAGCTGTTTATCTAATGCATATGAAAGTATATAAGGTACCTATACGAAAACATATATTTTTTAAATTTTGTCTGTCTGTCTGACTGTTTGTTCCGACTAATCTCCGAAACGGCTGAACCGATTTTGACGGGACTTTCACTGGCAGATAGCTGATGTTATAAGGAGTAACTTAGGCTACTTTGATTTTAGAAAAAAATAGGGTTTCCCGAAGACAAACACTTTTTAGTTAAAATCTACGCGGATGAAGTCGCAGGTAACAGCTAGTCTTTAATAATAAAAAAGAGTAACCAAATTTCATACACTCTATAACAATTGCACTAAGACAGTCGTGTGTGGGTTGCCAATAGAGACGGGCGAGGAAGGTACAAGCTAATTGCTTGCTTAGCCGAGGCTCCCCTGTTAATGATTGTTGACAATCGTGGACTGACTAAGATTGTGTCGTTCTTCTCGTAACAAAAAGGTACTTTGATGATGATGAGAGATATGTAGCTGACACGGGCTATATCTGCAAGGTACTCGCGTGGGCTACAGCTACATGTTACCATGCGCGGGCTACATTTGCATGCTAGTCACACGACTACCACACGGGCTACATCTGCAAACTACTCGCGCGGGCTACATCCAGAAATTAATCGTGATCGTGAAATCTTTATGCACAGAAAGGGATTTTAGATGACGGATAATATACTATGATTTGAAATTTGAATAAGGCTGGTCTTAGAGCTAGCAGTATCATTGAAAATTGCAACCATTATATTATTTTATTTAATAATATTCGACACAGAAAATCCTTCGCTATACCGTCCCGCAATTCCTTAGCCTATATTTTCTCGGTAGAAAAAAAATAACACCCATTTTCAACATACTGCTTATGTTATAAGGGCACTTTACACCACGCACCTAATAAAAATTGCTAATTTGGACATTAAATGAATGAGGAATAATTAACACTTATTTTAGTAACCCATGATACACCGATAAGAACAATCAAACTATATTCGTATAAAATATTGTCTTACGTTTGCGCGAATGTCATTCAAATTAGACAACTTTATACGGATTTTATCGTATTGTTTATTTTTTATAAAACACTATTAAGTATTACATATTTTTGAAACTTTATACTACTATTGTTAAACACTTATAGTTATACTTTACTTAATATATTTAAGCTAAGTATTTAAATTATAAAAACTATTTACACTTTATTTTGATTTTATACTTTCCCTGACGTATTGTTTGCAGCCATGTTCTCAGTTCTCCACTATACATGAATAATATGGCTGCTGTAAAGCAACCGAAACGTAACGTAAAAACTGTATAAAGTTGTTTAATTTTAATATATTGGTATACTTAAAATTAAAGTCATTTTAAATTGTGTCAATGACAGAGGTAGATTGGCAATAACAAAAATGCATGTCATTTAAATGTAGGTCAATTATTCATCTTCGTTTTAACATACGTAGATACAGATACTACGGTTTCCACTTGCATATCTATCTTGCTTCATTTACTTTCATTACATTTTTATTTACTCTTGTCTGTGAAGATAAGGACTTTTAGCTTGGCCTTTCTCTAGGATACTTCGTATTATAGAATAAATCTATGGTATTCTCTATTTATAACAAAATGTCGACAGAATGACATCATAACGCAACGCTATTTACATTTGATTGGCATTGCAGCGTTGACAAGTACTTGGTGAAAGCTCGAATAAGCCAGTTCGTTCGAGAAGGTGCCACGGCTAGCCGGTGGTAGCCGTGGCTCACAGAAAACGGACATATTAGTAGTGTACTGTCAGGTTTGAATAAGCCGGCCCACTTGGGGAGGTACCACCGACGCACAAATAACAGTCGTAAGAGAAGTGCGTTGATAGTCTGAATAAGGTTCGCTCGGGGAAGAATAGGCGTAAAAAATAATGCAGTGACATTTTGAATAAGCCGGCTTGTTCGGGGAAGTACCTACCACAATTTAACGGGGAACCGACGCGGGCGGGGCGTTGCAATAGTGTTGGGCTCTTTCTGTGTATCGTAAATAACAGTATCGGAATTTCATAGAATTGCTTTCATCCTTTCTTTAATTCTTGTTCCTTAGGGTTTCCAACGCGTGAATAATATCGCTAGTATTACAATCGATCATAGGCTATGGTAACCATCATTTATCATCAGGTAGGCTTTAACGGTGAAGGAAAACATCGGGCGGAAACTTGCATGTCTGAGAGTTCTCCATAATGTTCTTGAAAATATGTTAAGTCTGCCCGCACTGGACCAACGTGTTGGACTATGGCCTTACCCTTCTCACACTGAGAAGAGGCCCTTACTTAGCAGTGGGAAAGTTCAATACAGGGCTGATATTATTATTCTAGGCCCCCTATGCCTGTTTGCTATCTTGGTAGTAAAAAAAATATATACCTACGTAATAACAACGCAACACAGATTAATACAAGGCTATCAGTATAAAATGTGTTTATCCTCAATGTATGTAACTTGCCATGCGGTTTAAACGCATTCCAATCATTACTAGTTTACAACTTACTGGGTAACTAAGTACCTACTACCACTTCTATGTAGAAGAGTAGATAAAAACAACCATGTTTTACATAAACTTCTAGTTTATTGAATAATTTTTTTTTTTTTTTTCTTTATTTTAGGAGCTTAGTCAGACATGACTATGCCGCTCCATAGGAACTTTCTACATTACTATACAACTACTATATTATAATAATAATACGATACAATAAGATTACTGTGAACGTCGTCGCATGCCAACTTCAACAAGTTTATAGATTAATTTAGCTGCCTCGGACAGCGGATAAGCTAAAATACTGTTACATCGTCCAACATCCTTATAATCTGTAATTGTAGCCAAAATTTCAGATCTGACGTCCTCGTTCCGGACACATTCCACCATAATATGCAGAGCATCCTCCACTACACCACACTCAGAACAGAGTGGAGATGCTACTTTTTTCATTAAATATGCGAATTTATTAAGTGAGATATGTCCTGATCGAAGTCGAAATGCAGTAGTTAGCATATATCTGTTAATACAAATTTGATCAAACCACGGAGACTTCCAAGGTTCATTTTGTAGTGTCCTGTACCAAATACCTTTCTCCACTGATATCTTGTCGAAATGCACTTTCCATAATTCGTGGCAGTGTTCTCTAACTAAATGCATATAATCTGTGTAGAAAGGAAGTACACTCATAGGTACGCCATCACAAGAAGCTTCTTTTGCTAGTGCATCCACTCTCTCATTCCCTGCCAGACCAATGTGTGAAGGAACCCATTGGAGTATCACTTCTTTTAGGTCGGTCTTTAAATCAAATATGCATTTGATTATACTGTAAGCGATCGGTGTGCCTCTTAAAGAAGAGGTGCAACGAGCCACGTGTTGCAAGGAACTTTTCGAATCCGTTAAGATAACAAATTTACTGTGCCTAATTGACTTGATGTATGACAAAGCCTCAAAGATCGCAATTAATTCTAAATACATAATAGAAATATTGTTGTTAATTTTGAATTTTATGAATGTATTAATTTGGGGATCGTAGAATGCAGCTCCCAAGTATCCATGATGTGAATTTAATACTTTATCCTTAGATCCGTCGGTAAACACTTTGTAATGTGTTGGGTATTGATTGTCTAGATAAACAGAACACGTATGTTTGAGATGGGTTATATCATATTGTCTTTTAGCCTGATTAATACCTTCAATTTGATGTTTGATTATATTACTTAAATCGTATCTATTCATCCAATAATCTAATGTATACATATCCAACTGTTGACTTGAGCTTACGTTAATGTGTTGAAATTTGAAATAAATTTGTAGTAGGATTGGGATTTGTTTGCGTCTCCAGTATCTGCGAGAAATCAGCGAATTTAAATCATTCAGAACTTTAATTGTAGGGTTATTGGCAATAGACATTGATTTCAGGCAAAATTTTCCTGCGAGATATAGCCGACGGATATGTAAAGGCTGAATACAAAGTTCACTCTCCATCACGTGGATGGGAGTGCTCCTTACAAAACCGCCTATAATGCGCATGGCTGCATTCTGTAATTTATCTAGTTTATATAGATTACTAGCTAAGCTATTGCCGTATAAAAAACAACCAAAGTCTAATTTACTTCTAATAATGGCCATGTAAAGTCTTCGTAAGTGTTTAGGATGTACCCCCCAACCAGAACCAGCCAACACTTTAAAAATATTTAAGAATTTATGAGTTTTCTCATACAGCTCATTTACATGTTTAGTCCATCTTAGAGAACAATCGAACCACACGCCTAAATATCTCACATTAGCTGCTTCTTGCAATGGCTTATTATCTATAGTGACACTGATATTATTTCTGTTAATACCCTTTTTAAATATACAGATTTTGCTTTTCGTCGGAGATACATTTAAACCTAAATTCTCCAGTACATTGACCAAAATATCTAATGAACCTTGGAGATCGTTACGGGCTACTTCTATATTTTTGTTAGACACGTACAAGGCAAAATCATCAGCGTATTGGGAAATGAATACATTATTTATAATATTACAAATTTGGTGGGTAGCCACATTAAATAATAAAGGTGACAGTGGGTCGCCCTGTGCTAGACCTTGAGCAGTATGCCGGCTGATGAAACTATGACCAAATCTTATTTTCAATATTCTTAAGCTTAAAAAATTCCACAGGTAATTGCAGATTTTAAGGCCAACACCGACTTTATCTAAACTTGTAAGCAACGTATGTATATTAACATTGTTGTACGCATTGTCAATATCTAAAAAGCAAGCCAATGTAGTCATATCTTTAGAGAAACCTGATTGAACCCTCGTTACCAGTCTAGCTAGACTATCTAAACAAGACTTAGATTTTCTAAACCCTACTGTTTCCGTTGAAAAATAGTTATTATTTTCGAAGTACCACTCTAGTCTCCTGTTAATAATGGAATGAAATATTTTACAGACGCATGATATTAAGCTAATAGGGCGAAGAGCTGAAACTAGAGCGGGATCACGGCCAGGCTTGGGGAATGGGACTATACTAATGTCTCGCCATTGCAATGGTAGGAAACTCGAAGTTAAAAAACTATTAAATAATGACAGTAAAATATGTTTTCCACATTGAGGTAACCGTTTTATCATTGAAAAGGAGATGTTATCGCACCCCGGTGCTGTATCGCTAGCCTTAATACATGTCTCTAATTCATGCATAGTTATGGTTGTTTCTAACTTAAAATTAAAAGAAAAAAAATTGGGTTTAGGAGGGGTAACATATAAGGGGCATAAATTGTTTAATATCAATTCGCACTTGTTGTTATCTACGAAGGTGTTCTGAACTTTATTTCCTTTTAAGTATTTCATTTTTCTCCACACTTCACTAGCAGATGAGGCCGTGTCCAAAGAATTACAAAATTTGTGCCAGCTCTCTGATGATGCTCTTCTTATTAGCTTTTGGGTTTCTCTAATACAGTTTTTAAGGGATGTTAGATTTAAGGGTGTAGGATTTTTCCGAAATTTTGATAGGGCCAATCTTCTTTTAGCGACTGAGTGGGATAAGTTGGGGTTCCAATATGGTTTTGGAACGAATTTATTAGAAGGGTTTAAATTAATTTTTATAAATGGAATATGTAAATCTGCAGCTTTGTTTATATTATGTATGAAATTATCATACGTCAGTTGAGGCTCCCCAGATACATCAAAATTTTGAAAGGCCTCTTCGAGATAGCTTTCATAGCCAATCCAGTTAGCGTTCTTGAGATTACGTTTCTTTAAAAAATTAGGCCTACAAAACGTATTCGAAGAAATGCTTATTACGAGATGGTCACTTCCTAGAGATTCGTTAGTCACCTGCCAGTTAAAAAAACACGCGATATCAGAGGTGAAGAAAGAAATATCCGGGGAAGATTGTTGTATGTTTCCAGCTACTAATTTGATACGCGTATAACTACCATCGTTCAGAGAGACTAAATTACACTCAATTATGGAATCATGAATTTGAGAACCCCTTGCGTCTGTTTTATACGACCACGTAAAATGGTGAGCATTGAAATCCCCTAATACTAAGGTTTTTCTGTTAAATTGCGAAAATATAGTGTCCCAGTCAGTTTTTCGTGTCCGCACCCATTGAGGACAGTAAACCGCAATTATATTCTCGATTCGACTACAGTTAAAAATCTTGACATGTAATATCTGTATATCCTCGTTATGATGCGCGAATTCGCTTAATTGAGCCTTAATCGATCTATGTGTCAAAATGCAAATACCGCCATAATTATCTGAGCGATCTTGTCTAAATATATTGTAATTACTAACTTTAAGTTGACTGCCTGGTTCCAGCCAGGTTTCACTTATTACAGCTAAAGCTAAAGCTTTTTGACTAAAATTACTTTCTGCCGAGAATATAATATTTTTAATGTTACTCATTAACGATCCAAACGATTCATTTCTCGAACTCGAATCGCCCTCGGGCTGTTCTATGCATTCATTCATCTCGACATTATTGTAGTGACGCGTGTTTGCTGTATAACTATTATTCGCATGTACGTCCCCACCTGCGCAGCGACTAGGACTGCTGTCCTCAGTATGCATACGCTCACCGGCGACTGTAGGTCTCCCGATGTCCGATGCGCGTGACTCCGACGACAATGACTCAATATCTTCGTTACTTAATTTATCCGATGAACTGCGTTGTTTACGTTTTTTAGGTTTCTGTTGTGTATATTTGTGCGCTGTGTGTTTATTTGGAATGGCATTATTTAAGCCTTTAGGCTTATTAGCTAATATTTCTGCGTATGTCATGGGGCTTGAGATAGAATTTTTATCCCAAAAGGAAATATTCGTATTATTGTTACTTGACGCGATCTGATCGATGGGTCGAGGCGAAAAAGGCGGAACGTACATGGTTAATGCTCGGCGATATGTGCAGTTAAATTCAGACATAATAGACCTGATTTTCTTTTCCTTGATGAACGCCGGGCATGATTTTACTAAGGCCATATGATTGCCTCTGCAGTTCACGCATTTATAAGTTGTAGTATCACAGTTAGGGTGACTATCACCACATTTGGGACAAACTATTTTGAGTGATGGGCATAGTTTTGTAACATGTCCGAAACGCCAACACCGAGAGCATTGCGTTACCGGGAAAACGTATGGTTCCACTGCAACTCTTAAGTTATATATCTTAATAAATTGCGGCAGGGTTTTACCTTTAAAACATATACGGATGGTTTCGCTTTCTGTCCACGTTGACTCAGCACCCCTACGGCTCAGTCTTTTCACCGAGATAATTTCCTGGTTGTTGCAGTTTTTTATGCATTCCAATAGATCTTGTTCTGATAAGTCGATATCTATATCCCTAATAATACCATAAGAGGAATTGACTTCCCACGTCTTTTGAATACGCCACTCTTTCTCCTTTAAATTTCGGCTGGATATTAGTTTTTCAGCATTCGTTTCTTCATCAAAACTGACAATTACCTTAAATGCGTTTATGTATTTAACACGATTAATTCCTAATATGTTTTCTTCGTTGAATAGTTTGGCCAATGCAAACTGCTTAGGTAACTTATCGGCACTGGAAATACTGATATCTATTTTTTCAGGTTTCCTTCTTTTGTCTTTTCTGACTGCTGTCCAATTTTCTTCCTCCGTCACTCTTCCACCACGTTCTTCTGTATTGTGTAGGTTCTCCTCATTATAATATTGCTGTATTTCATCTCTTACTATGTCTTCTTCATCCATACTATCTCCTCTCATGCTAGTTCTATACTGCACGTCACCATCTGCAACGTCCTCCGTTGCACTTACGCTCATATTCACTACAGCTCAGTATCTAAAAACAATAATCGGCAGAGGCGGGAGCGCGTGAGCGCGCCGCGCACTGTCGCAAACCGGTTTCTGTGTAGTAAACAACTAAAGGATTCTATTAAAATATAACGATAACACGTCCTAATCACTCGACGAGAGGATGGACACTGTTTATTGAATAATTGATTCACTTTCTCAGACAGTTAATAGCATTGAGTACAGATAGAAATCGCAGATATCTTAATTTTTTTCTAGCGACGCGTCTCGGCTTTGCTCACGTAGTACAAAACCTTAACAAAACATCTAAACCTTTTTCATTAATTACTCTGCCTATTGGTGAAACCGCATGAAAATCCCTTCAGTACTTTTTGAGTTTATCGCGAACAGACGCGGCCGCGGCGGGACTTTGTTGTATAATATGTAGTAATACGAGAGCCAGTCAAACGATGTTACATAACAAATAATACATTATTTAACCAAAACATTAACTTTCCTAATTAATTATCCATGAAGTTCGTTTACGCCGTCATGGACTTTATTTAAATAAAAGTTCAAATTCAGAATAGCGAAATTGGATTGATGTGGTTTTTTATCAGCGGAGATTATAAACATTATTTTAGTTTAAACTATGAAAGATCTAAACTGTGGCTGATATTACAGAAGTAAATGATAATTGAATATGAATTGAATTGTGTACCTATGTGTTGAATCATATTGTCAATTGCCAGAATGCACGATATAACTGAAAAACAATTGTGTGTGGCCGCCGGCGGACCGCTGCTGCCCAAGATATCCATTAAACTTAAAATAACAACTAAGGCACTTACCTCATTGCCGGTATAAAAAAAGATCGGTCCATTGCCTCTGTCCCAGTAATCCTCATTCACCAAATACTTAATCTTGAAAGTCTCATTTCTCTGGAATCCGAAATGATCCAAAGGTACCTGGAACCACTTTGTTTCAAACTTATACTGCGCACCCACTAAAGCGACTAAGCATGGTAATAGATATATTATTTTAAACATTGTGTGAATTAATACAACACGTCCGTATCGTTTGATTTCCGATGTGATAATGAGTCGTAAGCGAGTAACGACTAACGAGTAACTCGTCCAGCCATTTGCGTTGCATAAGCAATGTTATCTACAGTCGTGTACAAAACCGTTTACATAGATATATTTTTGTTTGTTATCCATCAAATGATTATTGTGGGAAACCACAAATACGGTCAAATAGAGCGGTGTAGTCATGGATAGATAAGGGAACAATAGAAATAGATATCCAAAGTAAACTTTGTGAAATAACATGAATTTGTGGCTGCAATGGGTGTTTAATCAACTGTTTACGTGTCATGAAGTGGAAGTAACCGTATTAAACTCTTTGTTTCGTATTGAATGGACGGTATATTTATTTAGTGATACAGTCAAAATATATGTATCTACCTCGAAATTATAATAATATCAGCCCTGTATTAAACTGTGCCACTGCTGGGCACGGGACTCTTCTCAGTGTGAGAAGGGTTAGGCCATAGTCCACCACGCTGGCCCAATGCGGGTTGGTAGACTTCACATATTTTTAAGAACATTATGGAGAACTTTCAGACATGCAGGTTTCCTCACGATGTTTTCCTTCGCCGTTAAAGCGAGCGATAATTAACTATTTAATACGCATATAATTCCGAATAGTCAGAGATGGGATCCTTGGGATCGAACTCGAGACCTCTTCCTGGCAGTCCAACGGTATTCCACTAGGCTATCGCTGCTACTTCCAAATTGTTATATTTTAATTGTTATATGACAATTCTTTGAATGCGAAAAATGCACGGTTTGCAAAATGCTGTTTGTGTTGGTGCGTGTTTCTGTTAGAAAATTTTCAGTATCAGCACAGGATTTGGTAATTTGTCCGGCATACGACAATAGACTTATCTACTTATTTTATTACGTTGGACCCCTAAATCATAGTTCTCAAAATACGCATGAATTGAGCTCCTAGCGGACTGACAAGCAGGTAAGTTATATAAACGCCCTTACTTTTTTGGTTTCAAAGCCCTTAAATAATCGAACGGTAAAATATCTATCTACCTATTACAACTATATCTACCTACTAAAAAACTGTAATAATGCTGTGTATATTTTGTTTGCAATTGTAACATTTTTAAAATTGAGTCTGATATAGAAATAATTTACCTATGTCCTTGACTGGAGAAGTATCTTACCGATGACCACAACAGTAGTCACGGCGCGGATGATGCACTGGTGTTGCGAGCACCTGCATGTGCTTATTTGCTTTCTTAGTGGTTTAAAGTAATTTTACAGATAAGTACATCATTACCAACATAATCAATCTTTATCTTTAATAATGAACTATAAGTTTAACGTGTTTATTCAGCTCTACATCGGCTAAGACCCAATCGATGATCTCCAAGATCTATACATCTCCAAGATATTATACATATATATAAATCTGGTGTCCCGGTGTTTGTGGTAGCACTCATCCGAAACGGCTTGACCGATTCTTATGATTTTTTTATTTATATTTGGTAGGTATGAGAATAGGTCGTAAATTATATTTCATACCGCTAGGTGATTAGGGTGTCCCTATCGAATGAGTTTATATGGCAGAACAATGCAACGTTTGCCGGGTCAGCTAGTAATCTTATATTAATTATCTATTAATTACGGATTTAGCAAATAAATACAGTTATCGAATAATAAGTAAGTTATATATCTTTACGTCTGTCTATGAATTTATTTATTGTATAAAGTCGGCAATACGCGAGTGATTTCCATGTTATTGCAAGCGCTCAGAGTCTATTGCAACAGCGCAGCGTACCATTAGCATTACGCTTGTTCGCCACAACATTAGTATAAATAAGATCAGCAAAATAAAAAAAGTTATTGTAAACACTTGAGTGTTCGAATACCCGTATCGTTATCTGAGCTCATTTGACCCCTGTCCCGCGCAGGATGTACATACCTAACCTACGTAAGTGTTCTCGGTAGCCCACAGTCGCGGAATGGTTATTATTCAAACGTCCCCTTATCAACATTATTCGTTATTTATCTCATTAAAAGTCTTAGTGCAAGCGCACTAAGTATGGTAGTACCTACTTTAGAAAATTTGACTGACGGTCGCACTGTGTTAGTGAATGCATTTGCTGTGATTGAGGCCCCGGGTTTGATTTTCAGTTTGGAAAAGTGTTATTGGATTTTCTGTCAAAAAATTCATAGTAACATGCACGGATATACGTATACGGCAATAGTCCATGATGTGGGGCGTATGGACCCAAAATGTGGGTGTAATACGTACTGAGCATAACCACCATCTTAGCCTTACCCTGACCAAGTCTGCATCTCATGCTGAAGTGCAACTAAAATATCGAAATGGGCAGTGAAAATAACTTAAAAACTGTGCACGAAAGACAACGTTGAAACGTTTTTATATAGTTTTATTTGATTTGTTCCGCATTCGCCCCTACATTACGTCCCACGTTCCAAAATGTTCCTCATTCGCCCCTCTTTTCTAATTGTTCCTTTTTCGTCCTACATTTTTGTGCATACGGTTAGGAAAACCAAAACATTGTTAAAATTATATAAATCTTATTGTTGTCGGGCTCGTGATGTCATGCAATTATAAGCCCAAATTTTTGCCAGTACGAGGTAGTGTAAAATATTTTTCGGCAGACGGTACAACAAAAATTCTATACAGAAAAAAACAGGGGCAGAAAAGGAACATAATTTAGGACAAAAAAGGAATTACATTAAGAAATTAATATTTATTTTAATTTCGGGGCATACGAGGAACAATTTTTGGGGCGAATGCGGATTTTTAAATTCGGGACGAAATATGAGGGGCGAATGCGGAATAAACCTTTTATTTTAATGACTTACTGGATGGCGTAGTGGTTTAAGTTCAGGTGGCCTCACCACTGCCACCGCACTGGGTGTTGTAGGTTCAAATATTACACGGGACAAAACTTTGTATGATCCAGAAATGGTTGTTCCGAGTCTGGCTGTTCTTTGTGTCCGTTGTTTCAGTGTTTGTAAAGTCCCTCGCGACACAGGATTCCTACCTAGTGCTTTGTCTTAAAAAAATGACTAGCATGTATATGAAATGCAATAATAAATAACATTGCGAGGAAACCTTCCTGTATGTCTAAGCATGCTAACGTTCTTGAAGATGCGAAAGATGTGTAATATCGGCAACGTAGTAGCTATAAGGTAGATTATGGAATACCACTAAGGTCAAAGAGAAATATGTTAATGTATTCAGTGCCGGAATGAGCAAGCGCGGGGCCCGTAGCAAATTCTTTCGGGTAAGAGTGCTTGCATACGTCAGACTTTTTGTACAGCTGATTATTGGGCCGACTGAAATTCTTCCTAAAAGTTTTGGTTATTCAAGGTAATCCTTCAATCCGTGGCAATACGTTAATGTTTACGCGTTTATTGATATGAGTTGGCTAAGTTACTGGATTTTTTCGGAAATTCTAAGTATCTGCGCGGTTTCTTCTAGAAAACTAGAAGGTTCTTAATGTGCTCCTGCGGACTAGCACATGGTATGGTATGGTATGATATCATTTGGTGCCCACCCTATGACGCAAGGTTTTAACTTAACATCTTAAAGTGGTATATGTAGAAATAGCTGATGTAATGTGTGTAATACCTAGATATCTAGCAATAAAAATAGTACCTACCTAGTATCTAATAAACTACTGCTAGTTTATTAGATATTTTAAGATTTATTATTCTTAACAATAGAATATAAGTAAAGAAAGATAATAATTTTTTTATTGGATAACAAACGTGTAACAATTGTCTAATTAGTTTTAATAGAAGGTAATAAACAAACAACATGATTGTACCTACATACAATTTATCTTCACAGAATCATTACTGAAATGGAATTTATGTAGAATTTAACCTTAATTTCTTATTACTATGTTATTTTTCATGGTTACAGTAATTAAGAAAGAATATTTATTGAATAATAATAATAATAATAATCTTTATTTGCATAAAACATGTGTGTTCCAATAAATAGGTCTTAAACGATAGCAGTCTCAACATGTTTTGCCATTACTGGCATACAAATGTATTTTGTGAATAAAATTTTATGTGCATGCAATCATAGTAATTAATGTTGAAAATTTTAAATAAAGGTAATAAAAAATAAAGAAATGTCAAAAGGTTAATGTCATACTGAGAATGTCCGAGTAAAATATTATATAAGTCAATAGTAATAACATTATTGCAGTAATTATTAAGTATCGTTTAGGTAGTCACTGATATTATAGTAGCATTTTTCTGTCAACATTTCTTTAAGTCTTCTTTTAAATGGGTTTACATTTAATGTCTTATACTCATTTGGAAGTTTATTATATATTTTAGGTGCCATACAAAATATACTGTTACCCAAATGAGCAGTTTTGGCGCCGTGTGAACGTAGGCGATCATTGTCGCGCCGGTTGCGCTTCACTGTGTCAGATAGTCTTGGAAATAGCTCTGGGTTTGTTTTTACGAACACGCATACCTCTAATATATATAAGGAAGGTAGAGTTAATATTTTATGCTTTTTAAAGTGTGGTTGACAGCTGTCTGTAACTTTTAGCTCGAACATAGCACGTATACATCTTTCTTGGAGTTTAAATATTAATGTTTTATCTGTCGAATTTCCCCAAAAAATTATTCCATATCTTAGGATGGATGCCACTGATCCATGATACGCTGTAAGTAAGGTATCTGTATTAACTGATGGTGCTAGTTTATATAGAGCATAAGATGACTTACTTAATCTACTACTAAGATGCTCAATGTGATTTTTCCAATTTAGTTTTTTGTCTATTATAAGCCCTAGAAATTTAGTACTGTCGACTTCCTTTATTAACTTATTATTATAGTTTATATCAATTTGTGATGGAGTATTTATGCGTTGGCTGAAGTGCATTATGTAGGTTTTATTTAAGTTAATTTTTAAATTATTATTAATTAGCCAAGAAATTATCGATGTCAAAGAATTATTTATGTCATTTTTATAAGTGTCACGATTTTTGCAAGCAATTGTCAGTGTACTGTCGTCAGCAAAGAGAGTCATAGGTTGACTTATGGATTTTGGCATGTCATTTATATAGATAATGAATAATAGGGGTCCGATCACGCTCCCTTGTGGGACGCCGAACTTAATAGAGCGTTCACTTGAGGTGTAGAGCACTTCTCTTTTAGTTTTATTGTCTAGTCTCGAGATCATTGTGACTTGCTTTCTATTAGTAAGATACGAGTCTAAAAGGTTTAAGACATTTCCTCTTATTCCATAGCATTCCAGCTTGTCTTTTAGGATAGTGTGATCTACGTAGTCAAACGCCTGCGTCCTATCGCAGTAAATAGCACATACTGGCGTTCGTTTGTCCATGTTTGTCATTATGTTCAGTAGAAAATCATATACAGCCATATTTATTGTCATATTTTGTCTAAAACCTTTTTGTTGGTGACACAGTATGGATTTTGTTTCCAAATATGTGTATATTTGTTGACATATATACTTTTCAAATATTTTCGATATGACTGATATAAGTGCTATGGGTCTGTAATTTTGCATTTGATCCTTGTTTTCCTTTTTATGGAGCGGTTTAATTATAGATGTTTTGAGGGTTTCCGGAAAAACACCGTCTATAATGCATAAATTAAGTATGTAACTTAAGTGATGACATATCAAATAACCCACGGATTTAATTATTTCTGTTGATATTTCGTCAGGACCCACACTTTTAGTATTCCTAAGGCCTTTTATTATGTTAAGAATGTCAACTGGCAGACTTGGATACATAAATATAGAGTCTTTACTACTTATTATGAGAGACGTGACTTCAGTTCCATAACTTTTTAGAGGTACAGTTTTGTCAATGAATGTATTACATATGTGAATATCCATTTCTTTAAGTATACATAATAATATTAATAATTTACTCTCGAAGGGCCTCTTCACGTTGGACCTATGTCTCCGTGTAAGCCTTCCAAAGGGCCAGGTATTTTTCTAATATCATCATCATGTCCACCTCACCGTGTCCGGTGACGGCGACTCCTTTAATTTAGTCTGGATTGCCGTTGCGGTGGACGCGTATGTGACTTGCAAAACCGAACTTTGTTTTGAAAGTTCGATTACAAGGCCCACAATAGAGCTGACCCGCCGAATTGTATGTGTAGTTGTAATGTGGTTTGGGTCGGGTCTTTGGTAATTGGCGCACGGTATCAAGATTTTGGAGTCGTTCTTCTTCATACCTATCGGCGTTTTTATGAATGGTACGCTGCCATTCCAATCTAAGACATGCACGCTTCTCCCAGCTGTCTGAAGGTATTTCGTACGCTACAAGATTACGTTTTAGGACATCTTTGTAACGAAGATATTGTCCACCCTGTTGACATTTCCCACAAGAGAGCTCGGAATAGAAAACTGTCTTTGGAAGCCTCTTATCATCCATACGTGAAACGTGGCCGCTCCATCTCAGTTGCTGTTTTATGATGAGCGTTTTTATTCCAGGTATAGCAGCACGTCTCAACACCTCAGTGTTTGGAACCCGGTCCTGCCATTTAATCCGCAGAATATACCTCAGACACTTGAGGTGGAATTATGTAATTGTTTGATATTTGCTTTATAGCAGCACCAAATTTCTGAGGCATATAATAATGTGGGCAAGACAATGGCTCTGTACACTATAATTTTGGTTGTCAATTTAAAATCGTGTGAGTTCTAAACGCGTGTTTTTTTGTTTGCCAAAAGCTGCTGCTGCACATGCTATTTGGGCGGGTATTTCCGCTGCCAAGGTGTTGTCATTTTTTATGTGACTACCCAGATACTTGAAGTGTGAGACTTCATCTAACATTGCGGATTCCACGATGATGTAATAGGAATCTCTCTGGTATCTTCTGACAGGTTGCTGTAAGACTTGAGTCTTGCTCGTATTTATGACCAGACTAAATCTGCGGCACGATGTGTGTAGAGATTCCACGTACGCCTGCAAAGACGCCATAGAATCGACCATAATGCAAACGTCATCTGCATACAAGACTTCCAAGACTGAAAGTTTCGCAACATATTGTTTAACTCTAAAGCGGAAAATATCGAAACACTCTTATCAGTTCTTGAATAAATTTGTATAGATCCGGTACAAGTCTTCGCCGCATCTTGCATTACAGAAGCGAAATATAACGAAAATAGAGTAGGTGCCAAGGCACAGCACTGTTTCACAGCACTGCTCACTGGAAATGGGTCTGAGAAGTCATTTTCATGTCGAACTCTGGACTATCATGTTGTCATGAAGACGGCGAATTAAGTTTAATAACTTTTCAGGACAGCCAGCTTTCTTTAACACGATCCACAGGGTCCCACGCGGAATTCTGTCAAAAGCCTTCTCCAAGTCTACAAAGCACATGAAAAGGGGACGTTGCTGTTCCAAACTTTTTTCTTGAAGTTGTCTTACAACAAAAATGTCATCCACTGTACCTTTGCCCGTGCGAAATCCACATTGGCTTTCAGGGAGTATAGTTTCTGCATGACGAGATTAATTATTTCAGTATTTAACCACATTTATTTAAATATAAAATAAATTGAAAATGTAAACTGAAATTATGAATGCCGCTGGAAATCATAAACAATTTAATAAAAGATATTATAACTTTTACAAAAAAGCATAATTTTTGTATCTACTCATTAAAATTTTTAAGGATTCAGTAACGATTTAGTTGCACAGGGTTCAGCTGTTTGATTGTAATTTTAATTGTATTATAATAAGTATGCTTTAGCTTTTAACCTAGAAAATGGAGAATTTGACATTATGCGAAAATGGCATTTTGCTAATGTGACGTTTTGCTAATGTGACATTTTGCAATATGACGTTTTGCGAATGTGGCATTGTGCGCGTAATCCTTTGTATCGTGTTCGTGTATCCTTTTCCTATCATTTGACATTTACCCCTACTACCAGATTTGTAACGATTGTATCTAATTTGTTATTGATGAGATTTGAAAATTGTTTGGGTAATGTAACTAATTGAATTTAATAATAAAAAGAATTGAGTCATTGCACTGTGCATAACTGTATTAGAATATCATTCAAATGCAATCGTGCGCAACACTAACCGTTACCGTTGTCTATTATGACGTGCAATACCAGGCCAAAATGTAATATAACACTTGCACATTGCCAAAACTGAGAAAAAGAATGTAAGATGTGAAGGAAATTATTGTGAGGAAACCTGAATGTCTGTGAGATCGCCACAATGTTCTCGTAGATATGTCAAGTCTGCCAACTCACACTAGGGTACCGTGGTGGACTATGGCTAAAGCTGTGGAGAAGCCTGTGCCCAGCTATTCTGCCGTCATAAGGAAAATGACGTGTCTAACACATTTTTTTCGAAATTAAGATCTTTACATATTTGGAATCAGTAAAACAAAACGAATCTACCAGTATATTTATAAAGAAAATTTTTTTTTTGGTAGATACGTCTTTTTTCCTTATGACGGCAGTATTAGACAGTTTATATAATTATTATTGATATTATTATTATTTTATGCAGAAAGGAATGAGAGAGGTAGAGAGTACCTATGTGAGCCTACTTACACTCCTACTCTTAACTATAAGGCCAGCGTTACTTCTCATACGTTAACATTTTATGATTAAAGATTAATGGCATAGCATCGTGATATATAATGCTAATTTTTGTTATAGCTGGTGGCAGTGAAGCCAGCGACGCAGCTGGTGGTCGTCTGGATCATCTGATAGACATGGCTGTTTTCCAGGTATTACAGAAGCAATCATAAGACAACATAACCAAGCGCCTGCTTAATGTAAAACACAAAATTTAGCGTTTGCTTATTTTCCAATCATATATGTTACTATCTATAAAGCTCCCTACGGTACAGGGATTATTGCTTCCTTATTCATTCCTTATTCCTAGATGTATCTTATTAAAGGAAGAGAAAACCTAAATTACACATACCGATCTCTTTTCTTTTTATAAGAGAGAGAAACATGCTGCTGTATAATCTTTGTTTTTTAGAGAGAGAGGGAGAGAGAGAGAGAGAGTGAAAAACTCTTATACAACAGCTTTGTCCGTCCGACCGTCCGTCTGACTGTTATACAACTTTCAACTCTAGAACACTAAGAGCTACACACTCGCGGTCAACGCCATTCGACTCAGCATAGTCTATATACCCCCGAAATGGCTATGACCTTTGACCTCATAGTCACGTGGTATCACGTGACCTTTGCATATTACTTGAATAATTTTTTCGAACTCTAAGATTTACGGCAATTCATTGTCGTTTCTCACTTGTCTTCTCATCGCTTTTGTATTATTATGTTCGCGACGACCTTGCAATGCACATTGAAACATCAGCTATATAATATGTTACAATGACATCAGAGCATGCAGTATGAATTAAATACCGCTGCCGTGTCTCGGGTGGGCACCCATTTCCTCCTATCAACGGTTTAAAAGAGTTAATGCGCTCGTCCTTGGTTCAATCCGCGCACTGGATATGCACTGACTCATACTAACGTAGATTAGGCACCTGTTCCACTGGCGACGGTTAGAGGAGCGAGCTGGATGGCTGTGCAACGAGAAGCAAGTGTAAATATATTTTTATGAGGGCTATTAGCGAGTGTGAGTAGGATGATTTCATGCGCCATCACCATCTGTTCAATCACTTGTATGCGTATAGATTCGCGACTACCATTGAGTATTTATAATTGAGCGAGTATAGCTGAAAGGTAAACACTAGTCACCGACCAAAATGAAGAGTACGATGGTCAATTATTAAAATAACTTGAGAAAAGGTTACTCGTTATTCGCTTACTCGCCGGCGCCTGCGGTGGGACAGGTGCCTAAAAATGAGTCAAATGTCAATGCAGTTATGCGGAATTTAAGTTATGCCACCCGCGTAGATTAAAGATATGTAAAAAGACGCCTGCGTAGGTGCTATTTTATGAACCTATTTTATATTTACTATAATTGAAAAAGGGATATAAATGCATAAAGATTCAACAATTTGATTAAGCTTTTTTTTAAATAGACTGCTCACGCACTTGGCATAATTCCTGTGTCGCGGGGGACTTTCCAAACATTTAAACAACGCTCACAAAAAACTTCTAGACTGGGAACAACCATTTGTAGATAACACAGTTTTCCTCCCGTGTGGGGACCAAACCCACAACACTTGGCGCAGAGGCAGTGTGGTGATGCGACTAGTTAAACAACTACACCATCTGTGCAGTCAAGCTAAACTGTCAGCAGGAGACCATTAGCAATGTTTATTCCTTGGCCGGATAGCACAGCCACTCCTTTAAACGCTGCGACGTGTCAGTGATATCCCTGGTGTTTCAAGCTTAGGTTATGTGTTCGGTAGCCGCTTGCAATGAGGTTAAGTTACTGTATGCTAGTTTAACAGTTTAAGTGGAAATCCATAGATAGTGTAATTTAGGTTCGTTGGAAGAAAATTGAATCATTATGTAATTGAGTTTTAATAATTAATAATTTTTATAAACATGTTCTCTGCATGCAGTAAAGGTAAAGTTAGTTACATTTATAGTTTACATAAATTATTTGTAAGTGGTAAACCTAATTTATTATGCTATATGTCGTGAGGAGATGATTGGACGTCGGATGAGTTACAATGAAATTAATTATGGTGGGGTTTGGTGTTATTATAGTTAATGGAACGACTATTGATTATTTTTATCTACTCTCGTATTAAGTCTAGATAAAATCTTGATTCTAATAGTTTATATAAATTATAATAGAGTTATCACGGGACAAAAAAGTTGAAATGCCGTGATCACATTTATTACGGCGGTTTCTATTTTAGTGGCATTTTGTTACATTAAAGGGGAAAAATCAATCGTCTGAAGGAAGAATGGTTGGATGCCAAATTTATTCTTCAGCTAAGTTTATCTAATGATTGAAAAATCAACCTACTTATTTAAAATATGGTATTGCGAGTGATTGTATTTTGTCATGCAGGTTATTTTTAAGCACCTTGAAAAATGTGTCGATTATAAGATCAACCTGGGTAATTGCGGCTTATACGGCCATTTGAGTCTGTGTAACTAAATGTTTTGGTTTCGGTCACTTTCAGCAGACAGGTACGCGTAAAGTCATCTGCTCCTAGGGTGTTGTGGAATTCAATTATATAAAATTTTGCTATTTGTTCCACTACAGGTTAACAATTTGAACCAGAAAATATATATAAATATACGCAAATGCCGAAAGCGCAATAACCCCGGTTCAATTAACTTATTACTATTTAAAATCAAATTCAAATAACAGTCATTAAAATTTGTCGTGGGTAGGTATAATACAACCTCAATTATAGGATCACTGTCAAAATCACTGTTAAAATCATTGACCACTTTGCGAAAAGTCACTCATAATTTCCTTTTCATTAAAAAACAATCCTAACTAAAAAGTTATTAAATATTACACCAATAGTTCCCCACTATAGTTCCGCTTTTGGTTAAGATGTGCGGTCTACATCCACCAGTCCAATCACCTCCATATTCTGCAGGTGTTGTCCTTCGAGGCGGTGATGATGGCGTCGCCTGCGTAGGAGTAAGCGCAGGAGAAGATCTCGTCCTGGTGCCCGGAGAGAACCTGATGGGACAAATAAAAGCAGTAATAATAATGTCTTCCAGACCGAATTGCAGTCACGGCGCGGCGGCCATTCTTAACAAGACTGGCCATCTGTGCGGAAGATGCTATAGTGCACAAGTGCACTTCCTGTATCATAACTCTCAGTATCCGATGGGACGGCAATCCGGAACGATCGGAGAAAGGTCAGGCGCAGGACCAACGGCTTTACGTGCTTGCCAAAGCACGGGGGTGTGCAACATCGCCAATTTACTAACTCCGGGCTGCTATTGAGTTGTCTTAACAGAAAATACCAGTAACTTTTTGTTGGTCCGACCCGGGATACAAAGCCGAGACCTCATGCACAGTACATTCGCTATCTACCGCTGCGCATCGGAGACAGTATAGCCATGTAAGAAGTTCCTACAGCGAGTTAGAAATATATAATTACAACGTATCAAAACTAATAACGTCCCTCCGAAGTAGTAATATAATAATAATAAATAATTATAAATTCATTTATTTCTCTTAAAAGGTGCACACATAGTTTTAAACACAAAAGGAGTAGGTATAGTAACAGTTACAAAATCAATCTTTTTGAGGGCAGGAGTCTGTAATAAGTTCGAAACCTGTGTTATAAATCTCCAGGCTCTCTCTCTATCGAAATCACATATATGGTAAAATTGTAAGTATGTACGGTAAAGTCAAGAAATGAACCTAAATTAAATAATGACTAGTCGTCGTAGTCGTTTATCGATGTGCAGAATTGCTTTCGAATGTATTGACACATTATACGTAAGTGCGTCCTTGCCTTGCAAGTAAGTATAGCGATGTGCACAACTACATTTGAACATAATTTGAATACAGATATACTTATAATTATAGTCGGCATTTTATCAGGTGATTATCACAATACTACAGGCCACAGAACACTAGATTTTGCAAACATAACTTTTACCTTACAAGTCATAAACATAACACAAACCATAGGACAGTTCACAGCAATTTAAGTGAAGAATTACCTTACTATTGCACTAGTTAATACTGTAGTTCAAACCCAGTGAAATAAAAAAAAAAACGTATTGAAACCCAAGAAAAAAAGAAAAATGACGAGATGACGCTTCCAAATCGGACAGCCTATTCAGATGTATCCGGCATTGCTAGATCTAACTAATTATTATTTTTAGGCTACATAGGCCCATAGATAAATAACTTAAACTAAATTTACATACTTATTATAAAATTTTATCTATATATTAATACGTGAAGCGAAAACTTTGGATCCCTTTTTACGAAAATTGGGCGGACGGAGGAGTATGAAATTTTGCACACTTATAGTTTATACAGAGAAGAAGTGACGAATGCTAATATTTTTTAAAATATGCATTAGAAATACATTAGATTAATGACAAAATACTACACGCACACAACCATGCATTTGAAACACGCAGTCGAAGCTGGTTATGGTTATGGTTACATATATCAATATATAATGACATAATATGTCTGCAATATCTTACAGGCAAACTTTGGTCGATTTTCGAGCACTAAGCGACCGCTAGTATTAGTCATCATGTCAGCCAAAAGACGTCCACTGCTGGACTGCCTCGATGGCGTAGCGGTTAGTGTAACCGACTGCCACGCCTGAGCTCGCGGGTTCGATTCCCGCACAAGTCAAACATTTGTGTGCACGAACATTGATGTTTGTCTTGGTCTGGGTGTTTCTATGTATAATATGTATGTATTTACAAAAAAATATGTATATATGTATGTTTATCCATTGTCTAGTACCCATAGTACAAGCTCTGCTTAGTTTGGGCTAGATGGTGTTGTGTGTATGTGGTAGAATATTATTATTATTTTGGTTGGTTTAATTTGTTTTTTCTCGAAATAAAATTCGGTATTTAATGAAAACCACGGGTCTAGGCCAAGTGGGGTTCATTTGGGGCATTATTTATTAAAAGGGGCTCGTCCTGCAAAAACTTACGAACTATACGGCAAGTATTGAGTATAGCGGCCTTCTGCATAGTGATGTAAAGATTGGTGGGTAGCTCTATCTGTCGTAAATAGTGAAGAAGGTGTTTGGGTATGACGCCTGTGCTGGAGAGCACCAGGGTCACAATGTATACTTTGTTTATTTTCCATATTCTACTTATTTCTTCTTTTAATTCTGTATATTTATGTATTTTTTCTGTTATGGTTTTCTGTAAATTGTGTGTATTGGGTACCGCTATGTCTATTAAATATGTATGTTTATTTAATTTATCTATCATAGTTATGTCAGGCCTATTGTTGTGTATAGTTTTATCTATAAGTATTGCTCTATCAAAGTATATTTTGTGGCTGCTATTCTCCAGCACTGGTTTTGGGGTATATTGGTAGTAGGGAACAGTTTTTGGTATTAGGTTATATTTTACGGCTAGTTTTTGGTGAACGATATTAGCAATTTGGTTGTGTCTGTGGGTGTAATCTGTTTGAGCTAGAGATGAGCAGGCTCCTGTAATATGTTGGATGGTTTCAGATGCGTGATGACACTTTCTACATTTGTCATTTTGTGTATTAGGGTCTTTAATAATAAATTTACTATAATTTTTTGTATTTACAACCTGATCTTGTATTGCTAGCATAAATCCTTCCGTTTCAGGGAAGAGTGAGCCCAATTTTAGCCACTTGTTTGAGCTGTCTGAATCTACATGCGGTTGTTCTAAATCGTGTATATGTCTGCCGTGTAATTCCTTACCTCGCCATCTACATATTTTTTCATGCCTGTGGTCATCTAAACTTTTAAAAATAGTATTATTATTATTATTATTATTATTATAGGCCTCCCCCAAGGTTTTCCACACAGACCGGTCTTGGGCCACCCGCGACCTTTATCAGGTCGTCGGTCCACCTTGTGGGAGGCCTACCCCTGCTGCGTGTTCCGGTGCGTGGCCACCACTCTATTAAGGAGTATTAAGGTGTATTAGTAAATACACCGTAATACTACGTTAGTAAAACTCCACTTGGCACACTAAATACTTGTGCGCTCAGCTGGTACCTGTCAAATTAAATCTAAATATGGCTAAAAAACTAAATATGTATAAAATAATTAAAACTATATTTGGCAGTAGGCTGTGCTGCCACAAGCATAGTTTCCATACCTGAATGCAGTTTCCAGTACTGGTGTTCCAGACTCTCGCACTTCTATCTGCAGATGCCGTCAAGAGGCATCCCCCAGCAGGGCTGAAGCAAACCTGGCATCAGAGCAATATGATTATCATCTACACCACCTATACTAATATTATAAATAGGAAAGATTTGGTTTTTTGTTTGTTTGTAAGGGTTTAAGTTAAAAACTACTTAAGTGATTTAAAATAAAATTCTTTTCCCGTTAGAAAGCTGTGTCATGACCGAGTAACAAAGCCTGTATAATATTTTATTTTAAAAAAGCACTTTTAATAACATTACCTATCCTACTTTTACGCGAGCAAAGCCGCGGGAAAAAGCTAGTCAATATAGGTTATACCTAAAGTTATTTTTGATTGCACAGATAGTATTTAATTGGTGGCCTCACGGTCGGCCTCGATGGTGTAGTGGTTAGTGTAACCGACTGCCACGCCTGAGGTCGCGGGTTCGATTCCCGCACAAGTAAAACATTTGTGTGCATGTTTGACTTGGTCTGAGTGTTTCTATGTATAATATGTATGGATTTACAAAAAAAAAAGTTTATAAGTATGTTTAGGTATCCGTATCTGTGCCATAGTACAAGCTCTGCTTAGTTTGGGCTAGATAGTGTTGTGTGTATGTGTGGAATATTATTATTATATTATTATAATATAAATTTGTGTAATTCGCAAATATTCGTCCAGCTGGGCCTCCAGGCTACATTTTCATTGTTATAATTATTGGAAAGTCGCTATGATACAGGGTCTATCCCTATGAGTGCGAGAAAAATTTGTATTTTAAATAAAAATATTTTTAAATATGCATAATTACTGTAAAAAGGAAGCGTTGCTCATAGTTGCGGAGGCAGAGAAAACAATTTATAAAATCGCATCTAACCGCGCAGGTACGTTATTAAAGTAGTTATTTCATATATACGAGTATGCGCCAATTTCCTCGATGCCGTACGGTACAACTATTTGAGATAATGCCACACAAAGTACCTAAGTTACAAATATATAGGTAGATACATCGAATATGGTTTCTAAAAATTAAAAAAAAGTTAAATTTGCTGGAACTGCCACGATCTGTGTTCATCACTTTTACGAAGCCATGTAAGCAAGGTAAACGCAGCTTAAATTTCAGCTAAAAGACGACCACTGCTGGACATACGTCTTCGACAAGGTTTTCCACACAGACCGGTCCTGCTACCCGCATCTAACCGCTTCCCGCGACTCTTACCGGGTCGTCGGTCCACCTTGTAGAGGCCTACCCCTGCTGCGTCTTCTAGTGCGTGACCGACACTCCAGAACCTTTACTTATTTTACTTACTTTAGACACTTCCTCCCGATGTCCTTTCATGATTGCGAGCTCTTTGAACTCAGCCCTGACGTCGTAGATCCTCGCTGAACAGTCGCTGGACGACGTTGCCATGCGCTTGCCCGCCCAGTCGAAGCAGATGTCCAATACCTAAATATAATATATAATAAATAAGTAATTGACTGCAAACATATAAGGCCAAAAAACTAAATCTTTGCAAATTATGTATCATGTCGATCGAAATTTCTTTGATTATACATTAAGACAGCGCTGAACGTAAGACAGATAATGACAGAGCCCGTGCGCACCGCACATATATAAATATAAAAATATAAAATATATAAATATACACCGTGAATTTGTAGTCGTTTTGGAACCGAAACGTGGTAACTTAGGATAATTAGTAGTATCAATAAAAAATAGTAAAATAATTCTACTGCGTATAATAAAAAAGTTGGAATATAAATAATATTTTTCACTTATTTGAGTTTGATCGTAGTAACGCACGGACGATTCATTCACAAACGCATGCATACGTCACCGGCGCGGCGTCCGCGTTGCCGCGCCGCGCCGCCGCGCACAGTCGAAGTTATGAACGACGCACGATAGGTAACTACGTATATCAGCTGATACCTATCCAGAACCTCGTGTACCACGACCAAGTCCTATGCGTCATTTAAAAACTAGTGAAGCTACACAAGTATTATAAAATTAGGTAAATGCAATAGCGACGAAATTGATAATAGGCTTAGCACAGTTCAGAATCAGCTGATACGAGGCAATACGTTTTCTCTTTTTACTATGTAATTTCTGCATTGTGAAACATCACAATTAATACGTAAATGGATACTCCAATTTCTCCTTCATACTTTACACGGGCTTAGGACTGTCGGAAATACTTTATCTAAACATTACTTTTCGATAAATAGCTAACTTTATTTATTATGTAATAAAATAAACACAGGTGAATGAACTGTGAGTATTTCGGGCGTATTTAAAAAATTGGAGCTATTTACAAAATAATTAAATTACATACCTATGGACAGTTTATTAAAGGCCTCCACTATTGCACTACGTAGCTCCTCACGACTTTCACGTTCACGAGAATACACAAGTCTTTTTATTTCCGACATTGAGGGTTGTCTGGGCTTCTCGGTGGCCAAGCCACGGGACCGCCGCGGCCTATTGTGTACCTATGTGATAGGTATCACGTATCACCAAACTGATTGTTGAGATAGGCACGTACTGCACTTGCATAATGAGTGGGACAGCCGTTGTGCTAGTAATACATATCGTGTATTGATAATGGCACTTCCTCCAATAGCTCGGATATTAGTTTGTAACATTTCTAAATACGAGCTGCCCGTTAGATGACCTTCAATAAAAACAGGCCCTATTAAATGGTCGTTTATAATATCGGCCTAAACATTCACACTGAACCTTACTTGGAGGTGGTCTTCCTGTATTAAGTGAGGGTTTACAGCGTTGCGATTATAGCGTTGTACAGTCCCACTCGAGTAAACAATGACTCATCTGTCCACAGTATGTTCGCATTCGTATTATTTAACAACCACTGCACTGACATGGCGATCCTTGCTGGTGCATCGTTGTTGTTAATTACGTGAGCCCGACAAAAATGATAAGGGTGTTATCTATTAGTATTTAATGTTTTCCATACAAAGTATTGGCTATTATTAAATTCTCGAGCCGCCATTCTCGTGCTTCGCCGCGGATCCCGCTCTAATATCCTCTTCGATCTCCGGGGGTCATTCAGGAGTCCTCGGCCTTGCGCATGAGTCGGCGTACGGAATTGTCCATGGTCAAGAAGGCGCTGATTTGCAGCTAAGATGGTGGGAGTGGTCGGAACTTGAGGACTTTCAATCCCTCGTAGCCGCAGCACATTCAAATGCTTCAGCTGGGAGTACAACCGTCTGGCCTCTTCCAAATTGTAATTGGCAACAGCATACAGCTGAACCAAGTAGTCAGAGTTTTCGTACTGACGACTATGTAATTTTCGCGTGACAATAAACAATGCATTATGCAATCATTTCGCGCGTCGGTTGCCGCGGTACTGAAGGGCGGGCGGAGGGGTGCGGGGTCGGGAGCTCTCGCCGCCGTGCCTAGGCGCCTCGCGTCTGGGGTACATTAGGGTAGTTAGTGAACGCGGATTGGCGGGCGGCGCGGGCGCGGCGGTTTCTGTGTTGTTATTGGCAAATGTTTTACCGCTTAGTTAAACATGAATGATATCGATCGTAGTGACACGCGTAATCGTAGTACGTGAAATTGAGTGGCGTTACCACGAGTTCTCATTTATTTTTCGTAAACGACATTAAATTTAATGTTTATAAATAAATATATTTTTATTTTATTAAAATAATCACTTTTATCGATTCTATGATTGATATAGAGTATAGGATTTTCGGTTCCAAAACGACTACAAATTCACGGTGTATATTCAAATCGGCGCGCGGCCGCCATAGTAAAATTGTATGGAGGATTTGAAGTGCTTTTTTGATAAATATGTATCTTTATTGTCAACCAATAACTTAAATATTTGGGACGGACAAATTGTAATATAGCTATTTATTATTATTTTTTTTATTTTAATGATCATCATCGTCATTTATTATGTAAAACATCGGTAAATAGCAAGATGGATAGGAATACAATATATATATCTATGTTTTGCCAATGAAACGTGGCGTATAAAACACTAATGACTAGTAACCATTCAAATTACATACATTATACATAAATATTGACAGAAAAAATAAAAATAAAATGTAATATGTTTCGTTATAGCTGTAAAATAAGATAGATTTCTACTGTTATAATTTAAAAATCATGTAACACGAGCTTACGTTTTTTACGTGCAAATTTACGTAATTTTGTAAGGGAAAATATTAATTATTTTAAGTTTTTTACGGAGTAATTGTAAACACATTCATTGTTATGGTAAAGGAGATGTTTCATTTTCGGCTACAAAATGTACGGTACATCAAAAAAGAGGAAAAATTACTAGAAATCAGGTAAAAATGCTATTCCAAGTATTTACTTGTAATTGAGATCGTACAAGACGAAAATATTTTTTCTGTTATTACCATATTCAATATGGCGGTACAATGGATTGTAGCATTAGATGCGTTCAGAAATTGTTTAAGATGAACTGATAGAAGATAAATATCACAAAGTAATAAAATAAAAATACTTATATATACCTACATTGCAGCATATTGCGACTACAATAAGTACAAATAATTGTTAGAACCCGTCGACGTTTATCATACAATGGTATGATAAACGTATATTTATAGAAAGGCACCAGTCTTACAGGTCCTGTGCATTTCGGAACGAAATATTCTAGATGACATTTTGACGTTAACACTTGACAATTATGCTTGTCAATGATTTCTTAGTCATTAGTCATATGTATAGTCGTTTGCGCGTGCGCTTAGATTTTCGTGACTTCCACTGTTATTTTGTTTTACTCGTTCTGTCTGATTCTCTACGACTTTGGCTTTGTTTAACGGTTTTTGTGATATCTGCTTATACTTGGAATAAACTTAGGATTCTATTAGAAGTGGTAAAACGTGACAACACGCTATAAAGAAGCGATTCAATTCGCTGACTAATTTTTAAATACCCGAAATTCAATCAAGTCTTACTCAGCTCAGTTGCGTTTTGTACTTTATAGGTTATAAATTATAATGTCATTATGTCATAACCTCTATGGAGTATGGTCAAAACATTCCGCCATGATTGTTCAGATAAACGTCAAATATATTCGATTTTTATTTTGTACATCTTCAATACTGTTTTAATGTGGATATTTTTTGTTTAAATATGTTTATAGGTTAATTTCCTAGGATTTTTAATCACGTACATGTTGTAGCCGGGGTCCCATACAAAAATGTAACGTCTTCTTTATATTTTATATTTGTATTAAACAAAAAGTTTTGATTTTATTCAGTTAACTGTGACCGCCTGTTTTGGCATATTTCGCTCGGCGCCGTTTCCCTAGACAACATCATCTATATAAAACCATTGTCTATGCAACAAACAAAATGCTGCCACTGTGCCGAGTATTGTGGATTCCAATCCCACACAGGACAATTTGTTTGATTCACAAATGGTTGTTCCGAGTCTGGATGTTCTTTGCTTGAATGCTTGTAAAGTCCCTCGCGATACAGGAACGTCACATAGCGCGGGAGAAATCGTAAAAACATTGGCTCTTCACGATAGCGGCGCGCATGACCAAAGACAATTTCGGTCAACAGTTAAAAAGGTTAATGAACAAATAATTGACGGCGTATTAAATTGTAATGGCTTTTCCTGTCTTCTTTAGCAACTACTAAATCACTCACAGAATATCGACGTGAAATAGCAGTATTCCTACTGTTGTGTTTCGTTCGGTGAGTGAGAGTGCCGAAGGCCCAATCACCCCCTTTCCCCCATCCTGCTCCTTCTCCTTTCCACTTCCTTTCCTAAAGGGTCGGCAACGCGCAAATGATGCCTCTGGTGTCGCAGGAGTCCATAGGCTACGGTGACCACTTACCATCAGGTGGGCCGTAAGCTTGTTTGCCACCATAGTTGTATAAAAAAAAAACTAAATGACAGGATGCAATCTCATTGAATTAATAAGAGCACACGTAAATGTTAATTTTATGTATAATCTAGATACAGGGATAAATCATAGTAAAATTATACTTGCACGCTAAATATGACCTTTAAGAGGATAAATAGGTTAAGCTAATGGTTGTTGTTCTTTTTTAAACACAAACGTTTGAGGATCTCTTATGGTAAAGCAGAATCCTTCGCCTTAGAGTTCATTTATACTAGAGCATTTTGGCTTTAGAAGTATATCCAGTAGATCTATCGTGAAAATGACGATCCGAAATTTCGGCGCAAACGAAAAAGCTTACAACGAAAATTTCAAAATTACATTACTCTGTTGTGACTAGACTACTCCGTGTGAGGGATTAGGATGATCAAGAACTTACGTATCGAAATTCACGACGAATCTATACAAATAAATAAAATTGAAGTGTCTGTTTGTAATGTCAAAATAACAGCTTTTTATCTAATGCATATGAAAGTATATAAGGTACATATACGAAAACATATATTTTTAAAATTGTTGTCTGTCTGTCTGTCTGTTTGTTCCGGCTAATCTCCGAAACGGCTGAACCGATTTTGATGGGACTCACTGGCAGATAGCTGATGTTATAAGGAGTAATATAGGCTACTTAGATTTTAGAAAAAAAAATCGGTTCCGCGGAGACAAACACTTTTTAGTTAAAATCTACGCGGACGAAGTCGCAGCTGACAGCTAGTTTCTGAATAAATTTGTATCATGGTACTAACAGTCGGCCCTATACTTTGGCAAATACCTTTCATGGTAGGCCTACAGCTTGCAGAAGATCGTCAATTCTTCTGTTACATTTCCTTTCGGTACGCAGCACAAGTGTGGTACGGTTAGTAGTATTTCAAGGTTTCTTGGGAATGTGCTGTAACATCGTTAGGGCACTATGTCTCTTGTGCTTCAGACTGCCTAGTGTGAGTTTATTTTACGTTAACGCGATCGACACGTTTATGACGTTCGAACCTCCGATTGGCCCGCTTCAAGCTCTTAACCAATCAGTGAGCCAAACGCGATAAACGTTTTGGTCGCGTTAACGTAAAAACAACTCGCACTAGACACCCAGTACAACTATCCATGGTTGAAAGGACGAAAACACCTGATAATACTACAGGTGTAACCAATGATTATAGGCTAGGGTAAATGGCGCCCAACAGGCGGAACATATGCTTGTTTGATAGTACATAAGATAAAAAATAGTTTTATTAACTGATACAAACCTCACCAGTATGTCCTGAAACTGTAGCAAGACAGGAGCTTAGTCTGGCGTCCCACAGCTTGGCACTGCCGTCTAAAGAAGAAGATCCCACAAGCGAGCTGTCCCAGTTGAACTGCACGTTAGAGATCTCACCATCGTGTCCTCGGAGTACTGATACACGCCTGAAATAGTAGTATAAGTATAGGTATATTAGTCACACCGTAAATTTAATATATGTAATAATAATATCAGCCCTGTATTAAATTGTCCCAATGCTGAGCACGGGTCTCTTCTCAGTGTGAAAAGGGTAACGCCATAGTCCACCACTCCGGCCCTGTGCGGATTGACAGACTTCACATATCTTTGAGAACATTATGGAGAACTGTCAGACATGAAGGTTTCCTCATGATGTTTACTTTGAAAAACTAAGCTATTTAAGACGCACATTAGTTCAAAAAGTCATACATGCGCGCGATCGAACTGAGACCTCTGTTTGGCAGTCCAACGGTCTCCCACAAGACTATCGCTGTGTGGTATACTTTAAGGTGAACGTTAAAATATAATGTAGGTACTATTCCTTTGTGACAGCTTACTTATGAAGCTATTTCAAATATTTAAGATATAGCTAAGTATTTATTAGCGAATAATTACAAATAGTCCTATAAATATTACTCAACGTTGAGCGATACTTAAATAATAGTAAAGTAATAACAACTGGGCGTTGATGAAAGGTTAAGCATTGATAAAAAAATTAAGAGCTATTTAGTTCAGGGGTAGCAAAGTATAAGTTAACACTTTTTTAAAAGTAACGCTGTTAGAACATTGAATAGTGCCTTCAAAGTGCATGATTGCTCTAATATTTCGGACAGGCGCAAGTGATTTTCATACAAAAAGATTATTTTAAATTTTAAGAACTTAATTTAGGATACTTTTCTTTCAACTATTCATACATACTATAACTGTTAAAGTACTAACAATGCCCTGTAGTTAAATGCCATTTATTTTTTACTGTTTCTCTCATTTGGCTCGTTGCTACCAAGCAACGACTATATCTACCAAGATATAGTTATCATCTACGTATCTTACTAATTAAAAAAAAGTGTTGCGCATTAGGTATACCTATTAACTTCCGATTAATCCGGGTAATACAGTACCTACTTTTTCTTTACTTTTTCAGGGACGGCCCAAAGTTAATGCGTTTTCTTTAAATACATTCTCAAGACTAGGTGAGTTAGGAATTTCGCGGTGTTATCACCTCCGCGACTTCAAAAGGACGTAAAGCCGTTGGTCTACTAAAATATTGTAATACGAATATATAGTCATGTATAAAGAAGCTCTTATAAGGTCATAAGTTAGTACATAATATATTACTATTTTACTACTATTTTCTATCTCTCGACTCGACTAGAAATTGGATCACCAAAATTTTATTTATAACTAGCTGTTACCTGCGGCTTCGTCCGCGTAGATTTTAACTAAAAAGTGTTTGTCTCCGCGGAACCGCCTTTTTTTTCTAAAAACTAAGTAGCCTAAGTTACTCTTTATAACATCAGCTATCTGCTAGCGAAAGTCCCGTCAAAATCGATTCAGCCGTTTCGGAGATTAGCCGGAACAAACAGACAGACAGACAGACAATTTTTTTTAAAATAGATGTTTTCGTATAGGTACCTTATATACTTTCATATGCATTAGATAAAAAAACTGTTATTTTGACATTACAAACAGACACTTCAATTTTATTTATTTGTATAGATATAGATATAGATTTTAAGTAGGACGCAAATTAAGCTGACTTATATGACAAAAATACTTTGGGCACCCGATCATCGTAGTAAAGTATATTAAATAAAATAAATAACCGCATGGATGATACTTACGTCGGTAGCCTCGTGTCCCATATAGATATGGTGCCGTCGAAGGAACCAGTGATCATTCTTTGGCCCTCATTAGGATCAAACTGCAGAGCGACGACTTCAGCCGTGTGACCACTGTACGAATGGATCTCTTGGCCTGTAAATCATAAATATGTTCATATTGAAACTAAACGTTATCTGAGACTTTGTTCACATCAATAATTAGCATGTAGACCATGGGTTTAAGCTAACTTCTATACGTAATAAATTGCATTACAATCAACTATTGGTTTTTCTGCAAAAGTATAACTATCTACTAGTTACATTATAGGAGAACAGAGTTACTTATGCGATTATATTATTATGAATTGCCAAATTCCAAGACTTTCACTGTAAGAAGGCGTTGGTGCAAGTTGTAATAATTATGCGACAGAAATATTACTTCAAACGAAATAGCACATTGTTGGTGTTATTATACAATTAAGCAGAGAATTTATCGTAGAATTTATTTACGGAAAATTAACTTAGGCTTTTGCTTACATATTTTATATAGGTATTCCTTTGATACTGGACTCTCACCATGAAACTATCATACTGGCAGTCCCAGAGCCTGCAGCTATAGCGATGCGAAATTATCCCTTTTAACCCATTCGCTGTCCCGTGATAGACACAATAGAAAATCTATTGTTATGTATCATATGTGATTCATCGGACAGGGAACCTGTTAATGTCGGTTGCCAGATCCAGCTTTATAAATGTTATAACTAAAACTATTTGAATCTTAGTAGTTTATACTGATACAATGAGAGCTATCGCACTTGAATTTACCGCTAAAGGTACTTGTGGATAGTAACGTCTCCAGTCCTCATACTCTGTAGTCACTTCATCAGTAACCAATTATCACCGCCAAATACGGCTTTTGACAGCAGCTGTGACAGGATTGACAGGACCTTACTCGCTAGTGGCGCTAACTGGTAGGCACAAAAACGATTTCAACCATTCGAAATGTACATTTCCACCTAAGATGCCCGTGTAGTTGAAAGAATCGCAAAGGTGGACTGGTGTGCATTTATCATAGAAACCTATTTCTTTTTAAAATGTTTCAATGTATATAGCGCGTGAAATGCTAATAATAATAATAAATACCTACTTATTACAAAGGTAATTATGAGTACATATAAAGGTAAGACATGACAACGTTCAAACGCTTATAGATTTTAGATTATATAAACAGATCAGATGGTATGAATCCACAATGAAGCCTTGACGGGGCCCCTGTGCAATGAGCACATCGGCTTAATCCATATAATTGTTTATTTAAAACGTGTGTTCTCACTACTAAACTAAATGCGGTGGATTTTACAAACATTCAATCTACGGACACAAAGAACACGCAGACTCGGCATAACCATTTGTGGATTACAGATATTGAATGAAACAGTCGCAAGACGAAAACCTAGGCGAACGTTTCTCGATCAGATCGGAGGCGTTCTGGACAAAGGCCAGGTTTAGAGCTCCTTGAACCGACGGGCGTGTATGAGGAATGTGATGAAAGTGAATGAAGCCAGAGAAGTGTGTCAGGATCGTAGCAAATGGAAATCCGTAGTCTCTGCCTACCCCTCTGGGAAACAGGCGTGAATCTATGCATGTATGTATGTATGTAGATATTTTTGCTCCGTGTGGTGATCGAACACAACACTCGATGCAACAGCAGTGGCGAAGCGACCGCTTAAACCACTACGCTATCCGCTAGTCATGTTCAAAAACATTTGCAATTTTTTTAATTTAGTATTCTGTCATTCTAATAAGAAATGTTGATTTAGCACACACCTCAACGATACCAGGTTCGCATAAATGATATCGAACTCATTGCAACTGGCTGGCTATATTTATGGTTTTCCTAGCTCGCCGAATAAAGCTGTTTTGCCCATACTTTGAGGACTCCAGAGGTGAGTTAAAAGGAGTATACTTGTTGATTTGGGATAGGTACTATAGATTTTACTCATTAGTTTAAATTCTCACTTCACTTAGGAAGAAAATGAATTAATATTGCATAAGTTCTGATATTGTTTTGACTAAAATAAGATAAAAACGAAAATGTGGTACAAATTGTGAACAATTGAGTGTCAAAAGACAGTCCACGGCGACGGGGCAGACCTAAACGGAGATGGCGAGATGACTTGGACGTCTTGAAAAGGGACTGGCAGGGAATGCCTTCACCTTCGAACAGAGTGGTTTGGAAGTCCAAGGGAAGGCTTTCGCCCAGCAGTGGGACATAACAAAAGGCAATGTAGTACGATAACTAGTATTTTATAATATTTCCTTGTACATATTAATTTTATTGAAGTATTTTTCTATCTACGATTGACTGATTTACTTGCACCTGTCTATTGGAAATGCGTACTGCATTTATAAAAGCAGAGGTGAGCAAGCATGAAGGCGCAATCGAAAACTCATAAATAATTTATGTTAAATTGGAATCTTAAAATTATCTATTACACTATACACATGATTACTTTATTATTGCATTTTATTTTTAAGTCTGTGTGTCTCTCAGTAACCTGTGAATGTGATGTTAACCTCTAATTAATAATTGCACTAGTTAATGTTTCATTCATTTTATTTTTAATTGCCTATGTGTAAATGTAAACAGTTGTTGGTTAACCAAGTAAATAAATAAAAATAAACTCATGGGATCGGATATCTGACTTGACAGTCTAATAGTCACTTCAATAAATATGAGCTTTATTAAATTTATTTCATAACTAGCTGACCCGCGCAACTTCGTCTGCTTCACATAAGAGAATTTTCCTAGTTTTTGCAATATTTTTCATTTATGCTCCGCTTCTATTGGTCGTAGCGTGATGTTATATAGTCTATAGCCTTCCTCTATAAATGGGCTATCCAACACTGAAATATTTTTCTAATTTTTACACGTAGTTCCTTAGATTACCGCGTTCAACCAAACAAACAAAATGTGAGTGAAGTCGGCGCGTGAGCGCCCCCGCCTTTTTATAAATGCAGCGGATGGCCGTTTCGCGCGTTAAACAACAATCAACCGTATAGCCGTACCCATACTGGCGCGGCGAGATTTGGAAGTTTTATTTCATCTATATCTTGTGTGTTTATAAACCGATTCCTATATATTTTTTTATAATATAAATATTAAAGTGTACTTTTTGAATATGGGAGTTTGATAAAGATATATCTATGTGAAATACAATATATTTATGTATTTTAATACACTTTGAAGAAATGCCTAACGATTAAACACGTTATTGTGGCTAATTTATAAAAGATAGATATATACTATTCAGGACTTTTTTGTAGATCTTTTGAAGACCATCATCTTTGTAATACATACTTTTGGTGTATGATCAACGTATGCGAGGATAAGAGCTCGAAAGCGCATTTTCGTCCGACTTGCTTCAAATTTATCGTCACTGCTCAGCTCCTATGTGTCTTAGCGTTATGTTATATAGCCTATAACCTGCCCAGGAGTATGGACTACAATCGTACCAAGTTTGGTTAAAATCCCTTCAGTAGTTTTTGACCCATGCGTGCACATACAGACAGACAGACAGACAAAAAATTTACTGATTGCATTTTTGTCATCAGTATCGATCACCATTCATCCTCCAATATTAATTTTGAATATATATTCAATGTACAGAATTGACCTCTCTACAGTTTTATTATAAGTATAGAAGATAATGAAATTACAAACATCCTTATATTACAAGCTGACGAGCTGAGTCCTGACACACCTAACTCACACTCTATCCGTGGGCACTAAGGTGAGACGCAAGCTCACAAGAAGAGAGCCTACTAATCTCCTTAGTTCTTAAAAATGCATGTTTGCTTATTTTTCTTTTCTATAATGTCCTGTAAGTATAACAATACCTACGAAAATGTGCCACGCTACATATGTACAATTCGATAGCCTGACTACGTCATTTTACGTCTGTATTCGACTCAACAAAATGTGGTAAATATCTTCTTACCGGTGTAAGCATCAAATAGCTTGGCAGTATGATCCATGGAGCCGGTAGCGGCCAGATCTCCCTTAATGCTGAACTGGGCTGCCACCACCTCCCCGCGGTGTCCCCAGAGAGTTGCCAAACATTCGCCTGTCTCTGGATCCCAGATCTTCGCTGATTTATCAAAGGACCCCGTCAAAATGCGATTGCTGTTAGTAAATAAAAGAATATTGATATCTTGAATATAATGGTTTGGAAGATTAATGGGCCTTTGGTTCTCACTGAATTTCGTTCGGTGGGTCCAAGCAAACGCAACAGTATTGCTACGTTATACGAAATTTATCGCGGCTTCTTTTAAAATTATTTAAATTAATAATTACCTACACTTTCCTAAACATTTCAGTTGCTTTTCAGCACCCACGGATAAGTGGAGATTAAGATGGTGGTCGTCTCATTGTATTGCAGTGTCCACCATCTTAGATTTACCGAGACCATGGCTCCTGAAAAACAACCTAAACGACGGGGATAGTTTAATTTCAATTATTATAATATTTCCCCAAACGTATTAATATATATTATTATTGTTACTTTAATTCAACTTATATTTTAGATTAGCTGGTATGTTGGTAGTAATTTGTAACTCTAAACAAATTATTTCATTCATCATTACATGGGGATTAGCTTCCAGTCAAATTAGTGCACAGTACATTTGAATATAATAGACAACCTTGATGACGCAATGCGGATTCTTTGTCATAATGGGTCATGAGCACAATCATCGCACCTGACAAACAGTTGAACGGTTTGCTCATGTTTATTGAGTTTGTATGTTTCGTATATAATATAAAAACGATTAGTTATTACGATAAAGAAGAACTATTAATAGCTGTCTGATCTGCCCGCCATGCATTACTAAGAATTTGTAATGGACTGTTTTGGTAGCTATAATTTTCGACATTGATACCTATATGTTGCTTAGAATTAATTTAATATAGTTTTATAATTAAACAGAATACGAACCACACTGGAAAATTGAATCCCACAGAGTAAACGACATTTTGATGTCCAGCCAACGCTTTTAGCTCTGTGCCTGTCTCCACGTCCCAAAGCTTGCATGTCCTGTCGTAGCTACCTGATAGACACCTTTGAACAACAGAAAATAACATATTAAGCTTCGTATCAAATGTACTTACTTGAAGCTTCCGGATATTAATGCTACCCCAGCCTGCAGCACTTGTTGCAAAAGTCAGAGTTAATTCTCGTAATAAATCCTCTTTAAGTTAAGGCTCCAAGCTAGAAAGATTGGAGCTCTATTTAAATCCGTTTTTATTCAGTTATAGTTTCATAAAATATGCAAAATAAAGCTAAACAACTTTTATTATGAGAATTGTCTTTTACGACGAAGGTAGTGAAAGGAGTACGCTTTGTCTTTTTTTTAAACTAATAAACATAATTATAACCGCCAATAATTAAGTCCATTTTAACCCACCTCTTATGTATTGCTTTACAAGGATATTATTTTATGAACCTCGCAACGTAAGTCATGTCACCTGTCCTGATTGAAGAGTTATTTGACACATTGGCAAAAATATAGTCAAGCACGTCAGGTGATTTCTAAGCCGACGTACACAGTACGTTACACTGGCTGGCGGTATTGTCACCATTCTCACGGCAATTGCCGTAGTAGGAGTGAAATCGTCAATGATTATTCTTTAATCGCTACTAATTACCATATCTATATCGTTTTTCTATTTTGTATGTACGTGATACCTTGAATCTCTATTTCCGATAATTGTAAGGAGTTCTTCATTTAAGCTAATGGAATGGTTAAATAAAAAAACTCAGTATCTCAGTACGCTATTATAAATTTCTTGTCTTTAGCCGTAGTCACAATGGCAAGTAGAGATTTCATTTATATTTAATAACTGTAAACAGTTGACCTATCAGCATCATAGTTAGATAGAAATCTTCATAAGCTTCATAGTTTTCAGAAGTGTAGATTACCGTGGCAAGGACTGCATTTCAAAAGATGAAGTTTGTCAGTTGTCAGTGCCGAGGTGAGCATCTTAACCACTGTTTATGGATTATATATATGTATACTTATAGTCTTACACCTATAGCCTTTTGACTATAGGTGCAGTCGGTGTAATACTTCTGTATTACACCCACATTTCGCCAAATATGGTCTTTGATCTCATGTGAGAAGGGACGAGCCTATTACCGTTTATCGGGCAAGGTTTCAGGCTCCGTGCTGCTACTGAAAAAAATTCTTGACAGAAAACTGAATATCACTTCGTCGGATTCGGTAATCGAAACCTAGATCTCATGCGTAGCATTCTCATATAGAGTATCTACAAACTAAAATACTTTAAAATTTACCTATTCCCAGTTTTATCGAAAGCCACATTAGTCAGTGGCAAGACATGCGTCATCAACGTCTTGTATATGTAGAACCTCTTGCCGGTAGGACCTTCGTGCTCGATGCGCTTCTTCAGGATGTCCAGACAATGCTCCAGCTGCCCTCGGACCTCGTTTGTGATCAATAATTCCGTCTTGTATAGGCGATTAGCAATTTCTTTGACGTTAGACCTGGAAAACATAACGTGAAATTTGAGGACGAATAAATATCTCTTCATTTCGTTACCATTCCAAGAAAAGTTATGCAAACCGTATTCTATAGCTTCGATAGAAAGTATGTTTGTACCCGAAAGGTAGACTATTAAACTATGTCCTGTTTACATGAGTACACAATGCCTGTTTAAGGAGCCTTGTGAAACCTACACATCGCAAACAAGACAGCGAACTTCTGTACGTCTCTTGTTTCTCCTTTCTAGCTGGTTTAGTCTTAAGTAAGGATTAATTGCATATTTGTTTACTTCTTGGATAGTTAAAAAAAAAGTGTAAATAAAATTATACCTACATTACGTTGAATAGTACATAAATAACGCAAGCATTGTGAAAAATAAAGATTACACAATCAATCTATGTCTTTAACTTATAACAAGTGAGAAACGGCAATGAATTGCCGTAAATCGCAGTGACGTCAGAGGTCAAAGGTCAAAGTCATTTCGAGGGGATATCGACACTAGCTGTTACGGTTCTTGAGTTGAAAGTTGTATAAAATACAGACAGACGGACAGACAAAACTGTTGTATAAGAGTTTTTTCGAACTCTAAAAATGTAAAGCTCGTACACGTATTCTGGTTTTGCCATACCTGTCATATGTTACATATAGAAATACTACTGGAAATAGAGACAATGGGATCAATCTACGGTGTAAAGTAATTAGAAAGAAAGTAGAAGCAAGGAATATAAAGCATCAAAGAGTTGAACTAAAATTACAAGAAGCAATTTTATTATATTTCTAACGAGTTTTATAGAGTTTATTTAATGTAATCCTGGTAAATAACTTAAAAGTTAGATAGACACTTCATGAATATATTTACCTGAGTAGGTTATATAGTTCCAAATATATAATCTTTTCAAAAATATAAATTTCATTCTTATTTAATTTTAAAAGTCAAAACGAGCTCTTTTGTCAAAGTTTTTAATGATGCCCAAGTCCTTTAGGAAGGAGACGTATTCTATGTCTTTGTTTCACGCGCCCATTCAATGCATCGACTCATTTTATAGGAGTCGCTACTGTGAAAGTGGATATTACTCCTAGGGCAGTACTCGTTCACAGGCTGTGCTATTCCTTTATGACCAGGCGAGCTGTATGCTCGTTTACTATAATAATAAAAAGAAGAAGCCACTTACTCCGAGTCTAAGTCTAGCAGGTCTATATCCTTACGCTTCATGGCACCTTTCTGCTCGTACTCAAGTATAATCCCAGGGGGATAATACCTTAGGTGGAACTTTACCAACTTCATGATGACCACTCAATGTTTCGCGTGCAAAATCATTTTTTTAACTTTTATTTTATGCGTAAAATTGTTTCTAAAATTGACAGCACTATATACATTGACAGTATTTTGTCAATAGCGCGGTTGCCATGGTGACGGAGATGTTTATGGGTTATTGAAGAAACAAGAAATAAAGTAAGGAGGTTAGTAGGTTAATCCGTGAAAAGTTTCTAAAGTAAATGGGTCTTCATGACTAAGGCAGTGGTCCGACCGCCAACGATGAACGAGAAACGAGTAAAACTAGAAACTATAAACGAGTTGACGGTTAGCGGGAAGCGAGTGTGTAGTTGCGATAGTTTTGTCGCCGGGCTATAAGCGAGTGTGCAAGTGCGACGAGCGATTACTCGCGCCACTCGCCCGCGGTCGCTCAGTCCTGTGCAAACCTGCTCGCGCAACCATAAATTTTGCATCCAAAATCGTCTTTTTTCCCCTCTAATTTTTTCCGTTTTGTCAGAGTTGCCGCTGGCACTACACAAACACTATCGTAAAATACATCGTCGTCGTCGTCTGAACTAGATAACAATGTGAGTTGCAATGATTTGTTGATATCCATACGTCTACTTTCAAAGCCGCACTGTTTAGAAATGATCATGAAAACAAATGATCAAGCGAGCGAGCATCGCTGTACGAGTATCGCTGAGCGAGTTTATTTTTGAAAGCTCTTGTCGCTCAGCGACAAAACTAGTAAAGCGAGTCGTCACCGGCAGTGTGAACAGTCAGAGAGCAACTTTTAATATATGCATCTCTTTCGTTTACACGGAATGTATATTATTTGTGCGTTTCTTGAGAGAGAAAATCGCCGATAGTTAGTCGTTTTCTCGCCGGCGCGGCGGCGGCGGTCGGACCACTGCATAAGCCTAAGCCATAGCATATCTGTGGCTTACGCTCGCTGTCTAAAGGGCCTATCTTTTGGACCGTAATAGTGAACAAGCATAGTGAACAAGCAGATTTACCATGAAAACAGCTATCCGAAACTTCGTATAGAACGAAAATACTTGTAATGAATTCTCTTCGGATTTGTTTCCTTTAAAATGCATTTTACTCCGTTGTTTGGACTGCTTCATGAGAAGGTTAAGTACAATCGATAGGTTACTTACCGAAATTTAGGACGAATTTCGGAATATATGTGTTTCACGGTAGGGACAGTTGGCAAGCAACTTCGGCATTTACGTTTCATAGTAGGCCTACAGGCCTCGTGCTACTTTGCCCGACCCAGGCCCTTTTGAACAACATTCATATCGCATTCATCGTCACTGCGCCGCCGACGAATCAAAGAGTAAAATCTGGAAAAGGATAACTACATAATATAATTGACTTCTAGATAACCGTTTAGAAAAAAACAAGCGTCATAAAATAATGTCGGTATTGCCGGACATCGCAATAAATTATTTATAGTCAATCTACGCATCCTTTCTACGTTTCACAACGAGTTAACCCAGTAGGTTTCAGCGTTGAACTTGTGTAACATTGCAGCGTCCGTTTGGCCAACATCCCATATGCGGTGGTGAAAAACGGACGATTAAGGAACATTTTGTTATGTGTTGAAACAGTTTCAATATACATAATTGGTACAATTGCACGTTCTAGGTGCAACACGTGTTGAAGTTATTTGTGCGATTGAAAACAATCGCTGTACGATTTGATATGATTTTGTAAATATACATACATACAATGGCTTATGTTAGGGGGACTGGTAAGCCTTACACATCTCAGAATTGGCGAGTACCGTACAGTAATTAAGGGTCTGGCCAATTCTAGAGTGTGTTAAGTTGTTAACTAACAAGGTTCTTGGGAGATCATAGCTGTTTAGGTAGGTTAGGTCATAGGTCAACCAATGTATACATAAATTCATGCCTGGATATTCCTGGAGGGGTAAGTATAAAATACCTATATTTCGCTAGCTATTATTTTAGATGTGACGTAATAGAGAGCGGGGATCGAACCTATTGCTTTCTACCGGATACAGTGCTACACTTCGTGCTGTTATGGAAATTTATTTGATGGATAAACCTTCATCATCATTTCTAGGTCAGAAATGATAAACAATTTATGAAATAACAAGTAATTTCGGCGATGTTAATAAACTGTTTCACTACTGTGTAAGAAGTTCCTCTCAGTACAAGATTTCAAATCGGTTGAGTCGTTTTTGTGTTAACCCCTTACAAACAAAGAAACAAAATATCAAATCTTTTCTCTTTATAATATTAGTATAGATGAAATTTCGATACATCAGATGTCTCGGCCGTTGGTTCAAACTCGAGACCTCTGCGTGGCAGTTCAACTGCTTACACACAAAGCGATCGCTGCTCAAACGAACCAAAACTTAGTGCGATCCTCAAATAGTTTTCCAAGTGGGTTTCATTTTGTCCTTTGCTTGAATGTTTGTAAAATCACCCGCGTCAATGCTAACTTTATAAATCCAACATACAAACATACTTACCTAATAATATTAATGGAGCGAAACGATTCTAGTTCCGAAAGTAATTTTAATACATACAGTAACATGATATGAGGGTGCGAACGCGTACAACCAGCAACATAAGTTAATAAACATCAGAGCAGCGATAGCTCAGTGGGGAGACCAACAGACTGCAATGCAGAGGGTCTCAGGTTCGAACCCACGTCGCGCACCTCTGATTTTCGGAAGTTATATGACTTTTCGAAATTATGTGCGTATTGATTGACAATTATCGCCTGCTCCGAGCCTCGGAAAGCACGTTAAGCCGTTGGTCCCGGCTGCCATGAACATCTATGGCAGTCGTTATTGGGAGAGTGTCGACATAAAGATCCCACTGGGTCGAAGTGTCGTCGGTCTGCACTGACTGGCCCCCACATAAGATAAGATAATAAACATCCTAACTAATATTATAAATGAGAATGTGAGTTTGTTTGTTACCCTTTCACGCCTTAGCTGCTTGATAGATTATGATGCAATTTCGCATACACGTTGTCAGGGGAACAGAAAAGGATATAGAGTACCTTTCATCCAGAAAAAAGAGCTGTTGTTAACATTTTTTGTTTTTACGTAGGAGAATGCATTGACACATACCCCTCTGCGAGGGCGGGTAGAAGGGTTATGTCGGGCTCACCGGGGTAAAAGAGGGATGTTAATGATGATAATGGACCTCCCGGTAATACCGACTAAACTTACCACGGTATTCCTCGACAAAACTGCAATCGGCGGGGCCGCGCGAATCACTTTCACATGCGGTCGCGACCCCGCCGAGGTTTCGGCCCGCCGCGCCGTATGAAACGGCAGGCCACTACACAACAAGACTACCCTTTGGTCACCACTATATTTAAGCCCTACTGTCCCCCCCTAGAGGGGAGATGGACTCGACACAGAGGCGCGCGTGGAAGCACACACGCCACCTCTTGGACCTGATGCTGATCGGATAGCGGGCAGGCCCATGAAGCCCACCACCCCCAGGTCAAAACTCAGGGTGGCTGGAGGTCGTCTCGCGCCCTCCGGCGCCCGGCTCTGCGGTTGGGGAGAGGGTTTAAGTGCTCCCTCTCCCGCTCCGCCGCTTCCTTGATGGAAATCCAGAAGGAGACGACGGTGTTCCACGACCTCTCACTCCGGACCATAGGCTGAACTACGCCCGGGAGCGAGAAGGCAACCAATCCGACTGCCGCGATCAACTCACGGCGCTGCGATGCGCAGGCGGGGCAATCTGGCCTATGCGATACAGGAACTTTCCAAAGCAATCGTGGCCAGTAATTACCTGTGTCAGCCGGAAGGTCACGGCCACTCCTCAAAAACGGGACTTACCACCACGGTCGTGGCGTGCCTGAGCTGTTGTTAACATAATCGAACCTAACGCGAGCAAAGCCGCGGACAAAATCTAGAAATAAAATAATAACAGAATTAACTAACATTAAAGAATATCCGTGTTCAGCGTATTGTGTGCTGTGTATGAGGTCTAGGGTTCGATTCTCGGGTCGGTTACAGTTTACTGGAGTTTGCTATCAAAAAATTCTCAACAAATATGTATATTATGATATGTATATGTTGACTTAAAGCAACGACTCCAGGAAGCCACTAATCGACCTTACTTGACCAAGATTTGTTAAAATTTTCTTATGTAGCTTATACATATAGCTAAAGTCAAAAGCGAGATACCTACATGTTGTAAATACCAAATCAACAACTATATATGATACTAGCTGACCCGCGCAACTTCGTCTGCTTCACATAAGAGAATTTTCCTAGTTTTTGCAATATTTTTCATTTATGCTCTGCTCCTATTGGTCGTAGCGTGATGTTATATAGCCTATAGCCTTCCTCTATAAATGGGCTATCCAACACTGAAATATTTTTCTAACTTTTACCCGTAGTTCCTTAGATTACCGCGTTCAACCAAACAAACAAAATGTGAGTGAAGTCGGCGCGTGAGCGCCCCCGCCTTTTTATAAATGCAGCGGATGGCCGTTTCGCGCGTTAAACAACAATCAACCGTATAGCCGTACCCATACTGGCGCGGCGAGATTTGGAAGTTTTATTTCATCTATATCTTGTGTGTTTATAAACCGATTCCTATTTTTTTTTTATAATATAAATATTAAAGTGTACTTTTTGAATATGGGAGTTTGATAAAGATATATCTATGTGAAATACAATATATTTATGTATTTTAATACACTTTGAAGAAATGCCTAACGATTAAACACGTTATTGTGGCTAATTTATAAGAGATAGATACATACTATTAAGGACTTTTTTGTAGATCTTTTGAAGACCATCATCTTTGTAATACATACTTTTGGTGTATGATCAACGTATGCGAGGATAAGAGCTCGAAAGCGCATTTTCGTCCGACTTGCTTCAAATTTATCGTCACTGCTCAGCTCCTATGTGTCTTAGCGTTATGTTATATAGCCTATAACCTGCCTAGGAGTATGGACTACAATCGTACCAAGTTTGGTCAAAATCCCTTCAGTAGTTTTTGACCCATGCGTGCACATACAGACAGACAGACAGACAGACAGACAAAAAATTTACTGATTGCATTTTTGTCATCAGTATCGATCACCATTCATCCTCCAATATTAATTTTGAATATATATTCAATGTACAGAATTGACCTCTTTACAGTTTTATTATAAGTATAGATTATGATAATAATGATATTGTTGAAAATAAAGAAGAAGACAATAACTAAATAAATTGTTTTGTGATGTTGAAAAACATATTGTAAATAATTGAATGAGTTTCTAGCCTGCTTTTTCTTATGAGAGCTTTACTCCTCGCATGGACATTTTGAATGCTAAATCTTTTATTATTATTTTATAATATGATGATTCCAGCCCTGTATTAAACTGTTTCAGTGCTGGGCACAGCCACTTTCTCAGTGTGAAAAACATTAGGCCATAATCCACCACGCTGGCAGTGCGGGCTGGCAGACTTTACATATCTTCAAAAACTATATCGAAAGCTCTTGGACATGCAGGTTTCCGCACGATATTTTCCTTCACCGTGAAAGCGAGCGATAATAAACTATTTAATATGCACATGTCTTCGAGAAGTAAGAGATGCACGCCCTAGGGTCGAACTCGAAACCTCTTTTTTATTTATTTATTATAATATTATTTTATTAATATATTAGTTAATTTACGTGTCCACAAAGTGATCACACCTTTTTATGGAAATTACTAATGTCTTAGATAAAATATATTGTACAAAAAAACAATGTTACCAATTTGGAACAGTCATTTTATAGTTGACTAGATGTTTCCGCGGCTTCACCCGCGTTTATCGTTACTGCGCCGCTCCCGTGGGTCATAGCGTGATGTTAATGCCTTCCTCGATAAATAGGCTATCCAACACTAAAATAATTTTTCAAATCGAACCAGTAGTTCCCGAGATTAGCGCGTTCAAACAAACTAACAAACAGAGAAACTCTTCAGCTTTATAATACTTACTTATTATATAACCCATATAATAAGTAGGTACCTAGAACTTTATTTCCACAATAATTCGCGACAGAGATACGCGGGATATTAGCTCGCGAACAAAAGACAGGTGGCCCACATAAGGCTCTGAGATGATGAAAAGCTGCCAAGAGCTTCTATACACGCGCACATATTTGTGTTACATTGCAAGCGGCTTCTAACAACTTGTTTTTGCTTTAAGTTGCAACGATTCAGGTAAGATTATTTTGGGTTAGTTGATTTATATACAACTATAGGGCTTTTTAAACAAACAATATTTTTATTGCAATATCTAGCTCTTTATGTAACAGTTACCTGCGTTTTCGATAGCGTTTTTTATTTTTCAATTCAACAGACCAAAAAGTATTTATTACTTACTAGCTTTTGCCCGCGGCTTCACTCGCGTTAATTTAGAATTTGACAATCAATTAGGGTTGTACTCTGCTTGTAATAATATAATTCAATCATGATTCGAAAGACACGTGGCGCCATCTATTATCATAAGAACGTTATTGTTGTTTTCCTCGGGAACAGTAATTTTTTAAACAAACAAACTTATTTTCGCTTTTATAATATTAGTTAGGATTAGGATTAGGAAGTTAGGATTAGCATTAGGATTAGGATTAATGCTGGTTTTATGATGAGGTGTTAATTTGTTACAAAAATTAATTTAGTCTCGTACGTGAATGCCTAACGGAGTAAGCAGAGGGTGTATCTTCGAGACCTCTTGTGTCAATACTAAGATGTAATTTTATGATAACGGCTAAAGCCGTTCGCAGTTTATGCATGATAGTATTGTTATGGTATTAAGTAATATTAGTTGCTGGTCATCGCTTCGTTAGCGTTACTTATAACGCTTATAAGCAATTTTTACCAATAAAATACCTATTTTGGGAAGTTGCTTATGGAACTTATCTTCTATTATTGTTTAATAGGTCAAAGCATAGACTGGAACTTTTAGCCGGCGTATCTGCCTCACCGATTATAACGATAATAATCAAGCCATCGTAGTTATTCCTGCGGCATCAGTTTACGCTTTCACGTGCTGTCGATCGTGGAGCTCCGGGTTCGATTGCCCGGACGAGCAAATGGTTTTGGGTTTTTCTATTAAGTCTCTGTATCGGCTGAGAGTTTAAAAATGTGGAGGCATAAGTATCACCCGCTTATTAAGTGGAACTTAAAATCATACTTAATGAAATACAAGTGTAATACACTGCTGTCTGCTCTCGTGGGTATAATAAGTCTATCACACGGGTTTCGAACCCGCAACACGCAGTCACACTTAACTCATTATCACTTATATCTTGCTGTCTATCTTCGCAGCTTCTAAATAGCCAATTATCTTTCTAAGCCAAAGTTTAATTCTCATTATAAATGAGATACAATAAGCCATCCATTACATTGATATAAAGAGACTGCGGTTTTTCTCACAGAGTGAGGCTAGGCTTTATTCATTGTTTGGTATTTCCGGCGAGAACCAACCTGTTTGTTGGACGCGGGAACAGAACCGGCTTCTGCGATTTAATGAACGATGAGTATGAAATATAATTCTCTTGATTTAGAGAGAGTAATATTTTACAATGTATGTGACTGCTTTGGTGGCGAAATGGTATGAATGCGAATGTTGTGTATGAGGTCTTGATACGATTTCTGGGTTCGGTAACGACGTGATTGAGTTTTTAGAGTTCGAAAAAACTCATAAACAACAGCTTTGTCCGTCTGTCTGTTATACAACTCAAGAACCGTAAGAGCTAGAGACTCGCGGTCAACGCCATTCGACTCAGCACAGTCGATATACCCCGAAATGACTATAACCTTTGACCTCTGATCTCAAGGTCACGTGATACCATTTTTTCAAACTCTAAGATTTACGGCAATTCATTGACGTTTCTCACTTGTTATAGTTGCTGCACGGATTCTGCGCTGTGCCCTGAAGATGGCATTAGGTTTGCTCCTATTATGTGAGATTTAAAACCAAAGCTTATGAAATATAGATGTAATATATCTCTATCTAAACTTACGGGGACAGAGGCGTGATATTATATGTGTATGTTATGGTGCAGTGATTTGCAGACTGTTGGATATTTCAATGATTAAAGATAAAGAGTGTTTATAAGGTCTTAACGCGCAAAAGCCTTCTCTCGCAGTTTGTAGGGCTCTCAGAGCTTTAGTGAAACCAGGAATTTTTGTCGCAGAATAGGTAATATGCGTTTGATGCCCTTCTGTATTACACAAAGGCGAAAAATGGCTTTATAAAAAAATAAAAGCGTGATTATCGGTTCAATTATTCTTTGCTTTGGATCCTACAAAATCCAATATTTAGTGAGGTTACTATTAACAGTTATATACCACAGAGCCGCAAGTAGTCAAATTGGATTAATATCTGTGCGAATAACAAAGTTATATTTTTTTTATAGTTTGATAGTAATTTGGTTTGTAAATTCTTGTTAACCGATTCAGCTAAATTAAAATGCTTGGTGACGGGTGCGATGGGTGAAATTCGAGGACTCACGACCTGTCAATGACGAGTTCAATGATTTATCCATTGAGATACCGGCGCTTATTTTATATTATTTAAGAAAAGTGTTCATTCAATCTTCAAATACCAAGTTCATTTTAAGTCATTATTGCGGCCATAAATAATATCAATACTGTACTATTTTAACTCTAGAACTCCTATTTTGAAACAGACCAATTACGTTCTTAACCCTGTCTACAACTCATACTGCTCATTAGACATCTAATAATAAACTATGATTGCGCTACCAGTCAGGCTTGGGTGAGCAGAATTAATTATTAGCACCATATCCAAGCCCTCATGTTTTGGGTGGTGAAGCATGAACCCATAATTACCCGCTAGTGGCAACCCTAGGCGTCCGGTCGGACAGGTTGCTCCGGTCCTTGACCGCTAGTCATACCTGCTTGGGAAACACCGTGCTTCTAACGATAGTTCAACTTCTATGGGTAAATTACCCATATTTTAGGGTGAATTTGTGAACTATATTGGTTTCATCAAATATTATGAGTTGGCCGGGCGGTTGAAACGTACATTTAAAATTTACTGTTATAAGTTTACCTACACGCTGTCGTCGGTTTATTTTTTCTGCACGGCATAAGATTTGGGTATAATTATTAGTTAGTTTATTTCCAAAAAGATAATACAAAATACATTGTAATCTTGACCCCAAATTAGACAAATCTGTATTTTGGAAGCCAATATAGTCTCCTGAGACCGAGAGTGCGATATTAACGAATTTCTTGCAACTTTTTTGCTAGCTATTTCTGTGTATGGTATCTAATTGAAGAAAAATAATAAAAGAACCTAATCTTTGGAAATTGCAGTTTTCTCAATGTTCTTATTAGAGGACATTCGGTTCCAATGTATTCTTTTGATGTATCTACTGAATTAAGGATTTTCGTTCACAATAAAAAAAAAATATTATACTAATTATAATTTTAATTATTTAATAAAAAATTGTTTAATAATAATTAAACAAAAATAAATCAGTAAAGGTCTTTCTTCTTCTTATAATTAAATTCTCATAATCAATTTCTTCTAATTATAATTAAACAATAGGTCAATAAATATGATCGTTGTTCAATAAAAAATTGCTGTTGTTGTTGGATTGTTTCTTCCCTCTTCCGCTTTATCTTCTTATTCTCGAACCTCTAACTCTTCCTGTACCACTTGTTGTTCGAGTAGTATTTCGGCGACTTCTAGTAAAAGACGATAGCGATAGTGATGGTGATGGGGCATGGCAGGTGTCAAAATCAGTCACATCTGATTCGAAGTTGTTAGACCGTTAGACATTACACGCTGATGGTGTGGTATATACGCTTCGTCATCATTTGAGCCACTAAAACCTCCCTCTGATACGTCCAGCTCCTGCAGAATATCATCTTCTATTAGCTCTTAAAAAAACAATAGTCGTGCTTAGACCGCTTGTTCTAAATTTAGGACAACCGAATGTAAGTAAGAACATCTACTAAACTTACAATATAAAGCAGTTATTTTTTTAAATGTCGAAAGAAATATTGCTTTATATTATTTAGACAACAACTAATTATGTATAAGAAGTGTAAATATTATAATAAATCTAATAAAATAGTGATTATTATGGATTAATTTACTCTTTCAAAACGACGCACGCGCTATCTGGTCTTGTGACGCCATGTTTACCTTATGCACATACTGACAGGACGTGATCTTATTTTAGTTTTATTCTGTAGTTAGGAAACATTTAATTCTACGCAACAAAACTATGTTTCGTAAATGATTCGCTGCAACAGATTTTTTATTGTTTGATGTTCTAAATTAAGGACACAAGTACTGAGGAGGCTATAAAGGTTAAATAAATTCAAGAATAATTAAACAATAATTTGGACATAAACTTTAGCACTTTATTTAAAGCAAACCAAGCTACTTGGCAGATACTTCTTCCATTTGGCGGCCTCGATGGCGTAGGGGTTAGCGTAACTGACTGCCACGCCTGAGGTTGCGGGTTCGATTCCCGCACAAGTCAAACATTTGTGTGCATGAACATGGATGTTTGTCTTGGTCTGGGTGTTTCTATGTATAATATGTATGTATTAACAAAAATAAAACAGTATAATTATGTATGTTTATCTATTGTCTAGTGCCTACCCATAGTACAAGCTCTGCTTAGTCTGGGCTAGATGGTGTTGTGTGTATGGGATAGAATATTGTTATTATTATTATTGTCGTCTTAATCTTTATTAAAATTTTATGACTTTTATATTGCAGACATCAAAACACATATGAAATATTTAAACAAAACATTTTTTAAGTAGATGCACTTCATATAAATGATTATTAAGGACAGGAAGTTAACAGCTAGAAACCTATAAATTGCTGTATTTCGTTATCAGTATTTATAGTGAGATTAAAATAATATGATTCTAACTCGGGTAAATACACTTTCTTTAAGTTGGTATCACCGGCACAATGCGCGCGCAGTCTGCCGTGCGTCAGGTGAACGTGCGCACGTTTCCAACGATTCCAAATTCAAAATTCGCGAATCCCGAGCACGTTTAACTTTTACTTTCTTTTTTTTATTATTACGTCACTATCGTGTTACGTTCAGTAATCGCGGCTCGTTTTGACGCAACCAGTGCTTTCAGTGATTAAAGTGAAGTGTCATTTTATAAAGTTTTGTGTCTCAAAGAAAATGGGATTTTGATATAACTGGAAATAATAATATGTAAGTAATGAATTTGTTATTAAGTAAGATCGTCATATTCAAAATATAAAAATATTTAAATAAGTCTGTCTTTTCTACGAACAATGGCTAAATTACCATAATTCTGTTCCCAATAAATAAATTAATTGTCAGAAATCTTTGTTTCTTTATGGTACTGCAGGAATAACCTAATGATACTTAGTAATAATTATAGTTACTTACTAAAATGCCACAATTTCTAATGGCTGGGCATTACACGTCAAGGTTTATATTTTTAAGTTCAATGCTAATTTGTGAAGCTGATTAAATTAAATATGTACCTATTAGGCACCGTATTTCACCTTTTAAATAAATATTGCATTATTTGCGATAAGGTTCATAAAAATTAAAAAAATAGCGTGTAAAATAAGGTTATTATAGCATTCTAGGACCCTCGAAGGTTTAGACGGATGCGTATAAAACCCGTTTCAGCCAGTTATAAAATAGACCCACGTGAGCTTACCGGGCACAGCATTGTGCTTCTATGTAGAAACTGGGACTGTATACTAAATAGGTGTACACAAGTGTGCACACGCATCATATCGCTGTACCATAGAGGCTGATATTAACTTTTTATATACTCTGAAGTTTTTGTTTAAAGATTATAAACAAAAGAACTCGTGATAAAGTTGTTTTATTTATAATAAGTAAACGTAACGAGATAATTATAAATACTGAATGCACACCTCGCCGCAGTCGCGTCGCTTTTGTGTTGTGGGTTCGAATCCCAAACGGGACAATTATTTGTGTGATGCACTAACAAAGGTTCTGACTCTGGCAGCAATTTGGATCCATAAACGTATTTATTTCTTCTATGAGTATAACTAACAATTTGGATTTAAGACTACTAGTATTATTGTTAACCCATCCAGCTAAGCTAAAATGCTTGTGATAGGAATGATTTACGTCTATAGGGCAAATGATGGGATTTAAAAATATGACCTGTCAAGCTACCGACACAGGGTTTAATCCTATAGCAGGAGTTGTCTTTTTAAAAAGATGTCCTTTTATTGAAATCGCATTGTACCGATTGCGGGAGTTGTTTTTTTAGAAAAGAGAAAAAGAAAATTTTCTTCATCGCGGCACTTTGAAGCGACATGATGACATGACCGAAGATCATACGCATCTTATAATTAATTATCTTGTTGACATGATGGTCCATTACATTTCTAGGACATCGATGGCGCTGTGGTCCAATTACACTGCCATTGCCTTGCCACTGGCTTATTGGCCATTTCGGTTGAATTGTGCTAAACGATACTTTCCAAAAATAATATTTCTTTAAGTGTCGCACATCTTTTTTCTGATCAGTTTCGCACTCAAATTATATGTATGTGTGCATATCGACACTTAAGGCAAAATATATTTTTATCGTTTCGCTCAATTCGTGCGATCAGATTCGTGCGAAACGACCAATTAGCCGTTGTGCACTACCTACCAGAAAGGGCATAACAACGTTTACTTAGCCAGCTAGTGTTTACATAAAGATTGTATAATATATTACATAGACTTGTTTGCAATGTCATACTATATGATAGAGAGACTATAAACTAACACAAATAGTTGTCTTATCAATGTCGTTAAACATGTCACGTTTATTTAAAAGTAAAGTCATTATTTATTGGAATATACTAAGTATAATTTATTCAACGTTATTAAACTTCAATAAATTATTTATTTATAGAGATTGTGTATAGTTCGGTTTGTTATGTTGTATTTATGAAATAGTAGCTTTTTCCGCGGCTTTGCTCGCGTAAAAGTAGGTTAGATTATGTTCGTAAATAGTAACAGTACATTTTTAAATGAAATGTATCCTATGTTACTCGGTGATAATATAGCTTTATAACGGTTAAAGAATTTTTAAAATTGGTTTCATAGTTTTTGAGTTTAATCCTTCTAAACAAACAAACAAACAAAAAATCAAATATAAATTGATATCAAGTAGTTACAGTTATGGTTGTGTTTTGACGAGAAGTTCGACAAAGATCCCGTTTTTCTACCTTTTAAGGACAGGTAAAGCCATTTCTTTGCTAATGCCGTAACCAGTTTTATGCGAATCGTTTACAAAATGAATTACATTCTTAAAAATATATATTGACATATTTTAGAATTTACATTAAAATTATTTAATAGATTTTGCCGTTATAGTGGACTTTGTCAATAAATTTCAATCTCTATGGTCAGTAGGTACTTTCCTGGATGAAAGGTATTCTCTCTCCTTTTCTATACAAACCTGACAATGTGTAAGCCAAATATGATGATGAACGGTCAAGTAGTTAACGCGTAAAAGCGTAACAAACAAACAAACAAGCTCACATTCGCATTTATAATATTAGTTAAAGCTACGAATTGTAATTAAATGTATAATAAAATTTTATATGTTTGCGTGACATTGCTTCAACAAAAACAGTTTGATAATAGCAACGTTTTGTTGTTCGTAGTTACATACCTGACATGGTCGGTTATGGTAAGCGGTTACCGTTGCCTGGCTATAGGTAGCCATCATATGCCAGTATCATTGCTGGTCAGACTACCAAGGCTGGCACTGATAGCCAGATTTCAAACAGTGCCAAGCACAACGCTTCCATAAGGATCTCTGTATCTACTCACCATTAAAAAAGGCTAGTATTTAACCGCACAGCAAAAAAATACTAATTGCACAGCAAAATATGCTTACCAAAAATACTAATTGCACACCAAAATATATTTAAAGAGTTCAAGTTCGCGGGGCTCCTATTTTTGGATGGGTTTAAGAAGGAACCTAACTTAACCTAACCCTTCCGAGACGGAATGCAGTGATTTGAGGCGTATAGGTGCTCGTTATGATATATTTTGGTAAACATATTTTGGTGTGCAATTAGTATTTTTGGTGGTCATTATATTTAATCCCATTAAAAAATAACGCCTACTTTACGCATAATTCCTTTTTGTTCTGTAGACTTTAAAACAACGTATAAAAAAAACTCCTAGACTCGGAAAACTGTTTATCGATCACACATTTTTTTAGTCTCGTGTGTGGATCGAACTTACAATACTCGATGCGATGTAGTGACGACTGCTTCAAACGTCTGCGACTGAAGTTTTTTAAATATGTTGGCAGACATTTTTGCTTTAGTAGTTACCAAGCGCGATTACAAACAGCAACATTACAAACACATAATTAACATGCACTCGGGAAAAATTGTGTATCACACAAATAATTGGTCCGTGTGCGATTCGAACCACAACGCTCAACACGGCGGCAGCGGTAACTGCTTACCCGCTATGCCACTTGAACAGTCAAATAAATATTTATACCTAGCCATCTCAATGAAGCCCAAAACGCTAGCTATTTCAATAAGTTAAGAATCAAACCATTCCCCTAGAGCAGTTTGCAGTGCAGTAAGAATGAAAGAGCTATTTTTAAATTGATTTTTATTTCCAACCAGTGGTCCATCGGGAACCTACGGCTCGGATCCAATATACTTTGAGTCCCTGGACTGTATCGGAAATCGGTTACTCGTATGAATTATGTTTTATTTTAGAAGCAATCGTGTTTATTATTTCTAAATAGAAAAGACGTCTGTGTAGTAGAGTCTCTAATAATACCTTCTGCTGCCTGTAGTCTGTAGGCAATGATATATTATAAGCAAACAATAAAATATATGATGAAAACGTTGCTTGCGATTACTATAATAGTCTTACGCCAATACTCCTGAAGGGGAAGACATGTTATTACATTTTATCTAGCTTTGGTGACCTATTCCACAAGCAAGTAAAATTGAAGCGTAAAAAATAATTAATTTAATTTTACTGGTTGATGATCTGTATCAGGCTTTCTTTTATGGAATACTAGGCACTCTATTGCTAGAATAGAAAAACGTTCCCATCTGCATTGAAGCTTCGTTTTCTACAGTTGCGCTTATTAAGGTTATGCTATCAAAACTAAACAGGGATTTACTAATTGAACGAGTAGCTGCACTGACGTTGTCCGCCAGAAAGTTGTTGTAAAAGAAGGCTTTATTTAGCTGCCTCGATTATTCTTCTTTTACTCTGTACAAAGCTTCAATATAATCGTTTCAGGTATTGCAAAGATTTAGATACTTACATAAAATACAGACAGAAAAACCTAAATAATCGTCTAAGCTTTTAAAACAATATAATAATAATTTAACATGTTAATTTCGATATTACAGAAAAGTTATTTAAAAAATTATATTTTTGATTTCGTTTCCCGGGTCAAAAAGGAATAGAGTCAGCTTCTGTCTGTATTTACATATGTATAATTAATTATTAGTATATATTAGTATGTACAATATATACATATCTATATGATATAGGAAACGGTGAAAATAAAATAAAGTTTGTTATATCTTACTCAGTTATCGACCGGTTATTTATGCTTATCTAATAGAAATTGGAGTGTACACGTCATGCACTACTAATATTGATAAGTGCGACTCTCTTACCAACATTATGCAACAGAAGTGAGTGCGAAAATAGCCTTGACACTTCAACTCGATAATTGAATACACGAACATTATCTTAGACCTGTATCCCCAAAGGACTAGGCATGTGTGTATTATATCCATGTTTCGCTGGTCAGTAGCCATAAGCTTCTTGCCAGTTCTTCTCATTAGTTCAACGCCCTTGCTTTGCTGAACACGGCAACAGGTAAATGTAAATTCACATTAATAAGTGTAACTTTGACGTTCATAACTCCATAAGTGTTACTTTGTGACCTACATGAATAAACATATTTTTGATTTTGTTATATTTTAAGGTTTCTTGTAGCAGTAGCCGAGCCTATTACTATCGTGCGCACAATTTTAGACTCTATGCTGCTATTGTAACAAAAAACCGGCCAAGTGCGAATCGGACTCGCGCACATGGGTTCCGTACCATTATCAAAAAAAAAGTTATTATATGATGTAATTAAATTTATGCTTTTCGCAATTTTTCCTTTATTTGTGCTATACGACGTTGCTTCGTACCAAATTTCAAAATTAGTTCACGGGAAGTACCCTGTAGGTTTTGATTCCCTTGAGAGTGTCGGATATTAGCAGCTTAAACGGCTGTATCTTTTGATTGCGTTGGCTTAGAAGTTTGATTTTTTCACAGCTCTAAGGGACAGTAGACCTGAGTATTTGATATGAATTTCAGCTTGATACCTCCACGCGTTCCTGAGAAAAAGGATCTTGACAGACAGACATACGGACAACAAAGTGATCCCATAAGGGTTCCGTTTTTTCCTTTTGAGGTACGGAACCCTAAAAACACCTAATATCACGATACCTGAAGCGGGAATCGCACCCGAGAACTCTACTACCACTACCGTACCTAGGCAGTTTTATTGGACACAATACCGAAAATTGCAGTGAACGTAAATAAAACATTTCATTCACTGAAGCCCTGTGCCTGTGAAGTAGGAAGGTATAAGGCCTTATTCTGAAACCGTAGGCATGTTGTTATCCAGTGCATCTGGGGGATGGAACCCTAGAAAATTAGAGAACATTATTACTAAGCTTAATCCATCTGACCAGAATGATTGCTTAACCTTTTGTATTCTTATACAAAAAGAATTTACTAAATAACTTAGAGGAATTGAAATGCATGTCAATTAAATACACAGATTTTAGTACCGCGCGGTGGCTTAGAGGTTTCGCAAATTTTGTGCATGTTCATATATCAATCAGTGATTTTGTCTAACATAGTCTTGACTGTCAAGACACCTCTATCCATAAATTACAATTTGTTAACAACCATCGGTGCTTCTCGAACAACATTGCAATTGCAAATAAACAACAAAAATGAATGTCTTCACATCCGCGCCGCGGTCATTGCGGCTCGCAATCATTCGCAGCCTTGGTGAGCCTTTCCAATACCGGCTTCAGAAGTTTGTCGACACAGGCCTTTATTTAGTCATCTTTATGTACATTTACACGACTGGAACTTATCTCAATGGTATAGAAATGATGAAAAGCTGGCAATCTTCTTTAAAAGGTTTAACTTCTCTAGAGAATTGGCTTGAGAATCTACTATATTCATACTGTAATCAAATTGGATGTTAGTTTATTGATAATGAACCAATATTTTTCGTTTTGTTTAGGGAAGAAGTTTAGAAAAATGATAGGCTTAAGATTTACGAGATTTTATTCATTATTTTTATTTTCAGCCTGTATTGTCCCACTGCAGGGCAAAGGCCTCCCTCTCGCTTTTCCACGTATCCCTATTATGCGCTAGTTTGCACCAGTCCCTCCTGTAGTTAATTAATTCGTCTTGCCATCGACGTTTTGGTCTTCCACGTTGGCGTTTAGCACCGTCTGGGATCCAATCTGTGCTGAAGATGCTGGTGTTTTTTTCATCGGCTTTATTTATAGTCTAATCAAATTAGAACTACCTTTTTTTTTTGCTAAGAGGAGAGGTTTACACAGATTCAAATGAAAGGCTAAATACTTACTGGTACAATTTTTCTTCTGCCTTAATTGAATTAGTTGCTTTGTCAATTCCATCCAGCCATTCTAACCATGTATCCATGAAAGCTGAAAACTATTCGGAGAAACGTCTTACAAAATCCATAAAAGTAATTTAATTTGTATACTGATTTCAATGCTTATTAATATTTAATATGTAAAATTTATATTAATGTATCTTGATGTTTGTTATTGAATTAAGCCGCCGCTTCATGAATTTTGATGAAATTTGGCACGGAGGCTGACTGCGACCTGAATAAATATATTACCGAATATCGTTTCCTTTTCCTAGAAAATCAATTCATCCTGGCAAATGGTTCAGTTCTCCTAAAAGTCCATTAATGATATGCTTCGAATAAGTAATCGAAGTCTAGTCGAACAAGCGAAGCTCGAAGTGAAAGCTAATAAGTAAATAAACTGAAAAATTAAAATATGTGTGTTTTGTTACAAAAATTTGCTTTAGTTGGATAGATTAGACTATTAGACATTATTTGGAAATTATATAACCAACTATTAGCTTGTAATCGACATACATATTATGATAATAGCTGTTGATAGCTCGAATTTTATTTATTACTTTATCACGTACAAGTCAATTGATCACGAATTGGCCATATAAGATGTACTCAGAGTTCAAAAACGTGATTTTATATCCATTATATACATATTATAAACGTGAAAGTCGGTTTGTTAAGTCTTTACGGCTAAACCGCCAAACGGATTTTGGTAAAATTTTGCTTCGAGATAATTAGTACACTAGAAAGGTTATATTTTATAATAAAACAGCAACGAAGTATTAAGTAATAACTAGTTTTTGTAGATTGTGAATTGTTTTGAGATTGCGATCAAATTTCTCACATTAGAGATGAAAGAACAACAGATGCAGCAAGATGTTTAATTAATGGAAATCCATTTAAAATCACCTTGCAGTAGATATTATCTATATATTAATACGTGAAGCGAAAACTTTGGATCCCTTTTTACGAAAATTGGGCGGACGGAGGAGTATGAAATTTCGCACACTTATAGTTTATACAGAGAAGAAGTGACGAATGCTAATATTTAAAAAAAATACATTAACGTAATGAAACAACACTACACGCACACAACCATGCATTTGACACACGCAGTCGAAGCGCGTAACTATGGTTATATATATCAATATATAATGACATAATATGTCAGCAATATCTTACAGGCAAACTTTGGTCGAATTTCGAGCACTAGGCGACCGCTAGTATCATTTAAACTATTCTCATTTGGTATTGTTTTGCTCAGAACTAGAGTTGTTGTTTTGTGTTGAGTTTTCGTGAGCGCACAGACACATAGGTATAATAAAAAAAATTATACGGGTATATATTATACATAATGTCTGTACATGTATCACTAAAAGATTAGATATTACTTTATACGATCAAAGGTTGACTTCAAGGATATAATTATTTCTTAGTAAAAATACGGTAAATATATTTTATTTTTGTACTAAGGTGCGCTCACATATCCGCGAATTTCTGATACGCAGCTTTATGTCACGTCCGGATTGCGAAGTTCATACATAAGTACATGTACTTCACTTAAGTGTTATACAAGAGAAAGTGATACGTAATTGTTCATGTCATCGTTTTGTCACGGAATAGACAATTATTATTCGTTCATCAGGATGTGTCACGGACCTGTGGCATTGTATACAATTTCTCGATTGAAATGCTGCGGTGATTTATTAAGTGACAAAAGCTCTGGTTGTTCTAAACACGTAATAGACAATTATTATTTATTCATCTGGTTCTGTCGCGCATTTTATATGCAATTTCTGTTTGGATTAAAATACAGGCGCGATTTTTTGTGTCATCGTGACAAATGTTCTGGTTGTTCTAAATTTAAGTTAGTCAGTTTTGTCTCTTAATTACGACTTTACATAGCTCTCGACGACTGTCATCGATCCAAACACGTAATACTTAAACTATAGAAATCCTTTATCATGTAGGTACCTAAAGGAATTCTATGCTAAACAGTTATAAACAATTATATTAATAATATCAGCTCTGTATATAAACTGTCTCGACTCTCGCTGCTGGGCACGGGCCTTCTCAGTGCAGGACGATTGAGCATAATTCATTACGCTGTCACAGTGCGGTTTGGCAGACTGCACATATTATCTTCGAGAACCTAATGGAGAACTCTCAGACATGCAGAGACACACCCGTAGATTTCCTCACGATGTTTTAAGGAACATAGGTAACTTCGAAAAGTCGGTCTTGGGATCGAACACAAGACTGCGTGACATTATGAAACTTAACTAGTATACTAGGTATTTCAAAATAAGCAATAGTATTATGATATCTCGTAACCACGTATGTGAGTAATAAAAGTGTCATAATTTAGTGGTGTTCAATGACCGACGTGACCGACATCGTATATGCGTACATAGGCATCTATTATATATTCATATTTATTCATACTCGTTTACTATCAAGATAAAATTATGTATATGTTGTTATTGTAATCATTGTTTAAGTGTCTGACTCATGCTTGTAACAATTAGGGACTATGATATGTTACTTATCCTACTTATATAATAAATGTGAATGTTTGGGAAGATGTTTGTTAGTCAACTACTTACTTGTAAATATTTTTGTAGATTTGGATAAAGTTTGGCATCTGTGAAGATAGATTGATGATGGTTCTGGGACATATAGGATACTTCTTATCCTAGTATGTATGTCCGTGGAATCCAAGCGAGGAAAGTCGGGGGCAGAAGCTATTTATTTTAATAAGGTACAGAATTGAATGAGTTAAATGTTTCAACTATAAACTTTATGCAAGTCACATATAATTATGTATTCGTACAGAGCCAAGATGTTCTTTCAGGTTATTGATTGAATAATTTATCATTACATATTATTAAAATGAGAAATAATTCTACTTAAAATTATTTTTAGGTTCAATAAGCAAGTATCTATTTCCGGCGAAAATATATTATGGCATCATCATCATCGAACTAGAGCCTTCTATGACAGGAATAAACACAAACATGTACTTTGCTTTGATAACAGCTATTTATCAAATCGCCTCTACCATAGTTAGAAGGATCGCATAATATGTACACATCAAATCATTTTGGTATTTAGATGAGCCATATTTTGTTAGTATCACGAAGTCTCTCTTATTGTATCTAGTAGACGTCATTAGCTATCCCTATTATAAAAGTATAAAGATAATGTACGCTATAAGTACAAATAACAAACAATCTCAGCTTAACTTTTCGAGGTTACAGATGCAACGCTTACCTAAATGTGACCTACAGAACTATAAAGAATTATCAAGATCATTCTCACTTCCCGAGATAAAAACAAACAATGTCACAAGTACTATATTGTAAAATTTAATACAGTTACAATGTCTGACAAATATGAGTAAAAAATGTAAAACGTCAATTACAGACAATAAGTATTTGACGTTAATATTTTTACAGTAATGAACTAATGAATCAACTAAGTATCACCTGTGGCAAGGTCTTCTTGTCTTTTCGCCTTGACAACGAGTCAACGAACTTTGTTCAGTCAATATAGACAAAATATTCTTTGTATTGTAAAGCTGGAATACACAATAGCACGGTAATAGTGCCGTTATTTGGAGGATAAATATTGGTACAAAACTGTGTTCAGATCTTAAATATTATCTAAGGATTGTGCAAATTAACCTGACTGTTGGATTGTATTTAATTAGTTTTTGTAACGAGTACAGTTTGTGTATCTGCAGGCAAAAAAAGAAAAAGAAACGGCGATATTTAGTGACAACTATAATAGCAAATCATAGTAGCACAAATGGTGCATTTGTTTGAGTGGTCGCTTGACCACTACCCAGTGTTGTATGTTTGGAGTACGATTCGATACCCACTGTACACAAAAATTGGATATGATTCACAAATATTTAACGGCGTCTGGGAGTTCTAATTTCCGTGTTTTTTATTTTATTTATTTAACAAGGCAACTCTCGCTCTCGGTATGATTTCTGTGTCGTGGAAGACTTTACAAACATTTCAACAACGGACACAAAAAACATCTAGACTTGGAATAACAATTTGTGGTTCACACAAAGATTTGTCCCGTTCGGGGATCGAACCCACAATATTCGGCGCAGTGACATTGGCGAGGCGACCACTTAAACGACTACACTATCATCATCATCATCATCATTTCAGCCTATTGCAGTCCACTGCTGGACATAAGCATGCAGTCAAATTTGAAATAATCGATTAACTGAGAGTACTGACCTCCCATTCTCGATTCTAATATACATAATTATGTTCATGATAGATGGACGATGGCGTTACGTGCTATCCGAGGATGTCACGCTTTGATATACATATATAGTGTTTTCTAATAAACAGTCGTTTCTCTAAGAATAATAAACAGCAGAGAAACTATAGAAAACGCTCTACAAATAGATAAATTAATATTCTGTAGCGCTTATAGCACGTGGCGTAGACATGTAAGGAGAAGAGAATGTTTGGTAAATAAATACTTTTTAAAATATGTAGCTGTGGCGATTTAAGAATATATTAAATGCTGGGACAGCAGCTACATCTGCACATAGGAAACTTGAATAGTCATGAACGACCTCCTGCGCTTTTCATTGTAACTTTATACAATCGGTTCGAATCGGTTAATCAGAATTTACGATGTTTTTTTGTATTACCAAGATGGCAAACAAGTATACGGCTCACAAGCGGTTGCCGTGGTCTATGATGGCTTGCAACAACAGAGCCTGTATCACTTGCGCGTTGTCGATCCTGACAAAAAATGTATCTATTTCCATCCCATCTTTGGATGAAAGAACAGATATGGAAGAGGTATACCTCATACTCAGCGTCACATAGTAACAGTGTTACTTCTTAAGCGCCAGTTTCTCGTCAGAGGATTTGAGGATCCCGGCCAAGCTGAATCCTTTATGTAGTCACCAAATTGGCAGACTCTTCCACTAAACGTACCTAGCTAAGAATATTCGTACTAGGATTACCGTTCTCTAGTCTACAGTATGTTGTGTTATAAGCTAGTTACGCAAGAGAACGCGGAAGATTTCAGGCAATACGAGTTACACCATCTCAGTCAGGAAATTAATGAAATCTTATGTACATTTATGTGGCTAATGTGTTGTATATCTATACTAATATTATAAAGCTGAAGAGTTTGTTTGTTTAAACGCGCTAATCTCAGGAACTACTGGTTCAAATTAAAAAAATATTTTGTCGAGAAAGGCTATAGACTATATAACATCACGTTACGACCAATAGGAGCGGAGCAATAATGAAAAATGTTGCAAAAACGGGTAAATTCTCTTATGTGAAGCAGACGAAGTTGTGCAGACAGAATATTCAGTCAAATCCGGTTAGACTAGAAAAGCCGACCCCAAGTGACTTGGGAATAATAAAGGCTAGGAAGAAGAAGGGCAGGTAGAGGTGTAATACATTCTCTTTTGGCCAGCTATGGTTTAAGGTCCCACATTATGTGGGGCTTATTGCCGTTTGCCAGACACAGTTCAGACAATGCTGCTATTGAGAATTTTTTGACAGTAAAACCTAGTAACACAAAACCTCATACACATAAGCTGCATAATTTAACGCGGCGCCACCTAGTTATTTACGGGATCAAGAATTGCAGTTCTCACTCTCAATACATCTACATATTTGTCAGAAACATCAAAGAGAGATTCTAGGACTTCACAATCGGCTAAAACATAAGCGCATACTTATGCTACTATATACTAATGAGGCTATAATATAAGGTGGTAAATAAATAATTAATAAAAATAAACAGTGGCAACACTCATTTATTTATATCGTCTTGTTATACGATGATGTTTGTTTTCTTTGTTAACTGCACCTTTGGCTCAAGGCCGAGTGTAGATACACCTGGTCGTGACTTATAGGTGACATATGCTGCATATTTTAATAACATATCATTTTATTTGCTTTAATAACATTGTTATGTGAGTAAGAGTGAGTGGCAAAGAAGCATAATACCCATTTGTTGTTAAGTTCTCATGGGGCCTATGACACCTAAGTTCTCTAAGGTTTCTGACTACTCTAAAGTTCGGCACCGGCCGCTTTTAGGTATATGGTGCCCCTGTACTTTCTTTCCTTGCCTTTCGTTTATCCTAAGTTGATAAATTATCGGTTCTCGTAAGGTCTTATCCACCCTAAGTTTGCTTAGAAAAGTAGGCTTTTAGCGATATGAAATTGTGTCTATTCGTTGCCATTGCCTTAATTTTTATATAAAAAAATATGTATTTTTTAGTTATGACGATTTGGTGTACAAGATTATTTATCTAGTCAAGTGACGTTGAACCAAACTTTCGACGTACTTATTTCTAGATGCCCCGTGCTTCTATTAAATGCTCCACCACCACCAGTAAATTATAATTACACTTGCCCTATTCGGCAATCGAACCTGAGTGCTCACGATCGGTCGCAAACTTGTGCGCAGGTCCAACGAGGCACTTTGGCTGGCCCAGGGTATTAGTATCGCTATGATACTAAACTAGCAGTCTATCCATCACTGTTTTGTTATCCCACTAATAACCCAAGACCTAAACTCACTCACTCGATTACTAAGTGCAACCGGTTATAAGTGCATCAGTCATAGCGAGTTAAAAGTGCATGAAATTGCGTCATTACTTACGTCATATAACTGCATTGGTGGCAAGCTCACCTTGCAAAACATGTACAATCTATAAAACGAGACTCATTAACACGCTTACTTGTAATCGTTAACCTGTGAAAGTTGAATATCATTGCATGGATGGTGTGGTGAGTAAGCGGTTCTCTCGCCGTTGCTGTCTCGCTGAGTGTTGTGGGTTCAAGTCCTACACGGGTCCACACTGTCCAGTTTTATGAGATCTAAAAAAAGGATTAAATTGTGTCCGTTAATAAATTGTAACGTCGTAAACACCTTGTGACACAGCGCTGGATCCCTCGTGCAGGAGTAGTGCCGTTCAGAAACCAATAAAAATATTTTACAAATCTAAATAAATATACATACTTAGTTCTGTCACTCCTTTTATTTCTTAAATCTTTTTCTTTTTTCTTTTATAAGAGCGGCAACGCGTAATTGATTTCCCTGGTATTGTACGTAATCACAGGCTTAATAGTTACCGCTGCTGCAGGTGGTTCGTCTCCGGTCGAGGTCTTGCAGAACCAGGAATCTTATTAGAGATTTTCATACCACTCATTGCACGTGTGAAAAAGATACACATGTAAATTCATGCGTTGTTTATTTTGTTACTGTAAAATATAATAATGTTAGTATTATTCCACCGGATTTATAATCTCAAAACAATTTAAAGCAAAATTGGCGAGAGACTAAAGTTGGAAGCTTCCTTTTAGCCAAAAACGCAACTATGTAGTTTCTGTAAAAATTTATCCAGAATAACGAGTGCCTGGCATCAAAGCACAGATTACTTTATGCAAATTCTGCGGAACGTGAACCTGCCATGTAATGTGTTAAAGTTATTTTTTACGTCGCGTGGACATGAATATGCAAGGTGACACGGAATCATGTAAATATCAGCCTTGTAAAGCTTTGCTGTGCCAATTTAGCTCCATAACTTATTTTTATGTACTTTATGCAAAGGTACTGTATTACGTATTTATAGAATGATTAGCTTGCCCGCGTCTTCGCTCGCGTAAAATGTAGGTTATTTATAGGTTATCCCTCGGAAACAGTACTTTTTTCTGGATAAAAGGTACCCTCTATGTCCTTTTCCGTATCCCTGACAACGTGTATCATGCGAAATTTCATAATGATTCGTCGAGTAGTTATGGTGTGGAAGCGTAACAAACAAACTCACATTAGCATTTATAATATTAAGTTAGGATTTATAAAGGTGTTATTTGGTAGCTTACCTTGTGTTTAAAGTCCCTGTTGCCTGGTTTTTTAGACTAAGCAGTATATTTAATTATGTTCTCCAATAATCCTAAATAATTTACTTTTAACCAATAATCCTAAATACTTTTTTTGGAGGACTTACTATATTGATTGTTTATAATAGCTTGTACCCTTCATTTTTTATGTAAATTTAGACTCATAAAGTTTGACGTTCATAAGTGTTACTATGTGATCTAAATGAATGAATGATTTCTGATTTGACTTTGACTTTATATTATTTGATATAATTATGTACATGTAACGTGATATGTATGACGTACCTACTACACATTTTTTCGTCACGCCAGCCTTGATTAATGTCGCTTGGTACACTGGCATTAACAAGCGCTATCCGTGAAAATGTTTATGTTGATAACACTGCTAGAACACGTTTACCTACCCTTCACAACCTTTTTTTTATTTTTTTATTTTTTCCTACAGCAAGTTATTCTGTTTGTTATTTAATAGATTTTGACCACGGCTTCGCTCGCGTTAATATAGATTTTATCAATAAATTTCATCGGCAACAGTTCTTTTTTTCTGCATGAAAGGTATCCTATGTCCTTTTCTATACCCTGAAACAAGTATGCGAAATTTCACGATGATCAGTGATGTGGTTAAGACGTGAAAATCTATCAACCAAAAAACCTCACATTCGCATTTTCAATATTAGTAAGGATAACCCGACCTGATGACAAACGATAACCTATGGCTTTTGCAACATCTGTCTCTTGTGTTTTCGAACTCACTGCAGTAACAGCGCAGAATACACTGATCGACTGCTAACTTCACAATGAGTCTAATAACGCACGCTTACTTTTTTGCGAACCGATATGCTGATACAGCTTTAAGTAGTGTTAGAAAACATAATATGTTTTCTTACTTCTTTTGAAAGGAGGTTAAGGGCTATGGAACGCATATGGCTTATTGTTTACACGTATACTTGATGCTTTTCTCTTTTCAAATATACTACAAGCCAGCCATGCCATTAGTAAACTAATTCGTGAAACCATAAGGTGTGAAACGTAGGTTTAGGATATATAACACACCGTAGAAATACAACACAAATTTAATATTAGATTTTTCTTTATCAGGCTCGCACAGATCGTCATGGGGTATAAGTTTTCACTTTCCGTAAAACAAAACCGGTCCATGTTATGTAGAATACTTTACTTATCTGAAGTATGCTCCGCGCACCGTGCCCTATTCAACTCGTACCCACGCCTGCGGAAAACGATACGAAATCGGCTTTTCTATTAAATTACATTTGATACGGTTGAAGATGTTGGAATAGGTTAACAATATAAAATAATGTTTTGTGTAAGTAACTGGTTAGTTCTGCTTCTTTAGTCTCGCTGTATGCGTTTACGGTTTCATTTGCTGCTCGTGAGGAGGTTAATCAGTTTGTGAGCCACTATTTCTGTTAACACTTTATTAGCATCAGCTCGCTCAGTCTCGCTCCATGTTACGTGGGACGAGAGGATAAGGACGATGAGGTGTTAAAAACGGCTGGCGTTTAAATGTGGGTGTCATACACTTCTGAAAACCCATTTGGATATACAGGCGTAGGTCTACAATTAAAAAATATATTTATCACGGCTATAACTTGCATACACATCATAATAAAATTAGCAGCTAATGACAATACCTACGTCATTAGTTGCTATTGAATAATTAATTATAATGTGTGAGAAGTTTGTATTATTGAGTAATCGCTTAAAATAAAGTAATTTTAAATTCATTTGCTGCAACAAGTTTTCTTATCATACTTTGAGTGTTAAATGTTTATCCTTTTATAACGTATTAACAGAACAACAGATCGAAATTATATTTTGTAAAGTCATAGTTTATGGGCCTTAAAGTGACATGACTGATGCAATGTATAAATACAGAATGGCTTTTTTACTTGAGATATGGGAATAGGAGTCGGTGGTAAAATGTATTCGTTCGAGATTAAAGTTAGTTTATACATTTACTAGCTTTTTTTTATTTTTAATCCTTAGATTTCCTCTTCTTCAGCATCTCTTGCTTTATTATGATAGGTAATCTGGAAAATACATCAGTATGCGTTTGGTTCGGTGAGTAAAAGAGCCGGAAGTCTAATCACGTCCTTGTTTTTTTGCTTCCATTTCTTCTCCCAAGCCCTTTCCATACATCTTTATATAAGTATATAGTAACGGTAACTGTTTACAATTAGGCAACTGTGTGCTTGTTTGCCACCTACATACATACATACTTTATAGTAGGCAATAGTTTGGTGGTGTTTTACTTGGAATTGCTTCTGTGATGTCTAGATAGCACTGCCATGACCAAGGGCGGCGATTACCGCTTGGCTTGTCGTAACAGAAATATTTTTTTTTATTTACTTTCTTTGCGACTCTTCTGTGGTGCCTATTCAACCAACTCTCGTCTTAAATAAAGTGTATTAAATTTTATCTAAAACAATATCATTAACACGATCTGCTGTCTTTCCTTTAATTAGAATGAAGATACTATTTTGCATAATGGAATATTTATCGCCAATTGTAGAAATAGCCTGGTGCAAGCGGATGTTTAAATTGGCAGTAAACATGTTTTTAATTTCGTATGCCGAAATTACATACGTTCTACATTACCACTAATTACCAGTAGTTAGCCAATCTAAAAGCTTATCTAAATTAATTTAAAGAAAATTTAGATTTTCTTTCAAAATTGCATTTTAATTGAAATAAATGATAATAGACGTGGTTGTATATAAGGAGAAATGCAAACTGTGACGCTTAAATAAAAAAGAAATTCATAGTTTAGAAAGAAGAAATAATTACGTTTTTAGTGAAATAATTTAAATAATTTATCGAACATCAATAATTTTAAATTATAATGTATTTCATATTCTTTTAAAGTAGGTATATAGTTTTTGAATATTTTTTTACAAACTAGTAATCCCAAATATATTTTTGGCCAGTAATAAGTAGTTAGCTCTAAAAGAAGTTTTAACACAAAAGCTTTGCACCGGGATCACAGCAACAACTTTTTTAGTGTCAGGAATCCATAGGCTACAGTTGCTTACAGTAAGGTTGGTTTTATGCTCCTGCCAACCCCCATGTTTACTATTTTATTGCATAAGAATCCTTAAAGTAGTAAATGTTTATTTTTTATTTTGCTCTTCAAAATGACCACACTCCACCTGATGGTAAGCAGTCGTGTGGTCTAAGAGCAGTGGCCTCCACACCGCCCCCACAGCAGCCGAGGCGATGTTGAGGTCTCTACTTTGACGGTAATGTATGTAATTAAATGGTATAGCACGAATAACAGGATTATTAAACAACATTATGTAATGAAACAGACCTAGGTAGTGTTTGTTGTTTATGATGCAGGCTTTCATCATAAACAACAAATGCTATACCAAATTTCGCTGAATTCAAAATGTCCAACTCTCACTTGACGCGAGCGTGTTTCGCTGATTGTTAATATTGTTATACAACACAGGTAACAACAGGTGTGTTATGTTTGTTCACTGACACAGAACCGGATCGATCTGTGACGTCACGCGTAGAAAGGCGCGCGACCGGCGCGGCGCGTGCGCACCCATATTCGGATGTTATTAATTTTAGGGTTGCCACGATGTGTAACAATATTAAGGAAAATGTGTATACATTATACACTATAACTCTCGACGGTTCAACCCGGCACATTTATTTATTATCATTATTGTTTTAAATACCACTTATGTATTATCACAGCGGGTTTTCCAAATATTTAAACATCGAAGACAAGAACTACTTGATATTCGGAAAAAGTATCTATAAACCACATTATTTTTGTCTTAGGAGGTATCGATCGTATAATATTTATTTTGGCTTATTGTTAAAGATAAGGTCAGACTTTTGCATCATCCGTGCAGACAACATAATATATAAATAATATAATAATATTCTTGTTAGAAATATAATATGATGATGTGTGTTTTGTTGGCATATGTCGACGTGCCTAATAATGTTACCTATTAACAAATAGCAATACTTTTAATGTCTTCGCCTATTAAGAAACACCTCCTAAATAAATTTATCTCATAAAATATTATTTTCGAGATTGCTTTCATAATAGTAGCAGTGAGCATGAGGTACAATATGAAAAAAAATAACACACAATTAAGACACTTATTGAAATTTTATGTTCAAATTCAAATTTAAGTTATTTTCATTTGTTAAACACAGGTTTATAAAAAGATCTTACAAAAACAAATGGAAGTGTAGTGCATAGCTGTCTTGCCAGTACAATCGGCGTACAAAATAATAATGAAAACGTAAATAAATCAAATAATTAATCAAAATAAATCTAAGTCTGAATTACATTTATAATACCAAAATTAAAGAATAACTTAAAATAATTAACAAAACGTGTCATTTAGAAAGACCACACAATAAATTATATAACCTTTTTCTAAAATGTTTATATGCCTCCGGTAGCTTGTTATAGATTTTTGGAGCTTAAACTATAATCGTACAAAAATATAATATTGTATAGTAAAATTACACCTTGCATGTAGGGTTTCCAAGTGCTCCGACATTTCATCAGAACTATCCTAATACTTTATTAGATTTGGAAAAAGAGATTTGGTTAATACTCGGTGCGCCTATGATGCTTTTTGAGTGTCTACCAACATAGAAACTCGACTTTGTCGAAGATTAAGTGAAAGTCCGAGTAAGAGTTGTTGGATCCTCTATCTTCTTTTGTATTACTTATCGTGAAAATATAGTTACTCACATTTATTTTTCTGGATTCACTAAGCCGTTGAATGAAACAAATACAAAATTTATATATTAGTTATTATAACTTGTAATATTTTTTATTTTCAACAGATTTTTATATCGCGTAAGGGTCTAAGACACACTCGTGCTTAATGTCAATAGTTTCTGGCGTTTGCTGTAGAAACGTCACAGATATTGTTGCATTTATATTATTATCACGAAGCAAAATTTTAAATTGAAACGCATCTTTTAAAATGAGACATTCTGTTTAGAGTAAATATTAGTGAAATCCGGTCTCTTTGAACATGAATATTTGAACAGAGAAATCACAAAATTCCAATAATATTAGCGGCGATATCCTAATGCTTAAGACATACGCAAAACGATCTAGAGGTGATTAATAGCTTCTGTCTGCATCAATTGAACTTATAGAAATTGATACATACGATTGGCTATTAAATTATGATGATGATTTATTTGTGAAACCCTTATAATACAGTTTAAGTACAGAACACATTAATGATAGAGTTAGAGGGAGCATGTTCGCCGAAACGTTCTTGTTGCGATTTAATGACTGACCGCTCGATTATTTGGGATTTCACCAATTTCATTTTTTGGATGGTTCTCTCGGCACCACTGTTGGTGGTTTAAGTGACCGTCTCACCCATGCCACAGTGACGAGTGTTGTGTCTTCGATCTCCATATATATAATATTGTGTGCTCGACAAATAGTTATACCGAGTCTGGATATTCCTTGTGTGCGTTATTTGAATGTTTGTAAAGGGCTTATGTTTAACTTATCACCAGATATAATAAAATATAACAGTCAAAAATAGTAAATGATCACCAAATTGCATAGCAAAATATATTTAAAGAGATCAAAATAAGTCGACTATTTTTTGGTGGGTTTAAGAAGGAACCAAACATAACCTAACCCTTCCGAGACGGAATGCAGTGACGAATGATATTTAATCCCTTTGTAAAGTGCCCCGTACCGTAATACAGGAAATACTTTTGGCATGCGGGAGTTGTAAAAAAACGGTCTATAATTACGACGATAACATTAAAGTATGGTAGATACAGTATTATTGACTTTAACACACTGCTGCAAACATTTAGCTGAACGAGCGAGTAATCTTTTTGGACAAATCAAGATACTGTCCGTAAATGTAAATCCTTAATAGGGTAACCCTACCAGTATGTGCGTACGCGCCTGATCGTCAATTCCCATGACGCCTGTCATTGTTGCATTGTGCATAGTTTCAATATGAAACGTCACTATGGAAGCGAGGGGGGAGGTAGTGGGAGGAGCCACGGGAGTCCATTGTGACTGCGAGATCATGGAGTCGAGTCACGTGACGTTATCATTAAAGGTATAGGAATGCACCGCACATGGAAAAATACGGTACGTCAATTGGACGTACTTTCTGAAAAACGTGCCAACCCACACTCGGGTTAAAATCGAGTTATTATTAGCAAATTAGTCACGGGGTTACTATTTACTAGCTGGAACAATTTTGTAGCTCTACTATCACTCTAAATATGAAATCATGACTTAGTAGCCCAACCCATGTATGAAGAAGCACTACGGGATTGAACTTCAATCACGATTATCTCAAAATGTTAACTTTGTGGGTTGGAACGTTTTTCAGAAAGTACGTCCAATTATAGAGCAATTCGAATAAAAATGAATGGCGATAATGTTACTTGCATTCGTATTATTAAAATTATGTTATGATTGGATAACAAGGTCGATATGGCCGTTTTATATTCTTACTATCATAGTGGTAAGTGTGGTAGTAAGAAGAGGATTTCTTTTTTTAAAGATTACAATTAATTAGAGCCATAAAGTACTAGTTTTCCTGTGAACCCCTTCAGCTAAGCTACATATAATGCTTATGTTAGAGATGGGTCGAACCCGCGACCTCTCTTTCGTAAGACCAATGCCTTATCGATTAGGTTAGACCCGTTTTTTTATATTTATACTAGCTGACGCGCGCAACTTCGACTGCTTCACATAAGAGATTTTTGCCCGTTTTTGCTACATTTTTCATTTATGCTCTGCTCCTATTGGTCGTAGCGTATTGTTATATAGCCTATAGCCTTCCTCGATAAATGGGCTATCCAACACTGAAATAATTTTTCAATTCGAACTAGTAGTTCCTGAGATTGGCGCGTTCAACCAAACAAACAAACAAACAAACTCTTCAGCTTTATAATATTAGTATAGATATTTATTGCTTGTGTTACCAAGAATGTTTGGATACGGCCCTATGTGGCCCACCTAGATATGTGGGTCACTAGCTCATCTGACACCAACAAGAATAAAAAAGGCTCCAGTATTGCCTAACTTGCAAAAAATGTATTGCTCTAACAACGTAATGGACAAATTCTTGTCGACTTCAGTGTTTTGTATATATTAATCGCGGTTATTACATGCTCTGCTGTGTATGAAAGAAAAAGATAATGGACTAATTAAGATAATTATCGTTAATTGACTGTTAAGGTAAATAATTTATGGCTTTGTGCGGGCTCGTTGTTCTTTAGGCGTTACTTAACCTCTTTGTATTTGTATATAGGCTTTATAATCGTCTAATCCGCACCTCGCCAGTATGTATCATATGTGAACAAATTAGGGATGAAAAAGTATATTATCTATTGATATCTACTCATAATGTTCTGTGTATTTATGTGTGTCAATTTATATCCAAATCTTCTAATCTTAGTTCAATGATTCACGTATACTTGAGTAACAAACATACAAATATCTTCACGCACTTTCATATAAATATGATTGAAACCGCACTGGGTCTTTATGGTAGACTAGATGTGCCCGCTGTTTCACCCGCGTTTATCGTTACTGCGACGCCCTCGTATGCTGTTATATATAGCATGATGTTATATAGCCTATAGCCTTCCTCGATAAATAGGCTATCCAACACTAAAAGAATTTTTCAAATCGAACAAGTACTTCCTGAGATTAGCGCGTTTAAACAAACAAACAAACTCTTCAGCTTTATAATATTAGTACAGATACTTATGTATGTATGCGATATAAAACTGTCTCACGCCAATATACCAGAAGGCAGACCAGGCAGAAGTATTACATCAAAATTTATCTAGCTGTGTTTTTAAATCACACGTAATGGGGGCCGAGTCCCTTGCCTTCTACCAAGAACAGTTCCAGCTTGCGTGCTGCAGTTGTGAATTTTTAGAGTCAACATTTTAATGACACTCTGGCCGACCCGGAAATTGAACTTGTCACCTCAATCACAGCATTCGCATGGGTGTTATCTTATTACAAACAAGCTTTTGCCCGCGGATTCGCTCGCGTAAAAGTAGGTTAGGTTAGATTATATTAGTAATAGTATTTTTTTTAATAAAATATAATCTATGTTACTCGGTGATAATATTATAGCTTTCTAATGATGAATTTTGAAATTCGATTCGGTAGTTTTTGAGTTAAATCCTTACAAACAAACATACAAACAAAAAAATAAAATCTTTCCTCTTTATAATATTAGTATAGATATAGATAAAGAAAATAAATTAAGTAGATATTTATTAACGTAGCTATATTTATTTGTGTCTAGAGTACCATGTCGTCGGAGGTGTCCGGTGGGTGCGTGAACAAGGCGTTTGAGGGTGCTGACGATGGGTTCCACACCATAGACCTGCGTAATGGCAGGGCTAGCGAAGACTATCAGAACAGACAACAGGTAAGAACCTATTCGTTATAATGTAGTTCAAAGTAGAAGTATAAAAACGCGTTTACGTAGTGTATCTTCGTTGATATTAATTTTTGTGTAATTATCTTTCTCACACTGAGAAAAGGCCCGTGCCCAGCAATGGGACAGTTTAATACAGGGCTGGTAGGTACTATAATTTTTTAAAATAAAATTTGCTAGTTATAATAGCTTATTTATTTTGAGTTTCCAATTACCTACGTTTATAAAACTATTCTTGTAAGCAACGAAAAGAGCAGCTATAACTCATTGGGGAGACCAACAGACTGCAATGCACAGGGTCTCGGGTTCGAACCCACGTCGCGCACCTCTGACTTTCGGAAGTTATATGACTTTTCGAAATTATGTGCGTATTGATTGACAGTAATTATCACCTGCTCCGTGCCTCGGAAAGCACGTCAAGCCGTTGGTCCCGGCTGCCATGAACATCTATGGCAGTCGTTATTGGGAAAGTGTCGACACAAAAGATCCCAATGGGTCGAAGTGTCGCCGGTCTGCACTGACTGGCCCCCACATAAGATAAGATAAGATAAGCAACGCTCTGACCAAGACTTCGACATACCGAAGTCGGCAGGTGACAAAGTGTAAATGAACCTATTTAATGCAGGAAAATATTTTATCTCAATAGTCAATAAGTTAAACAATGCCTCGATATATGGCGTTGTTAGGTACTTCTGAAACGGTATAGTTTCGTTTCCGAACTAGATATATATTTATATATATAAGATCGATAAATTTAATGAATAAATGTCTACTATTTGAATATCCAATCTCAAAGATATCCAATCTCAGAGTATAGTGTCAGAAACAGAGCCTATTAATTAACGAAATTAAAAAAACACTAATAGGAATAAAAAAACACCTTAATAAAATTACCTATATATTATAATAGTCAATAAATATCAATCATAAGTAAAATATGTAAATAATAAAATATGTAAAACTTCCTCCTCTCTCCTACATGTTGCCGTGCCGACAAGGCCCACACATGTTTCTTATATTATACCATTGTAACATCTATTTAACTTGTGGAGTGCAATAAATGTATTGAGTATTGAGTACAGTGGTCGCCTTACTACTACGCGACGCCAAGAGGTCCACACGTATCCGATGTGATACACAATTTGTTGTTCCATCTCTGGGAGTTCTTCAAGTTCATTGGTTTAATGTAAAGTTGTGTAATGTTTAGTAAAGTCCCCCCCAACACAGGAAACTTCTCTTTTAAAGAAAATACAATCATATAAACTTTAACTTTAAAAGTAATCAGCAAAAATTTGGTTTAGAATTATCCTTACTAATATTATAAATTCGAAAGTAACTCTATCTGTCTGTCTGTTACCTTTTCACGGCTAAACCACTCAATCGATTTAGATGAAATTTGGTACAGATATAGTTTAAAACCTGGGGAAGGACATAAGCTACTTTTTATTGATGTAAGTACCACGCGGGCGGAGCCGCGCGGAAAAGCTAGTAAGAAATACAATTTTCGTCAGATAGATAAATTCTTTTTGTAGTGTACTGTCTTTTTCTTGTATTTTCTCTTGTTATATTATTATAACCTAATCTCTATACAATATAGATCCCTTAAAAGTGTTATGTGTCTAGTACATTCTAGAAAGATATCGATCTATCTAGATCCATATCGAAAGGAACGTTAATTGAAATCGAAAGCATAAAAACTCGCACTATGAACAGAAAAGGTTCTTGATTGCGTATTTTTAATTAGTACATTATGTTTACGTTATTAGAAAATGTATTAAACGTTGTGATTTCAGACGTGTGCGTTCTTATGAAATATTTCTTATTGAATTTGTTAAAATGTCGTACATATTTGATACATAAACTTATATACACTTTGTGGATGGGTGCATACCGCATATCTGTAAAGATATTTCTTCTTAAGTCACAGTCATTCTTCAGGAGCCACGAATCGATGAGCTTTCTCCTGTGTAAGAGTTACTTTGTGCTTTGTGCGAGCGAAATATTCGCCTAAATACTGTGAATATATATTTGTAACATAGTTTAGGAGTTATGATTAGGGTTGCCAACATATTTTCGACGAAATATAGTAATTTTAAAATAAGCTATAACATAATATAGTACCTACATTTATAAAACTATAGTATTTTATGGAAAAATATTTATTTGTTAACTACGGTTTTTTAAATATGTTCGACCTTGTTAATTTGACATCACGGACAGGTTCGAAACGGATTATGTACGGATATATGTTTTCGCATCAGTAGGAAAGGAGCGCCGATAGTTTTTTTGAATAAAGGTTTTGGTTTGTTGTTTCTCGTTGTTGAAATATAGTATTTTAGCATACTATATATTTCTTCAACAGTATATAGTACGCAGACCCGAAATATAGTAAAATACTATATATAGTACGGTTGGTAACCCTAGTTATGATGAAACATTCAAGCACCATCATAATTTTCGACATTGTAAAATGTATGACAGTTAGTCTTAAAAGTAATTGCAGCTAATGGAGGTTTACATATTTCTCATATATTGATATCAAAGAGAGAGAGAGAGAGTTATGATAAGACGTTTACAGTCAACTAAACAAATATGTAAACCTTTTGTAAGTTCACATTATTATAAAATTTGTAAGAGATACAGTGATTACAATAAAGATTATACGTAAATAAGGAGTTAATAAGTATAGTCCTTCAGATCGCGTTTCGTTTACGATGGTCAATCTTTACGAAAGCTAGCTTGTGTGTAAAACTATGTGTTGCGTGACTCTACTAATCTGATGGGATGGCAATCCGATACGACCGGACAGAGATCAAGCGTTGGACTACCATCAACTTCCTAACTCTTGGAACTCGTAATATCGAGTTTCTTGACAGAAAAACGCAATAAGATTTTTATTGACTCAGCCCGGCATTCTAAATTAAGAGATCATGCTATTTGTCAATTAATAAGTATCCTAAGTGTTTACATATTTCTGCAGCTGACTCTACCACTAGAGAATCAAGTCTTGGACGCTAGAATAACTACTTATCTTCATAAAAAAGAGTTATTAACATACATAAACATTTATAAAAGTCTTGAATTATATTTCACGTGAAAGACCATAGCTTACTGTAACTAACATACGGGATATCTCCAAGCAATTAGTTCGCGTACTCACTTAATTGGAAGTAAGTACTTATTTTGAGCCGGTGAACGTGTAGTAAGTGCCTCTCTGCAGCTATTCTCGATTTCCCTCTAAAACCCATAAATATGGCGCGAATTTCATTATGTTCCAAATTCAAATTAAAGTCACGTCAAGTTCGCACGTGCGCAGTACTGCTACGGAGTACAGATTAAAAACTAGAGTGCTCTCCAGCTCAAGGAGGTAGGAGTTAAATTAATTTATTAGTGTCTATACTTCCGTTTAGAATGAAGGGAGCATTTCTCTTGCATTTATTCTTAAAAAGGATGTTAAATTTTAATTATGGTAGTTAAGCTCTTATGACTTTAAATCGTTTTGTTCTAATTAGTAGTTTTAGGTATATTGTTTATATTTTGGATCTTGTGAGTTTCTGGCATGTACTCAAAAGAAGTCCTTATTGGTACTTGTGCTACAACCTGTTGATAAGGCAATTAGATATTTTATTATGATCGTATTGATATTAGAGATGAAATTCATAATTGCAAATAAATATATACATATTATATGAAAAAATATGCGAGATAGTATAATTTTAATTTAGGTGATGATTATATAAAGTATCATGCCTGAATAATCCTAAACATTTTTATAACATACATACATACATAGTCACACGCCTATATACTCGAAGGGATATGCAGAAGTATATATTTCGCAATATAGTTTTAGTTCCTACGGTAAAGAGAGTAAGCCTATGCCATGGGATCAACGAGGCAATAGCGGCATAAATGACTGCACGGATGGTTTAAGTGGTCACCTCGGCCGAGTGTTGTGGGTTTGAATCCCATACGAGACAAAGGTTTGTGTGATCCACAAATGGTTGTTCCGTGTTTGAGTGCTCTTTTTGTCCATTGTTTGAATGTATGTAGGTAAAGTTCCCTGTGACACAGGAATTATTCCTAGTAGGAATTGTCTTTTTAAAAAAGGAAAACAAAAATAAAATTAGCTCGTATTTTAGATAGATTGAACATGGTTTAGGCAAAGAGTTTTAGAATTTTTCTGTTATGCATTTCTGAATAGCAGCAAGGAGGTCGATAATTTTCGACTTACTATTTTACTAGAGTCGCTGTATAACTAGCTATATAATATCAGCTCTGTTTTATAGACTGTTCTACTGCTGGGCACGTGCCTCTTCTCAGTATGAGAAGAGTTAAATGTGGTTGTAATATAACTCTGCCTTCCCGACGTGGATATACCGGCAAGATGCTAAGCAGTATGTACAATTAAAAGAGCGATATGAAAAATATTTACGTATTAACATATATTATTATCGATTGTGTTATTGATTTAAATGCGTTTCTTACTCTCCAAAGTGTGCAGAACTATCTGTTGATCACATACATTTTTGTTTCAAACGAGAATATAATTCAGAATCTACGTCGTATTTGCAATCATATTAAACTACTGCATCCATATATCGCGCTATTTATATTATGCATATTATTTAAAAACAAGAACAACTCTTATTCTCCTAAGCCACATACTTTATAATACAAGTCTTAGCAACCCACATCTCAGGTACAAAAGCATCTCGTTTCCACCCATATACTACAATATCCCTGTTTATATACGGTGGGTTTCGTCCACAGCCCTCAGTACTCCGCGAGGGCTAGTCCCGCCGCCCGCCTATATTGCTCACACTCGCACATAACTCGCGAAACTTTTCACGAACACTGACCAACTTATTCGTCGAAGGAATGATTTAAATATTTTTGAAAAGTACTTGTTTTATGTCGTTTTTGAAATGGTAATTTGCTTCCTTTTTTAAATAGTTTGTATTATCTGTGGTAAGCTGCAAAAATGGAGGACAAGCTCGATAAGGTAATTTAATTTTTTTAAATTTATGATTTTATTATTTAAAGCGATTGTAGAAACCTACAAAGAAAATGGAATTTCTGAAATTAGTCCGCACTTACTGACATTGAATATATATTTTTAATTCTAAGTTAGCTAATTAAAAACAAAGGCATTTTTTTAAATGATCATTTTAATAATAAATATGACTTACCTACCTGTTCATGTACATAAATTAGTTTTTAATTATATATGCCTGTATAATTAAACATTTCACTTTCATAAGAAAATATCGATAATATATTTTAGTATTCTATTCCTTCTATTTAAGGTAAAAGAAAATGACAAATGCATTGAAAATAATTTATTAGGCAGGGTTGAATACAATCAACATGAAACTTAAAATATTTTGTAATACTTCTTGGCTACAATAATATAGCTTTCAATCAGGCGTGTTGAAGACTTATTAGCCACCTCGATAGTAAAACATTTTCTACTAAATCTATACTAATATTATAAAGCTGAAGAGTTTGTTTGTTTGTTTGGTTGAACGCGCTAATCTCAGGAACTACTGGTTCGAATTGAAAAATTATTTTAGTGTTAAATAGCTTATTTATCGAGGAAGGTTATAGGCTATATAATATCACGCTACGACTAATAGGAACAGAGCAGTAATGGAAAAAGTTGCAAAAGCGGGAAATATTCTCTTATGTGAAGCAGACGAAGTTGCGCGGGTCAGCTAGTCAAGTATAAAAATCAAATTTGTTTTTATTTGATTCAAGTGGTGCTTTCTGGTTAGAATGATTATTTTAGCCGTAAAGCAGAAATTTTACGTCTTGCGTAGTAAATCGGATAAAATTGTTGTATTGCATTAAGTATATCATATCCAAATCCAAATAAATTTGCAATACCAACCAACTTATGCATGCAAAAAGAGCAGTTGGCTCTATCTTAGGTATTTTTAATACTGCCTCGAAGTCAAAATCGGTGCTCGGCAGACACCCCTTAATACTAGATACTTACATAAAGAAATTACTATGTAATTGATATAATATTATATGTATTATCCATCAATGATTGGCAGAGGTAATACTAGTAGCGTATGTTATAAAGCTCTATATTACCGTATTGCTTAACAGTTTGACTTGTGTCAAGAAATCGCGTGCGAAATCTTACCCCTTCATAAACCTTGACTCCACATCGGCCCGTCGATAAACAACACGCCACTTCCATTTGCCACAGCTTAATCAGATATTATGACGTAAATTCACTTAACCTTTTCAGAATTTAGCTATCTAATTAGAGTGATCAATTAATGTTAAGCGGTCTGGCGCTATATTTTTATAAAAAAATTACGGCTTGCCTGATTGTAAGCGGTTAATGGAGCCTATAATTATTGCTTGCTGCTACAACGCTTGTACTGTGTTTTTATCAATACTTTTCTTGATTATTTCTTTATTGCTAACGTCAAGAAGTTCTCAGAAGCAACACTGCCATTATGACCGATAAGCGACAAAAGCCTTGAAGCCCTATTACGTAGGACCGAAAGCTAAAGCTGGCGAAAAGTAGATGTAATACATCTCTGCTTATAAGAGTATGAGTCAATGTATGTATAATTTTGAATTCGAATTAGAGCTTGGAGCACTTGGGGAGTTATTCTCGTTCGCAAACAAAAGTCGCTTCATAGTCACCGCAATGGATGAAGGAAAGAGGTGGTGATGTGCTGTCAACAGAGGGACTTCTGACAAGGTCTGAAGTCTCCACTTACTATATAAGATGAAGATCTAGATAAATATCTAGGTTAAATCTTGAGTCTGTAAAAATGGAGACCCGCAACGGGTTTATCCAAAGTTAGTATAGGCCATTGAAAATGGTTCTTCCAATTCCGAGTGTATGGTTGCGACGATCTGCCTTTGACCGGCCGACTACGATAATCCAAACTTCAGATGCGCTAAATGCTAAATGCGCTTCACCTCCTCTGCTTCACCCCCTCAATTACCTAAGCATACGCTTATTACAGCGCCTTAAGTAGGCGCTCGCGGTGTTCAAACCAGTCAACCAATATACCTAGGCAACGTGGAGACGAGGCTTTGATGGAATCTATGAAGCGTTTGTGACTGCAGTGTCAGCTTGCCACAAGGTGCTTTGCGATTTGTGTGCCTTTTAATTAACCTTGGGATGCAAAGTGAAGATGATTTTAAATAAGCTGATACTGTGTCATCTGATATTGCGTCATAATGGGATAACGACCGCCCCAGAGGGTTTTTATTTATTATTATTATTAAGGTTAATGGCCAAATAATGGTCACATAAAAATAATGATTAAATACATTATCAGGTCGCCTACCTACCGCCTACATGGCGCTGCTTAGATAATTTAAGTTCTAATGGTTGACAATTGTAATGATCCACCTGCGTAGGCAGACAAGGTATTGACTCTCATTTTTGTTTCATCTATCGGCAGATTTCATAAAAGAAGTATGAATATATCTTTTACTTTTTATGTATAACACTTACCTTGTAAGTATAATGCTCATGAATTCATGATACTATTCATGTAACAGACAAAAATAATACCTAAACAACAATTTGTTGATTGCAAGTTTTTTTATCTCGTCTTTAGATTGAACCCACAATACACCCTGCAGTGGCAGTGCGGAAGCCACCACTCAAAGCACTGCGCCATCCATAATACTCTAAGGAGGTATCCGTATAAAAGACAACACGAAAAATTATTTTGCAAAACCGTCTATATTTGACGGAGTTATGCCCGAACATACATAAAAAAAAAACACAAACATCCGAATTGAGAACCTCCTCCTTTTTTGGAAGTCGGTTAAAAAGCAGTAGGTTACGCGTCCAAAATCACAGTCTTATTCTAGTATTACTCGTATTATATACCTACATATATATGTATATATACGGATCTGGGCCGCAGCCATGTATTCTCAAAATTTGCGAATGTGAGTTTGTTTGTTTGTTACGCTTTCACGCCTTAACTACGCAACCGATCATCATGCAATTTCGCATACATATTGGCAGGGTTACTGAAAAGGACATAGGTTACCTTTTATTCAGAAAAAAGTACTGTTACTAACCTAACCTACATACATTTACGCAAGCGAAGCTGCGGAAGTATTCTAGTCCTAACTAATATTATAAAAGCGAAAATGAGTTTGTTTGTTTGTTACCTTTTCACGCCTAAACGACTGTACCGATCATTCTGAAATTTTGCATATACGTTGTCAGGTATACAGAAACGGACATAGGCTACCTTTCATCCCGAAAAAAAATACTGTTCTCGAGAAAAACGACAATAACGTTCTTATGATAATAGATGGCGCCACATGTATTTCAAATCATGATTGAATTATATTATTACAAGCTGAGTACAACTCGAATTGATTGTCAAATTCTAAATTAACGCGAGCGAAGCCGCGGGCAAAAGCTAGTATAAAATAAAAGCCACATATAGTTGTACCGAGTCTGGGTGTTATTAGTATCCATTGTTTGTAAATTCCCCCAAATGTTTTATTTCTAGTGAGAAGTAGCGTTTATAAAAAATAAATTATTAATACTTTTCAAATCAACAACACCGAATTACTTTCCAATAAAACATTAATCAAGGTCCCTGAACTCCTATCACCTAATCAAACTACTCGAAAAAACATAAAATTAAAAAGCTATAAGCACTCCGGTGGATGGTCTATGGTTTGACCTCGCTGACCTTGAGTCTGATGGTAACAACCAGCCTTGAAAGGCTCATGACTATGGTGTAATTATTCTGTCAACCCCGATATGATCAGGCGGATTGTGATTTATAAATTGGTAGATTATTATGGGGTTATTAATTAGCCGAACAGTGTATGAGGTTCATAAAGGCTTACATATTATAGTGTTATCTTTACAAAGAAATTAAACTAGTTTCTGCGATGATTTTGTCCGCGTGAATCGGTAACGCATTACCGGGGTAAAAAGTGTTAGTGTTAAGTTCTTAGTGTAAGCTTAAAGTTCTTATGTGTTAATCCAGGAGACGGTCTATCTGTGTGCGAAGTTTCATCTAAATCCATTCAGCAGTTTATGCGGTATTGAGTAGCAAAAATCTTAACATCTTCATAAACTATGACATTTATTATCAGTAGTAACTGTGTTTGTTGGTTTGGGTGTTTGTTGGTTTGGTCTTCATTCAACAACTACAAAACAACGAATCAACATACTTTTTGCAAGGTATATAGGCTGGCGAGACATAGCAAAATTTTGAAATGCGCCGAATATTCGCTTTGCGTTCGGTATTCGGCAAGTTTACCGTATAGTTATTGGCATTCGGCTAAAATCACCTAATCTATACTAATATTATAAAGCTGAAGAGTTAGTTTGTTTGTTTAATTGAACGCACTAATCTCAGGAACTACTGGTTCGAATTGAAAATTCTTTTAATGTTGGATTCTCATTTATCGAGGAAGGCTATAGGCTATATAACATCACGCCACGACCCACGGGGGCCGCGCAGTAACCATAAATGCGAGTGAAACCGCGGGCACATCTAGTATTCCATAAATTGGTACTCACGATTTATTGAGCATGATTGATTAATGCAATGTCTTGTGTACTGTTAGGTGTCTAACACATTAAATTATATATTATTCATACCTTACAAAAACAATGTGATGTTTTTATGACGTAATTTACTGTGTAACTCTAAATCTACTTTTGTGTCACATTACCAGTAACGGTAGATAAAAAATATGGGTATAAAAATATGAATGACCGTCTTCGGTATCATGTTAAAGTAAACTTATTATCTTTAGAGTTACAGCGGAACACCGGCGGCCAACCACAATATGTTTTTAGTTAAATCGCGAATTTTGGCAATTGACAGATTAGTATAATCTGAAGATCAAGTCTCGTGTTAAAAAAATATTCAAAATAATTTGCCGAATCTCTAGTCTCACTAAGTCTGGAACTCTATTTTGAACATACATAATTATTATTATCACATAGTATTCTCGTTAATTAAAATAAGTTATAAAAAAAGTTAAATGTACTTGAACTTAAATTTAATTTCAGTTTACGTTCTGGTCATTATTGTAAGTAACGAAGCAAATATTTCATTAAAACATTAATCAGTAGGTGTTCATTGTAAGCAAGAGTTGCATTATTACATTTTAAACATATCAGCAGATTTTATCATATATCTGTGTGTACCTACCGGTAAAAGATCAAAATTATTTATTAAGTACCTTAATTTTCTTCTGATTTTTACTAAACAAATTCGATTTCAGTTTATTAAACAAATTCGATTTCAGTTTATTAAACAAATTCGATTTCAGTAAACAAATGCAGGCCTGAACTATTTAGTATGAGAATAAATAAAGTCTAATATTTAGTTCAGTATTTATAACAAACTAAAAAATATCACGCAGCAGGGGTAGGCCTCCCACAAGGTGGACCGACGACCTGGTAAAGGTCGCGGAAAGCGGTTGGATGCGGGTGGCCCAAGACCGGTCTGTGTGGAAAACCTTGGGGGAGGCCTATGTCCAGCAGTGGACGCCTTTTGGCTGACATGATGATGATGATGATGAAAAATATTTAATTTTCGACATAATGAGTTAATAGGCCATGGTTCCTGTGAAATAGTTATTTTTTCTTAGAGCTATTTAAACGAAACCGCGGATAAAAGTTTGTTTCTTTATATCATTTCTAGCTTTTGCCGCGGCTTCGCTCGCATTAATTTAGAATTTGACAATCAATTCGGGTTGTATTCAGCTTATATCATGATTCGAAAGACACGTGGCGCCATCTATTATCATAAGAACGTTATTATTGTTTTCCTCGGGAACAGTATTTTTTTTCGGGATGAAAGGTAACCTATGTCCGTTTCTATACACCTGTCAACGTATATGCAAAATTTCAGGATGATGGGTTCAGTGGTTTAGACGTGAAAAGGTAACAAACAAACAAACTCACTTTCGCTTTTATAATATTAGTCAGGATATTACATGTTATTTATAAAAAATAATCAATTCTGGAAATAAAATATATTAACAAACAAGCATGGCATTTGGTATGAAAATCGCGAAATTAACCATTAAAATAGAAACGACTTTTTCATAGCAAACACCTAACATATCAGCTAAACATACACCGACAATCTAAAGAGTTTGCATATGCCATTCCACAGATGTAATCGCCACCTCTATTATATAAAATCTAAATCAGTTCTCCCTTTAACCTCGTCACGTGCACCCTGAATGGTCCAGCCACACAATGGACTCGTAGACCAACAATGAGTGTGACAACAGCTTATATCCTGCACTTTGTGAACACTTAATACGCAGACATAAGGGTCTATTCTTGACTGAAGAATGGGTTTATAGTTGAATTGACATCGTTGCTAGTTTGTTCGAAGTTTGAATGTAGCTACCGGATTGGTTTGTTGCATTGTACAGTTTGAGTTAATTTTTTAGTCTAGCATGTTTTTGATCAGTAGCAATTGCAAAATCGCAATATTGACGAGCCAACATTTTGCTGATTTTGGGAGTCCAAAAGTTATTAAGTTCCTCTGACACGAAAATTCTGGATACGGAGTCTGGGACGTTGTCTGGTAGACGGCAATATACTCGACACTACTACGTTCGATATAAAACCTTCTAAATGAGGGTATAATACACATTTCCGCTTCTCTTCTTCTCTACGGGAATATATGTAGACGTTAAACTGCATTCTATTTATGTATCCTAATCCTTACTTAATCCTTACTATCCTTACTAATAATATTATAAATTCGAAAGTAACTCTGTCTGTCTGTCTGTTACCTTTTCACGGCTAAACCATTCAACCGATTTAGATGAAATTTGGCACAGATATAGTTTAAAACCTGGGGAAGGACAAAGGCTGCTTTTTATTGATGTAGGTACCACGCGGGCGGAGCCGCGCGCAAATACTAGTATAATAGCTTTCCCGCCTTAACTTCTTGACTGATCGTCATGAAATTTCGCATAGACATTGTCAGGGGTCCAGAATAGGACATTCTTTCAGAAAAAGTATCATATCTCAGGTAGTAGTTAGGATAGATTTCTTTTCATTTCTTTTTCTGAATGGCCATCAATTCTACTATAAGACATTTCAAGGATATCCATTAATTACCGGACATTCTGTATATGCGAGCTAAGCCGCAGACAAAATCTGGTGTAATAATAAATTGATATAAATTAAACTTAAATTGTATAACTTTAAAAACATCCACGTGAGTTCAGGCATTCATCTTTAATATTTTACATTCAATGATTTGCGATCGTTCGTGCAAGTTAAAGTTTGGAGAATAGGACACAAACGAGATAGCTTGCTACAGAATTGTGGTTAGATCAGATGATATATTAGAGCCGGGCCCAGAAAATAGTTATAGTCACGCAATGCGAAGTATAGGCAATGCGCCATTTCAATTAAAAAAGCCATAAAATTATTTGATTGTAAATTGGTTATTCGTTGACAATTGGTGATTTTCCATTGTTTGAGGTAGCATCACCAAGCAGTACTATAGCTATTTAACTACATTCGAAATTCAAATACGAATTTGTACAAGTGTCTTTTAACTCATTTGATTTCGTTTCAATAGCAATCGCGCTTCGCTACAGACTATCAAACATAATAAAAAATAGCTTTTGTCCGCGTCTTCAGCTCGTAGGTATAAAAGTAGGTTAGGCTATATGTTAGTAACAGTACTTTAAAAAAGAATAAGCTATAGCCTATGTTACTCGGTGATAATATAGCTTCCTAATGGTGAAGAATTTGTTTTTGATTTTTTATATCGGTTGAGTAGTTTTTGAGTTAAAGGGTTACAAATAAACAAACAAACGAAAAATCTAATCTTTTTCCGTGTATTATTAGTATAGATATACCTAGGATAAAAACGGACAAAAATAACAAATTTAATAAGTGACTTATACCTATTGGTGTCACTTGGTGAGGTATGATTCAAACTGCAATTCTTGAGCACGTCGGAAACGCCCACCGCGTCCCGTTTTATCTCAATATTGTATCTTTATACTTTTTATTTGTCACAAGTCTCCGTCGTATTCAGCCTATTCAATAACAACGAGCACTATAAATAGATCTTATCCTTTTATTTATCAAGATGATTTTTTAAAAACTTAATGCAGTCACATTGGTTCTCATTGTCTTTGAATCTTGTGCCCACTTTATTTATGCCAAGTATTTCAGGTAACTAAAATAAGAAACTTGCTTCTAAGAAAATTTCATACATATTTTCACAGAGACAATGATTTGAATTTTTTTAAGCCAAAGGATTAAGGTCGTAATGGATACTAGAAACACTTCTCGATACGGATAGCGTAGTGGTATAAGTAGTCGTGTCGATAGCTGTGGGTTTGATTCTCAATCGGATGTAATGTTGACATTCATAATGTAAAATATTTTCTCCGAGTTTTTTGTGCTCTTTGTTGCAATGTTTGTATAGTTGTTTAATACGCAAAATTGGTACTTATTGCGTTAGGAGCCCTAATTTAAATAATACAAAAATTAAATCAACGGTCAGCTCAAAAACTATGGAGTTTAAAATCCGGACTCAAATATCCTAACTAATATGATAAATACAAACCTGAGTTTGTCTGTTTGTTACACGTTCACGCCTTAATAATCGACCGGTCATTATGAAATTTCGCATACAATTTGCCAAAGGTACAGAAAAGGACATACGAAACCTTTCATCTAAGCAAAATTCTGTTTAAAATATACATTAGCGGGAGCGTAGTGCAGCAAAATCTAGTCTTAATTAAATCTTGACTAAGTCAGTGCACATGGTTTTAAACCTAAGACCTTTAACTTATTGCCCCAATGGCTATCACTCTTCCAATCATATAAATTACAATTATTTAACTACATAACTGCGTAAATCAAACTCGGAGTCGTAACTACCCACTCAGTTCCGTATTATTCATCTAGCATAACTAAATCACGCTAAGGAATAAATTCAATGGATACCACAATTACGTACTTATATATATGATTCATGTCAAATATCTGGGAGATACCGGTCGTGTTATCCTATGAAATCATTGCGTTTCAAAGATTGATGTGGACATTAATGTCATTCAATGATTTTGATGTCTTTATATCTGTGAGTCGTATAAGTTTAATTTTACAACTAATATACGGACTGACTGATGGTATTGATAGCCTGTAGACCTATTATGACACATAAATGTTGAAGTCACAGGTCGATACTTCGTGCTACATACCTTAAACTTTAAGTAAAGTTTTGATCGTCCTAAGCGCTACCATGCAGTGGTTCGAACAGCGGTGTCATATTACTTTGACAGATAGAGATCCAAAGAAATTGCATAGTAGGTACATTTTTTACACTTCGTACGCCTCGAAGTTTTAGATATACATTTCTATGGTAGGTCTACTGTAGATGCATGCAATATCAAAGGCACAATAGTAACTCGCGTTTTGTCGCTATTGTCATAATTATTTTCAAAGAAATATAAAGATTTGGAACAACAAACACATAGAAGTGATGTATACATAGAAGTGATCTTAAACTAAGAATGTAATGGACTACGTTATTCACAAAATACATAGGAAGTTATGTATATGTAAGTGGCCGTATAAACTTTCTTACATTAAACACATAAATAGAATAAAATAATAAAATCTAATAGTAAAAATATGTTTAAAACAATGAATTCTTATAGCGTTTTTAATAGGAGTCCGGGCGATTTCAACATTAGTGACAGCCTACAATTGTCATTTACTTGGTGACGGTACGAATGAGCTAGTTTGCACAATTAAATGCTACTATATAATAGGAAACCGAAGTAGGATTGGTATCATTGTTAAAGCTTTTCGCCTGGCAGAAGCCATGAAATGTCATATATTAATGCTTTGCATTCCTTTTTTATTATTCAATCTCTAATTGCTTTTCCTAGGGAACGGGCATGTACGAGTGATATATTGGTCTTGGTTGGTCTTGCAAGCGTTCATAGTCTACCGTAACCGCTTTCCACCAGGTGGAACGCATGTAGAGTTGCCAACTGTGCTTTATAATAAAATATTGTACGTTATTTGGGCTCAACGTACTTTATATTAATTTATGAGGAAAATAAAGTAGGTACGTGAGAATACTTTATTTTACCAATATCGAATTTTACAGGTTTTATATTGTTTACTTATACAAACAAGAAGCAATACAATAGAGCTTTCCTAAATATAATAAAACACTAATTATTTATCTATTGATGAAGACATTCATTGTAAAGATGAGGTGAAAACATTCCTTGATAATACACTTTTGTTAAGTCAAAGTCAAAGTCAAAAATCATTTATTCATTTAGGTCACAAAGTAACACTTATGTACGTCAAAGTATATAGGTTAGTGAGTTTACTAAGTTACTGAAGCTACATTTAGGTTAATTGCTAGGTTCAGGCAAAGGGTTGAGCCTATGAGAAGAAACCTGCAAAAAACTCACGCTTAGATATTGCTAGAAGCAACACAAATGTGAATACAAAATAGCAAATTAAAGAAATTCATAATACTTTATTTTTCGATGTTGTACTTTATATTTCTTACATCAGGAAGTAAGTATAATCCATTTAAAAAAAAATTTTGGTAATTTTTTTTTAAATATATTATACTTTTTACTTTTTGCTAGACGCATGCTAGTTTGACACTTTGGTAGTATAGAAACAGATGTCAATGGATCAGGATTGAGGATGTTTAATGTTTATCATGATTATGATGTTCAATTTTTCATCTTGCTATCTGCTTTTTATTAATATGCGTTATATTATGTCATAGGCTGAACCAGAGACAGAACCCTCGTCACCAAGCCGTGCGGTATCTGATGAGGAAAATGCCCTGCGCTGTGGCTGGGGCATGTTCAGACCCAGTTGGCTGCAGCGGTTCAGGACCGCCAAGTGGGCGCTCTTCTGGTTGTGCTGGGCTGGGGCTATACAGGGTAAGTCGATTTACTTAAACTTGTGCTTTTACATTAATTCTATACACTTAATATTACTTTATTAGTATGTTGCAACACGACTATGGTTTTACCTATTAATATTCTTCAATTGATTTCGATGACTAGGATACTTTTAATATTCAAAGAAATGTGGAGTTTCAATATCTATGTTAAGCAATGACTATAAAATTAAGCGGGCGTGTTTCAAGCTGTAATTGAGATTGTTTTGTGAGCCAGCCTTAAAATTTTACGAGAAGCAAAAACTGAACCTAGAGCCTCAAGATCAGTGCCTGTTTAACCCTCACGCGATGACACTGCATCAATACCTTTACTTTCGTAAAAATGTACAGTTTCAATGTTTATATTAAGGAGTTACCTGCTATAAAATCAAGCAAACCAATTTCAAGCTGTTACTGAGATTTTTTTGTGATCTATCCCTAACATTTTATGAAAAGCAAGAACTAAACCTAGGGTCTCAAGATCAGCGGCTGTTCCAACCCTCACGCCACCACGGTACACCACTTTACCAACGCAGCAACCGGCATTATTACATGATGTATACAAGAAAATACAATAGGTAATCATTACATGATCTATACAAGGAAATACAATAATGATTACAGTTAATCTGTGCAATAATAGGTAATTATAACATACGAGTATCGCGTGGCGAATCAACGATTGTAAAACAAACAGAAAGCAGAGATAAATAATTATAACATGTCTTATTTATTACCTTATTTGCATATTAATATATGCTTATCTAACGTAACCAATGATCTGTATAGGTAAAAAACGAAATGGTCCAGAAAGAGCACGCGTTTAGAAAGCACACGCATGTACAAGTGTACGGTTATATGTATTGAATCGTGAGAAACAGTGTATGATCATACTCACTTTCCATATGAAATTGGCTTCCGTCATGAAACTGTGCCAGTATAAAAACTACTTTAAGTAGTTTTGTTTTTATTCGATGTGTGATGGACCCGTATGTTATAAAAATTAATAACTGTTGCTGTAATACTGAGGTGATGAAGAAGCATACGGCTAACGTAAGCCATTAAGATATGATGGGTTGTGTCTCTAAAGGCACGGAATACATACTCGTATTAGTAGCGTAGTACTAATGTGTATTCACTATTCAGCTAGCAGTACCTAGCACTGCCATATCAGAGGGATCTTTTGCAAGTTGCTGCCCCATCAAAATAAGTGTTGCTATGTTGTTAGCGCAAGGGATAAAATCACTTTGGTCCCCAGCTAACAACACAGCCTTCAAGACTCTCGAAACTTTACGCACTGAAGCAACACAACGGTCAGTTGTTTGGCTGCGACTTTATATAGAGTGTAAGCCGGATTGCTGCAATTTGAACTAACGGTTAAAACAATCAGAATGCCACCAGATATACATAGGATTCTGGGTTAACAGTTTAGTTATCCGTGAATCTTATAAAAGGTTAACAATTTTACGGAGATGTCGCGACGACTACTCTATCAATCAGAATAATATTTGACATTGTGTTTACAGATAGGTACGGGTACACAGATAGCAATAAACTATAGTTTTGCATTTCATATTCAAGTATTTCAAGCATAAAGAAACAAAATACATATTTTTTTATTTTTCTGTTATTGTATCAAGCCCATTACCTACCCATATCGAAAGTATAGTCAAAATATTGTTATCTTAATTCTATTCAGACATGACTATGATGTAATGATGTGTATGTAGTCATAGATTATTTCACAATTCACCATTTTATAATGCTCTTACTAAACATAAATCAAGTTGCCGTTTTGTCTTTATTATAGTTTATATATACATACATAAAGTCTTATATTATAAAATTAATTATCATGCCTATTTGTTGTTTGTCTGACACAAACTCTAAGAGATAATATACTTAAACGGTTTACGTGTTATCTTTATTATTGTCTAGTACTTGCTAGTTCTGATTATCGAGACTATTCAACATAGTTGTTATTTTTGTTAAAGTACCTATACGGATTTCAATGTGTTTGTAGGCTGGTGCGTTTCATAGCTATATATAATATTATAAATAACTATAATTATATACCCTTCTTCTTTGTCGTTCCCTCACTAATGAGGATCGTGACCATATAAGATTTGTCTCCATTTGCTTCTGTCCTGCGCCAGTTGAATAGATCGTTGTAGAGTGCCTCTATAATACTTTTACATTCGGAACCTCGAACGCTTCCCTTGCATCTGTCTCACGATCAACTACTTCTCCATCTCATGCATTTGTGATCGCATCATATATAAAAAGAAGCTTAGTTGACGTCCTTGGCAATTATATAACCTACCGTATTTCTAAATCTAGTTATTTTACATGGCTGAACTAGTCGATTTCATTTAAATGATTCTTGTAGCAGCAGTTTAGTAAGTGTAAGAGCCTTGATGTATATTTGTCTTCTCTGTTGTTTCTGCGTAACGCACAATCCTCCTTTCATTCCCGTCGTTGTTTCATCTTGTTGCCTTGTGCTTTCTACTTTCTGTATGATCTTGACTTATGACTTGTGACATTTTGAACCCGGAATTCTTAATACGTAACTATTTTCAGAATGTCGGTTATGTCATCTTAAAATGGTTTTACATGCAATTCCATCTACATGCCATATACATAATGAAAACGCATTTTGTCTGGCTGCTGGCGTTCAAAGGTCAATTTAGGATTTAACGAATATGCGTGCACAATATTGTAAATCAGCAATCATGTAATACAATGACATGTCGTGCAAAAAAGCTTCACGCAGACGATGAAGCATGCGTGCATAAAATGATTGTTTATGCAAGCTTGTCTAGCTTATGTGCTTACTATCCTTATTGCATACTAGATATTGCCCGCGGCTTTCCACGCGATAATCTCGATTATGTCGATAAATTTCTATCTTTGGAAACAGTACCTTTTCCTAAATAATAGGTACCCTACGTTCTTTCTGTATCCCTGCTAAGTGTATGAGAAATTTCGTGATGTTAGGTTGAGTAATTGAGGCGTGAAAGCGTTACAAACAAGCTCACATTCGCATTTATAATATTAGTTAGGATTGCCGTCATCGTTTTATTTAATATGTAAACCCATGGCCGCAGATGAGTAAATAATTTATGACAACTAGCACATCATTTAGTTGGTATAGTGCTAATATAACGTTGCTCTACATAAACTAGATAAGTTTTTACACACATTTGCGGTACCCTAAAATGTAGTAGCTTCTCGTGTTCTGCATAAACGTCCGACGATAGTCACGACAACTTTTGAGCACTATTTCTGTTTCGCCTTGAACACACACGACCGACAATTTTATACGATATTATTGTTTTATGTATTATTTATGACTCAGTCTCGATATAGAACGCCATGTGATATTTGAAAGGTGTGGTATAAAAGCTTTTAAAGCTATATAATGTATCAGTCCTGTGTATAAATAGTCCCACTCTTAGAGTATACATGTCCCACTGCTATGCTAGTTCTCCATGCTGGCCCAGTGTGGGTTGGCAGGCGCCACATATCTTCGAGAACATTTTGGAGAACAAACATTTTAATGCAACCAGCATGTCTAAGAACATGCAGGTTGCCTCCCGATGTTTTCCTTCACCGTTAAAGCAAGCGATTAATCAACGAATGAAGACGAACTTCGATAAGTCAGTGATGCGTGCCTTAGGATCGAACTCGAAACCTTTGCGTGACATGACAGTTCAGCGATCTCTCACTAGGCTATAGTTGTTATTAAAGCTGCAGTAGGTTATCTGTACTATCCTAATCCTAATCCGAACTAATATTATAAAAGCGAAAATAAGTTTGTTTGTTTGTTATATTTTCACGCCTAAACCACTGAACCGATCATCCTGAAATTTTGCATATACATTGTCAGGTTATACATAGTACATGTACATAGGCTACCTTTCATCCCGAAAAAAATTACTGTTCCCGGGGAAAACAACAATAACTTTCTTATAATAATAGATGGCGCCATGTGTCTTTCGTATCATGATTCAAATATATTATTACAAGCAGAGTATAACCCGAATTGATTGTCAAATTCTAAATTAACGCGAGCGAAGCCGCGGGCAAAAGCTAGTAATATTATAAAGCTGGAGAGTTTGTTTGTTTGTTTGTTTGAAGGCGCTAATCTCAGGAACTACTGGCTCGAATTAAAAAAATATTTTTTGTTGGATAGCTTATTTATCGAGGAAGGTTATATGCTTATAACATCACGCTACGACCTACGAGGGCGGCGCAGTAATCATAAACGCGGGTGAAACCGCGGGCACATCTAGTATATACGGCCGTGATTTTTTTACTGAGTCATTCTTACGCACGTCTTTTTTCAGTATGTTTAATTGTCGCATGGAATGAGTTTCTACACACTAGCATGAAGTCTAGAACTGCGGTCGGTAAACGGCAATTAGGTTTTTAAGTGGGAACGAAAATCATAGTTGTTGAAATATAGCTTTGAGATACCTGCTTATCCCTTAGGTTTGAGGTGAAGAGATCAAAAAATAATATAAAGTGATTAAAAAATATATTATATTTAATAACCTGTTTTTGATATTTTATAGTTTGTTGACCCCACAATTCCCTTGATTTGATTTGATTTGACCTTAACGCAACGCTAAACATTGCTAAAGAAGTATTATTAACTTCCACAAGCACCGAACCTTGAACGTTAAAACATAATATGAAGTCATAATCGCATTATTCGCTTCGATAAATGCAAACAAAAACATTTAGGACAAATCGTGGCCAAGCAAACAATTTGTAGCTTATCAATCGCTAGCTGAGTCTTTCTTGAATACTGCGCAACATTCTTTGACCGCCACGTTAAAAAGTTAAAGCGTGCATATGGCGTGTAACGAGTTAAACACATATTGATTACCGTCTGCGTATTTATTTTTGAAGACAAAGAGATCCCTTTTCTTTATAATGACGACTTTAGGTATGTGTCGGAATGAAGATCAAGATCAAATTCCTAATACCCCGCATACTGACAATAGGACAGTGCTACATTATTTAGGACATAATATGTATCCAACAGAATATAGCTACAAATTGAAAAATAAGATACAAAGAAAACTCAAATAAATGTATTTATTTATTTATTTTCAGCCTGTATTATCCCACTGCAGGGCAAAGGCCTCCCTCTCGCTTTTCCACATATCCCTATTATGCGCTAGTTTGCACCAGTCCCTCCTGTAGTAAGTTAATTCGTCTTGCCATCGACGCCGACGTTTTGGTCTACCACTTTGTCGTTTAGCACCGTCTAGGATCCAATCTGTGCTGATTTTAGCCCAAAGCTCCTGCGGCATACGGCAAACGTGTACAGCCCAATCCCATTTAAGTTTGGCGGCTTTCTGGGTGACGTCTGTGATCAATTGTGTTTTGTAAATAAATGTAGACCAAAGTAAAATTAAAAGTATCTAAATTCTTGAAAACTATATAAACACTGGCGTAAAATCACTTCAAGCAATGATCCTGTGGTGGAATAAATTAACTACACTATCTCTTACCAATATAAATTATGTTTGACATATGTACCACGCAAGCAAAACCGCGGCTGGCATCTACCTAAAGCAGAAAACAACAGTTTGCCACAAAAAGTTTGCGCAAGGAGTCAACCGTAGAAAGGTATCGAATAACATTCGTACCTTTGTTAAAGCCCAAACAAACAGAAAAAGGGTTAATGAAATAATAAAATACATTAATTAATATAAAAACACCAACTCTGCCCACCACCGAGGATAACTAGATTTATACGGTGATTCGCGCACGATATTAACTGAGTGGTCCAAGTGGAACAATACAGCGAGGAGTTATTATTTATTTCTATAATAATAATTCTTTATCGATACCAGTTAGATAACAATAGGTACATACAATTTCTTAACCTATAATACAATAACTGGATGTATACAATATTACAAGATTGCCATTTGGCTGTCGCAATCCAAAAAGTCAATTTTAACTACGATTAGAAGCAGCGATAGCTCAGTGGGAAGACCAACAGACTGCAATGCAGAGGGTCTCGAGTTCGAACCCACGTCGCGCACCTCTGACTTTCGGAAGCTATATGACTTTTCGAAATTATGTGCGTATTGGTTGACAATTATCGCCTGCTCCGTGGCTCGGAGAGCACGTTAAGCCGGTGGTCCCGGCTGCCATGAACATCTATGGCAGTCGTTATTGGGAGAGTGTCGACACAACAGATCCCAGTGGGTCGAAGTGTCGCCGGTCTGCACTGCCTGGCCTCCACATAAGATAAGATAAGATCTATATATTTAAAAAATTCTGTTCCCAAAATGTTCTTATTATAACAATAAAGCTAATCAAAAGCTACTAAAAACAATATTCAGTGAACCCTAACGTCTAAACTAGACCGAGCCTGTGTCTTAGACGTGAGTCTCGTTCCGTTAAATCTATACTAATATTATAAAGCTGAAGAGTTTCTTTGTTTGAACGCGCTAATCTCAGGAACTATTGGTTCGAATTAAAAAAATATTTTTGTATTGGATAGCCTATTTATCGAGGAAGGCTATAGGATATATAACATCACGCTACAACCCACGGGGGCGGCGCAGTAACGATAAACGCGGGTGAAACCGCGGGAACATCTATTATAGAATAAACATACATGTGTACTTAATACTGTCTTACGTTTACGCGAATGTATTAAAATTGAAATTAAACTACTTTCTACTTGTGTATTATAATAATATCAGCTCTGTAGTAAACTGTTTCACTGCTGGGTCCGGGCCTCTTCTCAATGAGAGTAGGTTAAGGCCATAGTCCACCACGCTGGCCCAATGCGGTTTGACAGACTTCACATATCTTCGAAAACAGCCGCTCCAATGGATCGTTGTCTTTCTTTATTAAACAGCATGTCTATCGGAAAAGTATTATTATTTATTTACTAACCTTGAACTACGATCAAACTGAAAATTTGATGACTGTTGTTCATTAAGTGTTACGCAATAAAATAGCTCTTTAAGTTGTCATAGTAATCACTTAGTTTATAATGTTATTCATAAGTTTTTGTATACAAATAATAATGTTTTATAAGTATTTTTTTAGAATTTATATCTTTATTATACAGTATGTGCCCTTAATGCCTGTGGCACAGGTTTACCCTAGTACAGGCACCCCTTATAAATTACCTTTACGATGTAACATAAGCTCTGTATCCATTTGTACCAATTTAAGTTGAATAAATGATTATTATTATTATTCAAATTAGATGGCGTGTCATTAGCGTCGTACATTATTCTTATAAAAGGCTGTGATAGCCTAGTTGGAGACCGTTGGATTACCAGGCATAGGTTTCGAGTTCGATCTCTAGACACGCGTGTCAAATAGTTAATTATCTCTCGCTTTAACGGCATATGAAAACATCGTAAAATCTCTTAGACGTGCAGGTTTATTTTTGAAAAATTTGCGTAACAATCATTCAAATATGTTTATAAATTTTCCTATCTATACTCTATACTAATATTATAAAGCTGAAGAGTTTGTTTGTTTGTTTGATCGCGCTAATCTTAGGAACTACTGGTTCAATTTAAAAAAGTTTTTAGTGTTGGATAGCCCATTTATCGAGGAAGGCTATAGGCTATATAACATCACGCTACGATCAATAGGAGCGGAGCAGCAATGAAAAATGTTGCAACCTCGGGGAAACTAATTCTCTTATATGTATGAAGCAGACGGAGTTGCGCGGGTCAGCTGGTTTATAATAATACTAAAATTCCGCTTTTCGTCTATAGCTTGTAAACAGATTTCTGTTGTGAAAATACTCTATAGTCATTTCACGGGAAAAAGGTTAAAAGCCAAGCGAAATTACTGCTCGCTGGAAGTGCTAATATTGTTGTTTTACCAAATTAGGCTGTTGACGGCTTGAACAACTCTGACATTAGTTACACGTGAAAAATAAAAGAAGCAGACGCGCACATTTTATATAGTATTCGTTTAACTCGTTGATCTATAAAGCAGGTTTAAAGTTTTAGAATGACGCCAATTGATGTCTCGCATTCGAATGCTGAGTCGCTTGGTTTAGGTACCTGTTAAGTAATGCTGAGTACTTTTTTATGGTAACTGTATTCTGTAGTCTGCTTGCGGTTTTCGACTATACAGACAAACCGTTGGACGCGATAGCGAAATTATTCTACTAGTGCTAGTACACATTCAGTGAAAGAAATTCGAAAATAAACATATTTGATAATTTAAGGAATACTCAAATAAAATAACCAACAAATATTTTTATCCATGACACTCAAGTTCGTGAAAAGGATGGTTCATGGTACTGGACATGGACACAAAACTTTTCTAAAACTTGGATTGTGTATTTGCAAAGACCGTTTTTAAACAAAATCAGTTTTAAAATAAACAATATTATAGAGCAACAATAGTTTCTATAAAAAACAGAGTAGACATTCTAAAACCATTAGGCAGTAATACAATCACTTCCATACTGTACAAAATACACTACAAATACACACAACTTTTTCATGTTGGCAGTTATAATAGTAAGCTTACTAAGCTTCGTGGCAGTAAATCTTCGATGTGCTTCGATAATTTGAGGCGTCTACTGGGCGCAATGACGAACCACGTGCTGGTACCGACAATTGTTTGGTAGAAAATACAATCATACATTGCTTGACCCGGGTAATCAATCTGGGAAATGATGATGAGCAGCTGCTTAAGCGCTTACTTTGACGTCACTGAACGAATGCGATAGGCTTATATTGCATTTTAGAGCATTTATATATACTAGTGGATGCCCGGAGGCTAAAATAGATTATTTCATCCTTCTTTACCTAATTTTTTAATACGTTTCAACTTTCCGTACTTTAATTAAGACACATATCAAGCACATCCTTGCGCAATATGCTTAAAAGGTGTACAAAATGTTATCTTCACGTATAATATAATTACAGCGACACTAGACAGTTTACACTAAACAGTTTATTGTAGAACCCAATTTGATTCAAATCAAACTTCAAAAACAAAACACAACAATATCATAGAGTAACAAAATGTTGTTATAACAAAACAGAGTAGACATTCAAAAGCCATTAGGCAGCAACACGACTCACGTACAACCTACTGTGCAAAATACACTACCAGTGTATACAGCTACTGGACTCGACAACGTTTTGGATATTTAAGTGGAGATTTTTGTTATATGACAATGCAATATTAAGCTACTTTATATTATATACATGCATAGTCTTACGCCTATACTTTTTTTGAAGTGAAAACTTCTTTAGCGGCGTTGTGCACTTTTTTGTGATGGGTAAAAAATGTTAATCTCTCGTTAGGACACGTGACCTAATCGAAAATTCGTAAGACGGAGGGAGAATTGTCAAACTCGCGTCAGGACACGTGACCTGATCGAAAATTCGTAAGACGGAGGGAGAATTGTCATGTTTGTGTACGATAGCACAATAAATGAATATTGTATTTTACCACATAAATGATAGTACTTTTATACTGATAATTAAAGCAATTTGTGCAAAACTATTCCCTAACCATTCCAAAATATCAAAAATGCACAACGTTAATATTCAAGTTTTCACTTCTGCCGGCACTCTCGGAGTGCAACCCGTTGTTTCTTTTTTGTTCTACTATGTTGGCAAACAAGCATACGGTGCACCTGATGGTAAGTGGTCACCGTAGCCTATGGACGCCTGCAACAACAGAGGCATTACTTGCGCGTTGCCGACTCTTTAGGAAAGGAAGTGGGAAGGAGAAGGAGTGGGAAGTGGAAAGGGGGTGATTGGGCCTCCGGCACTCTCATTCACCAAACGAAACACAACAGTAGGAATACTGCTATTTCACATCGATATTCTGTGAGAGGATAGTCCTTCCCCGGTCGAGCCGGCCCATTCATGCTGAAATCAGCGAGGCTCTAGTACTACTACTCTTTAAAGGCTAGGAAGGTGTGTATTACACATAAATATCAGCAGCTAATGTTTTAGGTCTTAGCATATTCTTGTCTGTCGAGCATAGTTCTAGGTTCTGTGCTACTAATAATTTCTGCAAAAATACAATGACAGAGTAACGAGATAAAAAGCGTACTACGTTCATTATCTAGTTACCCTTCTCACATCCAGAGTGTTTATATCTGTGTTTAAAAACTTTGTTCCCCATAAATCTGCATTAAGTTTCGCGTGGCGGTGTACACGAGTTATGGCGCACCAGCACCACCAACAGGTGTACACTGTACCCTTTATTATACCACACAGCGTTTTTTGATGTACCTCATATGTTTACTGAATTTATATTTGTTATAATACGTGGTGTTTTCATAGCTTATATTAACTCAAAATGTGCTAGCAAAACTGTGCTGAATTTCAGCTAATTTAAATACCTACATATTTTTCAAACAGCTCTGTGTGTGTTAGAAGCCAATGCATTGTATACAATATTAGGTTTCCTCTACTTCTGAGATTAAAATTAGTATCCCATGTGGTAATTCAGGACATGTTCTCCCCGTGTACATAGTGTAATTAAATTTGTTTAACGGTTTTCACGTAATTAATAATAATAATTATAATAATATTCTACCACATATACAACACCATCTAGCCCAAACTAAGCAGAGCTTGTACTATGGGTACTAGACAATGGATAAACATACATATATACTTTTATTTTGTTGTAAACACATACATATTATACATAGAAACACCCATACGAAGACAAACATCCATGTTCATGCACACAAATGTTTGACTTGTGCGGGAATCGAACCCGCGACCTCAGGCATCGCAGTCGGTTACACTAACCACTACGCCATCGAGGCCTGTTAATTGAGTAGCAAACATCCAGACATCTTAAGTTTTTCCGCTTATAATACTAGTATAATGACAACAATAGCGCATTTCAAAAAGAAGGTAATCTAATTTGGTGCCGTACACTGTTATTAAAAATACTATAAAACATTTTTGATAACAAGCATATTTGCGCATCGATTTTAAATATCGTGAGGTTTCGATTCACGGGTCAGGCAAAGCGTTATTAGATGTATCCTTTAAGGAATTCAAAGTTACTGCAAAAAGTCCGGAGCTGTGTCTCATAGAGAGTGATAGACTTGACTCCTAGTACGTGGGACTCAGGAACAGGGCTGCCGATACATATCCACATGGAAATAGTACATTCCTGCCTACCCTTTCAGGAAAATAGGCGTAATACTATATACAACTGTATTTGAACAACCAAGTCCGTGACAATTTTCACGCTTCTTATCCCCTGGGAAACCCTCGGTAATGGACCGCAAAGATGTTTATAAAGCCTGATGATTAGAAGGGTCAGGTTAATAAATAACATCTTATAACGCCTACTGTGTCGTGGGTACCGTGACAATAAGACCCAAAGCAAATATAGAAATCCGAACAAATAATAGACACATCCTTGTTTATCCGTAATTCTATAGGGATGTAATGGTGTTGTCTATAATTGTCATAACATCCGTAATATATAAAACATGAACTTAAGCACACACATACATAGGTATAGTCACGGCGGACGATAATCAAGAGACATAGCTCAACAATATTTTGCCAATATGTTTTTCGATTCCGTAAGCTTAACAAACTTATAGTAGATTCTCTGAAGCTCCTATTCACTGCAGGAATATTAAATATTAGATAGAGGTGCTTACTCAGTTGGCTACCTCTCTTGGTAGGTGAAAATGGTTTTAAAGATATAAAAAATCGAATTACTTGGCGGAAATCTATTATAATAAATTAATTGCATAGAGAGGAATCTCGATGGGGTAGTGGTTAGTATAACCGACTGCCACGCCTGAGGTCGCGGGTTCGATTCCCGCACAAGTCGAACATTTGCGTGCATGAACATGGATGTTTGTCTTGGTCTGGGTGTTTCTATGTATAATATGTATGTATTTACAGAAAAAATAATTAGATATGTATGTTTATCCATTGTCTAGTACTCATAGCATAAGCTCTGCTTAGTTTGGGCTAGATGGTGTTGTGTGTATGTGGTAGAATATTATTATTATTACTACGCCCTCTGGGATTGCCAACCCCAACTATTTCAATAGAAAAATGTTGACAATACCGAACTCCTCTGATGATGGACAACTGCGTCGTGCGATCGGGGCGTAATCCTATTGCCAATATGCCGCTTCGAAGACAACATATGCGTCGACACGTGTTTCGCCTTAGCGAGAGATGTCCTCAGGACAGTTTGGCGACGAATGAGCTATGTTTGACAATGGTTTTAAGAATTTAGGGTTCTATTATAGGTAATATATTGTAACGTTATACTTAGTCAATCACGCTTTAGAGGTGTGGTTGACCTAAGAATCTATATAGTGGAGATAATTAAAAATTATACTACACAATTAAAAGGTTTATATTTCCATAAACAACTTATATGGAGCAAACAGTATTTTTATAATATAACAATTTAGTTAGACATTAAGCAAAAGATCAGGGCGAGGTTCTATAAGGCTCGCTACGTGGTGCAGCACAATGGACCACTTATCTTAGTTGGCAGCACGGCTGGAACCACAGAACACATATACCCTAACGGGAAGAATAACAACATCATACAAAAAAACGATATAAAAACAAGACACGCCATCTATGTCGTACCCACTCAAACTATTGAGCGTTATATGTACGTAGATATACCTATATGTATTATTCAGTGTTATACATAATTATATATAAATTGTAGATAGGTAAATCATCGTATTTTCGTATTAGGGAACAAAAAGAAACAGATTTCTAAAAAGTTTTTATTTCAAATAATGATCTTATAAGGTACATTACATAATTTTCGGATCTGTAGCAGAGGAGCATGCACACTCTTGATACACTTTCTTTCGTTTTCTTTCATGGTGGCTGTACCTTCACAATCGAGTCTCTATCTCATAAAACACGCAACACTTAATTATACCAAAACACTAAAACGGAGGAACAGGAAGCTCTACTAAACGTATCTAATGTGAAGGCACAATTAAAATTCTTTTATTTGCAACAAATAAACTTCGAAAACAAGACAAAACATCATGGCGGCAAAAGTTTTTCTTGTAGTTGTCAGATTTGACAGCATGTTGGTTTTAAAATGTAGATGCTACCAGAAGCAAAAATCATTTATTATAAAAAAGTATTTTATTGGTAACATTATTATCTCTCTCGCTCGCTCTTTCGTACCCCCAGTACGTTTAACTTTGCTGTATGACAGTTGACTGGGCCTGGCTGGAACGGGGCTGGCACCAGGGCGTCTTCAGTTTATATAGCGGTCGGCCACCGCTCCGAAGGAGGGATCAAGAGAGGGGCGCCACCACTCCCGCACGACCGGTCCACGTGACAATATCTTTATTCAGAAAAACGCTTATATCTAATATACAAATTCATTTCCACCTAAACTAGACACGGCGTCTGTATCTCAGGCAACGGTGCTCTTTCATCCAATTAACAGCAGTACTAAACAAATTACATAAAACGTACACAAAGAAAAATAATTGGACGAACCAAAGAGTTAGAAACAGAAAAATATCAAGCTTGTAGATTTATACCTATGTAAGTTTTATGAGATTGTTTGTATATTTATTATTTTCAGAAAATGGGTTATATTAGTTGACTCTAATCAAGCTTAATTTCAATCTTAATCTAATACTAACTCAGTTCTAAAATAAACTAGTTTAAAACCAAATTAATAACCATAGTTATGGCAAGAAAAGATACTCAAAATTGAACTAGTACTTCAGGCAATCAGTGAATCACAAAGCGTAATAAATATGATTTGATGATGAAAGAAAATTAACGGAAATATTCATTTCAAAGAGCGATAATAATGAAATAATTAATCCGAGCAATTTATCTTACTTTAACGCGAAATTTTATTAATTTTTCCACAGTAAAATAACAGCGAAGATTGCACAAAGTAATCTTATTAAGTGGTCGCAATAAATGTAAATTCTTTTCCCCCTGTATATCGGTTAATAAACGTATTATACGCGCCCTCCCCGCGCGCGTTAAATTTTATAAACCAATGATTTGTGGCCGCGCCTTAGGGGAGTCAGTAGTGAGCCGATACCTACCTACCTTTATTGATGCATACTTTTTCCTGGTGGTAATTAAGATTACTAACAAAATAATTAAAGCACAGATAGAGGCATATCTATTTTATTTTGCATCTTTTGTGTCTAACAATAACATAACTAGTTCCATACTCAACCTATGTTGCTTTTAAATAAATAGCAGCAGAGCATAGAAAGCCAGATATGAATTTGTCAGCATAGTTGGTCCAATACACTAATATCTGAAAGTCCTTAATTTTATATTTGATTTTGTTTAAATATAGAACTTTTAATAACTGGCAGCATTTATAATTTGAATGGTAATGTTCATTCTTCGTAGTTGCTAAGAAAGGTATTTTAAGCACGTTAAGCAATGATCAGTCACGTTTTATTCTCTCAAAAAATAACTTGATTTCATACTCATACATCCAATGACTCAGCGTTTACTAGACGTACCTATAGGCAAAGATGTAACATATCATGATCACCCTCATACCAGGCAACAAAAGTCTTACCAATTTTCACTCAGGCTCCTATAATAATTAGCCCATAACAATCAAAGCCAGACTAAGTTTGTAATAAATCAATGGCAACTAAGTCCTTTTAATCAGCTCGGGCCATAAATACGACGATTCTTTGTCTATTTGTAGGTGGAGTTTGAAAGTTTTCAAAGTAAAAGCAATAAAAATGTCCAAAGTTAAATGAACCGCACGGCCGCACCTGTTGTCGTCCGGCTCGGGGTAAACTTGCACCAACTTTATAGCGGACACCAACTTGATTCTAGTCTATGTCTTCTTATGTTTTCTATTCAGAATAAGGTTTTAGTTTGTATAAAAGTCACAGAAATCCTTGAATACATTTACACAAGTTTAATGCGTTTAGACAAACATTTATAGAATATATCCGACAGAGAACCAAAGTCATCGACATAGCTCAGAGAATTAGCAAGCTGAAGTGGCAGTGGGCTGGCCATATCGCGCGAAGAACCGACAACCGCGGGGGTAAGCGTGTTCTTGAGTGGAGACCGCGACTCGGCAAACGTAGTGTAGGACGCCCTCCGCCCAGGTGGGATGACGATCTGCGAAAGACTGCAGACAGATGCTGGATGCGGCAAGCTGAAGACAGGGAGCTATGGCGCTCTTTGGGGGAGGGCTATGTCCAGCAGTGGACTATTATAGCCTGATGATGATGAGACAAACATTTTATCGGAAAATAAAACTACTTCTAAGTACTAACCACGGATCTACTAGCAGACCTCACAGATAACATACGGCCTCTATTTGTAATCATAAAGCATTTCGTCGAATACCTCTAATGACCAATATGTTAAAGTGAAAGTTACTATTTAACCAAGTTCTTTCGTCAAAAAGACTTTTGAACTTTACGATAGTTATAGTTAGTTTTAACCAGGCAAAAGTCTTGACTATAATATAATAAACAAAAATAGGTTCTATTTTATTTGTTTTAATATTTTATACTAGCTCAGTCATTTGAGTACCTACCTAAAATATTCCATTCATAATCATTCATTTCTAGTGAGTAAGTATAATGATATTTACTTTGACCTGTTGATGCATGACAAAACTATATCAACGAAATGTCTGACTGACAAAACATTTAAATCCTTATAACAATGTAAGTTTTCTTTTACGTGTTTCCTTTCCGTCCAATAGCTCGTCAAAGTTGAGCCTCATGATTAATACTCGTTAATAAAAGCTCCATATTTGACACCGCAATGACTTGCGTACTCCGCCATACTCCCAAAGTGAATAATGTAAGATATTAATCAAAACTTTGACGTTCATTTACACACGTAAATTAGTTCACACCTTCCTGAGGAATTAATTAAAAACTTTGTGACAGGCTAGGTGTCGAGATTGTGAACATTTTTCCATGAAGCCGCCATTTTAAATTTTATGTTTTTAACAAGTTAATCCTTGGGGTACGTTTTGTAATTTAGTTTTGTATCTGTTCTAATTGGGTTACATCTTGAAGGTTCGATTTACGACGTCAGGGAGGGTTATTTTTTAAACTTATTTTTATCTACACAGTGTTAAGGGGTAATTAAGAAATACGTAGTCATAAAATTAAATATAAAAGTTGTAACCTATAATGCCGATACGAGTTTTTCTTAAGATGAATTTGCGAAAAGTAGAAGCTAAGTATACTTATCAGCAAAGCTGTTTAGTACGGGTGGGACCGTGCTGAATGTGCCGGGGTTTATAGTTGCGGACATTAAGGCTGCCTGTCCATTAAAGCGGAGTGAGGCTGCGGAGCGAAGAAACGGAGAAATATTAACCAATAGGATTGCAGAAAATCTCCGCTCCGCTCCAGTATGCAATCTTACTAGTTTTTATGGAGTCGAGGTGTCTCATGAGTCAATTGTTTTGATCTTAGAAAGTCCGCTCCGATAATGCTGTCTCCTAAATGGGCGTTCACAAAAGCTCTTTATTTTGATATATGACTTTCCGATTTTTCACTTTGTCTAGCACAGTGCGTAGTACTTAACTATGACATAATATTATGTATCATAAGTCATAACCAACTGTGGCATGCCAAACCTGCACTTAATATTAAGTGCCATGCCAACAAGGTAAGTACAACTTAGCCGGGTATAAGTTAAGTGAAGCCGAGTAATTTATCAGGCGACAGGTGTTGGCTAATTTAGCGTTTAAACTTAGGTACTAACTCGTAGGTATAAGGTGAAAACTTAGTGTTTCGTACAAGTTTGGAGACTTTAAGTGCACTGATGGAATGCAATATGGTAACGAGAATGCCGTCTGATATTGACTAGCTATAATGATACTAAAATATGGGAAGATTAGGATAATATATAGTAAGTATTTTTAAAATGGCTCTATTGATGAATTAAGATATAATTGCCGTTGCAATAAGCGCTTAGCTCAGACTAAATTCTTATATTGTGGGGGCCAGTTAGTGCAGACCGGCGACATTTCGACCCAGTGGGATCTTTTATGTCGACACTCTCCCAATAACGACTGCCATAGATGTTCATGGCAGCCGAGACCGTCGGCTTAACGTGCTCTCCGAGGCACGGAGCAGGCGATAATTGTCAATCAATACGCACATAATTTCGAAAAGTCATATAACTTCCGAAAGTCAGAGGTGCGCGACGTGGGTTCGAACCCGAGACCCTCTGCATTACAGTCTTTTGGTCTCCCCACTGAGCTATCGCTGCTCTAGCTCAGACTAAGTACACGTTTACATGCTTGCACATTAACGAATGGATGAAAACATGTATGCATGCGTGTTACAAACAATTTAGCTTATTTGATTGTTTTAGTACGTAGTATTTATTAAACTCAATGTTTAAACTCGGGATTTCGCTTAAACAAGAGCAACTGGCAGAAGTACCTTCATCGTACGAATATCGCAGCCGAATAACCTTCCGTTGTGTTCCTGCGGAAAATAGTATTCCACGCTTCTTAAGCTGTGTTGTCAACAGGATCTAGTATCCTTTGTTCCTTGTGGTAGCACATAAGTCCTTTTGGAAGGATCAGTAACGCGCTCTTGGTAATGTCCGTAGGCTACTATATCCACTGAACTTCAGTTGGGCTTCAAGCTTAACTAGATTATGCCAAAAATTATATCCCTCGGGAATAGGATATTTTTCTGGATGACAGGTTTAGTGGTATGTCCATTTCTGTACCCGACAACGTGTATGCTAAATTTCATGATGATCGGTTGCGTAGGTGAGGTCTGAAAGCGTAACAAATAAACTCACATTCGCACTTGGAATATTAGTAAGGATTGTCATCTTGGTGGTACAAAAATAAACATTATATCCTAGAGTATGATACACACAGTTACAGGTATGAGTGATTGAATGGATTTTTCCAGTAATTCATTTTCATTGCACAACGACTGCCAAGTTAATAACTGGAACGATTTTGATTATTTATGGCTGCGAACTTGCTTACAATAATAGCCTATAAAATGGTTTAATCATCACTTGTACCTTAGTCAATTTCGTGTAGTGACTGGCAGCCTACTGGCTAAGTAGTTAATACCTTCCTCGAAGGCACCTCGAGGACACCTCGAGGACTAATGAGATTTTGTACACTGTGTCGTGTTGTTGGTTAATAGTTCGAGTTTTAATTGCCGTGTCGGGCAAAGTGGGTTTAGGTTTTCTGATAAGAAATTGTCAGTAGACACTTAACATGACGTATGAATTATATAGCCAAACAATACCTATGAATCTTAAGATATCACGTGATAAAGGGCAAGCCAGGTGCCAATAATTTTATCACGAAATCGGTCATAAGCACTGATTAAATCTGCAAGGAGCTGCAACCATTTCTACTCACACAAAAAATTCCTCAATAGACATTCGTATTCAACATACAATTCTCATAATACAATTATTTTGATTCAGGTACCATAGTTCTAAAGAGTAACAAAATATACATAAAATACAAAATGGACATCATATTATAGCGATTTGCGTTTAACTATCTTATCTTTATCTGGGTCGATCTGCGAATAAGACATAATTTTAGTTATAGTTTCTACCTAGAGACTGTAGTTTGACCTCCGCAAACCAAGAAAGGTTAATGATACTTAAAGCTAGCTGTTAGATAGTGCCTCGCCTCGCACTTGATTACCTATCGCCATAATATTTGACATGACCAGTACAAAGTTTAGTTATTAGCCGAATCTATAGCCAGTGCACTACTCCCTAGGCAGCTTCGCAAGTCACGATCGGTGTGAACATGCCTCTGGGCTGTTCGGGCTCACTTTTTTCAGACAAATAGCCCATCCAATACGATCAGTTGACTCCTGAGATCATCCCTCCATTGGGACGCAGCTTTTATCACTCCATAAAAGCTATGATGAATACAATATGAAATTAGTAAGAGTCACATTAGACACATGAAAATGGAAATCCGTAGTCTCTGCCTACCCCTCTGGGAAACAGGCATGAATCTATGTATGTATGTATATTCATTAGACACACTGCATTTAAAGACTTGCTTTTCTTAATATTGATGCATCAGATTATTCTTTTAATCTCCGTTCTGAACTCAGTCAGACGGACGACAGAACGCGATACACCATCGATGCAATTTGTAATGTTGAAGTTCCTATCGAAAGCAGACAGGGAAACGTGATGTCGCATCGGTATCCTCGGCAAATCGCAGATAGTTGATGATACAAAATATATCTGTGTGCTGTATTCGGAGAAGCTTTACTTGTGTCCTTATCTTATTTTAATGTATTTTTCTTTTCTTTTTTTTGTATGTTTGGAAAATATACTTATAAATATCAGTCATTCAATACATTGAATGACAAAGACACGATTGAAACTCTAATGTTTCCATTAACCGATTGTCTAAATGGTTAAATAACAGGTATACACATTTTACCATTTAATTATTAAAAAAATAATTAACTATTAATAATATTACATTTGACATTTTGTTTGCTTTCTAGCAGCCTTAGAAACCTCGATTAAGTAGTTTCATTTCAATGTATAACATTAGCTTAAACGTAGAACGATAGTATGGATAACCTAAATGGTCAATAATACCTGCAGATCTTAGAGTTCCTTATTATTTGTATCAATGTGCTAATCTGGCCATCCTGCACCTAAACTCATTTATTAAAGTCGTCGCCGTCGTACTGAAAGTAATGGCTCCGGTGTTCGTCCTTCTGTCGTTGTTGTGCTGTCAGAGTCAGCGTAGCTATCAAGTGCAAGCCTTCATTGGTTAACATAACTCCTTGCTATCAGAAAAGGGGTGTGCGTATTAGCCACTGAATTAAAAATACATTAGAAGTGAAATTATAGTTGCTATAAACAGTAGTTTGACAAACTATTGTTTGTTATGTCCGTTCATAATCTATTTCTTATCCAAATAAAGCAGCAATGGAAAGCGAGCAGCGTCCAATCAGTCTGCGCAATATTCTTTTACGACCTTTATTAACTTCGGCTAGCACTTAACAAACAGTAACTAATACAGAGGGGCAAATAACGTAAATATGAATCGCGGAGTGAGCTCGGATGTAAGCGTGCTCAGTGGAGCGGGTAAACGCCAGTTACGAGTTTGATCCTCGCTCAGCTATTCGTATGTTGTTTACTTGTGTATTCATTTTATACAATTACATAGCATCATGTATGTAATCAACGTAAGGTTAGGGTGTTTACATCTTTCGTATGATTGCAGACATCTAGAACGGTCGTCAGTTAATATAAGTGCATTTTAGTAAATAAAGAATACTCACGTCATCAGCACACCTCGGTCAACTAGCTCTTAATCATTTAAGACAGGTGTACCGACTTCTGACTTTTGTAAAGCTAATGCTTACATTCTCTAAAAAACAATTGCACAAGAACCGAGTTTTCAATCGAAAAAGAAATCGAATAAGGTTATCCGACGATTGAAAAATCGGTCCTATAACCATTTAAGCTATAAGAGATTGCTAATAGTCATTCAGATATTTATTAAATGTAAAAAGTACCCTATGTGAAGAAAACAACTTGTATTATATTAGCTTTCATTGATAATTATTATTACTACAAATATATAATATAATATAATATAATATTCTATCACATACACACAACACCATCTAGCCCAAACTAAGCAGAGCTTGTATTATGGGTACTAGACAATATATATTTTTTTTGTAAATACATACATATTATACATAGAAAAACCCAGACCAAGACAAACATCCATGTTCATGCACACAAATATTTGACTTGTGCGGGAATCGAACCCGCGACCTCAGGCGTGGCAGTCGGTTACACTAACCACTACGCCATCGAGGCCGACAATATAGCAAGAAGAAGTAGTAGAATATTTAATAATAATTACTATCCTTAAACTGACTTAGGTACATACTCATTCCTGTAAGCTGAAGGGCAGGCAGAGATGTTTTACATCCACATTTCATCAAACATATTTATGTTTATATTCAGCGTTATATTGTCGTCAACTAGGCAAATTCTCAGACACCGTCCTGCTACTGCAAATTTCCGAATATTATAGCCTAATACCACTTTGCTCAGACACGAAATCGAACTTATGATCACGCACAAACTTATAGCATGTCACTTTAAACCTTGTATTATAGTACTAGCTTTTGCCCGCGGCTTCGCCCGCGTTAATTTAGAATTTGACAATCAATTCGTGTTGTACTCTGCTTGTGATAATATAATTCAATCATGATTCGAAAGACACGTTGCGCCATCTATTATCATAAGAACGTTATTATTGTTTTCCTCGGGAACAGTATTTTTTTTCGGGATGAAAGGTAGCCTATATTTGTTTCTGTACACCTGTCAACGTATATGCAAAATTTCAGGATGATCGGTTCAGTGGTCTAGGCGTGATAAATTTTCGCTTTTATAATATTAGTTAGGATTTCCCTATAACTGAGTTAAAGGCCTGCAAAATAATTGGTTTGTTCAGAAAGCAGGTACCAGTATACTCGATATTGTATAAGACGAGTGTAGTAATCGAGATCAGCGAACCGTGCTGGGGCCGGGACGCACCCGGCGCGAGGCCGGACCGGGAACGGATCAAATTTTAAGTGGATGGAAAATTATTACAAGCAAATACTACGTAGGGTGATTAGTATAAGGTTAATCGTTTGTTATTGGTACTTTTGAGTTGAAGGGGCTGCTTATTAAGACTGCGCCGAGCGATATCCAATACCCAAATACCCAACGTTGCCTAAGTCAAAATTAAAGTCAAAGTGAAAATCATTTATTAATTTAGGTCACAAAGTAACACTTATGAACGTCATAAAATATTGATTAGTGAATTTACTAAGTTACCGAAGTTTCGTTTAGGCTACAAAAAATTTAAACAAAATGACGTAGATTTAAGCAAAGGGATTCTATGAGAACATGTAAGAAACTTACGGCCATACAAAATTAAATTGCCAATTAAATATAATAAAGTTTAATTTCTTTTTTTTTCTTTTTAAAAATACTACTGCCACACTAAGAATGAATCCTGTGTCGCGGGGGACTTTACAAACATTTAAACAACGGACACAAAGAACACTCAGACTCGGAATAACCATTTGTAGTTCACACAAAGTTTTGTCCCGTGTGGTATTCGAACCCACAACACTTGGCACAGTGTCAGTGACGTGATCATTTGAACTACTACGCTATCCATGCAGACAAATTTGGCGGGTAATCACACCAGATCGGCAATTTACGCAAATTACACTAAAAGTAACCTCACTAGTTAATTTCCCGGTAAAGACGCGGTATGTAAAATATATTGACAATCTCGTGAAGTCAATATAAAGTATTTTCTATACAGGCTGTCCGGTAATTAATGGATAACCTTGAAATGTCTTATAGTAGAACTGATGGCCGTTTAGATATATGTTTTTTTTTAAATTACCATGTTCAAAATGTAAATGTAAATTCTTGTACACTACGACCATAAATGAATGAACTCCATCGTATTTTTAATTTTATTATTAAACACTAATTATGCTAATAGATAGACAATCAAAAGTATGACTAGCTATTGCACTTTTTAAATTTATTTTTTAATCCTATTTTTTTAATTTTTTATTTTTTCCTGAACGGCCATCAGTTCTACCATAAGACATTTCAAGGTTATCCATTATTTACCGGACAACCTGTATAAAAACTAGAAAACCGGTATGAATTGCTTAATAATCGTGTGCGATAAGTACTTGTTGTCCTTCACAACATCGGAATCCTTGTAGGTACGTATAATATGTATAATATATTCTACCACATACACACAACACCATCTAGCCCAAACTAAGCAGAGCTTGTACTATGGGTACTAGACAATGGATAAACATACATATATACTTTTTATTTTTGTAAATACATACATATTATACATAGAAACACCCAGACCAAGACAAACACCCATGTTCATGCACATATATGTATATATTTGATAGACACAGCACCATTTAAAATAAGAATTTTAGTTAATTGTGACTAAATTTGTCGGTGTTTTTATCAGAGATATTCTTTGATGTTTAGGTAGGTAAGTCAAACACGTTCGAGATAGGCACACTTTTATTTTTATACTAGATGTTCCTGCGGTTTCACCCGCGTTTATCGTTACTGCGCCGCCCCCGTGGGTCGTAGCGTGATGTTATATAGCCTATGGCCTTCCTCGATAAATAGGCTATCCAACACAATAATAATTTTTCAAATCAAACCAGTAGTTCCTGAGATTAACGCGTTCAAACAAACAAACTCTTCAGCTTTATAATATTAGTATAGATGAGTTTTATAGTCTATTTTCTTGCGTGTCTTATTTAGTAAACGAACATTAATAATACATATAATTTACTGCTTGCAGACTATATTAATTCCCTAATAAACCAACTTACAGAATTTCAAGTCATCCACATGGACTTAGCGTAAAGATTGCTATAATAAATCTTTTAAGGCTAAATTTCCATAACGATGTACATATATGTAATAACTGCACTTAAGGGTCTAGGATGCCCCTGCTTTGTACCCCTGCTTTCAAATTACAATTACAATGGCCTGCACAACATTTAATAAAACTGCCTGATCCAGGCTTAAAGCCCGAGACTTCACGATCGTCGATTGTGTAATCTCTTACACTTCTGGTCACAATGTCTTTGGTAATAATGTAATAAACTATAGTTGCCAAATACAAACACAAAAATATACCATAGAACGCGCATTTACAAATTATTATCAAATACAACCCATAGGTAGTGCAGGCATGAGCATTGTAAGCACGCTACTAAATATTCATAATTATAGACATTATAAACTTCCTTTTTTTATTATTTATGTCCAAGATATATGGGTTCAAACATGCAGTATAGCTCTCAAACATATTTTTAAGAAGCAAAAGAAACAGAAAATTATTTTTCTCTTTGTGTAAAAGCTGCTTACGCTTTGTACAGTAAAAACCCGAGAGAGTTGTAGATCGCTCTATATTTAGGTATAGTTAAACGAGGCTTGTAATGCCTGCGATGCGAACCTCAATCAGCCTTTTTAGGCCTCTCCCATTTTACCTTCCGCATCCAATCTAACCCGGCCATCTTCTTCAGATTATCAGTCCATCTGGCCGGAGGGCATCCTACCTTACGTTTGCCAAGTCGTTTGCTCCAACGGCCATCAGTCCTTCGACAGATATGACCAGCCCATTGCTACTTCGGTTTGCTTATTCGGTGAGGTTTGTCGGGAGCTCTGGTTCTTTGATGGATAACCTCATTTTTAGTTTATCCTTTAAAGAATCTCCAAGTATAGCTCGGTACATATTCCACTGGGCAGCTATTAGTTTGTGAACGTAGCATCATAGCATCTTACGTCGACATTAATATAATATTTCTTCTCTCTCTCATTGCATACCCGTCCTAACCGTCGGTCCGTGTGTATCGAGTTGGCGACACAAATAGTTTAAAGTGTCGGACACACGCGACCGCCGCTGGCAGCTAATATTGTACATACATATAACACACACCGCACTACAGCTACAATATATGTTACCGATACTCGTCCTGTAGGAAACATTCGAATGGAAACTCTTTTTTTTAGTTTTGGTAAAGGCTTTGAGCTGGAAAGGAGGATCGAGCTGTTTTAGTTGGTTTATGTTATTTTCGTAATAATAAAATGATTACTGAATCTGATGTATCGTATTGTTTTGTTAGGTAATTAGTGGTTTATTAATAACTAGTTTTGACCCGCGGCTTCGCTCGCGTAAATGTAGGTTAGGTTAGGTTAGGTTTGCAACAGTTATTTTTTCTGGATGAAAGGTACCCTATGTCCTATTCTGTACCCCTGACAATGTGTATGCAAAATTTCATGTTGATCGGTTGAGTAGTTGAAGCGTGAAAGCGTAACAAACAAAAAAACAAACTCATTTTCGCATTTATAATATTAGTAAGGATAAATATAAACTATAATTTTGGACTGTTTGCTAAATAATCTCAATCAAGATCTTAATTTGCATCTAATCATATAAAAAGATAACTTAAAATATTTATAATATTTTTTATTTTAGGTATAATTAATTAATATTAACAACTTTTATTTATTACTGCGATTTTTTGTTGACATATTATTTAATTACATAATGATTCGACTAAAAAAATGTGCGGCGAAGTTGTAGGGTAAGACGTGCAGAAAAGGACCAGCTAACTGTTTAACTAGCCGGAACTCCATAAAGTCTGTTAATGACTGTCAATTAAGTAGAAAACGTTAAGAAACAGATATTAAGAAAATATCAAGGTAAATCCATTGTATCAATGAATATCATTCGTGTAAATGTAATTAAATACTAACTAACTAATAGGTAAGTAAATCTCAGTACAACAAGAGCTAAATCATCACATTCCCTTTCACTCAATACCGACAACCAATTTACACCTGAACGCAAATTCCCACACGTCTCGCCGCTACAAACATGGATGTTTTGAGTAAAGTCACGTCGCTACTAATAAAACCACAACGGTAGCGAATTAATACACGATACAGAATCACGTTCATTTTGCAAGTGACTAGTCAATCTTTTGACGCTAACTACATCTTATTTGCCCGCAATCAACGACGTACTGCTCTACGGTATACACATGTAGTCGTGTACAGCACCGAGAATAGCGATTTGTACAACTCAGTATTTGTACAAAATATACACGAGAATTAATGTCACATTAATTCTCGTGTATATTTTATATTGCCTGAGGTTTTGTTTTTACTTTTTAAAAATTTGATTGACTCATATATTTTTTGCACTAATCCACTGCACGTATACTGGACTTACCTTTGTGTGCAAATAGTTGATAACTACATATTATTTCTTTGTTTAAAACTAGCTGTAGCTGAACAGTTAGTTCAAACCACTTTAAAATAAAATGTTTTTAAGTTTATTTCGACAAGAGTCGTCGTGTATGAAATGTGATAAGTGATAATGAAAATAAAACTAACGGCATTATTATTTTAGTGGCGACATCTTAGTTTAAGCACATATAGTACCAGTGCAGACTCCTGGTTTTCTATAATTTGACTTATTATAGTAAATAACGAATTTGAATAAAATACCTTTCACTGGAAAAAAATATTTATGTGATTTCTAGTATATTTTTTACTAGAGGAATAAATGAACTATTTTCATACGCTGCTGCATCCGCGGAGACTGTCAAACAGCGCAAATACAAATATCTTGTAGGAGATTTTTTTTTTAATTAACCTACTATATGCGGATTTTATCGCGTTGTTTATTTGACACTTTATTACAAAATTTTGAAAACTGTTACACTACTATTACTATTAAACTTTACTCATTTTTAAGCTAATTAAATTATTGAAACTATTTATACTATTACTATACTATTATACTATTTATATTTGTGTTTACACTTTCCCCGACGTTTCGGTTGCTTTTCAGCAGCCATGGTCACGGGGAGACTAAGATGGCAGTTGTCTCAATGTTCCAGTGTAGTTATTTCAAAGTACCCGAACAGAATTTAATCATGGGTGTTTCTATTTACGCAGAATGATCTCAAAGTATCATTAAGTCTAGCTGTGGTTTGCTTCTTCTTGGGTTTGACTATTTGCATTACTGGATCCCAAGCTGGTGGTACATTCCAACCATCTTCTCTATTGAAATTAGGATTTTTTTGATTTCAATAGCCTCGCGAAGCATCCTTGGTAGGAATCGGTGTTCTTTAGCGAGCATCTGTGGTTTATCAAATCTCAGGTAGTGGTTGGTCCCCTGTTGCACATGTTCACACACAGCAGACTTCAACGAGCGTTTGTGTTTTACATCAGCTATGTATTCTTTTATGCGGGTGCCTATGCTTCTCTTGGTTTGACCAATGTATGAGAGTCCGCAGTCACAATCTATTTTATAGACCCCTGCATCTTGTAAAGGTAATTGGCACTTGACGGATGGTAAAAACTGACTTATCTTCGTTGGCGGCTTGAAGTATGTGTTGATTGAAGCTCGCTTCAAGATGTAGCCAATCTTGTCAGTGACACCCTTTACATAAAGCAGTATGGCAGGCTGGCGCTCGATTGTGGCTGGCTTTTCTCGGGATCTGTGACAGCGGCGCGGCTGTTGGAGCTTGTTGTCTTGCAGTACTTGCTTGACATGTTGAAGCTCGGCGTCCAGGTGTTTCTTGTCACAGATAAAAACAAGAAATAAACAACGCAATAAAATCCGTATATAGTAGTTTAATTTCAATGAATAACATTCGCGTAAACAGAAGACAAAACTAGGAGACATTTTTTTGAAATTTTTTATCGAAATGTTGGGGTTTATTAGGTCCTAGAGCTTGTGCTCTATATTGAGAAATAGTGAAAAAGTCTATCGTTGCTACTCGTGGAAAGGGTTGCTCTTTATTACAAAAATGTGTGAGCCATAAATGGTCGTTCAAAATCTGGACATGCTTTGTGTCAGTAAATCACCCACAACTCAAAATTTATTGCTAGTGCTTAAGATGAAGCATAACAATAATTCTCGATACCTCTGTGTGGCAGTCTAACAGTCTCCCACTACTACTGTTATATTTTACTGTACTATTTACTGTTACATTTTATTATTAACATGAGGTGAACTCACAAGTAAACTTTTATAGACAAAACGTTAATTTCATAGCCATACAGGCAGGTAAATTAGCAGCAGACTAATATTAATAACGTCAGAGTATCAGAGCTCAGGGCGCCACTCCCCGTGTAGTGTGCGGTGGACCGAGAACCAACTCATATTATGTTTCTGATTACTTCTTTCGTGTATTCGTTTATATTAAACATGGCGGGAGAGGGGAGGGGAGCAGGGGGACAACACATACTTGAGTAACTTGAGATAGAGTCACTTATTCAGCTTCGGTAAAACTCAAAGTGTACGTTATATTTTCTAAGCTGTATGGAAAATTTTTCGACATGTGCTGTATTAACCTGTCATGTTTTGGAATTACAGACATTAAATCTATTGTGTGTGGCCACCGGTGTGCTGCTATGACTAGTTTTGTTTTACATACGTATATACATAGTCACACGCTTACATTCTTCAAGGTGTAGGTAAGGATGTATTACAGCCACAATCAGTCAAAGTCAAAGTCAAAAATCATTTATTCGTCTAGGTCACAAAGTAACACTTATGAACGTCAAAATATACATATTAGTGAGTTTACTAAGTTACTGAAGCTACATTTAGATTAGTTGCTAGGTTGAGGCAAAGGGTTGACCCTATGAGAAGAAACCTGCAAGAAATTCACGGCCACTCTTTTAAATCGCCAATTAAATATAATTTCAGTATTTTACAACTCATATCAACATGGTTTTGCTGCCATTATAATACTGACTATAAAAAACTAAACTTAGTAATATATGTAGATTGTATGGTTTTGATCCACCTAATAGAGAGTGAGCTTCTTGCCATTTACTGGGCGCAGGTCTATGTTCTGTGCTACTACTGAATTTATTAACAACTGAAGTGAAACTTTGTATCATCTAGGATTCGAAACCGATATCTCATCTCGAGCGGTTATATAATATAATATAGTATAATGGAAATCCCCGTGACAAATGTTATTTCATATAGATAGTTTTGACGGCAATATAAATTATAACAAAAAAAGGCACGAAATTTTATATTCTATTAGCCAAATTTTGTTTATACTGTTCTACCTTCAAAGTTAAACTTACTAACTTACTAAACGTATATCCATTTCTGTGAAGGAGCACAAATGTGACACTTTCAGCAAAGTTTCATCACTTAAACTTGAGCACAGTAAAAATTTAAACAACTTGTATTAAAACCTCGTCAAGAACTCTATTAAGGAGAGTGGGTTCTGTACATAATTTTCAAACTAATTTTAAGTTGGCAACACTTTTGAATAATAAGGTAAACTTGAGGGGAAAGTGAGGAAAAATCTGTTGGTACATCATGTCAGTGTGGCGGTGTGTTCGTGTATTTTACCCAAGCATTCTTAGAAAAAAGTAGGTAGTATAAGAAAGTTTATATGAAATCGGTGTCGTAATTATATTTCTATATAATTACTAGCTAAGCCATTGTTGTTTCGCTTTGGCTCAGTCTGATAGATTATTAGGGAATTAATTCCTGTTTTCATAAAATTTTGCCATAAAAAGTATATATGTATAAACACGCCTGTACAGAAATGCAACGTTAAAATGTTCTGGTCAATCCAACGAATACTTTAAGAGTTTTGTAGACATAAACATGCGGCAGCTATATTTTTTATTTATAAACATATAATTATAAAAGGAACACGTAATTGTATCCATAATTTCAACTACTCAACTAGGAAAGTATTCTCATTCTATATAAGATCGCAGCCAAACAACTTTATAGTGTATATTCCTTTCATGAGTAGGGTTTTTAGATTCCTTGATAACATGTGTGGTATGCTGTTTTACAATAGGAGGGCAGTGCGATCTTAGTTTCATGCGCAAGTAGCTTCGCAACTTCATTGGTGCTTCTGTAGGCTGCAAGGCTGCCATGTTAAGCTGTTAGCTCATCATGATGAGACCCATATTTTTCCTACCTTGGTAGTACAACAGGAAAACAGTATGAATAATTTTTGACTCATTAGCGAAACAATAAATGTCTGAAATATACATTTCTTACACTTATAATGAAATACAGATTTCTTTGAATAAACTAGTCAGTGTTCATATTCCAAGCCCCAAACCCGTACCCGCCATGCACTTAATAAAGTTTTAAAGTGCAGTCACAAAACCCGTAGCATTCCCGGACATACATCACTGGTCGCCCGGGACCAGTGCGGGACAATCCCATTGTTTCCCGGGATTTTCTTCAGTCCCGGTAATACCGTACATTAGTTTGGATTCCAAATGGACATATTACCGTGCTTTAGTACCTTTCTTTTTAATTCCGACTATTAGTGTTAATGTTTGTTGTTAAACGTCCTTTGTGTTTAAAATTCCTTATTTTATACTCTCTAAAGAAAATACAACCACTGGAGACCAGACGCCATTTATACAACTTTTATTCAGGCTAGAAATAATTGCTCTGTTGTTTCATGGCATGAGATTGCCGTAAGTTTGTGTAAAGACGAAAGTATAATATGTCAAGATTTGATTACCGATTTAAGTAATTAAAGTGTTTTGCTTGTTAAGATATTGTCAAAGGGATTCAAGATATTTGAAGCGCTTGATCTTACCTACGAAGATTTCGGATTTACTCATATAATCTATTGTTTAAAATACTTATTGAAAAGTTAAGTTGAAATAAATATAAGAAGCCAATTTTTTATCATGGACTTTCTAGTAAAGCTTTATTCGATTCCATATATCCATTTTACTAAGTTTAAAACCGTTCATCCGCAATACACAGATATAATCGGGCGCTTCCATCAGAGAGATCGAATCAAATACAATGTGCATTTCGAAAATTCGAAGCTCAATATCAAAATGCATCATGTCAATGGCTGGTAATCCTATAATCGCATTACACGGGATGACACAGTGAACGTAGCAATGGGGTTTTAATAATACTGCGTTCATATTATAATTTTTAAACTCGCTTTTAAAGGTATTTATAGCTAATGAAATATCAAATTTTGACTCTCCCCTGTCTATATATTTATGAGGTCGCAATATTTGTCAAACAAAACCTTAATTTCTACCAGTTGGCATCAGGACACAAAAAGACAGCAGCGTGATGAATTCCGCCTCTGTTTAAACCGATGCAATACTGCTCTTATGCATAAGACTGTGTTCCATCTAGCACCTGTAATCTATACTTATAATAAAACTGTAGAGAGGTCAATTCTGTACATTGAATATATATTCAAAATTAATATTGGAGGATGAATGGTGATCGATACTGATGACAAAAATGCAATCAGTAAATTTATTGTCTGTCTGTCTGTCTGTCTGTATGTGCACGCATGGGTCAAAAACTACTGAAGGGATTTTAACCAAACTTGGTACAATTGTAGTCCATACTCCTGGGCAGGTTATAGGCTATATAACATAACGCTAAGACACATAGGAGCTGAGCAGTGACGATAAATTTGAAGCAAGTCGGACGAAAATGCGCTTTCGAGCTCTTATCCTCGCATACGTTGATCATACACCAAAAGTATGTATTACAAAGATGATGGTCTTCAAAAGATCTACAAAAAAGTCCTTAATAGTATATATCTATCTTTTATAAATTAGCCACAATAACGTGTTTAATCGTTAGGCATTTCTTCAAAGTGTATTAAAATACATAAATATATTGTATTTTACATAGATATATCTTTATCGAACTCCCATATTCAAAAAGTACACTTTAATATTTATATTATAAAAAAAAATATAGGAATCGGTTTATAAACACACAAGATATATGTAGATGAAATAAAACTTCCAAATCTCGCCGCGCCAGTATGGGTACGGCTATACGGTTGATTGTTGTTTAACGCGCGAAACGGCCACCCGCTGCATTTATAAAAAGGCGGGGGCGCTCACGCGCCAACTTCACTCACATTTTGTTTGTTTGGTTGAACGCGGTAATCTAAGGAACTACGGGTAAAAATTAGAAAAATATTTCAGTGTTGGATAGCCCATTTATAGAGGAAGGCTATAGGCTATATAACATCACGCTACGACCAATAGGAGCGGAGCATAAATGAAAAATATTGCAAAAACTAGGAAAATTCTCTTATGTGAAGCAAACGAAGTTGCGCGGGTCAGCTAGTATTTAATAAAATACCTAAAACTATAAAAGAAATGAATATCAATCTATATAAGAAAAAGTTAAAACAATTGCTGTTAAAGAAATGCTATTACAATCTTAATGACTATTTAAATGATAAACATTTTACAAACTAATTGTATGATAATGTGCATAATTATTCCTCTTTGACATTTTAATTTTGTAATTTATTGCTATGATTTGGTTTATATTTTATTTTCATTGACATTTCCTTTTTACTTCATTTTATTTCTAATTCGTTTTGATTTTTGTGTATACTTGTAAAAACATTTGCATGCCAACATTACTTGGCGGAATGTGCTGTTCTGTCTATTCAAAATTGTACCAACTTTTATACCACGTTTTCGCAAATAAATGCTATTATTATTATTATTAAAAAATGTGTTGTCAATGAAAGTAGCTAATAGGTTAACGTGCCAAAAAGATTATGAATACGATTACGATATAATATAATGTCGGTAGGTTTTATATTATGTTAGCTGAAATAAACTCTGATATAGCCAGAATATTATATTATACATTGATTTTAAAAGTGATTAAGATTAATAGCTATTAAGATAAGCCTGTGCGCTATTGTTGCAGTAGATGTTTTGTTTTAGAATAAGGTACGGTGGGATTGATTTTGTCATTATCTTTATCTTTATATATATAATTCTTCTGTACGTGTGTTGACAGTGAACTCCTCCTAAACGGCTGGACCGATTTGAATGAAACTTTTTGGGTGTTCAAGTGGATTCGAAAAAAAAAGCATATCTATACCATCGTATCGATATGCTTTTTTTTCTCTTTTGTACAGGACAACGTCTGTCGGGACAGCTAGTTTTGTATAAAAATCCTCTATAATAAATAAAGTAAGAATATACGATTACGTCTGATGACTTTAATAACTTTACTTTTCCCTTTGATTTAGTACGCCTACCGCTGCAAATCAATGTCTTGCAAACTATATTATGTATTTTGATTTTTATTATGTTTCTCTTTAATGACAGGTATTTTGCTAACATATTGCTTTAGCAAAATGCCCGGCCCTTTAGGAGGCTTACACGGTCACTTATTATTATTGTTTAACAAGTGTTTACGTGTATCCTACACGTATAAGAGTAAGGTTATAAAACTATATCTGTGTCACCTGGTAAATACTAAGCCAGCTAAGTTGTAAAATGGTTTGGATATATGGATTATGGAGAGTATGGAAGAAAAATATTGATGGAAAAATATAAGCATGAATTATAATATAATTATAATATTCTATCACATACACACAACACCATCTAGTCCAAACAAAGCAGAGCTTGTGCTATGAGTACTAGACAATGGATAAACATACATATGTATATTTTTTTTTGTAAATATATACATATTATACATAGGAACACCCAGACCAAGACAAACATCCATGTCCATACACACAAATGTTTGACTTGTGCGGGAATCGAACCCGCAACCTCAGACGTGGACGTGATGTGACAGTTTCTGATAAAAACAAAGACGTTCTGAAGTAAAGCCTGTCTAAATGTACCTGTACGACAGACAAGGCAAAGCAAGAGGAATGTCAGGTTAATAGGAAATAAAATTAATATCTGTTTATTCTGTCCAGAAGAAACTGTGAGTGGGTAGATGTTCTACCTGCTCAAGTTGGCGTGGTGTGTAAACTGATTGACACTTATTTTTACAAAGCCAATATAGTTGACAACAAAACCGTTAGATATTTTTCGGAAATCAAAAACTCGCCGTTGGGGTTACTCTATCGAACCAAAAGTACACTGTTACTCTACTTCTACAGTCATGTCCAAAGTCTATACATTAATCTCCAAAACTTATCCCGAGCCCAACTGGCATGACGATGCATTACTAAATTAAATCGATTACTCAGCTGTTGTTAGCCACAGCACCTATTTTGTATTCCATTAGCAAATATTATAAATGGATTAAGGTGGCTGTATTATAAATGGATAGAACGTAGCAGGATGTTGGATTGTATAGATTCACGCTTATTTCATGAATGGGTAGACATAGACTAAGAAATTCTTTTTCATGCGTCATCTAAGCTGTTTTGCCTTAGGCTTTCTCCAGAACACGTTGCAAATGCTCAAGATTTTATCTACTATATTAACGAAATATACTATCGAGCAGCGATAGCCTAGTGCGTGACTGACATGCAGAGCCTTAGGCTTAGGCTTTTCGAAGTTATGTGCGTATGAAATACTTAATAATAATTATCGCTCGCTTTAACAGCGAAGGAAAATATCGTGAGGAAATCTGCATATTATCTGAGCGTTCTCCATAATGTTCTCGAAGATATGTGAAGTCTGCCAACCCGCACTAGGCCAGATGGACTATGGCCTAACCCTTTTCACAATGAGGAGAGGCCAGCAGAAGGACAGTTCAATATAGGGCTGATATTTAATATATTAACTGTTGCATGTCATTTTGGGGATAAATATCTATATTTTCAGATCGACATGAAACTTAAATCGATTTAACAACCTGGCGGAAATAAATCAATTCACTTTATCGCGTGAAATTGCAAAAAGGAAGTATCGAACTCAATTCTAACTTCAAAATAAGGTCGTCATGTGAGAATTAGTCCACCTGGTGATTTAATCGAGAATCGATTTTGTCCTCAATATGAATTGGATCAACGATCTTTTTTTCTTAGAACTTGTTAACATGCCTAGTGTTACGAATGTACACATTATGAGCCTTTACTTATTATCTATGTTAAACGATGTGTATGTTTTAGGACATATTATGTACATACAATGCGTGTTTTACGGAGGCAGAGCTGAATCTTCAGTTTTCCAGCAAAGATAAATCCCTAGTCTTTGACTGTATTCGATACTTGGAGATGTTTTTAGTTATATTATAGTACGTACAAGCTTTTGCTCGCCCGGTAACAGTATATTTTTCTGGACGAAAGGAACCCTATATCCTTTTCTCTACTCCTCACAATGTCTATTCGAAATTTCATGATGATCGATCTAGTAGTTAAGGCGTGAAAACGTAACAAATAAACAAACAACTAGGTAGCGTTTACATTAGGATGTATCAAATGTTGTTACAGCATCAGGCTACATTAAATAGATACCTAACTTAAATGGCGACCAAAGCGTGGCGGTGCCGGCCGTTCCAGAATATGGAATTATGTTAAAAGCATCCACCTACATATTCCAGGTATGCCTAATCATATTAAGGATTCCCTAAAATATCTTGAGATAGGCCAGGCCTAATGGATTATAAAATACTTTTTGACCTAAATCGAATAGTAGCCGATACGTTGTATATGACGTTGAATAATTAATTTATATGAAACAAATCTTTGCAGATATATTGGGATTATTGCAATGATCCCGATGGTACGACAGTATTTTTGGGTTTATTTTAGGATTTCCAAAATGAATCCGTGTAAAAACATTGGCATTTATCTAGATATATTTTAAAGTTCAAATTTTATAAATGTGATTTTTTTTAAGTCTATACTTACAACCTTTCTTATAATGAAACATCTAGTCTTAGTTTAGATGTACCAATCATCTAAGGTTTACTTTAGATGTATGGATGCTTATTGCTTATGTATTTGTTACTCAATCACTGACTCTCGTAACAATATCGCAATCCCGCATCATCCACACAGATGATTGTTCCGAGAAATGGTTAATTTACTGTTGTCTATGCACCAGGTGTTGTGTGATCCACAAATAGGTGTATAAAGTCTGAGTGTTATTTGTGTCCGTTGTTTGTAAACTTCTCTGCGAGACTGGGATCAATCTCTCGACCTCACAGTTTTGTAGATAACTGAAGTATTGTTTATTTTAAATTCATACTTTTTGCTGGCGATTTAAGTAGGTGTCCACATCTCATTGACCTTTACATTGAGTCTACAGTTATCAATATATGCTTGCAAAAATATTGAAATTAACATAAATAACGGCATTCAGTTAAAATTGTTTGAAATGTTCTTAACTGTATAATGTGTTTCACCAATTAAGATATCTGTGGTTTCACCTCAACTTTTTGTAAAGAATTAAGCGAAAATAAATTGAATGTTATTTTGTATTATTTGGTAGTATTAGACGTTCACAATTTGAATTTTTGATAGTATATAAATCTCTTACACTTGTAGCTTGGGTCAATTTACGCTTTTTGCGTGGCTTTTTCGCTTTTCTTGTCCACTTCACGGGTACCAAGCTTAGTCTAAGGCAATTGCGCTGTTTGTATGCGTCGTGAATCAAGCAATTTCGTCGAGAAAACAAAGCAGAAGGAAACCATATGATCAATTCACACTTGATATTAGATACTTGTATCGTGTACAAGTACCATGACATCAATAGAGCCATAGGCATTAGATTTATCTCAATGAACTCTCAGTGAGCATGGAAATTAAAACTGTGCTGAATATATTATTATAACATGGCTGCCTCGATGGCGTAGTGGTTAGTGTAACCGACTGCCACGCCTGAGGTCGCGGGTTCGATTCCCGCACAAGTCAAACATTTGTGTGCATGAACATGGATGTTTGTCTTGGTCTGGGTGTTTCTATGTATAATATGTATGTATTTACAAAAAAAAGTATATAATATGTATCCATTGTCTAGTACCCATAGTACAAGCTCGACTTAGTTTGGGCTAGATGGTGTTGTGAGTATGTGATAGAATAGAATATTATATTATAACAATCATATAACATACATGACTTGGAGGATTTGCTTCTATACGCTATGATAGTAATACGTTCACCCCGCAACACTTATGGTATAGTCTTAAGTATGAGATACTTTTATCTTCCCTAGGAATCCCTTCGGAAATGCAAGAGCATGAGTTTGTCCTACGTAAATATAATATATTTTTCCTATGTATACAAATAAATAGGGCGTCGGACGGCCTAGACGTCTCATGTCTTGGCTATTCGTTTACAAGCGGTCTCAAGTTCGTACTCATAACACGCCTTGCGTCTCCATAAGTATTATAAAGTTAATATTTCTTTTGATAGGGCAGGGAAAAATAGTTGAATTTCGCAATGTACTGGAATGTGTGACGACTATCAATTCGCACTAACTTACATATCAATATAGACTAAAATATTAAAGGCTTATGTTTACCTTATCACCAGATATAGTAAAATATAACAATCAAAAATAGTAAATGATCACCAAAAATAATAAATGATCACCAAAATTAAAACCGCATTGTAATACCAAAAATATTAATTGCACAGCAAAGAGATCAAAATAAGTTGACGGAGCCCCGCTTCGCGGGTCTCCTATTTTTGGGTGGGTTTAAGAAGGAACCTAACATAACCTAACCCATCCGAGACGAAATACAGTGATTTGAGGCGTATAGGTGCTCGTTATGATATATTTTAGTAAGCATATTTTGGTGTGCAATTACTATTTTTGGTGGTCATTATATTTAATCCCAATATTAAATTTGCTATAAATATTAACAATTTTCTTTTTTGCAAGATTTATTTATTTAGGTATAACTAGGTATATAATATGGCCTAAGTCCTCGTGATATAAGCTATCTTTATACCAAAATATAATCAAAATCTGTTTGTTTAAGTAACGAATATCCAGCGATGTCATTTATAAATTCGTAGATTATACTGCCAGAAAATAAAACTTTTCTTGGTTCATGTTATTTTATAAAAGACATTAATTACAAGAAGCATTTGCTTAAATTCGCAACTCATGTACAATGGCGGCCGTAATTTTATATCACCGCGATGAATGCCCCTAAACAGCTATTAAGTAGGCTCAAATTTTAATAATCTTGGTGTACCGCAGGGCGATATTTTGTGCCAAACGTGACTGGGCATGAATATGACGCATCTGAACGTTTAGGGCCTTTGTTTGTAGTTACCCTCCGCGTAAATTGCTGCTGTAATAAATTGGGGGTTGAATATTTTTGGGGGTAATTAGGATCGCTGAAGAAAATGTTGAATTTCGAATAGTTTTGGGACATAAAGCTTATTTGTCGTATACCGTGCGCAAGGGCGGGAGTGTAGACTTTAGCTTAGTGAACGTTATATCATACTAGCTTTTGCCCGCGGCTTCGCTCGCGTTAATTTAGAATTTGACAATCAATTCGGGTTGTACTCTACGTGTAATAATATAATTCAAACATGATTCGAAAGACACGTGGCGCCATCTATTATCATAAGAACGTTATTATTGTTTTCCTCGGGAACAGTAATTTTTTTCGGGATGAATGGTAGCCTATGTCCGTTTCTGTACACCTGACAACGTATATGCAAAATTTCAGGATCGGTTTAGTGGTTTAGGCGTGAAAAGGTTACCAACAAACAAACTCATTTTCGCTTTTATAATATTAGGATTTAACAATTTACAAATCACTTCAGGATGATACGCATATTTTATTTCAAGTAGAACGAATTTTCACACATTCTGCCGTACTACTGGACTATATATTACTGACGAAAGTAATGGTATTTGAAAAGGAAGAGTGCGTGACGATGTGTAATATTATGATTGATGGAGAAAAAGTGGAGCAAGTGAAAGAGTTTGTATATTTGGGTACTTTGTTTACAAGGGATGGTAAACATGACGGAGATATTGAAAGGAGAACGATTGCTGGCAACAAAGTGAATGGAGCCCTACGCGCTTTTATGAACAGTCGAAATGTATCCGAAAAGGCACGTTTGGCTGTTCATAGAGGACTATTAGTGCCCACACTTATGTATGGAAGTGAAAGTTGGGTATGGCAAAAGAAGCATGAGAGCAGAATAAATTCTGTAGAAATGAGAGCGTTGAGAAGCATATGTGGTGTGACTCTGAAAGATAGAATAAGAAATAGTGTGATTAGAGAGAGATGCTGCATGAAAGGGGATATAGTTACAAGAATAGAAAAGGGTATGTTAAGCTGGTTTGGACATGTAGAAAGAATGAACGAGGAAAGACTGACTAAGAAAGTTTATAAGGCTAGTGTGAATGGAACAGTCGCAAGAGGAAAACCTAGGTGAACGTTTCTCGACCAGATCGGAGGCGTTCTGGACAAAGGCCAGGTTAAGAGCTCCTTGAACCGACGGGCGTGTATGAGGAATGTGATGAAAGTGAATGAAGCCAGAGAAGTGTGTCAGGATCGTAGCAAATGAAAATCCGTAGTCTCTGCCTACCCCTCTGGGAAACAGGCGTGAATCTATGTATGTATGTATCTATATTACTGGAATCCTTACTGATATTATGAATGCGAATGTAAGTTTTTTTGTTCGTTACGCTTTCATGACTTAACTACTAAACCGATTATCATGATATTTCACATGCACGTTGTCAAGAGTACAGAAAAGGACAAAAAGGGTAAATTTCATCCTGAAAAACGTACTGGTTCCGGGGGATAGAAATTTATTACAAAATCTAATCTATACTAATATTATAAAGCTGAAGAGTTTGTTTGTTTGAACGCGTTAATCTCAGGAACTACTGGTTAGAATTGAAAAATTCTTTTAGTGTTGGATAGCCTATTTATCGAGGAAGGCTGTAGGCTATATAACATCACGCTACGACCCACGGGAGCGGTGCAGTAACCATAAACGCGAGTGAAACCGCGGGCACATATAGTTTCTGAAAAAATGCGTTTAGGATCCTAAATAGCAGGAATGCGGATAGAACTAGTACCAATATCGTGCGCTGATAATTATGTTATTCGAATAACGTTAAAGGATTTGTCGCTAAAGGGAGCTTGACTGTAGCTAGTGTCTCTGCTCTCTAAGAGATCGCAGTAAAATAATTTGGTGTTACGTTCTTGGTAGTAAATTGAGTTTGTGGAGCTTATAAAGACGCTGTGACATCGTAGGACTGTAATTGTCACTGCGTTAGAAGTAAAGCGCCTTCTTTTTTGTGGTCGCGTAACGCGAGAGATTCGCAGGTGATGTTTCAAGCATCTATGTGTCAAAATGTGTTTGCCACCGAAATAGTAAATAATAAACTTTGGTCTATATTTATGGATAACCAAGTTAATTTTTTCTTCCTAAGTCACACTTTACCTAAATTATAGTAATTTACGTTACCTTTATTAATTATACATTTACAACATATGTACCTATTTATTGTTATCATAATAAAATATATGGTCTTTGTACAGTCCTTTTATCTGACTTCGGCGAACGATAAATACTCTGAAATAGCTAATATGCTATATATTTAACTAACAGACCCTTATTTCATAACATATGTTTGTCAAAAGTACATCTGCAGAGTATTTGGAGATTTAAATAAAAGGGCTATTTTATTTTATTTATTTATTTTATTCGCCTTTCTTTTTTTTTAACGCGGGGTAATGTGCAATTCACATTCCCCATCGCCAGTTTTGGGGCGGGCGATGGGGATATGTCAGGATCCAGCCCAAGATGGAAATTTGGGCTGAACCGACTAAAACCACCGCGGTGTTCCTCACACCTTTATGGCGGGGCCGCGCGGATCGCTCTCGCATTCAAATCGCGAGCCCGCCAAAGGTTCGACCCGCCGATGGACGTGGCGGGTCCCACAACCATCACACACAAATTTTATTCGCATTTTCATAACTAATTGTTACTTTAGTAACTTATATCAACAACTAATTGCCATGGAATTAATAAGTGCTTACCGAAAGTATTTATTAATACCCCGCAAATTATTTTAAAACCGAACGAAAAATTCTAATTTTTGACTTATGACATTTAGATTAAATATATATTTAATATACACATCTATTTTCAGAACACGGGTTAGTAACCATCCCAATGAACGTATTTTTTTAACAAATTTATAACACTTGCTCTAGATGTTTGATTTATTATTTATAATTGACGTAATAGTACCATTAGGTAAGACGAATATAAATTAGCGAAATTTGTATTTCACATATGCAAGTCTGTGCACTTGAGCGAACTAATATTAGCATTGAAAGTGCAACAATAACTTAAAAAATAAAAATTATAACTCCGCAGTAGGTATAATTCCTGTGTCGCGGGGACCTTTACAAACATTCAAACAGCGGACACATAAACACCCAGACTCAGAACAACCGTTTGTGGATCACACACATTTTTGTCTCGTGTGGGGATCGAACCCACAACACTTGGCTCGGTGGCAGTGGCGAGGCGACCCTTAAACCATTACGACATCCGTGCAGTCAAATTACAAAAAATATGAAACTGGTATTAGAAAGTCGTATTATCCAAATGCTGCTTCATTTGTTTTCACTGATTTTTCAGGTCATTCTTCAAATGTTAAACACATAAGTTTATAACACTTATAAAACTCCTACAACTCTTGCCCCCACACTCCTCCCGTACCGCGTGGACAATCTACCAGTATTTTCCAATTGATAACTTTGATTCTACACTTTAAACTATAACTGCTTACAAACTAACTAAAGTTAAATTAGTTCTTAAAGATTATTTTTAAATAGTATAAAATAAGTAGTTAGTCTTTGTTTAATTTGTAATGAAGTAACTACTGGACATAATACTCATCTGCTTATCCCTTCAGAGATTTGGGCGTATCTATTAACCCAACCTTTCTTGGACATACGTACAAATATTTTGTGGCAATCACTACATATTATAAGACAAAGTCCTCCACAGCGTCTGTCTATCTGTCTGTCCGTTCGCGACCAAACACAAAAACTACTGAATAGGTTTTCATGCTGTTTTTACTAATAGATAGAGTGAATTATGAAGAAGGTTTAGGTGTATAATTTGTTAAGTTTTTGTACTAACCGTGCGAAGCCGGGGCGCATCGCTAGTACTCCATAAAATAAACTTCGTCAATAATACATTTTCTGCTGACATAACACACAAACCTAGAACCGACAATCCACATCGACATTCATCCCTTATCTTAACATACAATCAAAAAATTGCTAAAGTTAAAATTACTGCAATCATACTCAATGGCCTTGCTACCAATAATGTTCGTGATATCAATCGTGTGTGGTGATATCTGGTTATAAATTACAGGAAACTATTTCATGCTATATTGCCTAATGTTGTTTCTATATTTCATCGTACTTATGTATGTATTTTTAATAGGGTATTGATATTTGATAAGCCATAGCAAGCTGAAGACAGGGCGCTATGGCGCTCTTTGGGGGAGGGCTATGTCCAGCAGTGAACTATTATGGCCTGATGATGATGATGATGAAGCTATGGCATAGTGTCCAGATAATACTTAAAATTGGTCACTAGTTATACAGGCTGTCTGCATAGAACAAAAACCCTGAAAGGGTAGGCAGAAAAGCCAGTTTCGTCAGTTATCTTCGGTCTCACGCAATAGCGTTCATAGAGCCATTTTCAGACGCCCTGTTACTACAAGCAGTTTTCTGACAGGAACACGCAATTACATTTTACTTTACCCTCAATAGATTAAGAATGATTGAATATTCTAATTATATTTTCAAATATAAGACTAAAAGAAAAGGTATATGTTTTCTAGTATTTAGCAGATACACATTACATATATCAATTTGTTATCGCGGAACCTCTTTATTGAGACTCCCTAAGTACTACACTTAACACCATAAAGTTATTACAAATCTCTAGCCTATGTCAAGAGCTCAGTCTAATTAAAAATCCTAACAAAGAATAATAGACATCAATGTATGCTTATTCCCGCCAATACGGCAGTGTCCATGCATCAGCGTCCGGCGCCGAACATCACTGGACACCGCCGGACAGGGCCGGGCAGCGCCGGAACGTGAAACTTTAATAGCCGGACGGCCCACGCGCGCTATTTCTGTCTGAACTATTTTTAACAATCGGATAACTCATTGGAAATTGATTTGCTTTTGATATGCGCATATTTGATTTGAAAGTAAGCGTCGGTATCATATTTTCAATTTGTTAGTGTATTATTAACAAATATGATGGCTACAAAACAGGATGAGTTGTGTTAAAATGGTTTTTAAAAACGTAAATGGCTCGTAGTATTAAAGTTTAACTGGAAAATGCCTGATAGTAGATAGAACTGTGACTGCTGGCGACATAAAATCTGTCTGCTTCTTAGGGGGTAGATACAGACTAAGAATTACAATTTACTACGAATCCACCATGCCCGTCTTGTCTTTATTCACTCTCATCACATAATTTATGCACATACGTCGATTTAGAGTGGCTCAAACTGGCTTTTCTCTAGAACAGCTCTAATTTGGTGACATAAAGCTTTTCAGTCAATCAGTCTGTTTTACTAACACTTACTTTGGTACTTTAATTATTCATATTTTGCTTTAATCTTATTAACATTGCTGCTGTATTGTATTCTAGCCTTTGACTTTAAAATAAGTTAAGAAGAAGAGTAGTATTTTAATTCTTCTTTTCTGTTTAAAGGCTAGTACTTAACGCAGTGGCAATGTAGGCCACAAGGCCTCAAGTAGGCCGATAGTCTTTAACCTGATTTAACAATAAACTAAGTAAATATGGGGCTTCAAGTTCAAGAGTTTTTACTGATAGCTACTTTTTGTCTAGCATAGATACGACGGGATGTCTTCTATTTTAGTTATTGGGCCTTTGCTTTTGAAGAGAATGCGATTTATAAGCTCTTTGAATAGAGCCGAAACAATCTAGAGATTTGGTAGAAAGACCTGTAAATGTTTATCTGCACATTTTTATATCAGACGGTATCAAAATAGATAACTGCGTGCATTGACTACTAAATGCCTAAATGAATAAAAGATCAAATCATTAGTTTTAAGATTAAAATCAGATCTGAAGAAGAAGATCTTTTAATCTTAAATCCGAAAAAGAAACCGTATGCCGTGATAATCATACAAAGACACCGTCATCCAATATTTTTCATTGAATGAGTTGCTATCATAATTAGTGCACATCTTCAATCATTACCAAAATTCCGCTGGTGATTTAGTGCGATGATCATTAACTAATAAGACGGCGCCGTCGCAATTTTCAGGCTTAGTAGCTCGTGACGACTACTGCAGGTGTTAGCAAGACAAACGGGACCGACGGGTTAACGAGATTGCTCTCAATAAGTAAACGACGGACACGGTCGGTTGGTAGAACTAAAGTAAAATAATAGTTAATTAAATAATTGGCTTAACTTTAATGCCTACAATCAAATTCGATTAGGGGATGACGAAAAAGGTGTTCGTAGAATGATTAGGCTTTAAGTGGTTCCTGCTCATATAGCTGAGGATATGAAGCGTGTTCCTATTGATCTCCAGTTATTTGCAAACACTCAATAAATTAAGAATTAGTTTAGAATGTTGTACGCTATACAAGGACGTAAGTTATAAACGAGCCAAATGTCCAACATGAGACAAATTTCATCATATAAGGGTCGTCCTGAATAACTAAGATGGTAAAACGACAGCACGGTTTGTTAACGTCACGAGGTGCAGTCCTACTTTATGATTTGACTTTTCCTCGTTTATAATTTACTTAAAGTAGATTATTTAGTGGAGCGCAGCATCGTTGAATCAACTCTCTAAAACAACTTTAAATATTCTAGGAGTCATTGAAGCAATTATAGATAGTTCACATTTTACTCAATGATAAAAAACCGTATCAACGTACAAATTATTGAACCGGGTGGAATGGTTTCCGACTAGTCAGGTATTGTCGAGGCACGGTTACTTTGGAAAGTACCTGCACAAGGTCGTTAGGAGGGAACTGAGTTCCATCTTCCATCACTGTGAGTTTGAGGAGGACAAAGCCCAGTACACGCTCGAGTAATGTCCTGCTTGGGCGATGCAGTGCCGTGAACTCCAGGACGTTGTGGGAATATACTCCACGCTGCCGGCCGTGAGAGAGCGAGAGGAAGTGGGTAGCGGTCACATCCTTCTGCGAGGATCTCATCTCGCAGACGGACGCAGCGGAGCGGTCGATAAAACTTGCCACTATCTGTGTGGCAAGTTTTATCGAAATAGTTACTCTAGAATACCACTTGTATATTTTTATACCGACATGCATATTCGTGGGATTAAATACAATCTAGTTTTTATCTATATTGTATAGACCTATGCAGTACAGGCAATATTTCCTTTTGTAAAACTATTATTTTCTTCTTGTTCTCAGGAATGGTCGTCAACGGCTTCGTCAATGTAGTTATCACAACTATTGAGAAGAGGTTCGGCCTCAGATCCATGCAGACAGGGGTCATAGCTGGAGGGTAAGATAAGTTTTTATATTACAGCTAATAGCTGTCGTCACAACTAAGATTAATCGACTAAAACTAAAATAACCTAACCTGAGTTTTCTATATTTTCTGATATTGTATAGCAATTATAAATATATTACCTACCTATTAAAAAGTTAAAACATTTTCTAAAAGAGGATTTTAGAGGGAAATTAATTTTTGAATGATCGAACCATCGCATCTAAATTAAAAAATAAATTTCTAATTAATTTGTCGCTACGGCTAACAAAATTAGATGTCTCATGAGTTGGCTTTTTGTAGTTTAATACCAGTACAGAATTAATTAATTAATTTATGATGTTAACTGCGACGTCGCCACGGGTCCAAAATGGGGTTCCATATTATACTTAATCAAAAGCACGAAAATTGTACAGACGGTGCAATGGTTTGGGTGATCGCTTCGACACTGGCTGTCTGCCACGATCCTCACACGGAACAATTTTGTGATCTATAAATATTTGTTCCAAATATGGGTGTGCTTTGTTAAAATATTTGGTAACACAGTGCCACACATGACTCAAAGATAATCCTAAATGCGGAACTTAGGATTACCTTTTTTATTTTTACACCAATGTTGCGGGTTACTTTACTTCACAAAATCCACACGCTAGTTTCCTATAAGAGAACTCCCACTCAAGCTCTGTACAATTCAACTAGGGGTAAGCGATACTAATATAACACTAACAGCAACACTAACTCCCGACTAGTGATTCAATTGACAGTTGGTAATTTTATTCATTCAGCCAATCTCAGCAGTTGACATGTGTTAGATCGTTTGTTAATTTTTTGTCGTCGTTAGGCGCCGGCTACACTGCGGGCGGTCAGCGGTCGGAGTTCCGAGTTCTGCGTTCCGCGTTCACTGTGGTGTATGCAGTGTCTTAGAATCGTACACACACAAAAGCAGTCAGACTGCGGCGGTCAAAGAGAACGCACGTTCTGTCAAAGTTAAATTTTTTTTCAAAAGCGTTCGCGATGTCCCACGAAATTGAAAAGTTTATTGAATTAGTGCGAGACAAATGTACTGAACTTCAGATATCTAGACCGCTCGCAATGTGGGCAACTGTGGCGCTGAACGCAGAACGCAGACTGCCGGGGCAATATGTTCGGCGCCTTATTGTCTGTTAGTCACTCCGCACGTATATTTTAATTAATGTTATCTTTAGTAGCTCGACACGCAGTTTTTTTGTTCCCTACTCTATTTGAACACTAATTATATGATTAATTTTGAGTGTTTAGTTTATTTATTAAACACATTGCATAGTCCTTAAATAACTTGTACTTACTAATCCTGTGTTTCCAGATATGACATGGCTTCGTTTGCATGCCTAGCGCCAGTCACATACCTGGGTGGCCGTACTGGTTCTTCTAAGCCACGCTGGCTCGGCTGGGGAGTACTCTTGATGGGCACAGGGTCACTGTTGTTCGCGTTACCCCACTTTCTAGTACCTAACTATCAAATCGCAGGGGATACCGCTGATGATCTTTGTACGCCGAATAGGACGGTAAGTTGGATTCAAAGTATGTTTCTCCGTTAATTTTAAAATGGTAGAACTCTTAGAAATTATAGCTTTTTAAAGGTTTGCTTGTCGTGTCTTATATTAAATCCTATTCAATAGTAGCTTACGATTGTCGAAAAGGTTTTTATTGTTAGGTTTTATGCACCTGGAATCTTAGTGCCACATTTAAAAGCATTCTTTTAGACAAAGCTTTGTTTTGTTTCTTGCGCATACAATAACAGTGCTTTAAGGGATGAAGGTACAGCCATTATGATTTATTTAACACAACATTATAAAACTACCAATAATAAATACAATGCAAGGGAAGTTCAAAAGTTGGCCAGTCGGTTCTAAACAAAACAGCTCTAGAATAAGCGCATATTAATTGAAACGTAAGTCCAGTATCTAATCAAAAAGTTTTGTACTCAAATGTTTATTCAATTTCCCGGCATAACAAGCGAAACTTTGACCAGTCTGTTGATTATACAATCTGTTTAAATATATTTAAATGTGGCTATATCTGATAATACGTGGCCTTACATTGTTTTTGTAATATAGTACAGGCTCAACCGAAACAGTTGACTAACTATAAAGTATCGGCCTCTAAATTGCAATCTCTGTGATTAGATTAGAACATAAAAGGCCTCGTATAATGTAGAAATATTTTCTAAATTTCGTTGTAGCCTGTTTAAATCTATGTATATTTAACAATATTTTGCTAAGCTAAACTTGATAGTCATTTTAAGATTGTTGTCTTGTCCTAGTCTTGCTTGCTTTCGTAACGGCATTCAAAGAAACAGTCATAGTATAATTTGTGACCATTAATTAAAAACAGCTGGTAGTTATGTTACCTATTGAGAAGTACCTAAACATATATGTATAGTGAAATGTGAATGTATTGCTCCTTTACCCAATCTTTTAGGTACGCATAGGCGAGATACAACTTCTATCAATCTTGTTTAAATATTTTACTACAGTTAAGCACAGGTGTCTTCTAAGTATGAGAAAGTTTACGTTATAGTTAACTCGCTGACCACACGTTAGCAAGTTGAGAATTGTCAAACACGTTGGTCAAAAACGATTGATAAAAACTATTTCGTATACTCAACTTTGAAATATGGCACTTCGTAAAAACGACATCTTTGCATGGCAGTTCTACTAGGCTTTCCAGGGTTTTTACTTCTGTCTAATGACGATTATTTTTTGTATATTTGCATAGGAAACGACTCGTTGCGACGGTACTACTCCCTCCGAGGGAGGATCATGGGCAGTGGCAGTGTTTGTGATGGCTCAACTACTGCACGGCGCAGGCGCCACACCACTCTTCACACTCGGCGTCACATACATTGATGAGAATGTATCCAAGAAGATGTCTTCTGTCTATTTAGGTGAGTTGGTCTGACATAAGTATGTGGTTTATCACTTACCAAACTCCTTCAAAATCAGTAGCAGCATGGATTATGGCAATGCGAAGTCACTCACATCCATACAATAATGTTACAACGTATCTGGTGTAATGTATGTAATGCATCACTGCTTACTCCTTCTGGGCTCTATAATGTGAGTAATTGCGTGTATGATAAATACTTCACTTACCTTGTTGAAGTAAAGTTTGACACCAGCACGGCGGTGTCTAAATATTGGTCCACGCTTGTAGTGTCCTGGAAAATTTTGATCCCAAGAGTTAGTTAAATTGCGCTGACTTTCATTCCATTTTTGAATATTTTGTTCGGCTTTGTACACAACGCAGGTAATATACGCAAGTTAGGGCAATTTCGCGGATTGTGTGCGTCAAGTAAGCGATCGACAAAAGCCACCCCCGCCAGTAATCTGTATAATTTGCTCTTGCATGTAACCCACGCAAGAAGCATGCACATGAAAGCCGCCCCAGCTATTTGTGTCATGTACTTTATGACATAGCATATGAACGTAGTATTTATCTACTATTTAAAATGTCGCTAGCTATTGACATGGCCTAACATCGCGTGCAGGAAAACTTTTTAGCTTTAAGCAATTTATAAACCATTAACAGAAAGGTGCGGTCTATCGTTGGTGATATATTTAAAAGTCATGTAGTGTTTTCCAATAGAGTGAAATCCAAAAATTAAATAGTAATACATGCATTTATCGCCTTTGGCTCCCGTCTGTCCATTGTCATAAATTCTATAAATCCAGCACTATCAACACTGAAGGCAACTTCGGTGAGCTTTGATGAGTTAATGTATGACATGTGAAAAAAGTGTATTAGGATGGATTTCACCTCATTTTATAATTACTACTAGTTGCAGCCGAGCCAGTGACCCGTCTCATGTCAAACTGTAAACACAGCTAATGGACATGGCCGTGCTTTCTTGGTATCACAGAAGCAATTACAACGAAACCGGCGCCTACCGTAAACCACGTAGCAAATAAATGCACGGTTTGCCTTATTGCAAGCATTAACCATAGCCTGTGTAAAGGTGGACCTCGTCGTGTTAGTACAGACTCGAGGAGATTAATAGACCAATTAAAAAAATATATATGGGCTTAAAACCACTTTTATACATTCGCGTTGCATTATTTATATGACGGAATAAAGGTACCTATATAATACTTAATACGTTTTAAAGACTTGACGTTTCGGCTACACTGGCCGTGGTCACAAGTTTATATTGCCGTACTCGAAGCTTGATCCGGTAAGGTAAGGCACAGCAATTCGGTGCCGAATCAGTTGCATGCTCGTTTTTAACAGAAAAACGATACAAATAAATACATATAAACTTAATCATGCCAAATCTAACTATCCTCCATGCACACAATATGCTTCATAAGGGTTAATAAGTTTTTCTTCACGTAAATAATCAAGAATCTTACATCGATGATTGGATTTTATTCCTTAGTTGTATTGTACTGGATGTCAATAAAATGATTCAGTTCATGAATCCATTTCACGTCCATTTTTTCCTCAAGCGAAAAGGAATTTATATACCTAGTTATCCCATCTCAGTAAAAATATGAAAGCATCCATAATGATATCAATTTCCCAGTAAAGCGTTGTCATTCGATCCCGTTACCAATAGTTTCTATACCACTTACGTGGTATGTTGACCATACGTCTTCGGTTTAGAGGACAAGAAAATATTAGATTTAATCAAAAAAAGAATTTCATCGTTCCTCATCATTGAAATATCTTCTTAAAAATACATACATTTGTTTATATTTCTAACACAGTCGAGAAATGTTAATCCGTATAGCCTATTAAAAAGTGTCAAACTCTTGCTGACAGATACAGTACCGGCTTATAAAACAGGCAGGGGGTACTTTCATGCCGTTAACATTCAGATTTCTGACTAATTTAAATGATTTTATGTTAACACAATATATACCAGTCATATTTGTGTTCATGTCACTTAATACTGTGTAAAAAGAAACTGACAAAAGTTTTTATGAACATATTAAAATAACTTACCTTACACATATTTGTCGTTTATGTTATTACGCTTATTCAAAAGAACATTTATCCAGTGTCCATCTAGCTACACAGCAAAAGCTTTTCTAAACGCATTTATTCAAAGTTATGGTTTGCCCCGGGGGTGGGAACTGCTACTGGTCGCAATAAACACAAGAAAGCACTCGCAGTATGACCGCGTTATGTCCTAAATTATATGGACCCTACACTACGCCCGTTGATGGTGAGGAGAAATTATTTAAAGTACGTAGTTACTTAAGTAGCAATGGAAGCTTGAATGTATGACAAAAAGTTGTGGTCGTCTTAAAGGGCGTTTAGTATGTGAATGTAATCCTCCATAATATTATAAATGCGATGATATGTTTGTTGGTTTGTTCTTCTTTATCTATCAAATCTGAGTGACTTTAAAGTTGTGTTTTAAAATGTTTCGTTAGTGGACACAGAACTCATCTCTCATTATGATAAGAGTAAGTACATAGTCCATCACACTGACCCAGTATGGGCCTCAAAATATTAATAGTCCATGGCGTTAGATCGAACTAGATACCTTTTCGTTGATGTTGATAATTGGTTCATAACATAAAAATAAATTTGTACGGTGTTTGGCTTAAAACTCACTATCCTTACTTCCTTACTAATATTATAAATGCGAAAGTAACTCTGTCTGTCTGTCTGTCTGTCTGTCTGTCGGTCTGTCTGTCTGTCTGTCTGTCTGTCTGTCTGTTACCTTTTCACGCTCTATATAGGCTATATAACATAGGCTATATAACGCTACGGCTAACGGGAGCGGCGCAGTAACCACAAATACCAATGACGCGGGTACGACCACGGGCACAGCTAGTTATAACATAAAACTATAATTATTACTACGTAAAGGAATTATTTTCACTCATGTAGCAATACAACGGGCACTGTACATAGACTTTTTTGATGTGTGTACATACCGTATTTCTATATTTTTTGATTTATAATAATTTTTAAACAATAACAGTCATCTTAAACGTACAAAAAGGGCCACACGCATTAGTACATAATTATTCTATGAATATATACCTACCACACTCCATTGTTGAACAGAAGCACACAGCTTTCTCTGGCTTCCCATATAAGTACAATCAGATATCATTACAATGACACATTAAGGTTCATGAGTGAAAATATTTACCTTAGTCTTTCTACTATAGCCACAAAGAGGTCTCGAATTCGATCTTAAGACACTCATCACTAACTTTTCGAATCTATATGTACTAAAATGTAGTTAATGATTTCTCGCTCTAACGGTGAAACTTGCATGTCTGAAAATGGTACATAATGTTCTCGCACATATATGAAGTCTTCCAAGTTGCACTGGGCCAGGTGATAGACTATGGCCTAACCTCTCTTATACTGAGACGAAGTCCATGCCTATGTATCGGGCAGTTCATAAGGACTGATATTATTTATTTATACTGCTACAGTGGTAAATTAGCCTATAGCTCGCCTGATGTTAAGCGTCTACCGTTCACTATGAACCTTGTTGACAGAGATTTGGCCGTTGGAGTCTGTTCAAAATAAGAGTTGCTGTGCTAGCCTAAGGGGTAAAAATATTAGTGATCCTTTTATGTGAGTAGTGCAGGTACATTAATTTTTTTGGAGTTTCGCCAACGCGCGAATTTTGCGGTGTGTAAGGATGGGAAGGGATGGGCTAGGTGGACCGTGCGTGTTTTTAGTAGCACCGCAAGGTCTGGAACTTTGCCCAGTAGTTATATGTATGTATTTGATGCTGACTGCATTGTCAAATTTCGAATGACAAGCATAGTGAAGGAATGGCATCATGTCCCAACGATATGATGTACTGTTTTAATAACACCGTTCTCAAGCTCTGGACATTTATGTAACAGGAGACGTTACAATAAAAAATAACATTTAGACTCGCAAGAATTGTTATACAATATCAAGATTTTGCCCCATTGAACACAACACTCGGCGCATAGACAACAGCGATTTGACCACTTATACCTTGCGCCATTCGTGCAGTATGTTGGTCAACAATAGCATTAGAGTCACAGCATCTGAGTCTATGTATAATGCGTCGGAAACGTAGTAATGCGTTTCCATGGTCACTCTTCGTTCAATATGACTGGGTACAGCTGCTGTTGGCTGTTTGATTATTTGCTCTGCACTTACGCTTAGCGGTATATGTGTGCAGGTGCAATACTAAGCTTCATTGAACTTACTGGTCAAGTATCAAAGCGAAAAGGAGAATACATAAAAACGAGTTGACTTTTTAATTATTCGTAGAGCATGTAATGGTACATGCATGTGTGGTTTTGAAATAATGATATTTTGAAACTGATGATAATGAAGTTATGTATGTATGTAGTTTTCTGAAATTATGTGACAATCGATATCGTGGACATTTGAATTTATATTTGGCGGTACTATTCGTCATATATTACCAGAAAAAAGTGGCTATTATTAAATAGAAATAATCTATATAGTTTTCTATTACCATGTGTTAATTTAAATAAACTTGTAATTTCAACAGAAAATATTTACGTGTCTACAAAATCAAAGGCCTTGATTATGACGATTTTATGATTAGAAATTTGTATAGAGTAATAAATAAAATACGAAAGCGCTTTCTTTCTATCGCAAGATAGACTCTTCTCTTTGAGATGTTTGATGATTGATATTGTTACTTTATAAAAAATCACTGATAACAAAAATCATACCTGTTGACAATTCTGCTCACCGAGACACCAGCAAGCCAGGGCCCAAATGGTCCATGCAGAATTTATTCCATATTTTAACCCATTTGAACTTGGCTTAATGCTAGTGCAAAGGAAAATGAAGACGAGTTTCGTTCTCGGAATCGATTGATTGCATCTTCACTTTACCCATCAAACTAGATCCATTTCCACGCTTCTTATGAACACTTCAACTGACAGCCAATATATTGTTAATCAAATAAGAATCTGATTACACTACATACGAAAGTAAACACTCGAAAAATCCAATCTAAACCTGAATCTCCAGTAAAAAATAAACAAAGTAGAGTTGATCGGCTCTCCCTCTCTACAGTAGAGTCTCTGAGGACAAGGAAACGTATTCAGAGAGCCGTCAACTGCCGTCAGATGGCGCGATGTGTGCCACTACAGATATCGAGAGAGTTAGGCTGTCGTACACCTGAAGCTACGCTAAAGAATACCTGTGCTACGAACGGTTTAAGATGCACTGTGGTGATGTATGCTTCGTGTATGTTATTAATCTTAGGTTCGCTGCGGGTTGTATATGCGAAGGCTAGCAGAATCACGAGAAACCTCTCGTGGGATTTTTGCAATAATGAGCATAGGATATATGTATTTATTTATAGATAATATAGGTTTGTATATGCAAACATCTATACTATTATTATCTATACTAATATTATGAAGTTGAAGAGTTTGTTTGTTTGTTTTTTTAAACGCGCTAATCTCAGGAACTACTAGTTGGATTTGAAAATACTTTTAGTGTTGGATAGCCTATTTATCGGGGAAGGCTATAGGCTATGTCTATATACTTTGACGTTCATAAGTGTTACCTTGTGACCTAAATGAATAAATGATTTTTGACTTTGACTTTGCTATATAAGCTACGGACCCACGGGGGCGGCGCAGTAACGATAAACGCGGGTGAAACCGCGGGAACATCTAGTTTATAATATTTAAGTAATCGATAGCAATTATCTAAATTTTCATGCGAATGGTACATATAGCTATAACTAGTCGTAGTCGATTGAAAATTCTATTAAATATGAAAAAAGAAGGAAAAATATACTTAAATTCGGTGCACCTTCAAATTTGCGTGTTTGCATACCTTGTTTACCTACATAATATTACATAGGTACTCGTATTTACTGCAAAATATTAAGCTGTGCTAAAATTACGTGGGTCTGGCTGCTCTAGAAGCTTAGTCTATATCACGTCATACCTATAGAAATGAACTTTGCACAAAATAACACTACACTTATGCGATATGAAGCTATGAACAACTTGAGCTGTGGCAATCCCTAACCACTCGTAAGTCGCAGCTTTTAACTGTGAAAACAGGGTGGGTCTCTAAGAAACGCGATACTTATACTTTTATACTCGAGTACTCGCAAGTATCCCGCCTCCTTGTTTGAACGTATAATGTGGGCTCGTAATGGCGGTTTGCTTTGGTTTCAGAACGATCGAGTGTGTGAGAGGGGTCTGATAGATTTTTTAAAAGGTGTGCTCGGTATGATTTCTTCCGAAGGTGAATATTGCTTATAGGTGAATCGATTAGGGTTGTATATTATACTTGACTGGCAATGCGAAAGTGCGTTCTTATTGAGTTTATTATTTACGTGAATCAAAGCAACGGAACTACGTGATTTTAGGAGAGGCAGCTAGAGAAGTAATATTAGATTACCTGGTCTCCTCGCTGCCATCACTATGCTGCGTGTTATTGTGGGTTTGAATCCACTAAGCGATTAAAAATTGTGTGATCCACAAATGGTTATTCTAAGTCTACTTTTTTTTTGTACTTTGTTTGAATGTTTGTAAGGTCTTCCACGATATCGATGTTATTCCTAGAGTAGACTATACAAAGAGAATATTATATTTATCGTTTTCATTCATAATAAAACATTCAATAATTAGTTAATTCAACAACAGTTTAGTTTATCATAAGTGATGTAAAATGCACAGAAGACAATTAATTGTAAGCTTTCGAGATCCATTACAGGACAAGTAGTAATATTGGAAATATCTAAGTAGTAGATGAAAATAATATCAATCTGTATCACGTAAGCTCTAAAGAAAGCTAACAAAATGTAGTTCTGACACAACTTTTTTCACCACCAATTTATAAGCGTGATGCTATCACGACTGATGTACTCAACAAATGCTTTTTGTCTTATAGGCGTGTACTATACGATGGCCGTGGTGGGTCCAGCTATGGGCTACGTCATCGGAGGTCAGATGCTCACCATCTACACCGACTTCCTCAGTGTCGACTCCGAAACGTGAGTATTCAGTTTAATTGTCCATCTATCCTTCATTATTCTATGCGTATCATTGTATAATTTATGCAGAACACGTTGCCATTATCTATTTGTTTGTGTGTTAACACCTTACAATGAACATGCAGTGTTGATAATAAATCTTCCTGGAAGCATGTCAATGCATACGTTCTTATATGATAAGCATAAGCATTGATATGCTTCCACGACAGTCCATTAGTATTTTATCATCATTAGATAGAATAGCTGCCTTTTAATGACGAACTGTTGTGGGTTATCTGTCAAGAAATTCTCAATAGTATCCCAAAGTTACACATCCTATGCTTTGGAAAGTAAGTAAAGCCGTTGGTCTTGCGCCAGATCTCTCTTCGGTAGCGTCGGATTTTCCATCGGATGATGAGAATTAGGGGATAGAGAGTGCATAATATGTGTCTGAGCACAATTAAATAATATCTCCAGTACAATCTCCGTTAAGATTGACCGCCATGGCCGAATTTCGGTCTGAGAACCTTTATCATGAAAATAATTTGCCCTTGTTACATAAGAATAATGTTGGTTTTATATTACTAAAATATTTATTAGAATCCATCCTGTAGGCCCAGACATACTGCGATACAAACCAATTTAATAAAATATCGCATTTTTAATGTACAAAATATACCTAACAATTATCTACTAAATATTTTAAGAATTAATATAGGTAGTATTAGTTCCGATATACCTTAGAAATTCAATACAATTTTAAAGGTGCATGTGCCATATAACTGAACTCTTATAACTGAGAAACAAATTCAGTGCAATTGAATATTCCATATCGTTGTGTCAACAATAATAACCTCAACGTTGTGTTTCCCGCGCTAACCGCGCTTTCCACGTCGCGTCTTGTTCACATTTTTTAATATTTCATCTCGGCAGCGACACGGCTTCATTCAGCCAACTTGGCCTCTCGCTTTCATCTCATTGTGAACCACGTACGTTGGCAACTTTTCAGCCAAATTAATTCCACCATTTTATATTTTCATGGCTTCTGAAACGAAATATGATTTTCCGCGGCATGAGTTTTGAACAACCTCTTTACCATGGCTTTACTTTTAATTTTGAGGGTCCTTGTAAGTAAACTGATTAATATAGGAAATGGAAGCCTTAGGATATTTAAGTAGGTATGAATTGATTAAATTAAGTAAGTCTGTCGAATTTTGATATTGAATAATGTTAAACGGAAAGTTATTATCTAAAATCGGGACATAATACATAATATTAGAAATTATATTATTACTGCGGTTTTTGGTTGTCATTTTGATTTTGTTTGGGAGTTTAGTAGGTCCTGTCGGTGAGTTTAAAATTTAACAGTCTTGATGTTCACAACAAATTAACCAGAGATGTGACACAATATTATATTCTTGTAACGTTTTATTAAAAATATATTTTACGACACTGGACGCTCGGTAAGGTTTCATATAAACCTTGTAAACAATTTTATGGTAGTCCTTAGCGCTCTCTAAAAGATTTATATCACAACCTTTATAATGTTATCTCACATGCCCACTTAGTTCAAAATTGATACGAAATAAGTTAAAATATAAAAGTATTTAAGGAATGCCTGTAAGACTCGTGCAAAACTTTACGAAACTAAGTAAAAATTTCCAATAAATTTTTGTATTACCTAATTTCAGTTCTTTTGTTCTGTTCGATTTAAATATTATTCTATGTTTATTATTTAAGTATTTTATGAAATCTTTACCCAAAATCAATAAATCAGTAACTTATTTAAATTAAAATGCAATCACGAATGCGGCTGTAACTGTGGTACTATTATTCTAATTCATTTGAAGAGTACCATGTCCACTTGAAAGCGCCCATTTTTGGAGTACAGAGACGTACTCGAATAATTAGTACACGTTACACGCGGGTGCAGGAGGTGCAACACCCATTTGTAAAATTAGGAAGTTTTCATATAAAATAATGAGTTAACATTAGTTGTAGAGAGTTTGGGAACAAAGTTAGCGGTTTAATAATGATGGTGATTTAACATATTTACGACGAGGTGGGAGTTATAGATGATTATAAATGTAGGATTTGCTTGTGTTTTTGAGAGTAGGTAAATGTTAAGATGATAACTCGGTTTTCTTGTTTAACAGATATATTTTTTATCTAATTGTTGTTATTTTTATTCTTTTTGGCCAATTTATGTATTTAACATTTGCTTTTTTCAATCACTTTTTAAACCTTAAATGAGAAATTATTGAGGTACTGACAGGTTCGCTTACTAAAATGCTTAGGTAAAACCTAATTAAAATAATTACATATATTTAATAACTAAAGATACTGACGCGGCGGCAAAGCGATAGTGAATGCGTATAATGCTATGCGTGAGATCTCGAGTTTGATTTTTGGGTAGGGCAAAGTATTATTATGATTTTCTGTAAAGAAAGACACTATACGGCAAAATGTGGGTATCGCAGAATAGCGAAGCATAAAGTGAAGATTATACATAGCCTATATGTTAGTAAATTTAAAAACACACTTGGTGCCTTATTCTTACAATAGATATGCCAAACATACAATATAATCAGACTTAAAATATTTTTAGTCGTGTTGATATAAATTATGATATATTAGGGTAGTAGTACTTTATAAGTTACTAGCTTTTGCCCGCGGCTTCGCTCGCGTTAATTTAGAATTTGACAATCAATTCGGGTTGTACTCTACGTGTAATAATATATTTCAAACATGATACGAAAGACACGTGGCGGCATCTATTATCATAAGAACGTTATTATTGTTTTCCTCGGGAACAGTAATTTTTTTCGGAATGAAAGGTAGCCTATGTCCGTTTCTGTACACCTGTCAAAGAATATGCAAAATTTCAAGATGATGATCGGTTCAGTGGTTTAGGTGTGAAAACGTAGCAAACAAACAAACTCATTTTCACTTTTATAATATTAGTTAGGAAGTTAGGATTAGGTTTAATGTAGGACGAGTTACTGACAGGAATTCAATAGAGCAGATTAAATATCTTTTTGAGAATACTTTGGAATAAGTAATCTATTATTTTAGCCTTTTCTATAAGAATCCGTATCTACAGCAGCCAGTTACTCCGGGCCTGTAGCAACCAAATGACCACCGGTGCGAATAGCAGAACCACGTCAGATTGTAGAGTAAACCTGCGATTAACATAAGAAAATAATCCCACAACGTAAGCTAATAATGTAGAGAGTACCTTGCATCCCCTTGTTTACCCACTTCAGAATGGCCAAAGAAAATAACCCGCGAAAATGGACACCGAAATTTTAATAAGCAAACAACGTTTGGTTTCCATTCGGCCTTTTTTGTAAGAGAACGAGTTTTCGTTGTGTTTCTGTGGATATTATATATGGATTTATTTATGAATATAAAGATACTTACCTTCGTTTCAGACACGTTGTAGGTATAAGAAATATTGTGTTTCATGAAAAACTTGATATTTTTTGTACTACTAAGTTAACAAGAAGGCCTTGCAGTGAGCTGTAACCTAAAGTTACTTGGATACCTACAATATTCGAGTTAAAAGGGATTTTATTTTTCCGAGCACTTACCTATTCATACTTACTTCAATAAAAAGAGGCGCGCAAAATTTTATAGTTGTAACTTAACAACTACATAGAATTAGAATATTTAGGCAAACTATTATTGTAAAATGAACTTGTGCGATTTTTTAAAGTTTTAAGATGTTTCAATAAAATCAGAATATAAGAAATTTGGCCTTCTCTTATTTTAGAAGTATTTACTTACCAGATCTTTGTCACAGAGATGTGAAATTAGATATTCTCGCCACACCCATTTATTATTATTTCAATAAAATTATACTCTCTTTGTAGAAAAGACGCAACGAACTGACCTAATACGGTTTTGTATTTACGTTTTTTTAATACACCTAGTTATGAAACCGTAGGGTAGGTACTAAAAATATTGGAGTTTACTAATTTGCTTGGTAACTCTACTACATAGATTAGTATACCTCTCTACTATTCCTTTGTAACTGTGTCGAATTGCCCCTTTGCCTAAATCAATTTTAGGTCAACAATCATTTGTATGTTAAAAGTCTTTTATGGTTTTACATAATATCATATTTCTTTTAAGATTTTAAGGCTATTTTAATAAGTTTAGTAAGGAATACGTAAACAATACAAATATAGGTACGTAATATTTTATGTATACCACCACAATACAGTATTTGCTTTGTAATGTTTGTAAACAATCGGGTGACGTGTATTCATGTTTACTTGACCTATGACCTATTATTGTATGCTTATAATTAGTACCTATTTACCTGTAAATTATATAAGTAGTTAGTTTATATGATGTTGTTATGGCGTCCCGCCGAAGATCAACGGTACAGTCAGTATTTGCTTAATATTGCGAGAATTTTTCTTGTTACTTGAATATCTTATAATATTTTGTTGTTTAGTATTGGGATACAGATATTTGTTGCCTGTATTGCAAAAAAATGTGATAATCACATGGTTTTAATATTTATAACCATGTCTTTTTGCAACTTGGGAATAACAGCCTGTTATGGCTGTTATACCGGTGAAAGAAATAACAATAATTTGTTCAATAAAGACACAATTTAGATATAAATTGACACAATTTATTGAAAAACAAATTAAATAACCTTTAAAATCATTTTATAAACGCATATTAAATACAAGATAATTAATTAAATGTATATTTTACATCAGTGCCGATATTGCGGGTCAAAATTGTTAAGCATTGATGTTTCACCCAGACTTGAAACATCAATTCATACTACAATTACATAATTCATTATAAATTTAAGCGCGATACAGTTATTATTTTTAGTATGTGAATTATCATATTTAAACAAGAAATATATACGAGGTTAGAGATGATAATTTCATTTATCTGTCGGTCACATCACATATATACGTATGCTGAAGACTTGCTTATTGTACTCGTTAGGATTTTCATAACTGTTTTTGCCTATTTCATTAGGCCAGTGGCATTAATTAGCGATAGATGACAATACGCTGATAGGCTCCTTGATTCAAGTAACTCAAAACATTTGGTGTTATGTGGATACAATGCAATTCTGCCTTTCCTTTCGAGGCTATACATACGCCTTTATATCCTTGAAGAAAAGGTGAGCTTATAACAATACCTAGCCCTATGTTTTGTTGGTGCAGGTTAGGCATAACACCAGTGAGTTCAGTATGGATCGGCGCCTGGTGGGTTGGGTTCATCCTGTCAGCGATGCTCTGCCTCATCGTCGCTATACCGCTGATGGCGTTCCCACATGAACTGCCCGGTAAGTGTACAGTACATAGTCTATAACGATTTCTTATTAATAATATGAAAGTATGCTTCATATCGTAGAACTACCTAATAGTTCAAAGTTCGATGACCAATATTACGTTATATTATAAAATGGTTGTGTCAACAAGAAATGTAAGTAGTAGGTAATATGCCAACCAAAACAAACTTATTTATTAAGGCTTATTTTCCTCTGTTTTGAGTGTGTCGTTAGCTTAGTGATATACATACATAACTTTGCACTTATCTAAAGCGTAGTGTAGCGACGACTTGGGTTCAATTCCTGAGTAGGGCGGCCTCTTATTAAAGTAGTAAACAAGGTTGCTTGCTACGGCTCGCCTGATAGTAAGCTGTATCCGAGCTCCCTTAAACTGATACCTGAACACATTATTGGTGTCACAAAGACCGTACGATGCTACACAACATTATTCGCCTGCGCTCGATAAGAAAGTATTTTCAAATATTCGAAATGCGAATGGCGATGTGTAATTGTTATTAAAAGAGGCAAATCTTCAAAGGTTTTATAACCCCGCATGGAAATGGTAATCAAGTCACTGATTCCAAAATCAGTGACTTGATTATCATTTTCAAAGTCAGTGATTTGATTATCATTTACATGCGGGGTTAAACCTTTGAAGATTTGCCTCTTTGCCTCGCCACTAAACTTAAATCGCATTTTAAGTCTTGGCTTGGCACATATATATGTATATTAAAACGTTAATCCTTATATTGCAGGTGCAGAAGAAATTCGAGCTACAAAAGTGTCAGAGGCCCATGAGTCTGCGTGCAAGTCAGCTGCGTTTAGCGCACTCCATGAACTGCCTCGCGCGGCCGCTGCACTACTAAAGAACCCGACCTTCTTGTTTCTGAACTTAGCTGGAGCCAGCGAAGGCATGCTTATCAGTGGCTTTGCAGCCTTCCTTCCAAAGCTGATTGAGAACCAGTTTGCGGTGAATGCTTCAGATGCGGCTTTGTTATTAGGTATGTTACCAGACATCAGAACCGCATTAGGGTTACGTTAATGCTTTGGAGCAAGAATTAAAATATTTTAATTATATTTATAATTAGCGGAGTATTCCTTAGTTGGACCTATCTATGGTTGCTAGCACATCAGCAGCACAGACTAGTTGATGGCATTTCAAAAACACAGTTGCGATGCTGCCAGTGACAGGACCATGCTATCTGCGGAAGACCTGTCATACCTAGTATGACAGGTCTTCCGCAGATAGCAGACCGTATCCTTGAGCAGCCTGGTATGTTAAAGGCGGCCACTACTTAGTAGTAGTCCTGCTTTCAAACCTTACAGTTTACTACTAAAGACTAGAAGAAGGAATTTAAGTGCGGCATTGTTACCACTAAAGTAATCGCTATATACCTCCCTATTTTTAAAAGTTAGAGCTGTATAATATGGAAAGGCCAATATTGTCAACATCCTAATAAAATCCTGACACAGTTCTAAAAATATCTGTCTCCTTCCAGGCGTAATTACAGTGCCTGCCGGTGGTGGCGGTACATTCCTCGGTGGATGGCTGGTCAAGCGCTGGCGGCTGGCTTGCGCAGGTATCATCAAGCTTTGTGTAGCAGCCACTGTCGTAGCCGCTGCCTTCACGTTTTGCTTCGTATTGACCTGTGACGACTATCCCTTTGCTGGAGTCACAGTTATGTATAACAGTCCGAGTGTACCGGGGTAAGTTCTTATTTCGTACCTATTCCTACTTCTGTAAATTCTATGAAACGTTACATAATAATATAATCTTAATCATTCGTTAAATTTAAATGTCGATACGCATATAGCAGCAATACTGTCTGTTTCTGCCCTGGTGGGTTGTTCTGTGTATTTGTTTCGTTTTTAATACAACTTAAATGACCAACAAGCATATTGAACTAAAACTAGCTGATAATTAGGGCTTACCCAAGCCTATTCTTGCAATACCAGGCTAATTCGTATTTGCAATTTACACGAAAAAGTACCTCACGGATACCAGCATAAGATACAAATAGCGATAGTCCCCTGATTACAGGACCGTTTAAGCCATTCTAAAATCATACGGTTACTAGAAATAAACGGTGGAAAATGTAGTATTCAAGTATCCATAAGTTGCGCCTACTCGTTTTTTATCCGTAATCTTGACACTTCAAAGGAAAAATATGCATCTGGATAATAATAGTACTTTCAAACTAGAGTCGCAAGGGGAAGACCTAGGCGAACGTTTCTTGATCAGATCGGAGACGTTCTCGATAAAGGTCAGGTTAAGAGCACCTTAAACCGGCGAGCGTGTACGAGGAATGTTATGAAAGTGAATGAAGCCAGAGAAGTGTGTCAGGATCGTAGCAAATGGAAATCCATAGTTTCTGCCTACCCCTCTGGGAAACAGGCGTGAATTTATGTATGTATGTATGTCAAACTAGATAGAGTTGTAAACTGCCTAGTAAAATAATGTTTGTCTGTCGACCAGTGCTGACAAGCTAACAGCTTTATGTAACGTGGACTGCGCGTGCGTAAATGCACCATACTCCCCGGTCTGCGGCGCCGACGGTGCTGTCTACTACTCCGCATGCCATGCTGGCTGCACGAAAAGGACTCTTGCGGGAGCAGCACAACTATTCCATCAGTGTTCCTGTGTAACGCACGAGAATGCCACACTACCTACCTATGAGGTTGAGGGAGGTAAGTAGGGAAAAGTAATTGACCTACATATTCTATTTATAATGCTTTAATTTTTTTATCTGCATGGAAGACGCCTTGGTTAACCTTAGTAAAATTGAATCTGCGTTTAAGTCCGGTAACTATACCGGTATAATGCTTTGTGTCGCGGAATACTAATTCCGCGACACAAAGCATTTTATCTGAAAGGTAGCACGATACAAGTACACACGTCTGTAACCTATTTTAAATAGGACGTTTCCGTATGAGAATTAACCGTTTTATGAAGATATGGCTTGGGATATTTATTAAATACTTTGAAATATTGATACTTAGTTTCTTCAGCTTCTAATGCAGGGTAGCTTAATAATTTTTTTCCAGATATACATAAGCGCGATAAGTATGAGAATTATATCTTGAATTATTTAAGCATGGCTTAGTAATAATGAATGAAAATAATGTTCTTGACTATACTAAACAGAAGATATGTACTTTGTAGGCTGAGTCTGCAAAATATACAACTACCAAATAAATACAACCGTTACCTCATCTCATCTCAGAGAAAGTAGATAAAAAATAGATTTCTACTTATCTGCTTACAGTATCAAACTCCTCAATAACCTACGAAGCGATCAACAGTATCTGCACAACAGACTGTCCGTTCCTATGGGTGTTCGTGAGTCTCTCCTTCGGTGTAATGCTGTTTACCTTCCTCGCTACCATGCCTGCGTTGTCAGCTACATTGAGGTTTGTATTTTTTAGCTATTCTTAAACAAACTAAGACTTGAGCTTTACAATACAAAACACGGAGGCATATTTCAATCCCTAATGAAGTTCTATGATTTCCACAGAGCGACGACATGGTTTGTCGAGGGAACAGGTGCAAGTCCTGGCTCCTGCATGGGATTTATCTCTGTTATAATTTACATACTACCTTAGCATGAGAATTGCTAACCTAAGTATGTTAAAAAATTAGGTCATTTCGTCATGTTGGCTTAATTTTAGAGACTCCTAGTTCAGATAATAACCTTGTGTTGTATTTCTGGCTGTGAGTATGGTTCTCTAAAGATTCAAGGATGGTGTCTTAGCAAGAGGATTATTAGATTAAATTACACTTGGTCATAATTAGTCAGACTATTTAGTGAAAATGTTAATTTATAATTGAATTCAGATATTATTATATAGCGTTAGCTATTGGTTCCATTGATTCTTAATAGTTAAAGTTGAAATAGTTTGAAAGTTTAGCAGTCATAACAGTTTTGCCAGTATTATTTTCGTTGTAGGCTCAGCTTATTGAAAGTTGACAGTCAATCCATAAGATTCATAAAATAAATATACCAACTTATCAAAATTTGTATCAGTGTTGTAATCAATTTATGATTGCCTCGGTCATGTGGCATAAATTTGCACTTACAGCATAACGTGACATCTCGAATTCGAGGTTTTGGATTACAAAGTGTTAGTAGAATTTTCTTATAAGAATTCTCGATAGCACTAGTAGACGACAATGAACTTATCCCAATGAATAATCCTGTGTGATCCTCAACAGGTGTGTCCGCGAAGACCAACGTTCATTCGCACTTGGTATCCAATGGATCAAAGTACGTCTTCTGGGCACCATACCAGCTCCACTGCTGTTTGGGTTTCTCATCGATCTGTCCTGCTCCCTCTGGTCTACGTCATGCAACAAAACTGGAGCCTGCTTGCAGTATGACAACTATAATATGAGCAGGTAACATTATTTAATTAAGCTACCAGCGTAACCATATCGAGATGGTAAGAGCATCATGTCTGAAAGCCGGTGTTCGGACAAGATGCTTTTAACGGACGAAGGTCTTGTAGGGCTACTGAAAAGATCCTAGTTCTATTTAATCTATTCCGTAGTACACGGTGTTATACAAGGACGAGCGGTCTATCGATGACACAAAATCAGGCAAAGCGGTGTGTTTCACAAGACAATAGACCATACAAGGATAATTATTATTTATCATAAAGCCAGATTAAACAAAAATCTAAATGTTCTAATCCTGTTCCAGGTACATGCTGGGCATAGCTCTAGTCGGCAAGCTGTGTTCTCTTCTCTTCTTCTTCCTAGCTTGGTGGTTCTACCGACCTCCTGGCAGTAAGAATGGCAACGCGGTAGTACCATCAGTGGACCTCGTGTTAAGCGGGGAAAAGACCAACGGCAACGTGGCCAACGGGACTTTAGAGCGACCAGCTAATGGATATTGCAATGCCGCTCTCGAATGCAGTGATCATTTGTAAGATAGATTAATATTATGCAAGTTGTTGTCATTTAAGAAAACTGCGATGTGGCTATAGACATCTTGTAAACTCTACATAAGTAGGTCTACAAAAGGATTATTGGAATCTCGTATCAGAATATGCCTTCGATTATTTCCAGTAGTCTTCTCTAATTCATATCTTTAAATTGAATTATTGACGGAAATATCTACAACGGTACGAGTAAGCATACCTAACTCACGATTATGTTGAAATTCGTTGTCTTTCTATGCATTTTGATTCGTTTACATGGTAGCTAATCGAAGATACAAAAAAATCTCAAAGATATTGTATAAATACCTACATTACAACTATCCAATATCTTTTAAAAACATTATAAATTGAATGAATATGATCGATCGAAACTTTGGCAGTTCAACGTAATCGAGAGCAATGCATGAGCATGCATGCAATTGCATGCTGAATGTTTATTGCTTAATTCCTCCATGTTTTTAAACAACTCGTGTGTCTAACATAATGCACAATTATAATTAAATGAATTTATTGTTTACATTCCACAATAATAATAATATAAATAGTTCTGTTGTAAAATATCTGTGATGTAATAGTTTTTAGATAATCGTAAGAATTATTCTCTAATTTAAGATCCTTTTGTAACAATAAATGAGTTTTTAAAAGGGTGTGTGTAGATCAATACACCTTAAGCGTTAACAGAAACAGTTTTGTACTTTTTGCAAAAATTGTTTAGACCCAAGGCCTTGATGGTTTCAGCATGACGTACTCACCCTTTCACAGAATATCGATGTAAAGAGATACATAAGTACCTACCTATTGTTGCATATCGTTTGGTAGTAGAAGGCCCAATCACGCTCTCGGTCTTTCCTTCTCCTGTCCCCTACCATCCGGCCCAGCTCCTTGCCTACGTTACTGTTTACCAAGCAGACCATGTAGGTACTAGTTTGCTACCTATGTAGTGCGGTAGTCAGGGGCTTGGTTATGTTACCTTGAAGTTGCTTATGTGGTGTCACCAACAGCAACAAAATACGAAGAATATTGAACATGTGACCTAAATGAAAGGTACAGAGCTCCGTGGCTTGGATCTTTTTCGTGTGGTTTCAGCTAACAATGATAGTAGCTGGTAACTTGTAACATCACCTAGTACCTAATTGAAAATAGCCTGTAAATGAAACCAGTCGACATGTTATTTCACGGTCCAAATTATTGATCAATTGTATCCTATTAGATTTAAGATTAAAACTTGTTCTGTTTATAAAGCCAATAAATTGATGAATTTTGGTTGGATGCCTCATATCCACCTTTGAATTACATTTGCTGGTTAAGATACGAATCCTTTACAAGGTTTGCCCCTTAATATAAGCCTGGTATATAAACTATCTCACTACTGGGCCTCTTCTTAGCGTGAGACGGATTAAGCCATAGGTAGCCCACCACGCTGTCATATCTTCAAGAACATTGTGGAGAACTCTCAGACATGTTCATTATTTTTGCTAAAAGCATAATTATCTGTGTAGTGTGTATTTATCAAAATAGAGTACAATTCGGGAAGGCACAATTTTGAGAATTTTTCTTTTATATCCATCACGATACGGTTTAAGGTTCGCGTGTAAATAGTTTCTAACTTATTTGTTGATATTGCAAGATCAATAGTTGTTAGAAGTGTATTTTGGTTGAAGACTGATTGTTTATTAGTAATGTTTAGTAATAATTAAATATATATTTGCTGTAACATTTTAGAATTAAAACATTGTGGAAAAGTATTAGAGCTAAGACAATTATCTTAGATAGTAGACAAACCAAAACCGATTTGCAAGACAACATCATTGTACCGACATGACACCAGTAGATACATTTATGTGTATACAAATCGTTTATGTACGTATAAAACAATAGTGAAACTACGGTGTAAGGTTTTACACCGTATGTGTTGTGTTATAACGCAATGTTTTACTTCTAGAATAATCTTCATTATTGTGGGCGAAAACTCATAACTTTTATCTAATAACTGTGTATATTGAATGGTAACGTAGTCCAATGTCAATGGAAGGAAAAACATCGGTAAAATATTTGGCCTAAGTCATTCCGTGACTAGAGTCAATTAAATTTAAAAATTATCTCCCTTGATCTAAGACGCAAAGGAGACCAGGGACAGTGCTTTATGCGGTAGTACCATGTTAGCTGCAGTTAACCTATTTTATAAGCGCAAAGTACATTAGAGATCTTTGATCGAAATTAGAGATCATTATAGCAGCCCAGTTAGATTTTACTGTGCTGCATTGTTCTGTATCGATATACTGACATAAGAGGAAACACAAGGCCCTTTTTTCCATACAAACGTAGTCCCCTGTTTCTTCCCTGGATAACGCCAGTAGAGCAACAATTTTTTTCAAAAAATGCCTAGGCTCTATTGGCTTGTCCCGATGTTTTCCTTTTTTTAATAAATTAATTATTAAAAGAGACATTAGCCTTCAAAATCCTCAAAAATTTACCATATTTTCCGCTGTGTTCAAACGTCCAGAAAACAAATTTGACTTGATTATATAAAAAATGGAAAACATAGGAACACGGCCAAAGCCTTTCTTTAATTTTTTATGAAAAAAGTAGTTAAATCGGTCCAGTTTTGGAGAAGGAATCAGGGGACTATGAAACGTTGATTGTGTGTACTTTTAATAGGTATTTTCGGTCTAAGCTGCAGTTGTCTCTATCGCGCTCATGATATACTATACATGGCACTGCGCAACAGCAATAGATTTAACAAATACCTATTTTTTAATTCTCTCACCCTTAGTGTTTCCTCTTAACATCAGATATTCATGGTGTCCATAATTCGGAAAACATTGGTACCTAGTTAGTTATATAATAAAGGTTTACTGTTGGGTTGTTTGGGTTGGTACTATCGGAAGAATTCGACTGCGTGAAAGAAGATTGAAGACAGACCATACAATTCTGGTCTCTTCGGGGTCACATTTAGTCGTAATAGGTATACAGAACAGAGTCCCGCGTCTCCTTAGTCTTACAATAATGATCAATTCTACTACAATGCTCATAGAACGTAGATAGATTTTTATAAACCCCATTTGTAAAATTTTACATGTTTTCTAACGTAATTTGTAAAATATAATATATTAATGGATAAGGTGATCAATTTTGAAATTGTACAATTTTACACAGATTGATTAGAATAAAAATATTAAACCTAAGTATATTTTTTTATTTCTCATCTATGTATCCTTTCTATACATAGATGAGAATTAGTATTCCTTATCTATCCCTGTCGAATTAAGCAGAGATGTGTTGAGTTATTGGTGGTAAACAAATATACTAAATGATAACCATACCCTAAGGCAATTTGCTACAAGCCAGGTAAATAATTCATCTGTTGTCCACCGTGCTAAGAAAGGACTGTTGACAAATAGCTCTTCTGCGCTTCATAAAAGGACAGCGCCTACTTCGGAACTCTGGTACTCAGCATAAGGACAAACAAAAGGTTACCTTGCTGCGATTTTCCACAGGTAGATAATAAGTCGTGCTCGGCTATTTAAAGTTCGATCAGCTCAGTCTCTATCAATAGGTACTGTATACTGGGTACATTAGCACTCTGCCCCTCCTTGCTACTGAATATAACCAAACAATAGGTTTCGGTGCCCTCTAGAGCAGAGGTTCCTAAACTTGTAAGATAACGGAACACTTACCAAATATCTTTTATTTTATGGAACCCCATATCAAATGATTACAAATCGAAGACATTGTAATTTAAAAAAAACAAAACCTCTTCCCTTATTTTGCGCTATTTCAAAATAATATTTGTACTTAAATTATTATTATTTAACACCCAAAAATGAAAAATAAATAACTTGGCGGAACTCTGGTGACTTTTCTACGGAACCCCTAGGTGCCGCGGAACTCACTTAAGGAAACCCCGCTCTAGAGGACGTTATGACACGATAGACGATATGGGGTTTAAGGTGACTGATAGTAATACAACTTATCTAATATTATGACGTTATGATTGCTTTTCTAACCACGGTATTTAGGTTTGCTGTGCACCTGGACATCTTTATTTTTGCAGTTATTGAAATTTCAAGCAAACTCCGAAAAATCAAAGAAAACATAACCTTTGCCGTGCCGTCCCATGTTTGGGCGCTGGGCGTAATGCATACCTACTGGATCGGGTATGTCATCATCGACGATTTTACGTATGAAACGCAAAGCCCGAAGCTTCGCGCCGACTATTCGTACTTTGAAACGCATTTATTCCGAATTCTCAATTTCGGTACGTAGGTAAGCTCTCGATTGTCCTAAACGCTTTCATCAAGGAGCCCGACTAACGGAGTAATGTCATTATGCAAGATATAGACCGTACTGGACAACTGCCACGAGCTGCGTCAACATAATGCAGTCCAACACTCTGCCGAATATGATAAAAATTTAAATATACTAATTATTTATTTATATTCTTCTACCTGTTTTCGAGTTGGTAGTAAAATCTATACCTACTTATAGCACAAGATTCAAGGGCTCCCAGACATTACTTATTTTCTCAGAAATAAAATGTATGGGATAAAGTGGTGTTAGTGTGTAAGTACTTTGAGTGTAGGTATGCATACTGCTAGCTGGGCCCGGCGGCCATTTGTCCGTTACCAGGTGCTAAAGGCAGATAAAAATAATAGTCACTTTTCTCTTAAATTCTGTGTTGATTTTTATGTCAGTACCTATATTTTAGAAAATATTGTTTAAAATTAATAATCAATATTGCCAGACAATTTCCGTCGGCGGTAAATTATACTCTCAAAAAAAATTGTATCTTCTCAGTCTTTATATTTATTACTAGATGTCCCCGCGGTTTCACCCGCATTTATCGTTACTGCACTGCCCCCGTGGGTCGTAGTGTGATGTTATATTGCCTATAGCCTTCCTCGATAGTTTTATATATAATATAATAGCAGCCCCGGAAATAAACTGCCTCACTGCTGGGCATGGGCCCATTAGAAGGGTTAGGCCATAGTCCACCATGCTGGCTCAGTGCGGGTTGGCAGACTTCACATATTCTCTTGAACAGAGGTTCCCAGACATTTTTCCACCATAGAACACTTTAAAAATTTTGCTGGTTCCGGTGGACCTCCTGCAGCTAAACAAATTCGTGCAATTAAAAATTTTTATCAAATCTCAAAGGGCTGACTCTTTCTTTTTTTTTAGAAATAGCGCTCTGACCTATTTTTTTTTGTAATTCTTTACCGAGAACTCGAAAATTCATTGGCACTGAATATGGAATATGAAAGTTTTTACAAGTCAAGCCAACATTTTAGTTCTTCACTATCGAATGCAAATAAATTTTCGTTTCCGCTTACGAATTGTGAACCCCCATTTTTTTGTCACGCCAACGTAGACCCCCGTCGAGTCTGCCGTGGACCCCTGGGTGTCCACTTGGACCACTTTGGGAACTAATGCTCTAGAACATTATGAGGAGAATTCTCAGACATGCAAGTATCCTCACAATGTTTTGCTTCACCGTTGAAACAAACTATAATGAACTAATTTATACACACTCAACTTCGAAAAGTCACAATTGCATGCCATGGGACCGAACCCGATACCTCTATGTGGCAGTCAAACGGTCTCCCACTAGGCTACTGTATAGAGTCATGTAATTGTATGTCACATAGATATTAAAACAAAATATTGTATTACAGAATTAAAAATATATATTGCAACATTAAAAATACTTAAAATCTAACAAAATGCATTATAACATTTCATATTTAATTATTTTCAAACATTCACAGATTGTTCATCAGCTACAGACAAATTGGGATAACATTGCATTTCCTTACACATAATCTACATCAATCTGTCTTTCATTCATTCAGTTTTTCACTAATTGACTTTAATTATTATTCAAACAGAATTCCCATGGGTTAACTTAACCATTGTTAATCAATAATCTGTAGGTCAACACTCGGATACCAAGGCCCCGACACAATCCTCTCTTCATTGTGTCTGGGTTCTGGTTAATTAATAAGTTAATAACAATGTGATTTCAATTTATCTGTACAATATTCATATTTATATTCAAATTGTGTACTTATTGTAATTGCATTTGAAACAGAGCTAACAATCTGACAAACCTTCAGAAAAACTTAACACCTTCATATTCATCATATTCCATTAGTTCACATTTGCCTTTCTGTTCTAAAGTTTTTAAAGCCTTTGTAAGAACACTCATTGACAATCCATGGAATTCTGAAAATAAAAATACATGTCTGATTAAATCTTGCATCATTATGATAAATTCACTCAATTTTGTTGCTGATTCAGAAACAGGGTACAGAATGATTGTAAGGAAATTCTCATTTGTAGTACCAATGTTTGTATGGAGCCCCAGCTATACATGTAAGGCCTGTAACATGCACCATACACTGCATGCAAGATCTAAGCAGTCTCATATTCTAGTGTATTAGTCCAGAAGGACACATTGTATTTAAAGAAAAGGACTATAGCACTAGAACTCACTATCTAGCGCTACATACCTACACATTAAATCAGTATTTGTTATGTAGGGTAAAATGAATTGACATACCTTGATCACTAGTAGTTTCATTTTCCTTTAACTCATATAGTGTACAAACTGTATTGTTCATTCCATTATTGCAGGCCCAATTATATATCAGGTTGCCCCACTCTTCCAATGAGTGCCAGTATATCTCCCACACATTTCTACTTTTGTCTATCGGGGTAGCTCTGCCAGTTTTCGCCATATCATCTAAAATTGTTAATATATCGTCTTGTGATAATTTTCTGTTAATTTCTACATTGTTGAACAGTGGATAGCTCTGTGCTTCTCTTACATCTATGGTAGATAGTTTTAAGGATTTTAAATATTCTATGATGAGTTCCTGCCAAGCTTCTAGTTGTTTAGCTCTTGTTTCTGAATGAGGTTGTATTCTGGAACAATGAAAGGTTGAAATTATTGGAAGTAAGACTTTGACACCAGTGAATATTATGTGACAATCATAGTGCATTTGTGGCAAATTGGGTGATGCTTATTTTCCCGACAGATGCAAAGCACAGTAAGTTGTGTTAACTTGTCCCCAAATTGAAAGACTAATGAAATGGAGGAAAGTTGATAAGATATAGTGTGTTGCACCAAAACATTATGATTTCTTAAAATTATTCTCAAGCATACATAGCAAGAGCTTGAGTTATTATGCCCCTGTTAGTAAATGTTGTTACTTGTTTAGTAAAATGATTAGCATAAAGAGAACAGGAGCACTACAGTCTATCATGTTGAGCAAAACAAACTTTGGAAACAAGACACTAAGGTAACCAATTTCTAAGCTTAGCAATAACACTGGCAATTAAAAAATTAACATCTGTGGAATAATTTGTTTTTACAAGGTACTATGGTCAAAATAAATAAAACTTTAATTTTGATAAAAGCTGCTATGTTTTGCCAGTCTTTGTAGCATAATGAATAGTACAAAATAAAATACACAACAGCAATTGCCAAGTTCGGCAACAACTTTAAACAATTCTGCCAACTATATTTTACAATCCATATAAATATATTGAAATATTTATTAATCTATAATATATTTTGCTTCATGTACAAATACTTACAATCAGATTCCTTATTTAATTGTATATATTTCTCATATATATCAATCATTTTCTTTTCAGTTTGCTTTCTTTTGATCAAAGTTGCCATAGATTTAGGCTCTAAATCTGTCAAAGCCACCTTGTAATATACTCTTGAACCTTTATTATTCAATGTTTGTACATCAATAAAGGGTGAATTTTCTATATAATCTGTAGAAAAGCTTATCATTATTGAACAGTCTTTTGCTATAGCTGATATCAAAAGCAGATGTATAGGGCTGGCCGTCTTGAAAAATATCTCTCTGTCTTTTTGTAAATTAAGATTCAGTTTCATAGTTTTCAGTTGATCTAATATTATCGGAACATAGTTATAGCATTGGTCAGTGTTGCATGTTACTGTCTCTGATAATTTCTGTAACTTTAGTAAGTCATAGAGAAGATTGTTTGGTTTTAAATTATTGGACTCATTACACAACCTCTCAGTAATGTCAGTTGGTATTTCCTGATGAAATGTGCTTGTTTCTTTAAGAATGCTATGAGGCATAGATTTGTCTCTAATTAATACTTCAATTATAAAATCTATTAATAAATTTGTACTATCAAACATTGTTGAGTTTTGGATGGTCTCATAATTATCAGTTTTGCACAATTTCTCATGATATTGGACCATTCCATTTTTAAATAATTTAAAACTATTCTGGGGATTTTTTATCATGTTTTGTAAAGATGTTTTCATTCTTCTTCTGTCACCAGAAAATAAGTCTAATGGGCAGTATCCACTTGTCTCTGTTATGTCCTTATTCTGAACTTTCAAATACTGTTTTAAACAATAATAACATTTAGAATGCGCCTTTAAACTAGATGCTAAAAATCCTTCTTTAGGTTTGATTTCTACACAGTAATTTGAGTTACATTTGGAGCTGACAATTGATAAATTGGCAACCTTGATAGCAAATGGGCTAAGTAATGTCTTATTTAATCGTTTTATTGGGCGAAATTGTTGCAACTTTTTTCGTAACTCAATTAAACTTTCTTCAGGTATTACTACGGTCTCACTATAACCGTATGAGTGATTCTCGAAGAGTGGCACCATGACCAAATTAACGAAATCCACCGACTCCTTAATATGCTCCTTTTGTATCGGGTTTTCATCTTCTTTGATGAGACGTAAAACGCAGTTTGTATCTGATAATTCCACCACAATGTGGGCGTTCCCCTCGTTAATGTATTTCCAAGATTTGCCCAGCAACTTCATGATTTCCTGCTCAAAAAGTAAAGATGATAAAAAAGTAATAAATTTTACTTACGTAAAAAAAGGAGGGAAGTTATACTGCCAAGGCCACGTCATATTTGCCATATTGAATCACTGATATACCTGGATACTACTTTTCTAATGGATATAAAATATGAATTACAAGTATTTATTTATCGGTCGTCGCCAAACAGAGCAGCTGATTAATCTTTTTTGACTTTGAAGTTTGGCGTAGAGTGGCCATAGGTAATATACGTTGTACATGTTCTCGTTCTTCCAACTAAATTAGTATGTTCTGTGCTTTATAATTTGTTTTTGATACATTCGATTTCTTTGTTTAATCATCATTTCACGTTGTAGTGACTTGTGTATGTCGTCTACATTAATAAAAAGTAACTTAAGATATCTACCAACTTTGAGAATAAGCATTATTTTTATTTTTATTTGCGAGTTTGCGACTCTTTATAACTTTGAAATAAGTTAATTGTTATTAAATATTATTTCAGCCAATACCTCTATCACAGATTAATATATGTAGCAAGCTAACCTCTATTGCTTTCTATTTGAGTAGTAATATTGTAAATGGAAATCTGATGACAATATGTAAAAGTATCTGAGGGTACATACAGTCAAAAACAATTTTGAGTTTTGGATGTAGTACTCACATAACACATAAACTCATGTTAATTATTTTAAGGGATTTCATGCTATAACCGTCTCTCAATACAGATACAACATTTTTAGCATGAGACTTAGAATTTTGCTATTCATATTATTTTTGAATCTTTGCATGCCTACTAAAAGTCAAGTATTCAAGGACACTGCTTCATTTTCTTAATTAAAAAGAAAATCTGTCATAATTTTGACAAGTGCAAGCGAGACTTGCGATTTGCGTATATCCAAAAAATTTATTATTTCTGATTTTTTTATCGGAGCTATGTTATAGTTTTTTCTAACTAAGTTTTATATAGACCTAAACAATGATTACGCTTAATAGAAAATTGAAAAAAGAGCATACGGAGCCCACAAATGGCTTGACTAGTGACCCAGTGAAAAGAATTTCAGTGCGTGATAAATTACTTATAAAAGAAGTGCAGGAGATGAATGAGAACCTGCCCGCAACGTGTAGTGTAGACTTCGAGGATCCTAATGTGTTGAATGAGTTTATTTTAACTGTAGCACCCGATGAAGGGTATTGGAGAGGAGGGAAATTCAAATTTAGTGTTTTTGTTACTGAGGAATACAATATGGCAGTAAGTATTCATGCACGTCCAGGCTTTTCTTCCGTCATATATATGTACTAAGCTGAGCATGAACTTTACACACATAACTCTAGTAAAAAGGCTTTAAAAATGATCTTCATTAACAGCTTGTAAACAATGACTATCTCCACATATTATTTAGGTAATTGTATTCTTTATAAGTTGATATGTTTATACTAGCTGTATTGATAGAGTAAACATTTAGATAGTCAAAATATTTCTGTGACCTTTTGGCACTGAGTTCAGTAGGTTAGATGTTCTAGAAATATCCAGTAAGTTTTCTAGAACACTGAAAACCTAAAGTATATAATAATAATTTATTATAATGTTCTTTGCAACCATTGTTTAAATGTTTGTAAAATCTGCTATAAACTTCACAATATAAATTATACCTTTTTTGTAGTTTTGTCTACTTAGAAAATATTTTTTACATAAATTGCAGATTTGTCATTTGTATTTTGCATGTCCAAAAATATAGCTTTTTTTCGGAAGACATGTAAGTTTTCTTTTACTAAGACAACAATACAATAGGCCAAGATAAGAAGTAACACTATTTGATTGGACATTGATATGGCAGAGACATTTCACTATATTATCTGCCCTTTGTTATTTGGGGGTCAATTTTTGTTTTATTTATTTCTTCCATAATTTAATAGTTGATAAGATTAAGAGAACAATAGTACTTCAAATGCAGAGCTGTAGATATAATAGATAATTTTCTGTTTTTGGTCAGTAAAGACCCAGATAGCATTTGAACAGTTAAGTGTTTACACTATAGAATATTGGGTATAAGCATCCTACCTCAATACCTAAAGAGTAACATTTAAACATATAGTCCAAATTTTAAAATGTCTTGTTTTAGTTGACCACCTGATGATGATGCTGTAATTGTTTATTAAACTATCAGATTATAAAATATAACTTTCAGTATAAATTCGCATTAATTTTACCCTAAAATATTAATAAATTATAAAAGGAAAAAAATTATTTCAAGATATGAGTAATTTTGTGCACATGAATATCCCATAGTCGCCATCATATTACCTAAACCTTACTCATATCAGATTAGCAATTGTTCTAGGGCATTGTATATTAGCACTCATACTACCACTCATATTGATGCCCATTCTCACTCTTATACCAGAGCCTGCTTTAGTTGTAGCACTATGCCCCAATTGTGTGATTAAGTGTGGATAGCACAAGTATTAGGGTCCATACTACTGGTCATACAAGCACCCATAATAGGGTGTACACTTGCTTTTTATATCCACATGCAATAATTATATTTTTATTTCATAGGTAATTTATTCTCACATTACATTTTTTCAGCCACCTAGAGTGAAGTGTCAAACACGTCTATGGCATCCTAACATAAATGTTGATGGTGACGTGTGCCTATCATTATTACGACAAACCTCTATAGATGAGCATGGATGGGCACCCACTCGGAGATTGAAGGATGTTGTATGGGGACTGAACTCTTTATTTACTGTGAGTAGATTTTTTTTTCTACCAAATGTTTAATTTCTATTCTTGTGAACTTATAAATTTAAAACAACAATCTTGATTGTCTCTGCATCACCCCAAAGTTGATTGGGAAAGAATACTTAAAGCATTATGTCCCCTTGTACAATCCTGCTATAAAAGAGAATTGGTCTGTAACAATGGTAGGCTATTGGGAGACTGTTGGACAGCAATGCAGAGATCTCAAGTTTGTATCAATGGCATGTACCTTTCACTTCTTTGTGTGTATTAAATGGTGAATGAAAACATTCTTAGGAAATCTGTCTGGGAATTCTCCATAATGTTCTCGAAACTATGTGAAGTCTGCCAACCAGTGTGGTGGACTCTGGCCTAAACCATCTCACACTGAAAAGAGACCTATATAGCAGTGGGACAGTTAATATTTAGGGCTAATATTATTTTATTTAAATATTGGTCTAGTTTGCTTGTGCCCTAGCTGTCCACATTTCCCAAAAGGCTTATTTGACACACATTTTATTGCAAATAATCATATTTCACTTGCTATTAATATATTCTCATTCCAGGATTTATTAAATTTCGAGGACCCACTCAACATAGAAGCAGCAGAGATGTACAACAAGAATAAAGTAGATTTCCAGGCAAAGGTACAGGAGTATATCACTAAAGGGAAAAGATGAAACAAATATAAACAGTTATCCAATAACCATTTAGATCCGTTTATACAATGCAAACATGAAATAAATTCAGCATGGGAATATTTTTAATCAAAAATATGGTGTCAAGTTTGTTGTAAATTGGATTGAATTGGTTTTATTTTCACAGCATACTCAATGTCTTTATAATGATAACTGAAAGAACAGGGCAGAAAATAGCAAAGGTTTCGAATTTTAGACATTTTATTACATGAAATAATTAAACTAAACAACAATCTAAAACTGTATTGTCCTTTTATTTCAGTTTCTATTATAAAGAGATGCAGTGATATAAGAATGAAACATCAGACACTATTGCTTAAATTTTCGTGCTTCCAAATAGAGAATGTAAGATTTAAAACATAGTTTAATGTATAATAAATGTATATGTTTGTTAAAATCGGGATGTATATTTTTCACTTTAAATGAGAGCTTTTAATGTCATCTACTACTAACCGGATAGACAAAATGAATAGCGAAAAATATTAGGAAACAAATGATTCATGTGAGGCTTTATATTTCTGACTAGATGTGCCCGCGGTTTCATCCGCGTTTATGATTACTGCGCTGCCCCCGTGTCGTAGCGTGATGTTATATAGCCTATAGCCTTCCTCGATAAATAAGCTATCCAACAAAAAATAATTTTTCAATTCGAACCAGTAGTGCCTGAGATTAGCGCGTTCAAGCAAACGAAACAAACAAACTCTTCAGCTTTATAATATTACTATAGATGGCATCATTTATGTGCTGCCACAATACTAGTTCATAGATTCAAGGGACACTACCACCCAAACGAATTATATCACAAAATAAAATATAAAGATGTAATATTTTTTTTTATATACTACATTGGTATAGCCTCACCGGGTTTATCACTCTTGCGTATCTCTCTGGCAAAAAAGACTACACCTAAAAAATCTAAATTATATTAAATATATTACTTACCAATACTTACTTTAAAATTCTGCCACTTTCTATATACTTATGGCATCATTTACTTATTGAACTAGATTACGACTAATAGGTAAATATGACTAGTATATTTACGACTAGTAAAATTTTAAGTAAGTATATTCGTATATTCTGCTGCACCCCTCATATATTATAAGGTAAATAAAATGCTCACTTTTATAATAAATAGATAAGCAATTGATATGTGACCTCTATTAGTATATTCATGACAAATAATTTATTTTTTAATTAATGGTTATAATTATATTCCCATGCCGAATTATCCGACCACAAAATGTACTAGATATTTTATAAACAGTGATAACTTTAATATTATAATATTGGTGTGATTTTTGTAGCTAATATGGGCACTTTATTTTTGAATAAGCGAGTCAAGCTCGCTTTGGTCAGATAACAGGAAAAACGGTTTTCTCCAAGTAGGTCTAACGCCGTTCTTTATTCGAACCTTACGGCAAAGTTTCAATCCTATCTTTTTGCGCAATTGTGCTTTATTAAGAGCTTTCAGCTGATTATCCACACGAAGACTAGCTTCGTTTTAGTAACTGTTCATCACAAATTCAATGTCACTTTTTCAGACTCATGTCTCGAACCCGAGATGATTGACCACAATCACTGTGTTAACTTTTGCGGCGAGACCAACAACGCAGTCCTTGCTTTTATATAAATGTATTCTGAATTGAAATCCAAAAGTTACAATGCAAGCCAGTGTAGGTACGGTGGTCCGGTAATCGGTTGGTCTAGCCTATGATCGCTCTTAATATCAGACATATCACTGGCGCGTTGACAACCCTAGGTAAAAAGTAAAGATAGGATAAGAGAAAAGGAATGAAATGATGAAAGAAAAGAATGAACCTGCCTCGTTCATTCCTTTTCTTTGATCCTATCTTTGTGATCCTGCGAAATTTACTCACCAAGCGAAACGCAGTATCAGAGTTACTACTCTTACGCCAATTTTCTGCAAGAGGGTAGTTTTCTCTAAGTGACTTGGAATTGTAGCGGCGCCGTCGCATAATAATTGGAACGGCGACTTATTCTATTATAGCTTTTGAATAGGTCATTAGGTAAATGAAAAGCAAATAGGACAGGGCAAAGATCATAATCGTAATCAAAAGTCTGACCATGTTTGACTGCAACACACCTATTATTTTTGTTTTTAATATTAAGAAACCTATTTTTATCATCTGTTATAATAAGACAGATAAAACAGCAAACCGTAACGAATTGGAAAATTTTCTTTAGTCAATTTAATTATGTCGTCCGATTTATTTTAAAATGTTGACCGAAATGCTCGGTTCCCTAAACAACACTAGAAGACCCTTTGGTTGCCATTCAATTTTAGGAGCCTCTAACTTACATTATATTACATTCGAAAGGGGACCCTCAATTGTGTGGGGGCCCACCCTATACACGTAATTGTAAAACGTTGTTGCAACTAAACGAAATATTTTATTACTGAATGTAAAAAGCGTCCTTCATATTGTCATGCTAAAACAACGATGTTAGTCTTGCTCAATTTATATATTGCACGATATTGTTAAGTTATATTTTCACTGCGTTATGATCTTTATTTCTTTCACAATAAGTTGTTACCTTGGACTAGATACCAGTTTGTATTTTTGTCTAAACGTTTAAAATTTTAGTATTTAATTAACATTAAAATAAAAACAAAAGTGTGTATGTTTTGCCAGTAAACATGAATAGAAATCGGATTTTGATTTCCAAACGCTACAATATGATTCACGGATTACGGAGCCTGGATACTCGTAGTTTTTAAGTTTGTCCTTGCAGTAGCATACAGGAATAGTCTTAAAAAAGTTCGAGACTCGCGTAACTAGGCTTCTTGTTCGATGTCATCAGTCTTCGTTTCGTCGATCGGCGTCGAAGGTTACACTTTTGGTTGACTAGGACTAGGCAAGCTGCTTATCACGCAAGCCGTGTCATAATCTAGATACTGGTTCTTAATATTCAATGTCGTATATTACTTACGTATCTTTTGAATGTACGATACTATAGATACACCGTTGCGGCTGTATGTGCTGAAGAAGCCAACAATTGTTTCTTTTCATTTAGAACACGCCAATAATGTGGATCCAGCCACTTTATATATTTCGTTTGTCCAGCCAGCTGGCCGTAAATTTATGCATGATTTATAATTTGATATCTGTGATTTTTTTTGTTCCACAGCCATCTATTTAAAGCCATATTTTAGGAAGAGTGATACCTATTTAAAAAAATAAATAGTTTCAGCGGTGACCCTGACTTTTGCAATGCGTTATTGTTTTCATGGTTGCGTGTTTAGAATTTCTAAACCGAAAGTAGTTTTGTCATTTGATTTTACATTAACCTCCAGATTGTTGAGTGAACATGGCTGTGCATAAAAAACACGCTCCTATTGGTTATAGAATTTTTGCCAATAATCAAAGAGTTTTAGGCCTGTGTGGTATTTGTCATTTGAACGTTGTATTCATGATATGTTAAGAAAATTGACTTTATTTAATTTCATAAAAGCCAGTGGCCAGTGCATCCCATGACCGGATCGTATAATAGATCTGTTTCCGAACTCGATATTGGCCTCTGCAACTCCGATTCCAGCAAATATTAAGATTTTTTGCACATTGTCAGAAAAATTTACATTACCTCAATGTTGTATAAAAAAAGAATGTAAATGTTGATATATAGACTCAGCATCCTCTGATTTAGTAGGATTCGGTCAGTTCTCTTATTAGATTAGGTACTGTAATAAAGCGTAATCTGGCGATTCAGATATATTTGGATTGATCAATCAAATCCTTATGTGTATATTTTTTTGTATAAGTAGAAGATATCTACGATATGAGGACGATGTCCTATCGTGTCGATTCGAGTAGACTGAATCGCAGCCTTTTGTCACCCTGCTGCGTTAACACATACCCTACTTGCGCTTCACAATCGAAAGTGGCACCAAAGCGTTTGTGTCATCGCCGCGTTTGGTCAGTGGAACTTTTTGTCACGTTCGTATCACTTTACCTATATATGCGCATTATTAATTTGTGTTCGAATTCTGAATAGTAGGATGATGTTTTATCATAGACTTGTTTTGTTATTATATTCTACAAAAATCGCACCAGTAATCATATACCTACCACTCCATTATGCAAGTAGGTCGCATAGTAATGTTGCAATAATGATTGTAATAACGCTTGTTTTACTCAGTTATAACCTTCACGGTTTTTAACTAAATCCATTGTACCACTATGATCTGACTCCTACATTATTCTATTTTATATTTGTGTTTTAATGTATTGAAACTGCATGTATTGAAGAGATTTGTTGAATGGGTTAGTTCAGTTACGATGGCAGCTCAAAAAATTAAAATTATTTCAATTAAAATGTTATTGTTATCTTGTAGTTTTAGTATCATAATCAAACGAAAAGTAAGGTAATTAGTAATTACTGATTAACTCACAGAGAACGAAGCACGCTAGCTTTCCTATCAGTCCTTGCTTGTGTAATTTGTCCCGCCCAGTCGTGTCAGTGACAACTGACTATACAAGACGAGAGCTGACTAGCAACACGTGTAGTTACGCAGGCGACACAAATATGATACTTGTATTGCCGAAATTATAGAAATACATCGTGGATAAACCTGCATGTCTGTTAGTTCTCCATAATGGTCTCGAAGATATGTGGAGTCTGCCAACCCGCAATGGGCCAGCGTGATGGACTATGGCCTCACCCTATCACACTGAGAAGAGGCCGTTGCTTAGCAGTAAGACATTTTATATACAGGTTGACATAGATATTATAGTTGCTAAATAGACGGCGTTGCTTGCGCTCGGCGCGCGGCGTTATTCGTCAGTAGGCACGAATATTTTACTACTTTCGTCTCTGGTAGAAGGGCGGCGCACCGGTGCCTAATGCGAGTTGTTTATACGTTAACGCGATCGAAACATTTATCGCGTTTGGCTCTCTAATTGGTTAAAAGCTTGGAGCGGACCTATCCGAACGTCATAAACATGTCGATCGCGTTAACGTAACGTCACAAAACATATATGTACAGAAAGATCGCTCAATGCAACGCACAAAGTTGGACGTTCACGCATAAACGAACGTTGTTCAAATTATTTATTGCATTTGGCTGAGTTAATCCTCGTTCGCTGATTTATGCGTGTGAGTGAATCTATTTCAATGTGTTGTCTTGAGAAGTTCTTCTCGGCGTATGTATTCGTCTCTCATCTCACTATATCTCAAGGTTGGGTTAACGTAAGCACACGATACCTTTGTATACACTTTGTAGAGCAATTTGTAGAGCTTTTTATTTGGATCGTCGTCGGTCATATTTAAGTTACTTCATACATGCTTATTATAGGCCAGACTATAACAATCTTTTAGATTCTTACTGCTTACTTTAGGTTTCTAAGAAGAAACCTAAAGTAAGCAGTAAGAAAACCTGATTAAGTATAAAAAAAATTAACAGTCAGGTTTTCTAATTTGGGTGAGTGATCTTTCGCTGAACTAACCTATTCAACATATTTATAATTCTTTGTATAATATTTTATACCATTTACGTGAACTCATATGAAATGTAATAAAATGCAATGATATGAAATCAATGCTCTTTATTAAGTTAAATTAATACTGGAGCATCAGATATACCAATTAGTATAAATATAAATAAATAAATAGTAAAAATTTGTATACAATAAATAGCTTAATAGTAACAAAACTGTTTTAACATTTTATGCCCATTATGACTAGATTTTCGTTTGGATGTATGTTTGTGTGTAAAATGTACATGATATGAAAAATGAGGGTTAGAACACACTTGGAATTTTTTGGCAATTTTCGTTTATAATCTGTCCAGTTAAGCCTAAGTCCCAGTACTAAGTCATTCATTGCATATAAAAATCTAGGGGACATAAACTTGAACAGACATGATTCTATAAAAAAAATTTGATTAGGTAATATGAATACATTTTTATATTTTGATATTTGTATTCACAAATGAATTTTACCTACCGTTTTGAAAAATTAATATAAGTTATATATGATTTGTGTTGTTCATATTTAAAGCATTAAATGCCGAGGCAAACAATATTATTATCAAAGTTTGAATACCGATTATTACAGAGTCAGCTTTTTAATGTTATATTAGGACCCCTTAGCCTTCGCTAATAAGGTTCAAAATTCCAAGTGCGTACTAGTTCAATGGCTAGCGAAGGTGGTGAACAGTTCGTCCTGGATGCTGTTGGAGCGGGTGAGATGTCGCGCGGATATTTGTCCGAACGCCGCGGTCACTGTGTCCGCCTGCGACGCTTCGTAGTTTTTCTTCTCATGATATTCGTCGGAGAATTCCTAAGGGTAGAGAAGAAAATTGATTAATTCAGATGTTTCGACTACATATTCTGCAGTGTGCGATGTGTGTGGGTGGTGTTATGTTTGACAAAATAATTAATTAAGTACTTTTGCCTAATAAATTTTTTAAAGGTCACTTTTATTTGAGCTACAATTTTCAAGAGTTCTTGTTAAACCTTCCGGCTAAGCTCGAAAGTTGGTCTTATGAGATGGCCACAACCTTTCGATCGTAATTGGCTACCGCTGCTTCAGAACAGTTGGTGAAATGTCACCGCCAAATTCAGCAAAAATATCAAGGCTTCAAACTATGTATTTAAATGCCGCCTTTGCCTTTATGTTACTTTCCAAATATATTTTAATTATATATCCTTTAAAGTTTGGTCACCTTCAGTCTGTTGCCGAGGAAGACGGCCCTCTCTCTCTTCTTGTTCATGAAGTCGCTTTGCGTGAGCCACCGGTGCTCGTAGCACTCCTCAGCCAACGGCCTCTTCAAGGGGACCTTCTTGAATAGGAACATCAAGAAACGTGTCGCTTCCTGGAATAAAAAGTAGGTATGGTTCAACATCTGCTTTAACCTTTTGGACGCCATTGTGACATATACGTGACAAACGAAATCTTGCCCTCAACGCCGTCACATATGTATGACAAAAATTCGTCGCACCTTAATATAAAAATAAACAATAAAACTAAATAAAACATTACTTTTGTGGTTAAATAAATATCAGTGTCATGAGTAGGGTTTATTAGGAAATTTAAGACGAAAATAAAAACACAGTTGATATTCGATAAAGTTTTGGAATCCCTATACTTCTGAAGGTCATTTTACAGAAAAGGTGGCTTGGCGTCGGGGATACGGCGATGCGTTTATACTCTGGCGTTCAAAAGGTTAAAAAGCCATATATTTTGAAAATTTGAAATTTCCTTTCAAATTTTCAAAATACATGGCTTTTTACATTAAGCATTTTACAAATCCTCTTAGATTTAGTAGGATAAGAATCGCCCGTGCATCGCTATCCGGGTAAAAAATATACATCTAATCATTTGCCCAGAAGTGGCAGCTTTATTGTAGATCATGAATGTAGAGCGAATGTCACCGGCGAGCGTGTATGAGGAATGTTATGAAAGTGAATTAAGCCAGAGAAGTGTGTCAGGATCGTAGCAAATGGAAATCCGTAGTAGATAGCCTACCCCTCTGGGAAACAGGCGTGAATCTATGTATGTATGAATGTAAAATTCTTTCGACTTGGAATATCTTAAATTGAGCAATCGATTGAAGGAAGACAGGTTTCTCGATACTTCCTCAATATGTAACCTATTGAGTGGCAGCGGCACACCGGCGGCCTGACATAAAAGATTTTTCAATGATGTTTTGCATTCCAACAATTGACAGATCAAACATCAAGCAAGTATGCTTTTACCTGGGTGATCTCCTTATACAGGTGTTCAAATCTGTATCTGACGAAGGAGATGTTCTGCTTGGTCTCGGCATCGTCCTGTCCCCTGAAGGGTGACACGCCGGAGAGCATAATGTAGGTGAGCACGCCCACTGACCAGATATCTGTCTGAGGGTACGCTGGCTCGTCGTTTATTATTTCAGGTGCTGTCAAACGAAAATAGATAATTAGGTATAATTACTTTATCTATATAGGCAACAGAAAATGTATTGTTCTTTGATGGTAGTATTATTGTGCGATACAGGAATTATTCCTAGTGCGGCAGTTGTATTTTTATTACTGATAGCAAAACTTAGCTTCATGCAATCCGTGTTCTTGCGATGAGTAAGATGGGAGAACTTTGCTTGACTCAATTTGAATGTCTGTTTTTTATTGTATTGCAGAAATTAATGCATTTGATGATCTTAATACATTCGAATCACTTGTTCATAGGCAAGACATATTGAACTAAGACAAGTATATTGTACAGTAAAGGTAATCAAATTGACGAGTCATATATTAGACAATTTTTGTGAATTGAGAGGAATATTTTCTTACCTTTGTATTCCAACTCTCCAACTTGCGGTACACTAGTACCTAACTTCGTGACTTTGTGTGCAGATCCGAAATCGATAAGTTTGACCTGGATTGACCTGACAGATGCCATGACAACGTTATCGGGTTGCAGGTCCAGGTGACAGTATCCTCGCCAGTGCAAGTACTGAAGACCATCAAGCATTTGGGTTACGATAGTAGCTACCATTTGTTCCGTGTAGTCGTGACGGCTCGACAAATATGTTAAAATATCAGCTCCTTGAAGTTTTTCTAAGATTAAAGCAGCTACAGGTGAACCGGGTGCTTGATACGCAGCCAAAAGGTTAGATATCCTTTCATGTCTCAACCTCCTTAAGCATTCAAATTCCCTCTGAACTTGCACTTCGGTTTCAGGACGGAGTTCCAGAATCTTCGATACGACTAAGGTGTCGTTCGTCCTGTCAGCGCCCTTAACGACGATTGAAAACTTGCCGCGCCATAGTTCAGAGACAAAACTGAAGCGTTCCGTAAAAGCGGAGGACGATACCCACTCCATTGCGCTATCCTCACTACTATAATCCAACTTGGGCTTTTCTTCTTCAAGAATAACCTCTTGACCCGATTCTGTGAGCTGTTGAAGGTGTTTCATGGCTTTGGTCACTTCGATCTTCGGTGCACCGGCTTCTTTAGTCTTTACTAGGTGTGTGGGGATGCCTTTGTCGCTCCACCCGATCCTGTTGCGAGAAGATAGCCTGAACTGGTAGCTGGTGTCTGGTTGGAGTCCACGAACTACGAAGAACTCATGGTCAATATTGTTGGCGACATCCTTCCATTCAACACTGTCGCCAGCCTTATATTGAAGGCTGTAGCAAATAACTGGACTGTTGCCGTCGTATTTTGGTTGCTTCCATCTTAAGAGAACCTCTGTATCAGAAACTTCTGCAGCAGTTGGGCTGTCGGGAGCATCAGGGGTTGTGGCTTCTACGACCCTCGTTCTGGCAACAGTTTGGCCAACCTTGTTTCTAGCAACAACCTTATAATAACCGATATCGTGATGCATGGACGTTTCAAACTTGAGCGTGGATCTGCCTTCTTCGTCTTCTATGATCTTAATGCGCTGGCCTTCAGCAAGAACCATATCGTTTTTGAACCACTGGATGCTGGGTTTAGGGTCGCCTACGGCATAACAAGACAGTTGAGCGGGTTCACCTTCCCTGATAGGAAGGAGCTGGGGCTTTTCTCTAAAGAACGGCAACTGTCCGTCTTTTTTGGATTCCATGAAGGCCTGTGCTTCGGCGTAGCTGTCCAGCCTGGTGCCGAGTTCGTGACGTAGTCGGCGAATGGTATAGGACTCAGTGCCGTAGTTGTTGATCCTCTCACGACGTTCATCGTCGATTTCTTCGTCCATGATGTCGGTGAAGCGGCGACGTTCGCGGATGATTGGTGTCTGTACAGAAAAATACATGTTGTTTAAATAAAAAGTGGTACGTAGCATATATTATTATGCTAAAGCTTAGTTCGAAGAACCTGTCAATTTTTGTTTTGTATAACATTATTAAGATTGGCAAACGTGTGACATTGGTAGAATTTGTAAATCTACTACCATACATTACTTATTTATAATCAACTAGCTTTTACCCGCGGCTTCGCTCGCGTTAGTTTCGAATTTGACAATCAATTCGGGTTGTAATCTGTTTGTAATAATATAATTCAATCATGATTCGAAAGAAACGTGGCGCCATCTATTATCATAAGAAAGTTTTTGTTGTTTTTCTCGGGAACAGTAATTTTTTTCGGGATGAAAGGTAGCCTATGTTCGTTTCTGTACACCTAACAAGGTATATGCAAAATTTCAAAAGTGGTTTAGGCGTGAAAAGGTAACAAACAAACAAACTCATTTTCGCTTTTATAATATTAGTTAAGTTATGATTAGGATACACATTATGATAAAACCATATTACATACATACATATGAAATATGATTAATTATTTACGTTATTTTTTTTATTTATATCATAACATGAATTACGTATTCTTTGGATAAAGATTTCAATTTTCAAAATGTTCAAACGTCATATAGAAACTGTTTAAGTTTGATAGACATGTGTGAAACTGTTTACCCTGGGATCATAGCAGTCGCGCACGCTGAGGTTGTACCCGGGCGAGCGGTCGCACGCCACCTTCATGTACTCGCGCAGGCGCACCGGGAATTGCGTGTCGCGGAGTTGCAGCAGGTACGTGTCGGGGCCGTTCTGGTAGCTGAGGAATCACCACAAAGACAGCATTACTAACGGCACAGTACATGCTAAGAGTGCGAGTATGCTAGATTATAGATGTAATGCACATTACATCTATAAACCTATTACCACCTTGTAGTTTCTGATTTAAACTTGTTTCTTGGTAGACCAACTAATTCTTTCAAACATTTTTTATGTCAATGAAAATCTGACAATGAAAATGAATATGCGAGAGACTCATCTACACATCTATCTTTATTTTTAGTAACAATATGTTTGAATGAATGTAAGACTTGTAAGAATACAAAGTCGGGTTAGAACAAAGACTTTATTTCTTCAAATATATTTGGCTTTGTATAACATTATATGTGATACTTACTGGCTCTCAGACTTGGCGGACACCTCCCAGTCGGGATGGTCCCATTGCTTGAAGTTCAGGTCGTACTCGCCAGGCTTGCGGTCGTGTGATGCGCGGTCACGGTCAGGAGTACCTAAAAGCATAGTATATTTTATATTTACTTTGACAAAACCCTTATTATCGATAGACTCAGTCATGATCAGTGAATGAACGATTACAATAATCTTTTTCTTAAATATTTAATGTTACTTTGACATTGCACTCAATATCTCTGCGGGCAATCATAATGATATAAATAGGTACAAATAATACTGACCTTCTGGAGTGTAAATTTCTCCAGGTGGATAGACCATCTTGCTGGGGTGATCGAAGGCGCCGCTGAGCGGCCGGCGACGGAACCACGTGCGACACTGAGCGTTGCTCGTCCAGTCCCTGACAAACAACAAATAAGTTATTGTAGGTATATTAACTCGCCATTAGATTTTAGGTAAAACTTGTCTAATTATATTATATATTCATCAGCTACGAGGATACGCCTTTTTAGTCCTATCTTGGCCACGACCATGAATTTGAAGGCTTTGATTTGTTAGATGGTGATGACAACTGATTAATACTTACATACTATCTTATCTATCGTAAATAATAGAAACTTTTCGATCACAGTATGCACTACGTATTAAAGATTACTACTGATCACACTATTCAAAAATATTTACTACTGTATGAGGCGTCAATGGCAGGGCCGGTTTTATTTTTACAATTGGCTTGATATCGGTTCATAGAGGTGTGTGCCAAATGTGTCAACACTATATTGAGTCACCATTGACTTTTCCGACTTGTGCTGGTGTTGATGGATTAAGACTACCAGGTATTCCTGATGAATGTAGCGCGTATCCCAGTATCGTGTGGGATATTTGATTGTTTAATGTGTTCCGTTAATTTATAGCTTTATATTATCCTTTATTTATGGGCCATTTTTAAGCTACCATAACGATATACGAGTATGTTACTAAATAACGTATTTATCTACGGTATGTCATATTTATTTACGTTTACGTTTTTATATTCTAATTTGAACTGTCGTATTATGGCGTAGCCGATTTTAGAAGACACAATATGTAATCTATCGGTTGCTATGTTCTATATGTCGATTGTCCGTAAATGAAAAATCTGTTAGCTTCACCCTAGTACATGCACGCGGATGAAGGCATGGGTAGGTAGTATCTAGGTACCCTCGTAAGTAAAATAGAGAAAGAGGTGCTGACATTTTAGTTTTGATCCCATTTAAATAATTACAACTATATACTAGCGATTATTTAACGAAATAATATACAAAACTATGAAGAATGTTGCCAGCTTACCTGTACAAATTGTAGTAGTTTCTGAGCCTGTCGGTAGTAATCTGGTACTCTTCCTGGTAGATCCTGTCGGCCAGTGTGAGCCAGGGGTGCGAGAGTGCGGTGTTCACGTCGATACGTTCGTGCCAGTTGATAATCAGAAGTTTCGAGATAAAGTCCCGACTCTCAGTGCTCAAGCGAGACCACCATTCTAAACACACAAATATACAATTAGTTTAAGTGTAAATAAAAATATTGATTAGGTATCTACTACTATAATGAAAATTTACAATAAGGGTTAACGCACTTGAATTCATCGCTAAGGCGTGCTTGTGTATAGTAGGGTCTCTAGACTTCATACCCACAGTACAGTGACTTCAACAGTAATCATAGAAACCGACAATTATTACGGCTTTTGCCAACAGCTGTGACAAGCTTGATGGGACCTTACTCGCTAGTAATGCACTTATAAAGAAAATGACAAAATACTTATTGGGAAGAGGAGTTACCACAATTCTATGTTGGGAATTATTAGAATTTAAAAGATGAACATTAGTCAGGCTCATTATGGAGCGATTTTTTTTAATAATGTCATTAATTAGAAAATCCGTGTCATTTAATTATAATATTGACATAACTAGTAAAAAAGGGAGTACCTAGGTGTTCACAAAATTCCTAAGTACCTACCTATTTAAAATTAAAGAGACATCCTGTCATAAGCACTTCAGGTACCTACCTACATAAACCATAACAAATACATAATACAAACCTTCATCGTGCCATTCCCATCTGCCTTCCCTGATCCTGGTCAAGGTTTCCCTGTCGTTCACTCCTCGGAAGGGCGAATGTCCACTCAGCAGTATATACGTGATGATACCAATGCTCCACATGTCAGCTCCGAAGGAGACTCCTTCCCCGCGCGCGATCTCGGGCGCTACGAACTCGGGCATGCCGTAGTCCAAGGAAGCGTGCTCGTTGAATCGGATGCGACGAGAAAGACCGAAGTCGCACAGCTTGAGTTCATCGCTGCCAGCGTGGGAAAGAAGCAGTTCGCCGATCTGTGAGAAACAAGTAAAGATTGAATAAGCAAATCAATTAAAATTGGTTAGTAAGTGGCATGACTTGAAATCACGATACAAGTTTATAAAATTAATGTTTTTACGCTGATATTGAATTCACTCTGCGCTCATCTACTTATATCTTTAAGCTAATTAATATACAGGGTTAATTAAAAATAGGTTTTAATAACCGTGACCCATGTCTTAGGTACGTATAGATTATTTAACGTTTGTTATACTACTTTTCATAATTCATGATTTTTGTTTTTGTACAAAAGGGCAAAATTCGAACGATTAAGACATAAGTATACACGTAGCCTAGTTACAAAAGAAAGCAGCGGAGTAATTGAACAACGGACCGCTAGGTGTTTTGCAAAAGGCGGGGGGTGCATTTTATTAAACTTATTATTATTAAATGGCAAAATTATGGAGTTTTACATAATATTGTCATTCTGCGTAAATAGAAACACCCATGATTAAATTATGTTCGGGTACTTTGAAATAACTACACTGGAACATTGAGACAACTGCCATCTTAGTCTCCCCGTGACCATGGCATGGCTGCTGAAAAGCAACCGAAATGTCGGGGAAAGTGTAAACACAAATATAAATAATTTAATAGTATAGTAATAGTATAAATAGTTTTAATGGTTTCAATAATTTAACTAGCTTAAAAATTAGTAAAGTATAATAGTAATAGTAGTGTAACAGTTTTCAAAATTTTGTAATAAAGTGTCAAATAAACAACGCGATAAAACCCGTTTATACCTAGTAGTTTAATTTCAATTATGGAGTTTTGCAAAAAATAGTTAAATGTAAAGAACGCATGGGTAAAACATTATTAGTACTTTTAATTTAGCCTTGTGTTCATGTATTATAACTAATTTACTGTCCCATGGCTATGCTATACCTAACGTAAGATGTAAAGAATAAAAAGTTAAATGACTTACCGTCAAGCCCAAATGTGCCACGCTGTTGTCATGCATGTACTTGACGCCTCTCAGCACCTGCCTTATATACCCTGCGATCTCCCTTTCCGTGTAACCTTGACTCCTCAAGAGCCTATCCCTAACCAGTTCACCTCCGCCAGCCAGTTCTAAGACCAGAGCCAGCGTGTGTTCGTGCTCATAAGCGTCATATAAACGGATGAGGTGACGGTCATTGAGTAGATTCATGATGTCCAATTCGTTCTTCATGAATGGCTTCAGGGCAGAGTGACCGTGCATGATCTTGGCAGCGTAGTTACGTCCTGTGGGAGGAATGCATGATTACATAAGCTGCCTTGGTCTTATTATTTACGGCAGGCCGAAGGTAGGATCTAGATGAAAATCCAAGGCATAAGACATTTGTTAAAAGATTTTAAATGATGGTGGCCTAAAAAAAATTAAATTCTATTTAGAACATTATCTAACAAGACATTTACTAAAGTAGAGTGGAGCTGGTATTATTTCTTGACGACATTTATATAAAGTCGTACCTATTTGTTAAAATAACAATACTAAACATTTTGAAATTTACAATATATATTTACAATTTTATTGAGAAGAATTTAGCCACCCTTGTCATTGGTAATATAAGTACCAATGACTAAGACATGGGTGGCTAAATTCTTCTCAATAAAAAAATGTGTAATGTCAAATCCGTACAGGATTTGACATTACACTGCAATACAGATCATGAAAATCCTTTTATTTCAATCAGTAAGTTATTGTATAAACTTACCAGTGAGTCTCTCAGCGGCATGGTATACGACGCCCTGCACTCCACGGCCAAGCTCGTCGCCAAGGTCGTAGAAGTCACCGAACGGTTTGGTGCTCGGCTTCACGCGTGGAGGATGTTCGCGGATCCTGTATAACCAATTCAAGATTATATTACGAATTTTGTCACTTAAGTATTTTTTGCTCTACTTAAACAAAAGTTATATTGTTGATCAGTACGCTCATTTTGCCACAATTCCGAAGTAACAAGCCACAGTTACGTTTTTTAATAATAATAACCTTAAATTTGTTGGGGTTAAAATATCGTAGACTAGATTTACCTGTCGGAATACTCGTGTTCTGACTCTTCAACATACAGCATGGCGGAAGAGCTGACAGAGCCAGCGACGTTGCGAGCAGAGATGGAGTATAGACCCTCATCCTTTAATATGGCGTCGTTAATCACCAAAATGCAGATGTCAGGCTCGATGAACTGGATCTGATAAAGATGACCATATTTTATTATGTTAACAACCTTTCAAAAATAAACAAATACGTATTATCTACGTCAGTATAATCCATCTTGTGATGCCGTACCCCTTCTCTTTTAAAATAAAAATATAATAATCACAGCTACCTACCTACATCATAACATGGTTAGGTAGACATTATTTGGTCAGGTGCACCTTAAGGTAGCGTCTGTGATCCAACATTGTGTTTTTCCATTGAAATCTTCGCTGTTTCATTAAGATGGTTGGCGAACATAATTATAATGTTATGGTTTTCTACAATTTTACGGTTAAAATCATTTCATAAACTAACCTTTGTCCTGGAGCTGGGAGCAAGCGGCTGCCAGTCCTTGTACCACTTGATGTCAGGATAAGGCACGCCAGTAACACGGGCTTCGATGCGGGCGGTCTTGCGCTGTAATACTACTACTTCCTCGGGACGCCTGATGAAAGTGGGGTACTCGGCGACTTCGAGGCGCACTCTTTGACGAGCTTGGCCATGTTCGTTAGTAGCTACGGCTTCGTACCAGCCGGCGTCACGTTCAAGCATCCTATGGAAAATAAATTATAAAAAGTAAAAAATATTTTGTTTTTATTATTTTATTATATGAGTGTTTAAATCTACATTTCGCTTGGTTACACTACGGCAGTGAAACGTTTACCATTTACTGGATTAAACTTCAGATCTCGTTGTTTCTATTGAGAAAATCTAATGAATTCGCACAATCTAATAGTTGCGTTGACGCTTGCCAATTAAATACTACACCAACGCAATGGCGTTGCCTAATGAGGCAGTCGTAATGAAAATATAGTTTCAAATAAACTTACTTGTTAATAAACAGGGTAGCCTGTCCATTCCTGGTGTAACTCCAGTCATATCTGCCTCCGATGTCAATAGGCTCATCATTGAAGAAGTATGTCATTTTCGGCTTAGGGTATCCGTAGACGAACCAGAACAAGTTTACATTGTGGCCCTTTACACCATATTGGGAGTCGTACTCCTGACGAAGGAACCGTGGAGCCTGAGCATAGCCATCGTGGGGTGGCCTTTCGATATCGAAGTCCCTTGGGAAGTAAGGCGACGTCTCTGGTCTGAAGTCAATACCAGGTTCAAGATACGGGATGAACTTTGGTGGGTCAGGCTCCAGTTTAGAACGATGTGTGATGGCATAGGGTGAAGGGTCGCTCACGCCGTATTTGTTCTCAACGCGAATGCGGAACTTGTAGTCGCGGAAAGGTTCCAAGTTTCTGATATCGCAGACGCAGGAGCGGAGTCCAGTGCGGGCAGTGAACCAGTCACCGTCGGGTACTTCGCACATCTCAACCTGTACACAAATTATGATACTTTGAAGTTGTCTACGCGATAGACTAAGGAATTTCTACATAATATCACTCTGAACTATTTGTATAATTGAACGTATGATCATTCAGATAAAAATTCACCTAATTACTGTCTACCCTAGAGTTCATTCTTGACTGCACAGATGGCGTAATGGTTTAAGTGATCACCACTGTTACTGCGCTAAGTGTTGAAGTTTCGATTCACGCACAGGACTATGAAAACTAGGTATATCAACTACAAGTAGTTGTTCCAGTCTGGCTGTTCTTTGTGTGTGTTGTTGTTTTGAATATTTGTAGTGCCTCGCGACATAGAAAATGTAACAAAAATGGATGCTTTTTTAAAAAACGACTACGATTTGTTTAAAATAAGATAATTCCCGCACTAGGAATAATTCCTGTGTCACGGGGGACTTTACAAACATTCAAACAACGGACACAAAGAACCCAGACTCAGCACAACCATTTGTGGATCACACAAAGTTTTGTTCCGTTTGGGATTGGGACCCACAACTCTTGGCGCAGTGGCAGTGGCGAGGCGACCACTTAAACCACTGCTGAAGTGCAGTGCAAACCCCTGTGTTTGATGATTATTAAAAAAGTATAAAGAGCCCAAGGATCAATCATGTATCGACGCGTGGCAATTGAATCCGTAACATAAAGTGTTTTGACGGCGTTAAGATAGTATATCCAGTATGTATTCAGCAAAATCTTCTTTTTGTACTGACCTGGTAAGTAACTGGGAATCTGGGTCCATGAGGAATGGACGGCTTCCATGACAGAGTAAGGTGTCTGTCAGCCATGCGAGAGATGATGGGCTTGTCTGCTAGAGGCATGGGTATACCGGTCTTCTTCATCTTGTCGAAGTCCGAGTACTGGTCAGAGATTGGTCGCTTGCCAGTGTGAGGCTCCAAGGCTGGAAAGAATATTTTGCTTAGAACAAATGTATAAGTGAAAATTCCATAATTCCACTTGGTGGAGTCTTAAGGTCTGTGAAGGTTTTCGAATATGTAATTTGCCCCAAGAGCATCTGAAACTAACTTAACTATTTTTCTGACATCTATCAATGATACTGGAAGTTCGTATTATTAAAAACTTTGCCAACAGCTTATTGATGATCTTATCTCATCTTAGAAATTAGATATACCATATTAAAAATGAATAAATTTAATTGCAAGTAATACAATGAGGATGTCAATAGTTAAAAAAATTCACTTACTGTCATAAGTGAGGTTCGCAGTGCAGGTGTCGTCGCCGTGAGGGTTGTATATCCTGCACTTGTAGGTGCCCACATCGCTGGGGTCTACTCCGGAAAGGGTTAGCCTCAGAAGGCCGGTAGTCTCCTTGTCCATACGGATACGTTCGCACGGGAACAACTTTTCGTCGTTGCGGAACCTGATACAAAAAACATATAGGATTAGATGAATGAGTGAAAACTATACTAATATCATAGAGGGCAAATTTGTTTATATGTAGAGGGCAATCTCTATAGTTCCAGAGATTACATTTCTGAGAAGATTTTAACATTACTGCCTGATGAAAAGCTACGTAATCCTTAAGTAAAATTCGTTTTATTTTAATAAACCATACGAGCACAGCTACTAGTTGTAGTTTTCTATTTCATATTTAAGGTTATAATATCTAATAATGAAATAGACAATATTGAAAGATAGCAATATTTTGTTTTAATATCATAATTATGTCTTGAAAGTCACAAGTGTATATATAATAATAGTACATATACAAGAATAACTTTTGATTTTAATATAGCGTCTTGGAATCTGAACATAGTAATAGATACTGCGCTCAGCTAGTATTAACGCATATGAGTATGATACTTTAACTGCATTCATTATTATTTAGTCTAATGTAGCAACTTTTGTTATAGGAAAATAAGGAAAGTAAGCATGCTTAAAAACCGTCCAAAATAATAATAATAATATAATAATATTCTACCACATACACACAACACCATCTAGTCCAAACTAAGCAGAGCTTGTAATATGGGTACTAGACAATGGATAAACATACATATATACCTTTTTTTTTTTGTAAATTATACATAGAAACACCCAGACCAAGACAAACATCCATGTTCATGCGCACAAATGTTTGACTTGTGCGGGATTCGAACCACCATTCACAATTTATAAGTGGATAGATTTAAGCGATGTGGTGTGCTGACGTAGCAACGACTGCGATATTGCTAGCTCATACTTGCTTGCCGAAACATACGTTGTTGAATGGTATGTTATTAATTTGCCGTTGACACGGAATTTCGTACTGACGTAGTTATACATGGATTATATCTACATTTTGACATATATGTTTTACTTCATAGGGGGCGAGCCTTACTAAGCTGCTACTAAGATTTTCATTTTCAAACAACACAGGCACAAATTCACACAAGTCCAAGAGATACCTAGTCTTAATAATTATTTATTTTTATCAAATTTAATTAACTACAGTGAGACATAGCGTAAGGCGACTCTTGCGCTAGGAACATCGTTTTCTCGTCAATGTTTTACTTCAAAAGATTTGATACGTACCATTCGACGTCAGGGTCGGGCGTGCCGGTGGCGCAGGCGGTGAACTTGGCGCTCATGCCGCGGAACACCTCGATGTCACCGATCTTCTTCAGGAACGACGGCGGCTCTACCTTCTGCTTGCGAGCGCTGCACAAACAACAGTGTGTTTATGAGCCAACTTAATATAGAGATAATTACTTAAGCTAATAATAAATTTACCCGCGTAGTATGACAACGTTGTTTAGGTACTGGTTTTTAATTATTATTTACACCTTCACCTATGTTTTGAATAACTAATTTACAATAGCTTCACATTTTAAGAAATTGTGAAACTCAACAAGAATGTCGAGAAAAGTGTAAACTAAAAGAGTTGTTGTAAAAACTGTTTAAATTTTTACAACAACACTTTCGTTGTATGGAAGATACAACTTGTAAGTTGTAAACAAGATAAATCATTATAAAATCAATACTAAATACTAAACTACCGTAAAAGGATTTGACTTTAATTTCAATGTGGAACATTCGCATTAACGTAAGACAATACTTTGATATATGAACACTCAGTCAACATTGTCTTCAAATGTTTCAGTACAAAACAGTTTACTTACATTTTATCGACAACCTCCAGATTGGCCTCGCAGCTGGCTTCTCCTTCCTTGTTCTTAGCCACGCACTTGTAGACGCCGGCGTCTTCAGGCACCAGGTCACGCACGTACAGGCAACACGCGTCGCCATCGCGCTTCAACGTGTATTTGTCGCTGGGCTTCAGCTGGGAGCCATTTTTGTACCACGTTATGTCCGGAGCCGGGATGCCGAATACTCGAGCCGGGAACTTAGCGTCGAATGTTGGAAGCTGCAAAAGAAAATGTTTATATAAGTATGTTTTCTATATTTGGAAATTACCAAAGGAATCAAACTACGATTGTCATGTCGCTGTAAAATATGATATTAATAGTTTTAGTCATGTGCATTTCAATCCGTTCATAATATTTGTAGGATTATTTCATGATAGAAAGGGACTGTGTTATTTTCATTGTTCAGCTCTGTTTCAGTTTCCCTTAAAACATAATTATAGTATATTTCAATACCCAGGTTAAAATAAGAATTTAGTTTTTTTGCCGTATTTGTGAATATTTTTATTTTGGTCTTTAATATTTTGTAGGTTTATCCTGAAAATCACCGCAGCACCATCAATAGATTACTGGTACTTAAAGGTGAATCTCAGTTACAATGTAGCGTCTTGGAATCTGAACGCAGCGATATGCACTGCGACCAGCTAGTATTGACGCAAGATTAACAGGATCTTTACAAGAATTTAAGCATCTTGTTCATAACTAATATTCATAACTCATAATATAAACTGCAGATAATGTCCTTTAGACCGAATTTCGGTCACTCTTAACGGAAACTGGCCATCTGCGCAGGAGATATTATAGTGCACAAGTGTGCGCGCAAAAACAAATGCACTCTCTGTTCCCTCGCTCTCATGATCCGATGGAACGGTAATTCGACACGATCGGAGAGCGATCAGGCGCAGGACCAAAGGCCTTACGTGCTTCCAGAGGCATGGATATCTAATACCGCCAACTTCCGAACTCTGGGCTGCTATTGAGATTTCTTAACAGACAAACCCTATAACTTTGTTGACCCGACCCGGGATTCGAACCCGAGACCTCATGCACAGCAGCCGCATTCACTACAATGCGACACGGAGACAGTAAAGACTGCAGATAGGTACATTGTATTGAACTTTTATGTTCTAAATATTTTTTGGTCCAGTTCACATTTGTTCACGTATAACTACTGGTAGTGTCTTGTCATGATTAATGAAAATATTTTAAAATAATTTCTTAGGTGAATGTATTTGTTATCTAAAGTAGAGATTAAGCTCTATTTAAGGAACCACGAACTACCCTTCACTCCTATCAGTCACATTTAGTAACATAACAAAAGTTTATCTGTGTAGGGTAAAAATTATTATTTTTTACCTGCTGCAAGTCAGTGAATTTCTGGCTAAACGTGGGCGGCTGGAAGACCTTGCGCACGTTAATTTTGCCCTCAGTAGCATCCTCGCCTAGAGGGTTTACCAGTTTAACGGCGTATACACCAGCATCCGGGAGTTCCACAGGGTTGATCTCGAGGCCCACCTGTATTGGGAAAAGTAAAATGTCAAAAACAGTATTCATTTGTCTGATGCATTTGATCATAGACGTTTCTAGAATAGTTGAAGTTTGTTGATCATGTCCATCCATCCATCCATCATGTTAAAATTCTCGTAGTTTATAGTGCCCACATATCTTGTATAATATACATCAAATGAAGGTTTCATTTGATTTCAAATCTGTCGGAGTCTGGGATCCTTTCTAGCATAGTTAATTCCATACATTTTTACTTATTTCGATACTAACCCTTTTGCCATCACAAGTGAGCAATAACTTCTCATTAGGCTTGAGTGGCTGTCCGTCCTTAGTCCACGTGACCTCAGGTACTGGGTTGCCGACGAAGGGAGCGGACACTGAGAGCGGCTGGCCCTCCTCAGCGGTGAGGTCGCGCAGACCGTGGATGAACTGAGGACGCTCTTGTGGTGATGAATCGTCTGTACGACCTGTGAAAAAATAACGATGGTTTAGAAATCTGAATTAGTATCCATAATGTTTAGGTTTATTTACCAAAACGCTTTTGCCTTTAGCAAGATAACCACCTGCATACGATTGGTCTAAAATATAACAATGCAGTTCTGACTTGTAAGTGTATGACATATCGCTGGTTCATTATTACAAGGTTCTATGTTATTTTTTTTCAGCTTTCGGGGAATGAGGTTTAAAATTAGCATATCAGTAAAAATAACTTATAGAACCATGCAATATTCATAACTCATTTTTTCAAATATGTAACATAGAACTTTGTAGTATTGGACCAGCGATATTTAATGAAATTATAATCTACCATACATTTTAAACATAGTATGAATACCTAAAAGACTTTTATATTAAAGTTCGAATTTTACAAAATGGCCACATAATGTGTCGCTTAACCACGTTTCAGGTGGTGCGACTTGATATTTTACAGAATGGACGAAGTAGTTTATGACCACTTTAATTCTATGTTCTAAGTTAAACATAGGTGACATAAAATGTGGATTTAACATTAATGTTAAAAAAAATACTATTTCAATTTTAGCGTTAGCTTTTGGCTACAGTTGTATTAATCATACATATGATGCAAGAAGTCTGTCCTCTAATACTAAATATATAATTAATATAACTATAACTAAATGTAACAGTACTTACTAGCGACAGTAAGGTCAGCGTTGCTGGCAGTCTCGCCCTTGTCATTGATGGCGACGACTCCGTACTTTCCAGCGTCCGCGGCGCTCGCCTTGTCGAGAAGTAGCGCATGAGTACCGTCAGGCTGGGCCACTACCCGAACATGTTGACCGTCCGGCACGATCTCTTTGCCGTTGTGCGTCCTAATGAGAAACAATAATGGTAAGTTATGATTGTTTCTATATTATTAATTTCCGAAAATGTTATGCTCGTTATAATATTTTTAACCGACTTCAAAAAAAGGAGAAGGTACTCAATTCGTCTGTATTCTTTTTTTTATGTTTGTTACCTCGTTACTTTCGACTGGGTGAACCGATTTTGATGATTCTTTTTTTATTTGAAAGCTAGTGCTGCCCGTGTGGTCCCATTTAATTTTGATCAAGATTTGACCATTCGTTTTCGAGTTATCTTTAATAATGCGTATTTGGCTACATTGATGATGTTCTCGTATTTGGCAAGGTTCACTAAAAACCGAAAAATAAACAAAATTTTAACAAAAAAGAAAACCGACTTTGAAAAGAATATTCTAAAACTTAAAATGCACTAAAAAGTTAATAAATAATTGCATATTCTTGTGAATAATTAAATTATTGTTATTATTGGAGTCGGTGTCAGCCAAGGTAGGTTTGTAACTAATTAAACATGAGATGTCTTACTATAATCATAACATAACATTGGCATGCACAATTACACACATAGACGCAGCACGCGGCGCGGGCGGCTGACAGCGACTCCAAAAATAACAATAATTTAATTATTCACAAGAATATGCAATTATTTATTAACTTTTTAGTGCATTTTATGTTTTAGAATATTCTTTTGTGAAGTCGGTTTTCTTTTTTGTTTTGGGCAGGGGTATATAATTTAGTACTGTGTGGTAATCAGTCAGTTGAGTTTCATCTCGGACATATTTGTTGTGATTTATTTTTATTAATCTTGTTTAGCAGCTATGGTTGGGACAGTTGATTCTTAAGAAGTATGATTTCGTCTTTGTACTGTTGAAGTTAACTATTCGCTGCAATTTTCAACAGCCAGAGAAAAGTTTCTTAGTTGTCCTGCTGACAACAAAGGAGTGTCTGAAAACCTTATATTCCCAAGAACACAATAAAGGGAATGTCTTATGGGTATAAAAGTACTTAGATTCCTGCTAGCAGCTCGATATGTCCCTATCATCATCAATAATTTCGAGTACATTCTCAAAATATTACAAGCCTTGTTATGCGTTTCTGTGAGCTGTCGGAACTTCTTAAGCAGACGCTGAAGGACCAAGGAAGCGTTCGTATCAGCTGTATTTAGTAATATAAAAAAGCATGTTCTACATTAAGCACGTCGAATAAACGTACAAGTAATATTGATTGCTTTTACCATTTGATTGTGGGCTGGGGATGTCCGAGCACTTTAACTTCGAGCTTGATAGGGAACCCTTCGATGACCTTAGCGGGCTGGAGCTCCGCGATGAACGCGGGCTTGCGCTCCTTCTGTGTCACTTCTACCTTTGCCTTAGAACCGACCTGATGAAGAATATAAAAACAGAGTTAGATCAATAGTTAAAGCCAACGAAGGTAGCTAACTAACCGTATATTTAGAGCGCTATAGTATTTATGTTACTGACTTGCATTACATTCTATATATTACAAAAACTTGTAAATTTTTCTAGTTGAAACTGAGGTGTTGAGCTTTTACATATTTTACATAAAAATAGATTACGTGATAGTAGACAATTGACCGTTATTAGTCAAATAGCAATGTTTGGTAGCGTCCATAGATCGTGATGACTGGATCACGGTCTCATACAAAGATATGTTTATTCCTTAAACATATATGAACGTACCTCTCCGAGCTTGTTGGTGACTGTCAGCGAATAAACGCCAGCATCTTCAGGCTTGCAATTTTCTATGCTAAGACCAATCACGCCACCTGGCTGGTTGATAAAGTTGATGGCTTGCGATGGACGGACCGGGAGACCTACAAAACACAAAACGTAATTAATATGTCAGATTATTTCTCATGAATTTCAAATTGGTGCAAGCAAGGTATGTAATGTACATCGAACGTTCTAGAAAAATCCAATACACTGCTCGACTGGGATCGAACCCAATACTTCATGCACAGCAGTCGCATTCAACACAACTAATCCATCGAGGCAGTCACACAAATAATTTACACAAATTTTTGGTTTAGTCCACGCGGCATTTTCATAGATTAGGTAAGCAGTAGGGATATTATATGCCAGTAATAGGAGGTGCACTCACCATCCTTGAACCACTTGATCTCAGGCGCGGGGAAGGCCATAACTTTCGCCTCCAGCTTCAGTGGCTGACCGATCACTGCCTTCACATCTTGTAATTCCTGGCTGAAGGATGGTTTCCTTGGTGTTGCTGTGAATATAAAAATAGGTTTTGAAGAATTGATCAATGACAATATTAGTCTGGTAACTCATCGTGTCCGTGATTTATAAAGATATGCATCAAAACTATCACCTCATCGTAGTGGTAATGATTAGAGCCCTTAGTTCAGTTGTTATTAAAAGTTCGTTAATACTCGTTCGTAAATCGCATAACTACATAGTTTTTTTTAAAATTTGATTTTACACTTTTGCATAATAATTCTTAATATGTCCTATTAGTTACAAATACTAAACTAGAACGTCATTGGTCGGTATTCGTAACTAACCAGCGTAAAATATATATGACAATATATGTATTTCAAAAATTTTGTTTCCTTTGCCTAATTGTAAATTAAAAACGAGACAAAAGCCCAACTATAAAGCAGATTTTGAACAACCGACGTTGGACGACAAACCGTCCCGCGTCACCTCTCTCGTAGTAAAGTTCGTCCGTGAGTTTAAATTTCAATTTTGAAGCATTTTAGATCAGTATATTCTCTGCTTATAATTCACAGCTACACATATGTCATAGACACTTCATAGCACATAGTTTTTCGGTTTAATTCCAATATTGGTACAACTTACGGTTAACAGCGACAGCGCAGAGAGCGGAGTTCTCGCCGTGTGGGTTGGTGATGACGAGCTTGTAGGCGCCGCAGTCGGCCGGCGTGACGTGATCGATGCTGAGCTTCACCGTGCCGTCGGGGAGCGCGGTCTGTACCACGCGCTTGTCGTCCGGCGATAGAGCCGAGCCATCCTTGTACCTGCAGGTATAATATGATGAGTGTTGAATATTTTATCACGGTTCTTTTTAGCTAAATGTTTCAGTTGTGTGTCAAAATATGTTTAAAATTTGTTGCTTGATTTGGATGACAACATAAATTATTTTCTATATGGAGCTCAAAAAGCTTCACATTTTATATAAGAGAGTACATTAGAACAATTTTAAAATATAGAACCATTTTTCCGTTACATTCTGTGTAACTTATTAGATATTAGCAAAATATTTTTAACTAGTATTTTCATGTAGATACAACCATTGAACAAAGTTACTAAGCTAGAAAATGTTAACGTCGTACCATTTAGCAGTAGGTATAGGACTGCCGTCGAGTTTAGCCTTCAGTTCTAAAGGTTCTCCCTCATCCACATCTTTCTGTCGCTCCAACTTGTGAGTGAACCCTGGCGACGCTTGCGCCAAAGTGATGGGTGCTTCACAAACTGCTTCTCCAGCCAAGCTTACTGCACGGACCTTGTACTGGGGATTAAAATAAATAATTATGCATAATGTAATTTGAGGCTTAAAAATAAGTTACTGGTGATGAAACAAAACCAAATATTGAGAAGTATTGTTTGGTAAGATGTAAGTTTATATCTAGAGTAGCTTAACTAGGAAAGTAATTTTAGAGAGCATAATAATAGAATTTACATTTAGAAATATTTTATTATGTTACTGAATATCATTTAAGTTACGGAAGTCATCACTTTAGTAACAAGAAATTGCTGAAATTCCCAATATAACATTTGTATAAGAGTAATTAGAACTTTACCTTGCCAGCATCACTAGCATTGAACTTCTTGATCTCGAGCTCGCTGTCCACCTGTCCGCCGACCTCGGTGGTGACAATGTGGCGATCGTCGTTAAGTATCTCATTGCCATCGCGGTACCAGTGTACATCAGGCTTGGGCACGCCGTCGCACCGCACCTTCAGCGTCACGTCATCGTAGTCCTTTACGGTCTGCTTCTGCAGCGGCTTCGTGAACACTGGCTCGCCAGCTGTTGGGAAGATAAGTCTTGCTTAGATTGATTTATTGAGTGATTTTGCGATGGTCGATGAATGAAAAAAATGCAATAAAAAAAAACAACGTGCTTACCAAGATATGCAGGGCGTTTAATCGCGCTAATCAATACATTTTCTGATTAGGTTATTTTACGGTAGCTTATGATTTTTATGAGGTAATTTTACGAAGATTGATTATTTTTCAATTTAGATAAAACTAGTGGTAAATGTAGTTGTGGATAAAGAATAGTGTCGCCTTGAAGATGACAAATAAAATAATAAAATTGACACAAAGCAATTACTATTGCTATTCTGAAATCTATCAAAGAAAGAAATATCACCGATAAGATTTCTTTCTATGTAACAAATATATTTTAACATTACAAAAGTTCTAATGGAGTTTACGTTAAAGAGAATGGTAACTACTATGATCGTACTGAAAATGTTTCTGACCACTTTTATCATGATTGGTGTTATTATAGTATAAATTAAAATTACAAATTATAATCCTGTTTTTATAAATTCTAAATGTTCTCTTTTTTTTTTGGAACTTTTACGCACAGCGTATGTCAGTTCCATCATAGCCTAAACATAATACTAACCACATATTTAACTATTTTAATACATCCGACATGAATTTGAACAAAACTTTCGCGTTAGCTGTTCTCTTGTTGCAAAGAATAATCATACGAGTATAATTCTATTTAAATTAGTGAAGTTCCACTTACTATGAACAGAAAGCCTGGCCTGCTGCGAGGCCTCGCCGATCTCGTTCTTGGCAGTGACGGTGTATACGCCGGCGTGATCCACACCGATCTTCTTGACAGTCAACTTGTACGTCTCATTGGCTTTGTCCTCCACAATGTCGAAGTGAGCCGAAGGCTGGATCTCGTAGCCATCTTTGGTCCTAAAATATATTAAAATAGACATAATTTATATGCATCCTATTTAACCTATACATACAAATACAAATAAATAAAATTGAAGTGTCTGTTTGTAATGTCAAAATAACAGCTTTTACTAAATGTATATATGAAAGTATATATGTACGGTACTTATATAAAAAAATCAATGTCTAAAATGTTTGTTTGTCTGCCTGTCTGTTTGTTCCGGCTAATTTCTGAATCGGCTAGACCAATTTTGACGGGACTTTCACTGGCAGATAGCTGATGTTATAAGGAGTTACTTAGTCGTTGTATAAATTGCCCCTATGTGTTTGCAGATTATATACTCACCACTTAACTTCAGCGATTGGATTGGCCTTGATGTTAGCAATAAAGGTGGTCTCCTCAAACGGAACAGCGTTTACGTCCTTCAGACCTTCAATCTCGGGTCTCAGCAGTATGTCCAACCGAGCTGAACACTCACCAATGCCATACTTGTTCTTGGCTTCGACGGTATAAACTCCGGTGTCGGAGTGACGACCTAGACAAATGAACAATCAGGTTATAACAATAACATAACAAATAATTTGCCAAGCAAAGGACAAAATTGTCCGTTCCTTTTTTAACTACTGTCCAGAGCTGTTGCTGAGGTATATAATTAATTAAGAATTTGATATTTGTTATTTGATCATTAGGTAATTTATGGATAATTTAAAACAGTTTATTTTGATACTGAGCAACTTAGTCAAATATGACCAGAAAACGGATTAAGCCGCAAGCCGCTCTCTCTTCTAATGCTGACGCAGTAAATTTGACGCTATAATTATATTGTAAAAATATTTAATTAGTAATATAGCTAACTTACCAGTGGGAATTTGCAAGGTGAATGTGCATTCCTTTAATCCGTGTTCAATATCCTTGGAATCAGTAGAAGCGGATACAGTTGCATCAGGAATGAGCAATTCGCCGTTCAGCAGCCAGGACACGTGCGGCAGAGGGTCAGCAGTGCACACCGCTTGCATGGTGACGGGCTCGCGCTGCATCACGCGCTGAGCTTCCAATGGTGATGTGAATTTTGGTTTGCGAAGTTCGGCTTCGGCTGTAAATAAATAATAAATAACACATTTTATAAAGCATTTATTATCTTAAGACCATTTTAGAATTAGTCGCATAAATTAATAGAAAGCGTTATATTTTATCAGGGTAACATAAAACATAAGTACATTTTTTAATCCGGGGTTCCGCAATTCACAATTGCGCAGGCAGGCAATCATATTACGGAGGCATCACTATTACGATACGAGATGATCAAGGCAATCTTATTGTAATTTATCTAAATATGCAAAAATAGAATGACACTTACGTGAAACCGAAAGATCAGCCTTCAACACTTGCGTGCCCAAATTATTTATGATCTCGCACTGCCATGGGCCAGCATCATTCATCTGCACGCTGTCAATTTCCAATTTGTAAATATCACCCTCATTGGTGATATGGACTCTGCCACAGGGCTTCACTTCCTTGCCGTTGTGCAGCCAGCGGATTGTGGGTTTCGGGGTACCAGAGGCTTGAATGGTGTAGACTAAGGGAAGGGATTCGAAGGCATGGCCGTCTTTCATGTTGCTTTCTTTGAGAGTGGGTGGCGCTGTGGATTTGAGAAGCACTGTGTTAGTGAAATGCAATTATTCATATTCATTTAAAGACATCTTTCAGATAAGTTAATAGAAATAAAAGATAAAGCAAAAATAAGTTCGAAAGAGTTGTATATAGAAAGTTATACAGAATTCCGTAACCCTAAAAATCTTTTGATTTTATTTCTTGACGGTACAATATATTTTTTTATAAAAATGTTGTAAATGTCATGTACGCCGACATGTCCTTCTTTTTAAATATAAGTAATATTAGTAAAGAGTAGGTAACATTATACTTTATTTCAAGACATACTATTATGAAATAGACGTTACAGTATAACCATAAGTGGGAGGGGTCATTGGCTTAATTATTATTAAATTATTCACTACCAGTCACATCCAATGGGAAAACTGTTTGAAAATAATATACTAACGTAATAATGAAATCAATGTAGATAGTATTATCGAACATGATGTAACTGATGGTGTTGGTATAAAATATGTACAAGGTTATAATATAAAACACATCGGTATTCGGGTGTAAAGCTAAGAATTGAAGCACTTAGAATAAAAAGTGTATATACATTATAATATCCAATAAACTTGCAGTATGTACAGCAGTAATAAATAGCTTCTTCCTTGCAGATTTTTCGTTAGGATACTTACAACTCCCGAGTGTATCTACATAAATAGATACAGCATACATGTGTGGTGTCGTGCTAGGATGTTTTATACATACCAGTTTTCGAAGATTCACTGACATAATTTGGAGCTTATTCGATAGAAAGCAAAATCACATGCAAGCATTGCACTACTTTTAATACTTATTTCACTTACCTTGGTGATATGGTGACTTTTGTGAACGGTCTAGTACCTCTGTCGCACCGAACTCCAAGGATTAGTATGCCAGAAGGGAATGTTATTACGCATGCGTGCTAAAACAAACATACGACAGCATTAGTCAAATATGGAGAGACATTTAGAGGACAATTATATGGATTTTATCCGCCATTTTCTTTAACAAAAATTTGAGAAGTCTACAAGTATTTAAAGTTACGAACCATCAATTAAGATGGCGATTATAATTTTCGGAGAAAATGGCAGATGGGATGGTTCAACATCAGCAATTTCACTTCTGAACTTAAAGCATTCATTTTAATGTTATTGTCCCCCGAAATACACTGCGTAGCGTTACATCATCAATGCCAGCCTCCTTCATCGTATATTTCCCGCATGTATAATATTTTGAGTTAACAATTACCTTTTACGACTTCCTCATTAAGAATATCATCAAGTATGCTTCTCTGTCTCTGACTTCGTTTTAACAGGGCTTCTAAGTCGTCATCCGTCTCCTCGTTTAAATTGAAAATCTTAGTTTCTCCGTTTTTCTTCCGTTCAACAGTCGTTTCTGTCACATTCTTCGTTATATTGTCAACATTTTGCATTGGGCCTAACACTAACTCCTCAATAATTCTATTCTTGACATCGTCAATTTTTTTGTCGAGTGATTCCATCTCGTTGTCGAATTCTTTCGATATGTGTATAAGTCTCTCTGTGATGTCGTTCTCGTATACCTTTTGTGATTTTTCTTTTACAATTAATGATTCTTCCTCATCTTCATCTAAGCAGTAATCTTCCTTGTATGAAGACTGACGGACATATGAGTCCTTACTGAAGACTTTTCTTGTTTCATCAATGTCAAATATAGATTTTGATAAGTCTTCGATTGATATTTCTCTAGAGAGTGATTCGTTCTGCCAACTCATTTCATCTTCTGAGACAGACATGATTGACATAGTACGATTGCCACCCTGTTGTCCACTCCGTGATGCTCCATCGGCTTCAGAATCAGTTTGCGGTTCTTCAATAATACCATAAACACCTCGTCGTATGTGATCAGGTATGGTATAATGACCCATCTCTGTTAAGAAATAACTGTGACTAGCTATTTCTTCAACCTCTAAAGATGTTGTATGAGGATTGTTCGGCAGTATTATCCTTCTGCCTCCGTTAAAGTCATCATCATCATAATAAATTGATTTTGAAGTCATTTTGTGCAAAGTGTGCGTTTCAGCCGGACCTACCAGTTAAAATAGTATTATGTTGATTTTAAGTAATTTATCTGTTTAGGGGGTGACATTAGATGAGATGTAATACTAATGCGTTATTCATTTTTAGTTTGAAGATTTCTAAGCAATATCATTTATTGACGTATAATTAGATGATGATCGATGATTGTTAGAACGTGGGGAGAGAAGGTAGGAAGCGTGGTACTGACCTGTAATTATAGCGCCGTGAGACTTAGTGCTGCTAACTTTAGAGACTATAATAGTGCCGTCGCCGCCTGTCTTGAACGTGGTTACTGTTTCGAAAACTCGGCCTAAACATACAAATCACACTTGGGATGTTAAAACACAGTGTTAAAAGCATGCGTTGTTGTGCGCGAAAACATAAAATTCTCGCATACTAAAAGCTGTTTGCTATATTGAAGGGAGGAAGCGTTGAAGCGTGTAATGTGTATACCTTCAGTTTCAGCACGTAATGGTTCTTCGACGGATTGTTTTTTAACCGATTTACGTTTGGAGGATTTCAGATCTTCACCTATAGGTACTTCTTCAATAGTTTCAGGTTTAGTAGCTCCTTTCTCGCCTACTTTTTTCTGAGTAACAACTTCTTCAGTAACCAGTTTCTTGTTTTGCTCATTATGGTTTTCATCCCAAATTGACTTATCTTCGGCTACTTCAGGCTCTGAGAAAGATTTTTTGCCTTTGTTGGTTGGTGTTGATTCTATTTCTTCTATGATGGGATTCTTTGGTTTGTCGTCGTCGACGTCATCCCAGAATGATTTTTCTTCGGCAATTTCTGGCTCAGTAATAGTTTTCTTAGCTTTATTAGGAACTGGTGTGTCTGGCTCTTCAATAATAGGCTGTTTAGTCTTGCCATCGTCTGTGTCATCCCAAATGGACTTCTCCTCAACTACCTCAGGTTCAGAGATCGATTTCCTTCCCTTTTTAGGTTTCGTTTCCACTTCTTCGATTGAAAGCTTTTTCGGTTTCATATCTTCTTCAGTATCATCCCAGACAGATTTCTCTTCGGCCACTTCAGGTTCAGTAACAGACTTTTGAGCGATCACTTTTGGTGGTTTATCAACTTCATCAAGGTTTGCTTTTTTTGCTTTGCCATCATCTTCATCATCCCATATAGATTTCTCTTCCACGATCTCTGCCTTAGTTTTATCTTTCTTTCCTTTTTGTTTCGCTTCCTTACCTAAATCGACGTCCAATGCCTGTTTAGCCTTTTTAGTTGCTTCATCAATCTCACTTTCAACTATTTCTTCTTTAGTAAACCTCGAATGAATCTCTCGTGCTATTGAACACAATGAAAAATATGGTAACAATAAAACTATTATTTGGATTATTATAATGGGAACATGTATTATAAACGTCACAAATGGTGGGGAAGGTAATCAAAGGTTGTGCAGGACATGTGCGTCAATGGTTGTGAGTAACTACGTCAGCATTCTAGTCTATTGAATGCTTCAATGAATTACCATATGCTTATGGTGGTATCTATGGACACCAAAACAAACTAACGTGCGGATAGTAGTATCTAGGTTTCACTTTTACTACTAAGTTAAGGCAAACTACTTTACCAGTACTTGCAATTTCCATCGGAGTGCCAATTCTGTCAATTGTTGACAGATTCATTTCCAGGATCTTACCATGTGTCAATGTGTAATGTGTAGGGTGATTTTATACGTATGTGTCGTATGTGAAGTATTTGCTGGAGCTCTGGCCAGTTATAAATGAGAGACGCCTACGTTTTAGCGTGCAGGTTTCATATAACTTCTGGTGCACAAATTATTGCCATATTTTTCTTTTCATTTATCGTATAATAAAATTACGCCTATCACTGCCATATAAGGATTTTCTCTTAATTTCAGAATACTCACTACGTACGGTGACCGTGCTCTTAGAAGAGACACTACCCATTTCGTTTTCGGCTCTCACTTCGTATTCGCCGCCATCCTCCTCCTTTACCAAAGTAACGGTGAGGTGGTAATTCTCCAACCTAGAAGACAGAAAATAAAATATATAAGATAAAATAGATAAGGGGTGGGATTGTTGTATTTCTTCTGAATGTTCCATTTTATTATGATAGAAAACAATTGAAAATCTTAATGGAGACTAGAAATACAGTGCTTCAAAAAAGTACCGTTTAGTATCTCTTTCGATCTTAATCCTGGCATCAGTGTTGACCTCTTTGCCATCCTTGTACCACTTGACCTTCGGTTCCGGGCATCCTTCTACTTCAACGTCTAACTTCAAGGTCTGTCCAGCATCCACCGTCATGTCAATCAGGCTCTTAGTAAAGCGAGGTTTCTCTGGAAAGAAGAGTTTAAATTTTATCGTGGTTCTGTTAAATCCTTTTGACTTAAACTACGCTAAGACTCGCCGAACGGTGTTATGTATTCGATCCTTTCATGGGATACAAATTAGATGATCCACAAATATGATTTTTCAGGGAGTTTATGGACATACTTTAATTTAACTTGTGACAAATGTGCAGGATTGTTTTATCATTCTTTACATTATTTTGCTCTCTTTAATTTCACATTAATGTGCCATGTAGCATAGAATCTTTGATGTAAGTCTACATAGATATTTGGAAATACTACGAATAACGATGTCGTGCCACCTGCGTACCTCAGCGTAGCTCTTCTCTAAATTGATTACATGAATGCATACTGATTTATTTCTTACTATTAACAGTGAAGGTAGCAGAGCAAGAGTCAGCGCCCAGGTCGTTGGACACCTTGCAGGTGTAGTTGCCCGATAGCTCCGCAGACACTTCCTTGAGGATCAGCTTGTGCGTGCTACCGCTGTCCACTCTGGTGAAAACGGATTTCTTCTCCGTGATCTCAACGTCACCGAGGTACCTGAGAGTTCAAAGAAGATTTTTAACGATAAGACCCTTGGTAAATTTGGCATACGCTATTCATCTTTTCTCGTTATTTAATTTCCTTCTGGTATAAATGTTTCTAAGGCTTCTTTAAGAGAAGCACCTTTAAAAAAGTGTGTATTTAAAAAACAAAAGGTTTGTGTTATATACTTTTATTTAATCTTATAGTTCCTATGCCTAAGTCTTCATAGATTTAACCTAATGGTAGAAAATGCTTTATCTAAATGAGTACTTGTTCCATCATTCATACAGAGTTTTGATGTCATAAGTGCTAGTTTATCTTCTTACTGAAATATTGATAATCGTCATAGCTCCTTGGTAAAAAAACAAACTTGACTTACCATTTGACGGTAGGTTCGGGGTACGCTTCCACAGCTACAGTGAACTCAACGTTGACGTCTCCCTCACTGGCAGTGACGTCCTTTAGTTTCTGAGTGAACTGCGGGCCGGTGCGCACGTTCAACAGGCATGAGTCAGACGCACTACCGTGAACGTTGCGAATCTGTCAAATCATAAATTATGATAAATATTATAAAGATTTAATCTATGCTTCAGGCAGTTTAGTGTCTTAGGCAAATTTATGTTTTGGTAGCTACCTATACCATTCTAAGTTGGTTACATGTCCAGTTTTATGCCCGTGTACATAAAACTGATGGCATCCATACAGTAGTAATTGTAGTTAGCGTTTGCACTCAAGCGATTGATTAAAAAAGGGTTTAGTACAGCACGGTTTACAAAACATACAGCTGCTAGTATAAAATAATATTTGTTTTCATTTCTTATAAGTTATAAGAAATGAAAAAAAATATTATGTCAGTGTCATGTAATATGGCAGTAAAGTGAAACGCATAATAACCTCGCAGGAGTATTCACCGGCGTCGGCGCGCGCCGCCGAGCTTATGACGAGCGAGTGCGCCGCGCCTGATGACGATAGCTTTATTGCCGACGACTCCGTCAACTCCGTTTTGTTCTTGAACCTGGGGACACATATTTATTTTGACTACTGTTCCGTGCACGGTGGTCGAAATACCATTTTAATTGGATAAAATTACTTTGTTTATTTTCTTTCTCTATGTCAACTTTTACTATGCCAAATCTCACACTCCTTCGTGCACACAATATAGATTATAAGGGCACAACGTTTTCTTTTGATGTATTAATATATAGAAGATTATTATTCCACACTCTTACGACCAGCATTTTACAGAATTACAATAGCAAGTTTTGAGTGCTAAAGTTTTGGCGGAGAAATTAACATGTTTATCTAGTTTCAAAATGTAGTCATCTAATTTTCAACCTAATTAACAAGATTCTAATCGTGTAATGAATAATACCAAAATGAATATTAATAATAAAAGAATGCTTAAATAATATTTTACCTAGTTATTATATATTAATAACAAAGACCGACTAGAGTTCTTAGATTTTATGATAATTTTAATTGATGTGAAAATTATGCTGCTTCTCATTAGATGTCAAAAGACTTTCTTTATTATAACTACGTAGTTTTCATAAAAAATAATGTAGTATTTCTTACCATTTCACAGTAGGAGCAGGTTCCGACTCAGTTTCGATCTTGAAGGTGACAGTTTCCTTTTCTTCACAGACCTTCGTCTCACCCATCTTCTTAGTTACCCTCGGCGGTGATGTCACGTGCCATTGCCAAAAGTCTGAGCACTGGTTCACTTCATTCCTATAAAGAAATGAATGATAAACATAATAATATGAATTATTTCTTTACACGTTTTGCTTTACATCTATTTGCGTACTATCTTGTGACCATAGTATCCGACTATGGTCACAAGATAGTACGCAAATAGATGAGACTGCTATAGGGTAAAAAAATACATTAATATAGGAAAAGTCTGCACTCAGCAGTTGGTAGAAATATATAATAAATTAGATAACAGAAAGGAAATTTTTGTGGCCATGGGATTAGGCACTTTAAATTTCCTTGTTTTGAGCCATCCGCAAATTACAGACAAGTACTTCAAAAATATCTATTCATGTTTTAGTTTTTATAGAATGGTTTTACTTGTAATTATTATTTTTTTTTATATAATTTGCTTATAATTTGTTATCTTATTTTAGTATTTAAGCTTTATGCAATGACGTATAATTTATTACGTACTTCGCGACAATGGAATAAGATCCTGAATCAGTAAGTTTGGCCTCCTTAATGGTGATAGTGTAGGTCTCTTCAGACTCCTTGGTGATCTTGATGCGATCGCTGCTCTTGATCTCAACGCCGTCCTTGTAGAAGGTGACGTCGGGAGACGGCGAGCCTTCTACTTCGATGGTCACGGTGTGGGTGGCACTCACCTAAGAGAGGATAAATTTACGAAATATTTTAGCTGCTCCATTTTATATAAGATAAGAAGTTTAATCCTAAGATTTAATGATAATTTTCAGCTTTTAAATTAAGTAGATTTTACAGTAAGTAAAGCTTCCTTGAGGAAGTTCAGTTGTTGGTTGGTTCTAGCACTGCCAGTAGAGACTTTTCATTTTTGAAGTATCGATGCTTGTTTGACACTCTAGTTGTTGAACAATAGTAGTACCTACTAGCGTCAAGCTCATGGAACTATTAGGAATTTCTCTATATAACTATAGGGATATATATATATATATATATATATATATATATATATATATATTATAAGCAAAACCCCCACTTATTTTGTTGAACTACCTACGAGTTACTATAAAAGGAAGTGTAGTTTTATATCGAGTTCAGTTGCTTGCGAGCGGTCACAACGGTCGGAGCTCTGTACGTTGGGTGTCGTGAGTCATTTTATAGTTATTTTATTAAATTCAGTGCGGTATCAATTATCATTGTGTAATTATAATTAGCAAACCTATAACTTAATTTATTTTGTTTATTGGTGAAAAATATAAAAGTATTGTGTTCTCGACTTGTATTTTTTTTAAAGTTATTTCCGCTTCTAACCTAAAATCAGAAGTGGGATAAAGGACTTCTTCCGCCCACGTGCAGTGAAAACAGTCTAGAATTTTGTTGTTAATCAAATGATAATTGATCTACTCACTTGATTGTTTTCTTTATTGTTTTCAAGTGTTGTATACGTGTAATTGTTCAAAAAAAAAAAAAAATTTAAATGGGACGATCCAGATCACGTAGCCGCTTACGAGAGTTATCTAGTGGTAGATCGCGTAATAGACAACAACATAGACATCGCGGTTGGCGCGCCTCGCGTGGTAGATCTCGTAGACGTAGCCCTAGCAGCCAGGAACGGCGTCGTGATCTGTGTAATGGCTCACGTTGCTTGACGCGGTCCGACTCGAGTGATAACGATAGGCACGGTTCTCGCGATAACACTGGGCGTCGTCCGCGTGACAAAAATAGACATAGGTTGCGTAGTGTTTCATGCGTTTCGTCGCCGAGTCGTTCTCGGAGTCACACTCGTGCTAGGTCACGTTCTCGCTCTCGTAATGTGAAGCATTGTGTGCCTAAGGCCCGGTTGCCTGTCACAAGAACACCAAGCCCTGTTCGGTCAGGCACGTTAAGGGTAGACTGTTCGGCGACCTCTGAGGCATCTACCCTCGCACATGCTTTAATGCAAGCTATTAAAACCATGCAACCTGTGAGATCACAGCACTACTTCGTTTCTCATTTTGACCCATCCATAAACAACATTGAAGTATGGTGCGAGGAAGTAGATCGCGCCAGAGACACCAACGGGTGGGGCGATCAGGAGTGTTTGTCACGTGTAGGTTCCTGTCTAAAGGGTGATGCCAAGGTATGGCTAAGTGAGTGGGTTACCAATGACCGGACGTGGTCTAACTTTAAACGAGAATTTAAATCTTTATGCCCTAATAAGTTGGACTATGCAAACATTTTGTTTGACGCTATGAATGCGACGTCAGATAAATATCCCACATACGCAGAGTATGCACGTCGTACCTTGTTACGCTTAAGGATAATTCAGGGACTAAGTGACGACTTGAGAACACTTATTGTCATCCGTGGTATAGATAACCCTCAAATTCGTGCGACCGCCGCCAACGCAGATTTAACGCCCGAAAACATTGTCTCGTTTCTATCGATTTATAAGAAACCTAATAAAGGAAAGAGTGACACCTCTGTTGTTTCTAAGAATTCATCGTCACACAAATCTACCACTCGTATAGGTCCTAAATGTTTTAATTGTAACCAACGAGGACATATAAGTCGTAACTGCAAACGGTCAAAGGCGGATGCGACTCCCAACAAGCAAACAGGAGCTAGCGACCCTTGCACGTTCTGTAGGAAGCGGGGACACACCGAGGATGTTTGTTTCGCAAAGGCGCGTTCAGAAACTCGTAATCCGCGTAATGTTAATCTTTGCTCTAATCAAGTAAAGCCCACTTAAGGTAATGACGTAGTCAGCGCTGTCGTAGATGGTGTACCAGTAGATGTACTCATTGATAGCGGGGCCCTCGATGTGTCTCTCATTTCTTCAGATGTCTTAAAATATATTTCATGCCAACCAAAACCTAAACGTTCCATATTGAAAGGCATAAGTGACAAAGAGGTAGTCTGTACATCTTATGTGACCACTACAGTGGAGTTTAGCGATATATCGGTTGAGGTCGATTTGGTAGTGGTTCCTTCATCTTATATGAACACTCCAATAATTATAGGTACGGACGTTCTTAACCGTGACGGTATAACTTTTGTGCGAACAAAAGATAGACAAAACCTTACGCATTCCGATAACACTCGAGTTGTTAACACCCTGAAATCAATTGACCAACTTAAAATAAATACACCCCCTTCAGGGTGAAGAGTTAGAAGCTCTTAGATCAGTTATAGAAGACTTCGCCGATTTTCTGATTTCTGGCACGGCCCAAACTACTGTTAAGACAGGCGAGATGGAAATCAAGCTCACTAGTTCAATACCGGTAGTATACAGACCTTACAAGCTTTCCCATCAGGAAAAACTTAAGGTAAGGGAAATAACTAGAGATCTCCTGGACAAGGGTATAATAAGGCGCTCCAAATCGGCTTATGCGAGCCCCATAATTCTAGTCAAGAAGCGAGACGGTTCTGATAGGCTCTGCGTTGACTTTAGAGCTCTCAATCGTATCACTATAAAGGATCGCTATCCCCTCCCCCTGATTGACGATCATATTGACCGGCTAGGTAGTTATACCTATTTCTCTAGTTTAGACATGGCCACAGGGTTCCATCAGATTCGCCTTAAAGAGGAGAGCATACCTCTTACTGGTTTCGTTACGCCAGAAGAACATTTTGAGTATATGAAAATGCCATATGGTTTAGCAAACTCTCCTATTGTGTACCAGCGTATCATAAACGATACTTTGCGTGACCTCATTAATGAGGGTAACGTGTTAGTTTACATCGACGATGTTCTTCTTATGAGTAGTACAGTTACAGAAGGTATACAACTATTACGCAAAACACTAAATACCCTCACCCAGGCCGGTTTCTCTGTTAATCTTCGAAAATGCTCTTTTCTTGTTACCGAGGTAGAATACTTGGGTAGGCTTATTAGTCGGGGTCAGGTTAGGCCGAGCCCACGAAAGGTTGAGGCTCTAGTTAATACGACACCACCAGAAAATGTAAAGCAAGTACGTCAGTTACTTGGTCTTGCCGGATATTTTCGCCGGTATATAAAGAACTATGCCACTTTGACTACCCCACTTACTTATTTGACTCGTAAAGGCGTTAAATTTGATTGGACTGCTGAGTGTGAAACCATTCGTCAAAATTTGATTACGCGACTAACAAACGAGCCTGTCCTTGCTATCTTCGACCCACTCCTTCCTACCGAAGTGCATACAGATGCAAGTAGTGCAGGCTACGGGGCTGTTCTTTTGCAAATACATCCTAATGGCAAGAAACACGTCGTTGCTTATTTTAGTAAAGTAACTCGGGGAGCTGAGAGTAAATATCACTCCTACGAGCTCGAAACCTTGGCGGTAGTCAAAGCCCTTCAGACCTTTCGGCATTATCTTGTTGGGCTGAAGTTTACTGTAGTGACTGACTGCAATGCACTCAAGTCAACAGAACGAAAGAAAGACTTACTGCCCCGTGTAGCTCGTTGGTGGACTTACTTGCAAGATTTCGAGTTCTCGGTTGAATATAGAAAAGGTGCATTGATGTCACACGCGGATTACTTGAGCCGCAACCCCGTTATTAGCGTAAACCAAATTTCTAAGCCTCGTAATTGGGCTCAGATAGCTCAGGGAGCTGATAATGAGACCCAAGAGCTCATTCAGAAACTTTTTAATGGTGACCTCGATTCTAGCCGTTATTTCGTACAAAATGATCTTTTGTATTACAAATACTCTCCAGTGGGCGAACAACAACGCCTACTTTGCTACATCCCCAAAGGACATCGACTTAGTCTTCTCAGAGTGTTCCATGACGAACACGAACACATAGGAGCTGAAAAGACTTACGATCTTATTTTAAGGTATTTCTGGTTCCCAGGGCTAAAACAATTTGTGATCAAATATGTAGCGCACTGCATCACATGTATTTCTAAGAAACGAGTTCCGCGTGCACCCTTGCAGAATATTACTTCTTGGGAAAAACCCGACACTCCATTCCACACTATTCATGTCGATGCTTTAGGTCCTCTGCCACAGTCGGAAGGATACAAATTTGTGTTCCTCATAGTAGATACTTTTAGTAAATTCACCTTTTTGTACCCCATCCAACGCCAAGACGTTTCAGAGCTTAGACGAGTTATTACGCAAGCTATATCACTGTTCGGTGTGCCCAAGCTAATAATTGCTGACAAGGGTTGCATGTTCGAGTCAACGGAATTCACGACGTGGATTAACGAGCTAGGTTGTGACCTGCACACCATAACTCCGGAGATGCATCATGCCAACGGCCAAGTGGAGAGGTATGTCAGAACAGTTCTCAACATGTTACGCATTCAAGTTAACCACAAGAACACATTATGGTCTGACACCCTCTGGAAGCTTCAACTAGTGCTGAACGTGACGAAGCAGAAAACTACACAGACTTCACCATTGAACCTTTTAATCGGTACGGAAGCCACCACCCCTGTCATTCGAGGGCTAGTACGTGATGTGGCTATCGAATCGTCATCACCTAATCGAGAGGCCCTACGAGAAATCACCAGGAGTAGAACTCGCCAGCTGCTGAGGGACAACCAGGCTAAACAAGATGAGCGCGTCAATAAACAAAGGCGTCCACCACATCAATTTAATGTAAATGATTGCGTTTTTGTTATAAAGTTTTCTCAGGTCACTGGAAAACTTGATCCCGGCATGCGCGGTCCATACAAGGTGGTCAAGGCGCTTCCGGGTGGGCGCTACGCTCTCCGTCTTTTGAGTGGTGGCTATGGCAAGACAACACAGGCAGCGACACAGTATATGGTGCCGTGGCGGGGTGAGTGGTGCCCTGAGACGTGTGCTGCCTTTTTCGAAAGTAAGTGGCGAAACGTCGCCTTTGCGTTCGTCGCATTTATTTGAGTGAGGTAAAGTTTCACTTACCAACCACTCTGGCGAAACGTCGCCTTTGCGTTCGTCGCATTTGAGTGGGGTAAGTTTCACTTACTAACCACTCTGGCGAAACGTCGCCTGGTGTTCGTCACCATATTGGCACTTGGAGGGCCCCAAGTTACAACATAGACCGATCAATGATGATTAGTCTATAGCCTGTTCGTCGGGCAAGACCTGTTCGTCGGGTCAGACCTGTCCGTCGGGTCATGTTTCAGATGCAGTATCGATTGCAGTTAGCTCAAGCCACCCCTCTAGCCGAGAGAGGACCCTGAGCATCGATACATAAGGCCTAGCTTAGGTTTGATTTTAAAAAAAGAGAGACGTCTCTATTATTATTAGAAAGATGAATGTAAGGGTTTATATGTACTGGTTGTAAGACGATGTCTGAGTGTAGATGTCCGAATTAAGTGAATGAAACAGTAATGAAAGGCTAACTACAGCTAATCCAATTTCTCACAAACATGTTATTATTTTTAGATGAAAGCCCAGATAATGTCGAGACTACAGCGGTGTCAGATGGCGTCGCCGGACCATCTATGATCCCATCTCACACGGCGCCAGAAGCTGGACCCTCAACAGCAGACAAATCAAGTCACAGTGGAGTCCCTGTAAACATTGGCATCGAGGACGAAGCCATGTCAGGAGAAGCCGTATAAGCAAAACCCCCACTTATTTTGTTGAACTACCTACGAGTTACTATAAAAGGAAGTGTAGTTTTATATCGAGTTCAGTTGCTTGCGAGCGGTCACAACGGTCGGAGCTCTGTACGTTGGGTGTCGTGAGTCATTTTATAGTTATTTTATTAAATTCAGTGCGGTATCAATTATCATTGTGTAATTATAATTAGCAAACCTATAACTTAATTTATTTTGTTTATTGGTGAAAAATATAAAAGTATTGTGTTCTCGACTTGTATTTTTTTTAAAGTTATTTCCGCTTCTAACCTAAAAATATATATATATATATATATATATATATATATATATATACCTCCCTATAGTTATATAGAGAAATTCTATAATTTGCAGTAGTATGCTTAATGAACGAAGTGTGGCGCATTTCCATATTTTATTTATTAATAAATAACTAGTAAATTGTTACATACCATGCAAGTCTGGTTTTCAACCTTCTTCTTGATCTTGGGAGCAGCCTTGATGATCAGGTGCATGGTAGTGGTGTCTTCTCCTAATTCATTGGAAGCTGTTACTTCGTAGTCACCAGCATCCGCTTGAGTGGCATTCTTGATTACCAGGGACATGGACTCCTCATCCTCGTAAAGGAATCTAGAACGCAGGAAAACATAAGCTTACTTTTAGTCTCTTAAGTTAGTTTTTGTAGAGTATATCATATTGTATTTTATAACCAGCTATACAGCTTTAAGTTCGCAAGTAATTAAATTTGTATCGGCTTAATGATATTATGAGGATTTCTGCAGTAGTCAAAACTATCAAATAGATTCGGCATCCGTCTGAGGTAAAATTGCATTTACTCACATAAGTAATGACATTTACTGTATTGTGTCTTCTTTAGATCGCTGAATTTGTTCTCGTAATAAAATAGATAAAAGTTGATAGGGCTCTTTTTGTTAGTAAATTAAATCTTTGACAGATAGCAGACATAAAGAAGCTATCTTTAAAGTTCACCCAGATGTTTGACATCTATACTAAAAAAGCTGAATACAATATGGCTAGAATTTATATGTTTTAGGTATTACTAATACTTACTTATGTCTAGTGTCAGGCTCGATCACTTTACCATCGTGTTTGAACACGATGTTTGGTTTAGGGTAACCCTTGCATTGCAGTTCTAGCATGGCCGAGGCTCCGGCCGATACAATAGCCTCGCGGTGCTCAATCACCAGGGTCGGCTTCTCAGGCTCACGGTGAAGTTCGTTGACAGCACCTTAATAAAGTAATGTACTATTAACAGATCTATATTTAAATAAAAGAGTTATAGTTATACTTGTGTTACTATTATGACGCAGTGATGAGCAGCGCCTCATATGCATAATAATCATATTAAAGACCTCAAATTTTCAAGCATACACGACATCGACTTTCGCTATAGAATATTATTACATACACAGTTACGTTTTATATGACTTAAACATTGATATACGCGTTCACTTGCACTCTGCTCAATACCTCAAACAAAAATGTCCTCTTGTGAAGCGATTACTATTATTGCATTGTGTTCTTAAGGCTCTAGGGACTTAGTACTACTTTAAATGCAATCTCGTTCAAAAATGTTGGATCGTTACTGAAAATGTTTAACCTTTGGAGTGGCACAATTATTTTTTACCCAGTGTCAACCACTTTGCCACTATCCAACGAATCATTCACCAAAAATCGTCTAATATTAATTAGCATCTAGCACAAAGAAACATACATACATACATGCATACACAGAAGCATACGCGCTAAATATATTACCCTCGTTTACTCTTGATGAGTGAAAATACGCGGTCCTGTGGTCTGTGTCACTAGCATCTGTGACAATTGTTACCGTCAGGAATTGAGAACGATCGAAATTATATTGTTATAATACGATGGAAGTTGTTTTGGGGACAGACTTTGGTACAGGTCGAGACAAATATTGCTAGGCTTACCTTGGACCGTGAGTTCAGCGGAACAGGAGATGTTGCCAGTGCTAGTTTTAGCGACGCAGGTGTAGATACCAGCGTCTTCTGGCTTTACGTGCTGGAATACTAGCGCCAAGGAGTCTTCATCATCTCCCAGCAATACCTGAAGAGTAGTTTTGTTAGTATGATTGATTTATTAGTGTATCTTTATAAAATTTCTATAATTATTATTTTAGTAGAGTAATACTTTTATTAATGAAGACTTCTTTGCCTGAGGGTAAAGTAGATTATCAAGCATGTAACTGGTCGATCGTCTTCAGCTATATTGAAAGCTTTGACTATTACCTCTATCCGTATTCTAGACCAAACCCTCATAGTGGAAGTAATATTTTGGAAGTATCCTATCTCTTATTGTCTTATAATGTAAAGCTATTTCCGACGCGCGATGATTTAAATAGGTTACTCATCGAAAAAATAATATTGCTTCACTAGCAGAAAATTATAGTTGTAAAATACATGTTGCTTGCTTTCGAGAATAAACTACGAACTTAGATTGCTTAGATGCTTACCTTGAATCTTTCCTCAGGATCGAACGGTTGTCCGTCTCGCTTCCATGCGAAGCTTGCTTTCTCTCCCTTAGCCAATAAACCTTCTCCGCCAGGAGGTAGCTCACCAAATATGTTTTTGTCATCTGATAAACAAGAATTTTGACTGTATGCCCGAATATAAAATATTAATTACCCTCTCTCATTTTTAACCAAATTAAATGTTATTATATATCTATTAATAACATGTCGCTAAAAATAATGCAATTTGCTGTTGCTACATATTTTAACATTTACTATTAAAAACAAAAGTTATTAAATTTCGTTGATGATTTTAATAGTTAAAACTAATACGTATGGTGGGTACTTCGATCAACAATAGCAACTAGATATCGGGTCAGCGTAAAAAATAAGCCTCATTAAATAACAGCGCACTTGAGACGTGAGCTCTTATTATATTTAATTCGCTTGAAACTCAGCCAATGTAAACACGTCTCACAATGCCGTAGTGTGTATTCAAAAGTTGCAAAAATAATGCCTGAAAAAGCAATTTAACGGCTGGAGTACTTTCGGTAATTGCATGGAGAATACGTTATATTTTAAACTTTAAACTAACAAATAATATAAAATTCTAAACAAAATTACCGATTTTAAACCACCACTACAAAATTAAATGTTTGGAAAAGGCTCGCCAACACACGCACAAACTTTCATAATAAAAATAAACGAGACAGAACGATGTAGCTCTCAAGGCAATAACGAAAAAAGTACTTTATTTGTTGCCACTTAAGGTTGATTTCACACTTAATGTTGTTGCTTTGCTCGTTTTATGTGACGAATCGTAAATATTAGATAATATTTTGAAAATTTGTGACTTTATTACTAGGTGCCATGGTTGTAATTAGGTTAAACTTAAAACTGTTTTAAAACTTTTCTCTTCGTTTGTTAGTACACAAATGTAGCTGTATAAGTATTGTCACGCGGACAGCATTTAGCTTTGGTTTTGTACGTGACCCGATATCTAGTTGCTATTGTTGATCGAAGGGTGGGTACTATAATAAATTCATATGTATTTTTGTATAAAAAATAATTAATTATTCTGATCTTTGAGAATAAGTAGAGTATATGTTCTGGCTAAGTATTTTTGTATGTCTAAATATCGAAATAGGTCAGTATGCGTGTTTTCATGACACTCTAGAACTATTACAAGTTCAGTCTTATTCTAGTAAACAATATTATTTATAGTCCTTGTGAGCCATAAACGAATGCTGGAGGTCGTCCAAAACTGATAAAAATAGCTTTTTATATTTATAACTATGGCAATTTATCGTTATTTCCTAATGATATATTACCCTTTTGTTGGAATGTTTTCTACTATATTCTAGTAGTAGTTGGTAGTGATTGTGTTATATCTAGAACGATTTAACTATGCATTAATCTTTACTTGTACTGGTTTTATTTTGAGCACGCAAATTCGTGGGCTGATGGCAAATTTCCAGAGAATTACATAATATAACGAAATGTTGAATTAATAATTGACGTATGCAAAACAGAATATTACGTTATGATTTGCAAATTCAATAGTTTTGATGTGTCTCTCACAATCGTATTAGTAACTTTCTCTATTGCACTCGTTTGTGTCGATCCTACTAATTGCAATAATTAGAAAAATATTAGTAACAACGAAGTTCTTTAATGTTAATCACTGACCTATAGAACTAAGTGCCATATACTTTGCACTATTATGTATACATAGATTAGATTATAATTAATTGAATTAACCTATTAAATCGCAGCTGCACATCGGCAACCCGACACAATAGTTTTTCAATTATGTCTGGCATGCAATAAATTGACAGGTTTAAGGTAATAATTAATTATACTAACCACTGTATTTGACTTACAAGGTTATCTTTAGGTCATAAAAATAAAGGGAACTTAATTTAGGTACCTTGCAAGATTTTTCTATTCATAACGAACAACTGTTTTTTTTTCCTTTTGGAATAATTCTACATAAGTTTATGAACATTTTTAGATTGCTGATAAGTAGAGTACTTATAAACAATGTTCAATTAAATATGTTTGTGACAGTTAGGATCGATAGCAGACGTACTTACTATTTATTAACATTATAGATTAAGCGATTTACTTAGAGAACTACCTCTGATATCGAAGTTTTTGTAATATTGTCGATGATTTATACCTACTGTATTTATCCATTGATCAAATCTATTAGTGTAATGATAAAATTACAATAATAGTCATCACAACCTATAAAAATGCTTCTTAACTAAACTCACCAACGACAGTGACGATGGCCTCAGTGGACACTTCGCCGTAGATGTTAATTGCCCTGCAGGAGTACTTGCCGGCGTCGCCTGGTAGCACATCGGCGATGACCAGCTCGTAGCAGCCGCGGTCAGCGCGGGTGCGCACAATAGACACGCGTTCAGATTCCGATGTTGAAATTATTTCTTTCTCATCGCGATAGCTGGGAAGAGAAACTTAAATATTATCTTAAGAATAAGAAAATTTACGTCTTAAATAAATTAGCCTTCCATATTTGTAAACGCTACCTATTACCGGTTAAGTCAATATATCTACCAACTTATTTTTATTATGAAATGAATACCTAATAAATTATCTGCCGAACGGAACCTAACTATAAATTAAAAAACGCACAAAATACTGTGATTTTTGGTATTCATCAACTTGATCGTAAATTAAATAGATGGATAAAGTATGATAGAAAAATAACGTTGACAATAATCTTTTATTAGAGTAATACTCACAACTTCACTTCGGGATTAGGATCGCCCTTGACCTCCACCATGAATCGTAAGTAGGTATTCTGCAGGATTTCAGTGTCCTTCAATGCTACTAGGAAGTAGGGAGCTTTTAGTGCGTTCCTCTCCTTCCTTTCTTCGGCGGTTACTATAAGGTCATTTTAAAAATATAGTATTAGTTATTGTAGAAACTCGAATTATGGACATTTGAGGCAATTGACAGGTAAATTACAAAAATGTACAATTATTGTGTCTTTAATAAAACAGCAATTTAATGATATTACATAATATCAGAAGTTAAAATATATATTTATTTCAAAATTTATCGGAATTTAATAAGTTTCATGTATTAATGTAGCTCTCATTGACCTTTAATACACATATTGAAAATGTCACTGAATATGCCCCAAATGTTACCCTGAAATCGTAATATTGTTACTTGTAAGTAAACGTGTACAATACGTGATTGAGTGCAGAAAATACAGGAAAATTAAATAGAGTTTATAAGATCAAACTACATGTTATACGCGTTACAATGTCTTAATCGATGATCGCGGTGAGTCATGCAATACGTTTGATACATAAAATAGTATTATAGTAATCTTAATTAACATTTTTATACGTAAAATTGATCAATGGGTTTGAAGAAATTAGGATAGCCAATCATTAATTTCTTTATCCAAAGTATAAATAAGAGAATATATGATACATATTTACATTTATGTTAATAAAATGTTCATGTTTCGTTTAACTATATTAGGTCGTTGGATTAGTCATCAGTTTTTTATTCGCAAGACTGTGTGGACTCAAATCCCTTGTGTTATTGATATGACCAAAACCTACCATTAGCTCGGTTTTTGGCTTATTTAAAAATATTATTAAGAATACTAGTATTTTGCAATAAAATTCTTGTAATTTATTTTATACTTTGTCAATCATGGTTTCGGTTTTCATCAATTTAAACTATTTTCCTCAAACCCATGAAATTTAATAAAAAACTCGATACTTACACTCCTGGACGACTAACTGAGCGGTACAATGGGCATTGCCTTTCAGATTCTCAGCAATAGCCGTGTATACACCTGCGTCGCTTTCCCTGCAGTGTTTCAGTTCCATCTTGTAGCTGCCATCGTTCTCGTAGGAGATAGAACAACGGTCCATCAGGCGGTCAGTTAAAGGTTTGTTGTCCTTCAGCCACATCACCTTAGTGTCGGCAAGATCGCGTACAACACATTCGAAGATAGCGTTTTCGCCAGCTGGGGATTCAAAAGTTGGTTACACGGAGAGCTCGTACGGGTTTATTTAAATGACACAATATTCATGGCGTTTTAATAGATGACACGATCATATTAATCGCGTTACGTCATCTGTTTGATATAAAATGTTGACCATCTGTTGATTTTCTAAATGAATATAATGATTTTTTTTTATTTATGTTAATAGATTCTTTAAAATTGTAAAATGGTTTCATATGATGCTCAGTTACCGTACGAACTCTTACAATACATAGAAATAAATAATGTTTTATGTAAAAAGCACTGTTAAAGTAATGTGTAGTGTAAGTTAGTTGACTAGAAGCATATGTACAAGCACTAATAGTGTGTCTACTTCTAAAGATGTAAAGTGTTCCACAGATGCTACAGTACTTACGCTCAATGTTCTGGCCTTCCAAAGTTTTCGTGAAAATTGGCTTCCCATCTTGAGACTCAGATTTGGATACCGATTTGGCAGATTCGAAACCAGTACTAATTGAACCGTTAGAGATGGCGGTTTTCGAATACTTGCTCTCATAAGCAGAACCTCCATTTTTAACAGTTTCGTAGCTGCTTTCGGTTTTAGAGGAAATTCCTTCCACTTTTCCACCATCAACGCTGGTTTCAATGCTGATACGTCTAGAGGCATATTTGGCTGCTATGCTGTCAATCTTGCTTGGTGTATCGGACTCAATTGCGTATTTAGAACTTTCCGTTTTGCTTTCATAGTTAGATTCTAAGCCGTATTTAGAGCCAATGCTCTCAATTTTGCTGGCCGTGTCACTTTCAGTGCTGTATTTGGATTCGATTCCGTATTTAGAGGCGATGCTATCAATTTTGCTGGCCCCGGAGTCATATTCAACGCCATATTTCGAGCCTTCCGTTTTGCTTTCATAGCTAGACTCTATACCATATTTGGATCCTCCTTCGGTTTTCGATGATGACGAGTATTTGGACTCGTAACGGGAGGAGGCCGTTCCCTCAATAGCTCCTCCTGATTCATACTTGGAGGATTCCAAGCGCGATCCACTTTCGCGACGCGAGTAAGACGATGTTAATCCACTGCCTTCCGTTGTAGATGAGGACTCGTAGCGACCTCCACTTGAGAGTTTTCGACTGCTACTAGAGTATTCTGTAAATACCAAAATTATTTAACATGAAATTGATAGGTCCCTAATAAAATGCTTTATAGTGAGACAATAATATTATAATGCTTAGTTCTTTCTTTATAAAGATGGCAAACAAGTATACGGCGCAATCGTTGAAGCAGGGGTTGCTGCCCTTTCAAAATCATAATTACTATGCTGCCAGAAGAAGTGGCAAAAATGTTGGTCTTATACTGTTTTTGGCTTATAATTATTAGAAATTTGTCATGCCACATTTGAAAAGTTTAATACTCGTGGTAAGTGTTTTTGTTACTACAAGTAATAAACTGTTCAAATGTTCTACAACTACAATAAATATAATTCTTACCTCCAGACAGCCGCGAACTGCGGCTACTATACCTAGACATCTCGTCTTCAACAGTTTCCTCTGCGGTTACAGTTTGACCGTTTGCAACAGCTTGTTGCTTTGTGTCTGCGCCAGCTGACCTGACCTCTACTACTTTCTCTTCAACTGCAGATTCTTGTGCACTTTGTTGAGTAGTTATTTGTTGTACATTTGACTGCTGTGATTTTACAGTCCCTTGGGACTCCTCAATCTGTACCGTACTTTCGTGACTTCTTGAAACTTGCCGTTGAGTAGTTTGTTCTGTTTTTACACTTTGAACAGTCTCTTCCGATTTTTGTTGTACAGATGTTTCTTGTTTTGTTTCTGTAACTTTTTGATCAGTTACAGATTTTTGTGTCTGTAAGTCAGTGGCTGTTACTTGCTTCGAAGATTGTTCAACAGATGTTGCTACTACTTTTTGTTCACCTGTACTTTCTTTAACAGAAGACTGTGTGTTATAATCTACGTTTTCTGTAGCTGTAGATTGTTCAACAACAGTAGCGGCTTCAACCACTTGCGATGTAGCTTCTACTGACTTAGTCACACTTTGAGCAGCGGTTTGCTCAGTTTTAGATGTTGCTTGAACTGTAGATTCTTCAGATATTTGTTCAACAGTTACTCTCCGAACAGAAGTCTGCTGTATTGAATGTTCTTCTTGTTCAACCTTTATGCCTGAGGCAGCTACAACAGTTACTTGAGTGGCTTGCTCAGATTGTGAAGCAGATGCAGTATTCTCAGTAACTTTAGAGCTTTCTACGGTTACAGATGATTTAGTCTCTAAAGCACTTGATACCTCACTCTTAGCTGCAGTGGCAGAGCTGACTTCGACAGATTGTACCTCGCTAACTGATGAGACTTCAGTTACTTCGGTCTTTGAAATTTTCTTTGCTCCCTCGCTTTCTAACGACGCTTTTCTTTTACTTTGGAGGTGCTGGGACTCCTCTGTAGTTGATACTTCAGTGACTTGAACTTCTTCAACGCGAGAGCGCTTCTCTTTTGCCTCTATTGCTTCAGCATGAGAAACTTCTAAATGTTCTCTCTTCTTTTTCTTTTCAGGCTCTGGTTCTTCTGGTACAACTTCGGATGGAAGGACTTGGAGGTCGTCAGCTGCGTGCTCAGCTAACGCAACTAAAATAGGAGTTATATTTTAAATTATTTTAATAATAGTACAACTTCGAATAAGACCATTAAATATAGTAAATAATAAAAATTATTATTATTGCAAGTAAAGAGGTACAAGGCACATCTGTGGCCAAGAAACAAAAAACCAGCATCTTACCGGCGTCGCTGGCGTGTTGTCTGATTTCTGCAAGCCAGTTGGTCTTGACTTGTTCCTTGTGAGCTGTAAGAGTGATGCTGAGTGGTGAATTCTTTTGACAAAGCTCGAATTTGAACTGCTCTCCAGGGGGGGTGTCTTTGACTTCAACGTCCGGTAACTGAAGAATAAATAAATCATTAAATTAAGAGAATTTTATGGGCTGTATTCAGAGGGATATTCTTGCATACTAATGGATTGTTATAAATATCTATTTTAAAATAAATTCGCGCTATAATATTCGGTCTTATAATCAATTTAAAGGTTATCGTCCACTGGCTCCCTATAAATTAACACTGCAGAAAATTAAACAACTACATCAAACAAAATTGAATAGCACCATATTTTCAGACGCTTGCCTTGCTTTAAAATAGCGTCATCTTTTTAACATTTCAATGTCATTTATTAGGTATGCCAATGATACGCTGTCAATGTCTCTTAAAAACAGCTATTATATTATATAAACGGACACATCGTACTAATAAAGTAGAAAGCTTGTTACGATAAGAAACGGTATGCATTCCAGACATAATTTTGGAGTATATCCAAATAGCTATTTTTTGAATTGACCTATTTTTGGAGTTGGATTCAAGATCATGCGTACTGTTAATGAATGAAGATATACTTAGAAACGTGTAGGTTTGCCCGTTACTGTGAAATTATGTAAATGTCTTTGTCTAATGTTAAGCTAATTACAGGAAGTGTAATCAAATGAACGCTGTACAAATATCGTTATGTGCCAGTGTATTACGCAATTAGTTAAAATTATTTGCGAATCGCACAGTTGTTTTTCATCACTGTTCAACGCTTTCTGTGTTTCAGATATTCTATTTATAGCTGTTTAGAAAGGATATCGATAAAATTTTTAAATTTAACAGCCAAATAAAAACTGCAAATCATTAGTAAAACTTCACAAGGTGTTAACATATTATAACTGCACCAACTACTATGTTGTGAGTTCGATCCACAATAAAATTTATAAATAATAAGAAGAGATCAACGAAGGATTCTGATATAATTTTAAAATATTCAGGCGTATCTTTTATAGGATAGAAATTATATGATTTAAATCCAAACATAATTATTCATTATATTTATGACAACTATCAGCCAGCATTCGAAACAATGCTGCGGTTACTACAATATATTGCTTAATTTATAAATACGTTTACTAAATAAACCTACCTTGATGATATCTTTTAGCTCAAACACGGAGCGGTCATCGGCAACCCTCTTGACTTTACAGATGAGGATCCTCGCCTTGAAGAGGAACAGGTATCTCTCTCTGGCCTTGCCTTCAGTATCAGTGACTGTAAACCAGTCGTGGGTGAGCAGGCGCCCAAGCTTGTAGATGTTTCCACGGTAACCTTCGATGCTAGCGATGAACTTATTATCGGTGGCACGGTTCGGAACTCCTAAGAATAGTTCCAATGCCTTTTGAAGATCAGTACAGTCTTCACCGAGACGTTTTGAGTACTTTACTAGTTCCTGAAGAAAACAGAAAGAAATGGTAAAAGGCAGAACAATTGTGAGGCAACATTTTTTAAATATCTTTTTTGTGGTGCAATTACACCAACTTTGGTCATATATTCCAAATTACAAACAACGTGGCAATTTTTTGTATTTGCAGTTGTCAGACTGATAAATATAGTAATTTTTTTATAATGATGGACTCAATTGCACAAGAAAAAAGATGGGCGGGGGAGTAGCTCAGACAATTATCAAATTCATAGTTATCATTTAATTTAAATAACTACTATGATGACTTTATAAGCCTGCTAAAGCTGCGAATGTTGTGAGTGAAAACGAACCTTTAGAAGTAGTTGGTAATCGTTGATTCTTTGGATTGGAAGCTTCAAATGTTCAGTAATGCCCTTGTCGTCACCGAGTTTATCTGCTAAGTCCTGAAATATAAAATTAAATACGATTATTAAAACCAGAACTATGGCATAAAATCTAGAGCTTTAAATTCTTTACTGCTATTAAAAGCTTACAATATGGTTGCTACGACAGACAAAGACGAAATTGTGACAATAAAAATAGTAAGATCTCTGCCAAAAGTTTCTAACAGTGATCAGAAAAATTGTCTTTATATTATATAACAAATACTGCTGTGTATTAAATATCTTAACTTTAGAAACAATATATAAGTAATTTGTCAAAAGCTACAATGCCATGCATACTTAAAATTAATTGTATATGGCCATCGGTGGGCCGCTACTGCTCAAACCTTTAAGATATTTTATTCTTTGATGTTATGTAGTTAAGATACTGTGATTGTGATTGATTGATTTGATATAACAGTTTAATATAATAAATAATTGTTTTAGAAATGATTTAATATTTAGATTATAGAATTGGTAATGATGAAATGGAAAATATAACACTGATGTAATTACAATCTAGCTATTAGAAGCAAGCGATAATATACAACCGCAGTAACTATTTTAAAAAAATAATCAAGTATAAGTTTATTAAAACTTTTACCAGAACGACATTTCAAATACCATTAACCATTCCTGAAAGCCGATGGAACTATAAATTTGAAATTCTAGTTTACTTTTAAATGTTCCCACCATTAGCCTTGACAGACGACATCAAATAGATGACATTTATAACATTTTGTGGGTCGAAATGAAATAACAGAAGTTTAGTATTTCGATAGAGATTATGATGACTATATTACTTTTGAGCTTTAGAAAATAGATTATACTTTATCTACCAACGATGATGAAGTTGAAAGCATAGATCATTTGTTTCTTATTTGAGCTTAGAACATAACATTAATAAAAGAAACAATGTTAACGTGTGCGATTTTTCTAAAGAACACGAGTCAAACGAGTACTTCTACAAATACATTGTTATTATCATAATTATAGTATTTCAAAAATATATATATTATATCTTCTACAAAAATAATATATTTTCTGTATTGTAATTGTGGTTTTCATTGGCGTAGCTGTGACTATTTTCTATTTTTTAATTTGCGTACTTTAGAGATTGACGTTTTATACATATTTGTTTTTAAAAGATTGCACCTGTTTGCTTGAAGTTATACTATAACACCCTTTTACTAGTCTTAACAATTTGCCAAATGTCTAAATCATGTAGAAGTAATATTACATATTATTTTTATTATAATTGCAATGATTTATGTAATTTTAGATAAAACCAAAATGTTATTATTTATTTCAGAATATATGACATCCTCATAAAGATTGAATAGCTAGTACATATCATACTGAAAAATTTACTGTTACTGGCAAACATGATTCAAACAGCAGTAGCAGAAATAGCCCAAGTCATAGTTAGTATCATCATATTGAAAATCACTAACACCTATCAATTAGTCTGCAATTAAATAATATGCCAGATGCTATCGATAGTACAAATTACAATATCGCCTGCTTCTGAAATATCTTTCGTAGTACAAATTTTAGCATTCACTTTCGTCTGATGAAATCGAAGAAACATAATTAATACGACATGTGTGTTTGAAACATTCGTCGCATGTCACACTAATTGGTCGCCGATGTTGGCACTTATTCAAATGATGTTAAAGAATATTGACACCATGTTGCAATTGATTTTATCAACTGTTCGTTCCTAAGATGTAATAGACGACTGATTTCCGGTGATCTGTACTCATGCCATCTTATTTTCTGTAACATGCATGTGTTATGTTTCGCAAGAGTAACTAAAATCTACAAGCCTTAGTAGACAAATGTAATATTTAATTAGCTCGTGTGTTGGTGTGTATTTAAAATCCGAAGTACAGAATTAATTGGATCGTGCATTTAGAGAGTACTACTTAGATTAGATAATTTCAAAATTTCAGTGTGGTTGAGTTCTCAAAAGTAAACGTATATTGTTTGTAAATACGATGGTATCAAAAGCACAAACATTCAAATAATTATATATTCTTTAATAAGTATACGCTACTAAAACATCTTGAAATAATGGATCTACTATAACATATAACAGAGCTTTTAAATTTGTGTATTTATATAACCTCATATTAAGTGTGTCTTTACAGACAAACAAGCAACAGACGCAATTATTGCTTCGGCCTAATGGAGAGTGGAGAAAATACTTTACCGATACTTATCAAGATCGACCTCAGTCATGCTATAATCAATGCAGGCTACCTATAGTATCGATTATATTACACAGATTCGTTGCTTCACTTGTATGCAATTGAACTAGATCGCTTCACTCTTTGTTTACATTATATGTTTTCGTTTATATTGGTAGCTTACATTTAACATTTTTATGGCTGAAAACCTGGTTAAATTTTACAGTTGTTTCACTTTTCTGACTAAAAGAACTATGTGTATAACTTCTACTAATATATTAAACGTCCATTTAAACCTTTCCTTATAATTATTTAGACAGCTTTACTGTTATGAACATTCGGACACATCTATTCAAATAAATAAAATTGAAGTGTCTGTTTGTAATGTAAAATACGAAAACATCTATTTTTAAAATTTTTGTCTGTCTGTCTTTCTATTTGTTCGGGCTAATCTTCGAAACGGCTGAACCGATTTTGACGGGACTTTCACTGGCAGATAGCTGATGTTATAAGGATTAACTTATGCTACTTTGATTTTAGAAAAAAACACTTTTTAGTTAAAATCTACGCGGACGAAGTCGCAGGTAACAGCTAGTAATAATATATGTTCACTATCAAGCATTACTTGTTATACGCACTTATTAGAACCTGCGAGCACTATACAACGAATTTTTTATTATATTATACTGCTGCTGACTGCAGAGTTATGTCAAATTATATTCGTACTATCTGTACTTAGTAATTAATTCAAGGTATAGATCTACCCTATCTTTTTCTAAAATATTTGTACTAACCGACAACTTTCATGTACTTCTTTAAATAAGTAACGCAAACGGTATATTTATTCATAATCATTTTCATGTTTTAGTTATATTAGATAATTGTTGAATTTTAAGCCAACCACATTAGGAATAAACAATGTATTCATTATAGATGTTAATACCTGCTCCTTTCCAGTCTAGTTTATAGAACTAAAGATTCAGTGCTTGTGCTTCATACAACATGATAGTATTGTATGTAATGTATTATTATAGAATTGTAGAAAAATGCTATAGACTGATTATATTATTGATGTATCTGTGAAATTGTAGTAGCTGCGGTTCCATTGTTATTCAGCAGGTACTTCAGCGGTTCAAGTATGAGCGCAATGATAAAGAAACATATTCATGATTAAAAACTAACAGCATAAACAAAAGGAACTTTTACTTATCGACAAAAGAAAATGTAAGATAAAAAGGACAATTAAAACACATGTAATGCAGAGTAGGACCTAGGTGAAAGCTTTAGTTTTAAGTCAATTAGAAGTCGTGGAAATTATCTTGTATCAGAAAACATAATACTGAAATAACATAATAGGTTACGCATCCTTTAAAATCAGTCACATAAATCTTTATTCGTACACATTACAGTTGTTTATTTTACGACCCAATGTTAAAGGATAAGACCTAAGTGGTTTGTGATTATATTGTCTATATGTAAGCATGAGTAACTTTGTTAGGAAATCTATTTTACAATGTATCAATAACTTGTTGATTCAATTGAAGCTTTCTAACTCTGAAGAAGAATGACTTTGTTCAATGCTTTCTAATCTAATCTAATTGTTTATTTTCGAATACATGGCATTCTAAAGTAGAAAATAAAGAATATAGATCTAATTGAGTAGCTTAAAAATGCGATTTCTTAAATTAATTGTAAACGAGTTATTAATGAAGCGTAAGTTCCTTAACATATAATTTTAACCAGTAAACCAAATATTATTATAAGTGTATTCTAAATCAAATGATTTCACTTAAATATTGCAGCTAAACATATGCTCTAATGTAAACGTGAGGTTTGACGTCATAGACGAAAGTAAAGATCAACAGATTAGAAGATTCATTGAAAAAGCTTACTGACGTCGGTTACTTGCAGCGTATAGCTGAAAAATAAAATGGGTTTCATAGATCGCACAGATGCTGTGTAGCAACATTATATAAACCAGTTCGGTATTCAGTTAACTGAAACAATAGTTATTGATTTAATAGTATCAAATATGCTACAGAACATAAGATAATTTAGATAATAATTGAAACATAAGAATAATTTTGGAAAGTAAGTCTTATTTAATGATATGAAACTAAAATAAACAATGTAAAAATATCAATCCTCTCAAGTTATTTCCTATAAAAATAAACAAATTGAATCAATGCCTTACATATATCAAGTGTTTCTTAAACGTGTCCGCTTAAATCATTATTGTTTTATTTTTGTATTACTCAGATTTACGATTTCCATAGATTTGCTTTAAGAATTCAAGTAATATCGTAAACAACAGTAAATGCTGTAGCTCAACTAAAATGCATTGAAAATACCGTATTTCATGTATAATTTAACCCATAACAAATCAAACTACCGTACTCTTAGGAACCGAGAATATATTTAGAACACCTTGACATATTGTATTTGCTGCTCTGCTTTGCTAATCATGTAGTTGTTTGAGTAATGTCTGTTACATCAAAAAACAACAGCAGAAGGTATTTTCGGAATTGAAAACACCCATCGTTGATATAAACGATTGAAATATCCTGACTGTAAAATTTATTGGTCCTAAAACAAATATTGATATTAGCGTTGGCGAAATGTGCGTCCTTGAATGCAGTTCAGTTTTGGAATTCATATTTCTGAGCTTCCACTGGAAATATATGATATATTTACTGAATATTGGCATAAATCCTAATCCTAACTAATATTATAAAAGCGAAAATGAGTTTGTTTGTTACCTTTTCACGCCTAAACCACTGAACCGATCATCCTGAAATATATGCTGCATATACGTTAACAGGTGTATAGAAACGGAGATAGGCTACCTTTCATCCCGGAAAAATTTACTATTCCCGAGGAAAACAACATTAACATTCTTATGATAATAGATGGCGCCATGTGTCTTTCGAAACATGATTGAATTATATTATTACAAGCAGAGTACAACCCGAATTGATTGTCAAATTCTAAATTAACGTGAGCGAAGCCGCGGGCAATAGCTAGTAATTTTGTATTTCTGAACTTTATTGGTTTATTTGTAGCTTTAATTTTAACTACTTCACCAATCATTTTGCCTGTAGTTACCTTTCTTTAAATTCGTAAAGTAATATCTAAGCGGAAGATGATTCCTTCTGCATATACAACAACCTGTATTATGAATCCATTTCCGCGTAAATTGTGATAAACAGGTGAAAACATCAAACTTATCCATGTAATCAAAATAAATTGTACGGGATTAACGTAAAAGATTGCGATGTCGTAATTGCTATAAATAATTAGGGCATTGACTGTATTACATTTGTGCGTCTTGTTCATTGATGCATGAAGCCATTATGAGCTTTATGTTATAGTTATAAAGCCTACAATTCTAACAATATAGATAACTGTTAAGTGATGGAGTACATCCAAAAAACGTAAGAAAATATTCAAAGAAAGAGAGGATTTTATTTTTTTTGCTGATAGAGGTCATGGTGACCTCGCTTTGATTTGAGACAAGTTCCATCAGTAACACTATGATGTAAAATGAATGATTTGGGGTGTCAGGTGCTAATCATTTCTTGAAGGCTGTAAAATGTGCCACTAGGAATTATGTCGTAAAATTGCGACCTTGTCTTATTCAAATAAAATATGACTTTGGTGTACAGACAATTTATCTATAGCGTTGAGTACAATGCTTGCACTATCCAATACAATATCTACAGATCGAATGAATGTTTATAGAAGCTCCAGGCAGCGGTTACGCCACGTAGAGTAGTGTGTAAGGAATCATGTAGCGTTATCCAGCGTGGCGTAATGATTATATATCATTGTGTAATTATTTTTTTATAATTTCTCAATTTAAACTATATAAGACATACATGTAGCCTGAATTGGATTAAGTTATGTTAGCTTGATTAAACAATTCTCAATATTATTGTTTTGATTGAATAATAATAAAATTCAAAAATAACTTTTAGGATTTATAGTATCGTGAAATTAATAATTGCTTATTAAGAAATAATTGTATATAAAAATATAACTACTCAATTGTGTTCCTCGTTCTTCTTACACAGCACATAATTAGAACATAACCAATTTTGCTCGTATATAATTTAAATAAAACTGTACCTATATAATATATTATATATTCAATTTCGAAAAACGTATGTGTTGAAACGCACAGGAAGTAATAGGGTCATCTATTCCTAGCTAAGAATACAAGGCCAAGATTTTGTTTTAAACATAATATTTGTTTTTATTTACTAACACTTAAATACCTAATAAAACGGATAGTATTTAACCAAGGCATAATCAATGAAAGCAACAAATTTTTGTATTGAAACAAACTTAAATTGTTAAATTTTTAATAGGCAAATGTTTATATATAATATTTTAGCTATGATCTATTTAAGATTTAGCAGATTTCTAATTTAAAATTTATTTAAATATATTATTAATATTAAGTAGATCCGTGAAATTTTTCGCACATGTCCATTGTTGCATTGTATATTTTTTACATACATTGCTTCTTTTACGTGGCTTTCAAAGTAATCGACTAAAAGTAAATTTTAGTTTTAATGGATTTATAAGACTACGATATAGGTACCTATATAAGAATAATTTTGTTTTTATTTTATACTTTTAATATATCAGTTAGACCGTTTCTAAGCACGGCTTGGATATTATAAAAAGAAAAATGTCTAAACCAACATCATCAACTCCGTCCCTAAAACATATGTAAAATTTAGGTCAAGGTCATCGAGCGCGGCTTTAGCACAGATCCTGCGCACGCGCACGCTCGAGCCGTGCTCACGGCGCGGCGGGCAGAAAAATATAACATTGCCGCAAAACTCCTCCCACGCCGCACTAGAAATAAACCAGACGCGTTGCTTGTAACACTACACCCGTAACATTGAAACGAGGGGGGAAAAATCACGATGTTTTCGCCACAGCCAACAGCCGGTCTAATTATAAAGCGTCCAATGCTAATTGTGATGTTATAGTCGTACCTGAGCGCGGGGCGGTCGGTAAAGGTATCACGAGAACACAATCACAGTCACACACTTCACTCGAGCGAGTGGTCGAAGGTCGAAGATGCGCTGGAGCGAGCGAGGTGGTCGCGTCCGCGGCTTTCAAGCGACTGCTCTTCTCCTGGCCCTGTACACTTCGCCTGCTAAACATAGCACACCCGCACACACGATGATTTTTAGAGGATAACGCCATTTCACCGGTGACGTCTTGTGTTATCTACTGGGGAACACGGGACAGCTTTCGTCCGGTTCGCAAGGTCGACAAACAAACCTTGAAAGGTCCTTGATAACATCAGATATACCGCAGCGATCTGACCTATTCGTTGACAATGTTTGAGACTCGAAATGTCACCGGTCACTTATAACTAATCCAATTACAATTTATTCAGTTGATAACAGTAGTTGACATGCCAAATCCCCAGTAAGCGTCTAATCAATTTGGTAACTATTTGCTGTGAGCAGTACTAAAACTTCAATCCTAACTACGATGATTAGTATTGTTACAATTGTTCAAATTCTTGTCTAAATAGTTCAAGTAAAAATATTTTAAGACTACGGATGTATTTTATCGAATACTGTTACATATATCTCAATACCACTATCAAAAAGTTTTTTTCGTTCGCGTTATAAAATTGGTAATATTTTCTATACGGTCTGACTGTGATTTCAATAACTATATAATATAGTGCGCTGTACCGTCACGATAGCACGTTTACATACTTCATCGATGTTCTAAAATCATTAAATATGTTATCCAAACTGGATCTGGAGCTCTCCAGTTCAAAGCTCTAGAAATGCACCACTAAGTGTCTAGTTATAAATGTCGTATGCACGTATCTATTTGTACTATATGGCTTTGATTGTAGGATATTTCACCTAGAAATATATTACATGGAACTTCGAAATACTGAGTTAAAGGAATCTTACAATGAGCTTTGATCAAACTGTAGCTATTAGCAGTACTGTACCTGCTGCTAATACCTGCAGTCAGAAGAAATGTACTATTTATGTTGCTAATTATATAGATATATTTAGGGCCATCGTATGGTTTTAATACCATCAAATGGCCGACCGTGACCTACCATACCAACATTAAATCAACCTTGTTTAATAGTAGAGATTTTATACTCATGAATTTTTGTTCAATCAATTATTGACATCGATTGAGAGATGAGTTCGTAAGAAACTAAGTTGCCTGATTTGGTCACATCACAGACGTATTTCTGGGAAAGGAAGTTTAAACAAAAATGGTCGTTCGTTCACTTCGACTTGTGTTAGATTATTTTAGCAACCTGTTCATGACAAAAAAACGTAGAGACACTTTGTTGACATACACAGGTATGCTATTTACCGGTGAACTACTTGGCAGCTACCATAGTAATTTTTTTTTTGTATCTGTTGTGGCATACAAGCGGTGCAGCCCTCTTGATGAGCGATTATCGTGTGTATATCCTGGTTATACTAAGTTTCACAAACCACGTATTAACCAATTAAAATGGGAAATGTTCACATAAATTCATCGAGAGTTTCACAAGCGAATTGCATTTATGGTAAAAACAAACTCTACCAATTTAAGTAACAACAATATCATAAACCATAATACTCTTGGACACGCCCCTATTCTCACTATGGGGAGGGTTATGATACTGTTCACTACACTGGTCTTGTGCGGGTTGATAGATTTATCAACTCGGCTTATCAAATTACAAAATATTTTGTAAACATTATGGATTAATCTCAGATAAGCAGGAACTCGCGTGATGTTTTCCTTCACCGTTAAATTAGCGATATTTAACTATTTGATATTTAGATAACTTTGACACTCAAAAGTGCGTACCTTCAATGAAACCTTTCACTAAGCAATCGCCGTATCCAATTAAAAATCACTTAAATTACAGATTATTAACTTTGCAAAAATAACATTTGATGTTTATGGTTATAATACATGTCTATGGTTCATCGTACTAAAATAAGTAAATAGGTAATAGCCAGTCATCTAAATGGAGAAAGGAGAGGACAACTCGCTCATTCAACTGAATACGTAATCTTATAGGACTATAATCGTACAAAGAAAACGTCTGAGGCAAATAATACAAGCTATAAAATTATTTCTGCGCTTGACTCAGTCATGACGAGTATGAGAGATGCGTAGGACTTTATATTCTAATATGTTGCTTATTTTCAAATCGCCGACTAAACAGTCAGAGGAACATCTCAGTTTGCATTCCAGAAACGTTCATATAAACTACTCGATGTGTACAATAGTTATTTATCGCTCGTTTTAACGAGGTATCTTTATGAGTAAGCCTGCATATATGTGAGGTCTTCTCAAAGGTGTGCGGTGTATTGTGTGTATAATAACCCGTTCTGGATCAATATGGTGAAATATCGGTGAAGCCATTTTGTGCTACGAGTAGAACTGTATCCTGTACCCGTCAATTACAACTGATATTAATCTTCTGATTAAATCTGCTGTATTATTAAATTGTTCAAAACTTTATTTAATCATACTGTGACTTATAATTACTGTGCTTATAATTTGTTAGAGTTTAGAGCTATCCTTCTTATAAAATGTTTAAGCATCTTGCTTAGATGTTTTGAGGTAATTATTTTTCATAATGGCGATTCTTAAAGGTTTATGTTCAGTGAAATTTGTTAATAAGTTGACATAAAAATAGGGTAATTTAATTACAACAAGGTATCCATCTAACTTTTTCAAGTTTATATATTTTAAAGCCCGGCTATTTCAACATAATAACGAACTCAACTGTACTCGATCCAACGGAACTCCATGCTATTGTTGAGAATTCCATATCATATCGATATGATGCTCTGTTAATTTATTTATTTTATTTGGGACAACAAACAACAGTGTATTATACATTACAACAATTTTAGGAGTAAAATGTTAGAATTAACAAACACACTGCTCACGACGTTACCCACAGATTACAATGTTATATAGCATAATTGACAGTTAAGACCAACCAAGTGCTATAAATATAAATATACCTAAATACTTACTCGTTACTCAGGTATGTCTTGACGTTAAGAATTGGATAAAGATGTAAGACATTCGCCATACAAATAATTGATAAAAGCTTGTAAAGTTAATATCTCATCAGTTCTGTATATTACTGAAGAGTTAGTCAGAGGAGTAGCACACCCACGTTCCACCGGCTATGTTTAGGTCCTACGTAATGGAGGATGAGCTTTTTGCTATTTACAAAACTGGAAAGGAAATTGCTTTATTCTATGCTTGTGTCACTTTGACCATGATCTAGGTCCCTACGATTGGCTGTTGTATAAGCATATACTTGTGTCCATGCAGTAATAATATAATCTAAAACTTGAAATAAATTCAAACATTCCAATGTTTTTAGTAAAATGAACAGTCAAAATAATGAAAATGCTTCAGTGTCTTTACAAAAAGCATCTTTATTATCACTGTTTAAGAACACACTAACATATTATTAAGATGGGTTTTGTTTTATGTTTATTAAAATGCATATTTCACTTTGTTTTCTATCCAAAATATTTAGCTTTGATTATCTAATTTTGATATTGTTTTACTATATTTGTATATTGTTCTTTTTAATTACCCTTGTGGCGCAGTTGTACGGCATTTACGGCAAGCAATAAATTATTGCATGTATATGTCAAAATAATCTAAATAGCAGGCTAGAGTTAGGAAATTCTGTGCACATAAATTTGTCCGCTAAATTTCAATTTATTCGTGTTGTATTGTCGTCCAATCAGACCATGAGAGTGAGGGTATAGAGAGTGTGTTAACGCACACACATGTGCACTATAATATCTCTGTTTCATGGCCTGTCGTAATAGAAATTTAGGTTGGATTATATTGGTTATCTACCAATAAGACCTGCTAGCAATAAGACAGTAAGATAAGGCATTGTTGGATGACCATTCAAAGCGCGATATTACAAAGACAATGACCGAATACGCTTTTTTCGTAAAGGGCAACAGCAATAGGCACGACGGCCAAAGAAAAATTTACGGAGGGTGCAGTTAAAACTTAAAACTGCACTGTTTTTCGTCCATATTGAAATAGCATTTAGCTTCTAATACGTAACTTTCTAAGCACCAAATGCCTCATCCAAATCAGATAAACATAATCTACGAATACTACATCCAACGCCCGTCACATTCTCAAAATGTCAAAGACTATATCTAAGTATGTTAGCATGCTACCTCACTTGGCTTAACTCCATGCCTTAATGTAAACATACTGTGGTTTACCTCAGAGTTACGTCTTTGGCAACTCGTTGTGGTAAATGGGATAAAAAACCGTATGTTGTTACAGACGAGTTGCTTAGGACTGTTACGGGTTGTCGTAAAACTGAAAAAGGTGTGAATTTCTGTCGTATTAAGTTGCGAAATTTTGTTAACGATGTACAGTTGTGTGGTAGATTTTGATTACTACCTATACCTCGTTTCTGAAGGTCTAATCAACGAAGTGTCAGGATCGAAATCAATCTTGTTAATTCAGTCAGCCAATCACAGCAGTTGACGTGCTTTTTACCCTCTGTTAACAATTTTTGTGTTGATTAGAGCTGTATTTCATTACATCACATAAAACGCAACAAACAGCTATATAATTCATATTTATAATATTAGTATAAAATATTTATGAGGTTTTTGAATATATGTGTGCTATATTAAGACAATATTAACGTGCCAAGGAGATCTCGAAGTACTCAGTATACTGAGTACTTCAAAATCTCGTTTTGGCGGCATCACTATCAGTAGATAAGCAATGTATATTAGAGTGTGCGTTTTGTAAGCTAATTATAATTATATCCTAACTAATATTATAAAAGCGAGAATGAGTTTGTTTGTTTGTTACCTTTTCGCGCCTAAACCAGTGAACTGATCATCCTGAAATTTTGCATATGCGTTGTCAGGTGTACAGAAACGGACATAGGCTACCTTTCATCCCGAAAAAAAATACTGTTCCCGAGGAAAACAACAATAACGTTCTTATGAAAATAGATGGCGCCACATGTCTTTCGAATCATGATTGAATTATATTATTACAAGCAGAGTACAACCCGAATTGATTGTCAAATTCTAAATTAACGCGAGCGAAGCCGCGGGCAATAGCTATTAATTTTATATTTCTGAATTTTATTGGTTTATTTGTAGCTTTAATTTTAACTACTTCACCAATAATTTTGCCTGTAGTTACCTTTCTATATTATCGCGAGCGAAGCCGCGGGCAAAAGCTAGTATATAATAATAATATCAGCCTCGTATAAACTGTCCCACTGCTGGGCAAGGGCCTCTTTTTAAAAAGAACAATACCGTGCACTGTCATAGCACTGCCTTAAAGAAATAATAAAAAGAAGCCGATCGTATAATTGAAATGAACCCTGCCCAGTAGCTATGAGTATTGAATTCACAGTAGTATTCGTGGATTATCTTCAGAGCAGCTCTATCCATCAGCCCATGGATGCAGATAATAAACATATTCGCCTATAAATTACATAGTTTGTTCTGAAACACAACACTGATATTGCGTAAACGGATGGTCGTTTATGACCTACTCAACCAAAATGGGTCAAATGTACTTAAGAAATTAGTTCGTACATTAACTAATGTATTCATAATGGAATATCTTGGTCGAAAGACTTATGTGATAGAATTAAATACATATTTGCCATATGGTACACGTAATCTTTGTAATTCTTTTTAGCATTTAAGAAAAACCCGATTCAACTCTCATAATACCCAACTTCTAGGCAGCGTATCACAACGAATTTTTTAAGATAGACATGTTATACATCTGTAAAAACCGTATTCACTTTAACGCAGTAGTTTCTGGGTAATGCGCATTTAAGCATCTGTATGTTAAACAAATATTCAGAAATTTTGGCTTTTGTAGGTCTCATAAAAACCCCTGACATTATTTTTTCTTAAATATCCCCAGTTTACAGACATCGACCAGTTTCAATTTTATTATAGAAGTATGTAAAGATATATTTTTAGTTTTTTTATGTTTACTTTGAAGGTTGGTGGTAAATACGACTAAAATCTAGAGCATTCGGCTCTAGATTTAAAAAAGAACATCGCTGCCCAAAGCAGTTTTCAAAATTAATGAATATTTATAGAGTTCAATCTAAACGTTGCTATAAAAATAAATACATTTATCAACGAGGCATGTAAAATCTTCACGGATTTTGACAAAATGAATAATGAGCAGTCTTTTGTCAGAATGTTCAAATCTAGGATAATTAGACTATAAGGGAATCAAAAATAAGTTTGTCATATGTAGGTACCGACTACCGTGCACTAAATTTTGGCATTTTTTTTTAAATTGCATTATTCATTTTTTTGCCAATTGCGCATAGGTGTGTATATTTGGTCGTACCTACCTATTATTTTTTACACCAATATAATAGTGGCATATAAGTACCCGTTAAACGACAATTATCTGATGGTGGTTACTATAATTATTATTATATCATAAATCAAGCTTTTAAATAAATAAGGATTGGATAGGATGAAGTTTGTAAGTATATCGTTACAATAAATAGAAACAGATAAAGAAGAACATTATAAGCACTACAAATATCAGACAGCCAATTCATGTAATAAAATATGTTCACGATCTAGTCTAATATACGGCGAATGTGAACTAAAATGCAATTTAAATTCAAATTTGTCGTGTATTTAAATTTAGTGGAATATTATTTCTGATATTATGACACTGAGGTAAATCAAAACTCTGTTTTGTTAAGAATTCTCATCGATTTTAGGGTATCTCCGAGAATTTCGGTACAAGGCCTACGAGGATCTCGTAGTAAAAATCTCCGTAGAGCCTCTACGAAAACAGATTTATACTATTAATTAAAATGTCAAACTTATAATAATGCACTAATTGAAGATAAAAGTAAATTGAAACGACACAAAACCACTTGAAATATAAGTTTCTTCTTTATTTGGAATCTTCATTTAATATTCGATGAATACATTAAATATGTGACCAATGCCTCTCTCTACGACTAATCCAGTTTACTCGTATGATATAGCGTCCGCCTACACCAACCGTTAGGTTATAAAAGTGGGATCCACTGTACCTTCCAGTGTTCGAGAGCACCTTCCTGGACCAGTTATAGAGTCTTGTCCCCAATTCTCGTTTTATGCAACCTAACTCCAGAGATCCGGTTCTCGTTATAGCGAGCTACCTCGTGCCCAAGTGGCACTACCTATTATCCAGATAGGTGCCGGAGCAATAAAACCGCTCATCTGCTCAGAAACTCACAGAATTGCGAGAACTCTGGGAGTTGCTAACGATAACCTTGCTGAAGCCGACGGGAAGCCGCGTCCCATATCTCCGGTATGGTACCGGAACTGTATAAGGCACGCTCACTTCCCGACGTACATCCATACGTCTACCCAAATAGGCCTACAAGCCACCCAGCTTGGCTCGAGTTACTCTAGCTATGACTCTTACTTGCTGGGCAGGCAAGCACTCGAGATGCGTTGTGGCAGGGTTCACGCCACTAATTCGCTAAAAACAACTCCGTGCCTCGCGCGCAACGACTGGTACGCACTAACCGCGCATGAGTCGGACGCTCGAATGCCACGTGCTAGCCGAGCAAAGAACATGTCGTCTTCTGCGGCTTACCACATAGCCCCTGCGAGTCCAACCTTAACCTCAGGCACCGCGCACTCTTGTCTACGGCCGATAGAACACGCCTTTCGAGGCGTAGTGGGCTATCCTGACCCCGCAGTACCCTGATCCTAAGGGGGAGACCCGTAGTTCTACCCCCGAAATCTATCTATCTACTCAGGTCCTGAATGACCAAACGACCAAACGTAGACTGACATATCATCAAACGTGAACGTTTAAGCGATATATTCAGCTTTAGCTAGGCATTTCATGACATACAACCATCGGCCACATCATGAAGTGATATATTTTATGATTTAGCCACGATGTAGATAACAATACGTTCTACACGACTAAACAAATGCGCCCTAAGATGGTATCATTGGTGGTCAGGGGCGCCTGGGTATCTGTTCAAAGACCCGTGAGTATGGCATCCTGAGCTCACATGCGTTGATTGAGACTCTAACTTTTATGAAATATTTAGCTATGATTGTATGTGATCAGTGTTTGTTTTGTTTACACGGTAGTACTATTAAATAGCTACATTGAAAATAGAACCTGAATTGAATTATATAAAAATATATATTAAAATAGCCATCTGGCCATAGTTTGTTTCCTGCAAGATCATGTTAACTCATGTAGCCACTCAGGTCGTAGGACGTTTTGTATACCTGTACAAGAAAAATTCTTTGACTGTCTATTTGATACTTAAGTCTTTGCACTATCAATTTTTTTTATTATAACATGTTTAGTTAAGTGTAAACTTGTTAGTATATAAGCTACAGATTACATTAATTTTATTTATTTACAGAAATAGTACGGTATTTTGTTAAATTGAAATCTTAATTTTAACAGAGATGCAATCACGATATATTTGAACTATAAAACTCAAATTACTAAGTGTGTATTCCATTAATTGATGAAACAAAAATGTTTTATCAGCAGACAAATGTTTAGACACGGCGAGTAAATTTGTTGTATGAACTTAAAAGATTCCTGCAATACATGATATTAAAGGCATGTTACTCAATTTCTGCTAAAAACAAAGAAAAATGTTTACTTTTGCCAGTTATTTGTAGAGATTATAAATAACATTGCTTTAAAATGTAATGAATATTTTTGCAAAGTTTGCTAACGTGTCATCTATTTGTTTTAATTATTCGTAAACTGAGGTATGAAGTTTAATTTCTTCAATAAGTTATCAGTTCCCGTGTTTTTATACCACTAAGTCACAAAATAAAGATAATATACGCCCGATAGCTATCATAGACTGTGCCATAACATCACTAAATTGTCAATATAATATCCCTAAAGTTTTTTTACGGATAATATCACTCTGATCTTATGGTACGATTTTCAAATAGAAATATGGCAAGCATTAGCAACAAAGGTAATGCATGCTATATTTCTATTTGAAATACCTTTGTTGATAATTTCAGTATGGCTCTATTAAGAAGTAATCATTTTCAAAGCGGCTGAACCAACAATTCCAAGCGCTAATCCAAGTCTGAATCAGGGTCACATTATAATATAATATAATATAATATTCTATCACATACACACAACACCATCTAGCCCAAACTAAGCAGAGCACAAGCTCTGACAACAACGTACAAACGTTCGACATTTGATTTAGGTATACTGTTTTGTTTTCAAGGTGTCATATCTGTCGTCGTAAATATTAAATCTGCGCCCAGAATGTTATGTATTCGGTTATATGTGTATTTGTTGAGATCTTTATTAATATTTAGCGACCTTTATTATAAAAGTATGACACACTATTTTCGTTGTTTGTAATTCTTGTGACTGTTTAAATCAAAGCAGACCGTTTTATATTTTTCACTAAACTTGTGTCAAGTTGGTCGTCACTGTTTTGTCAGATTTATATGCCTCGTTAAAGCAAACATTTTGTGTTTGAAAATATGTTGCGTGGTTCGGCATATTGTACATTTTTATTTGTATTAAGAGTGTCTTTTGCCACGTGCACCATAACTCTGGTTCTACTTAATAAAATCATGTAAAAATGGCTTAGAATTTAAGTCGCCCTCGAAGACACCTGACACTTGCATCAAAATCGTTAAGTGAGCGATGTCTTAACATAATCTATTTGCTAACCTGAAACAGCCAAACTACAGAAATATATAGCTACAGAACATCACGTCAGATTACCTAGCTTTGTGTTTTTTTAGTAGCCAAAGTTATTCACGGTATTTGAAGAAGCACAATACCAGTGGTGTATGTCCTTTTTAATGGACGGTGCATTCCATTAAAAGCAACTCTTTTTTGCAATCTTCATACTCTGTTTATTTCAATCAGTTTGAAAACTTGATGCATTCTTAAAACTTGATTTGTAATTAGACCCTACTTCAATGAAATTTATAATTATCACAACCGCCACACTAACCCCTATGGTTTTGACTTGACAAAGCGACTCCCGAGCAAGAAAATAGATATTCGTTACCAATTATTCCCGGCAATATTACGAAGTTTGTTGGTACGACAACCCGAAACGAATCTTGTTCCTCAACATCAAAGCAAGCCAATTAATACTGTATCCTTGATAATAAGTATTATAATGACCGTCGCCAGTTCGACAATAAAATGGAGTAATATTGTGCGGTGGTTGCCCTCATATAATAATACTCATAAAATTACAGTTATTACCTACATCAAATTTTGTGATTGATTCCAGAATCATTGACTTAGTGGAACGATGCCGTTAATATTGTTCGAACAATCGTTCATATTGATTAAATTTAAGGCTGCCTTATAAAAAAAATGTTATATGACTTCTGGCATAAGGTTTTGTACGCTTGTGTCCGGTTGTGAGCAGTTCCATTCTAGTTAAGATATTTTTTTACCGTCCGGAAATTTTAAGAACAGCACAATATTCTACATAATATATATTAAAGATAGTATAAGTTTGTTAATAGAAATAAACTGCAAAGCAAACTGAACTCTCGACCAGACATTTCTATGATAGCTGATGTTTGAAACAGATAACTGTTGTTTTGCTTTAATGTTGCTTTTTTTTATAAGCGTTCCCAACCAAAACATTTACTAAATTAACGCAGAAAGAATTATAGTCATGCTAACTCCTTGAATACAACCAGATTATAACATGTATTGTGTGTTACACGTGCATTGTTCCAATCATTTCTTCTTATTTTCCATGAGGTCAACTTATGATTTGCGATCTTAATGACACTAAATAGAATTCATAATATTAAACATGAGGCAATTTGGTAAATAATATTTAACAGAACACACTAACATCGACAAAGATTTTTGAAAATACATTCTTTAGAAGTGATAACTTCTCGCAAGTCCGAATGTTTAGATACCACAGCACCACAGCACAACTGCACGATCATGATAATGGTGGCATTAATTTGTGGTTGAAAGTCCTCCTCGTTGATACGTACTACGTAGAGTCATAAGTAAAGAAAACTAGGACAAGCAGCACCGTTTCAAAATATCTCTCTCTGTCATAAATCATTTTAAGAGTTCATCGATATAAATGGATGCATTAGTTTCAAGAATAATGCAAAGTTTATCTTCTATCCATAGATATATCTAAAAGATTTAAGCAACACTAGCGCAGTCAGCTGATTTATTTAATCAATTTGTCATTTTCCGAGCCAGAATCTTCTAATATTATCGTGTTTATAGGCGAAATAGTGTGATTGCCCTCGATATGAGTGGCCGAATTGACAGCAGTCATGCCCTGAGATGCGGCGGCATCCAAACTATTCTAGTTTTTGGCTATTTGCCTAACGCCCGAGCCTGTCGGCGCCCCGGCTATCCTCATGCTTCTAACTAATATGGGATATAGGTACATATCGATTGTTTGAGCGAACATGTAATTGTGTAATACCTACAACGACTGGCAGATGGGAAAACAATCTAAGAACATTAATCACATGAAAACTTATTTGCGTCTTCATAATTATGTCTAACGGTTGAACCAATTCCGTAAAGTAATAAGAACCGAATAAAACAATGAGCAATATTGTCGATGTAAGAAACAAGTGGAGCCATCTATAACATTTTCAGGAATTAATATAAACTCGCCCAACGTCTAAAATTAAATCGAAGCGCTATGTACAGTTACAGGGCTTTCAGCATAGATGGCAGTGAAGACGATTAATGTTGCCCGTATAAAAGCTAGATGGCGGTAAAACTAGGTAAGCAGTAGATAGATGGCACGTAACACATTTTTAGCTACATTATCAAATTTTAACAATTTATTTGAAAATAATAAGTCTCGAAACATCATAGTATTGTAAAGATAAAAAATGCTAGGGCACTCTTTACCAGACTAATCAAAGTTATACTGAAAGAAGCTTACTGCCACGAACTAACGAATCTATTTATTTTTTACAAAATCGCCTAAATAACCAAGGAAACGACAAAGATCTGTTTTGGTAAACCTTCTTCTATGTCAAACAGCAGAAGCCTCACAAGCGCGCTACAAATTACATCAGGTTTTCTACATTAAAGCTGCCTTAGTGGTGCAGTGGCAGTAAATTCAACTAAGGTGAGGTCTCGAATTCGATTAAGGGATCGGGCAAAGATCATTGATGTTTTCTGTCAAGAAATTACCAGTAGCTGCACCGAATCTGAGACTATGATCGATATACTGCAATCGGCTCGCCTAACGCATAACCATAGTTGGTGATGTCAGTATTGTATTGGTGACAAACTGGTAGTGTATACGACTGTTCTTCATTGGGTCTAGGGTTCGAGTCCCGGATCGGATCAACAAAAAAGTTATTGGGTTTTTCTGATAAGAAATTGTCAGTAGCAGCCCGAAGCTAGAAAGGTTGCTATATTGCACACTTTCGTCCTCGGACAGCACATAAATTGCGTCTGATTTTTTGGTGATCATGTCGGATTGCCGTCACAACGGATTATGAGAATTAGGGGCCAGAGAGTGCACTTATTACATCTCATAGGGGCTCAGAATTGGAATTAAAAACATTCTAGCGACAAGCAAGCAGGAAGGAAATACTTCTAAGGTATTTATGTAATTGTAATTTATGAAAACTCTTTAGACACTTTTTAGAGCCTTTAGTCTTGACTTAATAGACGTGGATCTCAAAGCACTTACCTGGAAATACTTATTCACAACCGGATCGGTGGCGAGCAGATGTTGTGCTCGGGGCTCGTCGCGGCAGTAAGCCACGTGCTTATCGAATTCTCGCTCCATTCGTAGTAATGCTCGACCGAGCATCTTCGGCTCCCCGGCGTAGTACTTTATACCTTCGAGAAGGACCCTGTAAATACCGATTCAGTTAATATATTAAAATACTTCCATTCGAACTGTAAGTCTTATGTCCCAGTAAATTTTACGAACATGGAACTATGTAAGGTATAGAAAATCAGACACAGCAGCGTCCCCATTTAATCCAATTAGCGATTGGGTAAGTATTTCTAGCCTACAGGACATCGCAAATACATAACCTTGGGTTGTGCTCCTACGGCGTGTAGAATTTACAGAGTTTTTTAAGAGAGCGCTAAGCTGGTAGCTTAAGAGGAAACACAAGGGCCGTTTTTCCATACAAACGTCCCCTGTTTCTTCCCTGGATAATGCCAGTAGAGCAATATTTTTTTCCAAAAAATGTATAGGCTCTATTGGCATGTCCCTATGTTTTCCTTTTTTTCATAAATTAATTATTAAAAGAGACATGAGCCTTCAAAAACCTCAAAAATTGACAAGATTTTCCGCTGTGTTCAAACATCCAGAAAACAAATTTGACTTAATTATATAAAAAAGAAAACATAGAAACACGCCCAAAGTCTTTCTTTAATTTTTAATGAAAATAGTAGTTAAATCGGTCAAGTTTTGGAGAAGGAATCAGGGGACTACGAAACGTTGATATTATTTGCTTTTAATAGGTATTTTCGGTCCAAGCTGCAGTTGCCTCTATCACGCTCATGATACTATACATGGCACTGCGCGACAGCAATAGATTTTACAAAAACCTATTTTTCAATTGTCTCGCCCTTAGTGTTACCTCTTAAGGACTGGTGGATATTGATCATTGTGGTGGCAGTAAACAACTTTAATCATTACTAATATATTATTATAATAAATAATATAAAAGTGTTTGTTGGTTAATTTTTCTTTCACGTAGCAACAGCAATGGATCGATATGATTTTGCATAGACATACATTATAACCTAGAAAATGATATTTTTACAAAAACCTGCACGATTCCGTTATTTTTACTTACAACTACAGTAACAAGGCCGCGGACAAACACAAGTTTTAAACTATATTACTAAGGCTGATCTTGCTTCTTACTTAAATTCTTCTGCTGGTCTTATCTCTTTTAAAATAGATATTTACAGCATATTATAAGGAGATACCCACGTGTTATGAAACTCGCAAATTTGCCTGAAGTTGGAAAAGAGTAGCTCTCGGTTATCGAACACTGGCTTAGGCGCCGTAGCCTTGTCGATTGGTTTCATGTATCGGGACACAACCTGCAGCATGTCTCGGCCAAACTCCTCTTCAGTTTCCACCAGCTCTCGTACGACGGCCCTGGAGACAAACAATAGTGTGACTATCGGTATATTTAGGTTATTTGCCAAATATTTGAGAGATTGAAGGCAAATGGAATCGGTTAACTACGCATAAGCATTCCCATCGACGTTTTGGCGTGTATCTTAATCTAAATGAATTCTGATATACATATTTAGTCTAGTCCATTAAAGTTTTCATTACTTACGGGGAAAGTGTAAACATAAATATAAATAATATAATAGTATAGTAATAGTATAAATAGTTTCAATAATTTAATTAGCTTAAAAATTAGTAAAGTTTAATAGTGATTATAGTAGTGTGACAGTTTTTCAAAATTTTGTAGTAAAGTGTCAAATAAACAACGCGATAAAATCCGTATATAGTAGTTTAATTTCAATGAATATTCATTACTATATTTTATTAATACTCCAATTTTATTTCTTTCAATATATGTTTTCTTTTATTAACTTTACTAGGTATTATTTATAAATTTTCGCTGAAAACACCATAAATTATTTTCCATACATATATTTAACTTTTACTAGGAAAATTTATAAAAGCAAATAGATTAAAGATCATATGTCACTGAGTTGATAATTTAAGATACTCGTGGCAGGCCGTGGGTTGAGCACATTAAACCGATCGACGATTCCATTCAAGATCAATAGAAAGATATTTCTATCACCACCCTTCGCGGTGACGTCTGTAGGAGCGTGCTTAGTGATAAACATTATCATAAATTTGCGAGAGTTTTCCTAGACCCTGACTCAGAGATAGAGCACGTAGTGTTGCTGCCAACAGGTGAGGGCGTGGGAGCTTCTATAACAGTTATAGTAGCTACAAAGTTGAGAAGGTCGTGAATTTACCGCCGTGAGTGTCAAGGTGCGATAAATATTTTGACAGATACAGTAGGAAACAATGTTATTATTAGACAGAAATTCTAGAATAATAACAAAGATTCGAGTTAACACATAGGATAGAAGTCTTCATTCTAAATTCTTGTTTTATTTCATTGAATAAAAAGATCTAAGACTTCATCATCATCATCATCATCATCAGGCTATAATAGTCCACTGCTGGACATAGCCCTCCCCCAAAGAGCGCCATAGCGCCCTGTCTAAGATGATCTAAGATTTGGTCTTTGTGAATTAGCTTCATTCTCTGCTGCCAGTGCATGAAAGATGCATCAACCGTAAATCTAATTCTTAAAGTTTAAATGAAAGTTTTATATGCAGGTGTTTTTATTTGTTCAATAGTATGAATAACTGCGACGTTTCCAAGATTTTCCATCGACGTAAGCTTTTCTAAATTTGGTAATACATCTCCTATATGACTCATTTATGACTCAGTTCAGTTACGTTTTCTCCTATAAATCAACAGCGAAACTGGCTGGAATACAAACAGGCGTTGCCAAACGTAGGACTAAACTTCATTCACCCTCTGCATCTGTTTTACGACATTGTCAGAAAACAGATAGTTAATATCGGTCAACAATCAAGACATGGCAGTTTTGACTAAATATCTGTTATTATTGTTCTGGCATAAGATCTATATAGGTGGGATATGAGACAAGTTGGAATAATTGGACGTCGACATAATTTATCGGTTGCCGTGGACGTGCATTCCCTCTATGAGTTATTATACGAGCTGTTTATTGCACATTTTGAGTGTCGAGGTGCTAATACTAGGTGCAATGATTCATAGACAAGCAGTAAAGCTGTAATATTTGAAATAATAGATGTAGAAAGTGTTGATATAATTATGGTATAATAAATGAATGTATTACAGGACGTGACAATTTAAAAAAATATGTAAATGTATATAAGTATGACCGCAACTTTTTATTACAACATTTAATTCTATTATAAGAAACCTAACTCATAGATATCTCAGCTAAAATCAAAGTAAGAATATATATTTACATTTATGTATCAGTTAATAATAATACCAAATGCTATTAATTACATAATATTGTCATCTGTTTACGCGAATGTTATTCATTGAAATTAAACTACTATATACGGATTTTATCGCGTTGTTTTTTTGACACTTTATTACAAAATTTGGAAAACTGTTACACTACTATTACTATTAAACTTTACTAATTTTTAAGCTAATTAAATTATTGAAACTGTTAAAACTATTTATACTATTACTATACTATTATACTATTTATTTATGTTTACACTTTCCCCGACGTTTCGGTTGCTTTTCAGCAGCCATGGTCACGGGGAGACTAAGATGGTAGTTGTCTCAATATTCCAGTGAAGTTATTTCAAAGTAACCGAACATAATTTAATCATGGTTTAATCAACGCGATAAAATCCGTATATAGTAGTTTAATTTCAATGCTATTAATTAATTAAAATATCGTAAATAATAATACAAATCCATATAACAAATTTTTACATCTAAGCTTAACTTTTATTTATAAACTCTGTCTGGTAATGTCAAATAAACTGATATTGTTGACAATTTGGCTTGGCGTGCTTGATATTTATTGGTAACATACCTCAGTTGTGTTCGACGTACAGTTAAGATTAATCAGATATATGAAGCATGAAGTACATAACTCGCCAGGCAAGAATCCAACAACATTAATAATGAAAGGGACTATGTTGAAATTTTAATAAACACATCCATTGAATTAGTACACGACATTGAAATTAATAATATTAAACAAGAATTAATATAGCACTAAATGATCTGAATTATATATCTGATAAATGTTGAATGGACGATGCACGACAATGTTATTATAAATTATACCTAAAGCATAACTAATATTATAAATGCACATGTGAGTTTGTTTGTTACGCTTTCACGCCTTAACTACTCGACAGATCATCATAAAATGTTGCATAGACGTTGTCAAGGGTATAGAAAAGACTTAGGATACCTTTCAACAAATAAAAGCTGTGCCCGAGCGAGTCAAGGGTACAGAATAGGACAAAGGGTACCCTTTATCCAGCAAAAAAAAGTAAATCATGGACAAAATGTAGATTAACCCAAGCGAAGCCACGGGCAAAATTTAGTATTATTATAATTCCTATCAGTGAATTTTATTTCTTTTGTGACAATATGATTCACTCGTAAAGTAATTATTTTATATGGATATTTCTAAAGCACGCTTGGGCTTAGCCAATGGTCAAGGCATTGTACTAGCAATCGAGAAGTTCTGGATTCGATCCGCCTTAAATATTGCACTACTGACGTAAATCCTGAACAGCTAAATATTTTTTATTTAGTTTATTATATTTCCAAAGCAGTAGTTTACCTTAAATAAAAAATAAGTATGGTCTTTTTTAGATTGTTTTTTGGACTTTACTAGTCATAATATATCGCGTTAAAGTATATCATAAACAGTTTTCAGAGTTCGAAAAACTCCTATACAACAGCTTTGTCCGTCCGTCCGTACGTCCGTCCGTCTGTCTGTTATACAACTTTCAACTCAAGAACTGTAAGAGCTAGAGAATCGTGGTTAACGCCATTCGACTCAGCATAGTCGATATACTCCTGAAATTACTATGACTTTTGACCTCTGATACCATTTTTTCGAACTCTAAGATTTACGGCAATTCATTGCCGTTTCACACTTGTTTCAAATGAATTAATATCACTGTATAGTATTGCAGACATATTTCACAAAGTACGAATGTCACACCTTTCGCGAAGTATTTCATACTCTGTGGTTTATTTAAACATAACCACAATTTTGAATAAATCTAAAATATTTGATTGGTTAACATCATAGCTATCTTATTTAGTGATGAATTTTATATATAAATGTAACTTTATATCATGTGTAAATTTGGCAAAATATAATTTTCTTTTTTAATAAATCTGTCTCTCAAATATCACAAACCTGTCAAACGCGGTGCACAATACAAAAATGTAACAAACCTTTGCAACAATCAAAGTAAAGCTTCTAAAATATACATCCAATAATAATGCCACACAGCGATGCATCTAATTATGGCTAACATATACGATAAATAACGTAACAAGATACTTATAACTAAAAACAAAAGAGCAGAATTTAGTCAGACAGTTTATTGACACGGAAGCTAACTCCTGCGAAGATATGACTGCTGTTGATAACTTAACGTCTCGTCCTGAATAACTTCAACTTATATTTTGAGACAAATTTCATAAATTTGAGGTATCTTGGTGACGTTTTCATGACAACCGTGTGTATTAAAATTTTTGTTTGATGAGGTTAATGACGGTCGTGATGCGTGTGATATTTACTTTGGTGTCTAATTTAAGAAAGTGCAGTATTAAGAAAATTCGGCCAGGTATAAAAAAATAATATTATAAGTCGTAAATTATATTATTAGTATAACTAAGAAGATTTTAACATAAATAAAATTGTCTTGAATTTATTTTATTAGTTTACGAACACATTTCACTGCTCGATCTAGCAGTGTTCTTTTTCTGAAACTCATCGGGACAAAACACTAACATCGGGAGTTTCGAACTCTTGCTTGTTAGATAGCACAAGGTTCGGGCTCTATTATCTAAAAAATCTACGAGCATGTATGAAGGCAGCAATTGCAAAAGTATTCACATTAGAGATACATTAGGATCGTAGCAAGCCACTTCAAAGCATTATGCTTTAACAAGACGTGGTAAAGTTTAATAATAAACTATTTTGAGACCTTAATACCCTCAATAAATACCGTAGCGTTTGCATTATTGTCGCCATTAAAGTCAAAAATAACATAACAGCAATTAAAACCGACATAACACTCGAAACCAATAAACATTTACATCGTTAATAAAGCATTGGTAGCTAAATCATTCATGTTTGACAGACTAACTAGCCTTTAATAAGAAATGACCAGTAGCCATGGCTACTTAAAGGTAAAAGTGTAAAAACAATAATCGGTTACGATGGATTCATGTTAATCGTTAATTTATATCGACAATCATTTATATAAACATAATGTTAGGTACTTATATTCCGTGGCTGAGCCTTATTGATAAGTAAGATGAATCTTTGTAATATGTGAAGATTTAAATCCTAACTATTATGATATAAATGCAAATATGTGGTTGTTTGTTACGCTTTTACGCGTAAACTACTAGGTACATCATGAAATGTTGCATATACGTTGTCAGGCGTGCCGAAAAGGATACAGAGTATCTTTAAAAATACTTTCTCGAGGGATAGAAATTTATTGACAAAATCTAAGTTAACGCGCGAGTTAAGCAGCGGACAAAATGCTGTCGTATAATAAAATTCTTTATCTTAGCGTCTGTTACCTCTTCAATTATTAATTTCTAATGCCAATGCTGAGTCAGGCAAAACTGATTTGGCTTTTTTGGGGCGTAATTTTTAGTAGCAAGTCTGTAACTGATCCCGATAGACGACTATAGGTACAGAGAGGTATCTCTGTTACGTGGGGTCTAACTATAGCACACAACATTCGATAACCTGTCTAACCTTTAACGGAGATATAGAGCAGTGATACTATGAAATGCCTTCTAGATTTCACAAGTACTATAGCAACTCGCTACCTTGAACCTCTTTAACCAATGTAACACAAACATCTAGAACAATTTGTTTTATTTCCACTCTTCAATCTACAAACCTAAATACACACTGCGCAACGTTTGTTAATAGAATGGTCATAACATTTTTCAACAGGTACTGTTTAAAATATTGCGATTCTCAAGTGCAAGGTCGACTAGAAATGAATTTCCACTGTCATTTGAAATTTCGCTAGAATAGCCTTAAGAATGTCAGGAGAAAGGACAAGGTTGGTATGTGTGGCATATAATTATTAATAGAAATGAATATGTCAACAAATATAAAAGTGAAGGATTCTGAAAGAAGCAGACTTATTGTAATTGTAAAAGAGAATGGGACATAAGGTGATCGTTAGCTATCATTACCAGAGACTAGTAGTCTTTTTAGTTTCAGTTCAGTCAGGTGTTCTATCTGTGGTATACATTAGAATTTAAACCTCGATACGTAATTAGCGTGATGTAGCTGTAATATATTTTTGCTTACCTCTAGATACATACATATTTAACTATGGATGGTTATGATTATTTTTATCACGTGTAACAAATGTTATTCACAACCGGAAAAATCCATTTGCTATTTTATATACAAATTAAAGTCAGTCAAACTAAATCATAAATGGCTCACCTTAGCACAGATGTGTGCCTGCTAGCAAATATAATTACATATCCTTCACGCACACATTAATTTTGCAGCTAAATCTTACAGAAATAGCTTGGTAGCTTTACCTAAATATTTACAGAACCGAGAATGTTTTCGTTATTATTCTAGAATCTACCATTTACAAAAAATGTTAATCTATATTAGTATTTACAGCGAATACATCCCACACATTATCAGTAAGTAACAATTCTTGATCAGCTTTTAGTACGGCATAGAAACGGAATAATAATAATTGCATCAAAGTCAACGTCAAAAATCATTTATTCATTTAGGTCACAAAGTAACACTTATGAACGTCAAAGTATATAGGTTAGTGAGTTTACTAAGTTACTCAAGCTACATTTAGGTTAGTTGCTAGGTTCAGGCAAAGGGTAGAGCCTATGAGAAGAAACCTGCAAGAAACTCACGGCCACTCTTTTAAATCGCCAGTTAAATATAATGTCAGTATTTTACAACTCAGATTAACAAGGTTTTACAGTCATTATGCCGTATATTACTAGCTATAAAAACTAAAGATAATAACAATAATAACTTAATAATATTATAGAGAGGAAATAATTTGAGCTATGATATACAACACATCAATTTATAATACCAATAATACATCAATTTATAATACTAATAATTTACATGCAACGCCTGCTAGAGTTCAACGGACAAGATCAGAACGTCAACAAAAAGCTTAACAGAACAACATGGAAGTCGTCGATCCGATTTCATCTGTCGAACAAGACAATAAAAACCCAATGTGGCTTTCCTTGCATATGACGCAAACCTCCTTTGATGGTGCACATGTTGAAACATTTTAGAGTTATAATCGTGAAAATTTAAGCTGAAATCCCATTTGAGGCCAGAAAGGATTACAGTTAAGTAAAGAAGGATAACCAAAATGAGTTTTGACAGCTTCCTTTTGGATTTGAAGTCGGAAAATAAAGACGGCATTTTTATGTAGGATATTTTGGGTGGGCGTTCATTTGGGGAAAGAAATATAATATGAAACGTTTTCGACATTCCAGATTTTTCATTTTAACAGGAAATATGAAGACGGACGTAATTTTTATAATTTTGTATCAGATTTTTATGTTAATAGCACTAAATATAGATTATGTACATAAGTACATTAAAACACGCGACTATCCAAATATCAAGTTTATTCACTTTAAAATCCCAAACACCTATAAGCATTAAATTAATTAATAATACGTCAAAATAAGAAGTGTAGGTAAATAATTTTTTAACAAGAAGCGCAAAGTAATAATATATTGTCAATACCCAAAACAGGCCAGAGAACTTAGGTGTAATTTTATCATCGGAATTTCGTAAATTAGGACGTCGTCATTATTATGGTATATGGTGGTAAGCTAATTTACTTACTGTCGTCTCGCTGCTAGAGCATTTTGATCTCTTTCAACTGTCTGTTTCTCCTGCAGTATGTTTGATGGAACGAAGCCTTGGCGTGTTCGCAGTTCGCCGCCCTGTACGTCCTCTATCACCCTCACCAGCCATCTGGAAACAGAAAAAGTGATCACATGAGTCTGATAATATATGTAGAATGAATGAATCTGGTTCTATCACTTGAATTTACAGAGTTAGAAATGTATTTAGGAAATGCGTTTCCGACAAAATATATTGTTTGAATACTTTATTTAAAATGTTATATATTTCAACTTTGAGGTTAAGCTTTGAATCCCAGTGGTAATGTATCGTTTTAGCCAGAACATAAACTTAAAATATTCAGGTCTCTATTTATGATTTGTTACTATGATAGTTTGGCATCATACTTTATAGCAAGATTTGCGCTTTTATCCTAGGTCATCGTCTTACATACTGTTTATAAGCAGACCGAGGTAGAAGATCAAATTTTTTTAATTATTTACACTGAAAATTCTTTTATCAAAAAGAAAATTGTTCCTAAATACATATCCGTGATTAGTTGAACTAATTTTTCAGTCTTGCTGTCAATCTCGCCGCCGGAACTGACGTGAGCGATCATCGCTCCGAGGTTCATCGTCCCAGTCTACCTAGACAGAGTTCATCTTTGTCTGTCTATTAATACCACAATCAACAGGTGCACCAGCGTGATATTGTGTATCAAATGCGTGACGTTTGAGTGACATGTGACGTAGTTAGTTCTAGACATGTTCTGTGAATCGTCGTATTAAAAGTCGTTTCAAAGGAATGTTGATCTTCTTTACTCTTGCAGAGTTGTGTTCTATTTGTGAATGTAATTTTATAATAATAGCTAAATATCTATTTTGGTCAACATTTTAATAATGTGTATTATGTATTCAAGATTCACCAATTTATAGCATGTCAGGTGTGGATGAAAAATATGTGTCAACATACTCATTACGTAGAGTATGCGATTCAGAACATTAAGCAAGTTGATGCTGCAGCAAAACATTTGTATGTACTTTCATCCATGTATGTTAAATAATACAAAACATTGCATATTAAAGTGGTTTGACAATCGTTATTTTTCGAAAAATGCTCTTATTACATAATTAAATTAAAACTTTACGACATACATTATGAATCTTGACTGCCTCCGTAGCGCAGCGGTAGTGAATACGACTGCTGTGCATGTGGTCTCGGGTTCGAATCCCGGGTTGGGACAGCAAAAAGTTATTGGGTTTTTCAGTTAAGAAATCTCAATAGCAGCCCGGAGTTAGGAAGTTGCCGGTGTAAGACACCCGTTGGTCCTGCGCCTGATCTCTCTCCGATCGTGTCGGATTACCGTCCCATCGGATCATGAGAGTTACGGAACAGAGAGTGCACTTGTGTTTGCACACACACTTGTGCACTATAATATCTCCTGCGTAGTTTGCCAGTCTCCGTTAAGACTGGCCGCCGTGGCCGAAATTCGGTTTGGAGGATATTATTAAGTATTAAATTAAAAAAATATTAGAGACAGAAACAACGTGGTCGTTACCACTTATAATTTTTTTTTAAAACCCCTGTTTGAAACAGGCGTGAATCTGTGTATGTATGTATGTAATCATTTTAAGGAGTCCTCTTTGAGCAGTCTATATAGTGGTTTATAATATTTTTATTACGTAGACTGTATGGGTCTATTTACAGTTTTATAATATAACACAACAAAATATAATTATCAGTAAACGTAACAAAACCGTAACGAGATTTATGTTCGTCTGTTTGTTCCTGTGCGATAGTATGTATCATCAGTGATATAAACAAAAGTGACAAAAGTTTCTCTTATTTAAAAGAAGATATGCAGGGCTCTTATAATTATTAATGACGAAACACACGGAAAAGATTTAAATAATTTATATCAAACATCTGTTTCGGTTGCTATGAACAGTTGGCTCGATAAAGGGAAATCCCTTAGTAAATTATTGTATCACAAAACACTGGTTAAAAAGCAACCGACTCATATTCAATTAAAACAATAACAAGGGAAGGACAACAGACAATAATATATTTGAAGTGATGGCTCAATGTCATCAATAAATAAACAGCTTATATTGAAATCGCCTTAGCATCGTCTGTTTATACGTTGGACGGATTATCGAAATAGCCTTACGTAGAATTGAAGCAGTTTGATGCATTGTGTCAGTTAGACCTATAAATATTTTGCAGAGCTGGTGAATTTGAGCCTGGTTACGACAATCAGTCTTAGCCTTCAATATGATTGTTTCCTTGTTACAAAGAAAACTCCCACACTAAGAATAATTCGTGTATCGCGAGGGCTTTACAAACGTCCAAGTAACAAACAAAAAGAATATCCGGGGTTAGAACAACTGATTGTGGATCATACAATTTTTTTTTCCTAAGTGGGATTCGAACCCACAGCTCTAAGCGTCAGTACAGTGGCGGGGCGGGGGCGACCATTTAACATACCGTCATCCGTGCGATCAAATTAAAAATATTAGTATACTAGATGTTCCCACGGTTTCACCCGCGTTTATCGTTACTGCGCCGCCCCCGTGGGTCGTAGCGTGATGTTATATAGCCTATAGCCTTCCTCGATAAATAGGCTATCCAACAATAAAAGAATTTTTCAAATCGAACCAGTAGTAATCACGCAGAATAAACCAGGAGAAACATCGTTTGTACTATGTCTGTAATGGGTAATTATTTTGCTGCAATGTTATTTTAAAACTGCTATATCTCCTAAGATATTCATTGAAATCGAATGATGTAAAGGGAAATTTTGTTTTAAATTAAATACTTGTGATGAATAACGTATTTATTTGGATAAGGAATAATATCATGTTTATAAAAATACCTTCGCAAATAATGCATTATTTTAGAACAAATTTTGTTAGCATAAAAATGGTTATAGTGAGCCAACCTTAAAACATAGACATATGCTGTCGCGGACTTTTTTTTAGAACTTTTAAAGAACAATTCTGTCATACATGATTTTTGCGAAACTTTAACTGTTTACGCAGCGCACGCAGCGGAAGCTCTCAAAAGGAAAAAATACTCTCCGATTTTGAAACATTATTCATTGGTGCTCCGCTCCTATTGATCTTAGCATGATGATATATAGCTTATAGCCTTCCTCGATAAATAGGCTATCTAACACTGAAAGAATTTTTCAAATCGGACCAGTAGTTCCTGAGATTAGCGCGTTCAAGTAAACAAACAAACAAACAAACAAACTCTTCAGCTTTATAATATTAGTATAGATTCAGGTATTGTTTTCGGAATTAGATAAAGCCGCGTTATTAATAAATGTACTGGCAGATTATTCGAAAAAATTCTCACTTTTGTTTTCTATAACAAATGGTCGTACTCATTTTTTGGACAAATCGAATTTTATATAAAAGTATCTAGGATAACCTATTTTAAGTTACAAATACGAATATGTCGTCCAAATCATATTGCAGGAATCTGTGCCTCATTTGTGAAAGTATAATTTAAAAGATAAATTGTCAATTTCTCGGACGAAGTAGAAGCTATTAAAATGACTACGGAGAAAGTGTAAAATAGTATCTTCATTTGTTATCACAGTAATAAAATTAGCAAAGTAGGAAAATATAATAAATTAGATTGGGCTTTTAGCAATACACAGATACGTTACATAGTTTGTGCGTGTGTCTAATTGTGTAAAAGTATCAAATGTAACTGTTCTTAGCATAACGTATTCATATCATCTATACCTACAAACTAATACACAAGGCTAATGGGAGATAGGGTACAGTGGAATGCCAATATTCTTATAATGAAGTTATTTGAATATACATACATATATAGATTCACGCCTGTTTCCCAGAGGGGTAGGCAGAGACTACGGATTTCCATTTGCTACGATCCTGACACACTTCTCTGGCTTCATTCACTTTCATCACATTCCTCATACACGCCCGTCGGTTCAAGGAGCTCTTAACGTCCAGAACGCCTTCGATCTGATCGAGAAACGTTCGCCTAGGTTTTCCTCTTGCGACTGTTCCATTCACACTAGCCTTATAAACTTTCGTTTTTCTTTGAATATGTTCTACCAATATTGTAATATGGATTTGAATATCACATTACAAGCGTACAATTTTTACTCTGCAATATACAAATCAATGGCTTATACAGGTTCTTAAAGAACATCTTGGCTTGTAGTGCATTACTATGCACTGTTCATTCCTTTCATAGCATTTTAGGAGGTTGGTCATGTCGTAATATTTCTGAAGTTGGCACCATGAAAATCATGTGCTTATTACCCATCTAATTGTCATAAAAGCGAGTAAGTTTAACTCCTGATGAATGCAGTCAATACTTAATTAAACCAAAACGCAGAAAATACCTAATATGTAAATGAAATATTATCATAATTATAAAAGTACCAGTCTAAACCCGGCCTAATGTAAAAATATACGTAAATTAAGTTACATAGTAATAAAATTAAATGTAGATAAGTTTCATTTTAAATTGCAAACAGTTAAAATCTTGTCACGGTATTTAATTCCGAAATGTTAAGTCCATTTAGAAACTATAAAACTCTAAGGTAAGTTTTGACTATAATTATTTTAATGACGATCGTAAAAAATGATTTCATGGCGTTATAATACCGTTATGCCTACTGAAATAAATTTATGTCAACGTATGACCGACATTTTAGAATTTCTGTGTAAATAATAAAATAGATACTGGCAACAGATAGGCACACTGTTATAGGACTGGAATTACATCGTAGAATACTCAAAAGCTCCCTGACTATTGTTCGTCTATCAAAAAAACATTTATAAAAGACTTTATTATATTACCGTTATTTCGGTAGCACAGCGGTAATGAATGCGACTCTTGTACTTGACCATTCCTAGGCTGGAAAGTGTTATTCGGTTATTTTGTTAAGGAATTCTCAGTAGCGCACGAAGCTTAAAACAGCAGCAAGTAGACAGCAACAGGATCGCCCTCTAGCCATGGTCACGGGGAGACTAAGATGGCAGTTGTCTCAATGTTCCAGTATAGTTATTTCAAAGTACTTACTTTGAAATTCTGAAGTTCTGAAAAGCAACCGAAACGTCGGGGAAAGTGTAAACACAAATTTAAATAGTATAATAGTATAGTAATAGTATAAATAGTTTTAATAGTTTCAATAATTTCATTAGCTTAAAAATTAGTAAAGTTTAATAGTAATAGTAGTGTAACAGTTTTCAAAATTTTGTAATAAAGTGTCAAATAAACAACGCGATAAAATCCATATATAGTAGTTTAATTTCAATATATGCTACAAAATCTATGTCAATTACAGATTTTAACATAGCAGCACCTCTTATTACAAGAAACATAGTCATTAACATTTTCAAAACGCTCATGAAGAATATTCGTCTAGTCGTGCGTGCTTTCACAAGGCGTTTAACCCAAAATTGTTGTCTAAATTATTCTAGACTTTCACTGCTCTATCAACAACACTTACTAATATTGCCATTTGATGTAGAATTGTTACAAGACCAATTTTCCAAGAACCCAGCCCCATTAAATATTTCAAAAGCTATAAAATAAAAGAGCTTACATATAATAAAGTAGTTGTAATCTATTATTATTTGGAATTATTTCAGAAATTGACCGATTTATCTTGGCTATCAGACGTGTGGGACTAGAGCCAGATCACTAAATCATTTTTTCTATGAATTTCACGAAATGTCTGTGTAGGTACTTTGTCCGGTAGTGTTGTTGTTCTAAATAGAGTTTGACAAAAAGGTGCTTATGCGAATTAAGGTTGGTCTATTACAATAAGTTTATGCTCGTATTTATTAACATTTCCTTTGAAGTGTTCAAAGAACAATAAACACACAATTATTCGTGAAGCATTACTACTTTAATCTTACTACCTACAGTCTCGGTGGAGCGGTATAATAGCTTTTGTGTATTATAATTTTCAGCCTCATTCGCGGTACTGAAATACTTCAATGAGGTAATTTTGATGTACGCAAATATAATATAAATGAGAAGCTATCAGGCTAAATGGTTATTGCTTAGATCTCTCCATTAATATTGATGAGGAATAGACTGAAGATAAGTTGTTTGAAAATCGTAAATTTAGCTCGCAGTCATGGAACTTTTAAGTATCTTTAGTTTACCGGTAATCTGGATTTTTAGAATATCAGTTTGTTGACCGTCTGCGTAGCTAATAGTCAAGGCGCCTTTTCTTTAGAATTATTTATCTACATCTAAAACCAGATTGCACATAATTTGAAATAATATTTACTAATATTGACCGACCGTTAACGGATGTAAAGAAATGTAAATTCAAGCTGTATTGCAAATATATTATTATGGCTTCTCAAACATGTACACATTTGCTTAGTAATCGACGAACGGACTAGAAAATCAATACTGTACTGTGAACATTGATAGCTGATATGAAGATAAAGGTAAACGTGGCAGAATAAGGAATTGATATAAATCAATTTATTTACTTCAGTAACGCCGAAACTTACGCAAGAGGTACAACAGTTGCAGACGTGTGCCCTGTATGGTAGACGAAACAAGAATTGCGTTAATTCTATTAATACGCTCTTAGATAATAAATCCTCGAGAATTAAGACATCAGTCCGATGACCTCCTAACAGTGACGGCATTAGTTTACGATATATAGTACAGCCCCGCCGGATGCAATATTATGATGCAGTACGATTACATTGCGCAACGTACGCCGTGGCAGTAACGTATTTCTGAACTCGGTGTTGTAAGACCGGAGGATGTACTTTGATGTTGGTACTAATGATTTATAAAGAAGAGATGATATAAATTAAAACTAATATAGAGACCTTGAAAATCAACTGAATATTGGACGAGTCGCGGCAAGGCGCAGCTGTCGCGAAGTGTTCGATGCTGTTGGTTTTATTCTCAAGGTAAAATGAATAGATACTCACAATTATCAGTATTGTGAATTCGGAAGGGTGTATTTTGTTTGTTTTACGCCTTTGCCTTAAGGGAAACAGGTCTGATGCTACAATATATTGATATTATAAAGCTGAGGTTCGTTTAGAAAATTCTTCTTGCCGTAGTAGGTAGTCCGTTTAATGTGAAAGGATATGATATACCATCACGCAACAAGCCGGAAGAGCGGCGCAGTTTAAATAAACGGTAATTAAAATGCAGGGGATATCCTGCCTTTAATAATATTATTAGGAGAAGTTGTATTTTTGTGTGTATGTATATTGTATGTTTGTAACAAATAACTTCGAAAATCCAAATCGATTTAAAAAAATCTTTCATTATTAGAAAGCTACTTTATTCAAAGTCAAAGTCAAAGTCAAAAATCATTTATTCGTTTAGGTCACAAAGTAACGCTTATGAACGTCAAAGTATATAGGTTAGTGAGTTTACTAAGTTACTGAAGCTACATTTAGGTTAGTTGCTAGGTTCAGGCAAAGGGTAGAGCCTATGAGAAGAAACCTGCAAGAAACTTTTTTTTTAGAATTCAAAAAATGATTTTCACATCACGATTATTTTAACATTACGCAACGAGCCACGAGAGCAGAGCAGTAAAAAATAAACGTGAATGAAACCGCAGGGAAGGCTAGTAAAGAATATAGATATAGTCTGTTGACAAACATAGACCTCGTATTACTAGAAGTAAACTCCATAACACTGTTAGAACCCAGGGTCTTATAATCAATACTCGCACAGACCATGATGATATTATGTACAAGATAAGTAATTTTAAAAATACCAAGTATTTTCAAAAATGTTTTCCTGAGCCCAATTCTTTTTACGGCGTGCTACAAAAAAAATAAGTAAATGATCTGGAATGAATGAATTTTAATTCACAAAATCAGCACGCATTTTTAATTAATATCTGCAAGGCAAAGGCGTTCGGTATTCGGCCTGTGTTTCACCCACCCAGCTGGATTTAATATGGGGCGACGAGAAATGAACATGTATTTTTTATTTGAACGACGATTGGACAAATTTTAATGTGGCGACGACGACGCTTAATTAAAATCAGTTGATTGCTCATACCTGTTTCCTTATTTAAAAAAGAAACACATGAAGATGTTGAAAGTGTTTTGATCTTGTGATTGAGATAAACGAAAATAGAAAAAAACTTAAGGTGCAATTTAAATTTGTATATTTTATTAAAGCTCCAATCAATAATTTTGACTTCAAGGATGGCGTAGTGGTTTAAGTGAGTGGTTGCCTCGTCCCCGCGCCGAGTGTTGTGGGTTCGATCTTCACATGAGACAAATATTTGTGTGATCCACAAATGGTTATACTGAGTCTGGGTGCTCTTTGTGTCCGCTGTTGGCATGCTTGTGAAATTCCTCGCGATACAGGAATTATTCCTAGTGAATAAGTTGTCTTTTTAAAAATGGAAAAATATATAAGTAGGCATAGTTAATCAATTCATTTTGCTTCAGCAATTAAATAATGTTTATAATTATCTTAAATATTGGCGCTAGTGACGTAGGTAACGCCTATATACAAATATGTTTTACTTTATAACAATTATTGTTATAATAATGATTATTCAAATAACTAAATCATGATAAAAATTCAATCGGTAAACTGAGATATTGTTTATATAAATGTGAATGTAAAATTTACTGTCAATGCAACGATCCGATATGGTCTAGTGGCTAGGATACCTGGCTCTCACCCAGGAGGCTCGGGTTCGATTCCCGGTATCGGAATGGCTTTATTACGATGCTTTTTAAAATTTTATCTGAAATTTAAATGATTGGCTGGCGTTCTTATTTTATTGTATGTTTGGTGTGTAAACGTAATAACAATAAAAATAATATTACTTTATACTTTATATATTATTATAATGCTGTTAGTAGTATAATTAGCACATTTGTATTTATAGTAATATGTAAATTTTAATAAAATTGTACTACTGTTTGTAAACCCGAATCCTTACTAATATTATAAATTCGAAAGTAACTCTGTCTATCTGTTACCTTTTCACGGCTAAACCACTCAACCGATTTAGATGAAATTTGGTACAGATATAGTTTAAGACCTGGGGAAGGACATAGGCTACTTTTTATTGATGTAGGTACCACGCGGGCGGAGCCGCGCGCAAAAGCTAGTATATAAATAAATAGCATTTTATAAAAATAAATTTTATTTATAATATGTTTAATTTCAATGTATAACATTCGCGTAAACGTAAGACAATATTAAATAATACCTATTACTTTTATATTTTAAAAGAGAATGGGAATGAGAAATCTAGCATACCCTCTTATTACTATATCGGTAACTATTTAATATTAGGTAGTATTTATTGCCACATATATATGCACCATGTTTTATTTAAGTTGTTATCTTTAGAATAGAAAACTATGTTTCTATTTATAAAAAAAAATATTGTTAATTTGTGTTAGCGCAATAAAAATGATTCAAATAGCTTCATAATAACATTAACAAGCGTTCCCATATATCACAATTTCAGTTTTGAAATCATGGCGAACACATACCCTAGTTTCGTTAATCCTGCTGAGTAATAAATTTAATAAAAAGTTTTAAAACGAAAGCCAAGTTCATCGTAGTTTAGTAGGTACTACAGAGATTGAGTTTAAATTATAAAGACATGACGGCAGAGATTCGAGTTTAAATTAAAATGTTAGTCTAGTGGAAAACCGTTGGACTGCTACGCAAAGATCTCAAATTCGATCCCCAGGTGCGCATCTTTGACTTTTCGAAGTTATGTGTGTATTAAATAGTTAATTAACTCTTCTTCTTTTTCCTAGCCTTTATTATTCCCAAGTCATTTGGGGTTGGCTTTCTAGTCTAACCGGATTTGATTAGATATCAGTTTTTACACGGAGCGACTGCCATCTGACCTCCGCAACCCGAAGGCTAACGATACCCTAAGGCTAAACCAGGGTCAGGATATTAGAGGGCACTGACTTCCCAATAACGACTGCCATAGGTGTTCATGGCAGCCGGGACCGACGGCTTAACGTGCTCTCCGAGGCACGGAGCAAGCGATAATTGTCAATCAATACGCACATCATTTCGAAAAGTCATATAACTTCCGAAAGTCAGAGGTGCGCGACGTGGGTTCAAACACGAGACCCTCTGCATTGCGGTCTGTTGGTCTCCCCACTGAGCTATCGCTGCTCATTAAATAATTAATTAACGGTGAAGGAAAACATCGTGAGGAAGCCTATATGTCTGAGAGTTCGATTTAATGTTCTCGAAGTCATGTATGTGAAGTCTGCCAACCCGCACTGGGCCAGCGGGATGGACTACAGTCGTACCCTTCTCATACTAAAAAGAGGTCCGTGCCCAGCACTGGGACATTTTACAAATAGGGGCCGATATTATATACTAATAGATTTTGATGATCATCAACCTTTCGTGTATTTGTTAGCTCTATAGTTATCTCGGTGAGCATGAAAAAGGCATACGTGACTCCGCACATACATACGTATATTACAACGGAGACGGTAACCTACAAAAGAATCCATAGAAATATTGGCTTATATTCACCAAATGTACAGAAATATTGCTATTCACTCGTAGGTGGTCAGATCATCGAACTTTAATAAAAATTTGATCTACAATTGTGGAAAATTCAGCAACAAGATGAATTGGCACAGAGATCTTCTGTCGTGGGATACAGGGATGAAAAAAGCCAAAGTTATGATAAACAGTAAATCTGAAAACAGACTAGATCTATTTTACAAGAATAATACTAGATTATTCTTTGTAAACTACCGAAATATGAGTATATCTGTTTTGTAGATGCACTAGAAACTACCCGGAAATGTCCGCACTGTCTGTCTCTTCTCATTCATTGGACATTTACATGTCGTGTTCACTTGTTCTTCTGACGTACTTATGATAAATGTCTAGAATATAAATATTATTTTCCTCTCGTAACACGTTTGTGACAGTTACGCTGTCTACTATACTTTACTTCAGTTGTGGTTAGTAAAATAACAAAAAAATATGGAACTACATAATTATGTTAAACTTTTGGTAGACAATTTGTTATTGATAATGTAGTAGTCTTAATTCATAAATAAGTTTTAGAATGTAATTTCTTAGGTACAATGTAATATAATAGCTTTTTCAAGTACGCTAACAATGCTTCTTATTTTATAATAAATATTATTATAAATGTAGTATATATTCTATACTATTTTTATAAAGAGGTAAAAACGAGTTTGATGGAATAATTTCATACCGAACCTAAAAGTCCTTTCATAAAACACTACACTACTTAATTATAATGCTGTCGTTGTTTGAACGTAAAGCTACACTACAGATTGTTCCACTGCTAGGCATAGTTACATCACGATGTGGAAGAGGTACATTTTTATAGCAGACTAAATTAACCTAGTAGTTGCTTGTACTTTTAATTCATCATTTGATTGGTTAAACACAAACAAAAATGAGCAGTCATTACAGTTTAGTTTCAACACACTGAAGTCCATTTTGTTCAAAATCAACAGACGCTAATCAATCCACCTACTACGCAGTTCATCCATCATTTCTCTATAAATAGCCATCCAGTGTCCCACAATCGTCATCCCACATCGAGTTCATGGCGCAGGGTTAGAGAAATAACCTCTATAGTCCCACGTAATAGTCATCAAAAGAAACAAACTATGTATAAATCTTTAAGCACGACCATTTATAATGAGCAACGACGGAAATATTATTCTAGTATGTTATTTTCTAGGTTAGTGATCTACATTATTTCTATTTAATGCATTTATTGTATGAGTTTCCAATACTACGTAAACTCAGCTAGGAATCAAATGGTCGGATGAGAGTAAATTATGAATGGAATATCTTGGTAGAGTTCTTATAATTACTGTAGAAAAGTGAGAATATACATATAAGATCGTTTTTGAGGAGTAGTCAGCTCCATAATAGATAGGAAGATAAATATAATACTACTTAAGTACATGCTGTATGTAATCATTAAGCGAAAGTTATCTATTTTTCACTTCTTCAGTTTTTTATATACTTGGTATACATCCGCATCCCCGACAATGAAAGTAAAACCTGTTATCTTGGAAAGATATGGCAGTAGTACCTATAGCCGAATGTCCTCTACAATATTGAACGAGACTATGGCCGTACGAATCCCGAAATTTCGTGCACTTGATAAGAATTATACCTATGTTAGTCAATAAAAAATAATCTTTACAAGCTACACGCAGTATATTTAAATACTAATCGTGAGTAATACTATTTAATTTCGCAGTAAATAGATAAATAAAAAACAGTAAGGCAACTTCAACAAAGTGGGCGGTTGGCCTGTTGCCCTACTCTTAAAAACTAAACACCTAGTCTATTCCACAGTTTCATTGTCTACATTTTATTGCAACTGATACCATTTCTGAGACATAAAATCTTTGAGCACTACAGCGAAAATGTATTTTAGTCTCTCTAAACAATCTGATGGATTTTTTAATCCTTATTTACGGAACAGTTCTAATGTAAATGTTACAACGCATCAAATCCCAAGCTTTTGAAGATTAATGTTGTTGATAGTTCGCTTTGCAATTCCACACTAATGTTATAAATACGAAAGTACCATCGTCCGTTGTTATGTTTGCACGATTGCATCGCTACACGTATGGTATCAAAATTTCTTGAAAGCTTCGAAACGACTCATACTATTTTTAAAGAAATATATACTAGATAAGTGTAGCTCGTAGTGCATAAAAATGTAGGTAAGGTTTCTAATATGGCGACTAGTCAATAAGAATTAGCTTATCATTATCCTTATGCGTGTAGTATATCTGTACCAATATTATAAAGAAGAAAGACCTTTTTTGTTTGTTTGTTTCTGAAAAACTACTCAACTGATTTTAAAAGGTTTTCGCCATTAGAAAGCTATATTAGAAGCGAGTAACGTAGGCTATATATTATTTAAAAAAAGTACTATTACTACTTTTACGCAAAAGCTATAGGTACACTATTATTGAGTAGTTGAACCTTACTGGTTTGAGAAGATATGGACCAACTAAACTGCGTTTTGTTTGCTAAATATCAATGTCGAGGGCTGTCATGTCTAACTGTGCCATTCCTTTCCAACCATCCCAAATTTAATTCATTTAGTCATAGGTACGCAAAGTGCCAATCTTACCCGTGGTATTAAAAACGGTTATAGGGATCTATAAGCTACAGTAACCGCTTATCATCCGACATCCCGGACGTTTGCTTGCCACTTATGTAGTATGAAAAAAGCCAGACAAGTAACAGACAAAGCTTCGACCTACTTATTTAAGCAAACGTGTATTAAATGTGAACTAAAATAAACTAAAAGTCCCACGTGTTCAGTGTCCCGCCATCAGATCTGAGTTTAACAGAACGATAAAAGATAATGACGCTATTATTCTGACGCGCTCTTTTGAAATCGTATAAATCGTTAGGTACGATATAGTAGCAACCGCCTTCTAGCAGATGGCGTCATAACTGAAACGATCTTTTAGCACTAATTGCTCACTACTTTACAAGGGTACTTGCTGCTTGAATTCCCAAAAAGAAAAGTAACAAAGAAAATCCATATCAAAAGCACTAGCGCATTCAATGAAGACTATAAAATTAATATCATGATAAAACTACTCAACAAGAAAAGAAAAGATAAAATGTTTTAAAAGTTATTGCGCCAGGCGATTTAAAATCAGTTCAACATATAAAAATAAACATAATCAAGACAATTTTCACACACGCAACGCATAGACCTACAATAAAATGTGAAAAACAAAACACAAGAAGTAGGAAAGTCAAAACAACGTCAGGAAACGACGAATGCATTTAACAGTTAGTCGTAAACATTCAAAATGGGGCGAGACAACATGACCAGCAACACCAGTCATGGAACTGCCAATTATAAACATCACATGCAAGATGTTGACACATTCAAATGCTGAAATTAGGGCTTCTCCAGCGGTCCAAAATTAGACGCATAGGTGGACGTTAACTAGGACAGACAATAAGAGAATAGTGAAATTGTATATTAAAGAACGCCTTGTCCCACGGAGTGGGTGAGCAAGCCATGTTAATAACGCTAATAATGTACCGTAGATTATTTCGGGAGCGGTATACACGCCAATTTTTGTAACCACTCTACTTCGACCTGCCTCGGTTCCCTCAAAGTTTTGTAAAATTAAAGTGTCCGAAGATATCTTTTTAGTGTTGGCAGGTCGCCTGGTAATGGTCGTAGCTCACGTATCCGCAAAATGATTATGTAGTTGACTTTTTCTTCAGAGTGGAGGACATTGACCTGATACGAAGCATCAAAATCATGAGATTATTTATGCAATTCAAAAATGCATTTGGGGTATCGTAAATTTGTTAAAGATTTATGGACCTAAAATATTAACGTTACACGAGATTTACAAAGGGTATTTATCATTTGTAATCTTTTTATTTCAATATAATATAATATTACTTCTTCTATAAATACGTGCACTTCTAAGTTGGCTTGACAATACTATTTATTGAATAAAGATCTTATTAAGTCATGGAGCAGTCAGTGGACGAAATTGGGCAAATGGAACATTTAGCGGAAAAAGCGCCGGCACTGAGCCAGGCAAACGATATAACATAGATGTTACTACCTGATTAAAATATGTAGAACTCAAAGTTCCTTATTCACGTCAATTATTATCATAATAAGTAATACATTTAAGATCAGTGACATAATTAACTGAGCAATAAATAAGTTTCTAAAGGTTTTTATGATTTGAAAAGACATAATTGTCATGTCTTTTATTTGAGTAAACAGTGTTCTACTATTATAGATAATAATTAGTTCTTTTCAATACATCATCAAAAACATCTCTCAAATGTTTATTAATTTACATCACTAACTGTATGTAGTGCGTGTATCATTCAGCAAGTACTATTTTATTTTATTTACAACTTGCCGGAGTTAGAATGAATTATTATTAGTAATATATCATACTGCAGCTTGTACCTGTAGAACAGAGGTTCCCAGACTATTTTTCTCATAGACCACTTTCAAAATTTAGCTGGTTCCGGTGGACCCCTGCAGCTACATTTCTACCATATTCCTTATCAAATCCCTACGGGCTGACTTTTTTTTTAAAATTCTCGGGACTGAATCTACCACTGTAGGTGAGCTGACTTTTTGTTTTTTGTTAGTAATTCTCTACCGAAAAATCGGTAGGTTCCAGACCACTGGTACTGAATATGGAATATACAAGTTTTTACAAGTAACAGTCGCTGAACTTCTTAAAATATTATCTGCCTACATTGATAGGTGAAGTCAAGCCAACATTTTAGTTCTTCACTATTAAAAGAAAATAAATTTTCGTGGACCCTCCCGCTTACGAATTGTAATCCTCCATTTTTTTGTCACGCCAACGTAGACCCCCGTCGAGTCTCCCTTGAACCCCTGGGAGTCCACCTGGACTATTTGGGGACTAAGGCTATAGAACAACTGCTTTTTGGTTATGTAGAATTATCCGGTTGGCCCTGGCCCATGAGTTTGTGGTTAATCCTAATTTAATAACCTTGTAACGAATGCGTTTATTAAAATATATCTTTACGCTTAAAGAAATGCCTTTTCGTAGTATTCAATTCATCTTGTAGGCATATGGCTAGCAGTGTTGAGATGAGTAACACAACGTTACACGTTTCACTAATAGAACAGATGAAAATAATTATTATGGTTGTCTGAAATCGGCATGTTGATTGCATTTATGAAGAGAAGCCAACACACCTGGTGCTAAGCTTTCAAGAGTTGACGATGACGGTTAGACATCAACATGCCATGCAAGTTCTATTAACATTCTACTTACGTACAGTAAAATTGGGTCATATGATTATATTGTTGACTGAATTTAGATAAGGATGTACCAAATACGAACCTATATCTCTTCAGTTTACATACATTAAAAAAAAAGTCATGATGTATAAATTAATAATAGGGAGTACTCAGCATAAAAGTAATAAAATTAATGTTTATCTTTTCATGACTATTTAGAATCGTCAGACAGTACTGAAATGTTAGGGAATTGCTTATTTGGTTACTTAGTTAGTTTTCATTTGCAATACTGCAGGTAAGTTTGTACCAAGGGACACGCGATGATCTATAGCAGCAAAGCCTAGTGGGAGACCGGTGGACTGCTGCGCTATGTTTCAAGGTCAACCTCTGACATTTCGAAGTTGTATGCGCATTAAATAGTTCAATAAAGGAAACCTTCATTTGCTTTAATGGTGCAGACAAATATCGTCGGCCTCGATGGCGTAGTGGTTAGTGTAATAGACTGCCACGCCTGAGGTCGCGGGTTCGATGTGTTCCATGGTGCATGAACATGGATGTTTGTCTTGGTCTGGATGTTTCTATGTATAATATGTTTGTATTTACAAAAAGAAGTATATACATATGTATGTTTATGCATTGTCTAGTACCATAGTACAAGCTCTGCTTAGTTTGGGCTAGATGGTGTTGTGTGTATGTGGTAGAATATTATTATTATTATCGTGAATCCTGCATATCTAAAAGTTCTCCAAAAAGTTCTCCAAGGTATGTGAAGCCAACCTGCACTGAGCCAGCGTGGTAGCTTAGTATAGAATAATACAGGACTGATATTATTATTATAAACAATGACCATAACATTTACAGACATTGTCCGTAGCACCAATATTATAATTTATTGATTAATGTCTAAGAAATTTAAGTATAAATATAAACAGTACCAGTGCTGGATACGGGCCTCTTCTCAGTGTAATAAGGATTAAGTCATAATACAGCGCGCTGTCCCAGTGCGGGTTGGCAGTCTTCAAATTTCTCAAGAACAGTAGGAAATCTCTTAGATATGCAGGTTTTCTTAGAAAGTTTTCCTTTAGCGTTAAAGCAAGCGAATATCGATTTTGTAATAGGCACATCACTTGGAAAAAGCTGAGGTGCGTGCCTTGACCTTAAACTCGGGACCTGGTCTTTCCGTGGACATCCAATGGAGACTCTTGGACTGCCACATAGAGGCGCTGGACTTTCGCTGCTATTAGTAGCTAGATATTTTTTATTGCAATGATAGTATTGGAGTTATAACTTGAGATTAGTTTCAAGTAATCTTTATTTAAAAATAAATTACGTCTCCTAGACTTATTGCTTTTAAGGTACTAAAACTTAGAACAGAAATAGCTAAACTCAAAATGTACTGCATATTTATAAATTTTGCAGTTGTGTCCTTTATATTGCGCAGACTCAATATGGCAGTGAGGCCCCAATGAGATATAAGAAATATCAAAATTTTTACATTTTAAAAGAAATCGGAGCATATTTATCATTTAGGGTCAGCACAGAACAACGAAGTAGTGGCGATGAGAAATCACTAAGCGCAAAGCACATAATTTGTTGGCCTCGATGGCGTAGTGGTTAGTGTAACCGACTGCCACGCCTGAGGTCGCGGGTTCGATTCCCGCACAAGTCAAACATTTGTGTGCATGAACATGGATGTTTGTCTTGGTCTGGGTGTTTCTATGTATAATGTGTTTGTATTTACAAAAAAAAAGTATATATTTATGTTTATCCATTGTCTAGTACCCATAGTACAAGCTCTGCTTAGTTTGGGCAGGTGAAAAATAAACTAAAAAAAACTCATGTGCGGATAAGGAGCTTCCGCGCGACTTCGAGCGCCTACGTGAGCATTCTTTGGAGTTGTTTCTAAAAGTTTCGGCGCAGAAGCCGTATTTGGACTGAAAATAGTTAAATGAAAATCGAAGATCACGTTGTCACACTGTTTAATAACGTCATCGCGTCGCACACGCATAGGTAAACGCGAATGCAGTTTTAAAAATGCACCCGCCGGCTTTTAAGAGTTGTACCCTAAATGTGCAAAAACTGAATAACTGATGGTATTAGAGGAATAGCTTAGCATTAAATTGTAATTAATTACAATCGGAATTTCTGAATGCAATCAATAACTCTACAAAATAACCAGTACTTATTGAAATCGTAAATTTTATAGATCTGCACTAACAAAAGATAGCATTGTTGAGAATTATGATGCATGCTAAATAGCAATGATTTTGAACTATTCAATTTATTGAGTTAGGTATATAGTATACCTTATTGCAAGTTTTGGTCTATTTAGTTGGATTATTATCAAAATATGATCATAAATGCAATGTTGTTCTGTTATAGCCTGAAACCATTTGATAAATTAAATCGCCAACAAAACCTCCTACTTTTCACAAACTTTCGAGAATGATCACACATACAAGCTACATTAATTACAATTACAATAATTTATCAAGTCTTACAAAACCAGACTTAATTAAAATCAATTGTGTCAGGCCACTGATGTGCTGCTTCAACTCAATAAGTTAAAATTAAATATGTGTCGCTAATTATACCTCTGATTCAAAATATAATTTACGTAATCTTAAGCTAATATGTCTTATTGAAGACAAAGAATGGTATTTCACGTATAACCATGTAAAGCAAGTTTTAAGTTATATTAATATCTGCAAGGCTGTCAAAATATACTTACGAAATTAGTGACTAAAGTGAAAAATGGAAAACACAATTTACATTTTAACTTGACATCAACGTGTACTCTACAGAATTCAGTGTTTTTCAATCACGATCCATTTATCACATTAGATAGAAGAAATTGCCACCGCCCGCGCCGTTTACAATGAATTAGTTATCAAGCAGATGGCACAAAACTGTAGGTACCTGCATCCCACTCTCCACACTGTATTTAAAACCACCACAATTAATTACTAACTCACTTATTTTGAATTTATTTTATTACGCACTTTTGTCACAAATAGGACAATAGACTACTAATGACCTTGATTTCTTTCTCACAGCTACGAGTGTGTAACTACATTTTGATATGCCTGAGAATGTTCTGCAATCAATTCTTTGACTTTGAATTTTGCAACTATTTCGATAGTTATGTATTTTTAAAATGGATTATTTTGCCCTTGGTTATACCATTATGTAATAGCGATATAAATATTGAATATCTAACTGTTTGTGTGAATAGAGTATTATTACATATATTGTATGGTATCCAGTAGGATACTGCTCAAAAAAATAGTATGTTCCTAGTCTACTATATCTATCACTGACATAAAACAGGTAAGGCCTGGTAGACTTATTGTAGTATCTTAGTCAAGTAATTAACATTGCCAACTGCGGCTACACCATGCCTGATATATGTATCAGGCAACGAACCGTTCGTGCGATACTGCAGTCTCTCGATGTTCGGAAAGCCAGTGGATCTGACGGCATCCCAGCTGTGGTTCTTAAAAAATGTGCAGCGGAGTTGTCTCCCACACTTACGCGCCTATACCGGACGTCTTACGTCGCAGGCATTGTGCCTGAGGCTTGGAAGGAAGCGAACGTTCAACCGATTCCCAAAAAGGGGGACCGTTCCGAGCCAAGCAACTATCGACCCATAGCTATCACCTCGGTGCTTTCTAAGGTGTTCGAGCGGATTATAAACACCCAAATTGTCCGCTACCTGGAAGATCAATCGTTGATCAATGATCGCCAATACGGCTTTCGGTCTAAACGATCAACGGGTGATCTTCTAGCGTTCGTCACGCACCTCTGGGGTGAGGCTATGGACAAGCACAGCGAGTCTTTGGCTATGTCAAGGCTGATAGCCAAAGAAAGCTTTCGACAGAGTCTGGCACCGGTCTCTTCTTTCCAAGCTTCCGGCCTATGGCTTGCCCCCTCAACTGTGCACCTGGATTGCAAGTTTCCTGCAGAAGCGTCGTATTCGGGTCCTTTGCGACGGTCGCGCTTCCAAATTTATGCAGGTCAATGCAGGAGTGCCTCAGGGTTCTGTCTTATCCCCTACGCTCTTTCTTCTGCATATCAATGATATGTTGAATCTCGGCAACATACATTGTTATGCGGACGACAGTACCGTGCATGGGCGATATCTCGGACATCCTGGGGCCAAACAGGCTGAGGTTGAGGGGAAAAGGCAGAATCTTGTCGTTGAACTTGACCGGACCTTGGACCGCATCTACGAATGGGGTGCCAAGAACTTGGTCGAGTTCAATGCCAAGAAGACCCAGGCATGCGCGTTCTCAACAAAAAAGTCTCCGTTCCTTCCCCTCCCTTCTCTGAAGAACACTCCACTGGTGATACGTGACAGTCTCTCCATCTTAGGTATGGATCTTTGCCGCTCCCTTAACCAGAAAACCTATATCGAGAGCGTCATTAAGCAAGCTTCGCGAAAACTCGGAGTTCTGAACAGGGTGAGGCGGTTCTTCACGCCTGGGCAACTGTGCCTATTGTATAAGGCACAAGTGCGCCCTTGCGTGGAGTACTATTCTCATCTTTGGGATGGCTCCGCGCAGTACTTGCTGGACGCTCTCGACCGGTTACAGCGGCGGGCTGTCCGTATCATCGGAGATCCAGAGGTCACGAGTTCACTGGAACCTCTGCAACTCCGTAGAGACATTGCCTCATTGGCATGTTTCTACAGAATATACCACGGGGAGTGCTCTGAAGAGTTATTCCACCTTATCCCGCCCTCCCCTTTCCTATCCAGAACAACGCGTGCTGGGCTCAGATGCCATCCTTACACGGTAGAGTCGATTAGAGCGCGTACCAAAAAGTTTGGGTCCTCATATCTCTGCCGAACGACCAAGGCATGGAATTCTCTGCCAAGGCACGTGTTTCCTTCTTCCTTCAATCCTGGGTTCTTTAAGCGGGGCGTGAAAAAGCATCTTCTCAGGCCGTCAAAGTAGAGACCTCAACATCGCCTCGGCTACTGTGGGGGCGATGTGGAGGCCACTGCTCTTAGACCACACGACTGCTTACCATCAGGTGGAGTGTGGTCATTTTGACGAGCAAAATAAAAAAAAAAATAAAAAAAAAAAAAAAAATTTCACAATCTAGCTTGCGAATGATTATTTTCGACTTTATTACACCAGTTTCAAATAAAATGGATAACATGTCAATGCTAAAAAGAAGATATAAAATTCTATGAAATTATAAATTGTTACAACTTGTTATCCAAATGAAAAAATAAGATCAAAGAGAGAAAGTTGATTCTATCAGAACGCTTAATGAGGGCGACCCATTAAAGACTGCATCTGACACGTTGTTCCCGGGTGGCGGTAGTCTTGACCGACATGTTTGAGTAGTAACTCGTGTACTAATATTTTTGTGTCAACGGTTCAGAGAGGAAACCATTACTAAACTGTCAATGACTACACGCTACATAAAAATGCGTAGAGGAAAATGTTTGTTTGTAAATATATATTTTAGGAGGATTTAGAGTTTGTGGCGCCGGTTGTGAATATAGCTGCTATGCATGGGGTCTCGAGTTCAATTTCAGGGTCAGGCGAACTGTTATTGGGATTTTCTGTCAAGAAATTCTATGTAGCAACACGTGCCCGGTGTACGGCAATGAGCTAGCCTTCCCTTTATTATGTGGGACTGAAAACCATAATTGGTGGTGGCGTGAGATTATGTATGTCAGTTATTTTTTGTTTAAATAATGCAGGTATGTCGATTCCAAGTTTGCATGACGTTACGCTAATACGGTATTGGCCAAAATACACACATGATCAATTTGCAAAAAAGCGATTCATTATAGAATGTTACTGGCATATATTAAAGCGGATAGTGAAAACTGACCGTGCAAGAAATTACCGTATTTTAATCGTAGCGTTGATTTTAAAATATAGATAATTGTTTCTTATCAGGTAACTTTAAAATAACATTGCAAAAAAAGGTACCCAAAATTATTTTCTAGTATTTAAAAAAAAACTAGTAGGTAAATAAAAATTATTGCATCTTGTTATCTCTTCTCTAACTGCTCTAAAACATGTCTTTATAAATTGGAGGTGGCACCGCGCGCCACTTCTTAGCAATTTTTTTTTGCAAATCCGCGAATTTCGTAACAGTAATGAGGTCGCGTAGCTTTTAACCGTCGCGGCAATAGATCGTAGTTATATAATAGTTGGACAGATTTATGTAAACAACGATACAGGAAAACATACGCAACACAGTAACACAGTCACGAACCACGTGGGACATTTATTTTGCGCTTTTGTTAATGGATTTGAGCTCGTTTCCCTAGGTAGTGAGAATGAGAGCCTAGATATAAGTCCTTGAAATGTCACTGCCGTCGAACTAATGACAATGTTTACTGCAATATGAGGAAAACAATAATAAAAAAAACATGTACAAAATAAAGAAGTATTTACAAAATATCGTGTAAATATGTGTTTGAAGCATAAAAAACTGTCTCTGTTGTGCGAAATCTTTTTTTGGATCTTGTCGCTCCTCATGAAGGGGCATCAAATTTGTAAGCCTTCGTGGTGTGGTCAGATCATGTGATCTGACCACACCACAAAGGCACCATCTCTTGCTTTTACCTCTACGAAATATACGTATATTTCGTACAGGAGAAACCGAGAGATTACAGCTTTTATAAACTGCAATTTTCACAAGCGTTTTTGCTTCTATCACCATAAATTATAATATAATAGGTAATCTGAAGTATATTGTTTTCAGATATATGTAGTAGAAATGCTTTGTGTAATGTATATGTATATTTGTTTAAGCTAAGTTGTGTATCTGTATCACGTATTATGGATATTCGAAGAAACAAGCAAAAATATCTACTTCTAGGTTTACTTATTATTTCTACGTCACTAATCTGTAAAAGGCTTATATTACATAGGATATATGTCAATTATGAATGCAATATTTGGGGATCTCATATACAACGCAACCATAACTTCAATGCGGCGACCAGCATATAGCGGCTAATAAAGTTTTTTGGTTTGGATTGCCTGATCTAATGACCGAAAATAGGTACTAGATTTCAGATGAAAACATAATGTTAGTATGTTTGCATCTGGAATCCAGTATGGTATAGCTTCAATGTCATGGTAGCGTTAACCATGAGACCATTAATAACTTAAAGAAAATATATGCGTCTTACCTTCCTTTTCCGTCACTTCGATTGAGTACTGAGACTACTTTACTTCTGGGATGTTTCTTCTTGGGTCGAACCTTAATCTTGTGTTTTGCTGCCGACGCGTCGAGGAGCTCTCCCTTGATATCCAGACTGTGGTCGATCCGAGATTTCCTGGGGTAGGGTGCGAATGTTAAATGGATAATGCGGTCGTTAGTCTACATACTAAGGGGCAACACTTATGAAAGATCATGTTCTGTAGCGTTTATGTTGTGCTTTGTTCAGCTTAAATAAAAAAACGGGAAAAATTGTAGTGTATCATCTTTGTTTAGCATCTTAATCTTATCATTGACAACTTTTATGATATCATAGATTTTATTAGTCGTATCGTTATATAATGTAGACAAAGAATAAACCTCTACACTCCATTACGCTATTATTACGTCCAAAAACCCCATCTAGGTTAGAACCCTAAAAAAATAATACTACATACGTGTCATACGTATGTGTCGTTCATACGTGTTGTCTTTTCGAACTTCACATATGGCATGACGTATATATAATATATGATAAAGAGAGCAATGGTCATTGTCATAATATTATTGCAAGGCAAAATCGACCATGTTGTTTCATGACGTTCAAATGAACTTCAACCGTAGGGTGGTAGACCATATTTGTGACCGACTGTACATCTAGAAATTAAATACCTATTCATAATGAATTAAATACCGATGGTCATAAGTCAATACTAAATGTATTGTTTGTGTAACAATAATATTGTAATAACGTACTACAAAAGTTGCGGTTAATAATATCACCTACGTAATATTGGTGAGTTTAAGAATATAACTCCTGCGCCGTAGTAATTTGTAGTCAGTAAACGTCTTACGTATAGCTCTCTTGTATATTGTAACATAGTTTTCTTGTTGAATTTCTATTATAGTCTCCCTTAATGGTAAATGGCCGTAAGGTTTCTTATCACATTCATAGTAGGTACGTAGCAGTAGGCCTTACCACTGCCATGTTACAAATGTGATACTTGGCTGCAAATTTCAGCATAGTGATGCTACTTCCTCACTCGGGTTTATCCAGGTTTAAGTGGTGATCGCACTGTGCTAGCATTGTTATCTATTTCTCTTCAGATGTTTGGGCCTTATGTTAGATTCAATACAAATTATTCGTATCACATACGTAACTTTAAAAAGTATAGTGTACTGCGATACTTAAAAAAAAAGTATTGTAATTTCGAAATTACTGCAGCATAGAGAACAAAATAAGATTTTTACCTTAAAGTTCCATTGATGGCTAATAAGTTACATATTATTAATAGAGATTCCAAATTTGGCATGTCACACTATAACCACTAATAACCATTTTTCGGACATTACGAAATTTCTTTGGAATACGATGAAAATCACTTTCAGATTTGTGCAAAATATAGTTTTTTAATAAAACCAGAGGCTTTGATCCTTCAAATGGCACCTCTTGCCCTAATACTTCTATTCTAAAAGTTACAATGACCTTATCAAATATACATGCGCTTGCTACCAGAGCAGCCATTCATCAAAATAGTGCAGAAAAATGCACATTCTGTCCTGATTTGTAATAATGGGGTGCAAGTGTCCATTGAAGCGGAGCAAGAAGCGAAGAAACGGAGAAATATTAACCAATAGGATTGCATGAAATCTACGCTCCGCTCTAGTATGCAATCTTATTAGTTAATATTTCTCCGTTTCTTCGCTACCAAGTCTCGCTCCGCTTCAATGGACAGGCAGCCTGAAGCAGCTACAACTGTATTGCTTTGAACTTTTCGCAATTTAATAAATAAATGAACTCTACCAGCTTACGTCTAACATGGATCTCTACTAGGTTCCTATAAACAATTATTTTCTATTTACTAATTTTAACGGGCTTCTATTTTACGTACTGCCGATGGTCATCTTAAATTGTATGGCCATTCATGACTAATACTTCAAAATATTTCTTGATAAAGTTTTCATCTTTGTAAGTTGCTGAAAAAATTACGTGTTTACGTTCATATGGTTCTGAGAATAATATCACCGTGTGTATTTTATCTGATTCACATTGTTGCTCATCAACATGAGAAAATCTTTCAGAACAGTAATGGTTGAGAAAAATTCGCCACATACGCCAAATGGTTTTTATAAAAATTCTTTTGTTTATCTTACATCTACATATGAATACTTATATAGCTAAAACATATATGTATAGTCGTAAATGTTGGTAATAACGTAAGTACTGCATAAAGGATAAAGTATTTAATTCTTAAAACACATTTATAGATGTTTAAATTTATATTTTGGAAACCTACTGTACATTGTGTATTTCAGCAGAGTTTTAAGAGGTCCACATATTGATATTTTTAAATCCCAATATTATATGGTTGATCCAAGGACATAAAAGGGTAAATTCTCTTATGCAGTATTCAGTATAATCTCCACAAAGATCAAGTGTATTCTCATCAGTAGTGTCGAAACGAGACACGTGCTACTATAACTTTATCATCTTATCGTTGACACACTTTAACAAGTCATCTAATGAATTTGGGGCTCATTTTTATCTAACTCTTTATTAAACCTTAGGTTGCAGGATATCGCACAGAAGTAAGTAATGCTTTTAAAAACACAGATTTATATTTATAGTAGATTGCATGAAAATATTAAAAAAAGCCGACCTAAAGTTAAAAGGGTATGACTTCATATATAAACTTTTGTTTAAAGAAATGTTAAAATGCCTTTTACTCCTGAACTATATGCTAATGTATTAATAAATTTCACAACACTATAGCGTCTATCTCTGGCATATACATGCTCAAGAAAATAACAATAGAAGATCGTTCACCTGCTATGATTACAAAATAAATACTTTTTTTTAATTTTTTTTTATCGTGCTCGTCAAAATGACCACACTCCACCTGATGGTAAGCAGTCGTGTGGTCTAAGAGCAGTGGCCTCCACACCGCCCTCATAGTAGCCGAGGCGATGTTGAGGTCTCTACTTTGACGGCCTGAGAAGGTGCTTTTTCACGCCCCGCTTAAAGGACCCAGGATTGAAGGAATAAGGAAACACGTGCCTTGGCAGAGAATTCCATGCCTTGGTCGTTCGGCAGAGGTATGAGGACCCAAACTTTTTGGTACACGCTCTAATCGATTCTACCGTGTAAGGATGGCATCTGAGCCCAGCACGCGTTGTTCTGGATAGGAAAGGGGAGGGCGGGATAAGGTGGAATAACTCTTCAGAGCACTCCCCGTGGTACATTCTGTAGAAATATGCCAATGAGGCAATGTCCCTACGGAGTTGCAGAGGTTCCAGTGAACTCGTGACCTCTGGATCTCCGATAATACGGACAGCCCGCCGCTGTAACCGGTCGAGAGCGTCCAGCAAGTACTGCGCGGAGCCATCCCAAAGATGAAAACAGTACTCCACGCAAGGGCGCACTTGTGCCTTATACAATAGGCACAGTTGCCCAGGCGCGAAGAACCGCCTCACCCTGTTCAGAACTCCGAGTTTTCGCGTACTAAAATTATAGCAGTTTAACGGCCTTCCATCATAAAAATTCATTAGTGATTGATAGGAATTTTGTGATGAAAAATACTAACAATAGATTCATATAAATTATATCGGTTTGTGACAAGGCCGTGACGTAGTGTCTCGACAAAAGATGGCTGCTGTGGTTAAAACTGTCGATGTCTCGTGGTGACGCCAAGGAGTGATGGGACACTTCACTGTCAAGGCTCAGGTAGCAGAAAACAAAGCATGTGAGCTTTGATTGATGACTGTCCGTGTGCTTCTAGTATTTCTTGGCGAATAGTGAAAATACGCAAAAGAGATTAAAACATTACAGCTGATAAATTTCTTGACATTGTCAGTAGAAAAGTTTCCTAGAAAATAAAAGAGTAGACAAAATCTCTCAAACTAAAATTATATTCTCATGTCTTACTATAACTAGACTGGACAGTTGGCGCACCGACGAGCGGTGGTCTTGTCAACTATTGACGTAACGTTAACCATTACCATACAAAACAAAAGCTGATGTGTGATCAGGAGACACTTGCAATTGATTGAAACATTGTTGCTTTGAGAGCAATCCCACATCATCAAATTTTTGAACCAACTGCAGTCGTGAATAACAAACATAGCTTGTATGGCATTGCTTGCATTTTACCATATTATTTTAGATCTAATTAGGTTTTGGCTTCGATAGTTTTCTTTCTCAATTTATTCTTGTTCGCTATAATAAATGTTTGCTGTTCGCCTTTAACTAGACCAGATCCAATTTTACGTTTAACTTATTGTCAATTTAATCTCCATCCCGATGAAAGTGCCGCGTTGTCATTAATTTCCCCGAATATCTAAAATCATAGCTGAGCAGACTAGATTTATTAAAATTGAGACGCAATGACATAGTTGAATTAGATGGACGCTTCGTGACGGACATTGATCCGAAGCTATTTATACTGATCTCTTTGAGGGTCGTAGTGCTAATGACTTTATTTGTTAATTGTAATTACAACAACTCTTTCTAGACGCTGTTCTATGTTTGTAGTAATTGTACACTAACAGATTGAAAACAAGTGATTTTTATTTGAGAATGCGAGTAATGTGTTTATGTCTAGCATCACAGAAGTACACATTCTCGTGACATTGAGATTACTAGCATTTCAAATAATTACTTAGTAAAATGTCACATGCCATTTTGTAACTTAAATGTTTGCGAAGCTGGTTCATACTAGATAGGTCACAAGCTATCTAGTATGAACCAACTTTTAAAATTCACTGTCGTTTAATCCTGGTTGAAACGTCAAGCACCTAAAGTTTAACATTATGCATGATCGCGCTAATTCCTGTTACGAATTATTTATATGCAATTTTAAAGTTCATAAATCAGTCCTGGTAGATACATGTCAGAATATATCTGAAGTTGTAAGCATCACGTGATTTACAGTAACGTAATTTACAAGCGTTCATTGTAACAATTACATTACCAAGTCATTGCCCCGAGATACGTAAGGAAAAAAACAGAATTCTTGACAAAACGAGGGAATTATTTGGCAAAATAAGTAAAATTTTATAACGTTAATGATCGGCGTTTTTGCTTACATCGTTGCAATAATCCCAAATACCTACGAAACAAAGACTAATATTTTATCTGATATAAATCATTGTAGAAACTATTTTGATCGTTTGCATATTTATATAAAGGCAAACTGGTGGTGGGAGATATTGGCATGGTAGGCATATCATAAACTAACTGACCCGCGCAACTTCGTCTGCTTCACATAGAATAATTCCTCGTTTTTGCAATATTTTTCATTGATGCTTCGCTCCTATTGATAGTAGCTTGATGGTGTATAGACCCCCCGATAAATGGGCTATCCAACACAAAGAATTTTTGAATTCGAACCAGTAGTTTCTGAGATTAGCGCGTTCAACCAAACAAACAAATAAACAAACAAACAAACTCTTTAGCTTTATAATCTACTAGCTTTTGCCCGCGGCTTCGCTCGCGTTAATTTAGAATTTGACAATCAATTCAGGTTGTACTCTGCTTGTAATAATATAAATCAATCATGATTCGAAAGACACGTGGCGCCATCTATTACCATAAGAACGTTATTATTGTTTTCCTTGGGAACAGTAATTTTTTTTGGGTGGACAGCCTATGTCCGCTTCTGTACACCTGTCAACGTATATGCAAAATTTCAGGATGATCGGTTCAGTGATTTAGGCGTGAAAAGGTAACAAACAAACAAACAATCTCATTTTTGCTTTTATAATATTAGTTAGGATTAGGATACTATAATATTATAAAGCTGAAGAGTTTGTTTGTTTGTTTGTTTGAACGCGCTAATCTCAGGATCTACTGGTTCGATTTGAAAAATTCTTTTAGTGTTGGATAGCCTATTTATCGAGGAAGGCTATATAACATCACGATACGACCCACGGGGTAGCGCAGTAACGATAAACGCGGGTGAAACCGCGGGAACATCTAGTATTAGTAATTATATTAAGTTTGCAGTTTATTTAAGACTATAATATGCACTACCTGTTTTTGAAATAATTTTTGTATTTTATAATATATCGGATTTATAAAATTATTTTCTGATGACTAAGGTTTATAAATTAAGGTTGGTTTACAGTTATGTGGATTAGACGCCGTGCAATAAAATAATTTTCAATAGTTAACAGTTCTTTTGAATAGCACTAAGATATTTTTGTCCCTGTAATTTAGTTATTTACAAAACGTCTATAAATATTGGCCCTAGGTATTACGAAAGAAATTTTACTAAATATTTACTCCTAGGAAAATTTAAAGTATCTACTGCTTTAATTCGTAGAACATACTGGGTTAAAACAATATCCTTATGAATGAACAACTGGCGACAAAAATGTCTTTGGAGTACCATCCAATGTGGTCACAAGAACATTTACACTCGAAACAACTATTTGGCAGTTTTTGTGTTTTGGTGACACATATATTCGTGCCGTACAAGAACCGAATCCATAACACTCGACGCGACGTACAGATGAGTTGACCACGTAAACCATTGCGGCACGAAACCGTGCAGTTCAAACCTAAAAATATTCTTTTCATGATTTAGATTACATACTGGACTGAGGATGGGTCTGATGGGATTGGCATATCCAAACCCTGAAGACTCCTTCAGGCTTCTCCCTCTGAATTGTATACTGCGGCTAATGCAGTGCATTCATAAGGAGATAGCTAAGGGTTAAATCTTGTGGCCGACACAAAAGATCCCACTGGGTCGAAGTGTCGCCGGTCTGCACTGACTGGCCCCCACACATAAGATAGATTACATACACTTTTTTTTTTATTTAGAAGAGAATTCAGTGTTTATTGTTTGAAACCACAATATAAAATAATTTTTTGTGTAATATTAATCTTTATATACTCGTACATTACTCAAGTAGTCTTTGATGTCATAAAAGTACCCTGATTTGTAATAGTAAATAATGAAGTAAGTACTAATATGTTCTTCTTTATTCCTTCTTCCTCTTAGAAATATAGCCATTAGTAAGGCCCGATGGCAGTACATCTTAAGTTGGCGCGTGCTATTTTGGTCTACCATTCTGGCCCAGAAACGAATGACGTCAATGACATCGATACTAACGGGGTTAACGAAACTGTAAGTATACAACCTGCCCTTAATACTAATGGACGTTTTTGTATTTAGAAAAACTTTGATTGACAACTACGTCTCGTCATAGAGAAAGGTAATGATCTACTCATGCGCAAGGTAAGACTAGGAAATTAATAATCTACCAAATATATAGCTACTTATGGACAAAGTGTTGTAAAAAATTTACATTCATATAATGGTTGCACATATTTACGAAAACCTAGCCTTTTAATACTCACTGATCTATACTTATTTGCGAAGATATAGAAAATGTATGATTAATTTTTTTCTAGTTGATTCTAATCAGTCAGTTGAGTAGTCAGCTCTGACTACATACCTTTCTTAAAATATACATACATACATACATAGATTCACGCCTGTTTCCCAGAGGGGTAGGCAAAGACTACGGATTTCCATTTACTACGATCCTGACACACTTCTCTAAAATATAACTTGTAATATATTCTGATATTAAATCTTATTTGAATCAGGAAAAGGAAACACTAATGGCGAAATAGTATATCTATTGATAATATTTATGTAATCTATAAATGCTAGTATATTATCTTCATTCATGTGAATGCTAATCTTATTATACACAATGCATTTAATGCTGTTAAGCAGATTACTTTATATTTGTAAAGAACGTCAGTTTTCAATTTATTTTGAATTCTATCCTCATTCATTGTATTTTTTTCTTAATTTATTATAATGGATTTTGTACAAAATAATAACAATGTCAATCCCATACAACATTCTAAAAAGAACTACTACAATAATAGGCTAACCTTAATAGCTTTTAATCACTATTACTTAAATGAATAATAGAAAAGTTAAATGTATAATATTCTAGCTGTATCAGAGTTTGGTTTATCTCGAATACTATGAAAGATACCGACATTATTTAAATTTTATTTATTGATAAATTGGGCTCCATTCATTGTATTACATCGTCTGCTTCCTAAGCAAGTAGTTGTTTTCAATAAACTTAGTTAACTAATGTCGTGTTAAAGCACTTACATATTATATCCTCTGCATCATGCTGAGCAATCGGTCCTTGTGAATATATAGATCAAATATCTCTTAGGAATCAATAAGATGGTATAGTACTTCGATCGTACTAAAAAGCTGTAAGAGATTCCTTCATATTCTTTTGATAATAAAATAACGTATAAAGTCCTAATTAGCTGTTGTTTTAACTTCTACTAATAGCTGTTTTTCTCTTCTCTCCTATTGTTGCTTTAGAGGAAATGCGAGAATCAATACATTTAAAGATTTTTTTTCTAATTACTTCATTGCTGTCGAGTTGAGTCGGATCGAAATATTAATGTGTGCAAAAGAAATAATCATAGCTCAGACTGATTATATCTATACAAAATCATCATCATTATCTCGTATTCCTCCGTTTCCTCCCCAATTAAATAGATGTTGATACATTTCTTAAACAATAAAAGAAAGGTTTTGTTTGTATCTACCTTTATTTTATTAGTTTCCTTAAATTTGTTTGCTGGATGTCTCAATAGAACAGTATAATCGAATTATTTTAATCCTTACTCATATTATGAATGCAAAAATGAGTTTGTTTGTTTGTTACGTTTTCACGCCTTAACTACTCAACCGATCAACATGAAATTTTGCATACACGTTGTCAGGGGTACAGAATAGGACATAGGGTACCTTTCATCCAGAAAAAAGAACTGTTGCAAACCTAACCTAACCTAACCTACATTTACGCGAGTGAAGCCGCGGGTGAAAACTAGTAATATAATAAAAACGAAAAACATAGAAACATACCAGTGGAAGATAATGGGTTAATCTTAGCTTAAAATATATTTTCTCTGATATCATTATTCAGGGAGAAAACAAACGATTAAGTTTTTATGGATTATACGCTGTTCGCATTAGTTCTTAACATATTTTAGAACCGAAATAACCAAAACTGAAAGTAAAATATTACGCTTTGTGTATATTAAGACAGTTAACTAGAGAAATGGCAAAGGTACATTACTAAGAAATGTACCGAGCAACTATTTGATATGGCACTATAAATGTAAGTGGTATGGCTATATGTTACCTGGACGTGTCTGTTTGGCCACTTGCCAGAACGACCAAATGCTTCGGCTTATTGCTTGCCTGCGGCTTTGTCTGGGGTTTTTCCTATATACTTATTATATATTACTATACTATACTTATTATATATATTACTCTCAAAATTTCATATTTTGAATTTTATTGCAGTTTCAGGAATTTGTACTCGATGATATATAGTGGTATTTTTATGACTTTTATATATTAGGATTTCCAAACGGCTTGAATGGTTTATATTGCGTCAAAATGTTCTTTTCTCAGTTAATGATCGTGAACAGAATTTACGTCAAATATTAAAATATTGGATAGTATTGAATAAATGATTATTCAGGTATGCTTTTCTCGCTCCTTTTGAAATAAATAACAATAATAAATATGGCCTATATATATATTATTGTTGTTAAATCCAAAGAGTTTGTAAATTGTCCCACACCTAGTCACGGACCTCTACTTAGTATGATTGAGGTAAGACCATAGTCTAAATTAGATAAGACTTTTAAGATTTAATCTTTAAGACTATATAGATACGTATGGATAAAATCCAAAAGATTTCTAATAATTGTTTCAAATTATATTGTAGTAACTATGACTCATAGTGACTCATTCCTAGATAAATATTCTGTAACACTTGAAAGTCAAACATAAATATTAGTGAGCAAACGTGATCATGACTCCAATGTGTGATTCCATGACAGCTAAAAATGTTCGCTGAATCATTTCAATAAAAAAAATATTTATTCTGTAGTTAATCGTTATTACTCACTTTATATTACTGCATATTAAAAATACGTATATAGAACTGAGTCTCAAAGAATTTATAATTATAATGTAGTATAATTTTTGCTATTATTTTGAATCACCAGTAACAATTTGATTATTTAGTCCCTTTGTAAGCAGTTCCAATCAACTTTAGTAAAAAGTTGATTTATTATCAAATTTAAAGCTCAATAGAGCAAAGATAAGGAATACTTGAAGAGAATAACTATTATAAGATCACATATTTAATTAAGTAAACTTATCGTGTTTCAGTACAACAATATAAATTAGTTGATGAACGTTTTAAAACCCGGACTAATGTTCACTGTTTAGACCTTAATCTATAGTTACAGATTCTGATAGGGTTGTAAGTAACGACCATTTACCATCAAGTGAGCGATATAATACATACACATAGTTTGATAGTATTTCGGTAGCACATGCGATAAACCACGTAGTAGCTAGTCGTGTGCAACACTTACCTACATTATAATCGATGATGCAACATATATAAAGTACGGCAAACATTGAAATTGGTAAGCAATACAAATTATATAATATAAATAAAACTGATAAACAAATAAGCTAGTGAACTAAATTATATGACCTTGACAATATATTTACAAACATGATACCTACCTACCTAAAAGGCAAAGCTTGAATTGAAAAGAAACTCAAAAAGTTTTATTACCTTTATTACATAAGTTTCTAAATGATACACAAACGTTCTAACATTAAATAATATATGAATATAAAGCCAATGCTGGCGTAATGATACAATAGTTATCACAATACAAGTTATGTGTCGATCACAACATAAAATGATAAATACAACATATATAACGATATATTGCAAGCGAGATTATATACAATATGGCATGAGTCCACTCTTCTGTCTTCGACTACACTCAATGATAGTACATTTTGTAGGTTGGAACGCTAAACACATAGTCCAGAAATGGACCTCTGGTTTTGTAGAAATGATTCTCGTAACAATAAACACGGCCTCTGTACCTGCATCAATAATGTTTTTTTATTATGTCATCAGCGGTGATTGTGATTGGGGTAAATAGAGGTAAATACTCATAAAAAATATGGTTGAATTAAAGGGAAGATATGTAATAGTAATTACATTAGTGAATATGGAAGGCTGTAGCATAATTTAAAAGCTAGAAATTATAGTAATGGTCAGAATGTATACAGCAGATGATTGTTATAATTATGAAAATATGATTTCGATATTATATGGTTGCGGGTGAAGCAGTTAAATTTTAAGTTTATTTGTCTGATACATTGTATTTAAAAGTAAAATATTGTTTAAGAAATTATACAGAAATGGCCAATTAGGATAACAAACGCCGTGTGCAAGCACCCGTCCTGTTTAATTCCGGCGAATGTTATACACACGTGGTGAAATGATAATGGTGATTAACGATCAAAAGAAAGTGAGAGATGAAAAAACAAACGTGTAAATTGAGATATATTATAGTGGTGCGTTGCGCAAAGACGGTGCAATGAACCCGTTGCTAAAATTACACAGTATCGAAGTCACAGGGAATGCTGGACGCATCGAAGCTATTAAAATGCATTCTTGACATTTATACTCCTTCCGCCACACATTCCCACTGGCGAATATGATACTGCCACTTCGAGCTGTCAGATTTGGTTTGTTATTTTGCATGTGTGAAGTTTGTGAGTATCTTGTTACTTGAATGTTACAGCTGTTAATGTTTACAACACTGTCTTTTCGTGTTTTGATATGTGTATGCATTCAATACTGAGTTAATCCTTACATTTGATGTATTTTGGGATAAAAGTACAGTCAAGACTGTGTATGTATATGTTACTATGGTAATAAAACATTGTAGAAAGTGATTATGTAAACATAAATGAATATTAGAATCAATTTTATCTAATCAGTTTTAGATAATAGGTTACCAAATTTAATCAGTCTTCAGTTAAGAAAGTATTACATTTTCCAGCTATATTTAATTGGAAGTGTACGTGTACTATAAATAAAATTAGTGCATGAAAAAACTATTTTACAAAATATTATTCTGGTAACCAGTTTAGCGGGGATAACGATCAGTTTCACATCGCGCTCATGTCCGTACCGTTTATTTATGAAATACATCAATGAGGGCACAGTTGTGCAAAGCTCATGCTAATAATAAACATGTACTCACTTTGATCCGAGAGCTGTCTTGGAGTCAAGTACTTCTACAATGTCACCGGCCTTTAAGGACACTTCGTCATCAGCAGCAGCTAAGTAATCAGCTGATGCTACCACAACATCTTCTACCTGCAACAAAAGAAAAACAACGTCAGAAATGGTTTTGATATTTCTTCCTTATAAGTAGAGTATTTTCGTTATAAATTACCTTAGGCGGACTTCTACTACAACTAGATCTCGATCTATCGGAGCTCGCTATAGATCGTGTAGAATATCGTTTATAACTTGGCGTCGTATCCAAGCTACTCATGCGACTTCTAGTGTTTTCCCTTTCTAATAATACACCACTGTGTCTGCGTGACCAACCACCGTATTTAGTAATTCTTTGGTTATTACTAATATTACAGTATCCGGTAAATGATTGCAAATCTTCATCATTATCGTCAACTATAGGACAACTGTACATTGAAAAACGATGTGCTGTTGGTTGACTAAGGTTCAAAGCTGAAAATACGTGCATAGGTTCAAAATGTCTTATTCCATTTTCGTCAAGAACTGTATATGCTACTTCTCCGGTCAGGACAGAACGACTAGCTTCACGGGGAACGACTGCTTGTAATCCTTTTTTCATAATCAATAATGCGCCTTTGTGTTTTCTCCTTTGGAACAAAAAGTCTTCCATAGCTAAACTGTTTTCTGGGTCTAGCAAATTTAGTGGAACGTCTTTAGAAGTAAGTAAAGGAGATTCTTCAGGAACGATCATTAGCGCAGCACTTTCTCGTACTAAATCCCTTAGGTTAGGATCTGTACGAGCCAGCTCTGGATGAGTTTCCAGTTTGCGTATTGCCGAATTCAAGCTGGGTGTTTTGTCAGCTAGTTTGCGCATAACTGTCAATCTTTTTAAAATATTTAGACTTGTCGGATCAGCTGCTATTTTCTTCATACTATCTTCATCATTGATGACTGACATTAAGTTTGCTGCAACATCTCTCATACCAAGTATTTTTGCCAAACCAACTGATTGAATTATGAGTTCTTTGATATTGTCTTTATTATCATTCTGCAGCAGTGCTTCTAACTCTTTGCTACTGGCTTCTTGTACAGCAGACACAATAGCTTTCTGCAACGTTTCAGTTACTTCATGATCTGTTTTAATAAACGAAATTGATTCTGAAATGCGGCCTAAGACATGTTGAAGAAGACCTGTATCATTCTTGAATATATTTTTAAATGCTGGACCTAATATTTCATTTTCACAGCTCAAGAAATCACCGACTTTTTCAATTATATCTTCTTCTGTAAAGGAATGTTTGCGCAACGAGCTTTGGACAGCAATTTTGATCAATTCGACCTTTGCTTGAGATGAGTTTTCGAGTATTACTTCGCATAGAATTTCTTTATCTTCTTCTTTTTGTAGAGCATCAAACATGGCAGACACAAAATCTTCATCAATTGCCTTCCCTAAAATAGTATCGATGGATTTTAGAATCATTTGATATTTCTCCTTGCTGTTATTATTGTTGACTTCTTCAAATTGTTCAGCTGTCACTAACGCTGCCAATACTGCAGCAGCAATGGAATTTTTTACATGTTCTTGATGGGGAGTCTGGCCGTTCCCACCTGTGAAACCTGTATGTTCATTCATTTCCATTCGTTTTTTATTCACTTTTCCTTTTTTGTTCTCGTTTAGTGAAGCATTTTCTTTGCTATTTTCTCTTATTTCAGTTTTCAAATGAGCACTCATTGCAATGATTGAAGATATTACATCCATTAATTGATTTGCCACGTCATCCTTTAAACCAAAATCTGTTACAAAAGCTTTCAATGCCTCGGCATTTCTTGTTTCATTTAATACAACATTGATAGCAGGTAATTCAGCAGGCACTTGTCTACCAATAGACATACCGGCTTCCGAGAGCTGTCGTAACATATTCGTATCGATAGTTAGTTCACCTTTAGTAGATGTGGTATCATTTGGATTAGTTTTCACTTTTAAAAGTTTAAGCTCCTCAGGAGTAACGACGAAACTTTGAACTGAAAATTCAAGACCTTCTTCGCCTTCTGTGAGATCAGGTGCAATGAATTTCAACCCTTCCGGTGTCTGCACAATTTGTCCCGGTACAAATGTTACACCATTATCATCTGTTTCAATCACTCTTCCGGGTACAAATCTTGGGCCTTCTTCAGTATCGACTACTTGACCAGGAACAAACCTCGATCCTTCATCTTCTGTAGATATCACTTGACCAGGTATAAAAGTGGGGCCAGCCTTTGTTTCAATGATCTGACCTGGTACAAAACGTGGGCCATCAATTGTGTGTATCGTTTGACCGGGTACAAACTTCGGCCCTGATTTTGTATTAACAACCTGTCCAGGTACAAATTTAGGACCATCAGCTGTATCTACAACTTGTCCTGGTACGAATTGTTCTCCATTTTCCGTAAAAACTATTTGACCTGGGACAAAAATACCTTCAACCATCATACCTGGTACAAATCGAGACTCATTTGCTTCGTTCTTTACAAGTCTTCCAGGTACAACTTTAGGGCAACCTTCTTTTTTTGGTACTCTGGGACCTGGGAAAAATTCTATTCCTGTTTCTGTTTGTACCATATGACCAAACACATATAAAGACTCTTCAGAAAGAGAACAAGATCTTATATCAATCGGCAAACCAACTGGTGCACCTTCACTAAAAGTAATATCTTCAATAGATTTTGCAACAGAAAAATCAACGTGACCATCAGCTTGAACAATTGTTTTTCCTGGCAAGAATTTTTCTCCGCAGTCAGTGTGTACTATTTGACCTTCGATGAACTTGGGACCGTCAACAGTTTCTACAGTAGTTCCAGGAATAAACTCCAATTTATTATTATTTGTCGTTTTTGAGATACCAGGTACGAAGCAAGTTTCACCATCAATTGTCACTGTTTGTCCAGGTACAAATTTAAGTCCATTAGGTGTAGCAATAGTAGCACCTGGCACAAAATGTAATTCGTCATCTTGATGTACAACTTGACCAGGTACAAACTGCCACTCATTGTTAATCTTTGCATTTTGCCCGGGAGTGAAGGTGATGCTTCCATTTTCCGTAATTGTTTGACCAGGTATAAACTGCACACCTTCTGGTGTTTGTATGGTTTGACCTGGGACAAAGACATCTTCAGGCCCTGTATTTATTATTTTGCCAGATATAAATTTAAGACCTTCTTCAGATAAAACTGTTTGACCTTCTGTAAAGCGGTATGTGTCATCCTTGTTTTTAATTGTTTGCCCACAAACGAATTCTTCGCCATTTGATGTCTCTACCACTAGACCAGCTAGGAAGAACGGTTCATTAGTGTTTTCATTTGTTACAATATGGCCTGGTATTAATCCTGGGCCAGCGGGAGTATTTACGCTTAATCCAGGAACAAACACTGGACCAACGGGGGTGTCTACTGTTTGTCCAGGAACGAAAACAGGCCCTTGAGGCGTATTTATGAGTTGGCCGGGAATGAACTTCTTGGCTTTATTTATATCTAATGTAAGTCCAGGTATCTTAGCAACTTTTTCTCTTTTGCCTTTCTTAATATTTTTAATAATTTCAGGTAAATTTTCCACCGTAGGCAGCATGTCCATTTTATTACTTTCAACTAATTTTTCAATAATATCCGCAGTTTCAACTAAACGTTCCTCAGAAATTTCCTTCACGGCACTCAAGACTTTTTCAGCTGGGCGTGTTTTAATTGGTTTCAAAGGGTTAACACATGGCACTGTTTCTAAAGGAATAGACACTTCGCTAATATTTCGGTCAACTTCATATACTTCCGCCTCACAGTGATGTGGAGTTATATTTACTGGCGTTGGTAATTTAGTAGCTTTAGGAATTACATGATTGTCGGATATATCTTTTTCAAAAGTTTCACAATCCCACGTTTCAATGAGAGGATGCATTTGATCACGCCATTCACTGGCACACGTAATAATACTGGACTTTGAGCGCATATGATTCGCATCAAAGTTGTTATAGTTGAAAGCCTTGACATCGTGCTTTTCATGTCTAATTTCTTCCAACTTAGCTTTCTTAGCCTTCCGGTCAAGACGATGCTTTTCTTCTTCTAACTCTTGCACTTCAGCTAGCTTCTCCTTCTTTTCAAATATTTTTTTCATAGAAGATAGACCAGCCGCACGTTTCCTCTTTTTCTTTCTCTCTTCGAGTTCTTCGATTTCTCTTTGTTTTAAGACTTCAGCATTTGGTCCTTCACCTTCAAACATTTCTACATCTTCGGTAAAGTCCTTAAAGTCCATGGACACACTACGGCCGTGTTTTGTTTTAATTAGCACTGTATCAGAATCCTTCGCCAACATAACGTCCCTAACATCACCATCCCGCACTGCCGCTTCCATTTGAGCAGAAAATACCAAATTGCATTTTCGTTCTTGCACTGTATACACATAACGCTTGTCTTCGATCACTTGTTTACCTAATAGCATTTCCATAAGAATTTTCTGCGCATCCGTAGAGCCATCCAGTATAGGGAATATATATCTATAATCCGGCAGAATTTCGTGTTTTCTGTTACCGTAATTAATCTCAGGTGAGTAGTGGTGCGGCCCAAGTTCGCCGGAAACATTTGTTATTTTACATTTTGCCTTCGTAGAGCGGGCGGTGAGAAGAACTGGAATGTAATGATGAGAAGGCAGCCCATAAGATTTACCGGTGATTCTGCAGCATCGTTTCGCATCAGCCGGTGAGATAGGAGCAAGAAGCGGAAAGTAGTTGGGCTTAGGCAGCCCTCTACTGCGACCAGTGATTCTACAGAACGACATCTTGATTTATTTACGCAGTCATATTTGTTTATACAATATTTGGAAGACTGAGTTTATTTTTATTTAATAATTTACGATCGTTGGCGCGGGAATATCGCGTGCGCGGGTGGGCGCGTGTGCTCTGTGCGGACTGTGCAGGGCGACTAATGCCGCGACGCTTCGCTGTAGAGTTCTAAGCGCCCGCGCATCGATTCGCACCTTCGGCTCAGACGGTGTGCCGTATATTTGTTCCGGTTACGGGTTATTTATAAACAAAAGATGAATTTATTCTTAAAGCCAAAATATATGACACAGTTCCATGTTGAAAACAACGGAGCGGCAAATTTTGTGGTTTAACGCAAAACTGTTCGTTGCATTACAGCATCTTATTTTAGAAGATTTATTTGTCTTAACATCAGAGTTCGTCCTACGTGAAGTAATATGTAACTGTTATGTCACAGTGAAATTGTGCTCTCGTAAAAGTGAAGTAGGCTAATTATAAAATAAAATAATTTACCTTACGTTCGAAATGTCATTCGCACAAAAACACAATTAATGAACTAAAGCTCATTTGCTGTTCGTCTGGTTGTCATGGTTGGCGGTTAACCTCGCCGTCGTAACTGCTGTTATTTTTATTTTCAATCTAAACCGTGGACCTTCGCGGACGAATGCATGCGGACGCGGTCAAACATATGTTTATTTTTATTATAGAAATTATTAGAAAGTAGGACGTCAAAGGTGAAGTACAACATGTTAATGGATTTGATGTTTAAACATTCTTATTTACTTATTTATTTATTTGACTGTTGATAACAATTCGATTTATATAAAATACTGACTTAAAGCTGATAAGTATTGCAATAGCGACGTACTCGTTAAAGAGCCAAAGTCAGTTCAAATTATTAATTATATTTTAAACGTAAAATAATGCTACAATGTGCGGTACTTGTTCTGTACATACATAAGGTTTTTCACTTCCTGAGGTGTAAACATGCTGCTAAAACGTGGTACTGTTTTGTGCGTGTCGGTACGACCGTAACCATCATGAAATAGTTGATAATGGCGATAAAGGTTTATTGATTCCAGTGTTATTATACTGGGTAGGCTTGATTGTACCCCAGCAATGTCGATGTCCAGGTTACCGCTTATTGTCAAGTGGGACGCTAGCTTATAGTAGCAATTAAAATAATATACCTTCTTAGGAACAGCTTTAAACTATTAATTTGTAAATTTTGGGAAGGCCAGATATAATTAAAAATCTATTGTCCCGGGTTAAGAATATCCTAAGCCGACAAGCATGTATGTAAAATAAAATAAGAGTAAATTAAGAAAAATAAATACGTCAAGATCTCAGTAAATGGAATTCCATAGTCTCTGCCTACCCCACCTGGAAACAAGCGTAAGTCTATCTGACTATGTACGTATACGTAAAACTATTGTATTATATATTTATAATTTATCTTGCGTATGTATAGTCCCACGCAATGTAGGGATTATTCAAGTGTGAGACTTATCTTCGCAAAAGAGAAAGAGATTTATAATTCTCGATCCATTGTCTACAAAATAAAAGTTATACATGTTGTTTTTAAATCATAGGGATACCATACGTTCATTGTCACAGCTATTACCGTCATTATATATTTTCAGATGTTTGTTTTACTGATTAATAGATATTTTTACCAAGACAGTACTATTTCAAGAATAGAATCATATTTCGTAAGTAGGCTATAAACTGTTTAACCTCACCTTGGTATAAAAGCATAACACTTAGCTAATATCCTGTTCTCAATAGTTATTGGAAACATACGTTTTGGTACTCTCATCAAAGAGCCTAAATGTATTAAAGCAAAACAAACCGTCCAAAATGGCCGGACATACTACGAGCAATTCGAATGTGTAGAAAACTATTTCGGTAAAGACTTTACTTTTAAATTTCACCTGTCTTTATTCATGTGCGTTCAGGTTATATGTATTAGTAAAAATGAATCGGTATAAATGCGCTTACGTCACTCGAGTTAGCAAAACTAGTATTGCTAACGGCTCAAAATAGTTATCGATTTATCTGTGATATATACATATCTAAGATACAATACGTCACCTTATTGATACTTTGGTTGAGATGTTTAAACTTTTCGTATACTATTTCTGATGTTATAATATTATGTACACCTTTCCACTGTCGAGTTGGAAATTTGACTTGAGTAATGCAGGTAGATTTTCTAAGTATGTTTTTAATAATTATATTAAAAATGGCTTCATCAATCAAAACATATAAAAGAAAAGTCTTGACTCAGTCACTGACTGGTTCAATAACACCTAGCCTAAAACGTATGACTAAGACCACTGAAATCTTGCACAGAGATTTCCTTTGATATACACTAGGAATAAAGTTTTTTTAAAGGCCTGTCTTTTTAAGGAATACGTAGGATTTTCACTTGGGTCCGGCCGTTAGGGTCCCATTCTGGTACGCCCCCGGCCGGGACGCAACCACAGTGAAAAATTCGTTATTCCGCTACGCCCCCGGCCGAGACGCTCCCATCGTAAAACAACAGGAGAAGACACTTGAGCAAATAGTGTTGAAAACAAGTGTTTTTGAATTTAAATATTCTGTGCTGTGTGTATACTATCATATATTAGCTTTAGAATTAGTAAGATTAATTTTTAAGTATATTCTTTAAAACTATGTTTAAAAATGCAAACTACATTATATGAAGGTTAAGTTAAGGTTGCTAACTTGGCAACCAACATATTTTATATGTTGATTTCAAAGTTCGCAATCTTTAAAAGCAACCCATTCAGTGTTTCCGCACGGAAACAGTGAAAGTGTTGCTCACCCATTGCGTAGATTTCAAATTCAAAAACACTTGCTTTCAATAGTATTTGTTCAAGTGTCTTCTCCGGTTGTTTTACAATGGGAGCGTCTCGGTCGGAGGCTTAGCGGAATAACAAATTTTTCACTGTGGGTGCGTCACGGCCGGGGGCATACCGGAATGGTACCCTAACGGCCGGACCCTTTCACTGTATGCTAACTTTATTATTATATTACATACTATTATCTACTGAGGCTGGCAATTTGGTTTATAAGACGATATTAAAAAATGTCTTCGAAATTATTTGGAATTTCCCCGGGTGGGATAAGAAGCACTTAACACTAAACTTGACTGCACGCATGGCTTAAGTGGTCGTCTCGATACCGACACCGCGTCGAGTGTTGTAGGTTCGATCCTCACACGGGACAAAACATTTTGTGGTTCACAAATTCTTGTTCCGAGTCTGGGAGTTACTTGTGTCTGTTGTTTGTTTGTAAAGTCCCTCGCGTCACTATTATACCTAGTGCGGGAGTAGTCTTTATTACAAACAAAGTAATAGGTACTAAAGTCCATGTGGACGGGGTCGCGAACAAAAGCTAGTTTATAAAAATTATTGCTAATAACGTTGCGTGTATTCGTTATAAGATGCAAGATTAAAACTTTCACTGTTATAACCAATACCTTATTGCTGAGGATCCTCCCTTTGTGGGGGAAATAACAGTTTTACGAAATTTCAAACGGAGTAAGAAATGAAACTACGTGCTACGTGAAACGTCACGTAGCACGTAGTTTCATTTCTTACACCGTTTGAAATTTCTTAAAACTGTTATTGCCCACAAAGGAAGACAGACTAGTTATTATTAAATTGTAAATATTCAATTAATAAAAACAAAGTCGCGATTAAGGTCTGCAAGGCCAAGGTCAAAGTCTATATTTAAATATCACTACTTGAAACATTTACCTATTTATGTAAAATAATTAGAAACTAATTGCAATAAAATGCTAATAGTTTTATTTAATAAAAAGCAAAGGTCTGGTTCATTTTATTTAAAGTTTACTATGGTATTCCTTTGCTTGAAGCTCAAAGCTAACTCTAGCTTCATCTTAGCTTTCTGAATTTTCATTTTATTTATTAGAGACTTGTTGGCATCAAATCCACAAGCACCTTTGAATGTTTACATCAAAAGAACAAAATATAAGAACAGCCAAATCGATAATAACAATTCCTTATAGAGAACCATAACCATGTAGAGCTAATCATAATATTTCAATGTAAAATAAATAAAATGATGGCCCCAGAATTAAACAACGTGAAATACCTACATTTAAATCAGAATTTTAGGATAAAGAAAATAACATAATATTTTCTTTATTCTGTAATTCTGATTTAAATTTTCTGTAGTAAATTATTAACTAAATTATCTTGATCTTGTTACTTAGGCATGGCGTAGCAAAGCCCTGCATTATAAATAATAGCACCATATACCCGGTGGGTACGACCGTTAAACAGAGACAATAAATTATTTACATAGTTAAAAAGTCCGTAACAATATTCACTGTTAGGCACTATCAAAAATTTAATATATATTATTGATATATCATTGTAATAACTTGATAGTCGGCGTAGCATATATGGCCGCATGTGAACGAAACCATAGCGACTTTTAACTTGTTAGGACAACACCATCTATCGAGCGAGATGTTAAACTTGGATTTGCTTCGGCCATAATAAACACTTTTATGGCGGGCGGGCCGTAACCACGGCGGGGTCCCGATTGCATGTGAAAGCGATTCGCGCGGCCTCGCCGTCTATGGTTATGTCGAGGAACACCGTGGTAGGTTTATCATTTCCCCGGTGAGCCCGACATAACCTCCTCCGGTGCCCCGCGGAGACGTACGCGTCAAAGCATACCCCAAAGTAAAAAAAAAAATAATAAACACTTTTGGGTAGGGCACTTTACTTACACAAAAATAATTATTTTATATTATCTATATTTTAATTATTATCATATTATTTACGAGGTTATATTATCGTTGAATTCCAACATTAAAGGCAGGATTCATATTATCTACTAACTTATTATAGAAACTAGATGCAGATACTTTTAAACGCGTTGCACATTATAAGAATAGATTGCTTTTTCCCCTTTTAAAATCTATTTGTTAAGGAGGATTTAGATATAATTTATTACCTAGTAGTATCCAATAAGTACGATAAAAAGGGCAATTTAAATCCTAACGTGGGCGAACGCTCCAACCGTTTAGTAAATCGGGTCGCAAAACAATGTTGACAGAAAACTGATTACTGTACAATCCTATATAATTTCACACTTCATTCTGTGGCGGTGTTGACAAATCACTGACGATTAATCAGGGCTGATCTACAATAAATTGCCACTCACGGCATGTTCCCATTTCTATCAAATATTTTCTGCCTCATTTAATTGCGTGGGGAAACGATTTAGAATTTATCGGGTAATAATTTACTTGTTTAATTAGTATAGGCTTAAACCTCTCGTTCTTAGAGTATACCTAGTTGTTAACATGGTAAGTGGAATTCGATTTTTTTTGGATATAATATTATTAAACCAAACCCACCATCAAATATTTTTGTGCGGACATTGACGCTTAAGTAAGTTCATTCTCTCACCATTCAAGAACATAAATTAAAATACAGCTTGTTTTCTTATCAGGGTAATTTAAATTAGTAGCAGCGAAAGCTTAGTAAAGACTGTAGGTTTCCGACGCAGCAGGTCTCGAGTTCAGTCCCAAGGCACCTCTGACTTTTCAACGGTATGTGCGGATTATTTTGTTAACTATACATTATCGGTCGCTTTAAAGGTGAAGAAATACATTGTGATGAAACCTGGATGTCGGAGAGTTTCCGTATAGTTCTCAAAAATAATATGTGAAGTTTGCCAACATGCACTGGGCCAGCGTGGTAGACTATGGCCTAACCCAGAACCTGGCCTAACTTAGAAAAGACACGTACCCTGTACTTTGCATACAAGGCTGATATAATAATTATATTTCCTCCCTTAAAATTGGTTGCCCTCAGGTAAAGTGGCGTAGCTTTTGATCCGCGGTTAACTTGAATGGTCTGCCATAATAACAGTAGTAGGTTTGATACAAACCAATAAACTAATTAAACTTTTGTTAAAAGTGTGAATATCTGCTACAATGGTAACGTAATTATAAAATGGTTACCCTATAGGCTGTGGTATTAAATTTTCGACTACATTAAATTTAGTGGTGTTAATTTACAAGCTATAGAATGTGAACGTGAAGATAGCATGATCTTCTTACCAGTAAGATATTACTTGAATGAATACTAGATTATTAAATTTTTCAAACAAAATTCCAGGTTAAAGATATTTCTTAACGAATTCATCATTATCCTTTTGCCCTGGTCCCAATTTATTTAGGGGCGACATATCCTTCGGTTCCATACTTCTCTGTCACCCGTCATTTGATCATTTACCCCTTTCCCTTTCATATCCATCCTCAAACAGTCCATCCATTTTTTCCTTGGCACTTGCTTACCTACATACGTATCATGTTTTCGCATAACATGTCCATACCAAGCCAAACGATTTCCTTTCACCTTCTCGTCTATGGGCATCACTTTCAGACTACCTTCTTACGTGTTCATTCCTAATTCTGTCCATTTTCGTCATTTCTTAACGAATTACTAGAAAGATATACGAGTTGTATCAGCTTTTACTAGCATAATCTTAACAAGAAAACTATGTAGTCATTGTTAATACAAAGTTCACTAAGATTACAAATGTATTAACGATAACAAAAAAGAAAATGCAAAATATTACTGAGCCAGAACTCTTATATTTCTTTCTTATTCGTTATTTTTAAAAAGATGTAGTGCGTTTCAAATTAGTTTAGCTCGTAACAATGGAATTGGCAAGAATGTTGTACAATATATTAGTACTAACCAGCGCAAGAACCATGTATTGGGCACATTGCTACTAAGACTATGTTTACTCTCGTATGACCTAACTTTTGACGTAAAACCTTGAGTATATATGTATTATTTTTAGTATCGTGCAAATACATAAAGAAACATTGTATGAAAATCGGTCAGTTATAAGATCGTTCTATTCGGTGACGTTAACGCATACTGATATGACGAGTAAAAACATCTGTTAGGAAATAATATATGTGAAATGTTCATTTTATAACAATTTCTAGCTTTATATAGACGTCACAGAACAGCTCAATTTATATAAAATTAACTGAATCATATTAAAAAAGCGTTGTAGATTTCTAAACTAGTATTTACTTAATAAAAAGAGGCCACAGTTATATCTTTCTAAAACTTTATTAATAAAAATCATAATGTGAGATAATTTTAAAGATGATCCATGTTAGATTATACATTATACATAATATATTTGTTTAAAACATAAATACTTTTTGATTTCAAGCAAACGGATCAGATCTTGCATTTCTTACATTTACGCGAAGTCGAATAGATATATTAAGACAGTATTTAACGACTGCAGGACATAGTTGATTTACCCCAGTTGCTCTAGACGTGATATACAATACCGAAATTTAAAATTAAATGGCCATGTACTTTAATTGATATCATAAGCTTGGTCAACAATTTTGAGTTGATGACCCATTTTTACTAGTGATGTTTGTTGCGCGCTTAGGTCTGAGTTTTATCAGTTACAAAGTTGCGGGCAGAATAATAAAAATAGAATAAATCTTTTGCTTCAGATGTCTTGTCAAGATTTAAATCACTGTTCAGATAAGTATACAGTCGAAATATATGTCATGATCTTCTATGATAACGAGCATAATTATTTGTCTCTTTAATATTTAGTATATTTTATAAAGTTTCATTTTAAATCTCTACTGTATCATTGGCGTAATGACATACGTGTGAGGGCATCAAGAGGTCATTCGATTCCTAGGTATGTCGAAGCACTTTTTCCATAAGGCTGCAAAACTTTAAGTGCAAATACAAATACATATGTACAAGATGTGATGCATTTTTAGTAGGTAATTAAATATATAATGCCGGTTTCTACTCTATGTTTTATTAGTCTCTTCAGTGGTTTCCATGAATCTAACAAAATTTGCGTTACGTCGTAAAACCTAACAGGTATATAAATTCCTTTTAAAACAGTGTCATTATAAAATTAACTACTGCATCTGCTATTATTAACGCAATAAAATCATTCACAACGGCCAGGTTCGTTCGGTGTAAAGCCATTGATGTAAAATGAATTGCTTCGTGAAAGCTTCCATGTAAACGCTTTGATGATATCACCTTGGTGTCGGACACGTGAGGCTGAGACCTTAGTTTAACGTGAACGGAAATAAATTTGTCATCAGGACACGATATTGTTATGTGTGATGTGGTGTCGGCGAATATTTCGAGGTTTGCATGATAATTTTAAGTGATTGAAATTAAACTACTATATACGGATTTTATCGCGTTGTTTATTTGACACTTTATTACAAAATTTTTGAAAACTGTTACACTACTATTACTATTAAACTTTACAAATTTTTAAGCTAATTAAATTATTGAAACTATTTATACTATTACTATACTATTATACTATTTATATTTGTGTTTACACTTTCCCCGACGTTTCGGTTGCTTTTCAGCAGCCATGGTCACGGGGAGACTAAGATGGCAGTTGTCTCAATGTTCCAGTGTAGTTATTTCAAAGTACCCGAACATAATTTAATCATGGGTGTTTCTATTTACGCAGAATGAGCTCAAAGTATTATGAAGTCTAGCTGCGGTTTGCTTCTTTTTGGGTTTGACTATTTGAATGACTGGATCCCAAGCTGGTGGTACATTCCAACCATCTTCTCTATTGAAATTAGGATGTTTCTTGATTTCAATAGCCTCGCGAAGCAGCCTTGGTAGGAATCGGTGTTCTTTAGCGAGCATCTGTGGTTTGTCAAATCTAAGGTAGTGGTTGGTCCCCTGTTGCACATGTTCACACACAGCAGACTTCAACGAGCGTTTGTGTTTTATATCAGCTATGTGTTCTTTTATGCGGGTGCCTATGCTTCTCTTGGTTTGACCAATGTATGAAAGTCCGCAGTCACAATCTATTTTATAGACCCCTGCATCTTGTAAAGGTAATTGGCACTTGACGGATGGTAAAAACTGACTTATCTTCGTTGGCGGCTTGAAGTATGTGTTGATTGAAGCTCGCTTCAAGATGTAGCCAATCTTGTCAGTGACACCCTTTACATAAGGCAGTATGGCAGGCTGGCGTATATAGTAGTTAATTTCAATGAATAACATTCGCGTAAACAGAAGACAATACTATGTTAATTTTAAGTGAGTTTAATTTCCTTTTTTATTTATTTTTATACTAGCAAGGTGACAAATAAGCATATACCCGCCTAACAGTAAGCGGTTTCCGTAGACTACAACCACTTGCTGTACCAGAAGTATTGCTTACGAGCTATTGCCTCCGAGAAAAGTTTGTATTTTATGTGGATATACATCAACATTGTTTGGTAGCTGCACGTATGATATTTTATTGACTTCGCAGACGGGCTAGCGATTCTAAGCGCCACGCATGGACCTCAGCAGTGTAAAAGTAAACTATGTAGTTTCGTTCGAGGTTTAAACAGAGCACTTTCATACAGAAGGACAAGAGATATGGCTGAATAAAAAGTTTTGATATCGTATCGTAAGGTAATTAAGATTTTCAAAGGCTTAAATAATTTTATTATTTCTGAAGTATTAAGTGCCTCCGTATGATTCGAATATAAGTAACACAATAACGTGGCTCAAAAGAGTGGCTGTGAGTTTCTTGAGAAGTTTCCTCGGTGACCCTTATTTTACTTGTAAGTAACTCATACAAGTAAAATAAGGGTCACCGAGTCAGTCAGTCACTGTCTTTGTTTTAGCCCAAAAACATACTTATTTTGCGACAATTGAGAACATAATATTAGTCGGTATATTGTTTGAGCCATTGGTTAACCTTCAAAAACCTATCTGGTTTTCCCATCACTATCTCTACATATTATAAAACAAAGACCTCCGCCGCGTCTGTCTGTCTGTTCGTGGTAAACTCAAAAACTATAGATAGATTTTCACCAACAGACAGAGTGATTCATGAGGAAGGCTTAGGTCTATAGTTAGTTAAGGTTTTGTGTAAATTGCTTGAAATATGACGATAATTGTTGAAAGTTTTGGAAAAAGTCAAGCCACCTGGGCAAGTTTTCATCGATTTGCCTAATCCCTTTGAGATATAACTAAGTATAACCATGCGAAGCCGGGGCGCGTCGTTAGTAATAAATATAAAACTTTATACTATTCCATTCTTAAATATGATCGCACTATTAAAAACACAAACTTTGATATGTTAAATATAAAAAGTATCTACAACTTCTAGAAACACAAAGAAAATTTCTTCACGACTTTTTACACAAGATTAAAATCGCACTCGGCCATTGAGAAAGCGGAAACGTCAAGAAGCTTAAAGTAGATGACACCTGCGCGCGCGCCGCTTCCTGCGGACGTCAGGTGGCGCGGTAAGAATAGACGACATTGCCACAGGTATCAAGTTCAATCTATTGGGAATATGTTTCTTTGATACATTATATTATAGCAGCCGCTAAACTAAATATATCTAGGCTAATATAATGCCGCAACTTTAAATCTTTATAAACTTTGAAACTAGTTTTAATATTAGATTTGAAAAGAGGCTGGCATATATTGGCAATGATAAGAAACTTAGAGTTATCATCAAACCCTTGATCTTAAATATAGCTTTTTAAATCTCTCTGTCCCCGAAGTCTTAGGCACTAGTGAGAGTATTCACGTTCTTGTAACTATGATTATGTCTTGTGTAGAAACAATAACCCCTAGCATAGTTTTACACTAACCTGATGCTAAAGGTTTCTACAGAAAAGTTTTTTAAATTTTAACTTATACTAAAGCTGTATCTGCTGTCTTAGTATAAGACGTTCTGAGTAAAATAATTAATAGTTGTAAAATATAATTGTCATTATACCGGCGTGTTTGACGCTTTATTCCAAAACTTAGATACATTCACTACCATAATTTGAAAAGCGAAGTAAAAGGGATTCAAGTCTGACTATATTAGATAAACCTCTGAACCCACCATAGCCCTATATAAAGGTCCTACGCTGATATGTGGTGTGACAACGGAAAATAAAGTAGCAATAAAAGGAACCAGAGGAGAAAGAGGTTTGCCAAATTAAAAGGATTTGGAAAATTTTGAATTTCGTTTTATAAGTATATGTGTGTGTGCTGGAGTAATACAGGTACATAAAATTATTCTCAACTATAACAATAGAACAAAACATTTTTATTTTCGCTTAGGCGTCTATAAATAAAGACAGATATAAGTGCACTTTGAGAGCTTTAATATTTATACCAAAACATTTTTTTTAAATATTAGCAACACAGTCTATTTATAACGTACCATCACTTACGAGGAAAATCTTTACTGAGAAAACAGATTAAGCGGGATAATTTTATAGTCACCAACTATTATGATTTTTATTGCAAATACTTTTTCTATGGACAACATGACTATATTACCAGTTTCACCGAAACAGTTTACGATTAATAGCTTCAGAGAAAAATTACAATAAATTTTGGCAGTAGGTAGTTACATTAAAAGTGATCCGAGTGATTGAGATAAAGACCTCTTTTCTGTGATTTGAGCCAATTTGTTTACGGAAGTCGCGATGCTATAAATCGTGACATACAATCGTTTATGATGTTTTTCATAGGCAGTTATATATTATTTTGTGAAGTGTTGGCTTTTTCTTGCCTTTTGAAAGCTTCTCTTTCTCACTTTTTGTTTCCTATTCATTATTTTTTGTGTATGTATTATAAACAATATTTAGAACCAAAGAATACCTTTTAATTATGGAATCACTTCTTGTCTGTCTGTCCGCCTGCCTATCACAGTTATTTTTCTTAGAAATTGTTCATTTAAATGTTTGAAATTTGGCACATACTCGTATAAGCAGACACCCGAAAAAACAAACATGAAGTTCAAGTAAGTTTTAAACTGAAATGGATCAATTTAATATTACGGCACATGCATTGTGTAACCTATACTTAACCTTTGTCATTTGGCATAATAAAAAACACGTGACGAAGAAATGACTGCAAAGTTTTATGTAAAAAAGCATTACCTATCCTAATCCTAACTAATATTATAAATGCGAAAATGAGTTTGTTTGTTTGTTACGCTTTCACGCCTTAACTACTCAACCGATCAACATGAAATTTTGCATACACGTTGTCAGGGGTATAGAATAGGGCATAGGGTACCTTTCATCCAGAAAAAATAACTGTTGCAAGCCTAACCTAACATAACCTACATTTACGCGAGCGAAGCCGCGGGTGAAAACTAGTCTTCTATAATTCTGTGCCCAGGTGACTAAACCATGTGTACTGTAGTAACCTAATTTCTCACCTTAGTCATAATGATACACGACTTTCTTTGTTAGGCTGTATTAGTCATTTAAAGCTCATCCCTAAAAATATTGTCTTCTACTTATCGACAAATTCGTTTGTTAAACGGAAAATCCCGAGCGTGGGCACAAAAACTTTGACAATCGTTATTTACAGTTTTATAGACAGACGAAATATAGTCATTCAACCTAATTTTTAGACAGTTTTAAGATAGCAATTAAATTATTGTTTTTATCAATGGATTAGATGTTATACGAGGTGAAAGCACTCATTAAAAGTAGACATTGTTTTAGCAAAAAATAAAAAGACAAGAGGCTGGCCGGTGTATGTATCTCATTGGATGGGATTCAAAGAGACCTAGTTTTACCGACAAATGCAGACAGACACAGATCTAGTGCGTATATTTAAAGGATTCTCAAAATATACTACAGTGCCGACTTTTCACTTTCGTTGTTTGTAGTAGGTACTTATTTCTACAATTTATTCGCAAGTTTGGCAACACCATCTATATATACTTTGAAATGCAATTTAAATCTTTATTCGCAATAATTTTATCAATTTTATTATGTTAACATTGTTGGTGGTACATGTTCTTTATAATTGATAAATTTTATCAGACCTATTAATAAAAATGTTGTTATCGAGTCGTTTACGCATGTTAATATTAATATTTTCCTATAATTAGTAGTAGTTTTAGGTAACAGCTCGATGTACGTGTTATTGACTTTGTCATAGATACATATATCTCGTTTATTGGAAATAGGTAAAAGTTCATTTGAACTACAAAGTCATAGTGTATGCGTTAGTGAACCTTATCAAATAAATAAAATAAATAAATAATTAAAATGCAAATAATAAAACTAGCAAAGCCGATATTCGCACTAGTTGTATTCTTTTATCCAAACGACTTTATAGTTGATGATTTAATGATTATTTAATCCTGACTAATATTATTTATTGGAACGTGAATTTGTTTGTTTCTTACGCTTTCACGCCTTATTTACTCGACCGATGATTATGAAATTTTGCAAACACGTTGTCAGGGAATCAGAAAAAGGCATGTAGAAAAAAACTAGCGTTCCCAAAAGATATAAATTTATTGGCATAATCTACGTTAACGCGAGCAAACCACAAACAAAATCTATTAAAATATATTTATAAATACTAATTTACAAATATATATATGTATATTTGAAACCTTGAAATTAATTATATATATTTTTTGATATCATTAGCACTCAGTGATCAAAAATTCACAACACATTTTGTGAAGATTGCAAGAATTATGGATATTGTTAAAAAAAAGAGAGCAAATGCATTTGTAAAAATATAATGATTTATTTTGACTGTATTACATTGATAAGACGCGAATTGTAATTTAGATCACGAGCTAATAATATTTGTTATAAATTACAGGATGCCGCGTGTTTACAGCTGTAACGTCAAATCAGTTTTATATTTCATATTTAATGTTATTGGGGTCAATTACAATATAATGATATATTATTTTGGCAAGTCAAATCCGGGCTACTCCTATTGGAATATGTCGTAAAATATAACATTTAAACAAATTTTGATATGTAATTTCGTTCTATTTATGATGAATTGGTTTTGTTTTAAATTATTAGGTATATAATACTTACGAGGTATAAGGTTCTAATTGTCGGTGTCTAGCTCGTGATTAACAAGTTTACAATATTAATTATGTACCAAATGTACTGAGACATCGAGTCTGCTCTCACCAATTTTTGGTTTATTTTAAGCGCACGTTACCTTGTTTGTGTTTGTGTGTTTGTTACGTTTTCACGCCTTAACTATTCAATCGATTATAATGAAATTTCGCATACACCTTATCAGTGAAACAAAAAAGGATTTAAGATAACTTTCATCCAGTGAAAAAGTACTGTTCAAAGAGAAAATCTAATAAGTATGAAATCATAATAATATATATAAATACCAAAACTTTTACATAAATGTATAGTGTTCTGTTCTTCGATTATCATGTTAGCTATCTTGACAAGATCATTAACATAATATTTTACATTTATGGGATGAACATTGAACGCAAACTTAAATTCATTTGTGTTGTATTCGCAAAAACGTGAAACAATAGTAGGACTAGAATAGAGTGCCGCGAAATCTTTTTATTTAACAGGTATCATATGTTATTTGTCATTGTGCACACTCATTTAATTTCGTTCCTCTACATGATAAGCTGGGGAAATTTACCACGCAAGCTTTTAATAATGTAGCGGAATGATTTTCCTCAAAAGTACCTACGCATACGATATTTTTAGAAACCGCTTGTCTTAGCCAGACAGACGCCTTGTTTTTCAAGTACTTGGAACAGGACTGTGGTGTATTAACTGTTGAGCATTGGATCGTGAAATATAACTACGGCTCACCTTACAGAGATAATAAATATACAGGGTGTTTGGAAGATCGATGCAAAGCCGTAAATCGGAGCTAGTATAGACTATGTAGAACCATTTGAACCATACTTGTCTTAGACGAAGTGTAACAATTTCTTTTTTAGCTAATTTTAATGATTTTTGATGACAAAACCCAACATTTTACAGTTAGTTGGAAATAATAGCCAGTTTGAAAGATAAATAATTTATTTTTTATGTTATTTTATTGAAGTAATGTGTAAACAATCTAATGAATCATGATTAAGGCATCTGAGTTATGAGACAATTTTTTACAGACATTTGTAGTAAATTATTTTTTTTAAGATTCAAGAAAGCTGTTTTTAGAAGGCTTTAAAAAAAACACGGATAGTGCTTGTTTTGTTCAAATATTTTTAAAAACATGCCTCGTTCTTGATCTCTCTTTTGAGGTATCAACTACACGGATAGCTCACAAATTGTTGAAATTAGGACCTTCAAACCAAATTGAAGGAGAAAATTAAAAATTTTACCAAACGAGTTCCGTGCTTTAAAAAATACTTTTTCTGTTATAACCTTCATAAATGGGCTGAGAAACAGCATAATCCGCATTGGAAAAAGCAGGAGACCTTTCAACGAAAATTTTTGGGCAATGTGTGGGCCGGAGTAGTTTCATGACTCAGATACTTTAATCATGATTCATTAGGTTGTTTAAACATTACTTCAATAAAATAACATAAAAATTAATGATTTACCTTTCAAACTGGCCATTACTTCCAACTAACTACAAAATTTTGGGTTTTGTCATTAAAAATCATTAAAATTAGCTAAAAAGGAATTGTCACACTTCGTCTAAGACAAGTATGGTTCAAATGGTTCTACATAGTCTATACTAGCTCCGATTTACGGCTTTGCATCGATCTTCCAAACACCCGTATAATAATAATAATATTCTATCACATACACACAACACCATCTAGCCCAAACTAAGCAGAGCTTGTACTATGGATACTAGACAATGGTTAAACATACATAATAATATATACTTTTTTTTTGTAAATACGTACATATTATACATAGAAACACCCAGACCAAGACAAACAACAATGTTCATGCACACAAATGTTTGACTTGTGCGGGAATCGAACCCGCGATCTCAGGCGTGCCAGTCGGTTACACTAACCACTACGCCATCGCAACAATGATTAATTAAAATGTAAAGTATATATTGGTGCAAAAGAATTTTGGATTACATCAATACACATATTATTGCGCAAGGAGGTATAATTGGTAATCAGGTTTTACCAGTTTCCAAGGATAGGTTTATCAGTCAGGTATCTCATAATAGTCACACGGAAATAGATAAGAAGAGGATCACGCGCTTCCATTTCAGAGATCACGTAATATCATTGATCCCAGCTAATATTGAAACTTATGATAGTAGATATTTATTTGATAATTTTATGATATCTTATTAATAAAAATGATGACTTACATGAAACGTCAATAATATATATTTACGTATATTACAGACAATTCATGTATGTCTAAGCGAAAACGTTTTTGGCGGTTTAACAAACTAGCGCGAGAAACGCACATGAGAGGAAGCTATAAAGTTGCACCAATCATAGACAAAGTCAAAAGAAGACGCCTGCGTTACAGGCTACACGCTTCGCCGATCTGAAGATCACATGCTTGGAGTAGCATTTTTGTATAGTTTTGGCCCGCTGACAGCGCGTCGCGACGGTCCAAAGGGACCGGAACACAAAACAGCGTAAACAGAAATGAATGGAGAAGACAGAGAAGGGGTGACGACCCCGAGATAAAGCTTGGGAGAAGAAAGAAACAAACTAACACGATAACGCTCAAGGCTTAAAATCAAGAGTGCGCAAATCAGAACATTGGAACAATAAAAAGCAAAATCCATGTTTTCATGTCAATTTACCATAGCTACAAAATCCTTTCAACATTTTACTATGTAAACAGAAAGATTTATTTTGTAATCAAAGTAAAGCTTCAACGCGCTGTTAATCCTTGTCCAGGAGCAAAAACCTTGCATGACGTTAACATGTGACTTTCAACCGCTTTGTTCACGACTATGGACGTGATGAAGGCACAACAAAATGCTATTGTTTTATCGCGACACGTGTTGTAATGAACAACGAAACAAACCGCGAAGTAAATGTACTGACAGATTTAATTGCAAAATAAAACTTTGTTGAGAGAAGTTCTTGGAAGTTCGGAATGACATTCAGGTATAATAACCTGAATTAAGAACATTGTCTTATGATCTTGACTTGACATGATTCACACACGACCTGCTTGATGTTAATGAAAATATATAAAATTAAATTATTTTTCAATATTGTCGGACATTTCTTGGAACGAGAGACTTAAGAGAAAAGTGCCGAAAACGTGACTAGACTAACGTGACAAAGCGCTGTGGGGTTTTTTTTTGTTATATTTCTAGAATGTAGTCATATCACAACTTATACTTACAGGTACAAATGTTAGTTGGGAACTGTAACTCACAAAACCTACAAGTTAGGATCTTGTTCCATAACTGGAGCTTTTTGAGTTTTTAAACGATGTATAATGAAACTTATTTTCTGGTCACTTTTACATAAAATTGGAATGAGTAAAATATTTGCTGACTTATTTAGATGAAGGAGTTAACAGAAATATTAACAACAATTAAGAAAAATATATGTTTGTTGGAAGGAATATTTTGAAACGCTAACTAGTGACAGGTTCAATCTGCTCTCGAGTCTCGTGTGATAAAAGATGTTTTTTTTACCAGACACCCACGAAGTGAAAAGGAGGGTAATGTTTGTCTCGTGACTAACGTAAGTACTATTGCTACATAAATATTACTTAGGTACTTTAATTTCGTAAATTAAGTATTCGTTTTAGATTGAAGTCAGTAACACCGGGTTGTCATGCTAAATAGACAATAGAATTTGAAAATATAACTGCAGCTGCAGTAGTAGTATATGGGACAGCTGTACACGTTATCTTGGGTAGGAACCTCGGATCCAGCAAAATGAATTCACAATAATTGCAGTATAGTACCGAGCCCATTAAAAAAGAATAGTTTCGCCGCCTATGACGTGGCACCTAACTTGTATGTTATGTGCGTATAAAACACCATACTTGCCCATTCAGGTATACCTATAGGTATCAGACTGTTTCTAAGTATCTATGGAATAAAACTTTATTTGCTACTTATATTACCGCAAAATACTCAGTATTCATAGAAAAAAAATACTACAGACTGAAGGTAGTAAAATACATTATGTAGCATATTATATTGTATTATAGTGAGACGTCGTATAAATTTAACAGAACAGATTCCAAAGGCTGCAAGTGGATAGTAAAATTATAATAATTAAGCTTTTACTGCTTGCAATGACAATGTTTTTGGAAGTATCATTAGCTTATCGTAAGGCAGCTCATAGGTACTCTTGCCACTTTGGTTGCACAGAAAAGGATGGATGTATATAGTTTTATGACTGTTAGCTAGTTGTATACCGGATAGATAGATATTGTGTTTTTTCGTAATACCTGAAATGCTGAAGAGGTATATATTTTTATAATTTGTGACTATTCTTAAAGAATTTTCGTTTGCTCCTTTGAATACGAAATCTAACGTATAGTTACATTATATTTATAAATGCTCACCAGGTATGTGCACGTGTGAAACACACGTGATATAGAGTTTTGCGCATTCGTATTAGCCAACATCATTTGTAATAGTCAAATGATATATATACAAAACTTTACAACAATATATTTAAATAAAGGAGACGTAAATAATTTTTGCTCAAATTAAAAAATTCGCAGACGTTGTTATTGCATCATCCACATAGAAAGCCCTATTAATAATGACAACTATTCGTGGCACAAAGATTTTACGTTAATCAGCCCTGAAGTACAAATAAGAAAAAACTCGGCAACATATTCTCTAACGAAAAGAAACATTAAAATATGATCACGACGAGAGCACTGTCATGGAGCCGATTAGTAGAAAATAAAAAAAAGCATCGTCAATCGCCAAGTTTTTTTTTATTTATAACTGACTATACGTTATAGTTCAGGTTCAAAAGTAACTCAATCTGCTTGTGTTGGCCAATATCCCATTTTAGAGAGTTTGAGTATTAAGAAATCAGTTGCCTTGAAAATCGCGAAGTTGTTTCTGAACAACGTTTTTACTTATTTAATAATTTTATATATTTATTGTATCAATGGTGATGCTGATGCTATAGCTACTATCTTACTTAGAGAGGTGTTAGTCGATTTATTTCCATTATTCGTAATAAAATGCAATGCTAGCTAGCAAATATGGCTCTACCTAATGAAATTTATAATAATTAGTGAATAGTTTCGAATTAAAAACTTCGACACAATGTTGGGTAATATATTATTGTTTAAATACATACATAGGCTAGCTGCTATTTATTGGCGGAGTAAGCAGAGACTTGTGGGTACCTTTTGTTATGATGCTAACATAGCTCTTTTGCCTCATTACAATGACTGCACGGATGGCGTAGTGGTTTAAGTGGTTGCTTCGCCACTGACACCGCGCCGAGTGACGTTGGTTCAATGCCCGCCCACACGGGACAAACATTTGTGTGATCCCCTATTCGTTGTGCCGAGTCTGGGTTTTCTTTGTCTGTGGTTTGAATGTTTCTAAAGTTCTCCGCGACAAAGTAATTATTAGCTAAAAAGTATAGCTAAGTAAATTATTGACACACACTTTTCGGTAGGTACGGGTAGCTACTCTAAGCTTGAAACAGGAATTCAGAACGTTTCTGAAATAAGATGAAGCAAATTAAAGGAACGTTCTAGATATGATAATTATATTATCTGCGTATTGTTATCGTTTTGAGCTATTTAAAACAATGTTTTACCTTTGGATTTAATTCGATTTATAATTTTATTGAGCTTACATTATTTGGTAACTGTGGAGAATTTTTTGAATTAAAATATAGGGTTACATATTATAATATCGAAGAGTATCGACTAATAACTTAGTTTTCGAGAGCTTTTCAATCGAACTTCTGGTTAGATAACGGTTGGATAGGCTTGTTCTCTCAACTATCCCTGTACACATTTTGCAAATAAATAATGTCGAAGGTATGATTTATCTTTTTAATGGTATATTACAGATTTTCTCTCATGAATAGAATTCAATTTTTAGAGCTCATGGTGGTCACAAGTAGGTACACACCTTCTATAGTTCATGTTGAAACTTTCAATATTTCAAGAGTCTTGTAAAATGCTGATAAAATAAGTCATTTTTATAAATGATGTATATTTGTAAAAAAGATTATTTTAATACCTACGCGAAAGCTATGTTTAAAGCGGCTTATGATCAAAATTTATTTATTTATTTATTATAAAACAAATGGACAACATAACAGTATACACCAAATGGTGCACAAACCTTTTGTGTAACCCAAAAAGTTGTGTGAGTACAGAGCTTGATAATTATGCTTACCACAGGATCACTTCACATAGTCGCTAGGCAGAGTTTCTTAGGAGAGAGGTACTTGCCCAGTTGCCCAGGCTATTCTAGTATTAGCGGAGTTCCAGAATTAAGTAAGGATCCCGTTGAGCCTATACGTTAATGGATATAAATATGTACAATTGAACGTTGATTTAAAGAAACAGGAACGGATTCTAACTTAGTATTAAAAGGCGTTTGTTGCTTTCATGCCTTAAATATCCGACCGATCATCATGAAATTTTGCATACATGCTGTCAGAGATACAGTCAGATCTTCGAACCAGAAAATAATACTGTGTCCGAGCGCGGATAAAAGCTAGTTTTAAATCAATTTAATGGATAAAAGTATGTATATTTTGAAATAATCAATTACGAAGATAAACTCAATACTTCGACATTACTCTTTTCTGGGGCACACAATTAATTTCTCACACATTTTTTGTGAATAAAGAGAACAAAACGCTGCCGCCAAACATTTCCAAACAAAGCATAATTTATAAGGCAAACATGATGCATATGCCAGAAAATGGTGCACCGAATTGGGACGCATCCAAACTAATTATAAGCTCGTAAATTTGTGACTGCCATCATACTTCATGCACCCTTCGCAAATATACTTCATAAATTTAAACTTGGACGTGACAAGGGAAGTCGGGTGACAAATATGTACCGATGTTGTTAATGTGCTGTGCTGTTAGGTAAATGAATTTATGAGTATAATTTTTTTATGTGAGGTTTGCGGTTCCGACAATTTAATTGCATTTTTCATTTTAATTATTTAATGCAGACATTTATTTATAATTGCTTAATAAATAAGTTACTTTTTTGGCAAATTATGTATTTTTTGACTGAATAGTCTGTTTGAGTATGCAACATAAATCTGTAGAAGTGATAATCAATAGAAATAACTAATACTCGTTGTATCTGTTAGATGTATACAAGGCCTACGAAATGTCAACTAGCATTGTTCAATATATAGGTAAATGGAAGTGCATCCTGGCTTTTCTAGACTCCATATAACAAGAACATTTTTGGTAACAATTTTATAACAGGCTTCTCAGCCCATCTCAGCTGTTCACCATCTATCATAAGTTATTTATAAAATATGTACTGTTTATTGAAAAATAGAACGTTAACCCAAAAGAACAGTACTGTACATCTTTGAAGAATTTCTTCTTGAGAGTCATCGTATATCGAACGAAAACATTCTCACAGTATGTAGGCCTCTATCTGCTAACAGACTCATTTGTTGTGGTATCAACTAGACAAACTATTAAGATCTTGATTAATGCGTATCCTTAACTCGTTTGGCACGGGCCGGGCACGGCCGCTTGTGAAATAGACATTTACCCAATTATATTATAGCTGGGTTCACGGTTGTTCTCTATCGTTTTATAACGACTCGTTCAAGAGCAGACAACAAGACTTGTTTTTATCGTTCAGGGGAGAGATTAAAAATTACCTTGCGAAAAATAATATGATTGTAACATCTTTCTGACTTTCATTCGAGGACATCTGTATTTAACACCAGAGTAACATTTTGTCGATCTCTTATTGACCCATACATACTTACAACGCAATTAATGCCACTTTTATTATATTTTATATTGTAAAGCTTATAATTATTATATACCTATAATTACCTATATATAAAAAGAAAAAAGAAGATGAATGATCATCTTGGCCGTAACTATAATTATAATATTAGAAGCATTTTATAAATTGTAGAGTTTACCGTAGCATAAGGTACCTAGTTTACCAACATCAAGCAAAGATTTTTAATCGCCCCGCATTCCCACATACTAAGTCTGGGGGATTCGATTTGTCGCCAGTCTCAATAAAATATGGAGGATTAATTATATGTTGCAATAGTAATGTAGAATAATTATAATAAGCTATCGACAATCACCAGAGTTAAAACTGAAAGTTCATATGTTTGTGCAAACGTTGCAAATACAAACAAACATAATTTTACCGCTAATGTTCCTGTGAGTTTTCCATGACGTAATGTCCACTTTATTCATAACTAGTTCATGGCCATGCGGTTCAACGGTTTAAATCTGGTGTTCTAAGAAAATTCGCCGATACCGTAAAGTTTGCCAAATGTTGATGACACCCCCGTAATTAACATGTCTTTGTTCTGTTGCTGTCGAACAACAATAAATCAAAGGTAACATTTGTCACAAGACCCTTTTGAGGTGACAGTTAATTAAAATACTTATACTTTAGTGAGATTTACTTGTATCACCAAAATTAGGCTCCTTTCATCCAGCGATAATTTAATAATGAAAACGGACTATTAATTCGTAACCGCAAGTAAATAGAGGTAAGGTTTTGATTATTTAATAATAATAATAATATTCTACCACATACACACTACACCATCTAGCCCAAACTAAGCAGAGCTTGTACTATGGGTACTAGACAATGGATAAACATACCTACATATATACTTTTTTTTTTTTTTTAGTTGTTATTCAGTCCAATATATTATCCGAATTAAATATAAGCTTGATAAAAGTTTTTGTTGATCTTAAAAAGTAAGGAATTCATGCGATAAAAACCTAATCACTAGATAAAAAAGCCCGCACATCTTTATATCAATATATATATGAACGTCGACCATTTAGTCATTAGATAGCTTTCACTATAAAGTAATAACCATTTGAAATAAAATAATTGTCACATAAATAATATGACTTGACTTCTAGAACCAAATAATAATAAATTGAACTATCCCAATCAAATGATAATCATTCAGAACAAAACAAATTATATAATTTAAACGCCAATGACTTCACGGTCACGGCTTTGTTTAATAAGACACACAACTATTACACAAAGTCGACAAACATCGGAATGTGGGATCTAAAATAAAATTGGCGATCACCAAGTAGTTTTATAACCACGTGTAAGAGTTTGAGCGTCATGCTATACAACAGCGGAATGCTTGGGCAAAGGGTGTTGTACTTGTTGTGAGCTAAATGTCCAACTACTCCAACGAATTTATCTCATACCACTAACATTTTAATCTCTATGATAACAGCCATAAATTGAACCAAATCAAAAACAAATTTGATTTCATAACTTTCATGCATATGAACAATTCTACTCAAATGTTATATTTTTTATTATTATTATTTTCCTGTTTTATTTTTTTTCTCAGCTCGTGTCTTTATTATTATTTTTTTTTTTTTCACCAAGGCCAAAATGTAAAATTGCAGCTCAAACAATTACTTTAAGAGAACTGAGTGAACTTGTTGAGCTACAAGATTTAACACAAACGAAACATGGATAATGAATGTATTTTCATTCAGGTTCAGAAATTGTAATTTTTTTAAATTTATAACTCTTGTTATATTCAGAAATATTCAATGAAGAAAATATGCGAGTAGTATTACGTAATAATTGAATTTTTAATGTTTTTATTATATAATACGAAGAGCACATCGTTATCAAATGTCGAGTATCGTACAAATAAGTCGGTACGCTCCAAAAATAACTTACAGAACTCTAGCGTACCAGTACTGCAACTATTTTTTATCGAATGAGAAAAAGTTTTAAAATCTCATACATAAAATTCGAGGGTCGACTTAGTCCTCACTGCTAAAGGGTATATGCCGAGGAGCGTATGCTTGTTTGCTACCCTTATATTGTTCTATGGCCAAGGTGATAGTAAAAACAACCATAATATTCCTACCTACAAAACACAAGACCGATACAGATATCTTTCTTGAATTCTCAATCTCTGTAAATATATATGAAAACTATCCACACGTGGCCCTATAATTATAGTGAATAGTAGGTACGCTTTAAGCAAATAATGCAATAACTCTTGTTGATGAACCTAGTACAATATGACATCAATCATATTATAAATAATATATTATGTATATACGTACAGTAGCCTCAGCCAATGTAACGTAGACGATTAATAACCAAACGGTTTGAACATGGCCCACCGCGACAAGGCTACAAACCAATTCATACAAGCCAATCAACACGTTTTCAAATATTGCACGTCAGAGCAAGATCGCAAATGCACAGCAAGGAAACCTACTGTGAAAAAAGATTATTTCGTGCAAAGCGTACAATTAAACAAAGTTAAATTAGAAATTGTGGAATTTGTGAGTTGATTAGTACGTTTATAAAAAAACATAATTGATTCATCGACTACACTAGTCGAAAGATAATTGTAGATATATCTAGCTTCCTAGAATAAATTCATCTTTATTTTATCATAAAGATCTTAAGCATACAAAATGAGGATTAGTTTGCACTAAAGTAACAATATGTTCCAGCACTGAAATGTAGTAGTTGTGAAAATGAAAATTTAACGTGCTAGTCACGGCCGGCCACAGCATAAAGTACGTCAAACGCATTGAAATATAGCGTACTAAACATACAATACTAACTCGGAAAGACTACATCGAGAGGGTATGCATACAGATGCAGAAGATTTATCTTTAACAACCACGACTTCATCATGTCACCTTAACAGCGCATTCATACCTTCTAGTTTCACGAAACAAATTGCTGATGTGGTTTTCAGTGATGTATGAGCGCGGGTTCACATTATAATTATATCTAAATAATAATGTAGAATTATACGGAAAAATTATATAATATCTATGTTCCGTGCAGTACGGTTTTGTTTTTTCGGATACGGCAAAATAATATCAGCTAACCGGACAAGAGTCAACGCAAGATTATGCTACATATTCTCCGACATAACTTTGCCTAAACAGACAGATCAACGTTGGTTAGATATCGTAGTAATCTAATAAGGACATACACAGTCCCATCATGGACACTAGTTTTCAAAGAAAACGAAGGTCACGAAATATTTATTTAAGCACTATTCACCTATAACAGAAAAATCTCAGCATTAGTTTCCAAATCAGTATGGCAGTATTAAATTTAAATATGCGCCAAAATTGTCAAGCTGGTAATTATGAGGATGTCTGTCAAATGCGCGACGCCACAACACAGAACATCAGAAATAGCCTGCACTTCAAAATATAACCCTTGGGAGTGTCAGGAAATATTCGCTTCTGCTGAAATATGAAAAAATTACTTGTAAATGTTTCTATTACCGTAACACATCAATCACTATCGTTTCGAGCATGTACCTGTCCAATACATCACGTGTATTTTGTAGGCCACTGTACTATACAATTTGCTTTTGACGATGTCAATCTTTAAACTCGAGAAAATTTTGAAGTTTTTCAAAATGAACATACCTACATACATGAGGTTTACTTATTCTTCTTATTAAGGTGGCAATTTAGCATACCCACATGCTGTTTAAAGTATTTGGTTCCCTTACCAAGTTGATGCCTAATAGCTTTTACAAATCCAACACGCGGGAACACAAATAGCTAAAACATTTTTAAGTATATTATAATTTTAATATTTTAATTTTTTCCTCTCCATCTTTAGGAGAAAGACACAAGAAGAGTGTTCCAGGAAATCCACATATAGCTTAATTACATAATCGTAAGCTCGACTAGCAAAAACGCAAATATATTTAATATATATTTTTTTAATAATTAACGTTTTGATTTAATTTAAAGTTCTCTTAAAATCGCTTTTTTTTTCAGTGCATTTATAAATTTGTGATTTTTATCCAATATTCGTAGATGAGGGTGATTTAGTATTTTAGATAAAATTATTTTTTTATTTGCTATTATATTGTCAAAAGTATATGCTTCATTTGTCAATTCAAAAAGTATTATAGTTTAGACTAGTAAAAATACTGTTCTGTTAGCTTAAATTATAATAATTAAATGTCTTGTACACGTGCATTAAAAAAATGGGAGTAATAATAATATTTTTTTTTAACGTTGCGTTTAGTGATCAGCTTAAAATAATTTATTATTCCTCTCATTAGATGTGAAATATAGCATGCTGTGATTTGTAACACCTCGTAATATAATAATATACTTATTGAACTGCAAAGCGTGTACCGGCCGTTTGCTCTCTACGTCGTAGCTACTCGTAGCACAAGCTACGAACGGACCTTGTGGAACTATTACTAATATTTTATACAATTTATTGAAAAATGGGTGCAGCGCTACTTACATGCTATATGTATATGGGTACGAAAGACTTTTAATCATGATATTATCCCTATTGATTTACTTTCACAGTGTATCGACTTCTTAATATTTTCAAAATTTTATATGGCGCTTCATAAAATAATTTCATGTTAATAGTCAATATAACCTGAACTACTGTTCCATTAAAAAATCTTAAATATTAACGAATTTCTTAATAATCCACGAATTATATCATCATAATTATCTTAAATAATAAAAGTTCGTACATAGCCGCGCCATCTCTCGGTAACGACTCATACCACGATGAACTTTTTCTTAAGGTTTGAGTCTGTAACAAATGATCAACGATTGCTTATGTTTGGCGGTTGGAAATAGCTTGCAGTACGCGAGAAACTCGCTAGATGTCACTGTAATAAATAAACTAAAACCATCGGTGTAGAAAATAGACATATCGATACATGCCCACAAAACAGTGAGCTTCGTCTATATTTATTTATTTACTCATACGCTTCGCATTGCTTTCCCTTACCATAATTGATCTGGTCTTAATTCGGACACGTATAAATAGGTGCACAAACTAAAAATAAATCGTGCATTGTATAAAACGATTTGGCAAACGTGCAGCACGGGACGTAAACCGACTGCATGTGATAAAGGATTATTTATCGTGCATCTTGATGATTTTGCACAATTAATAGCCTGATGACAATGAGATATAACTTTGTATGGATAATGATAGACATTATGTTTTGCTGTCGCTGCCAAAATAACTGCTATTTGTTTTTTAAGTGATATTTACATCAGTCATGAACATTATAAAATATTATACCTAATTCATTACAAGCTATAAATATATATGAATGGTTCATTAAATGTTTAACAGTTGTTATGGAAACCATCTTTTCCGGATCATTTAATTCAGATATACATATGTGTGACCATGACACTACGACAAGCACTCAACAATAGAACTAGGGACCTTGATCGTGTAGCCAGTAGTAGCCTTGTAGTTAATTGTATGTTGTTTCGAGAAAAGATTTATTTGTTCTGCTGAAAGAAAGAAATATTTGTTCGGAATATGCAGAAAAATTTAAAGCCAATATTATCACATTCTTGTATTCATTTATTTATTTAGTTACCTTATGGAAAACTTAAAGCTACAAACAGTGTATAACAATGACATGATAGGTAACGGTAAGCCAATTACAAGTTTTCACTCATAGAACTATAATAGAAAATAAATGAACCACAGTGTACATTTACCAACTGCTTACATGGTATCAAGATAATATTAAATACTAAAATAGCTCTTTATTAAAATTATACAATATTATTTGAAAAACTTATCAGTTAAGCACTTCCTTACACGCGACATGCTACTAGAAAATGGATCTATATATGTATTTCAAACATAAGTATAGAAATAAGTGAAATGGGAAATAATAAATATAACTTAAAGCTTTATAGGTTACGGTGAAGGTTTATGTACTGAACTAGCTTTGTATTTTTATGCTTCTTGCTACGAACGTCAAGCAATTTAGTTTTACTTTAGCTATATGCTACTTTTCTTGCATGTTTGAACGTCAAGTACAATAACGCGCATTTCAATAAATATTTGTCTCTATCTATCGGACTTAGCTGAAACTATAGCGTGCGAGTCATAGAAGTGCTATTTATTGACATAAAACATATCTAATTTAGGTACTAAGTAGTATCATCTTAATCATATCACGGCCAATTTTAATTAGGTTTAAAATGCTCAATGGACAAAAGCTCGATGTTGTTTTTGTTGTTTCGATCTTTGAACCGTTTGCATGGAACGTTGTAAAAATACTAATACCTACTAAAAATAGATATAAGGATGCGAGGATCTTATGAATTCTCATTTCTTACAAATAATTGCGTATTTTACTGAATTCCAATCATTGCATAATAATAAAAAAAATTTTTTTTGTTAAATATGTATTATTAGAAGAACTTATCTTCAAAGATTTGTTCGTGCAGATTTTTTTATGATTTGGTTACAGTTGATTAGAAAATTAAAGCAACTATGAACTGTTTTTATTAATTAACTACCTATACATATTTTATAATGTAGCTGCTAAGAACATGCAAATAAACTTAAACATATATATTTTACAGAATTTATCCACTGAATTCGTTTCGATAGCATAGTATGTTTGGGTAGTTTGATAGAAAAGAAACAACGTTTACATTCTCGGTATCCTAACTATCTTAATATATAAAAATCTCGTGTCACGATGTATGTTCGGGATAAACTACTGAACCGATTTAGATCAAACTTCGTAACTATCTGTAATTTGGTCCAAAAGATAGGATAGTTTTATCTTAATTTTTTTTCGTGTGTACAGGACAATGTCTGTCGTGACAGCTAGTAATATTATAAATGTAAATGTCAGTTTGTTTGTTTATTACGCTTTCACGCATTAACAACTGAAATTTCGCATACACATGTCAGGAGTACATATAAAAACAAAAACATCATCCAGAAAAGAAGTACTGTACTTGAGGGATGGAAATTTATCGACGTAACATACAATAACGCAAGCGAAGCCGCGGGCAAAGTCTAGTAAGACATGATTTTAATTCTAAAATTATTGGTTTTATACGTTTTTTACAATACGTATTATTCATTTTGACGCTCCTAGGTAGTGTTGACATGACTCAGTTGTTTAAGTCCTTTAAAATATGACTTAAACAACTAGTTCAGACTAAAAAGACTATCTTTAAACTAATAAGACTATCTTTAGACTAATAAGACTATCTTTAGACTAATAAGACTAGCTTGAAGACTTAAACAGCTTAACGACTCAGTCCTTTAAGAAAATGCTTACACCTTAGTCGGTTAATAAAATCTTATACAGCTAGCCTTTTAAGTCTTTGTCCCAATGATAATAACTATCCAGCAATATTCGTGGTTAATAAATCGCAATAAACCTTTTTCTCGGTCTCCTGCCGGCCCTGTCGGACATACAACATGTTTATTACATTAAACAAGTAAATTTTATTTTATATCGAGTATTTTATGCTAAACAAGACTCTGAAACGTCGCTTATACAATTTTAAAGTTTAAAATAAATGATTATTTACAACTTAATATGGCTATTTTTTTTTTACTTCTAATGAATGATACAAAAGATGTAGGATTTCTGTTTATATTGGCTGTCCAGTCTTTCTTTTAGAGTTTAGCTAGTGCTTAGTAGTAGTTACTGCAATGGGGATTAGACTTTTTGATAATTCTTAAAAGATGGAGTAAATTTAAGTCTTTTTCATAACTAATCAATCATACACGACTCCCTAGGCGAGTCTTTTTAGTTCAAACTTAAAAGCCTTAAAAGACTTACAAGCCTTATAAGACTAACACGCCTTATAAGCCTTAAAGCACTAGAGACTATGCTTATTCTACGCAAACCTTAGTCGAGAACTAAAAAGACTTAAGAGACTAAAAGCTAAGGGTTAAAGGACTAAGTCAGTCTTTAGCTGTCAAAATGTAGTCTAGTCGCTTCTTACACGACTTATACGACTGAGTCTCTTTCACCACTACTCCTAGGTCACTCTGTATTTATGACACCAAGTGGCATCAATGTTCAATTCAAGAATGATGCTTCATTCGTTCAACTACTAATGTAAATTACTCTACTAAGTGCTATATAAAGCAAATAACACTGTAGACTCTTAACCAAAAGCAAAATCCCATAAGCACTTATTATCATTTACTTTTGTAAAACAGAAAATAAATTATAGTTCTTTGAGTTCAATAAAACATTTTACGACCTATAAAATGTTAAGGCTACGTTAATATAGGACTTTATGTTGGTTATTAGAAGAGAAAATCTGAGATCATCTATTTGGAAAACAGTTATGATTCCTTGTGATGTTAAACCACATCACAGAGCTTAATACTCAAACATTTGTTTGGATCTTGAAGATTGCAATTATAAATAGCAATAACAAATGTGAATATAAATATATACTTGTTATTCGTTCTTAAGGATTACGTTTATATAAATTACTAGCTGTTACCTGCGACTTCGTCCACGTAGAAAGTGTTTGTCTCCGCGGAAACCTATTTTTTTTCTAAAATCAAAGTAGCCTATGTTACTCCTTATAACATCAGCTATCTGCCAGTGAAAGTCCCGTCAAAATCGGTTCAGCCGTTTCGGAGATTACCCGGAACAAACAGACAGACAGACAAAAATTTTAAAAATAGATGTGTTCGTATAGGTACCTTATATACTTTCATATGCATTAGATAAAAAGCTGTTATTTTGACATTACAAACAGACACTTCAATTTTATTTATAAACAGAAAATCCTACTACAATTTAAAACAACAATATCGAAGATAATCACGCTATGTGAAGAGTTAATGACGAAAAAAAACACCATGTAACCAATATTAAGTCATCATTACATTTTTTTACAAAATATCTTATAATATCATTGAAATATCTCGTAGAGACGATAATTATCTAACACCCTTTATTCTGAAAGGTTAATCAACGACATGTCAAGATCAAAGTCATGTGAAATGATTTGAATGGCCGTTGCTTATTTGGTCAGCTCGCAGCAGTTGATGTGCATAATTTTGACTGTCTTGTTATCTAATTTATGTGTTCATTTGCCTTTAAAAAACCGGGAGTAACTCTTTTCCTTTGTAAATTACATGTGTATTTATCCATCATTTTATTCTTTATGTGCTCTACACAATACCAATTGTTACCATATCTATCCAAATCGAGTCATTTTTATCACCGGATCAGTATCAGATGAGAGAAATGACGCAGTCGTCACGCATAATTTCAAACAGTCTTTTCGATTTGAAGTTTTGTACTGCGATCGCTTTACACACAATCCCCGAGTAATATTAACGATCAAGTCCAAGAAAATGCTCTACATTATTTTACCTTACTATTTGATAGCTTAATATAGCTACATATTTTATACATTCAGTTTAAAAGGTCTTAAATTAAGCCGTAACTTAGGCGCCGATGATATTACAGCAATTGAAACAAGAATACCGTCCTAATCGCAATGTTATCCATTATTTCCTTGGTTTCGGATGTATGCTTTCCTGACGTATGTAGTGTAGCATGACGCAGAGCATGTTGGTGGTTCATACGTCAAAATACCTAAAGGATTATGGTATTAATTTCTGTAGATACATATTTATGTACCTACTGAAATATAGATACATAGTTGTATACCAAGTATTAGGTTAGTACAATACAAAATTGCAAGCGTTTACGATGTTTTAACAAGGTTGTCTCTTCTACACAAAATCATAAAATTGTGGCATGACAATAATCACCAATTCTTTGCCAGTTTCTTTGATAGTTATAGCCGTGACGTTGGTTTATTTTTAACTATTTTATCTTTAAAAGCTACTAACGCCATCTCGGGGAGTCAATACATACTACGTACCACTTTCATATCGAGTTCTAGCCTAAAATTAGCCTTACTAATTAAAATAACGAGCCAGCTATTGGAATACGCAAAGAATTTGCGCTGAAGTCTGGGTTAACTAAAAATATTGTAACATTGACAAAGGTTGAACAAGATTATTTTAAACACCATTAAACACTTTGTAGAAAACAATTGTTCCTATAGAAAACTAGCTCGTGACAACACTTGTTGATTTTATTTTATTGCCGTCTGAGACATTTAAGATCATAGCAGAGTCATACAGAAAACGAGATGCATCTGGTTAATTTATCTATTGGTGACAACTTAACGACGTTTTTCTCACCCAAATTGCTCTAATAGGAGCGCGTGAGCGCTGCACTATCATTATATATGTATGATTACACCTAGGATTACATAATTATTTCTACATACATACGTATATAGTCTGACGCTGAAAGGGCAGCAGATGTGTATTACACCCATATTTCGCTAACAGCAGACAATAATTAATGATCACTAGTGTATTCAAATTTCAATAGTTATCCTACATCCTTTTCTATCTCGTTTATATATTTCTGTTATGTCTCTATGTTAATAAATGTCTCTTTTTTACAGTAAGTTAAGTAACTTTGTATGCTTTAGGTTATAAATATCGGATTCTATTGATTAAGAAAAAAGTACTAGAAATCCGTAGGTATGCATATTATCATAACTATATAATGTGCCCTCTACTTTGTCTCGCATATTGCAATTTAGCAAGTCTAATAGTTCTGTAGATTAGACCCACACGAGAACACATTTTGTAAGTTACAACATTGTTGCCTTAGTAGTGTAAGCAGAAACGTGAATATTGACTTGATATCCACTACATGGAATGGCCCAAAATATTCCGGATTTTCTGAACGAATTGGTAGTATCAACAGTTGAGAAATATTGAATAAAGAAATATTACTTAAATAGCAACACAATATAAAAAGTGCTATATGATCTGCCATTATGATGGGCACCTGTCTGTCATTTTGACAGATTGTACGCGTATCGGCCACTTTGCTCAAATATGTCGAGGTAAAAAATTGTAACGGTGAGTTCAGAAATATATTCAAGGTAGTGGGTCAAATTTTACAGGCACTAGTAAAATAATTTTTGTAATCTATTTTACAGTAGGCATCTTATTTAATATGACATATAATAATATCAGCCTTGTATTAAATTATCCCACTTTTGGGCACATGCCTCTTCTCAATGTGGGGAGGGTTAGGCCATAGACTATCACGCTGGCCCAGTGCGGGTTGACAGATTTCACATAATATATTTTCGAGAACATTATGGATATAAATATTGTCTTCTATTTACGCGAATGTTATTCATTGAAATTAAACTACTATATACGGATTTTATCGCGTTGTTTATTTGACACTTTATTACATAATTTAGAAACTGTTACACTACTACTACTATTAAACTTTACTAATTTTTAAGCTAATTAAGTAAATTATTGAAACTATTAAAACTATTTATATTTATGTTTACACTTTCCCCGACGTTTCGGTTGCTTTTCAACAGCCATGGTCACGGGGAGACTAAGATGGTAGTTCTCTCAATGTTCCAGTGTAGTTATGTTCAGGTACTTTGAAATTAACATTATGAATAATGAATGAATTAATCATTTCAATACTGGCTGTTTTTAGTCAAAGGGTCTCTAAGTGAAACTACTGTTAGACCTGACTACATGGAAAAGGAAGTAAAAGAGGCAGTATGGGGTAGTTCTTATTACAGAAGAAATAATAGAGGTTGATATTAATGACAAAGTAGTTTAGGAAATGCCAATTCGTCAGACGGCGAATTGGCATTTCCTAAACTACGCTACTGCTATGATACAAAAAAATTATACATGATACGACTTGTGCCAAATCTGGGTTTTAATTGTGTCTGCTGTTTTAGTGTTTGTAAATTCCTCCGCAATACGAAGATAATAGGCGAAACTTCTGTAGAAAAGAAGAAGTAAGCACAATGTCTATAAAACGTTTATCTAGCAACGGCTTGACCGATTTAGGTGTTGAACTTTCCGCCTTGAGATATAATAATATCATGACAGAATAAGGTATATCCAAGGAAAGAAGGCAGGGCCAGCACAAAATCAATCATTGCGAATGAGTAGGTATAACTGTTTTATAGATTACTCGTCATAGAAATAGTATATTACAAATCTAGATTCACTAATATTATAAATGCAAATGTGAATTTATTTGTTTGTTTGTTACGCTTTGACACCTTAACTACTCGACCGATCATCATGAAATGTTGCATATATGTTGTTAAGGATACAGAGAAAGAAATAGGGTACCTTTCACCCAGACAAAAGTATGTTTCTCGAGGGATAAAAATTTATTGACAAAATCTACACTAACGCGGGCGCAGCAGCGGGCATGATCCAGTTCTATTATAAGCTAAGATTACATGACAATGAATTAACGTTGATATCTGTAGATATTGGCTCACAGTCTAAAATAACTTCCACTATATAGAATAATAGATTTATTACGAACTGTCTGTTAAATATAATGGATACTTCACGAACATTAGCTATCAAAGTTAACTGCAAAATCGTAATGTAGGTTGACAGTTTACTTCCTTCTATTTATTATCTTTACGACCAATATATGAGTTCCATGACAAATCTGTTGTGTTGGCAAGAAGACAAATCGCATCAATATTTGTACTCGAATAAATAAATCATTGCATAGTGCAGATTACAAATTGAATGTTTCTGACGTTTTAAATACTTGTGAGATCTTAATCTTGCGGTTTAATTTAATGTAGTGATGTACATATAATAATGATCAATTAAAACTTCAAATTATTTATTGTTCAAGTGATTCGAATGGTTTTGAAAAACATTCATCATTATTATTCGACAGCATTAATTTGTGACCAATTAAGTATTAGCAGATAAATAAATTCATCTGCGGTCAAATATCGAATGGAATCTCTATGGTCCCTATACAATGATGATGAACAATACCTCGTAGTAAAGAGACTAAAAATCGAATATACGATCGGTTAATATTCATTACTTATCTAAGTAAATACTACAATATATGGCAACGCATAAACGGACCTTAAAATTTTCGACGTCATCAGTCATAAGTATGTTTTTGGTACCTAACAATCGCGTATCACTAGTATAATTGAATTGTGAGGTGGCTTGAATAGTCTGGCACTGAGAAATGAAAACAACGGCTGTTATAGCGTAAATTGGGGTAAGACCTAAATTCAGCAATGGTCTGCCACAGGCTGATTGATTTATAGATTGAAACAGCTACATGAATCAAATTGTACTAACTAAATTCAGCCTTGTTTATAATTCATAGCAGTTAGGGACCTAGGTCTCCCTGGTGAATAGCGCAGAGTACATTCAAATTTTTAAACAGATTAACCGACATAAAATTGGTACATCCTCTAAATGTGGCACGTGATTATATGAAAGTGTACACACATCACACTCCATCCCGCATTTGTTTTTTATATTGTTACGTGCTGGGTTCGAGGGATAAGAATGTAAACAATATTACCGACTAAAATACGTTTTATAATAACACACAAATTTAAATTTAATTTAAACAGTACGAAGATTCGAGAAAGTTCTAGCGCTGTCTCTAACTATTTTGGTACCGACGAACTACGTAGTTCCGTAAGACATCAATAGATGGTGCTGTAATAAATTATTAAACGGAACTTCCTTTGACATTATTTTTGACAAACAACCAAGCCGTAAACAGCAGGGAGAAAAACGGAAATAGACAAACGGTGGTACCGACAATAACGCATTTGTCAAGTAAGTTGATACTTTACGTCGCATGACGTTCATATATGACTTTAATAACTATAATTATATTACTTATGTCGTAGTCCAAAATATGTATTATAAAAAATCTATACTTACATCCATTTTGAGTCGGAGGGTGAGCGCCCTGGCCCGCGACTCGCTGAGCGTGCGTATTCGCACCGCTGGCACTGCGACCCGCGACAACCACTCGCCAAATTCTGCGTAACACCACCACGATCACGATACCGACACTTTAACGTTGGAAATTAGCAGCTAAGGAAAGTTATTCAGGTATAAAAGGTTCTAGTTCAAGGTCTGGTACAGCTGACAAAGATGTTTTAGGTGCTTGTCAACTACTCTTCTAGAATTGACAATGATTCTTTTAGTTGAAGATACTTATAGAAATATGACTTAAAATATTTCTAATTACCTTTCCTTAACAACGTTCTAAATAAAAATAAAGCATGAATACGATTAGAATATTGAATTTTATTTTATTTCTAAGATGCTAGTATCACAGATGTGAAATCACTATTAAGTATTAAATTAAACTCAACTTACGAATTAGCAGCTCAAATATAATAAGGAGGTATCATTTTGAAAAATTATATTGTCCAACCAGACCTTGAATAAATTTTATGAAAGGTATGATTAAGCATGACTAATAAGCACTATAAAATATAACTGAAACACCAAATTCAACCAAAATATTATACAACAAACAACACAGCATAACATAAGACACAACAAATAAGTAATGTTAATATTATTAGCAATTCGAGAAAAATATGTAAGTAAGTAAATAAAAATACATGTTTAGTACATTATTGATCATGAGTAGTATAAATCTGTATTTATATGTGTAAGAAAACTTTGCTGGTGTTATAAAGGTAGAAAGAACTACTAAGCCAGTGTCCATAGATGAATTGACTGTACAGTTAAAATATTTGAGATTACTGAAGAACGTTCGATTTTAATCGAATACGGCGATGAAAGGGATATGAATATTAATTTTATTCTGTAGAATCATAAGGAAATTATAATAGTAAAAATGAAATCAATAGAGGCCGAGTTAAGAATAAGAATAAATAGTAATATTTCTATTACTATTACAATCAACGATGATACGCTCAAGTAAAAACAATGATAATGAAAACGTACACATGAATTTATTTGTAGTATACTTTTAGTTCGAAGTCAACTTATCTATTGACAATAAATTGTTTCATGTCTGGTCTTTTACAGGCTTTGTATATTAAATATATAAGATATCATTGATTAAGATGAACCACAAAGATATTTAGAGAACATGTTATGAAAATCAAAAAGCGCTTGCTTCATGTATTTGTTTTGAATGTGAAATACGTCATCTAGATCGATGATATATATGAAAGGACGGTCAGCATCGTAATAAATTTGGTTAAAGTTAGAAACAAGTAAAGATAACTCCAATATTTGTAGAAGAACAATGATAATTATAATGAAATTGAATAAAGCAATGGATGAACGTTAATATATTGAATTTGAAAGTATTAAGAGTATTTTAGATAAATCTACATTACTTTTTTTTGTTTCTACAATGCAATATTTGTGGAACTCACAGCTGAAAACATGTTATCAACTATTATTACATCAATAGGAAAAAATAGCCGAGCAATATTTGTCGCTCTTTGATTTTCTTGTATTCTTTTAAGCCTTTTGAATTGTGTTTACCGTCATAGTATTGGATATACTAAAACACGTATTATATTATAACCAAACGAAGTTCCACAAATATACTACTGTGGACATCGACTACATTTTCTACTGCTACTATCATTGTTCGTCTTGGTTCCACTGACCTATCGCCTCCGCGCTCATTATGTCTTGTGTGTCGTATTCCATTGTGTGTATGTTTGCGCACTACACTATTGTCATATAGTATTGTAGTGTGTGTGTGTGTGTGTTCGTGGTTGGTGTATGTTGTAATTCACAGCACTATCACTATCACTGATTTTATTTTGTTAGTCACTTTTATATTTCACTGTTATCCGTTCGTTAGTATGCGTATCGTTAATAAGTTCGTTTTGTTTAAGTATTTCTCTAAACTAATTTTCATTATCCTGTAGTAATTAAAAAAGAAATAGCATGTGTAATATAATCTTATTTCTATGGTCAATCAACAAGTTCTAATCTGATTTGTACTGTAATATATTTTCATGTTAATCATATTTATGTCAGCGATGTTTTTTATTTTATTTAGCTGCAATATGTCCAGGCACATTAACATCACAACATTTAAATTTATTTAATTTATGGACGCATCTTCATTTTGCACACGTTATCCTTGTCATGTAATAGACTTAAATCATAATGTTTTTTAAAAACCTTGATGTAATTTTATAAAACTTTCTAAGATTAAATTAAGACTCTTATAAAACGTAAGATGAACGCGGATATTGAACCTGTCTGTCATCGCAAGGCTGATTGCTGTTACGATGCTGTAAATAAAAATGAACTTATTTACGGTATAGATCAAACAGCAGGTACTATGAATAAATATATAAGTTCTAAATCTTTACCTTTTATAAATATAATATTCTATATTGTTATTAATATAATTGTCTATAGAATTGGTGTTTAAAGTTAGGATCTTCGATTTCTGCTCGGATTTTTCTTGAAGTTGCCAAAATTTCATAATTGGCATAAAGTCAAGCACCCATACATGTAAAATGTCAACAAATTGAGATTTGTGTTTAAAAAATACTCATGAAAGTTTGAAGAACACAACGTTGCCGACTTTAATTATACAAAACAGCAATTTCATAGGCAAAGACCAAATATATTTATAAAATAGAAAAACGAGAGTATCAGAATAATTTTATTTTTATAATGCAATAATCAACTTGGCAGTATTATTTGCAGTCAATTATGGGGTAATTCAAAACATGTTATGGTTAAGCCTATAATATAGAGGATAATAAACCAAGAATATTCATAAATGTTATGTATCTAGTCATAAGGGCAGTTGGAACTTTCTACATCCGGTGAGATACCACTGACTCACTCATTATTAAGTCATAAAATGCACTTTGGCAATAATTTGAAGCAGCCACACCTGCATGTAGTTAATTCCTAAAGAATTATACCTATCGAGCGCGTTGGTGCGCGTGGCGCAAGCTGTCAGCGGTCTGCCAACTCGCCTGCCAAATACCTGACTATGCCTGAACTTCTTGGTGTAATTCTAATTTGTTTAAAGGTATTTAGAATATCAAAAGTCAATGCAATGCTATCACTAGTACAGTATTACTTAAATGCATCCAAACTTATAAACAAAACATTTACGGCAAATTATTCTGGCATATTAAGAAATTATGCTAGCTTGTCAAAGTTTAGATAAAAGTAAACAAAATTAATTGATGAATATATTTTTTTAATAAATCTGATTTTATGAGAATTGTCGATGCCATTTTAAAATCGTATATCTGACATTTAAAAAGCTTCATATGTAGCTATAGTCCTACGCCTACTGTGGTCTCTAACTGAATCAGCGTTCTGTTCCACTTAAGATTAAAATTGTCGAAGGGCTTTTGCACGTTGGACCCATGTCTTCGCGTAAGCTTCTCAAGGGATGGAATAATAAAAGTACTAATAGCTGTTTTTATAATTTTTCGTGTATGTTTGTTCGTTTTCTTGTTTTGGATGCCTACACTAACAGTATTGTAATTTGCTGATGTTCCTGAAGAGCCCAATGGAATTTGTTCATTCATTAAGCTCATTATACCAAAAAATCGTATTGAACATGTACTAAAATTTACAATGTTGTACAAATTATCTATTCGTAACATAGTAAATGCGTAATACGTTGCTTTTGCGCGAAGGTTAAAATTGATCTAAATTGAATTTTATTCATTAATTTGCCATGTTATAAAGATGCAAAATATTGATAACCTAAAATGCAGCATTTGACCTAACTAAAATAGTCCCAAGGTTAGATGCAGACGATTTTAATGACGAAATAACTATGATATCCTGTTTATCAGATTTATGAGATGCCAGCATGTGGAACTATACCAGCCCAACATTAAATATGGATAAGAATGTCTGAATAGTTTGTAAATTAAATGATGCCACCTTAAATCTGAAGTGTAGATGTTTGATTTATAAATACTACTATAATTTGGTGGTTGATTTTTGGTGAAAATACTATACTTTTTAATAAGCGCACAGACTAAAAGGCATATTTATTCGTGGCACGTATATGTGCATTTACAAGTTATACATTGCAATATTAGTTAATACCGTTGGTGAAACTGGCAGTAGCAATTTTTTGAAGTATGATATTATTATATAAATAGAAATCTCAAGATATAGAGTAACATAAATCCTTATATACCTTCAATTGACATCGAACTTATAGCAAAAGTGCTATGTTACTATGCGCTGCTATGGTAAATTGGGCCTCAAGAATCATGTGTGTATAGAAACCTCAATAAAGCAGGCATAATACCTTGCATTTCTCGTACATAATACAGTTCACGTCATTAGGCATGCAAATTACATATATGATTTTGGCCTGTGATCAACAAGAAAATGAAGACCAAAATAATATAAGATTAGACCCATAAATCAATTCTCATTCATGAATCTATTTGTAAGTACACTGTAAGTCGTAGGAACTGTATGAAACATAAACATAGTTGTCTATCGAATATTCGCTCGATAGATTGGCAGACATAATAAATGTATGAACTTGAAATAGCTGGAGTTATTCTTAGCGCCGCCTACGACGCGTTACAGTACAAATATGTGTAAATACTATTACTGAGTCACGAAAGTGTCGCGAAGTATAATTTGTATCGTGACAATTGGAGGAAATCATCAAATTTTCTAAAGCGTTAGACTTCTTTTTACATAAAACATGCCCTGATTATCCTCAAGATTGCTGAGGAATTCAAAATGCTGTAAAACTTTCTTCAAGCTAAATAATTTCAAACAGAAAGAAAAAGTTTAAAATTTGTAACAGGACTATTGCATCTAGAAGAGAAAGAAGAAATAAATTTACGGTAGCATAATTTAACGCTTGTGTTATAATATATGTATTTATTGTGTATATGTTTATAAATGACACAAGTTACAAAAACAATATAATCTATAAATAATTATTTGAAAAGGGATATCGCACATAGTATGGCAGAGTAGAATCGAACCCCAAACCTTGCACTACCCACTCAGCAGGTGACTCTACCCTCCAAAAGATTAAAGCCCACGAGAGAGAACTGCTTATACCCCTATACAATAAACACATTTGTCAGCTCAGGGAAGAAACGAAAAATATGAAAAACTAATTAATAAAGCAATACAAACTATTTTAATCCTAAACCACTTTCCAAATTAAAGTCCAAAATCAAGATACTATAGTGGAAGTGAGCACGGCGGGCATAGACAAAATACTAAACAGTTTAGTGTCGGTAGTCATGTACCGGACGATACATCACAGTCACTCAGTGACACTCAGCGATACACAGCCGGAAATGTCACATGTTGCACCGTTTATTTTATACGTCGATGATACAACGCAGGAGTGGCACGTGGAGAATGAACATACATTGCAATGAACAGTCTACGTACGTATCAATAACTAAAAGCTTCTATCATCATGATGATAAATTCTCGCTTAAAAAGCAGATCCGGGTAAACAAACTACTCGGTTAACAAAAGCCAGTTGCCTGCGACACTATTTAGTAAATAATGAGTTAAAAAAGAAAGTAGAAAGAATGGGACAACATTTATTTACTTCATACCACGTACAAGAGAATGAGATCAAACCTAACTCAATGCCTGTAGTATCATCTACAGAATCTTTTATATACTATATACACTTTAACATTGAGAAAAGAAAAACATTGGCTTTGTAGAACATTCCTGGGCAGCTTCCAGCCACCAATATACGTAAATTATTTAGCCTGCTATCAAGATGTTGTTAGTAAAAATCCAGAGAAACAGCGATGTATCTTCAGCATTTTTAAATAGGTATTGAATGAAATTTAAAGATAGTTTTACGTTTGTTGCTTCCAAATATTATTTTTAAATGTTACTGGCATTTCATTCATTGGAGAAATCTTAAGAAACTCTCGATATAATCCAAAAAACACGTACAAATAAAATCGTGTCAAATGTCTTTTAATATTTATGAAAATTAATATTTCTTTTTTATTTTACTCGTCATAATGACCACACTTCGCCTGATGGTAAGCGATCATGTGGTCTAAGAGCTGTGGCCTCCACACCATCCTCATAGCAGCTGAGGCGATGTTGAGGTCCCTACCTTGACGGCCTAAGAAGGTGCTTTTTCACGCCCCGCTTAAAGGACCGATTGAAGGAAGAAGAAGGAAACACGTGCCTTGGCAGAGAATTCCATGCATTGATCGTTCAGCAGAGGTATGAGGACCCAAACTTGTTGGTGCGCGCTCTAATCTCTACCGTGTAAGGATGGTATCTGAGCCCAGCACGTGTTGTTCTGGCTAGGAAAGGACGGGATAAGGTGGAATAACTCTTTAGAGCACCCCGTGGTATATTCTGTAGAAATGCCAAAGAGGCGATGTCCCTACGAAGTTGCAGAGGTTCTAGTGAAGTTCTGTTGAATTGTCGCCAGCATGATCTAATTACCCCGATTGCACATAAAGTTATTTTGGATTATTATTAAGGTTGAGAAGTATTTCAATTGTGACGTTCTGATAAACCTGATAGTGTTAATCTTCTTATATCTAACAATAAAACACTTAGACAATGTTGTAATTCGAAAGTTATACTTAAAATTTATAATATTTCGTTAGAGTTATGATTGGAAAGAGTTTTTCTAAAACAAAGACATATAACAGCACATATGAATAAATCTCTTTACAATTTAAGCTTACGAAACTTTGCTGAAAGCTCGAATGCAATGAGATGCACATTCGTAAAGAATTCAAAATTATGCGACTTATCCAACGAAAAAAGTCCGATTTAAAATACCTCGAGGAAAATAATAAGAAAAGCAAACAAGTACTATTGATTACAGATGATGTCATTCAAACGACAGTTCTAAAAGTTGATACTAAAGCGAAAGAACTGTTCGACGTCCAAATGTCAGTGTACGGCGCGCCAATCGGCTCCGCGTTCCTCTTTGCAAACTATTCTACAACGATAACTAGCACTTCTATTCACTCTTAAATCGAAGCAACAAGATCTACAATCCCTTGATTAATTATACAAAAAATTTTGTCAAAGAAAGAGTCTGCATATTAAATTCTGCGAAGTTTAAAGCCCTTAAGACTTCAGGAATAAGATCTGTATTTCATTGACTAGTGCGAGAAGAAAGTTTGTAGGTGTGATACGGGTCCGGTAGGCCGATCTAAATGCGTCCGCGTCTTTGGCACGGCACTGGGGCAAGGACGCGTAGCGCCTATGCAGTCGGCAGATTGATTGACCGATTAATCTTAGCAAGACAGGCCTGGTAAAATGAAATATTATCGATTTGATTACGTAGAACTTAAATATAGAGCGGATCTTTATTTTTGAAGGCCATTTGGATAGATGAAAGAATAAAGTAGTAGCGGAAGAAAGAGTCCGCTAAGATCAATCGTCTATATAAATACGTTGACTGCTAAAGTTGTTTAAGATAATTGAGGTCAACCACATGTTTGAATTACACTAAATATAACATTTAAAGTAGACATAAAATTGACAAGCGAAACTGCAAAACGTATGATTAATTCATTCAGCGCTTCTACCTCATATGTAGGATCAGTAATATCTCGATCCTATATCGTCCGTAAACGTTATTAAGTCACTATAAGTTCTTCATATCAACATTCTAATTTACATAAATTATATTTTTAATATTCAACAGTGTATTACTAGTTAGTGAAACATAATTGCGAACTGATTTTACTGGCACTGTCACTAGCATTCGAAACATAGTCGTCGATAATCTGCAATCTACCCTTGGTTCTAGCCAAGAAAACAATCTACGATCGCTAAAGAATAGAAACGCCAATAAAATTTATTAATTTGACTAGATGAGCGGTTAAACTAGCAGTAATGTCATTTCTATACACTTATGTGGCGTTGCTATTCTATTACGATAACTGATTGTAATCATCCTATTTCGTCATCAATATGAACGTAGCACTCATTTGTACATAGTTGAATACCAATCTGTTTCACAAATTTCATCGTCATGTTAACATGTTTAATGTTTTAGTATAGTGTTGACTTCTGTAGATGTGATGTCATATTTATATTTTCGTTTTACATGATTGTATTTACGTTTTTTGTATATTTTGTTTAAAGTTTAGTATTTGTTATCATATTTTTGTGTTCCAAATTTTTATGCAATGCTATGGTTTTATGCATCAATAACTGTAAAATATTTTAAGTAGTTACCGCTCTTTCTCTCAGCAAGTACTTATTAAAAATTTCAAATGTGAAATACATTTACCGGCTGTAGGTTTTGTCTAATTAATAAATACCTATAAATATTAAAAACGAAACAAATTAAGTTTGCTATGTTTAAAATATAGTTTTGGAATATTTTAATTGTATTTACAGTAAATATTAAATTGAGTATTTTTATGTGTTTGTTTTTAATTTGATTTGCAGCGTAAGATTTGTATTGTTAAATCCGTGTTTCATGAACATTAATGAACATCACTTCACTGAACACATGGCGGTGTAGGGGTGTTATATATACACAGGGTACAATGGGGTCGATGTGCTATAACAGGAGTATTACGAAACGTTCGATCGCTACCGATGTCTGTTCGTGTTCGTACACGACCGCGCGTGCGACGCTCGCACTTCCACACCCGTGACTGAGAGTACAAAGTATTTTGATACTCGTCTATACATCTGCTATCGGGATTAGTGCTAAGGAATTGAATATTTCCGTAATCATTGATATTATAGTTATGGTCATCTTTATGAACTTTATAACGCTTCACATACTAAAAAGAAAAACAGGGCTTAAAGAAATTACTCGCCTATTTGTTTTTCATAATAATTTTGAACTTAAAATCTCGTATTTGTTTTTCATAATAATTTTGATTATTTAGAATAGTTTATGGCGCCATTTCGACATGTTAGGTATGCATAACTGTTACAAGAGCAAGTGCCAAACATTTATTGACACTAGAGCGACATGACTGGCAACAGAATACGACTTTCTGTCTTCGAAGTATAGGTATTAGACAATGGATAGTGGCACGTTTATGATTATCAATTGGTTATCAGTTCATCACCATTGTTTAGTGTACGTCTAGCGAGATAATAATAGATGTAGCAGAAAGATGCAGGTAGTCATATAAAAGAATTGTGTAATGAACTTATCGATTTTTATTCATTGATGAATAAGAAAGAAGAGAAATACTTAGAATGAAAAAGGGCTCTAATTAGCCTCAAAACTACAATCGATAGAAATACGTCCGAGATGAAACTAGTGCGTAGACAAAAGTTGTATATACTTACAAGTTCTAAGCTTTTCTTCTGTCCTCATAATTATGCCCTTTCTAAATATCTTAATGAATTCATTGCAAGGAGTCCTTAACATTGCAGTTATATTCTACGCACTTCTCTTTAGCGAACTTCATGTATTCTCCAACTCGCGAAACAGGACGCGAAACATATTTTTAATTCGTCAATAAAATTATTAGAGAATACCTACTAGTAGATTTTAGTACAATTAACGTGTAAGTTATTATTCATAATCAGGATCTTAGTGTGACTGGCTTTCTTATAATAGAGTAACATACAAATAAATAGTATAATATGTACCTACCTTATACGTAACACTAAAAAAATGTCCATATGACTTGAAAGATGGACTTCAAAAATCACAAAAGACGCTTGCTTTAAAAAAAATGCACTTTAAAGACAATTTACCATTGAATAAAACGATATGTAAATAATACATTTAATTACAGAAATATATACATTGTGTATAAGTTATACTATGTGCAGATTAACTAAATTATTCTTAGTTTTAACTGAAATTATTAATCTTAACTTCTTTGTTTTAACATAACGTGTCTTTCGCAACCAGAGCGATCTATATAATTTATATTTTATTGTAGTGCGAGATATAGTTTGATCTAATCTAAAACCGGCATGAATATTGAAAACAGGAGAGGAAAGTGTAGGTGCACGCATTTGACTAAAAATAAAGAAAATAAACTACGTTACTAACCTACAACTATTTGTAATCTGTGGTACAACCCACAGATTACACAAGCACAGATGCTCGACCCAGTGCAACTCGCCAAAACAAATGCACGTAAATGAACAACGATTTGCAGTTAGGTCGGTTAAATGGTAAGTGCTGTGTTCACCTGATTTGATTTTAAATCACTGTACCCGCTATACTATGCATGTTTGATTTTAACACGTTGTATTAAGCCCACCATCTGCACTTATATAGTTTGTGGTTAATTATGTTGTCAATGCCTATCACTAACCACCAAAACAATCGTATTTTAAAATGAGACTAATATGTTGTTAGAAATAGCAAGGTGCTGTTTCAAATAAGAGACAAAAAGAAAATACACATGCAACACGCCGCTAATATCGTAGCTAAAAGCATTTGATTATAACAAATAGGTATTGCTTTAGAACCAATGATAATTAAGAAACAAACATTTTTATAAATTTCGTAATTGTTATTTGATGACCTTAATTTCGGGTTTAGTAAAATATTTAGAGGCACTACACGCGATAGCGTTTGCTAAAACTGAAATTATAACAAAAACCGTTTGCTAGAATCGAAATTATCATAAAAAGTAAAAATATTTAAAGGAATCTGGAGTCTAAAACTACAAAACATTCGATTTACGAAATTATATTGCCTAAAGCAAATGCTTTAGGCAATATAATTTCGTAAATCGATAGCATAATGTCAGACGTGTTCTCAAATTAAAATTAATTTGAGAACACGTCTGACATGTTCTTGTTACGTCACGAAAGTTCTAAATGAATATACTAGATTTTGCCCACACCCTACCTTGCGTCAATGTAGGTTATGTCAATTTTTCCCTCGGTTTTTTTCTGGATGAAAGGTACAACTTGTATGCGAAATTTCATGATGATCGAAAAGAATCTAAGACGTGAAAACGTAACAAAAACACTTTCGACAACACGCATTCACATTTATAATATTAGTTAGGATTTTAGAACTTTGCTTACCTGTCTAATCGATGCTGGGCAAGTGCTCGTTGGTGGTGAGCTTGGCGCAGCGCCGCACTACATCGAGCCCGTCGAACCGCACAGCCAGCACGCCACATATAGGCGAGCCGTTGCGCGAGCGCACCGGGATCACCTCCGTGTAGCCCGAGCTGCCCGCGCTGTACGCCAGCAGATCGCCCAGGTACAGGAACGCGTAACTGCACAAGGAACACACCGCTTTCTTTTCTTAAAACGGACAACTCCTGCTCTAGGAATAAATCTTGTGCCGCGGAGGGCTTTACAAACATTCAAACAACGGACACAAAGAAACAACTATTTGTAGATTACATAAATGTATGTCTCGTGTGGCGATCGAGCCCGCAGTTGCAATGGCGAGGCGAAATTAAATATTAAAATATTGCACTGCTCAATTCACACTTAAAGTTGGATATTCCTAACTATGAAATTACTTTCTTGCTACAAAAGAGCGCAAACATTATTATATTTGTGCTATTTCTAAGTCAGCTTTATTTTTAAATGTATACATAATTATGTCTTTCAGGAATTGAATATTTTCGTAATCATTGACAGGATCAGTAGTCTCCATCCCTAACAACACAGGTTGAGCATCGTATAAGCGTTAAATCAAAATTACTAGTATTTTTAATTATTTTAATTCTGTAATATAAATGAATTACCATATTAATATTATAAATACAAAATCATCTACCATACAAACACACAATTAAGATAAAAGTTGTTGGCGCATAATCGCGAACTAGAGGCACAATTGAAGCTTATAACGTAACATACCCTATATCTTCACAGGTATCCAAGCCTAAAGGATCGTTAGGAGGTTCACTGATTACTGAGAACATAATGTAGTCCTTAAAGTCTGTGGCGACCCTGCTGGCTGCCCGACATCGGGCCATGTGGCCCAGAAGTTCTATGTCTTCTTCCTCCACTTGGAATGCTGAAATAATGAGATAGATTTACATTCAATGAACGAAACATAAAAAAGGAGAAGAAATAAAAGTCACTTGGTACGATGTGATAATTTCTGGACAAATATATTTACTGAATAGAATAATAGAAAGAAGGTTTCATGTAACATGTTAAGAAAAATGGCGTCGATTATGTGAGATCAATAGATTAATTTATAGTTGAAGGCGAAGTGTATTAAGCGATAGTGTTGGCTGTGCCGACAAGGATAGCATTTTTAAATGAAAGAAGAACGTAGCGTAATGGAACACTCAATCTCTGCAAAGGGCTGTGCAGCAAAAGGAAGTGGAAATTGTCGTTGGGTAACAATCTCTCATTCTCTCTCGTTAACATCCAGTCACATCCTCTCTCCAAATTTCTCCTCTTCGGTGATAATGCATTTCTTGAGCTTAGGTGACAACGCATTTCTAATATTACAACTGCACATAGTATATGATAATTGATTGCAACATAAATGTTTTAGGCAGTGGCTTAGTTATGTTTCCTGATACCAAGAAAACACAGGCCATGATTGGCTACCATTTGCCGTCAGGTGACCGTCAAGATCGTTAAATACAAACAACAAGAAATACGGCATCAGAAAGCACTCAGTAATACTTACTTTTCTTAAAATTAAAATAGCACTTGTCCACCTGATGTCTGGGTTTAGGCAAACTCAATGGTGTCTCCAAGTCCGCTCCAGATCTTCCAAGGAAGCTATAAGCCACATACACTCTCTGTACTCGAGGGTCACACATTGCCTCACACTCCTCGTTTAGAGCCAGCCAAAGGATAGTGATGTCCACCAACTGTTCTTCTTCTTTTGAATTGTTATCATCAGGTTTATCCTTAACATTCAATATCATATTTTTGGTGCCCTTAGTCATAATATCTATGCACAATTATAATTAATTTTCTGTTTAAAATTCTAATTATACCTAGTAATAGATCGATAATGAGCGTGATAAGCATAGTTCTACCAGTCCGTGATTTTATTATCTCTTTTAGTTGAAAGCTATGTACAAACAAACTAAATTTACAACATTATTTTAATATAAACTCCGGTCAAGTGCGTATGGGACTCGCAAACTAAAGGTTCCATACCATCGTAGAAGATATGAATTTATTATTTAAATTTACGTTTTGAAATTCTTTAGGTTTTCTTATTTTCGTCTACCTATTATAGTTTATCAGTTACAGCCCACTAGTAGATGAACGAACGGATGGACAGTGGAGGATTAGTAAGAGGGTGGCACCCTTCGCCTACGCCACGCTAATAAATGGATTATAAACGTATTATACTTTAGAAATATCGAAACCTAGTCAAATTTAATGTGGCTCACCTGCATATTATCATCATTTCTTTTATTTGCGTTTATCGTAACCTGCTTCTTTATATCTAATTTGGAACCTGAAATAGTAAAAGTAATTAATATATCGCATAAATAAAACAACTAAAATTGTATCTGGACACATTTACACATTGTTAATTTTATACAAATACCTACAACATTATTACAAAGAGCACGTGCGAGTGAACGCGGTTCAACATCAATTAGCCAAAAACCAGAGACAATGAAACCATTTTTTTTGGGTCCGCGGTTCCGAGGGATGGCCAAGAGATAAGACGATACTTTAAGAAAAGCAAGACTATTAATCTCTTCAGTTATTTCGCATTGTGTGATATTTCTTAGTCGCCATTAATCACTTGAGCTCATTAAATCGTATTTTCAGTGAGCTTTTTCTACAAGAGCTAACTGGTACAAAGCTATAAACATCAGAGGAACCTATGGTATAAAATTCACATCTTTCTTTCTACGTATCCTTGCTCATCACTGTTAGGTAAAAAATATGTAGAAATAAATCTCTATACCTTACGGTATAATTAAGGACCACGAAGCCATGATTAAATATAGTACATGTACTTACTATACAGTTTGGCGATATTGTCATATTTCTTGTATATGGAAGTGCTGTCGCTCGGCAATCTGGGCAGTACCAACGTTGACTGAAAGTCCTGGTTTCCGTCGTCTGCAATATCATACGAAAATAATTAGTTGAAATTATATTTCATCAATTAGTCAGAAACCAGACGCATTAAAAACATTGTAAGGAGTCCGAGTGTCGGTCAAGAAATTCATTATATAAATTATATAACATCAGCTCTATATATGAACTGTCCCACTACTGGGCACGGCCTATTCTCCAGCTTCCTCTATGAAAAAGGCAATGCCATAAGGCAAAGTCTATCACGTTGGCCCAGTGCGGGTTCGTACACTTTACATATTATCTTTAAAACATTATGTACAATCTTAGACATGCAGGTTTCCTAACGACGTTTTCCTTCGCCGTTGAAGAGAGAGATAATTAACTTTAATACCTACGCACACACATACATATTTTTTATTATGATACTCACGAATTCTATTGAAACTAGCATTTGCTTCAGTTTTATTGCCCTGTAACAACGTAATTAACAAATAATGACTATTAAATTTGTGGTTCTTGCTAATCCAAGCAACACAAAGTATTGGCATATCACAATTCTAAGGATCCAAGCAAAAAATATAAGATATTATGTCAAAAAATTAAGTCTGACAAGAACGTAATGAAGTAAGCTTCAGCGCAGATGAGTAATGACACAGAGTACATATTAAGGTGCTGATAGACTTGAGCATTCACTTGTAACAGAACATTGAGCCTTCGCCGTTTTTAAATTGTTGAACTGAACAACGAACAGAGCCAAGCATAAAGCCGGGTCCAGAGAAGTGTAACGCGTAATGTAATCTATGGTATATTGAAACAAGAATCCTGCGTGTGGACGGCACTACGAGCATTACATGTAACGCTTGCGCCGGCGCTCGCCATGATCCATCGGCTGTCGGTTTTCAGAGCGAACACAAAAGCGCTCGCAGTGCTCGTTTGGATGGCGTTCATAATTGTGTCGTATAGACGTTCATAATGTGGAACGACGAACAATCACTTGAACTTATCAAGAAAACCTTTTATTAGGAATCCAAAAAACTGGATTACTTTACGATTCTTGGATTGATATCGTTCTTTCATTGTGAAGAAAATGTATGCAAGAACAAAAATATTTGTTACTATCATTTCATTCTTGCGTACTTCTATCCATCGGCGTACAAAACGTTTCTTCCACTCCTTAGTTAATAAATACCTACAAATAAAAGCAGTACCAACTTTCGACCTATTCGGCATGCTTGTAGCATCTGAGTGGAACAGCTTTTGAAGAAAATTCGCCTAACATGATTCGTGTTGAGTTCGTGTGCCGTCCACACTGTTTAACTCAATTACTCGCATTACACCCGTCTGGACCCGACTTAAATCCAAACATGGCTACGAAAAATTTTACGATTATTCTAGCGAACGCTCTAGTCTTGCTCGTCAAAAAACTAGAACATAGAGGGACGGCGGCGAAACAATGACAGAATGGCTCGGCTTGGCAAAAAGCTCGAAGCAAATTTACTGTCTACATGTTCCTAGAATGCTCGCTATAACGCTCGCTAGAATGCTCGCTAAAACGCTCCCGTTTATTTTTCTATAATGTATGCATGTAGTATGTATTATCAAGTCTATCAGCACCTTTAGATTAATAAGGTACTCCTTACCTGGTGTGGTGAAGGTGAATAATAAAAAATGATATCTACGAAAATAATTATAGCGCCGCTGCGCTAAATGGCACTGTGTGTCATTCAAACTTCTTGGTCGATTCTGCCCGAGAGCAAAGCCATAGGCAGTAGTTATTTGCTACTGTTTAATACATTTTAATATAATCACTTATTAGGCTAAAACACATTGAAACGCATTCTTTTGCGATATTTGTATAAATAAATGTTAAGAATAGTATTTGAGTTACACGCAGGTGATTTCACAAACTATAACGTTACTTAGAATATCTAAGCTAAGATAAGATAGGTTAGTGTGTAAATAAAGAAATATAAGAACCAAGTATCTTGTTAGACTTACAGTTTTATCCGATTTTTTCCTCTGTAACCAGGAACGTATAAATTGCTGAATAAATTAAAATACTTGTGGTTACTTTTTATTATTAGTACATGTAGACTTTAAGGCTCTCAGATCGTAATATACTTAATTAAATAATAATTTTGCGTATCTCGCTGCGATAGTCAGAATGTATTACTTTAGACGATTGTATAAATAAAATGTTAAGATGACTTTAATATTTTATCAAGAATCTATCCCGCGTTCGTGAAAGGCTTTTTGGAATATTTTGTGATTGTAGTGCAGTTGCCCACAGTCGCCGTTAACAAGCCAACGCCGAGACTGAGATGACGTCATTGAAGAACTAATAAATATTACGAAATCCTTATGTCCCATGGACATCCGTCACCCAAATGCCGTCATCACGACTATTTAAATGAAGAGATGTTCTATGGTATCGCTAGAATTCGGCCTGAAATCGTGATGAGCCGATATCAAGCCAAACTGGCGGGAAACACGTATGATTAAGTCCACACCTAAGACTTGTGGCACGCCATTACCTGGCTTTCGTTTTGACTAAAAAAAGTAGAATTCAGTCTGTATCATAGAGGTCCGTCATGGTGGATAAACTATCGATATCACGTTCTGCCGACCACGTTTCAAGAAAATTTGGTCGGATATAGAACGACGACGGCAGTGAACAATCACACATAGACTGACCAAATTGGTCAGTTAAGACCATTCAAAACTTTTCCAACTAGTGAATGTAAATTTAATTTGGTAATAATAATAATAATAACTAAATAAATGTGACGCCATTAGACCGATAAGAGTCAGCGTAATTTACGACAAACATATTAGCAAGTTCCTTTGGAAAAAATTCGATGGCATTTTGTTATTTTAAGCTACTATTATGGGTCTTTAAGAGTTACTTGCTTGGCCTTTAATATTAAATTAATGAGAATATATTCTAATGTATATAGATTAAATTGGTATGCATTTGGTTATTACTCACAAATGACGAACGCCCGTTATGAGAAACAATATCCTACAATAAAACATATAGTTAGGATTATTACATATTTCTTTTAATATTTAATTATAATAAAAGGTCAAGGAGAAAATCTTTTTGTATTTTATGTAAATTAAGTTGTAATTAAATTTCCGCGGTTGTACTGTTTGGTATCTGGCCCCTTACGATATCGTCATAAGATACATTTTAAAAAAGAAGCAGTGACATAAATAGCCCGCCATTTTTCAATTAAAATATACTTAGTATCAAAACTTGGAGCTGTATGTAAAATAATTTTAGTATGTAGGTACAACGGTTAATATAAATTGTTAGTGGCAATATTATAGGAGGCAGAAAAGTAAAATTTATCATCAAGTCTTCTCGGGCCAGTAAGACATTATAGTAAAATAGACATTTTAAAAACTGCGGTAGCAGTCAATAAAGTAAAAGAGGGTATACCAGAGTTCAAATAAATCGAAATCTACCTTATATATAATATGTATATAAGAAAACTTACACCTTCATTCGCCGGTAAACTTGCCAAGTGATGTAGACTGTTTCTCTACGGTTAAAGAATAATAAAATAAGTACAGTATATAAGTATATACAAATGCACCATTTATAGGGGTTCTCTCAATAAAAGGTTGGCTAGAAGTTATCATATAGGTATACTATGCCTAGCAGTAGTAGCATACCTACTGTGTCTTTTAGCAAAACATCGTACATTTCTGTAATAGAGATAAGTTGCAGTCATTATCTAGTCCGGTCGTAACACATCTCCTTGGGGTACTTCTGAATACTTTATAGTGCTTGTTTTTATTATGCACTAGCTTTTGCCCGCGGCTTCGATCGCGTTAAGTTAGAATTTGACAATCAATTCGGGTCGTACTCTGCTTGTATTAATATAATTCAATCATGATACAAAAGACACGTGGCGCCATCTATTATCATAAGAAGGTTATTGTTGTTTTCCTCGGGAACAGTAATTTTTTTCGGGATGAAAGGTAGCCTATGTCCGTTTCTGTACACCTGACAACGTATATGCAATATTTCAGGATGATCGGTTCAGTGGTTTAGGCGTGAAAAGGTAACAAACAAACAAACTCATTTTCGCTTTTATAATATTAGTTAGGATTAGGATAGGATTAAGATTTCATTCATTTATTTATTTTAATTTTAATATTGCTATGCATTTTTTTCTTGCATTTTGTGAAGAAATGTTGGTTTTGTCTGAAAATACCATATCACGGCCATTTATCTATAAGTTTGTTTTGGTCTGTTATTATAAAGATATATTATATTTTAATACCGTCAAAAGTTAGAGCCTGTCTGAATTTCCACTATTGGTAATTTCAAAGATATTCTTTTAACCATATTATTTTTATATGATGCTGTAGATAGTAGCTAGCCCGTAAATTTTACAATATCAAGACAATGATAAAAGCATTGAGTCTGTATTCCGGTGTCATGTACAAGTGTTCGTTATCTACATCATATTTAACAACATCGGACTTGTTTGAATTTAACGCCCCGCATGTTTGATAGGATTTATGTTTTTTTTTATTATTGCCTGTCGAATACATTGCCTGATGATCGTGTAGGCGACGAATAGATGTCTTTACACCACGTCCTGCCGTAAAGTGGTGCCGAAGCCTAACTTTAGTTTTACAAGCGTCCACAAAACTGTATTAAACGGTTTGTCTCCCCTTTATTAATAATCAAAATATCTTTATTTCTTTTCATATAATTACTTTTACATATTCTAGCAGCACAGCTTTCCAATTGAATGGCTGAAACTCAGGGAGTATTTTTTTACATCCATCAATCATCCGACGCCGACCAACTTTTTGTAAATATCGTTGATTAACCAATTGAGTCTTAGCGGCACACCGGTGATCAAACACAAACAATTTTTAATTATGTGTGGTATTTTAAGACTTGGCAGATTGAAGTAACTAACGGTTAGCCGTTACTTTAATTTGTCAAGTCTTAGAATACCACACATAATTAAACATTTATTTAATAATAATTTATTATTTGAGTTTAGTTTATTTTTTATTGATTGACAACAAGATCAATTTTTCATTTAATATTCTTTTAAAATTATAATGTAAAAGTATATTAGTCAAGTTGATTTCCTTAAGCAGCAGTGTCCATTAGGTAGGGGGAAAGGTATCCCGGTAATACCGACTAAACATACCACGGTGTTCCTCGACATAACCAGAGTCGGGGAGTCACGCAAATCACTTTCACATGAGTAAAAAACATGTTTCCACATTTATTGACCTTATGTAAAAATAATCTTAGTACAATTGAAAAGCTATGTATTTTATTTTAAAACACTGTGAATCTGCGTGTTGTTTATGGCTCGACCTTAGCTACCTGTAGCTTTGCTTAATAATCAGAGTGCGAGTCTGTTTTACGTTAACGCGATCTACACGATTATGACGTTCAGCGCTCCGATTAGCCCACTTCAAGCTTCAACCAATCATAGAGCCAAACTCGGTAAACGATTCGATCGCGTTAAAGGTGTATATTCAAAATTACGCAACTCAATTGTGCCGCAAACGCAAGCTCGACGAAACAGTGGCGCACACTCTTCGATCAATAATAGACTAGATACACAATCCCATACAAAAGTCCTCTTTAAAACTGTCGCCAATTGTGAGTGTAGGTAATTCTAAGAATTCTAGTTGAAATAAATATACATTAATGCAAATTCAACCTTAAATCCAATACTTAAAGTTGCATTTACAAAGCTATGTGAACAGGATTGATCCAGGTATAATTTTGGGATTCAAGAAAAGAAAACGCGTTGCTTGATGTGAACGTTCTGATTTATTTTACCGATGTAGGTAGCCGGTGAACAAAATAAAAATACTATAATTAGCAGCAATTACGTAGCCTTAACATTGGTATGCGTTTATTATTAGGCGCTTGCGGAAACATACCCCCGGGCGTTGAAAGCCAGTCTTTCAACCACTAAGGATCCCCTGCCTCTGAATAGATTGGCAACGGACAAATCTTGCTGAATGATCTACGTAACAGACCACTAGAAGTCTTGACATCTGCAACTCTGACTATGCCGTCTGTTCCTGGATACATAGCAACGACCCGACCCATTTTCCACTTGAGTGGCGGGAGATTGTCTTCTTTTAAAAGGACCAAAGAATTCAGTTTAAGGGAGCCCTTACATGCTCGCCATTTCATGCGAAGTTGGAGCTCTGATATGTATTCTTTACTCCATCTGCTCCAAAAATGCTGTCGAAGAAGTTCAATACGCTTAAATCGAGTCAGAGAATTGATAGACTGGTCTCGATAATCAGGTGACGGCAGTGATGTCATAGGACGCCCAATCAAAAAATGTCCTGGTGTGAGTGGCGTCAGATCCTCGGGGTTCGATGATAACGGCGTCAGTGGTCTGGAGTTTAAAATGGCTTCAACCTGAACCATCATGGTATATAGCTCTTCGTATGTAAGGTTACAAAGGCCCAGCACTCTGACTCAATGATGCTTGGTTGATTTGACACCAGCTTCCGCAAGGCCAGCGAAGTGAGGAGAGTATGCAGGGATAAAGTGGAAATTAATTCCTTCCTTAGCCATCTCCTCGGACAACGAATTGCAATTTACCTTAAGAAATTTAGAGAGGTCATTATAGGCACCAACAAACGAGGTACCATTATCAGAGTAAATATTTCTTGGCTTTCCTCTACGCGATATGAACCTCTTTAAAGCAAGAATGAAAGTATTGCTTGTTAAATCACCGACTAGTTCAAGATGAATTGATTTTGTAGAAAAACAAACAAATATAGCTATATAAACTTTAACTAATTTACAGCCACGACCTTGACGAACAGCTGACTAAATTGGACCAGCATAGTCCAAGCCTATGTTCTCAAACGGAAAACTTGCTAGAAGTCGTTGCTGTGGTAAATCACCCATGATAGGACTAACAGTTTCACCTTTAAAACGGCAACAACGAATACATTGTCGACAGCACATTCTAGCTAAATTGCGACCCCTAATGGGCCAATACGTATCTCTTATGGACACCAATAATAATTGAGGTCCAGCGTGAAATAGTCTTTTATGCTCCCAATTAAAAAGTAATTTAGTGAAGTGATGACTAGACTGAATAAGAATCGGATGTTTTTTATTATAAGGAAAATCTGAATGTTGTAATCTACCTCGAATACGCATTATTTTATTCTCGTCTAGAAAAACGTTATACTTATTTAATTCACTTTTCTTAGGTAACGGTTTATTATTAAGTAGCAATTTATAGTCTTTAAAAGATTGACATTGAGATAAGCATATAATTACATTTAAAGCCCTTTCTAGTTCATTCACAGAAAAAGGGTCGCAAATAGGTTGTTTTCTACATGCGTCAATAAAACGTAAAACATAGGCGATTGTTCTCTGAAGTCTTAAAAGGTTTGAAAACCGTGTAAAATCAATCAATTCATCATATTTATTAAGTAAGACATGCAAGGTGACTTCTAATTTAATTTCAGGCAAAATTTCATTATTAAATTTCATCAATTTAGAAGGCCAAACAGACATTTCATTTATTAAAAATCTAGGACCGGACCACCAATCATTTAAACTAAGTAATAAATTAATATCTACTCCACGAGACAAATAATCAGCAGGGTTTTTGTCAGTTGGAACATGTCTCCACTCACAGCCATTAGTCTTATCTAAAATTTCAGCAACTCTGTTGCGAATGAACGGCTGTAATTTATTTGGCAACATTTTTAGCCACCCTAAAACGATTGTGGAGTCCGTCCAAAAGAAAGTGCGCTGTGCGCTGATTCGTAATGCAGCAACAACCTTTTCATAGATGCGAACACCTACCAGAGCACCGCATAACTCTAGTCTGGGTATGGTCGTTGGCTTGAGTGGCGCAACTCGGCTCTTAGCTAACAATAAACGCACTAAACCTGGCCCTGCTTATTTACGCTTCGGACATATAGACAAGCGCCATAGGCGCTTTCAGAAGCGTCAGTAAAAATGTGGTATTCTAAAAACTCATAAGAATCGATTAAAACTCGACGTGGAATATGAATTTTATTTAATTTAGGCAGGTTAATAATAATTTCATTCCAAAGCTTGCTAATGTCCGGTGATAGCTATTCATCCCAAGATAGTTTTAGTAACCATAACTTCTGAAGCAACATTTTCATAATAATTACACATGGAGCCAATAATCCAAGCGGGTCAAAAACTTGGGAAACAATCGAAAGCATGTCACGTTTGGTATTATTAAAATTAACTGACTGACTAATTGGAAAACAAAGGTGATCTAACAGTGGCTGCCAACCTAGGCCTAAGGTCTTGGTTGACTCAAATCCACCAATATTCAAATCCAATGAAGACTGGGGAAAGTCAGAACCAATTACTAATTGCATGTCATTTGACTTCCACTTTCTTAGATTCATTTGCGCTGAAGCAAGCGTGGATGTAACTTTATGACGTAGCTCTTTAACCTCATTAATGTCATCTCCTCTGGTGAGCAAATCATCTACGTAAAAGTCGTTGAGGATGACTTCACCAACCTTCTTATCAACACACTCTAACCCTAATTGCCGAAGACACCTGGTATTAAGTTGATAAGCTTGTAATGGAGCTGACGGATTATCACGCCAAATAATTTGTTGAAGATACCTGTCATTTGGATGAACAACTATCTGCCGGTACATTTTCTCAACATCAGCAGCTAGGATGTATTTATGTTGTCTAAAACGTAACAGGATCGATAGAAGATCGTCCTGTACCACGGGTGCAATCATCTGAATATTATTAATAGAAATGCCAGTAGTTTAACTAATTAAACTACTAGCATTAAAAACCACTCTTAACTTTGTTGTGGCGCTACTTTCACGCAGAACTCCGTGATGCGGAATGTAAAATGCTTGATCATCAATAGTTTTACATTTAGTCATGTGGCCTAAAGTTTCGTATTCCATCATAAATTCTTTATACATATCACAAAATTATGATTTAGATTTAAATCTACGTTCCAAAGAAATAAAACAATGTTTGGCTCTTGACAAAGATTCACCTAAATTGTCCGGGAAACATTTTAAAGGAATCCTAACACAAAATTGACCGTTTTTCAAACGAGTTGTGTTTTTTATAAAATGCTCCTCGCATAGCTTCTCCTCTGAAGAATACGGTGACGAAGTACACACTTCTTCAAGTTGCCAAAACTTTGTAAGTTGTTGATCAACATTAAAATTTAATTCGTCATCACAGTCTGCACGTATCTTTATAAAATTGCATTTAAAAGATCTAGGATAAATACCACTATTAATTGGGCCGGAGACCAGCCAACCCAATTTAGTCTCATAAAGAATTGGTTGTCTATCACCTAACTTAATTCGCTGTGATTCCAATAAATCCTAAAAGATGTCAGCACCGAGCAACATATCGATAGAAGCCGGTGAATGAAAGTTGGGATCTGCCAGACAAACATCAGATGGAATTTTAAATTTTAGCAAGTTAACATGTTTACTCGGAATTTTATCTGTTATGGAAGAAAGAACAAAACAATTGATATCCGCACTAAAATTATTATTTAATGCTTTTATTGACACTGAACACATTTTATTGATTAACGATGACGAGCTGTTAATACCTAAAATATAATTTTCAGTCTTGGCAGACAAACCTAGCTGGTTGTATAACCTCTCTGTCATGAGACACGACGTGCTGCCGCTGTCAAGCACAGCACGCGCAATATACTGCTGACCGCTAATTCCCATGACCTTGACTAGAGCAGTGGACAACAATACGTCTCCCCGTTCAACACTTGCGGAAAGTGACACGTCGGTACTAACAGTTGGCTGAGTGGAGACAGTCGCACTGCCATTCGTGTCGATACTGTTAGCAGAAGCACCAGTCGCGTCTGACTTCAAGGACTTATTAACATGAACAAGAGTATTGTGCTTGCGACGGCATATTTTACAACCAGGCTTTTTGCAGTTGTTTGCATAATGTCCCAGATTAAAACAATTGAAACAAACTTTATATTTAGGTAGCATCTGCAGACGATCTTCATTGTTTAAAGATAAAAACTGAGAACAACTGCTCAACTTATGATCACCGTTACACATAAAACAATTCTTAGGCTTATTTAAAATACAATTATCTTGTTTACTACTGTCACTTGAAATATTTTTATTGTGATCCTGTACCAACATTGATCTAACCGTGTTCACATTTTTACCTTTATTTGAGTGTTGATTATTCGTAGAAGTTGCCAATTCTAACGTCTCTAATATCTCAGCACGGTTTTTAATAAAAGTAATAAACAATTTAAATGTAATTTTAGAATCTTTGTCAAGGCGGCCCTTATGCTCTTCCCATTCACGGTAAGTTTTACTATCTAACTTGTGTGTGATAATATAAATGAGTAAAGTATCCCAATATGTAACAGGTTCGCCTAGGGATTCCAGGGCGCGTATGTTTTTGTTAATAATATCAAGTAAACCTTTCAAATTAACCGACGACTCCCTTTGAAGGGTGTCGATTTGAAATAACGCAGAAACGTGATGTTGGATAAGCAGGTGCTTGTTATCGAAACTCTCGCAGAGAAGATTCCAGGCTACCGAATAATTTGCAGCAGAAAACTGAATTGAGTTGATTACCACAGCAGCAGACCCTTCTAGGGATGACCTCAAATAATGAAACTTATTTATTTCGTCCATATCATCGTTCGAATGAATGAGGCTAACAAATGTGTCGTGAACCAGTTTGTATAAGAACCACTGAATTTCGGCAACTGAATAGTCAGTAATTTAACAAACTTATGATTGCTAGAACGCGAACTTACGTCACAAATATAATTAGAATCTGCTTTCCTATCATCATCAAGCATTTTTTGAGCTTTAGATAGGGTTTTGTAATAAAGAGATTCAAACCCTTGACGTTCCAGCATCTGATTATCCAAATCTTCAGTACTACACTCCAGTAATAATTGCACCTCGTCATATTGGGCATACATTGCCTCGAGTCTATTAAAACGAAATTGCAACTCGCTTACCTCAGTAGGGCTCAAAGAGGAATCCAATGCTTTTAAATAGTTCGAGAACAATGTCACCTTTCCTTTATAACTCGCTCGTTTCCTAATGAGGTCCTTATCCTCTGGCATTGCGTAAGCTGAGGTGATCAACCTGGAATGTATACAATTAATAATGTTATAGCAACGCTTAAATACAATTAAAATTATGCAGCCTGAACAACGTATAGAAGAAATAAACTAACTGTGGAGTAAATATACTTACCTAAATAATAATTTAGAATTTATAATAAACTATATGTATGACGGTTATATTGTACTAAACTGTAATATTTATAATGTAATTACAATAACTTTTGATGTCTATCTGTACTAACTTATGTGATTACGTAACTGTCTCAGTATCTGTTAAATTACAACACTGTAAAGCAAAATAATGCAGTTATTACATATAACTACTCGTTAACAAGTTAATAATAACAGAAATAAACAATAACTACTGCTAAGTTAATAATTATATTACAATTTATAACCGCTCACAGACAAATTAAAAGTGACAATAGATATTTAGTACTAACCTGGCTATTAACGGCTGACTTATACTAATTATACCTGTTAAATAGAGTGTTGGATGGACTAATTTATTACTAGATACGCCTTTTCGTAGCTATTAGGTATCCAGACCACGGCAAATTCCAAGTCTTCTCAATGACGTAGCAGAATTGGTCGGCCACACCGCGGCGTAGACTATGATTCTTGATATCCACCAATTCTCTTCAATCCTTTTATAATAATTCGCTGATCGGAGCAAATATTCTTTAATTTCCCCACATCCGGCTCGAAGGACCATGAACAGGATTGATCCAGGTATAATTTTGGGATTCAAGAAAAGAAAACGCGTTGCTTGATGTGAACGTTCTGATTTATTTTACCGATGTAGGTAGCCGGTGAACAAAATAAAAATACTATAATTAGCAGCAATTACGTAGCCTTAACATTGGTATGCGTTTATTATTAGGCGCTTGCGGAAACACTATATACAAAAAGCATATTTTTACGATTTATAGCAATTAATTTTTACGACCTTTGTTCGCTGCTCAAATCACATCAAAACAATTTTAATCTTATACGCATGTTTTAAAGTCTAAATTACAAAGTGCCAAAAATAGTAATAACAATTTACGATAGTTGGCGCGTTCTGGCAAACGTTGGTCAAACAATCATAATATTTGGTAATTGATCCATATTTACTATTTAATTAGATTTTTACTTTATGAAAAATACTTAATGATATAAACTTACCGATAAAAAGATATACCTTCCAAAATCTCGGTTTTACGGTGATTATTTGCACAATTTTTGAACGCACACTGGGGCATTTTGACGTCTTAATGTTGGCTATGATTGGATCATACTAATTTGAAATAAGAGCACAACAGTATTTGTGCTCTTATTTTTCGGCTCGTTTTTGAAGCGCTTACCGAACATCTAGTGTATTATTGATCGAAGCGCACACTTCAATAATAATATCGTATACTACGACTAAAGTTATTGTCGAATATTTTGATACTATTTTATTTCTTTTTATACATTTTAAATAACTTGACTTATTTTTAATTTTATGTATATAGGTCCGTTATTTTATATTGTTTTTGTAATTATTGCATTATTAAAAATGTTTTATTTGCTAATCCGCATTGAGATACCCGTAGTACAAAGTTAAATAGAGCATATTAATATTAGGAAATTAGTGTTTATACCAATTTTCTTTGGATTCAAAATATAAATTTATATCGCTCTCCATATTTTTGAATAGAGCAGTGAGATCGAATACAATTATATTACATTTTTACAAAGGACTTGGGTATCCCGAGTAGATATTATTTCGAAGTGGAAAGCGAACTTCACATTTACAATTACAGCGTTAAATCTATGGCAGATGTAGGTAGAATGGATGGCAATCAGAGATTATTTTGGATTTGATAACCGCAATTAAAACATTAAAATAAAACCACAGGAAAAGCACAAAAGTTGTTTATTTTATTTTAAAATTTTTCAGATTTCATCTAAATTTGCTCTTAACTAAATAACTAAATACTTTATCTAAATACGCTCTTAACGTAAAAACAACTCGAACGAGGCATCCTGTTCGGACGTATTATCCTTACTTACGATACAAAGTACAAAGAAGTTTAAATCAAAGGTTACGCAGCAAAAAGTGTAAATGCACATACACTATCATTATTTGTTTTATTTCAGTTTCAGATATAGCCATTTTAGTAGTATACATTAATATGAATACTCACATAATTTCTTTCCATTGCACTTTTCATATCATCCGGTGTTTTGATATTTGCAACCTGTAACAGGTCCAAGACATTATAATGATAGCTAGAGTATAAAATACAAAAATATTAATAGATCTTCAGAATCAAATGTAATTTCAGGTTTATGTGTCACATTTCATGTGATAGTTTTCATATCATTTACTTTTCAATATGTTTCATATTGAAGCTTAATATGTAATTTGTACAAAGCTCCATAAAAGCAGCAACATAATTGTACCGGACGGGCGAACTCGGGGCTTCGTTACTATATGATGATGGTTACAAAACAGCCGTCGAGTCGCTGACGTCCTGTACACGATGTGTAGACTGTACTATATGGCGATGACTGGTTACTATGTCGGAGGCTCTGAAAGGCGTGTTGTTGCGGGTTCGATGTGCGGGTCAGGATCAGGACTTTAAATGAATAGAAACAAGCTTCATAGTTCAGTTGGTTGAAGGCTTCTGGCTGGCTCCGTTTGGTTCTTGAGGCTTGAAGATGAGGTTTCTTGAGCACCTGCGGTCGATCGATACTGTACCGCTTAAGTACCTCTAATCTTTACCGTAACGAGAGCCGGCCAGAAACCTCGGTCCACAAGTTTATTTTTAATTATTTATGGTACACATTTCTGCTTATATCTACGGAACTATACTAGCTAGCGTGATGGTACAAAAACTGCCGCGTAGGGCACGATGAGACCTATCCATTGGTATCTGTTTTATCTATCGGAAATTAGGTCTAGATATAATTATTCTAGGTTTTAGGCTAAAAATCTATTTTGCTGTAACATTTATATCAGAAAAAGTGTAATAACTTTTTAACTATATTATGTAGGAATATGATTCCTTCAGTATGTTGTAGTGCTTTTATTAGTGTATAAAATAAAACACACAAGTGAAACCTTTTATTAATAACTTGAGACCTAGGAACCCTAACATACCTAACTTGAGGTAAAAATGCATTTTATTGGCAATATTTATGCTTTAAACATGATATTCTTTAAACTATATAAAAGAAACATAATATTATATTACTTACACTATTTATCTACACTTTTCAAGTCTATATATGACGTAATTCGGCACTATTATAACGATAAACTTTATACGTCACACTTATGTATTCACTCACGATAACACGATTAAAGTCAATATTAACGTTGTCGCGAACATCTCTCCCGCCGTGCAGTAGCGCGCAGACACGTCAGCTGGCTCGTAGCGTTGCTGCAGACAACCCGGTGAGCGACGTCACTTCGGCAAGGGCACCAGCTTCTTTGCAGGACGTCTCAGGACTCCCGCCGCTGTGCGCACGTCCACCGTACGCACCTGTCCGTCAGCACCGGGGTAGACGGCGATGACTCGGCCGCGCGGCCATGTGTTGCGTGGCAGCTGGCCGTCGGTGATGAGCACGGGGTCGCCGACCGCAAAGTTGAAGCTCGTCCCGTGGGGCTCCCGCCGGTGTTGGAGTTCAGGCAGGTACTCGCGCACCCAGCGACGCCAGACAGGTCCGCTAGGATCTGCGCTCGCCGCCAGTGCCTTTTGCTGTCGATGTCGGCCTCGCTGAACTCGCCAAGGGAAGGGAGACGAGCAGATCCCCCGAACAGTATGTGGTTCGGGGTGATGGCTTCGTCGTCGTCGACGCTCACGGAGACGTGTGTGAGCGGCCGACTGTTGACTGTGTATTCGGCCTCACACAGCAGCGTCGCCAGAACTTCTTCGTGCGGGTGTCGGTCGTGAAGAACGGTGCAAAGTGTGGTCTTCACGCATCTGACGAGACGCTCCCAGGCGCCTCCCATGAAGGGCGCTGAGGGCGTGATGAAGCGCCATGCGATGCCACGACGACTCGCCTCTGCTCCTATTGCTTCTCTCATTTCTTTGTCGGCGCCATGCATGTTCGTACCGTTGTCCGAATATATTTCTGTGGGGCAGCCACGGCGTGCAGCAAACCTTCTCAGTGCTAAGATTGCGGAGTCAGCGCTGAGACTGGCGGCCACCTCTAGATGTACTGCTCGGGATGTGAGACACGTGAATAGCGCCACGTATCTCTTCTGATGCTGTCTTCCTACGGTCACGGAGAGCGGCCCGAAGTAGTCGAGGCCGGTATAGGTGAAAGGCCTCTGATGGTGAGCCAGACGCACCCTGGGCAGGTCCCCAGTGGCCGGCTCCGGAGGTCGTGCCTTTCTGATGCGACACTGTAGACACCGTTGTACTATTTTCTTCGTCGTAGGCCGCAGGCGAAGAACCCAATAATGTTGGCGTATCTCGTTGATCACCAACTCTGTACCGCTGTGATGCAGGTTTCTGTGGGTCCAGTCTATATAGAGCTGTGTAATACGGTGATCGCCATCCAGGATTGGCGGTCTCTTTGTTTTCTCTGGAACGTTTTCTGTAGCTGTTATACGACTGCGCAGAGTGATCATACCGTTGTTCATCTCTACGGGTAACGAATATAAGCGGCTGTCTCGGGCGACACCCCTCCCGCGCCGCAGCTCCAGGAGGTCGGCGCCGAAGGAGTCCTCTTGTACCGCCTTCACAAGAAGGTCCTCGGCGCCGCGGGTGTGTTCTGCGGTGAGAAGCACGATGTTCCGGGAGCTGACAGCGGGGCGAGGTGCCGCGCTCCCCGACGTGGTGGTCTTCGTGCTCGTCTTGCGCCAAACCGGATCCTTCTCTCGGGACTTTGCTGATCTCTTGTATAGAACTGGTCTCTTGTGTGTTCTACACAAATCTATAAACTGTAGAACTCTCGAGGTAGCGCGCAATAGGCGCTCCCATCTTGAAAATCTGTTGGGGTCGGGAATAGCTTCTAATATCTTTATCTGTGCTCTTCGGGACTCTGTTACTGTTGTTGTTCGCTCTTCGCCTGTGTTCTCCGTGACGACAGGCTTTTCACTAGGCCAAAGGACGAATCTTCTGACAGGAATGACGGTCCGTTGTACCACGGGTGATGAGAGTCGAAGTCTTCAGGGACGTCTCTGGTAGCAACGTCGGCGACGTTCAGCTTCATAGGTACCCAGCGCCAGTCATCTATCTTGCTGTATTCTTCTATTGTGGCCAGTCGATGCGCGACGAACGGCTTGTAAGCTCGGGGGCCTTCCCTTATCCATGCCAGCACTGTCTTGCTGTCTGTCCAGTATACTGTGGCCTCCGGTTTCACGCGATGTTCTTCTATTACAGCTGCGGCGATGCGGCTTCCCATCACGGCGGCCTGGAGCTCGAGGCGCGGTATAGAGATGACCTTGAGTGGGGCCACTCTCGCTTTGGCCATGACAAGTGATACATGCACTCGTCCGTCAGGTGTAGTCGCGGGCCAGTACACCGCTGCTGCGTAGGCTGTCTCGCTGGCATCTGTGAAGACGTGTACTTGTAGCGATTCCGCTTGGCTGAATCCGGGGTAGCATCTGGGTATTCTTACAGCCTTCAGGTCTTCCATATGGCGTATCCATGACGACCACAATTTTGACAGATTGTCGTCGAGCTTCTCGTCCCAATCTGTGCGGTACCGCCAGGCTTCCTGTAGTATTTTCTTAGCTTGAACTGTCACAGGCGCTGCTAAGCCGAGAGGATCGTACAATGACATCACGATTTTCAACGCTTCTCTCTTTGTGGGCGTCGTCTTCTCCAACAGCTTTTCAGGGAGTCGAGCGAGCTTGAGGTTGAAGCCAAGTTCATCGTCTCTCGGGTTCCATATCAAGCCAAGTACTTTCTCTTCACATCCTTTGCTGGCGATACTGACATTTTCTGTCGGGTTTCGACTCGGTTCCATGTTCTCTTTGACCTCGCTACTGTTTGAAGCCCACTTGCGTAGTTCAAAATGCGCTTCTCTGTGTATGTCCCGAACCTTTGTTGCTACGCGTGTCGCCTCTTCTTCGCTGGGAAAGCTGTCCAGATAGTCGTCCATGTAGTGGTTCTGTACTATGGCTTCCACCGCTTCAGGACTCTCGTGCTGATATCTCCGAGCGTTCCAGTTCTTCGCGAAGATTGCTGTGCATGGTGAGCTCGCTGCGCCGAATATAATTGACTTCATGCGGAATTCTTGAGGTGCCACTCCCGCCGGTCACCTCTCCACAGGTAACGCAGTGCATCTCTATCTTCTGTTCTAACTTGCACCTGCATGAACATCTCGGATATGTCCGCTGAGACGGCGACGCGATGGCGACGGAATCTCATCATCACGCCTGGCAGCGACTGTAGCAGGTCTGGTCCTGTGAGGAGGTAATCATTGAGTGACATCCCTTTTGTTTTCGCAGCGGCGTCGTGTACTATGCGCAGCTTCTCTGGCTTCATGGGGTTGTGGACATCGAAGTGAGGTAAGTACCAAGTCTTCCCGGGCGTAATTTCCCTTGGAGCTTCTTCTGCATATCCCTTTTCTATTAGCGAGTTCATCTGTTCTGTATATCTTGCTTTCAGCTCGATATTTCTATCTAATTTCTTCTCTATATTCGCAAGCCTCTTTGTTGCGTTTTCATAACTATCGGGCATAACAAATTCTGTATTCTTCCAGAGAAGAGCCGTTTCTATATGTCCATCTTCTAACTGTTTCGAACTCTTCTCCAGAATTTCTTCGGCCTGTTTTGCCGGATCTGTCTTCGGACGACGTGGATTGATGATCAAGGATTCGAGCGCAAAATATTCTTTCAGCTGTGCGTCTATGTTTTCTTCTGTGTTTGACATTTGATGAACGAAGTGAACGCTGTGTCCTAGTGTTCGCGAGCGTGCGCCATGCAACACCCATCCAAGTTTTGTCAGTGATGCGACCGGTTGATTATCAGGACCTCTCTTGATATCACTTGCTATGAGAAGATGCCAGTTGTCTTGTCCGATAAGAATCTTCGGCACGCCAATGTCGTACACCAACTTGTCTTTGATGTCTTGAAAGTGTATGCAGTCCCTGAGATCTTCCTCAGTAACCTTCTGCGGCGTCAGGTGCAGCCCTGGAACTGTGTACGCACATAGTAGCACTCGCTTGCCCTCAGTGTTTCTCATCGTGACGTCTATTCTTCTTGACTTCGGCATGTCTATAGAAGTGTCGCCGATAGCGCGTATCGTGAAAGGGTCTAGGCTTCCTTCTGCTCCGACTGCGTTGGCTATATCTTCATCTATGAGGGAGATCGTGGAACCATCGTCTAATAGCGCGAACGTCGAAGCCTCTCCCGCCGGTCCGACAATCTGCACAGGAACTATCTTCAGGTAGGCTTGGGGCTTCGCTGTTATACTCGAACTTACAACCACATCACGTTTCTCAGTGTCAGCTTCTTGGGTTCTGTTTTTCTTCTCGTAATGCAGAAGCCGATTGTGTGTTGCGGTGCATCCCCCTATGTCGCACTTCCTTGACTTGCATAAATGTCCCTGGCGGCGTGAGCGTAGACATCTGAAGCACAGGCCGTGCTTCTTGGCCAGTTCCCATCTTCTATCAGCGTCGCCCGCTAGAAACTTCTGGCAGCTATACGGGTAGTGTCCCTCGCGTTCGCAAATCTTGCAGTACTGTGTGGTAACTGGGTACTTCTCGGTAGCTGTGTGGGTTCTCTGCACGACGCGACGCGTAGGCTGGCCATCAGTTATGTTCTCCGCTGGCGCGAAGGCACTGCAGTAGCGAGCGTATTTGGTGACGAAGTCGCTGAATCCGCTGAGGTCTGGCTTCGATTCATATTTTTCTGTGTAGGTCCGGTACCACTGTGCGCGTAGCGAGTTCGGTAGCTTCTCGGTCAGCACACGCAGGAGTTCCGCATTGATGAGGTAGTGTTCTTTCTTCATTGCTTGAAGTGTCACTACACTGCTTCTTATCTTGCTTGCGAATGTGCAGATGTCCTTCGGTGCTTCGCTACAGCGTGGCAGCGTCCTCAGCTTGTCTGTCTCTGCTTGGGCGATGGAGTCTGGTCTTCCGAATTGTAGTTCCAATTCCTTCATGATGTCGTCCGGTTTCGCATGTCCAATCAGTTCCGAACTGACAGTTTCGAGTGCTCTTCCCTTGAGACTTTTTCTCAATATTGCTGTATTTTCCACGTCGTTGAAGTATCTTCTTGTGGTGTCGTATATCGCACGAAACGACAACCACTCTGTATGCGCCCCACTGAACGTTGGTAGTGTCATGATGACCTTCGATACCGCTGGGTGTGGCGACGGTCCAGCGGTGTCCAGCGGCTTCCTGTCCACGAGCGCTGCTATGGCGGAGGTGAGTTCAGTGATGAATGGCTTTAGTGAATCTCCTCCCTGTTGATGAACGGCCTTTTTCTGTAAAGGGTCTTCATCCTGTTTGTTGACGTCTTCAGCGTCCTGTAAGTCCTTGACAATTTTCGTGTCACTGTTGCCCCTCGGGGGCGCGGCGGCCGGCTGGTCGATTCCTCTTCCAATGTCGGCTTCTGTTTGCTGTGGGTTGACAGTTTTCATGTCACTATTGCCCTTCATGGGCGGTGCCGGCGGATCGGTTCCTCTTCCGATGTCGGCTTCTATATTTTCTATCTGCGGTTCCGGAGCCTCTTCTAACCACGATCGCACGTAGTCGTCCTTCGAACGGCCATCTTCTTCGTAGTCATCTGAATCCGCAGCATCTTCAGCCTTCTGTAGCGCCAACTGTGCCAACTGTAATTTGATCCTCAAAATTTCTTCACGCGCCTTCTACACGTTTCTATTCGATCGGTGTGTCATCACTGACCGCGCTGTTCGACGTCCCTCTTGCATTTTCTGTGCCTGTCTTGATGTATCTTCAACACTGCTCGGTGCCACATTCGAACCCAAACTTGCTGCAGGCCGCAACGTCCGATTCGAATCTTCTTCCGCACGGCGAGCAGCCATCCGTTCACTTGATGCGGCGCGCAACATAGACTCGGCGGCGACCGGAATGCGCGGCACTGTATCTGTACTTGTCGACGGTGACCGTGGCGCCATCTGGTGTCGGACGCACGGAGCTTCGGTGCGCGGGGGCGCGGGGCCGCTCGTCGATGGTCCTGCATCAGCGTCGATTGTCCATGCTTCAGGAGCTCTTCCCTTGGATCTTGTCACCGGCATCTTGAGTCTTCAGTTTTCAGGCGCGGGACGTCGACGGGACACGCTTTCAGGCGTCCTGTTCAATCCGACTCGAAGGACCAACGAATGTACCGGACGGGCGAACTCGGGGCTTCGTTACTATATGATGATGGTTACAAAACAGCCGTCGAGTCGCTGACGTCCTGTACACGATGTGTAGACTGTACTATATGGCGATGACTGGTTACTATGTCGGAGGCTCTGAAAGGCGTGTTGTTGCGGGTTCGATGTGCGGGTCAGGATCAGGACTTTAAATGAATAGAAACAAGCTTCATAGTTCAGTTGGTTGAAGGCTTCTGGCTGGCTCCGTTTGGTTCTTGAGGCTTGAAGATGAGGTTTCTTGAACACCTGCGGTCGATCGATACTGTACCGCTTAAGTACCTCTAATCTTTACCGTAACGAGAGCCGGCCAGAAACCTCGGTCCACAAGTTTATTTTTAATTATTTATGGTACACATTTCTGCTTATATCTACGGAACTATACTAGCTAGCGTGATGGTACAAAAACTGCCGCGTAGGGCACGATGAGACCTATCCATTGGTATCTGTTTTATCTATCGGAAATTAGGTCTAGATATAATTATTCTAGGTTTTAGGCTAAAAATCTATTTTGCTGTAACATTTATATCAGAAAAAGTGTAATAACTTTTTAACTATATTATGTAGGAATATGATTCCTTCAGTATGTTGTAGTGCTTTTATTAGTGTATAAAATAAAACACAAAGTGAAACCTTTTATTAAAAACTTAAGACCTAGGAACCCTAACATACCTAACTTGAGGTAAAAATGCATTTTATTGGCAATATTTATGCTTTAAACATGATATTCTTTAAACTATATAAAAGAAACATAATATTATATTACTTACACTATTTATCTACACTTTTCAAGTCTATATATGACGTAATTCGGCACTATTATAACGATAAACTTTATACGTCACACTTATGTATTCACTCACGATAACACGATTAAAGTCAATATTAACGTTGTCGCGAACAATAATAAATGGTTTCGCAGATCAGGGCAGCCTTAATACAGCCCGATGCAGACTTAATAGCGGCTCGGAAGTTAGCTGCGAATGCAAGTTTGCGCAGGTACATAACTCACACGCTAAATACAAGACGCGAAGGGCGAGTGCGGGAGAAAGAAATGGCGCGCGGGGAGGTGCTCTGCCGTCCCGTGCCGCTACGTACCCGCTGACACCTAATATTAGGTTCTGCGCAATGACTCGTACGATGTTCAGGGCCGCATTAAGTTTGCATCGGGCTGTACCAGCGCAACTAGATAAAGGAGGACTTCTAGCTATTCACAACAAACAAGATCAGCATTTTAGCATGTGTACTAGTTTAAATAATATATTATCTGTTATTATAATAAGCGTTAATTGTATTGCTTTTAATTTGCCGACTTACTAATAAAATAGGAGCCGTTGTACTGCTACGGCATTAATCAAATATTTAGTTGACTGCAGAATCTCCATCTTTCTTTAAACATTAAATATAGCACAGCCTTGTGTAAAGTGTTTGTAAAAATAAAGTTCAAGTGAGAATACAATTGCGCCCTTATTAAGGTTTTTTAAACTCAAGTAAAGCGTGCTTTATATAGAAAAGGTAAATCTGCTTAAAAGCCTAACGTTATAGGTCATATTTTGTTTAATTACCATAGTAGCAAATCAACTGGCATCATAACACGTCCTTAATTTTTAGACTGGATAACACTATCGTTAAAATAGCGTAAAAACGGGATTACATACTAATTGAACTCTTAGTAGAAATTGATTTAAAATTCACTCACCACTTCGTTAATTAAGATTGCCCCTTTACCTTGATCCTAAAAATAAATTAAACATATTTAATGTAGAACATTCTTCTTAAATATCACGCAACATCTCTTCATAAAATAATCTATGCCGATAATTTCGAATGAAATACATGTATCATTGCGTTTTTGTTACTCACCATGGCTAATTCTTCGTCGTCGGTTAGTCGTCGTTGATATTGGTTAACCTGAAATAATATCATATTAATCAAATTATTTAGATATTAAATCTTGCCCGCGGCTTCGCCTACGTAAAAGTCGGTTAGGTTGACCTGGGGGTGGTGGGCTGCGTGGGCCTGCTCGCCACCCGATCACCACCAGGTCCGAGAGGCAGCGTGCGTGTTCCCACCTGCGCCTCTGTGTCGTGTCTTAGTCCTCCCATAGGGGGACGGTGGAGGAAGTATTTTTTGGGTAGTGGCCTGCCGTTTCACACGGCGGGCCACAACCATGGCGAGGTCGCGATTGCATGTGAAAGCGATTCGCGCGGCCTCGCCATCTATGGTTATGTCGAGGAACACCGTGGTAGATTTAGTCGGTATTACCGGGGTATCTTTTCCCCGGTGAGCCTGACATAACCTCTTCGTCGCCCCGCGGAGAGGTACGAGTCAAAGCATTCACCAACGTAAAAAAAAAGTTAATTTTGTAAACAAAGCAGTGAGGTGGCACACCGTAGTGGTTTTAGTCGGTAGACCTGAAGTCTCGGGAGAGCCCGACATAACCCTCTCGCCTCCCCTTGTAGTAAGGGGTATGCATCAGGAGCATTTCACCATGTAAAAATAAAAAAAGAACGTTACGTTTGTAACACTTTTTTTGGATAAAAGGTACTCTGTGTCCTTTTCTGTTCCCCTGACAACGTGTATGCGAAATTGATGATCGATTGAGTAGTTAAGGCATGAAAGCGTAACAAACAAACCAATTCACATTCGCATTTAAAATATTAAGTTAGAGTAAACTATGAATGAAATATGGCAATAATAGAAGGTTTTACTTCTAATTACGCCCGCGTGGTATTGTTATAGCTTATATTACCTAATCAATAAAATATATTTTTTTGATCAATTCTGTATCCTCTAATATTATAAATGCGAATTTGAGTTTGTTTATTTGTTACGCTTTTACGCCTTAACTACTTGACCGATCATTACGGCATTTCTCATACACGTTGTCAAGGATATAAAAAAGATATAGCGTCACCTTTCATCCAGAAAAAAGTGCTGTTACTAACCTACATTAATGCGAGCAAAGACGCGGCCAATAAAACTCATCGATCATTTATGAAGGATGTCTAAAGGTTCGTAAAGTTATACTTGAATGTACTAATAGAGTATTGCGCAACGTTTGCTGCACAGTACTCTGGATCAACTGTCTGCTTTACGGATAACACTAGTCCGACCTAAAGTATCAAACGCAACGCTACTACGTTGGCTAAGGTGAGGAAATCCACACTCGGGTCGATATATTTATTAATATAAGTATTTGTGTGTATCAAGCATACGTACATCATATTGTGGAGTTAAGCTTGAGTATGAAACTTGCGATGCAAAGTCTACTGATGTCTTCGAATGGTGTCGTTCTGGCTTCTTTTCAGGTTGAGTTTTTGATGAGCTCTATAATAATAAATCATACTATGACTAACTATACGAGTAGTAGAGCCAAGCTGGTTACAGCAGGAATGGGCCGGCTCGACCGGGGACGTACTACCCTCTCACAGAAAATCGACGTGAAACAACAGTGTTTCACTGCTGTGTTTCGTTCGGTGAATGAGAGCGCCGGAGGCCTAAGCATGAGGTGACGATTCTCGCAGCTTATGAGGGACCTGCAGAGTATCCGTAGAGTCATTGTGTGGGTGGCGCGAGTCAACCCGGCGGCCAGGGAGAGCCGTAGAAACGGTGCTCTGCTGGCCGCCCGCGGTATAGTCCAGAGGCCCAACCGAGTCTAACCAACTAGGTTGGCTGCCTTATCATGCCGCGCATAATCTCGAGGTGGCTCGTCGTGCCGGATGGTGACCGGAGGGTGGGTCCCGGCGACCACTTTCGGGAGGGTACGGGGGTCCTTCCGTCCGTCGGATCGGCTATCGCCATACCATACAGTTATATGACAAAACTTGCTCTGCGCCTTGCCCCACTTTGCTGCGAGAATAGCCGCCTCTTTTTTTCACGCTTCCCCTTCCTTTCACTCTATGGCAGTACGAACAAAGCATTGTCGTTCAACAGCAGCCAATCGCCGTAACCCCACTGCTGCTTCCTGTGTCGTGGAGTTTATTAACATCAGAGGACTCCACGCTAACCTTAATGCCGTCCATCACCATCTGGAGACGGCTCGGCCGGCAATGCTTTTTCTAACGGAGACACAAATACGCCGTCCTGCAGACACGAACTACCTGCAATATCCCGGCTACGTGCTAGAGGAGTGTTTCCTCGCGAAAGCCGGGGTATGCTTGTTTGTTAGGGCGGATATTTGCTGTCGCCGTCTACAATGCCTAGAGGACCCTTCCTTCTCTGTCCTTTGGGTACACGTAGATCATGGCTCTTTCAGCCAAATCTACATGTGCCTCTACCGATCCCATTCAGGAGACGCTGAGACAACTCGACTCTTCAATTACCTGAGTCAGGCGGCAGACGACGCGCAGGAGCGGTTTCCGAACGCTGAGTTGGTGTTCTTGGGAGATTTCAATGCCCACCATGAGACCTGGTTGGGTTCTCCCAAAACAGACCACGCGGGACGAACTGCCCATGCGTTCGCTCTCACGCATGACCTGTCTCAACTGGTACTCCAGCTCACCCGGATACCAGATATTGCAGGTCAGGCGCCCTCTCTGCTCGATCTGCTGCTGACGAGTAACCCGAACCGGTACAGTGTGTCGATTCGTGCTCCTTTGGGCACCTCAGACCACTGTCTGGTTTGTGCCACAGCTGTTGTGGTTACGCCCCCACGTCGCGAAGAGGCAAGACGACGACTGTGGCACTACTCGTCAGCAGACTGGGATGGAATGCGGGAATACTTCGCATCCATCCCTTGGGCTCAACGCTGCTTTGAGAACAGGGATCCATCAGAGAGCGCTACTGCTGTCGCTGGTGAAATCATCCTGGGTATGGAATATTATATTCCATACAGTGATGTCACGAGCGGCGGCAGGAAAAGGCCCTGGTTCGGGCGTGAATGCGCCGATGCTGTTGAACGCAAACAGACAGCGTATCGCGCTTGGACCAGGGCTCGCACTCTCCACGACCCTAACGTGGATCACCTGAAGGCAGCGTTTAACCAAGCCACAAAGGTCTGCAAGAGGGCATACTTAAGAGCGGATGCCCAGCGCGTCGCACGGTTCGGCCAGGAACCAATGGCGCATCCTACGGGCAGTCGTAGCTATTGGCGCCTGGCCAAAGCCGTGCAGTCCAACTTCTGCCAGACCATGCTGCCCCCTCTGAGGTATCCGAATGGATCACTGGCTCATCGGCCGCAGGAGAAAGCAGATCTGCTTGCAAATCTCTTTGCGGCCAACTCCCGAATCGATGACTGCGGTTCGCAGCCGCCTAACATTGCCAACTGCGGCTACACCATGCCTGATATATGTATCAGGCAACGAACCGTTCGTGCGATACTGCAGTCTCTCGATGTTCGGAAAGCCAGTGGACCTGACGGCATCCCAGCTGTGGTTCTTAAAAAGATGTGCAACGGAGTTGTCTCCCACGCTTACGTGCCTATACCGGACGTTTTACGCCGCAGGCATTGTGCCTGAGGCTTGGAAGGAGGCGAACGTTCAACCGATTCCCAAAAAGGGGGACCGTTCCGAGCCAAGCAACTATCGTCCCATAGCTATCACCTCGGTGCTCTCCAAGGTGTTCGAGCGGATTATAAACACCCAAATTGTCCGCTACCTGGAGGATCAATCGTTGATCAATGATCGCCAATACGGCTTTCGGGCTAAACGATCAACGGGTGATCTTCTAGCGTTCGTCACGCACCTCTGGGGTGAAGCTATGGACAAGCACGGCGAGTCTTTGGCTATCAGCCTTGACATAGCCAAAGCTTTCGACAGAGTCTGGCACCGGTCTCTTCTTTCCAAGCTTCCGGCCTATGGCTTGCCCCCTCAACTGTGCACCTGGATTGCAAGTTTCCTGCAGAAGCGTCGTATTCGGGTCCTTTGCGACGGTCGCGCTTCCAAATTTATGCAGGTCAATGCAGGAGTGCCTCAGGGTTCTGTCTTATCTCCTACGCTCTTTCTTCTGCATATCAATGATATGTTGAATCTCGGCAACATACATTGTTATGCGGACGACAGTATCGTGCATGGGCGATATCTTGGACATCCTGGGGCCAAACAGGCTGAGGTTGAGGGGAAAAGGCAGAATCTTGTCGTTGAACTTGACCAGACCTTGGACCGCATCTATGAATGGGGTGCCAAGAACTTGGTCGAGTTCAACGCCATGAAGACCCAGGCATGCGCGTTCTCAACAAAAAAGTCTCCGTTCCTTCCCCTCCCTTCTCTGAAGAACACTCCACTGGTGATACGTGACAGTCTCTCCATCTTAGGTATGGATCTTTGCCGCTCCCTTAATCAGAAAACCTATATCGAGAGCGTCATTAAGCAAGCTTCGCGAAAACTCGGAGTTCTGAACAGGGTGAGGCGGTTCTTCACGCCTGGGCAACTGTGCCTATTGTATAAGGCACAAGTGCGCCCTTGCGTGGAGTACTGTTCTCATCTTTGGGATGGCTCCGCGCAGTACTTGCTGGACGCTCTCGACCGGTTACAGCGGCGGGCTGTCCGTATCATCGGAGATCCAGAGGTCACGAGTTCACTGGAACCTCTGCAACTCCGTAGGGACATTGCCTCATTGGCATGTTTCTACAGAATATACCACGGGGAGTGCTCTGAAGAGTTATTCCACCTTATCCCGCCCTCCCCTTTCCTATCCAGAACAACGCGTGCTGGGCTCAGATGCCATCCTTACACGGTAGAGTCGATTAGAGCGCGTACCAAAAAGTTTGGGTCCTCATATCTCTGCCGAACGACCAAGGCATGGAATTCTCTGCCAAGGCACGTGTTTCCTTCTTCCTTCAATCCTGGGTTCTTTAAGCGGGGCGTGAAAAAGCATCTTCTCAGGCCATCAAAGTAGAGACCTCAACATCGCCTCGGCTACCGTGGGTGCGATGTGGAGGCCACTGCTCTTAGACCACACGACTGCTTAACATCAGGTGGAGTGTGGTCATTTTGACGAGCAAAATAAAAAAAAAATAAAAAAAGGAATATCAACAGTGGTGTCACTGACAAGACTGTGTATATTCTCAGTGACAGTCAAGCTGCTCTGGACTCGTGTAGGGTGGACTCCAGACTGGTCCTGAACTGTGTTAAGATCCTCAACAAACTAGGCAGGAATAACACAGTCAGACTGGTCTGGGTTCAGGGCCATGCAGGGGTGCAGGGCAATGAAGAGGCTGATGAGTTAGCCAGAAAGGGCTCGGAGCAACTGTTTGTGGGCTCCGAGCCATTCGTGGGAGTTTCTGAGAGCACCGGCACCACAAGGCAGCTTTGAATGCACATGGCAATGATAAACACAAGTTGGAGTGGATGGCCCTTAGGGGTCTGGAACACTCCAAGAAGTTCATTGCAAACGGAGCCACAGGCTTCACCCGAAAGTTCTGTGGATATAGCAAGAGTCAAATGCGCCTGCTCACAGGAGCGTTCACTGGCCATCTTGGCACCAACGACTTCCTGTGCAGATTGAGATTGGCACACAATTTGATCTGCAGAGCCTGTGGTGAACAGGACGAGTCCATATCGCATCTATTGTGTAAATGCGACGCGTTGGCTGGACTGAGGACGGGTCTGATGGGGGTGGCATATCCAAGCCCTGAAGACTTCAGGCTTCTTCCTCTAAATTGTACACTGCGGCTTATGCAGTACATTCATAAGAAGATAACTAAGGGTTAAATCTTGGGGCCGACACAAAAGATCCCACTGGTGTCGCCGGTCTGCACTGACTGGCCCCCACACATAAGATAAGATAAGATAACTATAACGGAAACTATAAAGACGCTACACGGTGCTTTAGTAATAATTTTAAAAACCTATTTCGTCTACTTAACCTATTGAGTCGCAGTAGTACACCGGTGGCCAGACACAATAAAGTTTTAATTATCTCTGGTATTCTAAGATTTGAAAGACAGTAAGCTAGTATCGGCTATGATCGAAAGTCTACTAATTATATACTTTGTAAATCGAATAAGCAAAGACAACTCATAAATCAAGTAAAATGTCTGTAGACTAATTTGCATACTTAACTGGTTACAGCAGACAAATGACAACAATATTTATGTTTAAATAAAACCCTTATAATTTCGCCTTGTTCGTCTGTCATAGCCATTTTTCTCGGAGACTCTTACGAATTAGGAGCGATACACAAATTATGATCTAGAGAAATTAAGTAGGTGCTACATAACTCCAACAAAATGCGTGTAACGTGAGTTTATTTAAGAATATATGAACAAAATCAATTACATTTTCATAACTTCCAACTAACCTTTCTTTTTACATATGGTTTAACCGACACGCTGCTATCCCGTGCTTTTGGTACATTTGTGCGCATTTCGTTCTTATAGAACTCCTAAAATAAAATTCAGTTATTCGGTTAGATAACATAAAGTTAAGAACTATGTAGTGACTTTAAAGGCCAGTATTTGTAGTTAATAATTAATAATAATAATTATTATTTATTTATTTTTCTCTCACACAGAAATGGTTAACAAAAGATCAGTCCTTATATCTATAAGTATTTATAAAAGTAAAGATGTGAGTTGAATCTGTATGAGAAACTGGTATCTATACAAGGTAGACCTGTGTTATAGATTACCAGCCTCTCCTGACTCCAGATAAGTGGGTTCTGTGCAGTCAAATTACGTTATGTTAGTGAGCCATTAATATGTGAGGTTACAAAGAATACATACGTGTGTAAAGATTTGAAGTGTGTGTGTGTGTGTGTGTGTGTGTGTGTGTGTGTGTAGTTGAAAGAAGAAGAGAAATATTTAATATCTGCCATATTATTAAATAAGGTAAATTGTGCTAAGTTTAGACCGAAAATAGCCGATGTCTCAGTTTTATGTTAAAACAATCAGTTGTTTTAACATAAAACTGAGAGAAAAATTGTGGTGGAACACTCAGGTGCTCCAGCGCAATTTTTCGGAGAAGTAGTTTATGTAGTCATTGTTTTATACTAACGCAAATCAGGGACTCTGCCTTAGTCTCATACAACTAGCATATGTCTCAACGGCTTACGCGAACCGAATGCTTTCGAAACTAATCACGACAACTTGTAATATCTGATATTGTTACCCATTTACACATAAACTGTTCGCAATTTTTGTGCTAACCGATCTATAAGTAGCTATAACAATTAAATAAAAAAAATATTGTTTTGGAGCAAGGCTGCATCCTTGAAATAAATACGTACAATTTTATTTGGCTGAGAATGGAACTGTAAATCAATTATCCTGTTTCGCATTAATCGTGAACTTAAGAATTATGTATCCAGAAATATCACGAAATCAATGTTTACCAATATTTTTAACTAGTGATCGCCATTTGTATATCTTTCACCCCATGGCCATTGATCCTAGGGCTATTGTCCACCTATTGCAGAGTTAACCAGTTTTGGTGCACTACGTAGTTGCAACGTATCACAAGACTGACATATTTCTCAAATATTATCAAATCCATTTCAAGTGATTTGTTTGACTATTGCTAATTCAGTCATCCATACCTAGAAATTAACACACGTGCATGGGCGCTAACAAATTTCTGTTCAAAACCAGAGGGTGAGCATATTAAAAGAAACTGCATTATTATTATTTTGTGACAAAACCCATTTACCTCACGTTCCTGGCTCTCGTTTTTATCGTAGGACGCTGCATTATATACCCTTGATGGAAGCTTTAGTATACTGCTTCCCCAACGATGCAAGTTTTTGTTGTGCAAGTCCTATAATAAACACAAGAAATCATTCATATTAGATGATCCATATGAACGCCTAAATTACCTTCACCTATCAATTGCTGCATGTAGCTTGAATGGTCTACTCAACGGTGTAAATATTTCCTTCTCATATAACACGAACAATATCCGGTACTGTTATGTTTTGTTTGGTAAGGTAGAACGCCGGAGCGCCAAATCATATCTCTTATTTTTCCCCCTGCTCCTGCATTCCGTCCTTGTCCCCAAGTGAGTAATCACGAAGATCATATACTTGTTAACCACTCATATTATTTACAATAAGTAGAGGCTTGCTTGTATTGTAGTTGTGATCCCAAGAAGACACACCTCCACTTATGCTGTAGTATAAGAAATATTAAGAGGAAAGTAGGTGCCCGCGACAACTACAACATTTTGATCACATAAAAGAGTAGTGAAATATTCGAAACTAACCCTCATAGTCTGGAACGACTGCTCCGACTTCTTTACTGAGTGTATTGTGTCAGTTTCGGTCACGACACTTCCGCTACCAATGTCACTGTCTATGAGCGGTGGCTTTACTTGTAGCGCCAAGAGCTTATTTTTTATACTTGACTTTGAAGGCTATAAAAGATGATTATTTATCTTAGTCTATTAACGACTATATACAGATTTCTAAAAGTCTCAAATAACAATAGTTAGGTGCGGTTTTTAATAAAGGAACATCGCACCTCTATCCTGCATAATTTTTACCCTTATAACCAATTATTTATAACGTACCCGTGCTATAGCTTTATTGATGATCGGTAGCATTTTTGCGTCAGCCCGCAGCATACACCACAGATCGATCACACCCACTTCGTCACCCGTGTCTAAATCGTCTTCAGCGTGGTGCACACTTCGAGCATGTATCATAAGAGGGCCAGCCACCTAAACGATAATTACGCTATGATTGTATGGATATGGCAATGGAAATCTGTAGTCTCTGCCTACCCCTCTAGGTAATAGGCGTGAATCTATGTATGTACGAATAAAATGATATTCATACATACATAGATTCACGCCTGTTAAATGATAAATAATAAAGATTGTTGAGCAATGGCTCAACAATCTTTATTTATTGTCGTAGATTTGGTTTTAAAATCAGTGTGAAAAAGACCGAAGTAATGGTCCAAGATACACAGAATAGTACCTCAATTGACATTAAACTCGGTGACGTCTCACTTAAGCAGGTAGACACATTCAAATATCTGGGCAACACTGTTAAGTAAAATTAAGGAAAACCTGGTGACTAAATAGCTCAAGTAGTAAAAAGCTAACGTTACCAGTTCGAGAGACATGTCCGCGCGCCTGTTGATGTGCAGTAACGCGTCGCGAAGAGGTAGTGCGCAAGTTGCAAATGGCTCACTCTGATTTTCCACATCGCAAATTGAGATAATCATCTCCTCCTGATTGTTATTATATCAAACGTGAGACAAACTTTTCAGAAGGAACATGATTAATTTTCAAGTAAAGACATTGGTGCCAATCCTGTTGTCACAATATTCTCTAAACTTAACTAAAAATTACTAAAATTTCAGAATACGAAATGTCATTTGAGAGGACTAAACTAAATTTTAGTGGTTTTTAGTTGAGCTTAGAGAATTTTGTGACAACAGAATTGGCACCATTCTCTAACATAGGTACTCGTATTTTACGATGTGATGCAATATTCATATTGACTATGTTTCAACGTAATACGTGTTGTCATTACATATCTGATGCTGAATATGCCAACTATTGCAATTACCAGTTTGTAATGTAAATACTCACATATTTCATGTATTCTAAGAATTTATCAGTGATCTGTATGTCATAATCTGATGCAAAGTCAAACAACATTACTCTGCCAGCGTTCATGCGTGTTATCGAAGCATTGTGATTGTAAAACTTCCACATCAAAACTGGGGATTTGTCATGAATGCTTCGAACGGCCTGGATAATAAAGAAAACTATTGTTAGCATTAGGATTTAAGACGCATTTCTTATATACCTGGTTATCTAAACTATAACTATTACAAACAGAATTTCATAAAATAGTCGCTTGTTATAAATATACTTTAGTAAATCCAAATTTGGCTAAATATGTTTCTTGAAAGCATAGAACTGACCGCTTATCAACAGTTAGTTACGCACCTCAAACTATAGACCTTACATTGTCACAAACAGGTTGCCATAAACCGCTACTACGATAGTTTTGAATTCATCTTGCAGAATCCATATATTTTTCTTAATAAGTAGCGACAGTTGCTAAAAATTTTTGCCTGAATAATCCACTACGAATTATAATCATAACATTGGTACGAACCTCGTCTGACAGTACGACAGTGCCTACATGCAGTGTAAACACACAGCGAGGTGCGTACTTGTCGCCGATGGTATGCAGGGCCACTCCTCGCTTTAGCATTAGCTGTCCCTCTTCATCTAATTCACTGAGAACACTTATCGTATCTTTCTTTATGTGACAAACCTGCATCAATGGTAAATAAATGGCTAATAGACATATAACAAAATTATATTGACCCGACATCTGAGTATACATGCCTATTAGGAATAGGCAAGAACATGCGCATGAGTACCGTTTAACTTAATTCTCGAATACAAAGTGAACAAGGAGATGGTGGTAGGATTTGTAAAATCATTCAAACGGGTAAGAATTTAAAGCGCGGTCTTGTCTCAAGTTATACAAAAATATATAAAATACAAAAAGTAGTAAAGATAAATAAAACTTTGAACAGTTTTATTTATCTTTACTACTTTTTAAAAAAACCGACTTCAAAAAAGAATATTCTAAAACAAAAAATGCACTAAAAGGTAAAAAAATATTGTGTATTCTTGTGAATAATTAAATTATTATTATTAATGGAGTCGGTGTCAGCTAAGGTAGGCTTGTAACTTGTAACTTAAACATGAGATGTCTTACTATAAACATAACATAACATTGTCATGCACAATTATACACATAGACGCAGCACGCGGCGCGGGCGGCTGACACCGACTCCAAAAATAACAATAATTTAATTATTCACAAGAATATGCAATTATTTATTAACCTTTTAGTGCATTTTGCAAGTTTTAGAATATTCTTCTTTGAAGTCGGTTTTCTTTTTTGTTAAAATTTTGTTTATTTCTCGGTTTTTAGTGAACCTTGCCAAAAACGATAACATCATCAATGTAGCCAAATACTCATTATTAAGGATAACTCGACAACGAATGGTCAATTCTTGATTAAAATGAAATGGGACCACACAGGAAGCACCAGCTTTCAAATAAAAAAGAATCATCAAAATCGGTTCACCCAGTCGAAAGTAATGAGGTAACAAACATAAAAAAAAATACAGACGAATTGATAACCTCCTCCTTTTTTAAGTCGGTTAAAAATTACGCCACAAAACTCACGTCTTGATCTTTAGTCACTGATGGCGCCTGTGGACCGCGTAACATTTCCTTATAACGAGCCAACTCTGCAGCGAGGGCTGCTAGCCTTTCTTGCATTAACTGCATCGACTGTGCTTCGGTTGTTGTAGTTGTTGTACTAAAATATACAAACACATCAGCCTAAGTTACATACTTAAAAACTACTACTACTACTTTGCTGCTATATGCTTCATAGTAAAAACGTTTCCCGAATCTGTTTTCCCGCGAGTATATTTGATAATTCTTGTCTTTTACCAAGTCTAAGCTTGATCATCAGGTAGCTGCTTACACAGTTCTTTGCGTCGTTCCCATCGCCAAGAATCTCCCGACACGCTAGTCCTATGATTTACTATGCAGGTTACGTTGTCGTCCCCTACATGTATCCCGCATTCTACGTTTACGATACACCTGACTAAAGTCTATGAACGACCTGACGAACCAGTATACCTTTCTGTCTAACTCAATGTTGTTATTTTGGACTTAAAGAAGTTCAAAGATTTAAGTTTTCGTATCTATAAATCAATTTCAACACAAATGTGCTTTATGTCCGTACCAAATTCCTTCCTTTGGTATATAATTATTATTTGACTTCGGCACCGCTGAAACAAGAAAAATGATTATAGAATGTTGTATGTTTTAGATTATAATCAGAAGTTCATCATCCATAAACCACAAAGTCTCAATTTTATAAGATTTGACCACTATCATTTTGACAGTAACATGATCTTAATATACCGAGATTATAGCTGTCATCTGATATCCAACATCTGTATGACACATGGACCAACAATATTACGTGGTCGCGATACCTATATAGAGATCTCCAAATCTGAAGTTCGCCATATAAAATATTTAGATTTGGCACATAGGTACATCGATCAAATATGCCATAGATGCACGATCGTCGCTCGATAAACGGCCCCAACAAAACTGTGCATAAATCAGTCGTATGCGCTATATTATGCACCTGTCCCACTCACTCTTGCGTGCGCTGCCCGTAAGCGAGAGCGAATCGACACCACTACTACGGTGGAGACCGTACCATATGCTTAGTACGCTTGCGTATCGCGACTCGAGTAACATACTTAGGACGATTTACATTGACGCGTTTTAACTAAACTATTACAAAATGTTTCCCAGTGGGCGTTCAATGGTTATTCCGGTTTATTGCCTGGATTGCATAATAAATGCAGACACTTATAAGTAAGTAGTACTGGTCAGTGCCACATATTGACGCCGTTTTTGTATGAGAATGTGCATCTATGGTATATTTGATCGAAGCATAGGTAGGTCAAAATATTATGTAAATAAAGTGTTACTTTTGTAGGGGTACGTATGTATGCGTTATAATGTGTGTGTGTGCAAGCGCGAGGTATGAGAGACGAGTCGGCCAGTTGCTGCGCATTGGCCCGACAGAAAGCTAGGCTCCACTTAGATTAAGTAATTTTGGCTATAAAATATATGTATGTAGAATTTATGTGAATTTATGTTCGTAATAAATATTATATATTGTTCGTGAGTGTTGTCTGTCGGACCAGTGCCGGTAATTCCCTTTGTAGCACTTATCTAAGTCTCACATTTATTTGTAGCTTGGATACATTAAGTAGATAAATAAGTAAAGTCTCGGGTTCGATTCCCGTGTAGTAAATTGTTTATAAACATAGGCATTCCTATAATTGGTGACCCCGACGTGATTTAGTGCTACATTGGTTAATTATTAAGCGTAAATATAAGTGTAGTTTATAGTGTATGATGTTCCAACCATTGAGTCCCGTGAAACCGAGTATAAGTGACAAAATGAACAGTGACCCGAACGCGAACACAGGTATGTCGGACTTGAAAACTAGTGAGATCGCCGCGATAAGTGTACAATCCCGATTGCCAGATTTTTGGGCGGAAATGCCGCGACTATGGTTTGCGCAGATAGAAAGTATCCTAAAACCGCAAAAACCAAGTGATGAGATTAAATTCCATTTAGTGGTAGCGAAGCTAGGACGCGACGCGTTACAGCAAGTCAGCGACATTCTGGTAGTGCCACCAGCCGCAGAGAAATATAATGCCATTAAGGAGCGACTACTACAGGTATACGAGGAAAGTGCAGAGCGCCAGTTTCAGAAGCTTGTGGGTGAGATGGAGCTAGGAACACAAAAACCTTCACAGCTGTTGCGCCGTATGCGAGACCTGGGTAGGAACGCCCAAGCATCAGACAAAACGTTACACAGTCTTTGGATCGCGCGATTACCAGCATCTGTAAGAGCAGTATTGACAGTCAGTCAGGACCAAACCCTGGAAAACTAGGCAAACATAGCTGACAAGGTGATGGAGAATGTACGGGATGGAGAAATTGCCGAGGTGAGCAGCTCTTGTACCAACAACCAGTCGTCCACTCAACTGCCCATGAACGAGATATTGACGCAAATGCACAAGTTCAACTTGGAAGTAGCATCTCTACGTGAAGAGGTTGCGCAGCATCGTCGAAGCGTGTTTCGTGGTCGCAGAGGGCATGGTGCTTTCCGAGGACGGTCAAGGTCAAGGTCCAGAACACCAGCGGATCCGAATTGGTTGTGCAAGTGGCATTACCGATACCGAGTTAGAGCAACGAAATGCGAGAAACCCTGTGCGTGGAAGTCACCAGCAGCGTCGCGGACGGAAAACTAAACACGGTACGACCTACGGTGGCGGGGGTGATAGTACCGAGTAATAATCACCGCCTCAGTGTATATGATAGGGAAAATGGACTAAAATTTCTAGTAGATACAGGGGCAAATGTGTCCGTCATTCCAGTTAGCAGAAAACAAAAGTTATTAAGTGCGCATTCGGACTATAAATTATTCGCAGCTAACGGAAGTGAAATTAAAACGTACGGCGTAAAGACTCTAAATGTAAACTTAGGTCTTCGGCGTCCATATCGTTGGACATTCGTGATCGCAGAGGTTAGCCAACCCATACTAGGTGCGGATTTTTTGGAACATCATACGCTGATAGTAGATATAAGTGCGCGTAAATTAGTTGATAAGAAAACAAATTTGCTAACGCTGGGCAATTTAACCATTTGCGATAATTTATCAATCACTACAATAGATAGTAATCATCCGTTTAGTAGATTGCTGTCGGAATTTTCAGAAATAACTAAGCCTGTCTCATTCAAAAATATGGACCACGATTATGGTCACGATGTTTATCATTATATAGAAACCACCGGACCACCCGTTCATGCCAGAGCGCGACCGCTGCCACCTGATAGGTATCATAAGGTAAAACAGGAATTTAAGTTAATGCAGGAACTAGGTATTTGCAGGCCATCAAAGAGTGAATGGTCCAGCCCGCTGCATGTCGTTGCGAAGAAAAATGGAGAGATCCGGCCCGTGGGAGATTATAGACGTTTGAACGCCATCACCAAGCCGGACCGCTACCCTGTGCCGCGATTGCTAGACTTCAATTATATACTAGCAGGTAAGAAAATCTTTTCCAAAATTGATATTAATAAAGCCTATCATTTTGTAAAAATAGCACCAGAAGATATAAAAAAGACGGCTGTGATAACACCGTTTGGGTTATTCGAATTTATGAGATTAAATTTTGGTTTGCGGACAGCCAGTCAAAGTTTTCAAAGGTTTATGAATAACACGGTACTCGAAGGATTAGATTTCTTATTTTGTTTTGTCGATGATGTCATTATTGCCAGCGATTGCTTGAAGAGCCATAAAACGCACTTACGAAAGGTATTTGAACGATTTGCAAAATTTGGCATAACTATAAATCTATCAAAATGTGAATTTGGACAGGAAAGTATAGAATTTTTAGGTTACCAAGTCTCGACCGAAGGTATACGACCACTCGACCACAAGGTCAAGGCCATAGTGGAATATCCTCGGCCAGACAACGTGGAACAGCTTCGCCGTTTCTTAGGTATGATAAATTTTTATAGAAACAGTATTCCTCACGCAGCTGAGCACCAATCACTGCTGAATGAATTTTTAAAAGGTGCCAAGAAGAAAGACAAAACCAAAATTTCATGGTCACAGGAATCCATCGAAGCGTTCGAGAAATGTAAGAGAGGCCTCAGAGATGCGGTTATGTTATCACATCCGGTAAGTAATGTACCATTATCGTTACATACAGACGCATCAGACACTTGTGCTGGCGCAGCGCTTAATCAATGGATAGATGGTAAGTGGTTACCGTTAGGATACTTTTCTAAGAAGTTTAGTAAAGCTCAACAAAGGTATTCTACGTATGATAGAGAACTTACAGCGATATTCTTAGCAATGAAACATTTTAGATACATGTATGAGGGAAGAGAACTAATAATTTTTACCGATCATAAGCCATTGACTTTTGCATTCAATAAGGTCGAGTCTAAAAGCGAAACGCCTCGACGTACAAGGCAATTATTATATATTAGTGAATTTACAACGGATATACGATATGTCGAAGGCAATAACAATGTAACCGCTGACGCGCTTTCTAGGATTGAAACCATACACTGCCCCACTACATTTGATTACGCGGAATTAGCGACCGCACAGGAACAGGATGCCAGCTTAGCACAATTATTAAACGAACAACAGACTAATATTATTTTAAAGAAAATGTTTGTACCTAATTGCGACAAACCTATCTATTGCGAAAATTCGACTCAGATGTGTAGACCTTATTTACCAGAGAAATTTAGGAAATTAGGCTTTCAATCAGTACATAGCGTATGTCACCCGGGTATTAGGACAACGCGAAAATTAGTAGCACAAAGATATTTTTGGCCAGGCCTTAATAAGGACGTTGGTCAGTGGGCCAAAGCGTGTATTCAGTGCCAAAAGAATAAGGTAGGCAGACACACGGTATCGGAGTTACAACAATTTCCAAAAGCTGAAAGGTTAAATCACGTTCACATTGATATAGTCGGCCCGTTAGCACCGACCAAAGAATGCTATAGATATTTAATAACCATGATAGATAGAGGCACTAGATGGCCCGAGGCCATTCCTGTTTGTGATATAACGGCTGAAGTAGTAGCTAAAATTTTTTACGAAAATTGGATTGCCCGATTTGGTGTGGCTGACAAAATAACAACCGATCAAGGTAGGCAATTCGAGAGCAACTTATTTAGAGAACTTTTAAAGATAATGGGTATAAAAAAATGTAGAACTACACCGTATAGACCACAAAGCAATGGCATAGTGGAACGCTGGCATAGGAGCATGAAGCAGGCCTTAACAGCGCGTCTGACAAACAATATGTCATGGAGTGACGAGTTACCTACGGTCTTATTTGGATTGCGCGCAGTGGGCAGAAGTGATAATGGGGTAAGTCCCGCGGAATATTTATATGGTAAAACAATTCGGTTGCCAGGAGATTTTTATAACATCTCAAACAACCAAATTGTGTCAGACCACGAGTATTTAGATCGTTTAAGGAAATATATAAGTAGTTTAAAACCAATTTCGCATAAATTTCGGGATTCGCGCTCGCTGTTCGTACACAAAGAATTAGGTAAGTGTGAACATGTCTTTATCAGGAACGATGCAGTACGCAGACCGTTGACGTCACCGTACGAAGGCCTTTATCGAGTTCTAGAAAGAAACGCAAAGGTATTTACAATCCAGTTACCCAATAGAGTAGTAAAAATATCCATAGATAGACTGAAGCCAGCTTACATTTTGAACGAGCAAAGCGAAGAAAGTAATGATCATAAGGTAAATAAAGTACAACTTTGCCAAGATAAAGTAAACGAAGCGATTAGCAAAGGTTATCTCAGCGTTAGCAAAGACATAGATAATGGTGGTAATTTAGTTGGTAAGAAAACGAGGTGTGGTCGGCAAATAAAACCACCAGTTAGATTTAATTTATAGGTTTTATGATATATTGTTTTGTATGGTGTGATTGGTATACCCTATGTATTGTAAAATTCATTAGTGAGCCTAAGCAAATCCGTCAAATATAACATGTTTATGTATATAGGTACATATTTACTGACGTAAGAAAATAATTGCACCATATTCATGTCAACAAATTTATTAGGTACATTAAAATATAGCAAATTTAAGTATTAATTAATTATACAAACTTGCGATATTGTAAAGTAGAGCACAAATTATTTCGCAACAACTATTGATAATTATAATATTGTTTGAGTATCTCATTAAATATCTACATATTAGACGGGTAACAAGCTCAGTCAAGTAATTTTGTATTTCGAATAATAAGTCAGTGTCTGTTTTTCTGTTTACTAAATTATTGTAAGAATGGGCAAATCATATAGCAAAAATGAAGAAGTCATTATCGCCCAAAATGGAGCAAATCAAATGGACTTCACTAACATTGAAAGTCATATCAAAACTTATGGAGTACTACTGTTGGTAATTTGCATACTATTGTTTACAATAATTATGTGTAAATTTTGTGGAATCTGTTATTATAGAGGAAAGAAATGGGTGCAAAAACAGACGGAAGGTTCCATACAAAAATTTCATCAAGCAAATATGCAACAAGTGTAGGCAGGCGATATTTTGTATACATTACGCTGCAATCACCGAGCCGGTTTAGCACACCTGCAACGGAAGGCGCGTAACATGATCCCATAGTGTCGCAATGTTGTTATCAGTGTAATGAGTGACTGTTATAAAACAAAGTAATGAATGATAGGGTGACCATAAGACTTTCGATATGTGGATTGTGTATTGTATTGTGTTTAATTTTTTTGTACGGTTTATGTTAAATTTTTAACTATGTAAAAATTTGAGGGGAGTATTGTAGGGGTACGTATGTATGCGTTATAATGTGTGTGTGTGCAAGCGCGAGGTATGAGAGACGAGTCGGCCAGTTGCTGCGCATTGGCCCGACAGAAAGCTAGGCTCCACTTAGATTAAGTAATTTTGGCTATAAAATATATGTATGTAGAATTTATGTGAATTTATGTTCGTAATAAATATTATATATTGTTCGTGAGTGTTGTCTGTCGGACCAGTGCCGGTAATTCCCTTTGTAGCACTTATCTAAGTCTCACATTTATTTGTAGCTTGGATACATTAAGTAGATAAATAAGTAAAGTCTCGGGTTCGATTCCCGTGTAGTAAATTGTTTATAAACATAGGCATTCCTATACTTTTATTACACAGAGGTCCAATCTACTTATCTTAGAATATTTATGTAAATTATATTTTGTTTGAATAAAACTACTTTTCCAGCAACTACACTACAAGGCAAAAAAATAAGTAGTATACTTTAATAATTGTATACTGCAGTACCATCTGTGGGCAGCGCTTGCACTTCTTTCACAACCGTGATATTTGCAGGCACACTGGTAGATGTGGATACGGTTTTAGTGTCCGTAGGCTTATTTTCACTAGATGCCGCAGGTATTTCTATTGGAGTCGTAGTAGTAATATGAAAACAAAATTTACAGCTGCATCTTAATTAATCATAGTTTGCTAGTTATTTTGTTACTGGTATTGCAATCTGGTATCCCGTATGCAACGGTAACCTTTCACCATTAGGAGAAACAAGGGCTTGTCGGTAGCATAAAATAAAAAAGTATGTGACCAATATATATTTTTATGCTTATTTAATTTAATGTTAATCATTTGAGAATTTAAGAAAGGATTAAAAGTTGACAAATCTACTTGAAAGTTGACAAATAGTAAATTGTTGTTAGTATAAATACCAGAAGCGGGCAACACCTCAAGTGCATTGGTTGTTTTGGTAACAGGTACATTAGTAGAAGTTGACGCTGTTTCAGTGCTCGTATCTTGGATTTTTGGTGGTGACGTTGGACTTCCTGGTGATGTTTTAGCTGCAAAATAACCATGATAAATGAACTGTAACAAATCTCTATATGCCAGACCAGCTAACCATCCAGAATTTTTCGATGCTTTCCAAATTTACACTAGATATGTACATACATACATAGTTAGTGTGAACAAACAGTTAGTTCTTGTACAGGACGTTTTAGAGAAGTCGCAAAAATAATTATTTTAACTCTTTGGGCATTTGTGGCAAAAGCTTTATATTTTATTTTTATTAGATACACAAACATTTGCATAGTAATATAAATAATTATATGTTTATGTTATCAGAAGTGTTATTAAATTTTTATGCTAATATTGTCAATAATAATAAATACATTCTCTAGATTGAATTGTGGTCATGGTGACCTATCTTATCTAGACTATCCATCTAAACAGAAGATATTATTGAATATAAATGTTGGCGTAAACACAAGTGAACTCTCTATTCCCTCATTCTGTGCGCACAGTAATTAGTAGCAGCCTGCAGGTATGCAATACTCTCAAAAGGAGATTCCCCATTTTTCCTACATCCTTGGGCCTACTTGTTACAGTCATAAAATTGGTGGTATGTGTTAGAAAAATCCACTAATTATACTTCTGCTTTATTTAATTAAAATTGGCAATTGCAATGCTGAGATGTTTTTATTCGAATGTGTAGGTAAAGTTAGTTAATGGATAAGTTTACAAGTCGCGGTAAATTAAAAATAAAAGTAATTATTCTTTCAGCTAATTTGTAATGAGAAATTAAACAGGAACCAAATAACACCGGTACTTAATACGAAAATGCGAATAACATAACAGAATACATCACCGGCGCAAGCACAGCTTTTGATTTTTTGACGTTAAACGTCATTGTGATTTTGTGTATTGATAAACTAACAAACATTTTACAGTAAAAATATTGATTATAATTTATAACACATGACTGTAACTACAAATTAAGTCGTAATTAATTAATATAATTTTTTTTTCCCTATTAATCATTGTAAATTCAATTTGTTTTTATGATTTTGTTTAGTGATCAATTGATGCTGTTTATGCAGTAAAAAAATTGACTGTAACACGTGGGCCCAGAAATGGGCATGTTACTTTCTTGACAAGAAAACACAAAAACTTCTTGTTACCCCAAGCCGAATATTTAATCTCTGATGCACAGCTGTCACATTGTCTACAGCTGTACCATCGGGGCAGTTAAAATATATAATTCTTTTATAAGTTTTGACCGAGTCAATAATTTAAAAACCAAATTAATATTAAGATGTGATCACGTAGCTATCAGATAAAAAATAATGAATTCGTAATTTGATGCTCCTATTTAGGGTCGTTCTATATACTAGTAATTGAAACATATTGTTTAGAATTTAATGTTTCTAATTAAGGTATGGAATTATGGATATACGTACATTTATCAACGAGAAGAATAAATACGAGGCGATGCGATTTAGTGTGAGTGTCAATTAAAAATATATGCAGTTGCAGTTGAATTAGATTTTATTTTTAAATCAATGCCTAATGTACAAATTATCTAATTCATGATTATAAAACCTAAACTTCAAGAAAGCTTTTATAGGCAGTTAAATTACTTTCCTATTTTTTTAACTTTTTATGAAGGCTTGTATGAGATTGATATAAACTTAACAAGTATATGTATTAAGTAATAATCCAGTTTAGTCGATGATCTAACATCTAATTATGGAAAGGATGCATTTCTTCGATACGTAACTAAGGTTGCGACTGGGTTAAGATGAAGGCGGTGGCTCTGGGCAAGACCATGCCAACCGGCAGGCAAAAATAAAATCTACAAAGATAAAAATAAAATGAAAATATTATAGGTAAACAATAAATAAGAACATTATTAAAGTTATACTTATTTGAAGTTTCTTAACTGAATTATCTTTATATATATAAATAAACTCCCCCTATTGTAATTAAACTCCCCCTAAACAGCTGGACCGATTTTGATGAAATTTTTTGTTTGTTCAAGTGGATTCGAGAATGGTTTAGATTTGTTTTTTTTTTTCTTATGTCCTGTACACAACGTCTGTCAGGACAGCTAGTTTATTACTAATAAATAATTCAGTTGAGAAACATCAAAATATTTTACTTTTATTATGAGTTAGTTTTTAGTCGTAATAAAACTAGAATATTTTATAATTCATTTTTATACAATAATATGCAGATTCCTGTTGATGAAGCAAAAACGTAACATGAGCTAGCTATGCTATGTTTTTGTTAGTATGTATCTTACCATCTTTAGAACAGCTAGTTTGAAAGATTCGAAGAGGCTTATTACCGACATCAGCAACTATATATGTAGTGAGTTCAAACTAGAATATTTACGAGTTTCAGCCGGCATATTCTTTGAGACAGGTATCAAATATCCCACTTGTTGAAGTGGCATGCACTGCGTGCCCTCGCTATGTGCCACTGTAGAGGTGCCCTGTTTAAGTGAACTCGTAAGTTGATTCTTGTCTTCTGGTTGAGTACCTGCCGAAATATATAGTACTAGTAGTAAAAGTGAATTACTAATGCGTGAGCAAAAACTTTTCCCAAAGTATCACATCGCAAAATATTTATCGCAAATTTTCATTTGGCACAAAAACATTTGTCAAAACAACTATCGCAATTTTTCAGTTAGCAAATTCTTTTTTGGCAATTAACAAATAATTACTTGATCATGTTTCATTTTAGCATAACATACTCTTCCCACAAAAGAAATCACATGGGTCATCTGGCCTGAGAACTCAACCACCCTTCGTTCGGACCACAGCATAGCTCGACAAAGCTCCTATTTCTGGGTGGTTATAAAAAAAATAACCACTAAGGCTAAGGCGGGAGCGGAGCCCTAACCTATTCGAGTCGGATTGCTCTGAATATTATTTACCAAAATAAAACGTGTGCTTAATAAACATTTGATTTATAAGACGTGACAAAATAAAATGATGCCAAATGATAATTGGACCAAGTGAATAAAATGCGAAAAGAAAATTTGCTTAATATTCATTTGGAAAATTAAACTTGGGCGATAAGTTATTTGGGAAGTCAAATTTTACCAAAAATATTTTGCCCAGTACACCAGTAAAAGTGTAAATATAATTAGTTGTTTCAGGTAAAGAGTGTCTTCTCTTTCAATCGCCACCTTTGTCATTTTAAGTACAATAGTCTTTTTAATCAAGCATAGGTCTTTTTGCTTCTATATATGACTTTATATTGGCGTGTTTTGATCTTTGATACTCTTTAACACGTTTAAGGTTTTAAGCAATTTGCGTTAATTACCACTTCACTCCCACACGTTTGCTTGTTTTTATTTATGTATTCTACCGCCAAGTTTTCCTAAGAATTACCATAAAAACTAATAAGTTATATAATATAATGACCACAAAGTTAGGTATGCAATATTACGTGAAATTATCATATACCCTTAATATTGTAGTCTTCGCAGTCATGTGGCTTGTCACATTGACAACAACAAGATCGGTCTAAAACTGGCTTGGTTTCGAAGCACAAAGTTCCATCTTTACTTCTATACGTCTTCAATGCACGTATTATTGGTACGGGGACATCACCGTTCGTGTCAGGTGTTGCTGGCAAATTATTAATTGTTAAAGAATTAAAATTTGCATAAAATATTACAGAGAAAAGCAGCGTAATGTTGCATTATAATCTAAATTACTTCTATTAAAAAAAAATATAATCCTTACTAATATTATAAATCCGAAAGTAACTCTGTCTGTCTATCTGTCTGTCTGTCTGTCTGTTAGTTTTTTTACGGCTAAACCACTCAATCGATTTAGATGAAATTTGGTACAGATATAGTTTAAAACCTGGGGAAGGACATGAATACTTTTTATTGATGTAGGTACCACGCGGGCGGAGCCGCGCGCAAAAGCTAGTGCAATATAATTCTCAAATTATAAATTCCTATCAATAATATATTCGGTTTCTGTAAGGCCTAATCAATGACGCTTTGAAATCGAATTCGTGTTAAGTGACTTCATTGGCTGTTGATAATTTAGTCAGCCTATCACAGCAGTTGGGTTACGTTTGATCTGTCAGTTAACAATTTTTATGTTAAACTGGTTTTGACGTTCGCGAAGAAAAAGAAATATATTTATAATGCAGTGGTTAGATTAGAAAGTCCATAATATATTCAAGTTTTTACAGACTTTGATATAAATATGTTTTAGGCCATTGACAAATTTGCTTTTCGTTATATTTAAAAACCACAAAATTATTGAAAACTAGATTTTGCCCGCGGCTTCGCTCGCGTAAATTGTAGATTAGGTTAGGTTAGTAAGTATTTTTCCTGGATAAAAGGTCAAATTCCCTTGCTTTACTGTTCCCCTGTCAACTTGTATACAACATTTCATGATGGTAAATAAACAAACACACGTACTCACATGTGCATTTATAACATTAGTTAGAACTAAAGCCACGTGGGCAATTACATGACGTAGTCAAAAGCTTATCAGTTAATAAGACTATATTATAACGGGTTTTACCTATTTACGATTGAGTATTCAAAAGGTTGTTTTATTTTTTTTATTTTGCTCTTCAAAATGACCAAGCTCCGCCTATGGTAACCAGTCATGTGGTCTAAGAGCAGTGGCCTTGACACCGTCCTCATAGCAGCTGAGGCGATGTTGAGGTCTCTACTTTGATGGCCTGAGAAGGTGCTTTTTCACGCCCCTCTTAAAGAACCCAGGATTAAAGGAAGACGAAAACACGTGCCTTGGCAGAGAATTCCATGCCTTGATCGTTCGGCAGAGGTATGAGGACCCAAACTTGTTGGTGCGCACTCTAATCGACTCTACCAAGTAAGGAAGGCATCTGAGCCCAGCACGCGTTGTTCTGGATAGGAAAGAGGAGGGCGGGATAAGGTGAAAAAACTTTTCAGAGGACTCTCCGTGGTATATTCTGCAGAAACATGCTAATGAGGCAATGTCCCTACGAAGTTGCAGAGGTTCTAGTGAACTCGTGACCTCTGGATCTACGGTGATACGGACAGCCCGCCGCTGTAACCTGTCGAGAGCGTCTAGCAAGTACCATCCCAAAGATGAGAACAGTACTCCACGCAAGGATGTACATGCGCCTTAAACAAAAGGCACAGCTGCCCAGGCGCGAAGAACTGCCTCACCCTGTTCAGAACTCCGAGTTTTCGCGAGATTGATTGATTTTAATTGATGAATTTTCTAATGTGTTCCATATTTTTGAACACTTAGAATGCTTGGATACCATTGGCAGGATGACTTTAACCATATTTAAAGCGGTTTGACTGGACCTATTTATATGACATTTTAAACGTCTTGACCTTTCGAGCGACTATATTGTTGACAACAATAAGGAAACTTTGTTTGTACCGATATTATTGACTTTTTGGTTGCGTCTATTTATTTGAATACCCTGAGTGTCACTAACTATTTGACGCTTACTGTATGTGACAAGTTGCGAAAGTCTAAAAACGTTTATGTTAACAATGTTTTACCTATCAGTTCTGTTTTAAGTTCCACTTGAACATCCTTTTCAACTGGTTCGATCGTTTGTGTGAAACTTATTTCCATACATTTAACCTTTAAAGCACCCAGATCAAGATTACTGTTATTGCTTGCCATAGCTTTTACAGGACTACTGAGACCATCGTGACGAGAACCTGTTTGCTTTGAAACAAAATTTGTTTCTTTCTTAGTCGTTGGACTCGCTTTGATAACAGCATCTCTTTCAGGGACATAAAAATTAGTGCCTTCATTTTCTGTCGATGTACTCGAGAGTTTTTTTTCCTTATCCACTTCGTTGCCCGTATTGCTTGAGGCTTCTTTAGTCTTTTTGTTATTTTCTTTAGAGCTCCGCTTTTTGCCTTCTTTGCTTAAACGTCTCAATACTTTTGTTTTCCAATTATTTGTTTGATCCGGTGTTGAGGTTATGGGCCCAGGTATCTGTAGACTGTTATCTCGGTCGTTCTTTGGAGTTACTGTTTTCGTCCCATTAGTGCTTAGTTTTGTGCTGCTTTCTTGTATTTGTTTTGATTTCCTGGAGGGTTAGAATAGTGTTATAATGAAATGAAAACTACAATAAGGCTGCAGGAGCTTTCTTGCAAATAATAAATTCTTTTACACCACTGATATTGAATAATGTACGGGAGAAAGGAGGGAAGGCCGAGAGATAATGTAACCACATGTGACGTAATAAAGGTCTACGAATACATAAAGAATACGGGTAATTAGTCATTGTATTTTCAAATGTGAGAACAAAAACTAATAAGGTTTGCTTTATGTCGACACATTGATAAGCACCGCTCATATGAAAAAGGATTTTGCTACTATATTGCCTTTCTGAGATATAAACCCTAAATAGCTAACAACACAACTAACCGCGTGTTGTCCTGCGGCAATTTGCTGGTAAGATCGTCTCCTGTTTTATTTTTATCTGCGACTTTAGTCGTTGTAAGCTCATTTTTTGGCGATCTACTTTCTTTGCGAAATGGCATCTCATTGATATCGTCTTCGTCCGTATTAAAATATTTTCCAAGGTTGGGTTTAATCTTATCACTATACCGCTAAAATATAATTTACAAATAAAATGAAGTTAAATGAAAGGTGTTCTAACTATTGTGTTTAACATACATACTCATCTGTTACACATTTTATATTAATATGTATTGTGTCCTTTAGTATATATGTTAAGTATTGCAAAATTAACTGGACGGCTATATATTGGTTTGAATAATCACTCCGCCACTATAAATATTCATATAAATTGTTTCTTATGAAGAAATTTGCATGAATGAAATATTTGCAGTCTGTAGAAAATTTGTTTGAATATGCGGAATATATGTAATATGCATATATATATTTATTTTGCTTTGACTACAAATGCTCTGGGGCGATAGATGTCTGGGTTGAAAGCGAAAGAAATTATGAAATCACATGATATTGACACATTATAAATTTATAATAGATAATGCTTATGATATTAGTTCCCAATATATGAATAGGTATTATCTTATCTTATCTTATGTGGGGGCCAGTCAGTGCAGACCGGCGACACTTCGACCCAGTGGGATCTTTTGTGTCGACACTCTCCCATTAACGACTGCCATAGATGTTCATGGCAGCCGGGACCGACGGCTTAACGTGCTCTCCGAGGCACGGAGCAGGCGATAATTGTCAATCAATCAATCATCATTTCGAAAAGTCATATAACTTCCGAAAGTCAGAAGTGCGCGACGTGGGTTCGAACCCGAGACCCTCTGCATTGCAGTCTGTTGGTCTCCCCACTGAGCTATCGCTGCTCTGAATAGGTATTAATCTGTTTCATATTTAAAACAAAATAATACAATTTTTATGAACTTACGTGATACAAGTTACTTACGTTATATAATGGTATGTTTAATTTTATATTAATCAATTGGTATTTTATGTTGAGGCAAATCACACGTGTTGGTAAAATGATTTAGTTAGTAGGCATATTATTTAATTTACGAACATATTCGGTTTTATTATAAATGATTGCATGAACCGCCCGACATCAAGCAATATTTCTTTCTTTCTTTCTTTCAAGCACGACCCATCTTTGCTTATCTTATCACATGTGATTATGACGAACACTGTCCAGCGAAAATACCTTGTGCCACCTAGAACTTCTGGCCATATGAGAGAATGAGAGCGCGCTGCTCTACCCTGGTAGTAGAACTGCACGCCCCATGCTCTGATGTAGAGGACCACATTGATGGAAAAAGCTGACACATCGGGTCATATGGGGTACGATGAGGGGGCACTGCCCAGTACCCTACGTCTTACTGCGCAGCTACGTGAATCGCGGTACAATGTTTTACGGTTAGCTAAATAAATATGATAAGCCACATGTGCGCATTTTTTTATGAGATAGTTTGGCAAACGTGCAGACGGATCGCCTGATGGTATGCGATTTCCGCCGCCCATGGACACCCGCAACATCAGAGGAGGTACAAATTCGTTGCTGGTCTTTTAAAAAGGAGTACGCTCTTTTCTTGAAGGTTTGTAGGTCGTTTTGGTCCGGAAATACCGCAGGCGACAGTTTTAAAAAGGAGTACGCTCTTTTCTTGAAGGTTTGTAGGTCGTTTTGGTCCGGAAATACCGCAGGCGACAGTTTATTCCACAGTTTAGTCGTGCGAGGCAGAAAATTTCTAGGAAAACGCACAGTTGTGGACTGCCAACCATCTAAATGATGGGGATGGAAATTCTGTCGCGTAGGACGATGGTGAAAAGAGGCGGCAGGGATCCGGCAGTCCAAACAATTCCTCGGAGCACTCCCCATAGTAAAAGCGATAGAAGATGCATAGCGAGGCCACATCTCTACGCAGCGCCAAGGTATCTAGCCGATTTGAAACAACCTGGCAGTCGACGATTCGAGACACTCTCCGTTGAATGCGATCCAGAGGGAGAAGCTGGTACTGGGGTGCCCCTGCCCAAAGATGAGAACAGTATTCCATGTGAGGTCGAACCTGTGCCTAGTAAAGTAGTAGGTGGTGGGCCGGCGTGAAATACTGTCTCGCTCTGTTGAGCACGCCAAGCTTTTTCGAAGCTAATTTAGCCTTACCCTCTAAATGGCCGCGGAACTGGACTTCACTCGACATGTCGACACCAAGTATTGCAATATTGGCTGAGGCAGTTATGGGGATGTGCTCAAAACGAGGAGATACGACCTACGGCAGTATTTTAGCGGTGAACGCGCAGAATTTTGTCTTTGTGGGGTTAAATCTGACCAAATTAAGTCTGTCCCAATCCGAGACTTTCTTTAAAGAGGTCTCATTTCCACACACAAGTTTGTTTTAGCTCTCAATGACGTTTTCCCGAGAGATGTTAGCGCGGCCGGTATAGAGAGCATTGCTCGTGCTGTCGTCCGCATAACAATGAATGTTGCTTATTTGCAACATGTCATTGATATGAAGGAGGAACAGAGTAGGCGATAGCACACAGCCTTGCGGGACACCAGCATTTACAGGCATGGAGTTAGAACATTCACCGTCGACTGCACCTTAATGCTTCTGTCTGCTAAAAAGCTAGTGACCCATTCGCATAATCTCTCGGGAAGCCCATAGGAAGGAAGCTTCAAAAGAATCGCTTTGTGCCAGACACGATCGAAGGCCTTCGCTATATCCAAACTAACTGCCAAGGCTTCCCCCTTTGTCTCGATCGCCTGTGCCCGACGATGTTTCAGGTATACTAGAAGATCACCAGCCGACCGATTCCTTCGGAAGCCGTACTGCTGGTCACTAAGCAGTTGATGACCCTCTAGGTACCGTAAGAGCTGACAGTTGATAATGGATTCCATTATCTTCAAGAAAAGGGGGGTTATGGCTATCGGTCTGTAGTTGGACGGATTTGAGTGGTCGCCTTTTTTTGGGATCGGGTGGACCGATGCTGACTTCCATGATGTCGGGACTACGCCAGAAAAGTAAGAGATCCGAAATAGTCGCGTTAAGACCGGCGCCAACTCAGGAGCGCATATCTTTAACACAATAGGAGAGATTCCATCAGGCCCACTCGACTTTTGGATATCAAGGGATAGAAGTGCTAAGCGGACTTAGCGTTGGTAGAACCGGATATCCGGCATACAACCGTCACACCGCGGTATGGCAGGCGGTTTATGTCCCCCGTCATCCAAAGTCGAATTGGATGCAAAAAGTTTTCCCAGAAGATCGGCTTTCTCTTTTGCGTCGTGGGCCAACGAATCATTTCCCATTTGTAGGGGTGGAAAGGATGGCTTGCTGAAATTTCCTTCGATAGCTTTGGCAAGAGACCAGAATGCACGAGTTTCCGAAGGAAGACGCTCAAGCCTCTCGCCAATTCTACCGATGTGCTCCGACTTCGCCCTTGCAATGTCTCTTTTGAAGGACCTGGAAGCAAAGTTATATTCCTTTTTTAATGCGTTGGTATTTACATCACATGCTGTCACCGCATCAGCCCAGGCTTGATAAGCTTCCTGCTTCCTGCAAGAAGCGTTTTTGGAAAATGGACCAAACCAAGGCCGAAATTTGCCACCTATGGGGACCACACAAGACGGAATAAAAATCGTTTATAGCAAGTATAAATCTTGCTAAATCAATAATAAATTTATGTATATTTATTAATAATAAATAATGAATATCATAAAATACCGGCGGTTCTTTTGTGGCATCAAGTTGTCGTTCTAGTTCGGCTATTGTTTCTAGTTGTTCTTCACAAATATCAGTCAGATTCTGAAACCAGTTATATAAGATATTAACTGTGAAATGTTCTATTTCTTTTTACTATTATATTGTACTATATAGACCAACAAGGACTTAAAACAATGCTGCTATTGCAGCTATTTTGGTGGTCATAATTTTACCAAAATCAGTCTTGATGTTTTCAACATTTTCTATAATTTTTCACGATAGTATAGCATTCTAAGTACATACGTAAGTAATTCAGCTTAATATTTTTTTTGCTTTATTATTTATCATCAGCACTCTCGGTAAACATCAGCAATTTAATCTGATAAAAAATTCCATGTATCAAACGGATACTCTAATAATATATATATTTTTTAAAAGCTTGATAGCCTTTTATACAATTTTGTCAAAAACTTAATGACCTTAAGACATGACCACACGTTACACGCTACTTTTATTTATTTATATTCATTCATCTATACTAATATTATAAAGCTGAAGAGTTTGTTTGTTTGTTTGTTTGCTTGAACGCGCTAATCTCAGGAACTACTGGTCCGATTTGGAATAAATTCTTTCAGTGTTAGATAGCCCATTTATCGAGAAAGGCTACAGGCTATATATCATCACACTAAGATCAATAGGAGCGGAGCACCAATGAAGAATGTTTCAAAATCGGAGGGCTTATTTCCTTTTGAGAGCTTCCGCTGCGTGCGCTGCGTAAACAGTTAAAGTTTCGCAAAAATCATATATGACAGAATTGTTCCCTTTTAAAAGTTCTAAAAAAAAGTCCGCGACATATGTCTATCTTTTAAGGTAGGCTCACTATAACCTTTTTTATGCTAACCAAATTTGTTCTAAAATAATGCATTACACAGGTCTGCAATGGTTTTCCTCTCTGAGATCTGATTAACGTTTTCTATAGTTTCTAATGTGCTGATTACGAGAAAAATAATAAAAAAATTCTATCACGTCAGGATTCTTTGATATTGAATATTTAAGATTTTAACTAAAAATGTCTGAGCGCATACATTTTAAAATCTATAAAACGTCACTTAATTACTTCAGCTTAATTTTTATTGCATTTAATTAGTTTAAGACGACATAGAAATGAATGCAAATCAGTAATTTGTTAATTACTACATAATAAATGTAAGTAATTCGCATTAACCATTTCGAAAACGGGTCATTTTGGCTTCATTTAGTAATGAGCTCATTAATACACGATGTTTAGGTGATATTGCCTAATTGTTGTTAATGTTGTTCAAAAAGGGTATAATGAAGAAAACAAAAGGTTTTTTTTGTATAAGTACCTACTCTGAATTAGAAAACTAACAGTCGAAGTGCGCATCTTGCAACCTAAACTTTAAAATGTCGTCGCGAAGTTGTTTAAACTCTTCGAATTGTTTTTGTTATATTTGCGGGAAATTCATGGTGATAAAACAACGAAACAACATTACAGACTATGTGAAAAATATTTACAAAAGTTATTTTGGACATTCTATAAGTAACCAAGACAAAACTTGGACACCTCAAAAAGTTTGTTCGACTTGTTTACTTGAACTTCGCAAGTGGTCAAAAGGACAGAAAAATAGCTTCAAAATCGTTTCGCCCATGCTATGGAGAGAGCCTAACAACCATGTTGAAGATTGCTACTTTTGTTGTTGTGACATAACTGGATACAATTCTAAAAATAAAAGTGACATAAGCTATCCAAATGTGTCATCAGTTACGCCTGCAGTTTTCGGAGATTCAGAAATGGTGCAGCCCCCGTATCCAGCTATACAAATTGAAGATTCTGCTAATGATACAAATGAACAGAATGCATCCCAATCTGATCCTGTATTTCAAGTAGATTCTAACGAGTGTCAGCTCTTTTCACAGTCAGATTTAAACGACTTGACAAGAGATTTGAATCTCCCCAAAGATGCAGCTGAGCTCCTCGGATCACGATTAAAAGAAAGAAATATGCTTGCACCTGGTACTTCATTTTCATGGTACCGTCACAGAGAAAAAGATTTCCTTCCATTCTTCGCTGAAGATCATGATTTGGTGTACTGTAAAGATATTCCTGGCTTGATGAAAATGTTCGACATTGAATACAATCCTAAGGAGTGGAGATTGTTTATTGACTCCTCAAAAAGAAGTTTAAAAGCAGTCCTTCTACATAATGGGAATACATATGCCTCACTACCTGTTGCACATTCTGTCCATTTAAAGGAATGTTATGAAAATTTGGAAAAGCTTTTAGCTACTATAGCTTACGAACATCACGGCTGGATGGTGTGTGGAGACTTGAAAATCATAAGCATGCTACTCGGCCAACAAGGTGGTTATACAAAATACCCGTGCTTTCTTTGCGAATGGGATAGCCGGGATAAACAACATCATTGGACCAAAAAGGAATGGCCTCCAAGAACTGAACTAACCCCAGGAATCAAAAACGTGCTTAAACAGAGTTTGGTTCCCAGAGAAAAAGTTTTACTGCCGCCTTTACACATCAAATTGGGTATAATGAAGCAGTTTGTGAAGGCTTTAAATAAAGATGGGGAAGGTTTCAAATATCTGCATTCAGTTTTCCATCTTTATCAGATGCTAAGTTAAAAGAAGGAATTTTTGTCGGCCCTGATATAAGAAAATTGATGTCGGAGGAAAAATTTGATCAAAAACTCAATGATGTCGAGTTACAAGCGTGGAAATCATTTAAGGAAGTGGTAAAAAACTTTTTGGGGAACAATAAAAGCTCGGACTATAAAGAAATAGTAGCCAAAATGATAACGAATTTTGGTGTAATGGGTTGTAATATGAGCGTTAAACTTCATTTTCTGAATTCGCACATTGATTACTTCCCAGAAAATCTAGGAGCCGTTAGCGAAGAACAAGGTGAAAGATTTCACCAAGATTTAAAAGAGCTTGAAGTCCGGTATCAAGGAAGATGGAATGTCAGCATGATGGCGGACTATTGTTGGTTGTTGAAGCGTGATGATCCAAACCGGAAATATAAGCGAAAATCGCACAACAGAAGCTTCCAGGAAAAAAGGACCAGGTTCCACAAATAAAATTTAAGTGTATTTTAACCCAGCAATAAGTTGTTATTACGTGTTAATAGTTTTTTAAGTTAAAAATTAAGTACTTTTTTAAATATATAATTTTTTAAGTGAAAACTTGTCTTTTTTCTCAATTTTCTATCTGTAGCTTTTTTGAAAAATCAGGAGGTGATGGAGAAAAACTAAGTACATATTCGTAATCAGCGCATCAAAATACTCCAGAATCAGCTATCAAATTCCAGAGAGGAAGTTATGACCTTCATTTTGCAGGCCTGTGTTATTATTTGCGAAGATGTTTTTATATACATGATATTAATCCTTATCCAAATAAATACGTTATTCATCACAAGTATTTAATTTAAAACAAAATTGCCCTGTACATCATTAAATTTTAATGAATATCTTAGGAGATATCGCAGTTTTAAAATAACATCGCAGCAAAATAATTACCCATTACAGACACACAAGCGATGTTTCTCCTGGTTTTTTCTGCGTGATTTTAAATTAGCACTGTAGGCATTGATGTATAAAAAACGTTTTTATATATCAATGACTGTAGGTATATATATAAAATTTTGTTCAATGGTTCTTATGTGGTTCGTGGATGTCAGCTCCTTTAAAATTGTATTATAGGTGCCTACGACCCACTCTCGCTCTTATGTGACGCAGACGAATACTAGCGCTACTACTAATACGCAGACTATAATATAACATCACGCTACGACCCACGGAGGCGGCGCAGTAATGCTCTGAAGAGTTATTCCACCTTATCCCGCCCTCCCCTTTCCTATTCAGAACAACGCGTGCTGGGCTCAGATGCCATCCTTACACAGTAGAGTCGACTAAAGCGCGTACCAACAAGTTTGAGTCCTCATACCTCTGCCGAACGACCAAGGCATGGAATTCTCTGCCAAGGCACGTGTTTCCTTCTTCCTTCGATCCTGGCTCCTTCAAGCGGGGCGTGAAAAAGCACCTTCTCAGGCCGTCAATGTAGTGAACTCAACATCGCCTCGGCTGCTTTGAGGGTGGTGTGAAGGCCACTGCTCTTAGACCACACGACTGCTTACCATCAGGTGGAGTGTGGTCATTTTACCGAGCAAAATAAAAAAAAAACAGAAGACGCGGGTAAAACCGCGGGAATATCTAGTTCATATTCATATTATATAAAGTTAAATTACCACTGACTCACTCACTCACTTAGAGAAATAGAAGTCATACAAGGGGGAGTCGTAAGAAAAAAGTAAATATAGAGTCGTATAGATAATCGTTCAGAGGGCCCGGGAAAAATGCCTGACCTTCGAAAGGTCATCTCTCGGTGATGGTACCCCATCGGATCTCGGAAACGGTGATATCTACGGGAGTCGTTCTCGAACAAAATCTTTCTAAAACCCTGGTAACTTTTAGAGGGGCCGAAAAAAACATGGCTGCCATACAAACTTTGACCTCTAATAGTGTGTTCAAACAAATGTCATAGAGGTCGATGAGATCTTTCCAGAAAAGGTCATTTTCAAGGTCACCGGGGTCATCGCTGAGCCCCCATTTTTTAAGGTCCCTGAATTCGAATAAGTAAATATAGCGTCGTATAGAGAATCCTTGAAAAGGCCAGAGAAAATAGCTTGACCTTCGGAAGGTCAGCTCTTGGTGGTTGTACCCCATCGGATCTCAGAAACGGTGATATCTACGGCAGTCGTTCTCGAACAAAATCTTTCTAAAACCCTGGTAGCTTTTTGGGGGGGTGAAAAAAACATGGCTTCCATACAAAAAAACATGGGCGCCGTACAAAATTTGACCTCTAATATCTCCGAAACGGTTAGAGATAGGCGGGGTGAGTTCAAACAAATGTCATAACTGTCGACGAGATCTTTCCAGAAAAGGTAATTTTAAGGTCAAAAGGTCATTTTCAAGGTCACCTAATTTTTGACTTCGAGAATTTCAAGGTCCCTATTTGATTAAATCAAACTGTTCGCGCAACCACGCAAAAAACTAGTATATAATTATAAAATTTCTCTTTCATTCAGTGTAATTTTAATCCTTGTCGATCTATAATTATCTAATAAAGGTACTAATGGACATAAATGGACTAATGTTCGCTCAGTATTTTATATACCGTATACCTTGATTGTAATAATAACTATAAAGCACAAGCATTATTTTTAAAAAGTACCAATTTGAACGCAAGTTATGACTAACCTCAGCCAGCGTACTCGGATCTTTACTATAAGCGACACCTCCCCCTATTCTCTTGTTGTCCTTTTGTTGAGTGTCAATATCGTTCTTCATATTAGAGTCAATTCCTTCTTGATCTAGACGAGCTTTGACCAATATTTTATCAGCTTTAGACAACAGCTCTTGACTGATGTCAGATTCAACTTGAGTATTATCTTTCTTCATATTAATCACAGTTTGATCTAGTAGTCTGCTAGCATTAGAAATATTTCGATTACACTGGGGAACAAAAAAAATTAGTTTTTTCTGCTGCATTAATTTTGTTACTGGTTTCAAGAAACACATTCATCAGTCATACCCGAAATGTATTTACTTTGTATAGATTGACTCTGGTTCTTGAGATATTCAACATAAAGAACGGTTCCATCAGGATATTAGAATAATGAAAGAAAGTTACCAAGGCCCATTGGACAGCCATATTATGATCTCAGACTATTGCTTGGTTTTAGTAAGGGATGTTCCTGAATATAAACACAATAGAAAAGCTTACAGATAGTTTTTCTAATATTTTCTTGTTTTTTTTTTAATAGCATATGTATTAAGTTTTCTTGTCGTTATTATATAGCCGCTTCTAAAATATATATATTTAATATGTAATTGTATTTTTATTTCGACCTTCGTTCAATCATATAGTTATAAAATCTTATCTCATAAACTAGAGTCAATTTAACAAGTCTGATATTTTCTCGTATTCAGCATACTGAACTTACACAAGATCGACTTACTGCCTTGTCGCAATATGATTGGTCCCCTGTGTTATTATTGTTTTGTTTTTTATTATTCGTATTTGGTTTAGGTAGATTCTGGCTCATATTAGTGTCAAGTTTATCTAGGCTTTTATTTTTGTCAGGTTCTAGATTCTGGCTCATATTAGTGTCAAGTTTATCTAGGCTTTTATTTTTGTCAGGTTCATCAATTCTCTGTTGAACTCCATTTGCAGACGGAAGATCTAGATTTTTATTATTACGAATCATATCTGTTTGTGCCTGTGTCTGATAGGTGTCCGTTAAATTGGGACTCTTATTAATATCAGGCTGACTTTGAGCTTTAATTTTCTTTATGTTAGAATTGTTATTTTTACTGTGGTTACGTATATTACGAATCGTATCTGTTTCGGTGGGACCCTGTTCTGACTTGGTATCGGTTAAATTTGGACTCGTCGTACCTATTTTAGTTTGAGCTCTATTTTTCTTTATATTAGAGCTACTTTGATAAGTAGGTGTATTATGAGTCATATCTGCTTCAATTTGACCTCGACTTTCATTGGTGTCAATTAAGTATGGAATTATGTTAGCACCAGATTGAGTTCGATCACTATCTTTCTTTATATAAGGTTTTGTTTGATTTTGAACTTCATTAGTCCTAGTCAGATCTGGTCTGTTGTTGTAGATAGGTACGTCAAGAGTCTCATTAGTATCAGTTAAGCCTTGACTTATATTGTTGTTAGGTAAATTCAAAGTATTCCTGTCATCAGTTGTCATCGTTTCAACAAAATTTTTATTTGCGTTAGAATTAAATGTGTCACGAACTTTGATTGCATTGGAACATTCACATTTATGATTTATATAATAATTTCTCTTGGATTGAGGTTGACTACTATTAGTTACAGGCATATCGGCAGTTACGCTGTTGTTAGTTTGAACTCTTTGTTTATTAGTATCAGCAATTTCAGGTTTCGCAAAAAAGTTATATAGTTCTCTATCGCCGGAGTCAAGCCACGTTTGACTGGTTTTCAAAATGTCACTTTTATCATCAGTACGTTGACTTGTATCATCAGTGCGTTGACCTTGACTTTCCTTATCAATGGGTTGTTTTTTATTATCCGTTTGTTGCATTTTATCATCAATATGTTTACTTATTTCATCAGTACGTTGACTTGTATCATCAGTGCGTTGACCTTGACTTTTATCATCAATAGGTTGTTTTTTATCATCTGTTCGTCGACTTTTAATGTCAATACGTTGACTTTTATCATTAGTAAGTCGACTTACGTTATCGGTAAGTTTACTTGTACTATCAATAAGTCGACTTTTACCATCAGTACTTCTTCTTGGTCCATTCAACGCTCGAGTGTTGGCTTGAAGTGCTAAATCATTTTTTATATGATCTTCGGTTATATTTTGATCTTTATCTAAATTTAAACTTTTATTATAATTAATTAAATCTGGTCCTGTCTTAGTATAAGGTTGACTTTGGCTTCTGTCATCTTTGATTTCAGGTATTTTAGGTCTATTAACGTCAGGTTTTTCTTCACGTTTAGCTTTAGCCATATCTTCATTATTTTGAACGTTGCTGTTAGGTAAAGTTTTATATTCATTACCAGATCGTGGTTTCTTATTATTGTTTTTATTGGGTAAATTCTTTTTCTTAACAGAGGGATTATTTTTGTCCTTATTACTTTGAAATTCATCCAGGTGATTATTATCTCCAGCAGTTTCTTTAGACTCAGTGTTTAGCTTCTTTTTATATTCTTCACTAATAAATGAATTCGTATGCCTACTATCGCTAGGTAAATTATATTCAACGTCTGGTTTATTTTTATATTCGTTATCCTTAGGAAGAAATTCACGCTTACTATAGCCAGATAAATCTTTATGCTCAACTTCAGGTAAAACTTTATATTTACTAACAAGGGGTTCATCGGTGTGCTTATTATCGACAGGTAAATCTTGCCTCATATTTACATCTCTGGGTGTTGAATCATTCATTCGGTTGGGTACCTCAATTTCTTCGGAATTCGTATTTTTAGCCGAGGAGAATAATCGTCTATTAAAAAGGCGTAGCATCGTACACATAGGCTGCAGATCAGAACAAAAAATCAGAATAAATATGTTATATATAATTGATGTCAAGTAGTTTCCTTCTACCTCAATACGTCTTTGTCACCTGCGCCACTTGTATCTGACGTATCATGCACATAGGCAACACTTTAGTGTCTAATGGTACATATGAAAATAATCACCTGGGTGTTCATAGTCGACTTCATTCAAAAAATTAATTAGAATATTACCTACGGACTGGAGCCAGTAACTGTAGTGCAGTCAACTAAATTTTTAGGACTTACAATAGATTCCCAATTGTCATGGAAGTTGCACATTGAACAACTTAGTAAAAAAATTTGCAAATTAGCCTATACCCTTTATGAACTAGCACAAATTACAAGCTAGGATACTCTTATGACCGCTTATCATGGACTCGTAGCTTCTATTTTAAGATATGGTGTGGTCTTCTGAGGAAACTCGACTAACAGAGATTTAGCCTTCAAAGCGCAAAAGCGCTGTATACGCGCCATGTTTGGCCTACAAGTAACAGATTCCTGTAGACCGTTGTTTCAGAAATATCAAATTTTGACTCTACCCTGTCTATATATTTATGAGGTCGCAATATTTGTCAAACAAAACCTTAATTTCTACCAATTGGCATCAGAACACTCAAAAAGAAAGCAGCGTGATGAATTCCGCCTCTGTTTAAACCGATGCATTACTGCTCTTATGCATAAGACTGTGTACCATCTAGCACCTGTAATATATAATAAAATACCTAAAACTATAAAAGAAATGAATATCAATCTATTTAAGAAAAAGTTAAAACAATTGCTGTTAAAGAAATGCTATTACAATCTTAATGACTATTTAAATGATAAACATTTCACAAACGAATTTTATGATAATGTGCATAATTATTCCTCTTTGACATTTTTATTTTTTTATTGCCATTGGTGGCAGACGAGCAAGTGGCCCACCTGATGAAAAGTGGTAACCGCTGCTCATGGGCTTCAGCAATGTCAGGACACAGCAAAGCCGCTGCCTACCGTGAAAGAAGAACTCTCTTTAAATCTCGTTTGAAGAAGGACATATCATAGCGCTCGGGAAACACTGAAGCTGGCAGTTCATTCCAAGGCTTACACATACGTGGGAGAAATGATCGCTGAAAGCGTACCGTCTTAGAATGGAACGCTTCCAGGTGATATGGATGTACCCTGCTTCGTTGTCGAGTGGTACGGTGATAGAAAGGGGCCGCTAATACCAAATCAAACAGTTCTTCAGAGCACACCCCGTGAAAGAGTCGGTAGAACACGCAGAGAGACCCAGTCTCTCCGTTGCTCCAACGACTCCAATCTATCCGTGAGATTGGGATCATCGACGATTCGAACTGCCCGTCTTTATAGGGAGTCAAGTGGGTCGAGCTGGTATTTGGGGGCCCCTGCCCAGAGATGTGAGCAGTACTCCACGTGCGGCCGGACCTGTACTTTGTAAAGCACAAGACGTTGACCTGGTATGAAGTACCACCTCGCTCTGTTCAGTACACCCACCTTTTTACTCGCTAATTTAGCTTTGTCCTCCAAGTGACTCCCAAACTGGACTTTATTTGAGATTTCCACGCCGAGGATCCCAATACTTTCGGAGATACGGAGAGTAACTCCTTAGAGCTGTGGCGCCATGATAAAAGGGTCCTTCTTGGCAGTAAGCGCGCACACTTGTGTCTTCGAGGAATTAAAGCGAACTAAGTTCTGTTCACCCCATTCGGAGGCCCGCCCAAGAGAGTCCTCGACTTCAGACACATTATTGCTATGATTTCATTTATATTTTATCTTCTTTGACGTTTACTTTTTCTTCATTTTATTTCTAATTAGTTTTGATTTTTGTGTATACTTGTAAAAACATTTGCATGCCAACATTACTTGGCGGAATGTGCTGTTCTGTCTATTCAAAATTGTACCAACTTTTATACTACATTTTCGCAAATAAATGCTATTATTATTATATTAATCCCTAAGTCGACTTTAAATTCACATTAATTAATAAGCTTTTATAGAAATAAATATAATTAATACTTATCTATAATATAAAAATTAATCGCTGAATGTGTTGCTAAGCGCAAATCTCGAGGGCAGCTGAACCGATTTTACTAGTTCTTTTTTTAGAATATTCCTTGAAGTACGAGGATGGTTCTTACGGAGAGAAAAACTTAAAAAATTGCCTTAAAAGGTCTAAAAACAACACTTTTCTATACTCCCATATAATCGATTATTATTATTATTACTTAAAAGTCAATTTGAACTTAAGTGTTAGTGGAGAGGTGCCGGGAAGGCAAAACAATTGAGTGACGTTAGTATCGTATAAATATTAATGTCAATATTTGTCAATATTTATACGATGGTAACATTACTCAAAAATAAATTGTCTATGGTAAAATATAAATTGTCTGTGGTAAAATGTCACTTGAAATGTAAACGTCTCTTTGCTGTGCATCTACACTAATATTATAAAGAGGAAAGATTTTTTTGTTTGTTTGTTTGTATTGAATAGGCTTCAAAACTACTGAACTGAAAATTCTTTCACCATTAGATAGCTACATCTTCACTGAGTAACATAGGCTATATCATATTTTTAAAAAAAATAGGGATCCCTACTAAAATTTAAATAATGTAACCCAAGGTTTGAAAAACTGAGTCATAAAATGTCTTGATTGTATTGATGATAGAACAAAACAATGTTCTACAATATTATATAACGTATCAATATCTACATAAAAAGTCCGCGATACCATATGTCTAACTATTATAGTTATGTCACTACAAGTACTTTTTTACATTTTAAAAGTTGATAAAAGTTCCGTCTAAATTCAGATGATGTTATTGATACCTACTTATGTCGCCATTGGAAATAACAAGGGGAAATGAGCATAATTTATTTACACTATAATAACGCAAATGAAGTTGCGCGGGTCAGTTAGTTAATAATAAATGTAATCGCAAAAGAAGAAACAGACGCATGTATATTTTGGTATTATAAATTTTAAAAATCCTCCAGCCTAAATTACGTAGACAAAGATTTTGTCAGTGTAATTTTTGCGTTACGATAATGCAGTAATTTTAAGTTATGTAAATGTTCTAAAACTGTTTTGAGCGTTTAATAATATTAGAAATTACTGGAAAAGATAAATCATTTCATCAAAATCTTTTATTAATATTTTTGTGTTTCGTTTATGTTACACATTTTACTGTTTTTCTATACAAAAGATAACTCCCGAACTCGGAATAAATCTTGTGTCGCGGAGGACCTTACAAATGTTTAAACAACGAACACAAAGAACATCCAGACTCGGAACAACCATTAGTGGATCACACAAATTTTGTCCCGAGTGGGATTCAAACCCACAACACTCGGCATAGAAGCATTCACGCATCCATCTTTTATACGATATTATATACCTATTATAAGATGATTTACCTATGTTTTTTTATATTTATACTACTCTGCCGTTTCTGTTGCTTTCTAGCAGCTACAATCACGTGAAGACTGAAGTGATTGTCCAAATGTTTTGATGTGTAGTTATTTTAAAGTATCCAACCATTGTATAATTAATTAATTGGTGTTTCGATGTACGCAGAATGAATTCAAATAATTATGAACTCACTAATAATTACCAAATGTCAGCACTACTTTAATACAAATTTAAGATAAATAGTGATACTATTGCAGCCAGTAAAATTTTGTATACTTCAGATTTAAGAGCATTTTTTAAATAATATTTGTTTTAAAAATTCAACTATTGTGGGTAAAAAGATACATGTATTTTTGTTTCGCCTTTTACGGTTTACTTAATATGTACAAAAGCATCTTTTACACGTAGTAGTATAGTATTATATTATCTGTGCCCGTAGTACAGTTCAGTGGTCCGGTCAACCGGACTATGGATAAAATAAATTATCCATGGTACAGTTAACCAGACTATGAAATATTTTTTTTACCCTTAATACCCATAGTGATCGGACCACGGAAGATCTAGTGCTTAAAGCTAGATAAACTTTTTGATAAAATTTTATGGTCTAGTAAAACTAAAACAATCTGAAACTATTATATTTGTCGCTCTACTGTTAGTTGGGACACTAGCGCCATCTAGTGACACAGAAAGGCATTAAGACGGAACGCCAGCGCCATCTAGCGGCGCTAGTCGGAGTCTACGAGGCGGCGCGAGGAGCGGACAAAGCTCAGTCTTCGCGTTACTGTCGACCAGTGCACACCTCGTAGGAACTGTCTCGCGTTTCATAGTGATAATAAGTGCTCTTAGTGTGAAGTAGTTGTTAGTTGAATTCGAACACAAGTTAGCTGACAACCTACGTGTTTTCTAATGATTGAAACCAACTTTTCCCACTGCACGCCCACGTGCTTTGATCCTATAAAATGGCTGATAAGAACGAGATAAACGTTGCCACTCCGACATATTTAATATTGACATTATGTTGACATTGATGTATTGATTGTGAATTTGATTATTATATACTGAATGAAATTATAGAATATTATTTTCCGCTATAAGCAGAAGGTATAGCTGAAATTACCTGTTTTATTATGTCTCAACCTTTAAACTTTATTTCGAGGAAAGGTGGTACAGTGTTGATACTTAATGGGCATCAATATTATAGAAACAGTAATTACAAAAATGGCTCAACTCTGTGGAGATGTAGTTCTTATAAAAAACAAAAATTTGTAACTATACACGTAAGGTTTATCATTTATATGTATATTGCTTTACTACCAGCTTAGCTAACTCGAGTAGTTTGTTTCTTATAAGTAATTAGAAGAATGCCTATTTTTAGTTTTCTAAAATTTATATCTTTTAGCTTTTTTTACCCGTCTCTCTCCTGCTGGGTCAGCAGGAGAGTAATGTTTTATGCGCGTATGTATGTATGTACCTATGTCCGTTTCATTGTGAGCTCATGTAGTCTAAATGGCTTGACTCATTTTGATGTGTGAGGTGTCATTAGATTTGTATTCTTACTTGGAGTGTCATATGCTATTTAGCGTCAGCAAAAAATCAATATGGCGAACGTAAACTGTCAAAAATTCGGTTTTTTAAAGGGTAGTCTGGTTTTTTGGTTGTTTTTATTAATTTACTTGTTTAATTAATTCTTTTGTATAATTTTGCTTATTGAATGAAAGTATGGTTAAGGCTAACCCTCATCAATGTCAAATTAATGAAACCTAAAATGATGTTGATATGGCAATGGCTAATTTGAAAGAAATGGTTAAAACATCCGACCTACCTATTCCCATGATTTATAACGAAGCATTTCCGAAATTAAAAGATGGTGGAATTAACACGGTTGTCGAAGTACCAGAATTTCGTAACATTCAACATGGCCATTATATAAATGCGAGAAATAAAAGCAATGGTTTTAAGAAAATTGTATGTCGAAATCTCGAAGACGTCGTAGTACGATCCAAGTTTCATATTTTTATCATAGCTGACTATTGTTTTATAGAAAATAGAATTATAATATTTTGCTCTCAAGAAACGAGGAAGTTGATTCCTGAAATAAGAGAGATTTTCTTTGATGGGACATTTAAAAGCTGCTCACGTCCGTTTTACCAGTTATTTACAATACATGGTGACATCGGCAGCTCGGTCGAAACAACGAATGTTGTTCCGTTAATCTTTGCCCTTATGTGTGACAAAAAGCAGTCAAGCTGCTCGATAGTGTTTAATTTGTTTAAGCTACAGTTAAGATGGAATCCTTCGAAAGTTTATTGTGACTGAAAGCAGCTATAAATGCCATTATTGAAGAATTTCCAACAGTAACAATCATTGAATGCTATTATCACTGGACAAGATGTGTGTGGCGAACAGCTAATAATTTGGGTAACACAAAATCAGGTGTGGAGACACGTATTTTATTGTTAACTTCTAAATTGCCCCTTTTGCCTAAATATACTATTTTGGATGCATAGCAATATATATTAAGTCTGAGGCTTTGACTGATATGAGCAAGTATTTTTCATATTTTGAAAACATGATTGATTTTTTATTTTATCATTGTTTTTGGACTAAGGCACCGCACCAATAACAGTGTCGAGGGTTGGAATTCAAAGTTAAGTCGGGCAATCAATAAAAATAATGTAAACATATTACGGTTTCTAAATTATTTAGAAAAGATTGACAAGAATCACAAATCAAAATAATAAAATGTAATAAAGAAAATATTTACAATAAACGGATAAAGAAAGATATACTAAAAGACGATGCAATAAAGCATATTATTCAATTGCAGTATATTAGTGAAGAACTTATTTTAGGCCATGCTTTAGAAAACTAGTGGATATTAAATAATTTTAAGTTTTATATAGCCATAAGAAGCACGCATGCTCCACAGTCCCCTTGCGAACATTCAGAGAACATGTCGTCACCATAACTGGCTAGTGATTATAATATATTTTATTTCATTTTCTTCTTGAAGACTAGAAGCCCTCCTCGCTTTTGGGAATCTGACATTTACAAGAAAAGACGTCCGAATTCATTGGTGTTGGAACTCAAATCTCAGGAATTAAGTGGCCATTATAAAAACTTCATGCGAATGTCTTCATCTAATTTTGAATATTTGTATAATTTGGTTCTACCAGTAATACAAAAAAAAGGACACGAAATTTCGAAATGCCATATCGGCCGAAGATAAATTGGCATTAACATGACAATTCAACATGTATTCAATGACAGTCGCGGTTTATCGCGATCCATCAAAAATGATAATGCTTCAAACGCGAACCAATTCTTCTCCCTAGCCTTTATTATTCCCAAGTCACTTTGGGGTCGGCTTTTCTAGTCTAACCGGGTTGGACAGTATATCAGTTTTTACACGGAGCAGCTGCCACCTGACCTCCGCAACCCGAAGGCTAACGATACCTTAAGGCTAGACCTGTGTCAGGATATTATTAGAGGGCACTGACTTCCCAATAACTACTGCCATAGATGTTCATGGCAGCCGGGACCGACGGCTTAACTTGCTCTCCGAGGCAGGGAACAGGCGATAATTGTCAATCAATACATACATAATTTCGAAAAGTCATATAACTTCCGAAAGTCAGAGATGCGCGACGTGGGTTCGAACCCGAGACATGCAGAGGGCATTGCAGTCCGTTTGTCTCCCCACTGAGCTAACGCAAACCAATTACTTCGGTATATTTCTAATCCACCTGAAATGTGAACAATAAATTAAACAACTATCCATAGTGTTTTATTTTATACCACTTAGTAATGATAAAGTTATCTACCTGTTGATAATCGTCAGCACCAACGCGGCGGCGGCCAGAGCGGGACAACGACATCGGTCATCGCGAGCAGCCTGGGCTGGCGGCGGCGCCGTCGGTCAGTCACCTTATAGGAGTCGTCAACAAATCCCGCGCTCGCGCTTCCTATTATATTGTGAATTCATATTACGTTATAATATATATTTAATACAGTCCACTGCTTATTTTATTTCACCACGAGCTGTTGTCGCAACATATGGTCCTTCTCCCGTCAAAATTGAACGGAAGAAAGGAATTAAAACAAGGAAGTCATCCAAGTTTGGTCTACGCGTTCAAGTGGATTTGTCTACGTTCTCCGTGACTTTACATTCATTGTGTCTACATTTTGGACGTCGTGTAAGTCGGCACGGTTATAAGATTTAACCGTCTTCGCCAGTTTCGAAACGTTCCAGAACATATAAAATTTGTTTGATCTCTTTCTTCGAAAGCAGAATTTTCATTTTATTTTTGCACATTTCCCCCGGTATGTCCATACCTCTTCTGATTTCTACCCAGGGGTTATCTTATAATTTTTATTTTTAAAATTCTTATCCCGGGGTTCTCACAGCAAAGTATAGTTTCGGTACAACTTGATCAGAGTTAAACATTTTTCATCCGACCACTCCATTTAAGCTTGTCCATGGGGGCGAATTCGCCACTATTCTCTCGTGCGTATCACGCGCGACCGTTACGTCCAGAAGAAGCGTACCAACGCGCGAGCATATCCTATATCGCCGCTCTTTTTTCTACTTCGTCTATAAACATTACCGTATCAACATTTTGGCGCTCCATTTCCCTCGATATGTGCACTCGCTCTGGAGTTCACGCGTTAACCAATAATAATAATAATTATTTATTTATTGATTATAGTAGTAAAACATGAATACAGTCCATAAAGTACTTAATCTATACTAATATTATAAAGTAGAAGAGTTTGTTTGTTTGTTTGTGTTTGTTTGTTTGTTTGCTTGAACGCGCTAATATCAGGAACTACTGGTCCGATTTGAAAAATTCTTTCAGTGTTAGATAGCCCATTTATCGAGGAAGGCTATAAGCTATATATCATCACGCTAAGATCAATAGGAGCGGAGCACCAATGAAGAATGTTTCAAAATCGGAGGGTATGTTTTCCTTTTGAGAGCTTCCGCTGCGTGCGCTGCGTAAACAGTTAAAGTTTCGCAAAAATCATATTTGACAGAATTGTTCCCCTTCAAAAGTTCTAAAAAACAGTCCGCGACAGCATATGTCTATCTTTTGAGGTTGGCTCACTATAACGATTTTTATGCTAACCAAATTTGTTCTAAAATAATGCATTATTTGCGAAGGTATTTTTATAAACATGATATTAATCCTTATCCAAATAAATACGTAATTCATCACAAATATTTAATTTAAAACAAAATTGCCCTTTACATCATTCGATTTCAATGAATATCTTAGGAGATATCGCAGTTTTAAAATAACATCGCAGCAAAATAATTACCCATTACAGACACACAAACGATGTTTCTCCTAGTTTTTCTGCGTGATTTTAATAATTTAAACATAAATTTTTTATAAAAAATTTATGTTTAAATTATTAAAATCACGCAGAAGTGCTAATGCACTGTAGGCATTGATGTATAAAAAACGTTTTTATATATCAATGGCTGTAGGTATATTTATAATTTTTTTTTTCAATGGTTCTTATGTGGTTCGTGGATGTCAGCTCCTTTAAAATTGTATTATAGGTGCCTACGACCCACTCTCTCTCTTATGTGACGCAGACGAATACTAGCGCTACTACTAATACGCAGACTATAATATAACATCACGCTACAACCCACGGGGGCGGCGCATGCTCTGAGGAGTTATTCCACCTTATCCCTTTCCTATCCAGAACAACGCGTGCTGGGCTCAGATGCCATCCTTACACAGTAGAGTCGACTAAAGCGCGTACAAACGACGTTTTTCCTGGTTTATTCTGCGTGATTACTACTGGTTCGATTTGAAAAATTCTTTTACTGTTGGATAGCCTATTTATCGAGGAAGGCTATAGGTTATATAACATCACGCTACGACCCACGGGGGCGGCGCAGTAACGACAAACGCGGGTAAAACCGCGGAAACATCTAGTATAGGTAATATAACTGGACGCAACTAGGCATCTCTAGTATCTCGACTCGCGCGTAACACGCACGAATCAAGCGCGAGTCGAGTCTTGTGAAGTGCGCGCGATTTACGCGTGTATTTTAAATTCGCGTGATGCGGACAAGGTTACATACGTGTCGTGTATCACGCTCCACGCTAAACGTGGTATTTTGCTCGCGTCCACGAACAGACTGAGCCCAAAAACCACTACCGATTGGAGCGCTGAGCGCGGAGCGTGCACCGTTGCACGCTCCAGGAGCGGGAACGTATCCACTATGTGGAGCAGTTGCAGGAGCGCGGAGCGCAAGAGGTTCGCGAACATAGTGGATACCCGGCTTAAGATCCTATCAATGCGCCTTTGGATATTGGTCACGGTTTCAGAAATAGTTAAACCATGTTTCCCAGCCTCAATCTGATACTATCTCTTTTACCCAGACATAGACAGTAGCATTTTCGTAATATTAAAAGAATATTTTAAAATATTACGTAACATTTGTCTATAAGATTATTCCCAACAAGGCAACCGGACCACGTAAAATATTTTCTTTTTTTAATGTCCACACTGAATTTATATTTTTATATCGTATATCCACGGAAAATAAATATTTTCCGTAGTCCGGTTGACCGGACAACTGAACTATACTATGGCTAAAAGATCGTACAAAAGTATGCCTATTAATTATATTACTCTATATATTAATACGTGAAGCGAAAACTTTGGATCCCTTTTTACGAAAATTGGGCAGACGGAGGAGTATGAAATTTCGCACACTTATAGTTTATACAGAGAAGAAGTGACGAATGCTAATATTTTTTTAAATCATGCGTAAACATACATTAAATAATGAAAAAACACTACACGCACACAACCATGCGTTTGACACACGTAGTCGAAGCGCGTAACTATGGTTACACATATCAATATGTAATGACATACAATATCGTACAGGCAAACTTTGGTCGAATTTCGAGCACTAGGCGACCGCTAGTTTCTATAAAAGCTTATTAACTCATGTTAACTTAGATAAATATTTGAATAAAGTCAAATGTACACCCAGGTGATAATTTTCACAGGTGATCATTGGACATGGACACTAAAATTTCGCCTATGATCACCCAGGTGCTCAAAGTGGAATAGACAAACTACTATGCCGTGTAAATACGTATATCCGTCATAGTATAAACAACTATACACCCAGGGCCGACTTTAACCTATTGGAGGCCCTGGGCACATCCGCCGACTGTTTGAGGTCTAATGTGCGATAAGAAACTTAGTTCCAAAAAATATTGTGTGTGTGAAAGTGGCAGTCACACGATTTTATGTCGAGCATAATTTTATTATAGATTTGCATTTATAATAAATATAAATAAAAGAAAAGTGTGTCCTTGGATGATTTAGATATACAATTGGTCTCGGTAGGTGGTGCTGCTTGCAAGCCAACGATCGGGCAGGACGTCTGTTGGGTCGTGGACCCGAGTTTGAACATTGTTAAAGTGACAGTCACACAGTTTTATGTCGAACATAATTATAGATTTGCATTTATAATAAATATACATAATACTTATTATTTATTATAAATGCAAAAGACGTAGATTGTTCTTCTTTTGTTAAGTAGATAAAGATCAAAAAAATTGCGGGTAAAGATATACATAGAACAGATAAGATCATACTTTGGAATGCGGGCAAACCGGAGGACAGGTGCAATCCAGTAAGAAACTTTCCAATACTTTATTTTCCTCTGGATGCTGTTCCTGCAAAGCACAAAATGTTGTCAAATAATTAGTCCTATGTGTGCTATGTCTATATATTATGTATATTGTATATAATTCGTCGTTTGCGTTCACAAATCACTACCTATGTGTTTTGGAGCTACTTTTAAGAAACAACAAAAAACTAGTTAACTCTTAATATATTTGAGCTTAGTTAAATTCTTTGGTGTGATAAATTTAATAAAACATTTACGTAGTTTAAGACTGCTTTTGTTAATGTAATAGCCTTGCGTGTAATGGTATAAGGATCAAAATTGCATCAAAAACCAACAATCGAGAAAAATCACATAGCGATTTTTGCAGACTCAACGACGATATACAGGGATGTCCCAGAAGTCGACGTCAAGCCACCAGAATCAGGTAACAGGCTTTTTTGTTACGTAATCTCGAAAAATCGATAAATATCGAGAGCTTAAGGAAAGCTTATTATATATTACATAACAAAAAAAAAACAAAAACTAAATATAATATATCTGTAATAGTGTTTAAAATACGTAAATTTTACTTATACTACTTTTTTAATATTTTTCTGATAGCTATTATAACTTAGCCTGTTACCTGATTCCGGCTTGACGTCGACTTCTGGGACATTCTGTATATCGTCGTTGAGCCACATGTATGATGGAGCATCACTTAAAAACAGCTAGACCGATTTGACTGTTTATTTTTAGTTGTGTTTGTAACTGTCAGGACAAGGTTTGTATAAACAAAAATTTGCGAAAAATCCGCGAGAAATGTCGAAAATTTACCTATATGAAATTATTATATGAAAAAAATTGATTTGTTTTGAATTCAATTTTATTAAGTGAAATGTATTTTTGTATAGATTGACAGGGCAACGACTGTCGGACAGCTAGTTTTATTTAAACTGCGACTGACTGACGATAAATTATGTTACTGGATTTTGACCGCGGCTTCGCTCGCGTAACTGTAAGTTAGGTTAGATTAGATTAGTAACAGAACTCCGCCAGGTCCTGATGGAAGAACAGAGAAATCGACTTGTGCACCCCACTGACGGGCACGCCATGATCGTAGCGAGAAGTCCCGTTTTTGAGGAGTGGCTGGAAAGGCGGCATGGCGCCCTTACCTTCCGGCTGACACAGGTAATGACTGGCCACGGTTGTTTTAGCCAGTTCCTGTGTCGCATAGGCTGGCAGGCGACGCCCGGATGTTATCAATGCGGCGGCTGCCGCGATTTTGTTGGGAACACGGCGTTGCACACTTTGGCAGATTGCCCCGCCTGGGCATCGCAGTGCCGTGAGTTGATCGCGGCAGTCGGACTGGTTGCCCTCTCACTCCCGGCCGTGGCTCAGTCTATGGTCCGGAGTGAGAGATTGTGGAAAGCCGTTGCCTCGGTCGGTGCCGTAGGACGCGAGATGGCCTCCAGCCACCATGAGGTTTGACCTGGGCGTGGTGGGCTGCGTTGGCCTGCTTGCCACCAGATCAGCACCAGGTCCAACAGGCGGCGTGCGTGTTCCCACGTGTGCCTCTGTGTCGTGTCTTTGTCTGTCCCAGGGGGACGATGGAGGAAGTATTTTTGTGTAGTGGCCTGCCGAAACCACGGCGGGGTCGCGATTGCATGTGAAAGCGATTCGCGCGGCCTCGCTGTCTATGGTTATGTCGAGGAACACTGTGGTAGGTTCAGTCGGTATTACCGGGGTATCTTTTCCCCGGTGAGCCCGACATAACCTCTCCATCACCCCGCGAAGAGGTAAGTATGCGTCAAAGCATTCCCCCACGTAAAAACTATTAGATTAGTAACAGTACCTATTCTTTTCTGGTTGAAAGGTACCCTATGTCCTTTTTTGTAGCCCTAACAACGTACATGAGAAATTTTATAGTGATCGGTTGTGTAGTTAAGGCGTGGAACAAACAAACTCACATTCACATTTACAATATTAGTTATGATTACGATAATAATTAGATACTGTGATTTAATTATACATAATGGGGAATGCCCATTTTTGGCTAACGTGTAATTTTTTGCCGCCTAAGATTACACGTATGATAAAAAACATTAGGTATAATTTCTAATAATTTTTCGTACGATTCATTTACCGAAAGATGATAGCAAAATCTATTTAATAAAAAAGTATCGTAACGGAAATAAGTCGTTATAATCACCAGTGATGTCACGTTATAATTTCAACGTAAAAAGAGAGTACCGAATAATATTATTGAATAAAAATATTAGAATTGATAAAGAAATAGCATAGTGGTATTATTATATGTTAATAATCCACAAATAATAAAGCAAATATATGTATTGTTTTTGGACAAAGGCACCGCACCCGCACCAATAACAGTGTCGAGGATTGGAATTCAAAGTTAAATAATTTAACAATAAAAATAATGTAAACATATTACGGCTTCTAAATTATTTAGAAAAATTGATAAGGAAACACCAATCAAAATAAAAAAATTTAAAAAAGAAAATATTTACAATAAACGGATAAAGAAAGATATACTAAAAGACGATGCAATAAAGCATATTCAATTTCAGCATATTAGCGAATAAATTATTTTAGGCTATGCTTTAGAAAAACTAGCGAATACTAAATAATTTTAAGTTTTATATAGCCATAAGAAACACGCATGCTCCACAGTCCCCTTCCGAATATTGAACGAACATGTTGTCACCATAATTAGCTAGTGATTATATGTTTTATTTCATTTTCTTCTTGAAGACTATAGAAGCCCTCCTCGCTTTTGGGAATCTGACATTTACAAGAAAATACGTCCGAATTCATTGAAACTCAAACCAAATTAAAATCTCAGGAATTAAGTGGCCATTATAAAAACTTCATGCGAATGTCTTCATCTAATTTTGAATATTTGTATAATTTGGTTCTACCAGTAATACAAAAAAAAAGGACACGACATTTCGAAATGCCATATCTGCCGAAGATAAATTGGCATTAACATGACAATTCAACATGTATTCAATGACAGTCGCGGTTTATCGCGATCCATCAAAAATGATAATGCTTCAAACGCGAACCAATTCTTCTCCCTAGCCTTTATTATTCCCAAGTCACTTTGGGGTCGGCTCTTCTAGTCTAACCGGGTTGGACTGGGTGTCAGTTTTTACACGGAGCGGCTGCCACCTGACCTCCGCAACCCGAAGGCTGACGATACCCTAAGGCTAGACTAGTGTCAGGATATTAGAGGGCAATGACTGCCCAAAAAGAATGCCATAGATATTCATGGCAGCCGGGAGCGACCGACACAGTGGATCGTCCTCATACAAAAGGTTGGACATAGAATCAAAAATTTTAAAAGTATTAAATTTCATAAAAATAAATTTACATTTGCATTCTTCTATTAGAGAACAACAAAAATTGTTACTACGCTTTTTTATTTGACCAGCACTTTAGAAGCAAATCGGTGAAAACTGTTTTTGTATGGACACGAACACAAAAATGTCTGTATCTCATAATCTCATGATTCCCTTTTTGTTTCAATTTGCGGTTTTCATTATTGTTATTTACCTATTTTATGCCACATTTTCTTCAAGGATACATGGTGCCCCTAGAGCGCCCCTTCGGAGATATTTTGCTTATAGTAACAGTAACTATCTTTGTTATTGTATTACTGATGGAATAGATGTATAATTAGTATACTTATTAATGATAATTAGTCATCACTATCTTGTGTGTGGGGGCCAGTCTGTACTGACCGGCGACACTTCGACCCAGTGGGATCTTTTGTGTTAGTCATCACTAAGCAGTTCCTTAAATAACAGGTGCATTATTGAGTACTTTAATGACTTATTAACGTTTTTGTTGCAATATAACGAAAGCGTTAATAAGTCATCAAGTAACGACTACCAATATTTGCTTAATCTAATTAGTTATTGTAAAATAATTACTATGTTAACAGCTCCTAAGCCCTACATTGTGATTGGCTCATGTCATCATTAGCTTATCAAATTCATTGCTAGTAGCAAATTTGTTGCCTTATACAGTGTGTCTGGTCATGGACTAGCGATATTCTAAATGCTTATACAACAACAACTATTTTAATACACAAATACACTCTTCATTTGAGTCCAATCCACTTCCTTGCTCTGTGGCAGCCATTTTATTTATTTGTTGAAAAATTCTCTATGTGTGTACAAAATAAATCATATCTCCCAAAGTTTTGATCAGATTGAGATAAAAATTGGCTAATTCAGAGGGCAACAATACTGTCTAGCGTCTGCAATACAAAACAATGTGTTCACATGTCCATAATTTTTTAAAAACATATGAATCTCAATATACCATCAGAAAATTATGTAAATTAACAAATTAGCCTTAAGCCTTTTCATTTTTATACTAATGCGACAGATGTTGAGCTAAGCTACATTACAACATTAAATTTACAACTGTGTGTCTATTACTTTAAAAGTTATTTTCGTTTGAACATAGCGTATGCGCAAGCACAAAAGGTCTTTGTCGGAACTCTAAACAGAAAAACATAAAAAACACTTAACATTCATATTAGATTTTATTTAATGGGTTTACAATATTTAATAGCTAGCTGCAGCAGTTGCTCAAAGTCACCAGCTCAAGCTAGTAGACACGCTACGGTTCTCTGTGCCACCTTTTTTTTATACGTGGTGGAATGCATTGACGCATACCCTTCCGCGGGGGCGGAGGTAATCATCAACCGAGGTGGCACAGGTGGCGGGGTCGCGACCGCATGTGCAAGTGATACTTATTATATGATAAACTTAAAATAATACGAATTAGCACTACACTAACACCCGAAGTGCGCAAATCCCTACAACATAATTCGTACTGACACAACCGACAGCACATTCTCCCCTCGCATCCCGCTAAAAATGTTGTGAGTTAACATCTATCTTTGTTAACGGACAGTCGTACCATATACGACTTTGTTAACATTGCTAATTCAAAAACTATGATTAAATAATAACTTTTTGTTAAAGCTACTGAAAGACAATGCTTTTTTTAGATCAATAGATAAATAAAACGAAAATCACGACAATTGCATATCCGACGTTCTTAATAGGGACAGGCGATATCTTTATATATATAACTAGTTTTTCGCGTGGTTGCGCGGGCCGCAAGTGGCCCACGAACAGTTTGATTTCATCAAAAAAATCCCCGAAGCGAAAAATTACCGATGACCCCTGTGACCTTGAAAATAACCTTTTCTGAAAAGATCTCGTCGACCTGTATGACATTTGTTCTAACACACCCCGCCTATCTCTAACCGTTTCGGCGATATTAGAGCTGAAAGTTTGTATGGCGGCCATGTTTTTTGTATGGAAGCCATGTTTTTTTTCGCACCTCCTAAAAGATGCCAGGGTTTTAGGAAGGTTTTTTCGAGAACGACTGCCGTAGATATCACCGTTTCCGAGATCCGATGGGGTACCACCGCCAAGAGCTGACCTTCCGAAGGTCAGATTTTTTTCGACCCTTTTGGACGATTAGCTATACGACGCTATATTGACTTATTCGGATTCAGGGATCTTAAAAATGGGGGGTCAGCGATGACCCCGGTGGCCTTGAAAATTACCTTTTCTGGAAAGATCTCGTCGACCTCTATGATATTTGTTCAAACACACCTTGCCTATCTCAAACCGTTTCGGAGATATTAGAGGTCAAAGTTTGTATGGCGGCCATGTTTTTTTGTATGGAAGCCATGTTTTTTTCGGCCCCCCTAAAAGTAACCAGGGTTTTAGAAAGATTTTGTTTGAGAACGACGCCCGTAAATATCACCGTTTCCGAGATCAGATGGGGTACCACCACCGAGAGATGACCTTTCGAAGGTCAGGCATTTTTCCCGGGCCCTCTGAGCGATTCTCTATAAGACGTTATATTTACTTTTTTCCTACGACTCCTCCTTGTATGACTTCTATTTCTCTAAGTGAGTGAGTGGTAATTGAGCTTTATATAATATGAACTAGTTTTTCGCGTGGTTGCGCGGGCCGCAAGCGGCCCACGAACAGTTTTATTTATTCAAAATAAACCCCGAAGCCAAAAATTACCGATGACCCCGGTGACCTTGAAAATTATATTATCTGGGAAGATCTCGTCGACCTCTACGACATTTGTTCGAACACACCCCGCCTATCTCTAACCGTTACGGAGATATTAGAGATTAAAGTTTGTATGGCGGCCATGTTTTTTTGTATAGAAGCCATGTTTTTTTTCATCCCCCCTAAAAGTTCCCAGGAGATTAGGAAGATTTTGTTCGAGAACGACCCCGTAGATATCACCGTTTCCGAGATCCAATGGGGTACCACCACCGAGAGCTGACCTTCCGAAGGTCAGGCATTTTTCCCGGGCCCTCTAAGCGATTTTCTATACGACGCTATATTTACTTTTTTCCTACGACTCCCCCTTGTATGACTTCTATTTCTCTAAGTCAGTCAGTCAGTCAGTCAGTCAGTCAGTCAGTCAGTCAGTCAGTCAGTCAGTGGTAATTTAACTTTATATAATGTAAATGAATTCTACTGTACGTGGGACGGCTGGACCGATTTTGATGAAACTTTTTGTGTATGTTCAAGTGGATTCGAGAACAGTGAGAAAAAAGTGTGTCCTTGGATGATTTAGATATACAATTGGTCTCGGTAGGTGGTGCTGCTTGCAAGCCAACGATCGGGCAGGACGTCTGTTGGGTCGTGGACCCGAGTTTGAACATTGTTAAAGTGACAGTCACACAGTTTTATGTCGAACATAATTATAGATTTGCATTTATAATAAATATACATAATACTTATTATTTATTATAAATGCAAAAGACGTAGATTGTTCTTCTTTTGTTAAGTAGATAAAGATAAAAAAAAATTGCGGGTAAAGATATACATAGAACAGATAAGATCATACTTTGGAATGCGGGCAAACCGGAGTACAGGTGCAATCCAGTAAGAAACTTTCCAATTCTTTATTTTCCTCTGGATGCTGTTCCTGCAAAGCACAAAATGTTGTCAAATAATTAGTCCTATGTGTGCTATATCTATATATTATGTATATTGTATATAATTCGTCGTTTGCGTTCACAAACCACTACCTATGTGTTTTGGAGCTACTTTTAAGAAACAACAAAAAACTAGTTAACTCTTAATATATTTGAGCTTAGTTAAATTCTTTGGTGTGATAAATTTAATAAAACATTTACGTAGTTTAAGACTGCTTTTGTTAATGTAATAGCCTTGCGTGTAATGGTATAAGGATCAAAATTGCATCAAAAACCAACAATCGAGAAAAATCACATAGCGACTTTTGCAGACTCAACGACGATATACAGGGATGTCCCAGAAGTCGACGTCAAGCCGCCGGAATCAGGTAACAGGTATTTTTTGTTATGTAATCTCGAAAACTCGAAATATATCGAGAGCTTAAAGAAAGCATATTCGAGATTACATAACAAAAACAAATCAAAAGGTAAATATCTGTAGTAGTGTTTAAAATACGTAAATTTTACTTATACTCCTTTTTTTTATTTTTCTGATAACTATTATAACTTAGCCTGTTACCTGATTCCGGCTTAACGTCGACTTCTAGGACACTGTATATCGTCGTTGAGCCACATATATGATGAGCATCACTTAAAAACATCTCGACCGATTTGGCTGTTTATCTTTTGTTGTGTTTGTAACTGTCAAGACAAGGTTTGTATAAACAAAAATTTGCGAAAAATCCGCGAGAAATGTCGAAAATTTACCTATATGAAATTATTATATGAAAAAAATTGATTTGTTTTGAATTCAATTTTATTAAGTGAAATGTATTTTTGTATAGATTGACAGGGCAACGACTGTCGGACAGCTAGTTTTATTTAAACTGCGACTGACTGACGATAAATCATGTTACTGGATTTTGCCCACGGCTTCGCTCGCGTAACTGTAGATTAGGTTAGATTAGATTAGTAACCGAACTCCGCCAGGTCCTGATGGAAGAATGGAGAAATCGACTTGTGCACCCCAGTGCCGGGCACGCCACGGTCGTGGCGAGAAGTCCCATTTTTGAGGAGTGGCTGGAAAGGCGGCATGGCGCCGTCACCTTCCGGCTGACACAGGTAATGACTGGCCACGGTTGTTTTGGCCAGTTCCTGTGTCGCATAGGTTGGCAGGCGACGCCCGGATGTTATCACTGCGGCGACTGCCGCGATGTTTGGAATACGGCGCTGCACACTGGCGGATTGCCCCGCCTGGGCATCGCAGCGCCGTGGTGAATAGAGCAATACTTACAAATCTTACTATGTAAAACTCATATTGTAAAACAACTAAAACAATGTAAAAATCACTTTCTAAATTTGGGTCTATATCTCACAAAATAACACTTGATTTCACCGAAACAGTACAAAGGAGTAACAGGGTGCTCGACTCAATGTTTTTAATGCAGAAGAAATTAAAACTAGTGTATTTATCGAAAATAAATCGAAATTACAAGATAAACGGTGCGCAAGCGGTGGCAGACATTTTTCTTGTAGTGTTGCCAGTAATGTCACGAAATTAATTGTAAGTATATATTTATATATTGAATTATCTTATTTATACTGCGATTAAGATACTTTGCTCTATTGTTCATAATTATTTCCAAGATTGTTTACATTGTATTTGTAATAAATTAAAATAAAAACATTTTTAAACTCAAGTGTATTTTTTCAGTGGTATCATTACAGCAGGAATGATATCGCTATTCTTGTTTTCCACTATAATCGTTATCTCTGTCGAGTCTAACAGCCCTCCAATCAACATTTTGTAGAACAGAGTTGACCGACCCTGGGAGCAACTGAACTACAGAATGTTGGCTCTCTCCTTTTATAACGACTCACAAACAACGGATGATTCACAGTTGTGATAACAAGTCAAATCAGTGTTTCATTAAAAGCCATTTAATTGTATACAAAATAGTGTTAGAATGGTAATTACTATTACAAAACATTGTGTTTAATTTTAATATTTATTTAAACATACAATTTAGTTTATTATACGTTTTATTTAAATTTGTTAGAACGACCGGACGAGTCATAGAGGCACTTATGACTCGTCCGGTCCATTAGAAACAATTTAATATTACATAAAATTATTTTATAACTAAAATGGCTATCACAACATGATTTATAATTACTTAACTTATTAATATTATTATGTAATGTAATGTTAATTTAATATACTTACGTATTTAAATGTCCGTTATGATGAGTCAAATCAGTGATTTATTAGAAATTATTTAATACTAGCTTTTGCGCGCGGCTACGCCCGCAGGGTGCCTACATGAGTAAAAAGTAGTCTATGTCCTTTCCCAGGTTTTAAACTATATCTGTTCCAAATTTCATCTAAATCGGTGGTTTAGCCGTGAAAAGTTATAATATTAGTAAGGATTATACAGAATGTACACAGAACGGTTTTAAAACTGATATGGATATTACAAAAATCATATTTTATTATTATATTTACCTATTAATTTAGCACCTCTTATTATACATAGGTATGATTTATGTAAATATTTATCACGCGCAACATGCATGAATCAAGCGCGAATCGAGAGTCTGGTGAAGTGCGCGCGATTTACGCGTGTATTTTGATTTCGCGCGATGCAGACAAGATTACGTACGTGTCGTGTATCACGCTAAACGTGGTATTTTGCTCGCGTCTACGAACAGACTGAGCTCCCCTTTGTGTTCGCCCAAAAACGACCACCGATTGGAGCGCGGAGCGTGCACCGTTGCACGCTCCAGGAGCGCGAACGTATCCACTATGTGGAGCAGTTGCAGGAGCGCGGAGCGCAAGCGGTTCGCGAACATAGTGGATACCCGGCTTAAGATCCTATCAATGCGCCTTTGGATATTGGTCATGTTACAATGATTAGTTTAAGTTTTAAATTTTGCAACTACGAAAATTGTTAATAAAAACCAGAAAATATATATTTTTTTATTTTTCCAACGGGGATCTATTCTGAAGCCTTTCAAGAATAGCTCTAAGAAAGGGAAAAAATCTCAAATTTATAATTTAACAATTATCACACTTGCAATGTTCATGTTCAAGCAGCAAAAAATTATTAATGAACTATTGCTTATCTAACTTAAAAATCGTGATAAAAATCCGCCGGATTATTGTTCATTTATCTATCCAGTAGGCCCCTGTATATTTTCTTTTCTTAAATTTATATATACGTTACGTTACGTTTTATAATACGATTAAATATTTTTTATTGATTAAGTGCCCGAAGAAGGCGTGGCTTGCGCAAGCCAGAGTACCCGTTTTCGGCCGTATTTTCATCCCTCTGGGAAAGTTATAAATATTGGTCCAACAATTCCGGGAGTCAAATTTTTTTTAGGAAATTCCCTCCTTTTGAATCTTTTTTAGATTTGAAATAACTTAATTAGGTTTTGAGATATTTACAAAGACGAAACCCCTTGTTTTTTTTTAGTTGATTGTTTATAACTTTTGCAATTTTTGCAAGCGGTACTTGAATTTTTACAAAAATCATCTACATACCATTCCAAACCGAATGACACCTCGTTCACATTTTTCCGAGACTGCTGAAAAAAGTTGACCAAGAAAGCACTTGTTGACTAGACTATACCTACACTATTTTTCGTCAAGCTTCCATCCGCCGACTGAAGTGTAATGTGCGATAAGGAACAAAGTTCCAAAAAATATTGTGTGTGTTTGAGTGTGTCCTTGGATAGTTTAGATATACAATTGGTCCCGGTAGGTGATGCTGCTTCAGGACGTCTGTCGGGAAGTGGACCCGAATTTGAACATTGTCAAAGTGGCAGTCACACGGTTTTATGTCGAACATAATTATAGATTTGCATTTATAATAAATATAGGTACATAGATCATCATCATCATCATCAGGCTATAATAGTCCACTGCTAGACATAGCCCTCCCCCAAAGAGCGCCATAGCGCCCTGTCTTCAGCTTGCCGCATCCAGCATCTGCCTGCAGTCTTTCGCAGATCGTCATCCCACATGGTCGGAGGGCGTCCTACACTACATTTGCCGAGTCGCGGTCTCCACTCAAGAACACGCTTACCCCAGCGGTTGTCTGTTCTTCGCGCGATATGGCCAGCCCACTGCCACTTCAGCTTGCTAATTCTCTGGGCTATGTCGATGACTTTGGTTCTCTGTCGGATGTATTCGTTACGAATCCTATCCTTCAGAGAAACTCCGAGCATAGCTCTGTCCATAGCTCGCTGAGCGACTTTGAACTGGTGGACCAACCCTACCGTGAGTGTCCATGTCTCGGCTCCGTAGGTCATGACGGGTAGCACGCACTGGTTGAAAACTTTCGTTTTCAAGCATTGCAGTATGGATGACGAGAAGACTCGGCGTAGTTTCCCAAACGCTGCCCAGCCCAGCTGGATCCTCCTCCTGGCCTCCCTCTCGAAATTGATACAAATTGGTACATAGATACTTATTATTTATTATAAATGCAAAAAAAGTTTGTTTGTGTTCTTCTTTAGTTAAGTAAAGATAGAAAAAATTGCGGGTAAAGATATACATATAACAGATAAGATCATACTTTGAAATGCGGGCAAACTGGAGTGCAGGTGCAATCCTTTAAGAAACTTTCCAATTCTTTATTTTCCTCTGGATGCTCTTCCTGCAAAGCACAAAATGTTGTCAAATAATTAGTCCTATGTGTTCTATATCTATATATTATGTATATTGTATATAATTCGTCGTTGTGCGTTCACAAATCGCTACTTATGTATTTTGCAGCTACTTTTCAGAAACAACAAAAACTAGTTAACTCTTAATATATTTGAGCTTAGTTAAATTCTTTGGTGTGATAAATTTAATAAAACATTGACGTAGTTTAAGACTGATTTTGTTAATGTAATTGCCTTGTGTGTAATGGTATAAGGATCAAAATTGCATCAAAACCAAAAATCGAAAAAATCACATAGCGACTTTTGCAGGCTCAATTACGATATACAGAGATGTCCGAGAAGTCGACTTCAAGTCGCCAGAATCAGGTAACAGGCTTTTTTGTATTTACATTTACCGAAAGAAGATAGCAAAATCTATATAATAAAAAAGTATCGTAACGGAAATAAGTCTTGTTATAATCACTTGTTATAATCACCAGTACTACGTTATAATTTCAACGTAAAAAAGAGATCACTTAACATTATTGAATAAAAATATTACAAGTGATAAAGACATGGCATAATGGTATTATTATATGTTAATAATCCACAAATAATAAAGCTATATGTTGTTTTTGGACAAAGGCACCGCACCAATAACAGTGTCGAGGGTTGGAATTCAAAGTTTAATCGGGCAATCAATAAAAATAATGTAAACATATTACGGCTTCTAAATTATTTAGAAAATTGATAAGGAAACACAAATTTTTATCTATATTTAATACGTGAAGCAAAAACATTGTACCCCATTTGTGCGCGGACGGAGGCGTATGAGATTTGGCACAGTTAAAGTTTATATGGAGAAGGAGGGGCCATTCCTAATATTTTTATAAAATATGCATTTGGAATTGACGTCTGACGTCGTACAATTCTTTGTAACTATGGTTACCTACACCTTATTTATATTTAATAGAGAAAAACAAAAAACAAAGTAGCAAGCTTAGGAATTTTGGTTGAATTTTGACCACTAGGCGACCGCTAGTTTCTATAAAAGCTTAATAATTCATGTTAACTTAGATCAATATTTGAATGAAGTCAAATGTATATACATAGTCTGGTCATAAGTTCTGTCACACAATAAAAACTTTTGAATTTAAAATACTGACCACAAAAAAGTTTATTGAATTCGAATTTCGAATTTTTCATGAATATAAAAATGTGTACATTTTAGAATTTTACTCATTTTAAATATTGAGTGGACACTTAAAGAAGACCGTGTTGCGGTTATTGCGTTGCATCGTTGCGGTTACGCGCCAATTCAGATTTTTCACATATTGAAAAATTTGAATATAACCAAAAGATTCGCTTATCGTACCATCAAACGATACAATGCAGACTCTAGTGTAAATTACAGTTAAGAAGTGGTCGCCCTCGCTCTGTTAGGACTCCAACTGTGATAAAAGCTGTTAAGGCGCGAATACAAAGAAATCCCATACGTAAGCAAAAACTTTTGGCCCTTCAGGTGGGTTTAAGCAGAACCACGGTGAAAAGGGTGTTAAATGAAGAGTTAGGGCTTCGGACATATCGAAGAAAAACAGGACATCGTTTGGACGCTCGTTTAATGGACCCGAGGTTGAAGAGATGTCGTGCTTTGTTGAAGCGGTACGCGGGCAACAAGCATAGGGAAATTATTTTTTCGGATGAAAAAATTTTAAATGTGGAAGAGAGCTACAACAAACAAAATGATAAGGTGTACGCACACAGCAGTGAAGAAGCGAGCAACCGTGTTCCGCGTGTCAAACGAGTCCATTTTCCATCCTCACTCATGGTTTGGTTGGGAGTCTCTTATTGGGGCTTAACTGAGGTACATTTTTGTGAGAAAGGCGTAAAAACGAATGCAGTTGTGTATCAAAATACAGTCCTCACGAACCTTGTGGAACCTGTTTCTCATACCATGTTCAATAACAGGCGCTGGGTATTCCAACAAGACTCTGCGCCAGCTCATAGAGCGAAAAGCACTCCAGACTGGTTGGCGGCGCGTGAAATTGACTTCATCCGGCACGAAGACTGGCCCTCCTCTAGTCCAGATTTGAGTCGGTTAGATTACAAGATATGGCAACACTTGGAGAAAAAGGCCTGTTCAACGCGTCATCCTGATTTGGAGTCACTCAGGGTATCCTTGATTAAGGCAGCCGCCAAAATTGACATGGACCTCGTTCGTGCTGCGATAGACGACTGGCCGCGCAGGTTGAAGGCCTGTATTCAAAATCGCGGGGGTCATTTTGAATAAACTTTATTAGCATAAGAAACTGTGTTTTATTAAGTTCATTCTGGTATATAAATGTTTACATCAATAATAAACATGTCTCAATTATTTCATATTAAACATGTGACAGAACTTATGACCTGACTACGTATATATATATATATATATACAGTCACACGGTTTTATGTCGAACATAATTATAGATTTGTATTTATGATAAATATACATAGATACTTATTATTTATTATAAATGCAAAAGACGTAGTTTGTTCTTCTTTTGTTAAGTAGATAAAGATCTAAAAACATTGCGGGTAAAAATATACATATAACAGATAAGATCATACTTTGGAATACGGGCAAATCGGAGTGCAGGTGCAATCCCTTAAGAAACTTTCCCATTCTTTATTTTCCTCTGAATGCTGTTCCTGCAAAGCACAAAATGTAAATAATAATTAGTCCTATGTGTTCTATATCTATATATTATGTATATTGTATATAATTCGTCGTTGTGCGTTCACAAATCACTACCTATGTGTTTTGAAGCTACTTTTCAAAATAAATGTAGGCGTGCATTAGCTGGAGCACAACCCCTAGATACTTGCAAACCGTTATTTAAACAATTTAATATACTGCCTCTACCTAGTTTGTACATTTATGAAACATGCCTGTTTGTACATAAATATAACAAGCTATTCGAGAAACACAATGATGTGGTTGTGCGCTCAAGCCGCCATATATACAAACTAAATGTACCCAAACAAAGAATTAATGTATTCAGCAAAAATTCTTACTGTATGGCGATCCACATATATAATAAATTACCAGACATATTTAAGAATCTTCCCATGACAAAATTCAAGAAACAGTTGCATGCACTACTCACAAATAAATATCTGTATCATATAAATGACTATTTTAATGAAAAAATATGACTTTATAAGCTGCCAATTATACTGTGACATGATTAATAATACAATTATTAAATTCTTATTTTATGAAATTGATAAATTATAAGATAATAAATTGAATATGTATTTTAAATAGTGAATAAGAATAAATTATTTAGCAAAAAATATAAACAAACAATGGGCATATATTACTAATTGATTGATAGCAATATGTTATTTCAATAGTTTGCATGTTAAAATTGTATTAATGAAATTGCTTAAATTTTGCACGCCACATCTGGCCGAATATGCAGTACAAAATTTAAAGTGACCACCTGTATACCTGAACCATATTCTGGCAAATAAAGATTATTATTATTATTATTTGGAAACTGTTTTAATACTCGGCTAAAAGCCGGTGTTTTGATGACGGTTACGGGTTGACACCAAGTAGCCGCCATCTAAGATATAGTATGATCGTTTTGTTCTGTATTTTGCGGTTCGGTTTCATCACTCTGCATAAATTTTCGAACTATTCTACATGTGTTTAATATAGCTGTTTTTTGAATATTAATATACGTATTTGGTGTTAGGTCGAGCAATTTTAGACTATGGTGTAAATATTATTATTATTTGGAAACTGTTTTAATACTCGGCTAAAAGCCGGTGTTTTGATGACGGTTACGGGTTGACACCAAGTAGCCGCCATCTAAGATATAGTATGATCGTTTTGTTCTGTATTTTGCGGTTCGGTTTCATCACTCTGCATAAATTTTCGTACTATTCTACATATGTTTAATATAGCTGCTTTTTGAATATTAATATACGTATTTGGTGTTAGGTCGAGCAATTTTAGACTATGGTGTAAATATTTTGGGATTACCCCGGTGGTGGATATAACAATCGGCACGATATAAACTTTGCTAACTTTCCAAATCCTTGTTATTTCTTCTTTCAGTTCAGTGTATTTGTTGATTTTCTCCGTAATTGTTTTTAAGAGGTTATGGGTGTTCGGTACTGCTATGTCAATTATGTGTGCTGTGTTTTGTGATTTGTTGTGTCTTGTGATATCAGGTCTATTAAAATGTATAGTCTTGTCGGTGAGTATGGCACGGTCGTAGTACATTTTGTGACTGTTATTCTCTAATACGGAATTCGGGTTATATTTATAGTAGGGAGTATGTGTATCTTGTATAAGTTTATATTTAATTGCTAATTTTTGATGGATAATATTTACTATTTGGTTGTGGCGATGTGTATAATCAGTTTGCGTGAGGGTTGTGCATGCTCCTGTAATGTGTTGTATAGTCTCAGGCTGCCTGTGGCATTTACGACATCTGTCATCTGTTAAATTTGTATCTTTAATAATATATTTTCTGTAATTTCTAGTATTAACTACTTGGTCCTGAATCGCTATGATAAAACCCTCGGTTTCCGGGAATAGATAGCCGCTCGTAAGCCATCTGTTTGAGGCTTGTGAGTCTACGTGCAATTGTTGCAGATCGTGAGGGTGACGACCATGCAGCATCTTGCCTTTCCATTTCTCCATCTTATCTTTTTCGGGATCGGTCGGTTGGTTTCTTATTTGTAAGTTGTTAGGTCTTTCTGCTAAGTTAAGAGGGGTAAATTTATAATCATTACTAACAATTGCTCTATGTAAATCACTTGTGTTTGCTTTATTAAAGAAGAATGACCTGAGATTAGTTATTTGCTTTTCCCACAGCCAAGTTATGTCTATGAGGCCTCTACCACCTTTTATGCGACTAAGGGACATTCGTTCTGTAGTTGATTTTGGGTGCAAATAGTTATTTCTTGTAAGTGTTGTGCGGGTTTTTATTTCAAGGCTATTTAAATCGGTCGTTGTCCATTTAACTATTCCAAATGAGAATGTTAGCATGGGGATGGCATAGGTATTAATTGCTTTAATGAGTCTTTTGCCTGAGAGCTGCGTTTTACAGATTCTAATTAGTCTATTTTTGCATTCTTCAGCGAGTGTCTTCTTTATAGCTGTGTGATCTAATTGTTTTGATTGATAATAACCGAGATATTTATATAAATCATCTGGTTCCATAGCTGTTATAGTTTGTCCTTCTTCTACTGTATAATCGCCTGCCATTATTTTTCCTTTTTTTATATTTAAAATCTTACATTTATCGAGTCCAAACTGCATTTTAATATCTTTACTAAATAGAGCTGTAGTATCAATTAGTTTCTTCATGTTTTTTGCTGAGCTGCTGTAGAGTTTAATATCATCCATATATATCAGATGTGCTATAGATGTTACATTAGTGTTATACTTTAGTCGGTATCCTACGTTCTGTTTATTTATCATGGCAGACAATGGGTTGAGAGGTAGGCAAAACCAAAGTGGGCTAAGCGAGTCACCTTTTCGGATCTGAATTTCTCGTGTTATAATGGAAGTATGTGTATTGCGTAGGTGTATATTTGTTTTCCAGAATGACATAATATCTTTTAAAAAATGTACTAAATATGGGTTGATTTTATAAATATTTAAGATTTTTAGTAACCAACTGTGTGGAATACTATCGAATGCCTTACGGTAGTCAATGTAAGTGCAATGCAAGTTCCTTTTATTTGTGTTCGCGTGTCTGTGTATAGTAGTATCTATTACTAATTGCTCTTTACATCCCATGTGGTTCCGCCTGCATCCTTTCTGTTCCTCCGATATTATACTGTTAGCTTCAATATGTGCATTAATTCTGTTAGTAATTGTAGCTGTTAAAATTTTATAGATTGTCGGAAGGCATGTTATTGGTCGGTACTGTGATGGATCATTTGTATTTTTGCTCTTAGGAATTATGTAAGTTATTCCTTTTGCTAAAAATGGCGGTATGGCTTGCTTTTTCAGTATAATATCAGTGAAACAGTTCGCTATTGATTTGTGTAGTGTATGTAAATATTTAAACCAAAAGTTATGTAATTTATCAATACCCGGCGATTTCCAGTTATGAAGTCTAGTGGTAACGGTCTTAATATCAGCTTCCTCTATCCCACTAAATCCCATTTCATCTATTTCTGACCACCTTAATTCTTCTTCTTTAATCCAAACTGCTTTTTCATTATGAAGGCTTTCATTTTCCCATATATCTGACCAAAATTCTTCTACTTGTTCTTTAGTTATTATTGTTTCCATATTATTACTATTATCAAGTTTGTTATCTTTCAATTGTCTGTAAAATGTTTTTTCGCTAGTGGCGAACAGTTTATTTTCTTGTTTTCTTTGAAGTGCTTTCTTATACCTAATTAATCTGTGTGCTTTAAGCGATAGCTTTTGTTTAAGGGTGTCAAGGTATTCTCCTGGCGTTTTATTATTATTTTCATGTCTCGTGTGTACTTTGCAATTTTTAAATATCTTTTCTACCGCAGCCTCTATTCTTTTTGATCTATTGCCTCTAATGTATTGTGTAAGTCTACCTATATCTGACCTTAATCTAGAAATGTCTTTCTGTAGTCTAATTTGCCACGGGGGCTCGAAATGTTCTTTTTGTGTTGCGCGATTGGGTTGAGTGTATATTTTGTAGCCTAGTTCTTCTGTTATAACACTTGCGGTGCAATATATTAACGTGTGAATATCAGTTAGTAGTATATTTTCTGTCAAAAATCGGTCCAGTATGTTATTGTTAAATATTGCGAGTAAGTTAGTTAGTCGTTTGCTATTATTATTATTATTATAACAAAAATCTAGTTAACTCTTAATATATTTTAACTAAGTTAAATTCTTTGGTGTGATAAATTTAATAAAACACTTACGTAGTTTAGGACTGTTTTTGTTTATGTGTTGCGTGTAATGGTATAAGGATTAAAATTGCATCAAAAATCAAAAACTGAGAAAAATCACATAGTGACTTTTGCAGGCTCAACGACGATATACAGGCATGTCCCAGAAGTCGACGTCAAGCCGCCGGAATCAAGTAAGGATATAGGACGATATACACAGTGTCTAGGACACTGTGAATATCGTCATTAAGCCACATGTATGATGAGCATCACTTAAAAACAGCTCGACCGATTTGGCTGTTTATTTTTTGTTGTGTTTGTAAATGTCAATACAAGGTTTGTATGAACAAAAATTTGCGAAATATCCGCGGGAAATGTCGAAAATTTACCTAAATGAAATTATTATATGAAAAAAATTGATTGACTTTTGGTTTTGATTTGTTTTGATATTGAATTTTATTAAGTGAAATGTATTTTTGTATAGATTGACAGGGCAACATCTGTCGGACAGCTAGTTTTATTTAAACTGCGACTGACTGACGATAAATCATGTTACTGGATTTTGCCCGCGGCTTCGCTCGCGTAACTGTAGATTAGGTTAGATTAGATTAGTAACCGAACTCCGCCAGGTCGTGATGGAAGAATGGAGAAATCGACTTATGCACCCCAGTACCGGGCACGCCACGATCGTGGCGCAAAGTCTCGTTTTTTAAGGAGTGGCTGGAAAGGCGGCATGGCGCCCTTACCTTCCGGCTGCGATAGCTCAGTGGGGAGACCAACGGACTGCAATGCAGAGGGTCTCGGGTTCGAACCCACGTCGCGCACCTCTGACTTTCGGAAGTTATATGACTTTTCGAAATTATGTGCGTATTGATTGACAATTATTATCGCCTGCTCCGTGCCTCGGAGAGCACGTTAAGCCGTTGGTTCCGGCTGCCATGGACATCTATGGCAGTCGTTATTGGGAGAGTGTCGACACAAAAGATCCCACTGGGTCGAAGTGTCGCCGGTCTGCACTGACTGGCCCCCACATAAGATAAGATAAGATACCTTCCGGCTGACACAGGTAATGACTGGCCATGGTTGTTTTGGCCAGTTCCAGCCATCCTGAGGTTTGACCTGGGAGTGGTGGGCTGCGTGGGCCTGCTCGCCAACCGATCAGCACCAGGTCCGAGAGGCGGCGTGCGTGTTCGCACGTGCACTTCTGTTTCGTATCTTTGTCTCCCCCAGGGGGACGGTGAAAGAAGTATTTTTGTGTAGTGGCCAGCCGTTTCACACAGCGGGCCGAAACCACGGCGGGGTCGCGATTGCATGTGAAAGCGATTCGCGCGGCCTCACCGTCTATGATTATGTCGAGGAACACCGTGGTAGGTTTAGTCGGTATTACCGGTGTATCTTTTCCCCGGTGAGCCCGACATAACCTCTCCGTCACCCCGCGAAGAGATAAGTATGCGTCAAAGCATTCCCCCACGTAAAAAAACTATTAGATTAGTAACAGTACTCTTTTCTGGTTGAAAGGTACCCTATGTCCTTTTTTGTAGCCCTAACAACGTACATAACAAATTTGATAGTGATCGGTTGTGTAGTTAAGGCGTGAAACAAACAAACAAACTCACATTCACATTTACAATATTAGTTATGATTACGATAATAATTAGATACTGTGATTTAATGATACATAATGTGCAATGCCCATTTGGCTTACGTGTAATTTTTTGCCGCCCAAAATTACACGTATGATAAAAAAATATATAATTTCTAATAATTTTTCATACTATTCATTTACCGAAAGAAGATAGCAAAATCTATATAATAAAAAAGTATAGTAACGGAAATAAGTCTTGTTATAGGTAATCACCAGTGATGTCACGTTATAATTTCAACGTAAAAAAGAGACTACCTAATATTATTGAATAAAAATATTAGAAGTGATAAAGAAATAGCATAGTAGTATTATTATATTATTATGTTAATAATCTACAAATAATAAAGCAAATATATTATTTTATGTTATTATACCAGTAATAAGCAAAATAATAATATCGATTAGATGTAGATCTATGATTTTTTGTAGTGTAACTTGCAACACCGAAACCAACTGTCATAACATAACAGAAATTGGCTTGCTTGCTTGATAATGCTCAGTTTTTAGAGAGTCTTTTAATTGTGTATGATAATAATGATGATGTGTGACGAGAGTGTGTGTGAAAAGCATTTATATAAAAATCTTGTTATCGGTATAAAAAAAAATATTTTATCTCAAAAACCCCTACTTTTATTTAATTAAATTCCTTGATTAATCATTGCAAACTATTATTTAAATATCACTCGTGGCCAAAGTCACTATGGGTAGCGGCCATAGTGGGCATTGCCCTTTCAGTTACATTTCTGATGTTGTTAATCGTCACGCCACATAATTGTTTATGTTTGTGCTGTGTTAAAGTGAACTGTATAAGAAAATTTACCTGGTTACTTGGCAATTGGTTTTCATTCGTCTTGGGTACCAGGTTCGATATACCGGCTGTTTTCAACTGACTTTCCAACATAGCCACTTTATTTTTCTCTATTACTAGTTGATTTTTTAACTCAGCTGTAATATTTTTATAGTAATTATAATATTAGACGACATAGCAAAATGTAGGTAGTTCTGAGAGAACTTTTGTTCAATAGTAGGGGCCTGTAACAGGTGAATTGATTGATTGAAGACATTTTGGCAATGTGGTGCACAGTACACATTGTTCCGTGTTGGTTGTTAGAGTTTTGGAAATATTGCGGTAGAGTGCAAATCGTCTTTAGAAGACGATTATAAATAACAGGAAAATTATTATACTCGAGTCAAAATCGGACACATTGCACAAGATGCTTTTAGATATTTGGTCAATTTAACCAACTATAATTATATTACATTACAAAAGTGCATTTTTATATCATGAATCAAGTTCGACTTGCAACTCAGCAGTGACACTAACAATTATTATTAATCATGATTTTTGTGTCAAGTGTAGTATTTTCATAAGATTGTTGGTGATAACTATTGACGTGGTCCCTTATTTCTTTGCTTTTAATAATACTAAATAAAATAATACTTCATCTAACAAATAATTATTTTAGAAACTAACCACCACAAATGGTTTTCAATGAACACAATGCACTAGTAAAACCAGCCATAATATGGCATAGATTTTTATCGTACGCCAATAAGATAAAGTAAAAGAAACATGAAGTTCCTTGTTAGATGAACAGACATCATTCTTTTTCTAATAGATAAGACAAAAACCGCATATTACCAAGCTCGTTATCAGCTCGAACACTGGCCACTGGTTGCTGTAGTCCCGGCTCGATAAGAACAGATTCCTGACGTACTAACATGTCCTGGTTACGACATTGTGAGACCTCAATCTCTAGGCGAGTCATCCGATTTGAGTACTCTAAATGCGCTCTGGCAAGTTCCTATAAAGAATGCGGTTTACACAGGGATCTCTTCGGTAAACTAAAACTTAACAGATAGAAATATATTGTGTTCTTTGAAATCTATCGATTTTGAAAGGATGCGATTTGAAAAATGGCATTAAAATCACCTGCTTTTGTAATCTAAAAACTGTTAGAGGTTAAATCCACAAGCATTATTAACTAACATGTATATATGTCCTTGCGCAATAAGACATGCATTAAATTACTAAAAATCTTGTCAGCTATAGGTATATATAAAAACTCTGTAGCAAAAGTGCTAATGAATCGAAACTTAATTCTACACTGTATATTTTACACTAAGGTCAAAAGTGAGGTAGAAAAGTTTAGGCAAATGATTTAGACTTCAATTTATTACTCACCTCTTCTAAATTGACAATCTTTTGTTTTAATACATCCATTAAAATTCTAAATTTATTTTCGTCACACACTTGTGAGATACTAAAAACAAAAAAATCAAATTAAATATACCAAACATGCATTTTCGTGGTCCCTATTAACCAAGCTTCTGAATGACTTACCTTGCCAAATCAGCTTGAGTTTCAACGGATCTGTTGCTCATTTCACTGTAAATTATATCATTTTGGATAATATTTGCAATTAAAGATTGACGTGCAGTCTACTGAATACTGGACATAAGGTATATGAACATAAATTGTTTATTATTTCTTATAGGTTTCTACAGCCATGGATTGCTGGCTTCCTAGTAACCGTTACCCGTACCGATTTTAAATTACCGTCACGCTACGTATATAGTGTCCCATATTGCTAAACGTCTTCAACACGATCACGACAATACATGTGTCGGTTACAACGAGTTAGTGACCCCTCAAAACTAGCCATCTAATAACCATTCACCATTTGTTCCATAGACATTCAGTTGTGATAACGTACATATTATAATAAATGCGTGACGATTAACTGAATAATTAAAACAACTTGATCAGAGCATACGATAAAAAGCTACTTACTCAGTCAAACATGGACTAGCGCCGGGCGACATCCGTGGACACTTCGATACACAAAATAGACGATTTTTGCTAATTTGCCGAGCTGAAGTCAGCTGTGCGTTTAATTGACGAATCCTTTCCGCCATTTGCTCGTTGGTACGCTTCAATTCTAATACCCTGCGATGTAAAATAGTACTCAGTTATGACAAAAGCAATCGACAATTATTCCAAAAACAATTTTATAACACAAAACTTAACTACAAAAATCTCTGAAACATGCTACCAATTGAACAATAACATCATACGGGTCAAACACGCATTAAACATTAGGTAAAAGTAGCTTTCTCATAATCAATAATATACGTTTGGAGATTGAGGATACTGACGGGTATAGTAACACGTTAATTCCAGATTTCAGAACGTATAATAATATATAATTGTTTTTTTTTGTGTATGTTAGTGTTGGCCTCAGATGGCCTTCAATTTCAGACTTTATTCATAAACAATTTTCACATTGTGTTTGAATGCATAGTTATAAAAATATTTATACAGTAACATATTATTATAATTATTCCAATTCCATGACATTAAACATTACACATAGGTACACGATTAAACATATGCCTATGTCAAGAGAATAGTCAGTGGTCTATAATTAAATATAATCCAAAAAATCACTTTGTAAAATAACAATATTAATAAAAATATAAAAATAGTAAAAATTTTAATTAATTGTAATGAATTATTTTCTGAAAATAAAAATTATTGTAATAATTATAATTATTATTGACAACTTTACGCGGACTGTGGGTGAGCGCAGAAGGCTCCCAACCCCTTATAAGGTATACTAGACAACGTTAACCCCCAAGGGCGGACTACCACGGACCTCGGCTTAGGGCGTTGCGCGTTGTCGGTAACGTGGATCTAAGGTGCTCCACGGGATTAACGTTAACGCGACGCGTATTCCGACCTCTGCGGCGAGGCCGAAACCGCGGACGACCTTGTATGACTTCGAGAACCGTGTATGCTCTGTCTTGAGCGAGCGAGTGTAATCTATACTTCTATACTAGTATTATAAAGCTGAAGAGTTTGTTTGTTTGTTTGTTTGAACGCGCTAATCTCAGGAACTACTGGTTCGATTTGAAAAATTATTTTAGTGTTGGATAGCCTATTTATCGAGGAAGGCTATAGGCTATAATAACATCACGCTACTACCGACAGGGGCGGCGCAGTCCTATCATAATCTGGTTCATCTAGTATGTGCCTAGGTGTCCTAACTTTGGATATCCTAGATGGAATGTAGTTTATCGCTGCAACCACTAGCGGGTTGGGGTGTATCGGAGCAGAGTCAAAGTAGCAACGGGCGCACTGCTTCATGAATTGTCTGATGGTCGGCAGCTCTAGATCTATGTCTAATTCTTCGTTGCGCACGAACCACGGTGCTGCCGTAGCCCTGCGCATGAACCTATTTTGTAGTGTCCCACGCGCGCCTCTGTGTCGAGTCCGTCTCCCCTCTAGGAGGGGGACAGTAGGATTTTATTAAGAAGTGACCAAAGGGTAGGTCTTATCGTGTAGTGGTCTGCCGTTTCATACGGCGGGCCGAAACCTCGGCGGAGTCGCGACCGCATGTGCAAGTGATTCGCGCGGCCCCGCCGATAGTGGTTTAGTCGAGGAACACCGTGGTAGGTTTAGCCGGTATTCCGGGAGGTACATTATTCTTATTCCATCTTTCTCTTTCACCCCGGCGAGTCCGATATAACCCCTCCGCCCACCCCCGCGGAGGTGTATGCGTCAAAGCATTTCCACACGTAAAACAAAAAACTCTGTATCCCATCTAAATACAGCAATAAATGGATATCATTACTATCATTATACCTATAAAAACTGTAATATATATATATATTTTTGTACCTATATCGTATGGTATTACTGGTCCACAATTTTTTATTTGCGATATTATGTATATTGAGTAAGCTGTATTTCACAAATTATTATAAAAATATCAGGATTCGCCACTCTTTCTCCATATAAACTTTAACTGTGCCATAATTTAATTAAATTTTAATTTCATATTCCTACGTCCGCGCAATTTTCGTAATAAGGGGTAAAAAGTTTTAATTGCATAATCATAATTAAATTCCCGAAACCGGGTGTAAGATAAGATTTCTAAGTTTGTGTGAAAATGCAACAACTACCGTCGGAGAGCCACGCTTTGGCACGAATGAGCCGGCTCGACCGGAGTGATACCACGGCCTCACAGAAACTGCGTGAAATAGCGCTTGCGTTGTGTTTCGTCGAGTGAGTGAGAGTACCGGAGGATCAACCCCCCCCCCCCTCCCCTCCTGGGGGGAGGAGATTTAAAAGGCTGGCAACGCATTTGTGACTCCTCTGGTGTTGCCCTCTGGTGGTGTCCATGGGCGGCGATAACCGCTTACCACCAGGCGATCCGTCTGTTCGTTTGCCTCCTATACCATAAAAAAGCCGCTTTCAAGAGAAGATTCAAGTTGAATATATCGGTACTCACGATTGCTTATGCTGGTCAACCATACACTTCGTAATGACACAGCATTCTTTTCTTTCGTCCGCCTGGTAGACCTTGTGTGCTGAGAACATCCTCTGCACTTTAGTAGTCAACATTTTTATCCTATCCTGCTGTTTATCGATAGTCTTCTTTTGTTCCATTTTCTCCTGAAGTAGACTTAAGTATAGGTCTTCTAGTTCCCGTTTGGTTAGTTTTGAAGGACATATGCGGAATGCATCTGCAACCAAAATCATTTTCACGTTATACGTTTTTTGTTAATTAAGTATTATCTTTATGTGGCTGCCAAAACGCAGTAGCGACTACAAAGATTACCGACGTGGGCGAAATTAAGTTCATAAATCTTCGTATGTAGCTAAACCATGAACTGATCAAAGCACTCTCCATACTAGCCTTATTATTACCTATATGTACCTCAATGGCGTAGTGGTTAGTGTAACCGACTGCCACGCCTGAGGTCGCGGGTTTGATTCCCGCACAAGTCAAACATTTGTGTGCATGAACATGGATGTTTGTCTTGGTCTGGGTGTTTCTATGTATAATATGTATGTATTTACAAAAAAAAAGTATATATGTATGTTTATCCATTGTCTAGTACCCATAGTACAAGCTCTGCTTAGTTTGGGCTAGATGGTGTTGTGTGTATGTAATAGAATATTATTATTATTATTATTATTATAATAACTATTCGTTTCTTTATTTTACCCGTGTTTTAAATAATTGTATGCTTTGTTGGTATAGTACCTACCTATAGTTCCTCCGCGAGGTGAAGTAGACGGATCACACTTTGTTTTATATTTTTTCAGCTGTGCGGAATTGGATGAAAGGAAAGCGCCTCAAAATAGTGTACTTATTCCAATTAATAATTTTTCGTAGGTTCGAAGGTTTATTGACAATGTCTATTTTTAAATACCTACATCTCTTTTAATCATTTTGTCACTTAGAACTTACGAACATTGAAGCAATGGACACATAGTACGGCCCACCTAAGAAAGGAAATATTTTATATACATAACATAATTTATGCCGGCGGCTATGCATTTATGTTTCATACAGATCCGTTTAGCGGTTTAAGAGTAATTGAGTAACAAATATCCAAACACCTTCACAAACATCACATTTTTAATATTTTCACTTACCCCGATCCGATGTGGTCGTGCAGCTTTTATACATAAAATCAGACTCGAGTTTATCCTTATTGTCTTCCATGATTTCTAAGTTGCACTTTCACCCTCCAAAATAATATATCCTTTTGCTGTCTAGATGCTATGTCAACATTATTGATAATTTAACTTGATTGGCATTCGCGCCAGAAATTTTAACAACCGATAATCCATTGGTAATAGATGTAAATTTAACTATTCATATAATTTATCGTCAAAATAAAGCTAATTCTGCCATAACTATTCCCGCCGAAACGTCATTATACTAGCATTTTTCTAAAGAGATTGAAATGAGTTTTATACTTCTTAATAATCATGACAGCCAGTACCTATAAATAAAGAGATTAGCATTTACTTTTAAATAAAATGAGTTTTATACTTCTTAATAATCATGACAGCCAGTACCTATAAATAAAGAGTTAAGCATGTACTTTTATATAGAATACTAGCTTTTGCGCGCGGCTCCGCCCGCGTGGTACCTACATCAATAAAAAGTAGCCTATGTCCTTCTCCAGGTTTTAAAGTACATCTGTACCAAATTTCATCTAAATCGGTTGAGTGGTTTAGCCGTGAAAAGGTAACAGACAGACAGACAGAGTTACTTTCGAATTTATAATATTAGTAAGGAAGTAAGGATAGCAGCAATACCCTAGTAGGAGACCGTTGTACTGCCACGCAAAGGTCTCGAGTTCGAATCCAAGGCGCGCATTTATGACTTTTCGAAGTTATGTGCGTATTGAATCTATACTAATATTATAAAGCTGAAGAGTTTGTTTGTTTGTTTGATTGATTGTTTGTTTGTTTGTTTGCTTGAACGCGCTAATCTCAGGAACTACTGGTCCGATTTGAAAAATTCTTTCAGTTTTAGATAGCCCATTTATCGAGGAAGGCTATAGGCTATATATCATCACGCTAAGATCAATAGGAGCGGAGCACCAATAAAGAATGTTTCAAAATCGGAGGGTATTTTTCCTTTTGAGAGATTCCGCTGCGTGCGCTGCGTGAACAGTTAAAGTTTCGCAAAAATAATGTATGACAGAATTGTTCCCCTTTAAAAGTTCTAAAAAAAGTCCGCGACAGCATATGTCTATCTTTTAAGGTTGGCTCACTGTAACCATTTTTATGCTAACGAAATTTGTTCTAAAATAATGCATTATTTGCAAAGGTATTTTTATAAACATGATATTAATCCTTATCCAAATAAATACGGTATTCATCACAAGTATTTAATTTGAAACAAGATTGCCCTTTACATCATTCGATTTCAATGAATATCTTAGGAGATATCGCAGTTTTAAAATAACATTGCAGCAAAATAATTACCCATTACAGACATAGTACAAACGATGTTTCTCCTGGTTTATTCTGCGTGATTACTAATGGTTCGATTTGAAAAATTCTTTTAGTGTTGGATAGCCTATTTATCGAGGAAGGCTATCATCACGCTACGACCCACGGGGGCGGCGCAGTAACGATAAACGCGGGTGAAACCGCGGGAACATCTAGTAGTTACATAATTATCACTCGCTATAATAGTGAAGGAAAATATCGTGAGGAAACCGGCATCTCTATGAGTTCTCCATAATTTCTCGAAGATTTGTGAAGTTTGTCAATCCGCAATAGGCCAGCCTGGACTAGAACTATTGGCCTAACCCTTCTCACACAGAGAAGAGGCCTGTGCCCAGCAGTGGGACAGTACAGAGCTGATATTATTATATATAGAATATTAATCTGTGAAAGATAAACGATGGTGCAGCTTTAGTGAAAGCAACAGCTGTAGATGAGGTCATGCACAGCAGTTGCACTCAAAGTCGATGCCCAGGTCGGGCAAACTGCTATTGGAACTTACTAGCAAGTAGGTATGTAATTATATATAATATGTATAAATTTATTCTGTGCTAATCTTATCTTATCTTATGTGTGGGGGCCAGTCAGTGCAGACCGGCGACACTTCGACCCAGTGGGATCTTTTGTGTCGGCCCCAAGATTTAACCCTTAGCTATCTCCTTATGAATGTACTGCATAAGCCGCAGTGTACAATTCAGAGGGAGAAGCCTGAAGTCTTCAGGGCTTGGATATGCCACCCCCATCAGACCCGTCCTCAGTCCAGCCAACGTGTCGCATTCACACAATAGGTGCGATATGGACTCGTCCTGTTCACCACAGGCCCTGCAGATCAAATTGTGTGCCAATCTCAATCTGCACAGGAAGTCGTTGGTGCCAAAATGGCCAGTGAACGCTCCTGTGAGCAGGCGCATTTGGCTCTTGCTATATCCACAGAACTTCCGGGTGAAGCCTGTGGCTCCGTTTGCAATGAACTTCTTGGAGTGTTCCAGACCCCTAAGGGCCATCCACTCCAACCTGTATTTGTCATTGCCATGTGCATTCAAAGCTGCCTTGACGGTGCTCTCAGAGAGTCCCACGAATGGCTCGGGGCCCACAAACAGCTGCTCCGAGCCCTTTCTGGCCAACTCATCAGCCTCCTCATTGCCCTGCACCCCTGCATGTCCCGGAACCCAGACCAGTCTGACTGTGTTCTTCCTGCCTAGTTTGTTGAGGATCTTAACACAGTTCAGGACCAGTCTGGAGTCCACCCTACACGAGTCCAGAGCCTTGAGAGCAGCTTGACTGTCACTGAGAATATACACAGTCTTGTCAGTGACACCACTGTTAATATTCTCCTGAGCACAGGCAATTATAGCGTAGGTTTCCGCTTGGAAGATCGTTGCATATTTGCCCATGCTTTGGCTCACCTTACAGTCACTGGCATAGATACCAGCGCCTGATCCTGTTTCCATTTTGGAACCATCGGTGTACCAGATGAGACAACCCTCGTCAGGGGATTTTAGACCTTGTCTCCATTCATCCCTCGTGGGGACCTTTATTTTAAAATTCTTTTTGAATATGTGCAATGGTTGCATTTTGTCGCATCCCATGCTCATAATCCTTTTGAGATCCTTTGAAGTCTCCAGTTTTGTGTGTCGAGTTACCGGCATGTTGACGCTCCACAGCCCATGCACAGATAGTCTATGTAGCGCCTTTACTGCCTCTGACTCCACAACAATGTGTAGCGGCGTTAGATCCAGCAGGACCTCTAACGCTGCCGTTGGCGTAGTCGGGAACGCCCCTGTTATAGCCATGCAGGCCAATCGCTGTACCTTCGACAGCGCGTTCCTGCATGCTGCTAGTTTGGTTCTTGGCCACCAGACAATGCTCCCATACGTGAGTATGGGTTTTATCATCATCGTGTATAGCCACTTGATGACCTTGGGCTTTAGCCCCCAGGTCTTCCCATAAGTAGAGCGAATCATGCCGAAAACCCGCTGGGCCTTCACTATGACTTTTTCCACATGAGGCTTCCACGTTAGTTTGCTATCTAAGGTCATGCCTAGATACTTCACCTCCGTGGACCATTGTAACTGCGTACCATACATGGAGAGAGTTCCCAAACCTGTGACATCCCTCTTCCTAGTAAATGACACGACAGTAGTTTTCCCTGGGTTGATAGATAAATGATTGCTACTGCACCATTTTTCCACCATAACCAGGGCCTTCTGCATGAGACTGGATACCGTACTCGGAAACTTTCCATTGACGAGTATCACCAAGTCATCCGCATATCCGACCGTTAAGTACGGACCTTTGTTGAGTTGTTCTAGGAGTGAATTGACTACCAAGCACCATAAGAGTGGTGAGAGTACTCCACCCTGAGGGCAGCCCTTGGTTGTCGTTGCATACAATTCATCACCTAACAACTCAGACCTAATAATTCTACCCCTGAGCATACAATCGATTCACTTGCAAATGGTTGGCTCTATGCCGTGGTTTGCCGATGCCACACTAATGGCATCAAAGGTGGTCCGATCGAAGGCTCCTTCAATATCCAGGAATGCGGCAATGCACACTTCTCGGTTATCTAATGCATGTTCTGCCTTATTTACCACAAAATGTAGTGCCGTCTCAGTGGATTTACCCGACTGGTAGGCACATTGTAGCCTGTGGAGGGGGAATTTCCATAATGCTCCCTCCCTGACATGTCTATCTACTAACTTCTCCAGGGCTTTCAGGAAGAACGACTCAAGACTAATAGGTCTATATGCCTTGGCCTCTTCATAGTCTTCCTTGCCCGGTTTCGGTATGTAGATGACTTTAACACGCCTCCATATCCTTGGAATGTATCCAAAAGCTATGCAGCTTAGTGCTAGCCCTGTTGGAGGCTAACGTGATGTCAATTACCTCTGCTCGCCTACAGTCAGCGAACGTTGGCCTGTTTCCTTTATTCAGAATTTGTAAAGAGGTACTTACCACATACTCCAGTAGTTTTTCCCCTCTTACATTCACATCCGTGCTCCCCCAGACTGTGTGGTGTGCGTTGGCATCGCACCCCAAGATCATGTCCAGGTTCTCCCGGCTGCCATATTCTACAAGGTCCTTTATCTGTCTAGATACAGTTTCCTTGTCCGTATAGTCGAAGTATGCAGAGGTCAGGATTACAGTATCCCGCCCTCCGCTCCCTCGCACATCAATCTTAACTGTCGTAAGATCCCTAGAACAGAAATTATATAAGGGCATTGCGTTTATGCCCTTTCTGACATAACCTCATATCATTAGTGAGACAGTTATGAAAAATTACACCTCCCGTCCCACCCAAGCCTCTAATTTTTCCCTCTTTAACATAAGGTTCCTGAATCAGGGCAATGTCATATTCACCCATCCGCAGGTGGCGGGCCAAAACAGCCATCGCCCCGATGCAGTGATGAAGATTTATTTGTACGCACCTTAGTCCCGCCATACGGTCTGCCTATATGGTAGCGCCTTCGGTGGTAGCCACTACTGGCCGCCCCCCCTGCTCTCCTCTTCCAACATCGCCTCCGCAGCATCCGGCGACGACGACAGATTCATGTCATCAATATGACCGATTATGTCGTCAGTCTTCGGCGATGCGCAAGGCGAAGAGGTGCGGAGAGCCGTGCCTGACTCAACCACAGGATTTACGGGCTCCTCCCCGTCCTTTACCCGCGATTCCATCAAAGCAGGGACCTCCTCCCCCACGCCGGCACCGACTGGCACATTCGGATTCTGTGCTAATATTAACTGTATGTGCTAGGGGGCGCTGTAGATTTCCTACAGTAATAATAAGGTCTTATGTTATCGAAATAAGATGTACTTTTGTATAGCCGGCTCTACACTCGCGGCGCGAACGGCCGCGAAAGTAACAGGTATACTAATCTATGCGCGAAAGCCCGCGACAACTGCGAATCACGAGTGTAGTTGTTCACAACAAACATCATCATCCGCGACAAAGGGTTTGCGGCGCGCGAACGTGAACGCATCTACACTCGCATTTTTCCGCAGTAGCGGACAGGACATCTTTAACACAAAGGTAATTGTAATAAGCAATAGCAAGCAGTGACACAGCAGCAGCAGAAATCACGTCGTCGTCGTCCATAGTCACGAAATACAAATGTACTCTGTGGTCACGAACAAGACTGTGAAACTAATCTATGACTGTGAAGATTTGCGAGTGTGGAGGGACACTCATGACTCAGTTCACGCGTGGATCGCGGCATCCATTCACGGCGTGAAATAACGGCGCGACTTCACGTGCGAGTAGAGATGGGCGGTGGGTAAATACCCGATGGGTAAATACCCAGGTAAATTCCCGTTTGGGAATAAACCGGGTATTTACCCAGGTAAATTCCCGAAGCATGGGTATTTTCAGAAAAATGTATAATACGATAGAGAGAGCGCACGATTCACTGTAACTACAGTCAATAGTCGCTAAGTGCTTTTATTTGATGTTAAAACCTGTTATACTGTTATAGATTTGTCGGTAATGCAGAAATAAAATAATGTCATCATTGAAAGTATTATTATAGAACAAGTTATATTGAATACTTTAGGCTTCCTACGTAGTTATTACATAGTTATCATGCTTATCATTTTAAGGGTACATATAGTTTAAAAACCATTAAATAAAACAATGTTATGTATACAATATAGCTAATGATTTATTCAAAACAGACATATATTTAAAATAATCTTCATAATCAGTTTTCACATTATAAAAATTTCCTTATTAACGTACATGGTTTATTGAAAAAAATCTGTCAGATTTTAGGTACAACAATTATTTAACAATTACTTATCTCAAACAACAGCCGAAGAACTAGATCAGTCACTATCCCAATCTTCCTCCGCAGTTGCCGAAATGTCAAAAAACTCAATAGATTGTGAAAACCCTTGTGACGTTGAGGGCTCATTTAAATTTGATATAGAAAATGGGCTACTTAAAGATGCAGTAACATTCTCATCTTCTGGATCTTCTGTTATAATTGTATTTTTATGTAACAAATTCCAATTATATGAAATAAAGGATATTTTAGCTGCCCTTCCTGTGGTCAGCCTATTTCTTTTGGCGCTATGAATATTTCCCAAGACACTAAATGACCGTTCGGTTGCTGCGGAGGTGCACGGTGCTGTTAATAACCGAACTGCAACTTTGCTTAGTGGCTTCGTGCCACAAATCCCTTTCCACCAAACTACTGGATTAATATTTTGAATGTTTTTCCATACAATCGAGTTGCCCCAAAATCCCTCTTTTGCCCTGTAATTTGCTAAATCGTCCATGATGTCGAGACCCATTCTTTCTCCTACATCGTATAAAAATTGGAATGTTTCCACTTCTTGTGTTTCTTCTAGCTCAACACCTTGACACTTTGGGTCTAGCATATAGGTAGCTAAATGAAGGGGCTTGATACAAACATTCCTTCGAGCTTTAAGTGCATTCAAAATTTGATTTTTATTGTTTTCATTTAGCATTTTAATATCTGGGAGCATGAAACGTAATGCGGATTCAATATCCTTGAAAGATAAATACACGTTGTGTATATTTAAATCGTTGCCTTCCAATTGAAAAATTTTGTCATTAATTGGTTGTAATAATTTTATACATTCATCAATCATTATCCAAAAGCTTTCGTCAAGTAAATGTGCCTTGTGTTCATTTGCCATTACAGCTTCTTCATGGACGGCCAAAGTTTGTAAAGCTACTTTGGTTTTCTGCACACTTCTCAAAGCAGTACAGTAACTACCCCAACGCGTTTTTACTGGCAGTTTGAGTGTTTCACCACATCCCTTCTCTTTAACAATTTGTGCCAGTAATGAACTTAACAATTGACTCCGCTTTATTGTTTTTATTGTATCTATAACTATTTTAACGAAACATTTTACAGATTCTGGTTTCATGCAGTCTTCGCAGAGTAAATTTAGTGTGTGTGCCACGCACCTTAGTGGTATTATATGTGGATGTTCATTTCGTACCAGATCAAATGCTTTTTGTATATTATTTGCATTATCTCCTATCAACGTTGCGAATTTGTGAGCCCCGTAAACATTTATTACTTTTAGAATTTCTTGACTTAGATATTCACTTGTGTGACGATTACAGAGTGTATTTAAGCTTTTTACAAAAAATGGTTCTGGTTTAGCTATAATAAAATTAAAAATGCCTTCAACTCGTTGATTACTCCAGCCGTCACATTGTAAATGTAAGTTTTTCGCCGATTTGAGATCCTCTGATATTTCTTTTTCCATTTGATTATAAATACTATCTAAGTGTGTAGTAGCAATAGCTTTCCTTGATGGTAGTTTATATAATGGCTGTAATTCTTGAAACACACGGATCCACAGGGGATGCTCTGCTATAGATATAGGAGCGCCAGCGACAAATATAGCTTGCGATATTAATTGATCCAAATATTTTTTCCTTTCTTCAGTAAATTCATTTGATTTTGACGATGAAGGTATAGATGGTGTTTCCTCATTTTGCAGTTCTATACTCTCTGATAGATGAGAGTTAGGATGAGTCTGATTTGTAACAGCTACTCTCGTGTCAGCAGAATTATTAATTTGGTTCTTTATTACAGTAGGACACTTAAAGCAGGCTAGTAAGTGTCGTTCCATTTTATTGACGTTGGATATTTTATACAATTTATCACAATACTTGCATTTGGCTGATTTATTAATAGTGATAAAATGTTTCCAAATTTCTTGTTTTTTCTTACGTGGCATGATGCCCTACAACAAAGATATTAATATCTATATTAGAAAACAGACAAAAATATGAGGCTGGTTTATATTAATCTAGCTAGTTGCGAATAATAATGTGTTAAAAGGTTTAAACAACTATTTCTAAAGAATATTCTTATAAAAAGCCTTACCTTCTATAAGTGACTCCTGTTATTATGATGAGCTCTTATTTTAAACTGTAGAAAATAGATGTCCAATATTCAGCCAGAGGGAACGCCAAAAACACACTAGTGCACTAAACTAACGACCACACTCCACAAGCAGCGAAAACATTATAACTAAAATGTCCCTATTGTGTTAATCCAGCGGCTTATAACGGTAGATTGGCCGAGCGCAACAGAATATATGAATACCTGGCAAGAGAGAAAGAGATAGCGCATGTGGTTGGTAATTCTTTACTTATTTAGTGTCAATTTTAAGATTATATAAAAATATGCGATTATTTTACTCTTTAAGAACGTAGAAATGTTCGATATATATTTTATCGTTATAGGCTGTAATGTATAGTATAAATTTAACAAATAGTAGTATAAAAAACAAAATTGAGTAGTAAAAATATCTTCCGATATATTTACCCACGCTTCGGGTATTTACCCGGGTAAATACCTCGTTTTTACCCAAAATGGTAAATTCCCAGGTATTTACCGGGTATAATCCCATCTCTACGTGCGAGTGAGTGTAGAGCCGGCTTATTACCTAGATCGTCCTTGTTGTAGATGTGACTGTGACACATGTCAGTCATGCTTTGTTGACATTTCACGGATTTTCACGGCGAGTTGCTATGGCGGCATTTTTTCATAATATGAATGATGTGAAAATGAAATTTTATAGTTAATTTCATTAATCATACATAGTTTTTCAATGTGTAATGAGGTGGCATGACGTTATCCAATATAGAGAGTGAATAAAGAACAGGCATAATACAATGTTAGGTTTATTTAGCGTGTTTCGTTTTAGTATGATGGCATTTTGATTTTAGTGTAAGAAGATATCTAGAATTTCATCATGGATAAGGTTGGATGTGATGTGATATGCAAGAGCCATTCGGCCAGGTCTGATCGAGGTAAATAATACAATTTGTTGTACCTGTCGAAGAACTAGGTATAAGTAGTCTAAAAGATGTGGCGTCACCGCATTTCACCGCATTATGATAATATTACAAAGGTAGCTGATATCTAGCCTAGAAAACATTATTATTATTATTATTAAAACAAGAAGACGCCTAAATATTGCATAGTTAAAGACTTAAAAATGTAAATAAACAGACCACATAAATAAGCTTTAATTTGTTCCGTTCTTCATTTTTATTGTATTTATGCATACCTATAGAAAACTACCAATCTGGGTTCCAAATTAGGTACTAACATTCTTGCTAAGATGCTTGTGTCAGGAGTGAGTTCACATCAGCAGTACAATGGTAGGGTTCTAAACCCACAACCTCACAATTATACTACGCAGGGGCTAAAATAAACTAGCATGTCTACTGAAGTTTGACAGTTAGTTTTTGTTAGCATGAAGGCATCAAGCAAGTGGTGTTACAAGAGTCAAACATTGTTTACATCACTTGCATGCCACAAGTAAGATGCAAGAAATGTGTACTTATCAGCATTATCACTGAAACATCTGTCCTTTGTGTTTATATTACTTTTACACAGTTGTAGCCTGATCAGAAATACAACATAAGATTATTTGTCTGCGAGGTGGTGCTGTTGTGTGTATAGGTACTTACCATACTTTCCTTACTTCAGTTGAGGTTTTGCTCATCTTATATGTAGGGCATATCACTGGTGCATTTGTCTAAGAAAGGACCTAAACTCAACGTAAAAAAATTACTGATATAAAACAATATTATTACTGAAATAATAAATATTATGTTATATTAGTTATACTTATACATATTTTTTAATTAGCTATAGAATTTTTTAAATGTATGCTATGATTTTACTAGTGAACCATTATGCTTTTGATATATTTCTGTATTCATGGTCGCCATTTAGCTATAGAAAAGACATTGATAGGTATATGTTTACACCATAAAGTCGTTTTTAGAAGCTCATCCAAATGACTTTTATTCCTTTATAACTATGATTATTATAAATAAACTTTCTACTAACTACATTGTCTTGTAATTACCAGTTTAATGTGTTGAATGAAGCTGCTGTAAATTCACTTGTATGAAATTAATATTTATTGTTACTAATTTGCTCCTATAGTATTTAGGGGGATGTTTTACAGTCTTCAACATTTCTCAACAAATGGACTAACTACCCATTACTTTTATTGAACAAATGAACATGTATTCTAAAAATAGTCCCTAATTGTAGTGTGTTTTAACATAATCACTCTGTGGCTTTATAATATTAATATGATAATTACAATACTGGACAGAGCAGCGATAGCTCAGTGGGGAGACCAACAGACTGCAATGCAGAGGGTCTCGGGTTTGAACCCACGTCGCTCACCCCTGACTTTCGGAAGTTATATGACTTTTCGAAATTATGTGTGTATTGATTGACAATTATCGCCTACTCCGTGTCTCGGAGAGCACGTTAAGCCGTTGGTCCTGGCTGCCATGAACATCTATGGCAGTCGTTATTGGGAGAGTGTCGACACAAAAGATCCCAGTGGGTCGAAGTGTCGCCGGTCTGCACTGACTGGCCCCCCACGTAAGATAAGATAAGATACAATATATTTGTGTACAAATATATTATATTTGTGTTTACCTGTTACTGCTATTTACTTATTTATTTATGTATTAACGCTTATCTAATCCATTAATAAGATGTTATTGTAATGTTATGTGGATATGGTTAAGTTGAATGCAATTCTCAATGTTATATTTTTGTACTTTTGCTTTTTGTCTGTTTATATTACTTCTTTTTTTTTTATTTATATATATCTTTTAAATTAGGTACCTACATAGAAAAATATTTGTGGAAGCTTGTTAATAGCAACATTCATTGCACATTGTAACTATATTCTGGATTATTAGTCTGTAAGCTTTCCAATAAAAATTAAAAAAAAAAAAAAAAAAACAATACTGGACTAGCTATATAGCTGAAAACCGGATACAATAAATAAAATATAGTGTCCGAGTCCCGGAGTCAGTGTAAGCCAAGAGGGTAGAGTGCTATTGGTTTTTGTACTAAACCATGACTCTGAGACAAGCATGAAAATTAGCACTATTCTTGTAAAATGTGTCAATACTTCACTATGAAACAATACATAACAACTGCTTATATTTTACAGATCAATACCGGATATGTCCAACAAAACTATCCAAACCAGAATTAGAGCACCTTTACTTTGCACTGCTTGAAAACAACTTGGAGCTCAAGAAAACTGTCAATATACAACAGGACAGGATCAAGGTGTTGTCCACTAAGATGCAAAGGATGACCTCGGCACAGAAGGTTCTCCAAGCTGACGAGAAGAAGGACTGCTGCGTTGCTACAAAGGCTGTTGTTAATCAGCAAAAGGAAATGTTAGTACATGTGTAACATAAAAGTTTTGTCGTCTCTTAAGTTAGAGTTGCAATATAATATTGATTATAATTAAATTGATCAAATAATGAAAGTGGTAATGTTTTGTTGTTGTTGACTGCTATTTACTTCTGATGTCTTACTTTGATCTTGATGCACTCTGAGTGCACCAATCAGCAGTTTGACTTATGTAAGTTATTTTATATTGCTGTTTCAATACTGCTTCCTACAGGAATGACCATAATAAAGTCAAAGTCAAAAATAATTTATTCATGTAGGTCACAAAGTAACACTTATGAATGTCAAAATATATAGGTTAGTGAGTTTACTAAGTTACTGAAGCTACATTTAGGTTAGTTGATAGGTTCAGGCAAAGGGTTGAGCCTATGAGAAGAAACCTGCAAGAAACTCACGGTCACTCTTTTAAATCGCCAATTAAATATAATTTCAGTATTTAACAACTCAGATTAGCAAGGTGTTGCAGCCATTATGCCATATAGTACTGACTATAAAATACTGAAGATAATACATAAGAATAATAACTTAATAATATAGAGATTAAATAATTTGGGCTGAGGTATATTTTTTATTATAAATCTAAAATAGACAGTAGGATGGCATGATGGCGCCATACACTTATACTTTGTGACTATGTAAAGGCAGTCCGTGACTAAATGCGGTTGTGGATTTAAAGACTCATCAATCAGTATAATATCAATAAAATGAAGATATCCTGGTAACATATTATGTTCCTTTTAGTTGTCTTCGTCTTTTATATAGAGTACTCATCATTTTTTTTCTACAAGCTACGGCCTGCAGTCATTATAATACATTATCTGTAGAAAATATTGCTGTAATAATTTTGACAGGCGTTTTCCGAAATTCGCATATGGTATACACCGCTTGTATGTCCCAACTGGCACCAGTTACAGACAGGTCATGTAACCAGATTTGGAGGCTCGTGTTTTAAGTTAAAATTGGGATAAATTTTAAATGGTACAGTCAAAATTATGTAATAAAAGTGTTAATGAACATCGCGATAAAATTCGTATAAAGTAGTTTAATTTCAACGGTACAAGTTTGTTTATGTTTAGGGTCTGGCGTAGCTTGTTTGCTACTACAATGGACGAAGGTCTTACTCTCCTCGTGATGAGAAAAGACCTGATAGGTTTCCTTTTTTTTGTAAAAAATATATAACTTCCACCCTAGAAATACATCTTATGTCGCGGAGATGTTTAACGACATTCAAACAACAGACACAAAGAACGACCAGACTCGGAACAACTAATTGTGCCTCCTTCTTTCTTCTCTTCTCTCTTTCTTCTGCCTTAAACCACTACGCCATCTTTGCAGTCAAAGTTAATAATCCGTCTCGTTATCATTAGTGTGTTTGATGTCATATTACAGGATAACAGACTTAAAGCGTTCCAATGAGCGGATGGCAGAAAGAATCCGCAAGATGAACATGAGGTTGTGTTCAGCGAAGCAGTTCTGCAAATCAGCCACGCCGCGGTGCCTAAGATGTTCTACTGCTACAAGCCCATATTTAATTAAGTAAGATACATATTTTCACGCATATATTCGAGGGGGCGGGTGCGAGTTGTATAACACCCATATTATGCCAGCTATAATTATAGGTTCTACGTAAGGGGGCAAGCCTATTAATATAAGCATAACAGCGCCGGCACTGTTCTCAGTTCCGTGCTGCTAGTGAACTTTTCTTAACAGAAAAAAACAATAATACTCGAGGTCAGAAAATAAGAGAAGACCGTCGTAAGACTGAATAAGCAAGACTAATCAACGACGTGTCAAAATTAATCTCATGTCAAGTGATTTGATTGGCTATTGGTAATTCAGTCAGCCAATTACAGCAGTTGACATGCGTTTCACCATTTGTTAAATTTTTATTTTTTGATCTGTCTTTCAGAAACCGTTGCCGACACCGGACGTTAGTCGTATTTTTTATGATGTGACTGACATTAACTCGTTTTATTTCATATTTTTAGGCACTCTCCGAGCAGCTACAAACAACATAGTCAATCAACTCTGAAGTTTGCTGTCTCCTGTCAAAACTTATCTAGGTAGGTATTGCAATTACATAATTCAATAAATACCTACGGTTCTTTCTCAGTAACATTTTGTCAATTAAATACATGTTTAAACACAAGCATTAAATTCCTCTAAAAATAAAAGCTATTTTGCAATATAATTATATGATTTGTGTTACAGGGATGCCATGATCACGAAATGCGTTCAAACGGAATCCTGTGATACAGCCAAGTAAGTCGAGACGTAGAGGTTGTTTTATTGCTATATTTATTATTAGATATGGGGCTGTTAAATTATCATTATGTAAGATGATTCAGAGCGTTAGTTTTAAAAAATGACTATGCATTTTTTTGTTGCGGTTCGAAAAGTAAAGTAAAAAAATAGGTAAAGTTTGGTTAATATTGTCTTACATAATAAGTAATAATTATAAATTGTCGTGAAATAGCAGTATTCCTATTGTTGTGTTTCGTTCAGCGAGTGAGAGTGCTGGAGGCCCAATCACGCCCTTTCTCCCATCCCGCTCCTTCTCCTTCCCACTTCTTTCCTAAAGGGTCGGCAACGCGCAATTGAGCAGTGTCGCAGGCGTCCATAGACTACGGTGACCACTTACCATCAGATGCACTGTATGCTTGTTTGCCACATTAGTTGCATAAAAAAAAAAATATCGGTAACATCTTGTTGTTCGATTTCTTAATAGCTATTTTGATAATCAATTTTAAGTTGTTGGTCATAACTTGTCATTAGCGTTAATTAATTTACAACATATATGTATATTTCTACTAATACTTAGATGATTTATTAACAATGTTTTAATCGTAATATTTAGTAAAGCAGGTTTTACTTCTGCGATATTTGATTTTATTATGTAATATTTAGTAAAGCAGGTTTTACTTCTGCGATATTTGATTTTATTATGTGCTAGTTTATCTGAGATTTTATTGTTTTATGACAGATGTGGATTTTATCTTTTTATTTGTTTTTAGACAGAAGGAGGCGAAATCGTGTGAAGATAATAAATGCAGGACTCTTTTGGATGAGTTGAAACAAAAGATTGTTAATTTACAAGAGGTAATTATTTTTATAAGTTCTTTTTGCGCTAGGTTTTTATCCCTATATTACAGGGCAGTTTATATTACAGGGCAGTTTATATTACAGGGCAGTTTATATTACAGGGCAGTTTATATTACAGGGCAGTTTATATTACAGGGCAGTTTATATTACAGGGTAGTTTATATTACAGGGCAGTTTATACTACAGGGCAGTTTATATTACAGGGCAGTTTATATTACAGGGCAGTTTATATTACAGGGCAGTTTATATTACAGGGCAGTTTATATTACAGGGCAGTTTATATTACAGGGCAGTTTATATTACAGGGCAGTTTATATGACAGGGCAGTTTATATTACAGGGCAGTTTATATTACAGGGCAGTTTATATTACAGGGCAGTTTATATTACAGGGCAGTTTATATTAAAGGGCAGTTTATATTACAGGGCAGTTTATATTACAGGGCAGTTTATAAGCATAGCTGTGGATCACACAAATAATTGTTGAAATGCTAACATATATAATATAAATTGCCCTGTAATATAAACTGCCCTGTAATATAAACTGCCCTGTAATATAGGGACTACGTTTAAGTATCTAAATGTTTTCTTAATAGCTATAAAGGCGGCTACGCAGTATTCCATATGTATACGAGAGCTTAAACAGCCCATATTTTAATCAATCTATACTAATATTATAAAGCTGAAGAGTTTGTTTGTTTGTTTAGTTGAACGCGATAATCTCAGGAACTACTGGTTCGAATTGAATAATTCTTTCAGTGTTGGATAGCCTATTTATCGAGGAAGGCTACGACCCACGGAGGCGGCGCAGTAACCATAAACGAGGGTGAAACCGTGGGCATAGCTATATCTTATATTAAGATATTCTTCTTATCGTGTCGATGGCAACAGTTTTTAAATGATTTTAGCGCAGTGCTCGGCAACGCCAATAGATTGATAAACTTCAGTCATCGAAGTGTAAACTCTTTCTGATCTAACTATGAGCGTACGTATACTCAAGCTTGACGTACTACTAATGTTAATACTAAACAATATGGTGTATTAAAATCGTCGATGTGTATCGTTCGATTGCGTCCCAGGAGCTGGTCCGCGCACACAACGAGAGCTCATCTCGACTTCGGTCGCTAGAGGGAGAACTGCAGCAGAGTCGCGGAGACGTGGTGCGCGCGCGCAGCGAGCGCGTGGCCGCCGACCACGGGCTCGGGCGCAAGGACGAGAGGATCGCCTCCCTGCTCACTAGTCTCAGGGCTGCCGAGGGCCTCAGCAGTATGTTCCATCCTATAATTTTCGTAATATTGGCCTAGTATATCGTTTAGCTACTAGCCTTGTATGTCTCCGAAATGTTAGATAAAAGTGATTTAAACTTCGTGTTGCTTCTAAAAATTTATTGAAAAATACTTAAACAGTTTTATGAGTCAAAAATCGTATCTTAATCACGGAATCTTGCTACTGTATAATAATATCAACTTTGTATATGGACCTTCTCACAGCCGAGCATGGACCTCTTCCCAAAATAAAAAAGTACTTCGAGAACTCTCAAACATGAAGGGTTTCCTCATATTTTTCATCAACGCTAAAGCAAGCAATAACACATAACATCAAAAAACCAATTTGCCTTGAGGTACTCCAATCCTCTGCATGGCAGTCGAACGGTCTCTCTCTATCGCTGCTATATCATCTGATAAACAAGACAACAAACATCCATGACCACAGTTATAATTCTTCTTAAAATACTTTTCAGCGGAACTGAAAACGCAGCTGTCTATAGAGAAAAGAAAGGTAGCTGAACTGGAGACTCGGTTGAAGGCCGCCACGATGTCCAACCGAGTCACCCAGACTATTGCAGATACATTAACCAGCATACAGGTAATATTACTTTTATAATATAACCATTATTTTGATAATACAATTCTAATGCTACAACCTTAGTCACGGGGGTTACAAGAATTTAAACAACAGACTCGAACACGTAGTCTCGAAATAGATTTTCGCTTTCGGTCATCAGTGCTGAAAAAATATTTTGAAATGACTTTTGTTCATCTATATAAACAAAAGTCATTTAAAAATATTTTTCAGCACTGATTTGACGTACAATTCCTACACTTGCAAGCTAGGTGTTTCATTTGCCCGTTGTTTGTCGAACAATTTATCGTCGCAGTCTCAGTCGTTAGGCACACGACTATGGACATTCGTGCGCCTAGCACGACCGACAAAACTTATGATCAGAAAATCTGGCTAATATTTACCAACATAGATCTTGAAGAGGCTCTGGTAACCCTACTGGCCAGGAACACAACATAAATTAAATTGGCTCTAATGTGCTATAGGATAAACATAATTTCCCAGTTGAAATATTCCTGCGAAGAATGTACATTCTCCACTTAAAATATGGATATGCTAATAACAATAGTTATTTTAGAAAATGCGCTTCGCCAGTCTCGACTGACTGTTTATCTGTTTTGAGTTCGATTTCTATACGTAGAGGCAGTTAATAATAATATCGGCCCTGTACTAAACTGTCCCACTGCTGGGTACGAGCCTCTACTCAGTGTGAGAAGGGTTAGGCCATAGTCCACATATCATCGAGAACATTATGGAGAACTCTAAGACATGCAGGTTTCCTCACGATGTTTTCCTTCACCCTTTAAGCAAGCGATAATTAATTATTAAATACGTATATAACTTCGAAAAGTCAGAGATGCTCGCCTTGAGTCCCGAACCCGAGACCTCTGCGTGGCAGTCCAACGGTTACCCACTAGGCTATCGCTGCTATACATACTCACACGCCTATTACACAGTTATAAACAGGAAACAGGTACCTATATATACCTGCATTGGTTCTTAAAAAAAAATGTTTGATTGATGTACTTTAATTTAAACTAGCGGTCGTAGGCGCTCGAAATTCGACCAAAATTTGCCTGTAAGATATTGCTGATATACTAATATGTCATTATATATTGATATATGTAACCATAGTTACGCGCTTCGACTGCGTGTGTCAAATGCATGGTTGAGTGCGTGTAGTGTTTTTTCATTAATTTAATATATTTATAATGCATATTTTATATAAATATTAGCATTCGTCACTTCTTCTCTGTATAAACTATAAGTGTGCGAAATTTCATACTCCTCCGTCCGCCCAATTTTTGTAAAAAGGGATCCAAAGTTTTCGCTTCACGTATTAATATATAGATTCTGTTTTATAGGAATCTAACAAGTCGACAGCAACGGATGTGACATTGACCTGCGCGTGGTCACCACGAAGCCACAATGCCGAGAATGTACAAGTATGACATTTTATTATATTTAAAAATAAAAATAAAGTCTAATACAGTTCGCCTAAATATTTGCTGTTTTTGCCTTTGATCTGTTCGGATAACAGGTTCTTCCGTCCATTCTTCAAATAAGAATTTATATAAATATGCAATTGCATCAAATTTGGCTTAACACGTTATGAGTTGTATTGTTTCCCTTTTAATTTATTTAGAATGTGGCAGTTAGTCGTTGAGAGACCAAAATAAATATAAAAACAGCATTATTTTCTACAACATTTTAGTTCGCCGAACATGGCGCCACCCGTGAACATGAACATCATAGATGAGACGAATTATTCGAGTACCTATCTAATGTTTCGTATTTATATTACAGCAAACATACACTGGGCTTTCGGCTAAAGATAGTAATTATTGTGATGAGACCAAACTGTCGAAGAGTGCTGATGACTCTGGGTATATAGACGCTAATAAGAGTCAAAGTCTGCTGGATGATCAGGTCCATCCCATTTATTTATAAATCCAACAACATAATATTAACCGGTATAGGTATTATGCATCAATTTTATTAAACACAAAGCCTTACTAGGCTTTATTAAAATACCTCTGGAACATCACAGATGACTCGAGTTCGCTACCAAAGCATGCACCTCTTACTACTACAACTTATAACTGTCTCCGTAGCGCAGCGGTAGTGAATGCGACTGCATGAGGTCTCGGGTTTGAATCCCGGGTCGAGCCAAGAAAAAGTTATTGGAATTTTCTGTTAAGAAATCTTAATAGCAGCCCGGAGTTAGGCAGTTAGCGGTGTTAGACACTCCCGTGCCTCGGAAAGCACGTAAAGCCGTTGGTCCTGCGCCCGATCTCTCTCCGGTCGTGTCGGATTACCGTCCCATCGGATCATAAGAGTTAGGGAACAGAAAGTGCACCTGTGTTTGCGCACACACTTCTTGTGCATTATAATATCTTCTGCGCCTATGACCAGTCTCCGTTAAGACTGGCCGCCACCGTGACCAAAATTCGGTAAGGAGGACATTATTATTACTACTACATATCTCAAAGCTACTCGCATTTAAAAAAAATGTGTGTCGTCTATACAATGCTAACATTTTAACATTGTAAATACGCGTTTGGTACTTATTTTTGTTTATATTTTCAGAGCCTAAACAAAATAATAGAAGAGCTGACAAATAGAATACTAGTATTGCAAACTCAAGTGGATTCTTTGACGATATCGCCGGTACGTATTATAAATTAATAACTTATTGTGAGGTCTGATGGCAACTACTGTTAGAAAGGTATTGCCGACTTCTTGCGTTTACTTTAAAATTCCGGGTTTCTGTTGAGTATTTTTAGTAGTAACTTAGTAATAGTTATCTAAACTGTACTGGTGTACTGTACTTAATTATAATTCAATTCTAAGTGTGAGGAACTAAGATATTTAGTATGTTTCTTCATGCTGACCTTAGTCACATAAGATATTAAGTTTGGTTGTATGCTGATCTTACTTAGACAAATATAGATACAGAATATATATTATATCTATACAAATATTATAAATGAGAAAGATTTTAATTTTTGTTTGTTTGTTTTTAAGGATTTAACGCAGAAACTACTAAACCGATTTAAAAAATTCTTTCACCACAGCTATATAATCACCGAGTAACATAGGCTATATTTTATTTAATAAAAGTATCTACTGTTACTAACATAACCTAACCTACCCTACTTTTACGCGAGCAAAGCCCTGGGCTAAAGTTAGTTTACTATATTTATATTAATGCTTGCTTTTTATTAATCCATAGTCTCTGCCTTCTCCTCTGGGAAACAGGCGTGAATCTATGTATGTATGTAATGCTTGCACTCTGCTGTATTTTCAGCCGGAAGTTAATACACTGGATTCAAGAGCTAAAGCCAAGGTAGATCACTTAACTACAACTGAAGACCTTTATGATATAAGAACAGAAATACAATCCTCACAGCCTGTACTAAAAACAAACCTGGTAGCACCATCACAAGTTGCTATAGAAAAACGTAAAGACAAACCTGAAGAACAGATCAAACTAAACAGTGATACCAAACCTGAAACTACAATAGATGAAATAACTGTAACAAGTTCTAAGCACGACCAAAAGGATAATCAGATACCTACTTCAAAACCTGGCTCTGAACCTGGTCAAAGTGCTGGTTGGAAGGCAGGAGTAACCAAATTGACTACCGTGGCTAGAATTACAAGTGATAAGGAAGTTAAAACTAAAGAAAATGTTGACGAAGGCAATGGAGATAATACTGGACACATATCAAAAGGTACAGACAATAATAACGATCAGGATGAAGAGCTTAGCGATACTTCGATATCGATTGAAGAGAAAACATATAATGTGCCTACAAAAGATAAAAATGTTGCTGAAATTGAGAAAGTAAAAAAAGATACAAAAGATGGCAAAATAGATGAAACCGATATTGAAAACATACCAGAAATAGATGAAAAGAATGACAAAATAGATAAAAAAGTTCCTGATAAAGACTTAGAAAAAGACAAAAATGACAATAATACTGGCAAAAAAGATCAAATTGCCAGAAGCAATAAATCTGGTAACAAGGAAAAAGCGGCGGGTCAAAAGAATATTAGTAGTCCAAAGAGGTTGTTGACTGATAATGTGGATATTGAACAGAAGCTAAATGAAAAAGAATTAGAAGCTGTCAATAAAATAAGAATGCACAAAAGCGTTGAGCAAAGGAAGCCGTTAATGAGGAGTAAAACATTAGGTAAATGACATTAGATAGTATATAGGATTAGTCCTGTATATTTCCTAAATCACATCGAGATGGTCTATCTACCTTACGCCAAGTTCTGAAGTTGCTTTGAGTAGTAAAGCAATGACAAAAAACAGGCATACAGGGTTCATGATGATCATCTTTCTAGACTGAGAATTTCCTCTCAAAAAAGCTCTTATACTAACGTGAAGTGATCTCGGGCGATCCCTAGATCACGTCTCAAATTAGTTAGTTTTTACTATCAATAGAGGTAGAGAATAGAGATTTACTATCAATGATGAGGTCACTATTGTAAATCTAAGAGGAAACCAAAGGTACTGGACTAACGAAATAAAGTATAAAGTCATAAAAATTAAAGCTAGCTAGCCAAAACTATAAGATTAACACATGGTTCCCAAAAAGCAGATCAACACAAAAAGTAAGCCGCTATGTTGGTGACACATGATGGACTAAAATTTTATGTAACATTTTTGTAGCGTGTTTCGAGCAAATGAATAAAAAAGAATTAACAGACTGTCAAACACATGTCTATTGCTGTGATTAGCTCATTGAGCAAGCAACTACCAATCAGATCACTTTAATAGAAGTTTGACTTTGACACGTTATTAATTAGCCGCTCGGAAGTTCTTTTAAGTCGCAGTGGCACACCGGCGGTTAGATACATAGGTTTAATTATGTCTGGTATTCCAAGACTTGATAGGTAACTTATGTTCCAGTTCGGGCACAAACCGAAATCCAAACGGAGAGTACATGTGAAGAGGCCACGTACACGGTCGACTGTGACAAAAGCGCGGGTGATAACTCGCCGGATAACACCGACTTTGAGATCTCGTCTATGACGGATCTAACGGAGGAGAGAGAACGTAAGTCTTCATAATATTGTATTATTTTTACGCGAATGCTATGTAATATTTACGTCTTAATGTATTCAAGTGATCGCCTATTGTCTTGGATTAAATTTTTCACTGCTAGCACGTTTTCTTCCGTAACGGCCGTCTAAGGGCGACCACTTCTTTCTTCATCTCCCAAAGTTAGTCGACCGCGCTTGATATCGTTATACCAACAATACACGGTTGCCTTGGAAGGGCCTTCATTGATTGGTCCGGTTTCAGGCGACACTTGAAATCGTAAAAAAGCATAGCGCGAAAATGTTCCCACCGCAGATTCATTTTTCAATGAGACATGATAATTTAAATTAGCTCGCAAGAAATACAGAGGGCAATTATGAAATTGGAACGTACCTATTTTTACTTATAAATAATCATATTTTCAAAATAGTTTATAACTGGCCAGCCTGTCATACAAACTTTTTCCGCAATGCTTTCCGAGTGTCCTGGTAGTGCTAAAGTTTAGTTTCGCTTAAATAGTAGCAGTGTAATAGATTATTGTCGGCCTCGATGGCGTAGTGGTTAGTATAACCGACTGCCACGCCTGAGGTCGCGGGTTCGATTTCCGCACAAGTCAAACATTTGTGTCCATGAACATTGATGTTTGTCTTGGTCTGGGTGTTTCTATGTATAATATGTATGTATTTACAAAAAATATATACATATATATGTATGTTTATCCATTGTCTAGTACCCATAATACAAGCTCTGCTTAGTTTGGGCTAGATAATGTTGTGTGTATGTGATAGAATATTATTATTAAAAATTATGTAATAAAAGTATTAAATAAACAACGCGACAAAATTAGTATAAAGGAGGTTAATTTCAATATTTGGTAGCTTTTAAAACTCGAATTATTGTGAGGTTACTAATAATGACTACTGCTACTACGTCAAGTGTTGTGACTCTCCGCCGCGATGCGGGTTTTACTTCTAGTGCTGGAGATATCATTTATAAAATGTAAATATAAGAAATATATGAATAATTTTTTTACATTGATTGCATTTTATTTTTATAAAGTTCACCAGCACTAGAAATAATTCATACTTATTTTACTATTTCTTTTATAAATGACTTTTGATTGCACTGATGCCGTAGTGATATAAAAGGTCACCAAGCCGCTCTGCTGCCGCGCCCAGTGTCTTAATATCGATCAAAAATAGTTGTTTCGAGTCTAGATGCTATTTGAGTTTGTTCTTTGCATGTTCAAAAAGTACTCCGCGGCACAGTTATACACGAATAGGCAACCCCTTACATATACGTAAAAACAAACATAGTCCAAAGATCTAGATGGTTTTGTTTCAGCTAAAACTCCGATTAAGAACCGCCTGTCTCCGGGTGAGCAGAAATACACGAGCACTCAAACAGATTCCATCGCATCGCCTTCCACTAACTATTCACTCAGCGAAGGAGAAATTCCCATCACTAGTGGTAAGTTCACAATAATGATATATTATGAAACGAGTTGTTATACTGCATAGACAATTAAATCGGCAAATCAGTAGTGTAGACCTCGAATCCTCAGACTACTATAAAAGACACAAAGACTAGTACACAATTTACGAAACATTTGTTCACGGTTGAATATACATTTCAGGAATTGCGCAAGACATTCACAGATTAAATTTAATTTCTACACGTTATAATATAATGCTCAATATTGTTTGCACTATAATAAGATCTCGACCGTAGCCGGACAGCCTCACGTCGCGAATAAGACCTTATTAGCTAAGACGATGACGAAGCGCTGACTCGATATCTAGCCATATTTGTTAAAAGCTTTAATTTAAATTAACAAAATCTATAATTTAGTTTAGCATTCAATATAAAAGGTAATGAATATTATTTATTAAATGGTAAATATATTGTTTCAGTTAGGAGAAAGGATGAAGATAAACCAAGAATAGAAAACGGGTAAGTGTGAATACAATTATAAAGACATAATTATAGATTTAAGCATGGTCTACGAATTCCACCTGCTATGCTATATCTATAGAGTACCCGGGACGATCCATATTCTCCCGGGTGAGCCCGACATAACCTCTCTGCTCCCCTTTTCCGCGCAGAGCTCCACATTAATGCATTCCACCACGTTAAAAAAAGAAGGATATAAGTACACATTAGCCCAGTGCAATTTATTAGATACAGATATATCTTACGTTTTCAAGACCTTTATAGAGAACTTTCAGACAGGCAAGTTTTCTGTCGGCGTTTTTCTTCACCGTTATACCAAGCAAAATTATCTATTTAAAAACACAAATAATTGTAAAAAGTCAGAGGTATGTGGAGTGGGATTGAATTTGAGACCTCTGGATAGCACTGTATCGATGTCAACTTAATCGTTAAGTTATTTAAACGTAGTACGGCGCATCTATTATTTAAATCTTTGTATTTAATCATTTCTTTTTAATTAAAGCTCAAGGACAGCCGTTCCGAAGATGGAAGAAACTCTACAAGCCATTACAGACGAGTTGGCGCGTTGTAAACGACTGCTGTTCAGCCAACGATCGTATGACAGTGTTATGACCACAAATGTTAAAAACGAAAACAAATTACCAATGAACTCGTCGTCTGTCCAACGTTGGGCAAGCACAAGCTAGAATCATTTCAGATCTCAACGGCCAGATACTAGACAAGATATCAAAGTACCTAGAAGATCCCTTGTAGTCCTGTATGTTCAAAAGAGAATGTATGTATATGGCAGGATATCAGTTCCTGTGCTTGCGATTTCGTATACGATGGTCACGTTCCAATACTTTATACTAACCACCGCCGTGGCCAACAAACAAATTTCCTGACCATTATACATTACAACCATAGGAATAAAGCTGGAAAAAAAAAAATTGAAAGCTTTTACTGATGGCAATATCGCAAATAACTGTCATATTTTAAGGTAGGCTTTAATTTCAAAATGTTTTAGTACACTAAAAACTAAGGGATATAATTTTAATTGTAGACCTTACTATTATCGCATTCAAGTTTCGAAAAATTAACCCAATAATTAATTATATTTTAAAACCTCAAAATATGACACTTATTTGCGACATTTAGAACATGGCACAAGGCGTAAATTTAATTTAGCCTGTGCAGATAGGGCGAAATAATATTCACGACACAGCTAACGAGCCATGGCGAGATGAAACGGACAATGCGACACGGACGCACGTCACGATCAGTCTCGCAGGTATCCCCGCTACCTACTAGTGGCCAAGATATTGCTTTATAAGTTTCTTGCCGCCTTGCCAACCGCGCTAACCTCGCCTAACTATCCTGCATATCCAAGAATCACCTATTTAAGTCGATACCTTATGGTCGTATACATAGCGGTGGAGCATGAATTCGATTTATAACTGTTGCATGTGCATTGCAAAAATAATTGGCAACTAAAATTGTTAAGAGGCTAATAGGCTATACAAGTGTGGTAAGAATAATAATAAGAATCGAAAAGTGCAATAATTTTAGATTTACTTGCAAGTAGATAGTGTTGATATTATCACGTTATTGTTGTGTTTCTTAGTACCTACTGCATGATTTTGTAAACGATTTGTCAAATAATGTTTAAGTATTAAAGTTTTATATATAAATCTATTTTGGTATTTTCTTTGAATCTGTCCAGAATTTTATTTTTATTGTCTTATTTATCTAACCGGAGTTCTTACACATAAAATTATCGACATACATACATTGACTCTCTTCTGTATTCCCATCCTGAAGAGCAGAAGGCAGAAGTGTACCACATATGCATTTCTTTCTTTCGTTTTTAAAAGACAACCTGTGTTGCGGGGGACTTTATAAACATTCAAACAAAGGACACAGAGAACACTCAGGACTGGGAACAATTTATGGATCACACAAAATTTTGTCCTATGTGGGATCCGAACCCACAACACTCGGCGTAGTGGCAGTGGCGAGACGACCACTTAAACCACTACGACATCCGTGCAGCCAATTTTGTCAACTATAGCTATGTTAGACTCTACGTAGCGTAATAAGGAACAAACTTATTGACCTTCACTGAGCAAATTTCCAGATTTGCAGAGAATTTATTATTATATTTTTTTATATAACTAATGTGGCAAACGAGCATATGGTCCACCTGATGGTAAGTGGTTACCGTAGCCTATGGGCGCCTGCAACACCAGAGGCATTACTTGCGCGTTGCCGACCCTTTAGGAAGAAATTTTAGTTTAGTTAGTCCTTCACTTAGTTAACATTAAAGCTTCTATAGTATCAGGTATCTGAGTCTGGCTTTTTTGTGTCCGTTAGTTGAATGTTTGTAAGTCCTTTGCAATACAGTGGTTGATCCCTTGTGAGATCTAGTGTACCTACCTACACTCGAAAGTAAATAATTTTTCGTAATTCACGCTATTGCTCGAATTGAAAATAAATCTAAATAAGTATAATAGGTTGTAAATTAAGGAATTTACAACCTATTAGGGTAAGGAGGGAGAATGGCGTTCACTTAAGAAAAATATGCTGTATTTTTCAAAATAATAATTTTACTTCAAAATTTTAAAACATAACATGCTTTTTAACTATTCAGTAATTAACATTTTAACATCAAACCTTATGATACCTTTGACTTAGGTATAAGTATTAGGAAACAATTATTAAATAAACAGGTTTGAGCGCCATTGCCCCTGACTTTGGGTAATGCCGCTCAGGCTAAGGGTTAATGACGCTAAACATTTTTTTTGGGAAAAGTATCTAGTAAGATTCATTTTCTTTACACTACTAAGCGGGAGATCAACCTTAAATAATTAAAGTAAAGTTTACAATCACAAATTAGCATCAATTATACCCATTTGTACGTGAAGTAAGCTGTTAGGCTAGCTTAGAAGATGGTGCAATAGTTAATGTCATTGCTATAGCAGCAAAAGATACAAATGCCAAATCAGATTCGGCGCATACTTATTTGATGGACCTGCCAAAGGAGATGTATGTTCTGAAATAACGGCCGTACTACAAGACTGCGTATCTCCAAGATGCTGGACATTTTGGTCTTCATTTTGAGCGATTTGTTCCGATTCTTCTGCCATGAGTGATGCTGCCAGAAAGTCTTGATCAGTAAAAACATTTGGGTTCATAGGATATGCTCCCGTCGGTCGAAAAAAAGACTGCCAACATCATATGGAATTATTTTAGACATTAAATGTGTCTTCATATGTCTGTTACATTCGTGCCTATAAGCAGCTTTCAGGGGACCGGAAAACGACACATCAAGTGGCTGTGTTCTGTGAGAACTGTGTGGTGGAATGGAATGCATCGTGATGTGGTCTTCCTTACAAAAATTAAAATTTCTGGGCTTGTCTATAACAAAAAAAAACAATAACTAAGTGATTAAGGGGTAATGGCGCTCAGGTGAGCGGTATAACCCCAAACGATCGTTTTCTATTTAACTTGAAATGTATAAACATTCATATACAATTGTTCAAAATTGGTTACATTATCATAAAATAGAATAGTTTTATATCCAGAAGAGTGAAATGAATAATTAAATAAGTATCAAAGTCTAAACTTACCGACGAAAATTAGCGTTGAAAATTAGATCAACGCAGACGTATATGGAGAAACACACTTCACGGTCACATGCCGCGATCTAACTGGCCGTACGCGTCACTGCCTGTTAGAGGTCCCCACAGAGGCGCTTCACACACCGCGGCGTGTTGCTATGTTCAATTTGACAAAGTTACAGAGGTGAGCGCCATTACCCAGTGAGCGCTATTACCCCTGCTTACTTATTTAGATTTATTTTCAATTCGATTTGTTGTGGCGTATAAAATAGGTATTTGTACTATACTGTAGTTCAAGCGAATAGCTATACTTTGAAATAAAGTTAGTCCAATAAAAAGAAAGGTTTACTTTAGTTTGTACCAAAAGTTCAAATAAAAATAGCAAAAAAGTTTTTTATTAAAAAATCCACTAAAATATATTTCAATAAACGTAATAGTCTGTTTCTCTATGAATATGAGGTGTGTGAAAGTGCAAAAAGAAACTCTCCGGCGGGGAATCGAACCCCGGTCTCCCGCGTGACAGGCGGGGATACTGACCACTATACTACCGAAGACTTAACATCTGTCTGAGAAATTAATATTCCCTTACCTACAAGTGGAAGCAAGTAGGTACCAAGATAGTAGATAGTTTATACATCCTCTGATTAAAATGGATACTCAGTCACAAATTTAACTAGGAGTGTGAAACGCGTAGAAAAATAATTGATCTTTGTAGATATGGATAGTATAATTATATATGTTTGGTTCATACAGACATGGAATATAATTATGTATAAGACAAATTAACAATTTGTTTAAAAAATCCAATAACTCTCAAGACACTTTGTTTTCGAAAAACATCCTTATGTAGATAGATACCTAGGTACTTATCCACACTGCGTCTCCAAGTTCATATTATCTAAGGCTCGTAAACTCTCGAAGACGACAATATAAAGTGGTGTTAAAAACGTAAATATGAAACTTAACAAAACCACAAATTTAACACGGCAACAATTAAATTATCTAGGAAGAACTCACTCGCGTCTACAAATTGTTCGGAATGAAGATGGCTGTTATAACCCGGCCAATAACAAAACGTCACTTTAATAGAATATTAGCAATAAATAGGTACTAGGTAGTCATACATTTGAATTTTGTGATATTGGCATAAGTAGTGATATAGAAAATATAGAAAATAATATATATATTTGTCTCCGTGGCGCAGCGGTAGTGAATGCGACTGCTGTGCATGAGGTCTCGGATTCGAATCCCGGGTCGGCTAACAAAAAGTTATTGGGTTTTTCTGTTAAGAAATCTCAACAGCAGCCAGGAATTTGGAAGTTGACGGTGTTAGACACTCCAGTGCCTCGGCAAGCACGTAAAGCCGTTGGTCATACGCCTGATCTCTCTCCGGTCGTGTTGGATTACCGTCCCATCGGATGCTGAGAGTTAAGGAACAGAGAGTGCACTTGTGTCTGCGCACACACTTGTGCACTATAATATCTCCTGCGCAGATGGCCAGTCTCCGTTAAGACTGGCTGCCGTGACCGAAATTCGGTCTGGAGGACATTATTATTATTAATATTTTTTTAGTTTACATTGCACGTGGATATTTATTCCTATACTTAGGTACATGCGTTTAGGATTGTTAAGAATTAGGTTTACTAATGTACTTAATTGCACATAATAACTGTAGTACGTTTGTTGACATTGCATGCACTTGTCCCACATTAACTAAGTCGGACGATATAAAGTATTTAGGTATTACCATTGACACAAATCTAAACTTCCGAAAACAAATCGATTTGTTATGCACTAGAGTACGTAAATTGATTTATATATTTAAATACTTGCGCAACATAGCCGACTACAAATTTATAAAACAGGTTTATTTAGCTTTGTGTCAATCTATTCTCACATACTGCATAACATCTTGGGGTGGAGCAGCCGAATCAATTCTCCTGCCCCTAGAGCGAGCTCAAAGAGCTGTTCTTAAGGTAGACACACGTCGCCCATTTTTGTTTCCCACTCATCAGCTTTACACCGCTTGCAAGGTATTAACCATTTGTCAATTATGTATTATGCACAGTATACTTAAACCCGTGAAGTCCCCTTTACCCCGGTCTTAGATGAGAGAAGAAAAGACTTAGTCTGTACAAGACTTTGTAGAATTTATTGACAAATGCGTGTCTACGCATCAACAAGTTAAATAAAATATTAAATATATACAATGATAATTATAAAAAATGTAGTATCATGGTAATGGAATACCTAGGAAAATTAAATTATACGGACACAGAAAAACTGCTAGAAGTCTTAAAATAATATTGAAATTAATTTTAAAATTGTATATTACTTCATGAACACCTTTAATCGTAGATGTACTTTCGACTGTAAATATTTGTATTAAATATGCGCTAGTATAAAATCAAATTGTCAAGTGATGTCCTGAAACACAGGTTTATCTTAGTTCAGGCAGGCTTAAACATAACCTTTTGAACTTCATTTATTTTGTATAAACTATAAATTAACATAGTTTAAGAATTAATTTTAATTTAAGCTTAAATTATTTAACAATGATGTATGATAAACTGTAAGGATGTATTTCATTTTTTGTGTCAATAAATAAATATTATTATTATTTATTACTATACATACTTATATTTTTTGTTTTGAGCAGTACAAACAAATTAAATAGCTGTTTTCTATACCTACTAATATTATAAGGAGGAAAGATTAAATTGTTTGTTTGTAAGGAATTTACTCAAAAATTACTCAAGCGATTTTAAAAATTCTTTCGCCATTAGAATACTATTTAGATTTTATTTTTAAAAGTATTGTTACTATCATAACTTAACCTACTTTTACGCGAGCGAAGCTGCGGGCAAAAGCTAATCAATTATAAAATTAAATTTTCCATTTTAGTACGGCGCTCTAAAAAGTAAGGCATGAGGTATTATAAGTCAAGATGTCGTATACTGTACGTAGCATATTCAGCATGAAATAAAAGTTAGGTAGTTCATAAGACACGCATTATAATATTATCGTAGGTATTAGATAGACATCATCAGAAATCATTGACTGCACGGATGGTGTAGTGGATTAAGTGGTCGTCTCGACATTGCTGCTGCGCCAAGTGTTGTGGGTTCGATCCTTAAACAGGACAAAAAATGGTATGAGCCATAAATTGTTGTTGCCAGTCTGAGTGTTCTTTGTGTCCTTTGTGTAAATGTTTATAAAGTCACTAGTGACACAGGTATTATAGGAATTATTCCTCGTCTCTTTTAAAAAACCTTCTGTAACGACTCCACACAGACTAAAAAGTTTTGACGATTGACAAGAGATGGCGCTGTACCCAATACGTGTATCGTGAACGATACAAGCCTAAATCATGCAAGTGAAGTTTGCACAGCTACTAACTATATATACAAGTTCCCGACTTCAACAGTTAGGTCGCGTCCCATCAGGCACGATCGCCCAGCCTGGTCGGAGGATCCTCCCTTGGAAAGTAAAGCAAGGTCATCAGACCACGTTCCTCCTCACTTAGGTACTAATAGTAGATGGTACGAAGGTAACTATAAATAATACAAATAAATTCCATCAACAAATTTTATTGAACAATTATTTATTCAACATAATAATTATACAATCACATACGAGCACATCGACTTACGAGCTACCACTACTTACATATATCTATGGAATGATAGTAAAACTTTGAGTAGGTACGTACAGAGATCACGCGCCGGCAATACTTAGGCCGGTTTTAGTGCTCGACCGACCGTCGGTGCGTACGTCGGTCGCGCTTGTCGTTTGTATGAAAATTCACAAGTCGTGACAGTGCTCGACCAACCGTACGCATGCGTATATTGCTACGCACTGCGTACGAGGACCGTCGGTCGAGCGCGTCCGCATGCGTGCCGTCGGTCGACCGACGCGCTATGGAAACATATTAACGCGTTCAGAGCTACACCGATCGGTGGGCCGAGCGTACGGATCCGCGTATCATCGTCAAAAAATTCGAACTTACTATACTCTATTCGAATAGGCTTGAGACAAAAGGTAAACAAAGAAAGCAATGTTTCGAACAATAAAACATAAACAAATACTTGGTCAGGAGAGCACTGAACGTTACAAACTGACGATCGGTTATGCGTATCGTCAGGAACGACGGTATGCACCGACGGTCGGTCGAGCACTAAAACCGGCCTTAGGTAGGTATCTGTAAAGTTTTTAAAAACCGAAATGCCCTGGGTGTGTTCTTCAAAAGCTTCAAGTGTCTTGATTAAGCCCGGATTATGGCATTGTTTCTCAACCTTTTTCTTCACCCCTCACAAGACCCAAATACAGACGAACTCGCATTAAACTTTACTATGTGAAATTTACATATATATTTATATACGTTACAATACTATATTATCTATGCAAATGCGTCTTTTTTAATTTAGGTACGCCTTTCATCTCCAGCATCATGCGTGGAAATAAATAATAACTATCATTAATGTTATTACAGACACTACCGTAACTATAGAGCTCTCGACGAGGTACAAACCACTTTTTATACAAATAGGCCGTAGGTACATTTTATTCAGTAGGGGTTTATATATAAGTATATGTAGTAAACCTAAACAAAAGGATACCTATGCACTTTTTGGTAATATAATTAGAAACGTAGGTACCTATATGTTTATAACTATGGAAAGATGTGAATTTAAGGCATCTATATGCATTTACGCTTTGGGTCGCCAAATCCTTACATTTACGATCGCTGTTTACGTATTGACTATGTATGTATGTGATCTAAGTTGAGAAACGATAACTAAATGACAAGCGGTTTATCCGGTCACGTAGCATTACAAAAAGTATATATATATATATATATATATATATATATATATATATATATATATATATATATATATATATATGCCCGAAGATAAGAAGTCACACAGCGAACACAGAGCTACGAAAATACTTTAATATAAACTACCTTTGTAAATATTTTTATTGTCATTTGGTTTACACGATCACACAAAGGTTTTATTTATTTATTTATTTGATTCACCAACAGATAAATACAAAAATTCATTTACACATAATACAATTGATAGGTTTAAAACTAATTGCATAACTAATAGGTAGGTAGGTACAGCATGAATTTCAATGTTTATTAAAAACTAAAATATATTTAATAGTCATTAATCAAAATTATAAATTAATCATAAGTTGAAATAGAATATTTAAATAATCACATAATTTAAGTCAAATTAATACCAATATAATCCATTAATTTAATCAATACATTAATCATTAATTTAAACAACACATAAATTCATTATTTCAATTGAAACAATTAATACAAAATAAATTATTGTTTGAGATATACATAAATTTATAACAGAAAAGTGTTAATTTTATCATATAATAATATACAATATAATTGGGCAAGTTTTCGAATACTAATCTGCGTAACTTATGCAATTTAATAGCAAAGATGTCAATCGAATTTGTACAATATTTATTCACCGCTCTACATAGTCTGGGAATCGATGAATTATATCCTAAAATCGTGCTTCTAAAAGGATGCACCATTATTGCCATTGCTTTACGGGGCACGCGGTTTGGGGCGATTTTAGGCTGCCAAGCAGAGCTGAACAATCTAAATGGCTGTGCAATACTTTGTAGATAAAATTTAGATCCAGAAGCGTTCTTCTCTTTCCCTCCAGAAGCGTTTTATTTAAGCTACGAATAAGAATTTCTTTATTCTATATATTCATTTACAAAAGTTTTTAACTATGTATATGTAGGATAATAGATATATACCTACCTATACTAAATAATTTGTAGCGTCCAAAAGTACTCGATATTTTTCAAAATGCTTGTTTAATTAAATGCTGTTGTAGGGAATGTTTAAAATATGATTAGGATAAATATAGGGAGAAGAAATATCAAAGAGATCAGATTGGCGAAGATTGACAAAATAGCATTCTTTAACTGAAATGAATATACTTATATAAATCATTAACTATGGCTGTGTATTTATCAATTACATTTAAGTATCCAGATTTTGCCAATAAAGAGTCTTTATATATCTATAGAATGTAAAGGCTTTACACGAATGCATAAGTTAAACGTAGAATTCATGTAGTAAAATTTAGAGCATTATCAGAGGAAGCTTTAACGTCACAGCAACAATTTTCAAACGCTTTGCGTGTTAATACAATCTTACAAATTAAATCTTTTGTGCTCAGACATAAGAAATAAATTATAGATAAAATAATTATTATGTAGGTAATATTTAGTAATTTTCAAGTTTTTTGGATAATTCATGTTCTACCCGGTAAATTATTGCCGGTATCGTATAATGCGGAGCAATACGCAAGACCCGCAGCTTTATGCTTTATCCGAAGCAGGTAATTGCTTCGCATAGATTTCTGTAAGTCAAGATATTCAATGCCAGGTCTTTCATCCACCGCATGCCTTGCGAATTTTGTCTTTAAAATGCAAGTCCAGAGTGTGGACAGTATAAGTAATAAAAGAAATAGACAGAACAATATATAGAATAAAATAAATAAATAGAAGACAACAATAAAAGCTTAACACAACAGTCGACATAACATTGCTCGTTTTACAGCCAAGGTCATTAAACTAGTATTTAATTATACCTACCTACTAATAAATTAATAATAATCTTAGAATAATTATATAAGGAGAAAGTGTCGTTTTTGTTGCGATTATATTTTTATCACTTGAAATCAAAATGAGGTAGTATATAATTAATTCAAAATAACGCAATAATGTCTGCCGTCACCACCACACATGTATAGAGTAGAAAAGTTTACTGAATCTAATAATGTATTAGTTATAAGCCACTCTAAAGACCATCCAACTCCAAACGGCGCCAAAACAACAGTAAAAAAAATAAGCGGCCGCGCCGCCTTGATCCCGCGACATTTGTAAAGAAATAAAGTTTATAATAAATACATCGAATTATTCTTCCAGTTGTATTTATTGTAGTCCAAATATATTCACAAAATCTAAAGACGGTAAATTTTTCCATTCCAATATAAACTTTATATTCACTCACATACGCTCAATGTCATAAATAATACGTGTTCATATACATATAACGATAGAGGTGGGTGTGTCTTCTATGGCGTCTCCATACAAAATTATTCTAAGTATCTTAAACTAAAATAGCTTTAGGTACATATTTTAAATCTAAATTATTAATACTGTGTAACTCACAACGTAATCATATAATAATTTCGTGCACAAACTACTAGTACATAATAAATGTTGTTGGCACACATACATTAAACCGAGGTTTTGAAATGCTAGTAAGCAGCAGTCCATCCGTATACTCAAGACAACTTAAAACTAATATTGGATTTTCTCACAGCTCTCATTTCAGACGTTTGGGTACAACCCGTACTTCTAAAAATCATTTTTGGATCCTTTACATAAGATCTTTGAATAAAGTAATTAATGCAGAAGGCAGGTCAATATTCACCTTGAATAGTTCAGCCAAAAGATTAGCTTGCATAGCTAAAATAAATATTAAATTCTTACTAGGCTTACGTGCATTAGAAAACTCTGACTTTAATATAACCTATACAATTATTATTAATCAGGAGATTATACAATCAACCTTCAATAAAACTAATAAATCACATAAATACTGGGATTCACAATCCCAAATAAATGAAGTTTTAACTCTCTAGTTGCCTGTTTATCGATGCAAACTGCCCATAAAGTATTTCATACAATATTATCTATATAATAGTAACGTTACAGTCGAATATTCTAAAAATGCACAACATTCAAATTATTTATAGTTTTATTGTGACCTTTTAGGCCATTCGTTTCTTTTGACACATGTAGATGTTTATCATATTTTCTGAAGGTAAACACAAACAATATGAATAATTAAACATGAATAATCGAAACAAAAAGTACAACCGCAACTACATAAATTATATGTGCGCTTGCAATATTTCTGGCACAATATAGTACCCGCCATTGTCTGGTTTCTTCGCCTAAATTAAACACCCAACTATAAAAAGGGTCAATGTTAGAGTTTTTGTAAAATTCAATTGAAAGTAGATCCACTTGAATTGCAAGACTAATAAAAAGTCTTTATATTTGGAAAATATTTATCAGGCCCTTTATTGTTGCCCCAATTATGTATACCTATCTTTATAATAAATATGATCAAGAGTCATTGCTAGATAATTAGGTAGATACTAATGACTTTGGTCAGAATGTATTCAATTGAGATCTCGAAATGTAGGTATGTTAAAGACGGGGTCAAAACAATGGAATGATTTTACCATAAACGAAGATTCTTCTCAATCTTCCCTTTAAAGTAAATTTTAGCTACTGATAAAACGGAAATACCAAGATTTCGCTTGACTCTGGTCTAGATAATACAAGTGTTTTAAAATTTCTTTAGCAAAGATTTTATTTCTTTTACAAATAGGTATCTCGAATAATTTTTCTACATATTTTCATAAATATATAATATTATTAATATTATTCTTTACTTGTATTGTTTCGTTATTCTAGGGTTGTGGCAAATACTACCGTATATAGTACACTCACACAATTATTGTCGTGATTCCAAGTTACTAGCTCTATATAATCCTGAATAGGATAAATATACATAACTTTATCCGTAGCCGAACATTGTATAGTAAAGACAGACAAAGAAGTAATTTATGAAAGTCGAACATGCGTTACCAACAGTAGACATTTTATTGCCTAAAAGAATCTATGCAATTTTAAAACCTGCTTTAAACAGAGGCCATTTGACTTCTAAAATGTTTTGACAAAGGGTCAGGCACACCAATTTCGAATATTAAATAGGAAGGTACATGTCTTCCATAAGCCATTAATTGGCATAATTATTATGATTCGGTATATATCTACTATTAATAGGTAATATATTATACCAATACAAATATTTTGAATCATTCAACAATCACTTCAATTTTAAATACTTAGTCAAAATATTTCTTTCAATTTCAAACATTTATTGATGATACAACAATGGTTTCTAAAAGTCGAATCAATGTCTACAATACATATATAAAGAATCTGTAGGGATTCTATAAAAATATTACATGCAAGTAGATTATTATCTCTGTTTTCACTTAGGCCTACTGCAGCCTTACCTCAAATTAAAAGAATGAAATTCCTCAAATGTTGATTGAATATGCTACAAGTTTCTGCCTTGAGTGTTATCACACTTTTTAAATTAGTAGAGTATTATGATATTCTTCGAATTTCTGGTATTCTTCGACTATAAACGGATCAATTTGCTCAGACTCAATCAAGTATATTTGAAAAAATACGTATAATAACATAAAGCGCAACAATTGAGAAAAGAAAACACTAAGAAACAACATTAATTCTCAATAGTTATCAATCAACTAAAACGATTACCTCTTTGAGACCTTTTAGTAAACTAAAATTCGTCAACAGTATATACATACAAATCTTTTAGACATATTCATTAAAGCATAACTAAGAACAGGAGTAAAGGATTCTACCTCATTCAAATAATGCGTTCATTACTAAGCACGGCCTGTGGAATGGAGGAGTAGAAGTGTCCTCAGAGTCCGTGTCCTGTGTTCCACATGTGACCTACTGCAGCTCCCCACGTTGTGCGGCCTGGCGGCGCAGGTCTGCGCGGATGGTGGCGGTGATGCAGGCGCCGAGGGCCAGCAGCGAGCATAGCACGAGGTTGGCCCAGCGGTCCGGGATGTGGCCCAGCATCCATTCGTACAGCAGCGTTGTGCATATGCCGAACACCTGCAATATACAACATTCACGTTATATTACATGATAAGTATAAATGTATCGAAGGCGTTGGAATTATATTAATAGAGTGGATAGCAAGTTGTACGATAGAAATGGAGTTTGACAGGACATTCGGCAACACGTGGTGATAACATGCAAGGCGATAACCAAATGGCACCTAAAGACAGGAAAAAGGAATGTCAGTCGTCCAGCAGCGGGATGGGCGGACGACGTTGTTGCGATTGTGGGTCCGGAATCCGGACCAATATCCTCGATCCTCGATCAGCGCAAGTGCTATTACATGGTTATTATAACTCACCCATATATGTAGGTACGATGACTAAAAAAATTTCAAAACAGCTCTTTTAATTTTAGCTCTTTTGTTGTAAGTAGGTACTATACTATACATTTAGTAATAATGTAATTTTACCTGAACACAAGCATTCAAGATGCCGGAGGTGGTGCCCTCTGGTGCTGGGTACGTCACTTCAGAGGCAAACTCGAAGCCTACAGGCAGGTAACCAGTCATAAAGAATCTGAAAGTAAAGCAATGATTAATGTTCTAGTTATAATTTCAATGGCTTAGAGTCTTAGACAGGTGATAGTTTCTTAGAAAAATATTTTTCACTCCAACATGGTATACTTGGATTGCGAAAGAATCTCCGCCTTACAGAAGATAGCGACCAAATAATCTTGCATTGTATTTATGGTGGTGTAAATACACCAATAATGGACTTTATTCCTTGTGCTCAAACCAAACGAATTCAAGCCTTTCATTAATTTTGCGCATGATTATATTTATTTTTTCCTTTAAAAAGGACTACTCACGCAGTAGCTATAATATATAATAATGTCCTCCAGACCGAAATTCGGTCACGGCGGCCAATCTTAACGGAGACTGGCCATTTGCGCAGGAGATATTATAGTGCATAAGTGTGTGCGCAAACACAAGTGCACTCTCTGTTCCCTAACTCTCATAATCCGATGGGACGGTAATCCGACACGACGGGAGAGAGATCAGGCGCAGGACCAATGGCTTTACGTGCTTTCCGAGGCACTGGAGTGTCTAACACCACCAACTTCCTAACTTCGGGCTGCTATTGACATTTCTTAACAGAAAAACCCAATAACATTTGTTGGCCCGACCCGGGATTCGAACCCGAGACCTCATGCACAGCAGTCGCATTCACTACCGCTGCGCCACGGAGGCAGTCAAGCTATAATATATACGACGGACACGAAGAACACCCAGACTCAGAACAATCATTTATGGATCACAGTAATTATTGTCCCGTGGGAAGATCGAACCCAAAACACTCGCGAGCAGTGACGGTGACAATGCACTACCACTAATCCATCTCCAAGTTTAAATCAAAACCGCTCAACGGCTTATTAAGTGGCAACCATCCAACATGTTAACAAATTTTGCAGTTATAATATTAACCTGTCAATTGTTGGAATACCAGGCTGTATTATCTCGCATTAAACCAGAAATCATAGTGATTTAGTTAAAAAAATAATAACTGCATGGCGCTGGGCAGCACGCGTGAATCGTGGTGTGGTTTTATTACCTAGCACTGTAATTATATAAAGGGTCCAAATTCCAAATTCTTTCGTCTAAGGAAACATTGGTTTTTATACAGAGACATAATTGAAAACCTATTGTCGATCACCGTTGTGTCGCTGGTTATAAGGGTAGTTTTCTAAAATGATTTGAACTCACCCCAAGATAATGGAGCTTAAATAGACAATTCCAATATTGTCGCAGTCAAGAGTGAAGGTGAAGATAAGCATGCCAACCACGGAACAACTGTATATTGTCAGCGTGGTCTCCTTGAAGCGATGGGTCTTGTCCAGCACCATACCGCACACCAACGAGCCAACCATGCCGGCCACCACAATGGCCAGACCGATGCGGCCTGCGTCCACGCCCGCCCCCTGCAAGTCAAGGGTTAGATCTTGTTAAACTAACTTTGTAATGTGTTCTAAAAGCACCGCTAGTATTTATAGAGCAACTACTTAGATTTTGCCCGCGGCTTCGTTTGCTTAAATGTAGGTTAGATTAGATTAGTAACAGTACTTTTTTCTAGATGGAAGGTACCATAATTATAACCTTTTCTGTACCCCTGACAACGTGTATGCGCAATTTCATGATGATCGGTCTATATATATATATATATATCTAATATTATAGTTAGGATTAAAATTGATGGTAATTTGGATGTGGAAATAGGTTTCCTCATCCATAAAAAATTAAAAGTGAAATTAGTATTAATCTGTTTGTTAATTATTTTTTATACTTTCTTTTTTTAAAAGATGAAATCCGCACTAGGAATAAATCCTGTCGCGGAGGCTTTACAAACATTCAAACAACGGACACAAAGAACAGCCAAACTCGGAACAACCATTTGTGAATCACATAAAGTTTTGTCCCGTGTGGGATTCGAACCCACAACACTCGGCACAGTGTCAGGGGCGAGGTGACCGCTTAAACCACTACGCCATCCGTGCAATCATCATGGTTGGATCGCTAAACTAATAAACGGAAAATATGGATATACCTTAAAACCCAGACGAAAACAAGCTACTTTATTGAAATCTAAATAAATCACGGAAAGTAGGCAGGTGGTATTTTATAATTATATCTAATAAACTATTAACAAAACAAGAGCATGAACATTTTATTTAATTTTCTCGAACCAAAGCAGAAACTCCACCTATACCACATTATACAGACATAGCATAGACTAATTTTAATGTCCTGAAAATATTGTCGACAACACGAATGATAATTATGATGGGAATCCTAAGTAATATTATAAAAGCGAATGTGAGTTTGTTTGTTACGCTTTCACATCTTAACTACTCGACCGATCATCATGAAATTTCTCATACACTTTGTCAGGGGAATAGAAAAGGACATGGGATACCTTTCTTTCAGAAGAAAATACTATTACTAACCTAAACTGAAATATATTTTCGTGAGCAAAGCCGCGGGTAAAATAAGCTTAGGTAGCTATAACAGGGTAAACACTCACACGAACAGATGGAATGTCAAGTCTTGGAATACCAGACATCATTAAAAACCTATTTTATCAGACCGTTGGTCGCGGGCTGCTGCGACTCAAGAGGTTACATACTATAGAATTTGAGTCCCTTACTCTTCCATTATATTCTTACATCTATTCCTAATATCTTTCCATCGTGCGAGTTACCAGTAATAACTTTTAGGGTAAACCGCTGCATTTTGCCCAGTAAGTGAGAGAGTATGATGGTATGAGCTGGCTCGAACGCACCATCACCAGATGATTGGCAAAGACAGGCTCTTCCAATTACATTAATTTAATATTTCTTACCGGGAAATAGGAGAGGATGACTTGATTGAGCAGCGTGGATATGGCGTAGAAAACACCAACGTTGAGTCCATACGAGAGCAGCAGCAGCACGTAGTTACGGTTCGTCAAGAGATCCTTTACGGATTTGAGGAAGTTTGAGTCCAGGCTGTGGCCGAGGTCGGCAGCCGCTGACGGCGGGGTGGGCGGCGACGCTTTGAAGACTTGAAAGAAATATAGAGAATAGTTGTATAAACAGTCATGCATAATTAAGTAGAATAAAACGAACGCCAGGCTGTAGGTCGTCGATTAATATCGTTAAAATGAAATACATATAATAAGTATAATAATAATAATATTCTATCACATACACGCAACACCATCTAGCCCAAACTAAGCAGAGCTTGTACTATGGGTACTAGACAATGGATAAACATACATATATACTTTTTTTTTGTAAGTACATACATAATATACATAGAAACACCCAGACCAAGACAAACGTCCATGTTCATGCACACAAATGTTTGACTTGTGCGGAAATCGAACCCGCGACCTCAGGCGTGACAGTCGGTTACACTAACCACTACATCTATGCCGACTATATGCCTCTTTTATATTCTATCATCGAGCAGCGTGGATATGGCATACGACAGCAGCAGCAGCACGTAGTTACGGTTCGTCAAGAGATCCTTTACGGACTTGAGGAAGTTTGAGTCCAGGCTGTTGCCGAGGTCGGCAGCCGCTGACGGCGGGGCGGGACGGACGCTTTGAAGATTATAGGCAGTACGGTAGACAACTAGCAGCCTATGAATAATTCCTGTGTCATGGAGTACTTTACAAACATTTAAACATACAAAGAACATCTAGACTTGGAATAACTATTGGCGACCCATCGAAAATAGTCGGCGCCATGGCAGCGGTAAGACAACCACTTCAATCATAACGTTATCCATTCAGTCAAATAAATATGTACCTGTATGTGTAAAAAAGTGTGTCTACATATAAAAGTTTGTGATTATAATTAACAAAACGTTTAAAAACTTCTTGTAGTCGAATTAAACCGCGTTAAGCTACGTGTATACTAGGAATCATCGGCTTCAGCATTAAATCTATACAAATAAATAAAATTGAAGTGTCTGTTTGTAGTGTCAAAATAACAGCTTTTTATCTAATGCATATGTAAGTATATAATGGACCTATACGAAAACATATATTTTTTAAATTTTTGTCTATCTATCTGTCTGTTTATTCCGGGTAATCTCCGAAACGGCTGAACCGATTTTGACGGGACTTTCACTGGCAGATAACTGATGTTTTAAGGAGTAACATAGGCTAACTCTTTTTAGTTAAAATCTACGCGGACGAAGTCGCAGGTAACAGCTAGTAAAATATGATATGTACCTATATGTGTAAAAAAGTGTGTCTATATATAAAAGTTTGTGATTATAATTAACAAAACGTTTAAAAACATCTAGTAGTCGAATTAAACCGCGTTAAAATACATGTATACTAAGCATCATCGGCTTCAGCATTACATTTAAAATGCAAATATATTAAACAAGCAAGAGGAATACAGTGTATTTTACTGGAATATATAGCCTATGTCACCTACCAGACCATAAACTATCTATATGCGAAAAACGATATTGCTACGTGAAAGAACAACGACCCAACATAAGTGCTCTCACATTTGGATATATGGATTCATTTCAGTGTTGGCAAAAACTTTTATAGTGCTATTTAATAAGTGCAAAATGCAGGCGAACTTTGTAACCTCTCCGTGTAAAGTAAGACTGTGGACACAACGGCGATAGCCGATATAGAAATTACGACCAATGATCCAGTCAGATTGTAACTTTAATCTTAGAATTTGATAATAACTTTTAAACTTTAGCTTTGCATGATATATTTGAATTTGATACCTAGACATTAGCTTTAGACATCATAATGTGACTCTATTGACTGTTTCCACTCAACAATCTAATTGGTTTATAATAACATAATCTTACTCACTCCTATATTATCTTCTCCATGGCCTTTATTATTCCCAAGTCACTTGGGGTCGGCTTTCTAGTCTAACCGGATTTGACTGGATATTAGTTTTTACACGGAGCGATTGCCATCTGACTTTCGCAACCCGAAGGCTAACGATACCCTAAAGCTAGACCAGTGTCAGGATATTAGAGGGCACCGACTTCCCAATAACGACTGCCATAGATGTTCATTGCAGCTGGGACCGACGGCTTAACGTGCTCTCTGAGGCATGGGGCAGGCGATAATTGTCAATCAATACGCACATAATTTCGAAAAGTCATATAACTTCCGAAAGTCAAAGGTGCGCGACGTGGGATCGAACCCGAGACCCCCCTCTGCATTGCAGTCTATTGGTCTCCCCACTTAGCTATCGCAGCCCACTTACTTACTCCTATAATTACTGATAATTGTGTATTTACTAATCAGATCCCGTGCTCAGTAGTGGTGTTTGTTATGCTCTCTTCAAAAGTTACTAAAATTGCTCAATATACCACGTGATCCATGCAATGTGACTTGAGCGCACTGCGTCTTTACATAGCATGCCCAATATTAAACAGCAGCATAGCCAACAGTTTGTCTAATTTAGTAAATTCTGTTCGTGGATGACTGGGCTTAGTCACCACCTACAATGTGTTCTCAGCTTTAGACTGAGAAAATTAGTTTAGTTAGTACGAGCGATGTCTTGCAAACTGTCGCTAGTTGTGCAGCAACTAAGTTTAATGCGACTGTTTCCTCCATATATCGTTAGTTATCTTCATGTGCCGAAGTCACGTAGGTAAGGCTACTTCATAGTAACTTACTATATCATATACTCGTAGCTACTTCGAAGTATAGATATTATATTATAGTAAATTATATTGGTCAATTTAGTTGTTGCTTTTGAATAGGTTTATACGATATCCACTTGTCAAGCCTCTTTATCTTTGTCTGACTTTTACTTAGTTAGAGATGGATCTGTTTTCATAGTGGCTTCAGAAAGTGAGACAGAGTGTCATTCTCTCTGTGTTGCTCTCTGAAATCTCTCGCAAGGCAGAGACAGAGATCTTCGGTATTCGAAAACTAAATGAAATATAAATATTAATGAATTATGCATTAACATTGATCACATAATATAAAGTCGATGTTTGGTAGCCTGCGTCTAAATATAATGCCTTTTTATCACGTTTTTTATTGTGTCTGGATATTGTTACATCGACCATAATTATGACGTATATTTGAATGACATGGGAACTAGCATTTTGGAATTAATAATGTCATAGATAAACACCCAATACATGAAAAAATTATAATAGCTGATATGATTTCCTAGATTGAGCAAAAAATTCTATTCATGTGGGATTTTGGCACTGCGCCGGAAAATCATCGAAAGGCTCGCGTCAGATGACGTGGAACGTGTGACGAAACATCGACACAATATGCGAGCTGAACCAATGGACACGTGGCGTTTGTGTCGCGTGTTGTTTGTCGCATGAGGTAACAGGTGTAATCTATTTCAGCCACTTCAATGACTGACATATATGCCTTTGACGTTCGTACTTCAGCCTCGTTTCGACGGCTAACACTAAAATGTGGTCGTTTATAACCGTAGTCATCTGCGTGTCTAAATGATATGAGAATTATGGTAACCCGCTCTGGGCCAGCGTGATGGACTATGGGCTAACCCTTCTCATACTCAGAAGAGGCCTGTGGCCAGCAGGGGGACAGTTTAATACTGGGTCGATATTATTATTATATACTAATAAAGAGTGATCAACATCGTGTACACGTGTGTGTATCGATGACGACCATATTTTTGGTCGTCATCGATAACAAATTAAATAGCGAGCCGGATATTCAATTATGATTTGAAATCAAATGCAGAAAAATATTTTTAGCTACTTTATAAGTTAATGCAAATCTATTGCAATAAATAATTTAATCTTAGAATCTTTCAGCTATAAATAAAGTTACTTTCATGACTATGTTTAACTGGATTCAATAAGTCGATTAATCTTTTTTATAGATTCTGACGAAATCTAAAGTTTTAACCAATTCCATTGTTAAGAATATTCTGATGACTGATCTAAGCATTAAGTCGTGAAGCTCAGTCAAAGCTCTAGAAGTGATAAGAAAGCTAGTGCCATACAGGTAAGGAAAGCAACTTACACAGCAGTATGAAGACGAACAGCACACTGGTGAAGCCGGCGACTAGGTAGAACATCAACTTGAAGTCAGCGCCGATCTCGGCGATGGTTCCTTGTGAGCGGACTAACATGGGCGGTATGAAGAAACCCATCGCCACACCCAACTGTTAAACAAAAAGAAACATTCATAAATACATCGTCGTTTGTCCCAAGGTATGAGTTTTCACCTACGATTACCACTTTTTGGTTTAGGTTAGGGAATTTTTAATACTAGCACAGGAAATGTCTGGTAGACGGTAACAAGTTAGCTCTCTGAATGGTCCTGATTACGTCATCAGCCTGATATTTGAGTGTAATACATCTTCACCTACCACTTTGGTTATACAGGCATAGACAGAATCCTTTACAGATGAGCGGCTAAATTATCAGTAGCAGGTTACACACTGTTGATAATAAAACCAGCCCTGTATATGAACAGTCCCTCTGCTCAGAACCATCCACTTTTCTGAATGAGAATGTTTAGGTCATAGTCTAATATATGCGGGCCCAATGCGGGTTGGCAGACTTCTATATCTTTGAGCATAATATTAAAACTTTCAGACATGTAATTTTTCTCATTACTTTCAACTTCGTCAATAAAGCGAGTGACATTTTACTATTACATATTGTAGTAAAACACACGCAAGTTGGTTAAATACTGATTTATTTTTATACACCCTCCACTACAATGATATTGGTTTGAGACATACCCACATAAATATACTACATCTCCTCCCTTCATACGAAACAACAAAAACAAAAAATACTATCATAAATTTATAAATAAAGATGTTTTTCACCTGCAGGAGACATTATTTTATTTACTAGTCAGACTATACATGAACAAAAAATAAAGCTACTATAACAGACAACATAATCGGATTATTATAAGGTTGTTACATTTAGAATGATCACGCACAGCTTTTTCCCTACTAGAAATAATTATATAATGTGTAAATAGCAAGTGTAAAATTCTTCTATAGATTAATCAGACAAAACAGTATTCATAGTAAGCATAGGTATCTAACTGACATAACAACCAAATTAATCATGATTATGTTGCAGCCAAAACTCCAAGTTTGGATGTCAGTGATACATTTGAAAGTCCCACTTCTAACACTGATGGGTCACCGTCGCCACCCGCGGTTCCTACATATAACGAGGTCTAACGAAAGAACTGCACGAATGCTGAAAAGATTTGTTTTTGAATAATCATGATTAATTTGGTTGTTATGTCAGTTAGATACCTATGCTTACTATGAATACTGTTTTGTCTGATTAATCTATAGAAGAATTTTACACTTGCTATTTACACATTATATAATTATTTCTAGTAGGGAAAAAGCTGTGCGTGATCATTCTAAATGTAACAACCTTATAATAATCCGATTATGTTGTCTGTTATAGTAGCTTTATTTTTTGTTCATGTATAGTCTGACTAGTAAATAAAATAATGTCTCCTGCAGGTGAAAAACATCTTTATTTATAAATGTATGATAGTATTTTTTGTTTTTGTTGTTTCGTATGAAGGGAGGAGATGTAGTATATTTATGTGGGTATGTCTCAAACCAATATCATTGTAGTGGAGGGTGTATAAAAATAAATCAGTATTTAACCAACTTGCGTGTGTTTTACTACACACCGCCCGCTGCCGCATTGTCGACAAGCGCTTCGTTGCGCCCGCGCCATTCTAGCACCTCGGGCGCTGCCGCCCGCGCCGGCGCCGCCGCTGCCGCCGCGTCGTCCTCTCGCGGACCGTTCGCCCCTTGCACCGCTTCCGTCAACTGCATTCACTTGCACAGTTTCTGAAGCGCCGTCAATGTATTTGCTTTCCTCCTTAGACATCTCAGCTGCTTGACAGATTTGTATGGCCTTCGCTAATGATAATTCATCAGTGCGAAGTAATCGATCTCTCACTGTATTGTTGATGATACCGCATACGATTCTGTCTCGTAACAAGCTTTCGTGCAAATCATTGAACTCACAATGCTGACTCGCTACCCTCAACGCGGTCACATATTGATCGATATTTTCGCCTTCTTCTTGATTCCGCGTAAAGAATTTAAAACGCCTCACTGTGACATTCGGTTTCACATCGAAATAATTGTCAAATTTTTTTAGAAGACAATTGATATCATCCTCACTTTCTCCAACGTCAAACTTAAATGTCGTAAACGCCTCGTAACCGGCCGATCCAATGAGATTAACCAACAAACCAGCCTGAATTTCTTTCGGCTCTTTGCTCACTCCAGATGCTTTAAGAAACACTTCGAACAACTTCCGCCATTTGCGCCACGCTTCGAATCGTGCGGCCGGACCGCCGTCGAGTGATAACTCACCCGGAGGACGTGCGTGTTCCATAATTTACGTATAACCACAACGTACTCTTGTACTTATACGCGATATTAAATAGGTTCTAGTCTGTTTTAACACTTAAAATAGTTAATAACGACACACCGCTGTCACCATGTATGTAGGTACATAACTGCGAAAAGTATAGGTGCGAGGCAGTCGAACAATAACCCCACTCAGCAATTTTTACTTTATTACGTGGTTATATTTATAAAAAATATAATTATGCATAAGTTTTGCATTTCCTCAGCGGTTATGCTAGCATGGCGCGATGTTTGTTATCAGGCTAAATTAATAAAAACTAGCAGTCGCCTAGTGCTCAAAATTCGACCAAAGTTTGCCTATAAGATATTGCTGATATATATGTCATTATATATTGATATATATGTATGTAACCATAGTTACGCGCTTCGACTGCGTGTGTAAAATGCATGGTTGTGTGCGTGTAGTATTTTTTCATTAATTTAATGTATTTCTAATGCATATTTTATATAAATATTAGGATTCGCCCCTCCTTCTCCATATAAACTTTAACTGTGCCAAATTTGATACTCCTCCGACCGCGCAATTTTCGTAAAAAGGGGTACAAAGTTTTTACTTCACGCATTAATATATAGATAGACCGGAATGCACAATCATTACAAATTAGGGTAAATTAAATTGCAATTAAATTTAGAATATAACGTAGGCGTTGTTGTTGTTAAAAAATGGCGTCTATAAAGTAACAAAAAACTAATCCGCAGGAGCTTAAAATCCTTAGCGCTACAAACTACTTTAGTGAAGGCTTTATTAAAAAAGTTAAAATTTACAAATCCAGTGCGGAACAGCAATATTTTCTACTAACAAAAAGAACAATATGTAAAATATATGCAGGCAAAGACATTGAGAACGCCACGTCCAACAGGCCTACATAATTTCTGCGCCGTACAAAGAGTTATAAATAATTATGATAAATACATAATTATTTAGAATAATTATTGAAATCTTTGCAAACAATAGATAATGCATACACGGAAATTATTTCACAGATACGAGGCACGCAGGTTCTACGCTCTGCGAAGAACAGTGAGAAGTTCAGTGGGGTTGTCAATGTTTTATTGTGTTGATTTGTCCATCTGCGTACGCACGACGACGCGGCTTTCAGACACAATGCTTTTATCATTATGTCTCAACATGGTTAAGACAACAGCTGACAATATTGGACTTGCTAAATTTCAAATAGGTATTAGAATTTTAAATTTCTGTTAGAGGTAGACACTTTTGGAGTACGGCAATTTTTTCTATTAGATATACAATTTGCTTTATTCAGATAAGACTGTGCACAGTCACAAACTTTGCATTTACACATAAATAAAGATACTACGTATCGAAAACTTCTCGGCCAACTCTCTGGCATGTTTACTTACTAACAAATTGGAAACTAACTTGGTACAAACATTACTTTACGATTTAAGGCCGCGAGTCGACACATCTCCGACAGAAACTCATTAATTTGTTTCTGCGTTTGTTTGACTTCACAATTTGCCAAAGTACTTAAAATACCTTCGCCAATATTTATTTCAGTCGACTTTGTTCACGATAATTAATATTTCATAAACAAAACAACGGTAAGTAATATTTGATTGTCTTTAATAAATGGAAGTACCTATCAGCGTTATATCAGTGTCTGAAATAATATCTACTCTGTTCTGGGAAATTGTACACTTTAATAAAGAATCCTGTAATATGCCTTTGCTCTTTTAAAAAGGTACTCTCGCTACAAGGATAATCCCAGCCTCGCAGCGGTGCAGCTATAAGATTTCTGCCTATTATGCTGGATAACCGCAGGTATTACAAGAAGAGCTATGAACGAGACATTGTTCCGTGACAAGTAGCGTGGTATATGATATATACCACTATGGTGGTAAACATGCATAGTAAATCAACGTAAGCATTTTCTAAGTTGCCTGGTTGATGGCAAGTAGCTAATGAATGCTGGCAGACATTTTAATTATTCGAGAGTTCAAGTGATGTGAATCTATTCGAATGGAATTCGAATACATTAAATGTTTTTGGCATACTTACATAATGCTTAATTGAATATTGTTTTAAATTATTGGGTAAGATTTAGACGTGGGCTTCAATAATATATTTATAGAACCAATAGAAAGATTTACTTTTTGGCACTCCTACGCATATGGACTACTAACAGTAGGTACTAAGTATAAGGCCGGGATATTAAGCAGAGTACTGCTTTCTACTATTTTAGCACACCGAGCTTTTTAGGCACCAGCTTGACCTAAACTCTTCACTTGAGATGTTGGTACCAAGGATCTCAATATCCTTGTAGCTGGAGTTTTCTCCATCTTCTATTATGCTTCAAAACTAGGGTATTCTTGTGTTTCCTCTTTCTTTTGGTTTGGAAAACAGTGACTTGGTTGTGATTTCTTGGTATTGTGCTATGTTAAGAAGATACGACTGTATTCAGGAGCAGCAGTTATCACTCACCATTACGTGGCCACTGACTTGCTTGTCAAAAAACTGCAATAAATCGTTTCAACGATATCGCCTTAAAAACGTTAAAGACAGATAAACTTACGAATTTCCAATATTGGCAAGGACTGCATCATATGACGCGTTCTCTTAAAATCTAGAAAGAACTTTAACTGAAAGCCTTTTAGTTAAACAATTATTTATGAACACTATTAGTGTCTAATGTATGCTAAAGTAAGTTTCTATAATAGTAAATTTTACTAGTTTACATGAGATAAAACGGAGTTGTTTGCAATAGCCCATACCTTTTTCGGAGGGATCTTTTTTATAGGAACCTAATTTACCAATACAATCCTAACCTTTCTAAACAAATTAGTCTAATATCTCCGTTTTGGATGTAGATCACTCCTACGTACTTCAATCAGGCAAGTGATCGTGTCAAGTTACAAAATCTATACTAATATTATAAAGCTGAAGAGTTTGTTTGTTTGTTTGCTTGAACGCGCTAATCTCAGAAACTGCTGGTCCGATTTGAAAAGTTCTTTGAGTGTTAGATAGCCCATTTATCGAGAAAGGTTATAGGCTATATATCATTACACTAAGATCAATAGGAGCGGAGCACCAATGAAGAATGTTTCAAAATCGGAGGGTTTTTTTTCCTTTAGAGAGCTTCCGCTGCGTGCGCTGCGTAAACAGTTAAACTTTCGCAAAAATCATATATGGCACAATTGTTCCCTTTTAAAAATTCTAAAAAAAAGTCCGCGACGGCATATGTCTATCTTTTAAGGTTGGCTCACTATAACCTTTTTTATGCTAACCAAATTTGTTCTAAAATAATGCATTATTTGCGAAGGTGTTTTTATATTAATCCTTATCCAAATAAATACGTTATTCATCACAAGTATTTAATTTAAAACAAAATTGTCCTTTACATCATTCAATTTCAATGAATATCTTAGGAGATATCGCAGTTTTAAAATAACATACGCAGCAAAATAATGATCAAGTTTGTACTGCGCGCGCATTTATGTTGTGCAGGGCCGGCCGAAAACTGCTGTCGGCCCCTTACGGAACGGTACACGGAACATCACGCTACGACCCACGGGGGCGGCGCAGTAACGATAAACGCGGTTGAAACCGCGGGAACATCTAGTATGTTATAAGATTTGAACATTAAATGGCTCTAGTACACGACGCGGGTAGCGCAGGTTGTATGCATCGTAGGCAGAGAGTTGGCACGTCGTAGTAGTTTTGCCATCTTTACCCGGATAAGCCCTACATACTATCTCCACTCCTCTTTACCCACGGAGAGAGAAGCGTAAAAGTCTTTGCGTAAATAGAACAGGTTGTTTGCATCGTGTAACCGTCGCGCTCATGTAACCTCTATGTTAACTTGAACATGTAGCTCGCGTCATGTAAAACACCAAAACCGTGATTGTAAACGAGGGTCCCTCACACGATGCACACAACTCATGCGAGTACCTTATAATGCACTAGATGTTCCCGCGGTTTCACCCGCGTTTATCGTTACTGCGCCGCCCCCGTGGGTCGTAGCGTGATTTTATATAGCCTTCCTCGATAAATAGGCTATCCAACACTAAAAGAAGTTTCAAATCGAACCAGTAGTTCTTGAGATTAGCGCGTTCAAACAAACAAACTCTTTAGCTTTATAATATTAGTATAGATGTCACTTTCCTTGTACAGTTAGGAAGATTAGTCGGTACACACTTACAAGATAAAATCCATTTCATAAAATACTCTTATAAATTTGTGTAATGTTCCGCTACTTACTTATGTTGCTGACTATACTGAACCTATCAAGTCTTAAAAAACTAGGCATATTTAAAAACTTATTGCGTCTGGCCGCCAGTGTACCGCTTCGATAGGATAGGAGTTCAGTCAACGATGCAAGAGGTGTAGTTAGCTACATGTTTATTTGTTTAATCTATTCGCGCAGGCTACGTTCACATGTATAACTACGAGTATAATTACTAATCTGAACAAGATAATCGACACCTAGCTGTAAATTTATATTATTGTGACGTAATGCATTCTTAATTCTTTCTAATGTAAATGATAAATCCATGATGTTTTATTTTTATTTTTCCTGCGCAAGGAAGATAGCTAAAACAATATTAGCTCAAACAATAACAAAGATTAAAAGTTTCGTAACGTCTCTATGAATCTGCCATATTTTGCACGGTTTCTTTATAACAACGCGCTTTTACGCCTTAACTACTGGAGCTGAAATTTCACATACACGTTATCAAGGCTACTGGAAAGGACATAGGGTACCTTTCATCCAGAAAAAGGCAAGCGAAGGCGTGAGCAAAAGGAGTTCAAAAATAAATCTAATACATGTCTCGATTGTGCGCATATCAGTACCATAATAATAATTATACCTTGCTCTATGTGTGTCTTGTATAAAATATAATCTATGCAGAAACGTGTTCTGATGACACAATGGCCGTATTTGGCGATTAAACGACAGGAGTTATGATTTTATGATTTAAAGAAGTAATAAAATTATAATTCCTGTCGTATAGATGTTTTTCACTAGGATGTTTTATGAATACTTATGAATTGAAACTTGAGGTAAATAAATGATAAATACACGTATATTTTAGCACTTAACCACAAAGATTCTGTTAGGACTCAAATATGGTATTTTATGAGTACTATTACGTATAACGTAGTTATAGGTTGTACCAAGCCATTCAAGAAGTATTGCGAAAAAAGTTTTTATGTATATGAGACTGGTCAGTTATAATTTATTTTTTAAATATTTATATTATATAAAAGTAAAAATAGGTACGTTCCAATTTCAAAACTTCCCTCCACATTTTTGGCGAGCTAATTTAAATTATCGTGTCTCATTGAAAAATGAATCCGCGCCGGGAACATTTTTGCGCGTTGATTTTTTTACGGTTTCAAGTGTCGCCTAAAAAGCGGACGAATCGTACGATAGACTTTAAATGGCATTCATGGATGAAGGCCCTTCCAAGGCAATCGTGTATCGTTAGTATAACGAATTCAAGCGCGGTCGACTAACTTTGTACATGAAGAAAGAAATGGTCGCCCTTTGACGGCTGTTACGAGAGAAAACGTGCTATCAGTGAAAAATTTAATCCAAGACAATAGGCAAGTTACGTATCAGAAGATAAATCTTCTTTTATTAAATACATACTTATTTAGCATATACTGCAGATTGGATCGGGAAGCCTTCACGTGCATCTTCGCGTGAGGAGGATAGTTTAAGGCTGGGTGCGCACACCTCGCCGATGTTCAGAAGCAGGCCTCGGGTGGAATGGTACTATAATATGTTAAACAAATTTGCAGCAGGCTCGTCTCAGCGTATTTACGACATCATTACAGGTGATGAGTAAAAAGCACGCCCCGGGTGGAATGGTATTATAATATGATAAACAATTTGCAGTAGGCTCGTTTCAGCGTATTTACGACATCATTACAGGTGATGAGTCCGGGATTTACTAATACGATCCAGAAACGAAGCGTCAGTTGATAGTTTGGGTGTTTCAAAACGAATCAACGCCTACCAAAGTGAAGCGATCTAGAAGCGGGGGGAAAATTTTGATCGCGAGCATTTTCAATTTGACTGGCTACTTGGTGTCAATTCCTTTACGGAACCAAAGAAGCATCAACGCCGAATGGCATACTACCAAATGCTTGGCAGAAGTTTTCTCTGTTGTGAGCAACGAGCGACCAAACACAGGGCTCCGCGGGCTACTGCTCCACCATGACAACGCGCTCGCGTACACCGCGCTCAAAACGAGGGACTTCCTGGACAGCACGTCGGTCAAACACCCTTCTTACAGCTCAGACCTAGCACCGTGTGACTTTCTTTTTATCTCCGAAAATAAAAAATCAGCTCAATGGGATACAATTTTCGTAACCGCAAGATGCGTTGTTAGCGTTCGAGCAGGCTGTAAACGAGGAGTCTGCGGCGAACTGGAAAAGTGTTTCAAAAACTGGTGAAACTTTTTATAAAGGCTGATGGAGAGAACTTTGAAAACGTTTAATAATAATAATAATTAATAATAATTTATTTATTTCTCTTTTCACAAAGAATATTAATACAATAAAATATGACTAATTCGTAATGACTAGTGACAATATGTTGTTAGAGAGAATATGTAGTGTGTGTGCATGTGTGTGTGTATGTGTGTGTGTATGTGTGTGTGTGTGTGTGTGTGTGTGAGGGTGTGTGTGTGTGTGTGCAAATAAAAATAATATTTACATATAGAACACTTTTTTATTTCGCAAATCTTTCTGAGTGTCCCACGTCTATTTATGTATATTTATTATTTTCAAATAACTGAACATATTATGTCACTTAATATTATCAGGTACCTACATAGTTGATTTTATTAAATTTCTTAGAGAGTAAGGGAAGCTTAAATCTGGACCAGCCGTACTCAATAGGTAGGGTACCACATAATCTTTCTTTTTAAAACACAACTCCCGCTCATTTAACGGACCCTGTGTCGCAGGGTACTTTACAAACATTCAAACTACGTGCACAAAGTACACCCAAGCGAGGAACAACTATTTATGGATCACACAGGACATTGGGGTTTATTCCGCATTCGCCCCTCATGTTTCGTCCCGAATCTAAATATCCGTATTCGCCCCAAAAATAGTTTCTCATATGCCCCGAAATTTAAAAAAAATTAATTCTTAATGTAATTCCTTTTTCATCCTAAATTATGTTCGTTTTCTGCCCCTGTTTTTTTCTGTATATAATTTTTGTTGTACCGTCTGCCGAAAAATATTTTACACTACCTCGTTGTTCTCGCGACAAAACTTTGGGCTTATGATTGCATTACATCACGAGCCCGACAACGATAAGATTTTATATAATTTTAACCATGTTTTGGTTTTGCTAACCGTATGCACAAAAATGTAGCACGAAAAAGGAATTATTAAAAAAGAGGGGCGAATGAGGAACATTTTGGAATGTGCGACGTAATGTAGGGGTGAATGGGGAACAAATAATATAATAATAATAATATAATATTCTATCACATACACACAACACCATCTAGCCCAAACTAAGCAGAGCTTGTACTATGGGTCTAGACAATGGATAAACATACATATATACTTTTTTTTTGTAAATACATACATATTATACATAGAAACACCCAGACCAAGACAAACATCCATGTTCATGCACACAAATGTTTGACTTGTGCGGGAATCGAACCCGCAACCTCAGGCGTGGCAGTCGGTTACACTAACCACTACGCCATCGAGGCCGACAACAACATTGGTGATCAATAAAATCACTACGCCAGCCGTGCAGTTTATATAAGGTCGTAGCTAAGCAACCTGACATCTAAATTTTGTGTTAAGGCGTATGGACATTCATCACAGGAATAAAAAATATTGTGATATCAACGTGCAGTGAATAGACTGTCTGTTAGCGACCATCTTAAGGTGCAGCTAGTGCCCTAGGTGGTCTATTCCAGTTTGAGGAAAATGCAAGCACTAGATCATGGGTGAAATCAGTAAAGTCCTACCTCTAAAAAAAAACTACGTAAAATGTTATTTTGGTATAAATTTATATTTCAATGAAAAATTGGTCTAAAAAGTTGTCAAAGGGATTTTAATAACGTCAGTTGGCGTAGTCGTTAATCATTGCAGTCTGTGTACCTGGTGGACAAAAGCCTATTATTTGTGATTTATAAGGCTGTATGTCATCGGCCAGTGTGTGGAAGTTGAAAAAAGTTGATTGCTAACGGCCCGTTCACGACCTCGCTGCTGTGAGCGGCAGCTTAGCGCGGGGCGGCGAGCGGTAAGATCAAATGTATTAAAATGTTCGAAGCACGCTACGAGACGCTGCGCCGCTCATAGCGAAAACGCGCGCGGTTTTCTCCGAGCGAATCGCTACAGCAGCGCGCGGTGCCGGGAGCGGCGAGAACAAAAGTACAAGCGAATGAGTGCGACACCACGACATAGAGCGGCACGGGCAGCGGTGTAGGAGGGACGAACTCAGCGGCGAAGCAAATTACAAAATATATTAGACGATTTTGTGGCGGTAATGAATACCGAGGCGTTTATTACTGAAATTTTAAATCGATCGCTTATAGGGATGTCAAAACATTCTCAAAATAAATATAAAAACGTGATTAAAGGGTTGTAGGAAGAAATTTCGCTTTATTTTTTATTCAGTTCGTGCACTCCTTCCCTCATATTAAGAATATCTTGTTTTAAAAATATATTGCTTTCAAAACAGAGATTGGATAATTTAGATAACGCTATGATTTTGGGTATATTCCGATTATCAAACTACGTCCACGTCGGCCGCTGCCGCTGCTACTGAGGGTACGTGGCGTGCACAACGCTCCGCCGCGGCGCCGCCGCCGCCCCGCTCGCCGCGCCGCTCGCCGCTAAGACCGAAGTCGTGACCACACCGTAAGCACCGTAAGCGTTAACGTGTGGTATTACGTCAATGGGGAAATTTTTAACAGTCATTTATATATTAATACGTGAAGCAAAAACTTTGTACCCCTTTTTACGAAAATTGCGCGGACGGAGGAGTATGAGATTTGCCACAGTTAAAGTTTATATGGAGAAGGAGTGGCAAGTGTCAAAACACGCACACAACCATGCATTTGACACAAAGAGTCGAATGGCGTTCGTAGTATTTCGCCATTGTTCGGCCGATATAGTAGAATTTTTTGTAACTATGGTTACATAATATATATATGTGCTATGTGGTGTAGGTGACTAAATGAAATATGATTATAACTAATACTTATAAGGGTAATAACTTATAATTTATAAGGGTTATAATATTGTTATAGACAATAAAACCTTAATAACGATCAAAGTTAAAATTTTAATCAATAATTATGGTCGAATTTCGACCACTTGGCGACCGCTAGTAATGATTAATTATATCATCTCATTCTATCGTATGGATTAATGAAGTTCAAAAGTAAGGTATCACAAGCTACTAAAGCATAAATGGGCTATGGCCATGGACCCTAACTTTATCAGAAGACACGTGTGCGGCTTAATAGGAATAGGGCATGCTTGTTTTAGTGTCAATTAAGGTAGTTTACTTTCAAAGTACGAAATTAAAGCGGTAATAGTCCAATGTATAATGCTTAATACTTTTGTAGCTTGTGGCAAAGACATTTATAATTATAATTATAATATTAATAAACCCCTCTGGGACAGTCGTTATCTCACCATAAGACTAACGTGGTATCGGATGGCAAAGTACACTAGCTTTTAAAATATCACATTCACCTTGTGATAACAAAAAAATTATCATCAGGTTAAATAAAAGCGCACAAACCGCAGGGCAGCTTGTGGCGAGCTGAATGCGAGTGGCGACAATGCGGTTCTGAATGCCTCAGAGAGTCGGTTAGGGCCTCGTCCCCGGCTTGCCATTACCGGTTGGCTGGGGTGGAACTTCAAGAGCGCCCGTATGACTCTCAACTCTGGCTGGCCTTGGTCGGCCGGTCAGAGGGGGGCCGCTAGAGCTATATGCTTGGGGGTGTAAGTGTCATTTTCAAGGGCATAACTACGGGGAAACCCACTCCGGGTTTCCGTTGTCACAAGACCCGTGATGGTGAAACCAGCGCCGCACTGCTCGACACCCCTAGCCACTCGCACCGGTATTGCCCTCTGCTGCTGGCTTGTATGCCTATGGTAGCTATTCAGGGGCCCATCTATTAAGTTGGCGAGTCACCGTCTGGCCATCCGATTGATGCTATTAGAGTATTCAGGGCGGACGCCGTTTTTCATATATAGTTACCAATATACGGATCCATTAAACACCCATCCCAGTAGCCCAGACTTATTAGAGTACTTATGTAGCAATAGTCCTATGCCTGCTGCGGCTAGTGCCACCGTAGGTGTTTCAGCCCACTTAAGATTAAACGTCTCGAAGGGCCTCTTCACGTTGGACCCATGTCTCCGTGTAAGCCTCCCAAGGGGCCATAAACATAACACAACACCATCTAGCCCAAACTAAGCAGAACTTGTGCTATGTTTATTTTCCATCAATTAATTCTAAACCAGTGTAAAGGTGTGAGCAATGAATTAAGGTCACCAACATAAACCTAAATATTTTGATTTATTTACCAAAGTAAAGAAACCAAGAATGATAACTTATTCAAATAAAAAGTATAAGATAGACGACTACATACTACTCAAACAAAATTAATACGACTTCTTCATTATGTTTTACTCATAAAAGTATTATAATATTTTATGACCTTGAAGATTGATAAATCTAATTTCATCAGATATATTTCCGAGTGAATAAATAAATAAACTTTTTTAAGAGAGGCAGTGATGAGTGATTGGATATTGATTTAAAAAAAGACGCGGCTGAGCGCAAATTTATTTAAGCGCAAAATTATTGGGAGTTACAGTAGTCCTACTTGTATTATTACAATTAACCATTAAGTAAACAGATCAAATGAACGAGAAGCAAATGCAATATCCACACATACAATTTAAGACACTGGCATTGTGCAGACAAGAAAAAATATACGTTGGAACGCAGCTTAGGAACCCTGAAATGAGGGATAGAAGGCAGTTACGCATCTTTTTTCTAATTGAACCGTTCCGGCATAAAATTTGCACAACAAATAGACCGCGAAATGAATTCTCTAACTTATATAAGATCCTATCAATCTCTGCAAGTATGATCAAAAGTTTTAAGCTAATCTTGATCGATGAACTTGAAACCGATTTGGTTTCGCCTAACTTTTTTGATTTCCTTAATACGTAGATTAAAATATTTTCTTCTTTTAGATTGCACATTATTTTTTATAGATTATCGAATGCTGTTATGCTCAAAAGTTTTGTTTCTTAGAATTTCTATTCGAATTGTATTTTACTCTTTTCCAAATTTCTACTGCTATTGCTAAAGCAGTATTAAGTTAAAAATACATTTTCTAATTACGTATATAATAAATACCCTGCCCTACATTATATAATTTTACGTCATCTCAGAGTCTAGCTATTTCGAACACGTGATAATTCATAAACATTATTTTAGTCTAACACCTATAATGTCGAAGTGGTATACGCAGGTGTATACTATCCACTTTTTTCAAAGAGATAGGTATACGTAGGTGTATACTATCCACTTTTTTCAAAGGATAGCTCTCTTTTAAAAGTTTAACTCTAGTTATAAATTCTAAGCGCGTTTGCCAGTCTTCTATGAATTTCCAAATACAAAATCCCAATAACACTGCCCGACCTTGGAATTGGCACCCGGTTTTTACCTTAATATAAGCGCAAATGTACGCTACAGGACCAAAGAGGCAGTGCAGTAAATAAATTGCCTTTTTCATGATTCGCCTGCCGTGTCCGATAAAGTGTAGTCACGAATAAAATTGGGATTGTCGCCATTGCCGGCACGTCCGCTGTTCGCTACTACCAGCTGTGCGGGCAGTAATTATTTTTATTTCACGTGAAATATGCGTTGTTGTCGAGTTTTGCCGAACTCCGCACAAATGTAATGTTTTTGTCTTTAATATTTGTAAATAAGAGATCGTATTTTCGGTTATTTTAATTTGGGATACGAATTTGTAAATTAAATAGGCACGTGAGGTGTTGGACTGTTCTTTAATTTCGCTGACAATAAAGCCTTAATTGTTAGCACACTATAATCCTTGGACCCTAGCTAACGTATTGCCAATATTATGTTTATACTTATATTTAATTTGGAAAAAAATATATACGCACACCTGCTTGCTTGATTTCTGCCACAATTTTACTGTATTGTAATCAAATTCTCCTGATTTCAATGAAAAATACCTCGTGATTAAAATCAGGACATACAATCATAATAAAGACAACATTTTATTAAGACACATGTACATATTATGTTCTACCTACGTTATTATACCGACGCCTTAAGAAAATACTTCAGTTACCTGTACCACTGAATATTTGCCTTGACTTTGTTGAAGCATCTCAAATATTCGAGCGGTAATAGTAGCTTTTGCGTCTCCATTGTTCTAAGGTAGGGTAAGCAAATATCCGACGAGCGGAACATGAGTACCTTTCGACATTACTGGGGCTTTGCGCACTGAAGGTCTAATGCAACTTGACGTGATGAAGCTCAAGTCTTCTTCCCTATAATTAATTTCATTTATTTGGAGAGTATAATCAGATACTGGTTTTGAAATAATGTTCCGGTTGAATTTCGTTTAAGAGTAAAGGTGTGATTCCTTTGTCCTTCTGTAAAGATTTTCATAGTTAAACTACTCCTCTATATGATGTCTTAAAAGCATAGCCCTTTTATTCCACTGTGCTAAACCTGAAAAACATGTTCACACCTGCCTTTCAGGCAACTAGAACAATATATAGCTGTCAGCGCCGTCTGTTATGAATACTAACGACAGTCGATGTGAGGTCAATAGGTCCAAAAATATCTGACTTTAGAATCAGGCTTAACAGCCCTGAATAACTTCAGGGCTGTTATTCAGGACAGAGTGCTTTAGACGGTTGGCACATTTATACGTCGGCTAAATTTAGTGAGTACATTCATACCAGGTCAAAAACAAAGAAGTAAGAAATAGTCCTGCAATCAAAGTGGAATTGTATAACCATTGCGCTGGACTTTAGTGTACACCAATGATCATACCGCGGAAAAAGTCACAAATTGATAACATATCTCAAGAACATTTTTATATACGTATTCCCACCCTCTCTTTTAGCAATATAAATCCTGTTCGGCAACAGTGGCTTCCATGAGAAAACTCCGAATCTGAGTCGTGAAGTTCCAAGGAAAATGTAATTGTATTGAATTTACAACGAATTCGATCTAAATCGATTAAATCTCGATTACGTACTGCCTGGCAAGCTTTCCCACAATATTGCCTTTCGCTGGTGATATTTATGTATATAGTTTAGTCGAAGATGAGCCTCTGGAGGATTTCAATTCGTCACTTTACAGTTTGAAGTGTCCCTACTACATATACCTACCATAGGCAATGTACAAATGGCATAATAAAACATTTTCTTTATCGCCTTGCAAATTCAATTCCAATGAAGACCAGGTGCAAATTATGTGCGAATATTTATTTTTATATAATTTTTGTAGATATATTTATTTTTCAAAAACAATTTTCAAATCTTATTTGTTAAATTGTCTTTTATGAAATAAATAATTTAATCCTTAGTCTAAAATCTATTTGTTAACCTTGACCCTATATTGGAAAAATACTCAATTGAATCTGCTTCTAAAAAGAATTTACACCTAAAGTGAATTTCTTCGACCGAATAGAGAAAGAATTGTATACGTTTATACGTGTTTGAAGAAGATCGCGTAACGTTAAACCTTTCAGTGGAGTGAGCTTCAAAGAACTGGCAATGTGAAATGTTTCCACACAAATATTGGTGCATGCATTTGAATTGCAAAGAAAATGTTTTAAAATAAATTGAATACAGCCAACGTTGTATTTATTGTCTTTCTGCTTTTTATACACGTGTAGTTCAATGCATGCAAACATTATAAAATCAAAACTGTGCCAGAAAAGGCACAGTCTGATACGTTATCACAACTAAATCGCGACACCAAAATTTGATGAAATTGAACAAGAATAAATAAAATAAAGATCAAACGAGCGCACCGCGCATCTCTTACCGCGTCTGTGATTTGGTGCCGTGCTCTGTAAAATTATTATAATTTGATATATTATGTTATAATTCTTTAATATCAACGTAGTCATCAAGTAAACATATCATTACCACATGAGTTCACTTGCCAATCGACAAAAGTATCTAGATCTCACTTTCTTGCACAAATTATTTAACGGGAATGTAGATAATAATGAACTCACATCTAAACTTCAAATCTACACACAATCTCGCCTGCCACGTGTAAATGCTTATAACTTATGTATGTCATATACCAACATCAAAAACTAACCTCGGTCACTTCACTGGCGTTGCACAGACTCTGTAGACAACACAACTCATCTAATACATCTGATATAGATATTAGTAGCTCTTTACCTTTTAAAACCTAGTAAAGATTAAAAATTAGTAAAGTTTAATAGTAATAGTAGGGTAACAGTTTTTCAAAATTTTGTAGTAAAGTGTCAAATAAACAACGCATTAAAATCCGTATATAGTAGTTTAATTTCAATGAATAGCATTCGCGTAAACAGAAGACAACATTATATAATTATTATTTGTAAATTTCATTATTTGTATTTCGTTATTCGTATTTCGTTGTTTGTATTTCATTATTTGTATTTCATTATTTGTAATTCATTTATTTTTAATTAATTATTAGTAATTTACTAAACATAAATCGAATTTACAATACCTAACTATTTCCTCTTGGTTCTATTTCCTTCGAACAACCAAGGTTCGTATTGGCAAGGCTCGACATTATACCCCGTACACCATCTGTGCACTCACTATATACAGTAGATTATTAGTACGATTACGTCAATACCAGTTTAGTGGATTAATCGTGCAAACTAGCTGTATACTTAGGATGAGCGAAGTCAGCAAAGAATCTTAAAAGATCAATTTATAAGTATTATATATTGTGATGATTTTATTGTTATATTGTATTAGTAGTTTTATTTCCCACTATAAGTTTCTCTCCCACGACGGACAGAAATAGAACAGGGTACCAGTATAAAAACAAACAGACGTCGTTACATAATGTGCATACAATTGCACAAGTTATGTTCAATTTGATCTATGATAGCTAAACGCGTCAGGGGGACTCTCTGCCAGATTGGATGATCGTTTCCGACTGCTGGTACCGCGAGAGGAACATTCATCTATCACGATTTATATGTAGTACAACTGTAGTTGATATACTACTTTACGAAGAACGTTGTGCGTTATACTTCAATCCTAACTAATATTATAAAAGCGAAAATGAGTTTGTTTGTTTGTTTGTTATCTTTTTACGCCTAAACCACTGAACCGATCATTCTGAAATTTTGCATATACGTTGTCAGGTGTACAGAAACGGACATAGGCTACCGTTCATCCCGAAAAAAAATTACTGTTCCCGAAGAAAACGATAATAACGTTCTTATGATAATAGATAGCGCCACGTGTCTTTAGAATCATGATTGAATTATATTATTATATATTATTAGAAGCTGAGTATAACCCGAATTGATTGTCAAATTCTAAATTAACGCGAGCGAAGCCGCGGGCAAAAGCTAGTAAGTAATAGTTTAGGTAATACTTTAGCTGAAGGAGATCGAACGCTGGCAACAAAGTGAATGGAGCTCTACGTGCTTTTATGAACAGTCGAAATGTATCCGAAAAGGCACGTTTGGCTGTTCATAGAAGACTATTAGTGCCCACACTTATGTATGGAAGTGAAAGTTGGATATGGCAAAAGAAGCATGACAGCAGAATAAATGCTGTGGAAATGAGAGCGCTGAGAAGCATATGTGGTGTGACTCTGAAAGATAGAATAAGGAATAGTGTGATTAGAGAGAGATGCGGCATGAAAGTGGATGAGAAAGTGTGACAAGAATAGAAAAGGGTATGTTAAGCTGGTTTGGGCATGTAGAAAGAATGGACGAGGAAAGACTGACTAAGAAAGCTTATAAGGCTCATGTGAATGGAACAGTCGCAAGAGGAAAACCTAGGCAAACGTTTCTCGATCAGATCGGAGGCGTTCTGGACGAAGGCCAGGTTAAGAACACCTTATACCGACGGGCGTGTATGAGGAGTGTGATGAAAGTGAATGAAACCAGAGAAGTGTGTCAGGATCATAGCAAATGAAATTCGTAGTCTCTGCCTACCCCTCTGGGAAACAGGCGTGAATCTATGTATGTATGTATTTAGTTGAAGTAAGAGTATTCTAGCGTAAATGGCAGTAGGTCCCTATAAAACCAAAAGCCTGAGTAGCCTCACTAAATACTTTCGCTAGATTATATGAACGTTTAATAAAGCTTGTTAATTTTTAAAACAGACACATCACGTCCGATGCAATACGTAAGCACCTGACCAATATTTTTACTCTTTTATTTTACGTTTTGTGACACGAATTTAAAGTATATCAATTTAAAACATTAGCATAACTAAGTTGTTAAAAAGAACTTGATATAGGTAGATAAAAAAGTAACGTTAATTTGCCATTTTAAACGTGTGTTTGTTATTTCAATGTATGAGTACCTACACTAACGGAACAAGTAGGTATACTATATAATATAATTTAAAATAATATTCTACCACATACACACAACACCATTTAGGCCAAACAACGTAGAGCTTGTACTATGGGTACTAGACAATGGATAAACATACATAGGTATATTAGGTTTATACTTTTTTTTGTTAAATACATACATATTATAAATAGAAACATCCAGACCAAGACAAACATCCATGTTCATGTACACAAATGTTTGACTTGTGCGGGAATTGAACCCGCGACCTCAGGCGTGGCAGTCCGTTACACTGACCACTACGCCATCGAGGGCAACAAAGTAAGTATATAAACTTATATTTAAAATGTACATAAAACTGGCAAACTGTACCTAGATACATAATTACATTGTTAATGACTCTGACTCTCTGTCGTTGCGTTCAGAGAGAAACCCAACGCAATGATTTTTATAAGACATCTTTTATTTCTTGGACATAATTATGACTACCGTACATAACATCTAAGCAATTTAAAAAAAGCAGAAGCTAATTCAATAAACAAACATAAAAACTATTTTGGATAATGCTGTATTTTATACATAAATCCATTTTTAGTTCAGTGTTTAAACCATTATTTTTCATACAACACAAGTTGCACAGTGAACTAAGATACGGTTAAAGTTGTGATTCATTGCGATTTAAGTGCTCCGACTGCCGACGTTAAGCACTTTTAAATAAAGTTTATTCTTAATTTATCTGTGTCTTCGAATAAACTATAGAAAGAACAGTTATTTTATGCGACTGTTGCATTCTACAATTACACTATGGTTAGCAAAAGGATGGCGAAACTGACATAAGTTAATTAACATTGAGGGATAGATAAACTTTAGAGATATTTTATCTGTCTTGATTTTTGCCAAAGAAAAGCTTAGCTTAGTCGTATCGGCAGCAGCTCTGTGTCGCTATATTTATCCATTTGTTTATTACGGACGTAGGTTAAAATAGATGAACAAATGATTACGTACTGTTATGCACTTTAAAACTGACAAGGTTTTATTGTCAAATTATTTAAATAAGACAAACACACTTAATATTGAGAACCAAATCGTCATTGGTAAACCAATAACGATTTGATTGTGATTTATGTACACAAACAGATAGACAAAAAATCCTTGATTTATTTTTAACGGGTTAAATAGATTTTGCGCAATCGATATCCCTGTGTAGGCGCGCTTGAGAGATTCTCTGTCTATAAATATTGGCAATGACAATCGCCTTACGGTACATCTAAGGTTTCAATACAAATTGATTACAATGCTATCCGTGTCACGCCAATGCTATTAAAGCACTACTAATCATTACTTACACCACGCTCGTTGTAAAAACCGAAGGCAACAAGGTTTAATACTACTTAGTACACTATTACGACACTGTTTACCAACGTTATTGAATTAATTTTAGTACCTATCTTATTTGAATGTTTTTCTGGTTAAGGGCAGATGCGACTCAATTTCAATTTTACTCGAGTGACTAGAGTTACTACGGTACAGAACGGATACGAGTTAAAGAAATATATCGACTCGAGTTCACTCGGAATCGAGTTCACTCGGACTCGAGTTCACTCAGTGTGTGTGTTATACCCTCTGTGGTGTCATAGTCTAAAGTTTGGCATGACAGAAAGATAATCGAATCTATCAAGTGTTCGAGTGACGTGAGAACTGCTCGAGACACTCGGCATTCGAGTGATATTCGAATGAAACCGTAAAATAGCTCGAATTCTAAAATTCTTTGAAACTAAATTCTTCCATCATCCAAAATAATACTTAAAACGATGGTCACATATTTTAACATCAGTAATAATTAAAGGTTAGTTATTTTAATTATCCTAACTTCCTAATCCTAACTTCCTAACTAATATTATAAAAGCGAAAATGAGTTTGTTTGTTTATTTGTTTGTTACCTTTTCACGCCTAAACCACTGAACCGATCATTCTGAAATTTTGCATATACAGTACAGAAATGGACATAGGCTACCTTTTATCCCGAAAAAATTTACTGTTTCCGAGGAAAACAACAATAACGTTCTTATGATAATAGATGGTGCCACGTGTCTTTCGAATCATGATTGAATTATATTATTACAAACAGAGTACAACCCGAATTGATTGTCAAATTCTAAATTAACGCGAGCGAAGCCGCGGGCAAAAGCTATTAAGTAATAAACACGTGAGAATAATTATAAAACTTTAATTCAGTAACTAATGTTACTAATTAATTAAACATTTAGTTACTAATATCGCTAACTGCACATCAACGCTGCCTTTAGAAGGTGATACCATTAAGTACATACTTTTACAAAGGTACAAGATAGTTTAAGTAACGCAGAAGTGTCCAAACAATTGGTCAACCATATTTACGTCCGGCGTAAGTAGCGATAAGTCAAGCTGTTTATCAGAAACAGTTCGAAAATCACAAAATAATTTTCTTGGAGAGTAACGTCCAATAACACTATGCCCCACCTTAGAGTCAAACCCGGGACTTCACAATCGGCAATAAGTGCGAAGGAAGTTAAAATCAACGAAAATAAAACAAGTTTCGTGACTTGAATGCGTATAAGGATAAGAGGGAGGAAAATAAAATACAAATTCGGTAGGTTGTTGACCTCGTGTGCCTTAAGACTGCGCCGAGCGAAATGTGCCAAAACAGGCGGTCACAGTTAAGTTGATAAAATCAACACTTTTTGTTTAATACAAATATAAAATATACATTTACCATAACAATGAATGCGTTTACGCCTACAAAATTACGCAAATTTGCACGAAAAATACAAAAACGTAAGCTCGTATTAAGTGATTTTTTAGATTATAACAGTAGAAATCTATCCTATTTTACAGCTTAAACGAAACATAAATAGTTATATTACAATTTGTCCGTCCCAAATATTTAAGTAATTGGTTGACAATAAAGATACATATTTATCAGAAAAGCACTTCAAATCCTTCATACAATTTTACTATGGCGGTCGCGCGCTGCGCGCCGTTTTGAATATCGAGCTCTGTCATTCAGTCCAACCACGTCTGCGCTCGGCGCAGTCTTAAAATCAGATACTACCTATAGCTATTGAAAACAAGATCTCTTAAGTTTGATATGATGAAGATTCCCTCGCATGAATGCATCGAAGTATATTGCAATAACATATGGAGTTTGCTCGCCTGTGGACATGATTTCTAGTCTGAGGACTAGTTTCCGTACGTACCTATTATATTTTTGAAGAGTTTATAATTATTAACACACGACTATAAACTACTTTTATTGAGTGTTAGGTCTACAATAAATTTGCAGCACTCAACAATTTGTTTTTAAACAGATCCACTCTACACAACATTTACCGATTAAGCGATGTAACTACCATAAAATAATACAAGTAACGCATTTCCATTAAAAATACTGAACTGATTCATGTTAATGTATCTCTTTTACTCCTACGCAAAATAGAAATAAGGATGCAATAGCGATTATATAATGGCGATTGAAAAACAGTAGTTCTCCCTTTACCGGAAGTTCATATAAGATACGGCTGAATATCAGTGTTGCGTTTGAGTAACAAACATTTAATAACCTTCGTAACCTAAACAAATAATATTCGAAAGTTAGACCTAACAGCACATTTAAGATAGAAATGCGTTGCTTTTCCTTGCTTGCCATTTACTTAAATTCTGTACATGGTTCATACGTCACAAAATATGTTATTTTATGACCTACATGAATAAATGATTCGACTTTGACTTTACTAGATGATAAGCGCGATTCGGCACTAGCTGTTAATCCTATCCTATATATAATATATATAAAAGAAAGATGGCAGGCAGGCTCAAGAACAACTGAACCTATACTTATAGTTACCGAGTAAAAGTTCCCGAGGCCAGCACAGGTCGGCAAACTTTCTCGACTTTTGTTAGTAAGTAACATGCGTGTACAGAAACTTGTGCAGAACAGAGATCCTTCTTATTAACAGAAATTTATGACAGGTAATGTACATAGAGAATATAAAAGTCCAGTCACACCAAAAATGTTTTATTAATAAAACAAAACAAAAGGAATATTTAAATATTCCTTTTTTATGTATTATCACTGATTTTCTCTGTGGCACCACAATGTTTAGATTCGAATGCGAACAAGTTAGTGAGTTGATAAGAAAATAATGTTTTTGTGTTAACTAAATTAAAACATAATATATTATGTAATTTTATATTTTACTTTTCAGTGCTTGGTTCGGTGTATTTAATGTTAAAAAGTTAGTATTTTATTTAAAATATTTTTAGTATTGACAACATTGTAAGACCTTAATTCAAAGTAATAAATGACTTACAACTCGAAGGAGCCTTACTTTAGAAATGCTTTCTTATACAAAAACACGCAGCTAACTAATATTATGTTCTATTTACGATCACAAGGAGACTTGATCATAAGTGACTAAGAGCATTTAGTCTGGAAATGTGACCAATAGACGACAGTAGACCCACTTCCTATTACGTGGAAACTAAAACACTACAGCTGGTGAAATGTGTCTGTAATAGCCACGCCTAGCCGAATGGCAGCATCCCCGTCTATATCCCTTAGACGTAAGACTATGTATATCTCTATTTATCCTAAATAATATTATAAACTACATTTTGACCACGTTTGCTCGCTTAAATGTACATAGATTAGGTAAGATTAGTAACACTACTTTTTCTGGGTGAAAGATACGCTAGGTAGATAGATAGGGTATCTTTAACCTAGAAAAAGTAGTTACTAATATAAACTAACCTAACTAACATAATTACACGCGAGCGAAGCCGCGGGCAAAATCTAGTTTAATATGTACATAAACTATAAATACTTACACTCTTACTTATCAATATTGTCACAGGTTTTGTAACTTGCCCAATATAGACATAAAAGAATCGTTCAGTAGCAAATTGCGTAAAGTACCGTTACCGTGTGAATGGCTACTTACTCAGTTTTATTGACATCGAACATAAACAGCTATCGTAAGAATCCTTTGCAATGGTGTCGAGGTATACTGCTATAAACTTGACGACTTTATAACGGTGAGCACGATGCAAGCTGTACGGAGTGCGCAATAGTCTAAGTAGCAATACAGTTCGATGCCTCCATATTATAAAAATAATTCATTTTACAATTCATCTACTTGGAACTGAACAATAAGTCCAAAGGCGTGAGCATAACGACGTGCACAACTATAGAAATTATGTAATTTCATAGCTTTTTGTCTTTTATGTAAATTTCAAGTAAGAAACAGTAATAATTCTGCAACTGATGGCATAGTGCGCAATGACGTGCGTTTTGCCCTTAGATGTCGCCTTAAATGAATAGCTGATGTCGTAAAATTTGACTATCCTTTGCCAATAATCTTTATTAGAAAAATATGCAGTGCTTTAAAAGTCCGATGCTAATTTATGATCGCAGATTCGCAAGAATCACACATTACGTATAGCTACAACAGCACCCCGGCTCGTAAACCCCGGACATTTTATCACGTTATATAAATTACTGAATATTTCTTTAATAGCTTTCGAAGTGTAGGTACCGTAAAATTTAACTAGGGTCGATGCTTTACTTTGCTCTTATCAAACCGGAGCCACGCCAGCGAAGGAATTTTCTCATCATTCATTTGAACTAGCTTCATTAATTTGAATACCTCTTATTACAATGCGGTAAGGTTTATTTTTGATTGACGTTTTTGGTCACTAGACGTCGAGTCCTTAGGACTTCGTGCGATAATTTTTATTGACATTTCCTTTTACTTAATAGGTGATATTACAAAGTGACCACGTTTATATAGCGAGAAACAAACGTCTTTCGCGCGGACACAGAACATCAGTAGTAATATACAGAAAGCAATTCAAAACAACAAAAGGCGGACAGATTGAATTTACTGCAGTTAATATCTCGCTGATACACGAATTTAGCATGTTTGTCGCTTACTTGATCGTGCAATAAGGACTAACTAGGAACACTTGAGTGATGAATGAGAACATTGTGCTGCGCTTGTTAATTTCGTGTATTGCTCTGGTACGGGCGTGAAGCATATAAACTTGGTGCCAACGTAACGTATAACTGTAGTGTCATTTAATAATGTGGGTTATTGTGTGAGATATGTTGACTTAACTAAAGGTTTGGAATCAAAATTGTATGTTAATGTGTTGTTAAAAACTATTTCAGATTAATTCCATGTCCAATTATTATGAAAGCACCGAGTGTTGCAATTTTGAAACTACATGGTACAATTATTTGTTAAATCCGCAAATAATTCTGAGATTGAGTGTAATTTGTATTCGTTTATTGTATGATATTGGGATCAATATCATACAATAAACGAATACAAATACAGCGAGAATATGGATTTAAAAACAAACTAAAAATTCACTTTTATAATATTATATACATATCTCATATGACTAGTAACACTGGTGGCCGTAGTTAGAGCCTTAATATATTTAAATAGAAAGAATAAGTACTTATCTACAACATAAAGTTTTATTTTATCTTGATAAATAGTTATAGCAATTCTATTGCAGTACAAGAAGTCCTGACTATTGATTCATTCAGGGCGTACCTACTGCTGCCAGGCTCCTTCTTCTCCGTAGCCTGTATTATTCCCAAGTTACTTGGGGTCCGCTTTCTAGTCTGACCGGATTTGACTGGATATCAGGTTTTAGACAGAGCGACTGCCATCTGACCTCCGCAACCCGAAGGATAACGATACCCTAAGGCTAGACCAGTGTCAGGATATTAGAGGGCACTGACTTCCCAATAACGACTGCCATATATGTCCATGGCAGCCGCCGACGGCTTAACGTGCTCTCCCAGGCACGGAGCAATCAATCAATACGCACATAATTTCGAAAGGTCATATAACTTCCGAAAGTCAGAGATGCGCGACGTGGGTTCGAACCCGAGACCCTCTGCATTGCAGTCTGTTGGTCTCCCCTCTGAGCTATCGCTGCTATAAAAATTTCTATTGCAGTACTATTAAAACAAAATATAAAATGCAATCCTCCCAAAGGATGGTCGATTTCAATCTACAGTTAGTTGCAGCAACCAAAGAAATGTACAGAATATAAAAAGGCAAATAGCCATTAGTCGCAGAAATAACAGCACCCATCGATCCTTGAACGAAGGTCTACTACAAAGTTTTAATAACATTATTCCAATAACATATTTTCCCAAATAAAAAACACATTTATTCCATGTTTTTTATTAAAACTTTATCGTTTCCAAAATAAATCGGACGGATTTTGAATGCCATAGTAAACTGTTCAAAGTTTTGTGTTAATTCAAAGAGGGCAATCGTTCTTGAATTCACCACTACAAGTGCTAGTGGTTAATAAGGTCTCTAGACCTAATACTCTATAGTCACTTTACATAACCATTGAAATCGTCAATTAGTATCACCGCCAAATACGGGTTTTAACAAGTTTGCCTTAAGCTCGTTTCCAAGAAGGTTCAATGTAATCCTTTTGTTCGCAAAATTCGCCATTAAAAATGCTATTGTTGAACGATTAACAAGCTAACAAGATCCATTAGCTGCATTTAAGTGGGTACTGTATATAATTATAAACTTAAGAGGCTGGAGATAGAAGGGAATTAAGGATCAATGGCTAAGTAGTCTGATTGTTTTAATAAGGATAAATAAATGGCGTATTAAATTTACTTGGCAAAAAAGGTCTCGACAGATTACAGCGGCGGGCTGTCCGTATCATCGGAGATCCAGAGGTCACGAGTTCACTGGAACCTCTGCAACTTCGTAGGGACATTGCCTCATTGGCATGTTTCTACAGAATATACCGCGGGGAGTGCTCTGAAGAGTTATTCCACCTTATCCCGCCCTCCCCTTTCCTATCCAGAACAACGCGTGCTAGGCTCAGATACCATCCTTACACAGTAGAGTCGACAAGAGCGCGAACCAACAAGTTTGGGTCCTCATACCTCTGCCGAACGATCAAGGCATGGAATTCTTCGCCAAGACATGTGTTTCCTTCTTCCTTCAATCCTGGGTATTTTAAGCAGGGTGTGAAAAAGCACCTTCTCAGGCGTCAAAGTAGAGACCTCAACATCGCCTCAGCTGCTATCTGGACGTTGTAGAGGCCACTGCTCTTAGACCACACGACTGCTTACCATCAGGCGGAGTGTGGTCATTTTGACGAAAAAAAGAAAAGGTAAAGAAAAATATTTATATTTCTTAGCCAGCTTCTATACCTTTTTTAAAAAGCCTTTACTCGCTATACAAGTAATCACATTATAGAGAGCTTTTGAAACATTGTTGTAACACACATAAAGAACTCGGCACTTCAATTTGTGGATAACGCAATTATTTGTCCCGTGCGGCATCACAGTGTAGAGGTGAGGAGACCACTTTAACTACGCACATCCGCGCATTCAAGTTTAATAATGTAGTTATTTAAATTTTATGTAAGACTAGATGCACTCGCGGTTTCATCCGCGGGTTATAGTTACTGCGCCGCTCACGTGGGTCGTAGTGTGCTGTTATTATATATCCTATAACCTTCTTCGATAAATAGGCTATCTGACACTAAAATAATTTTTAAATTCGAACAAGCAGTTCCTGAGATTAGCGCGTTCAACCAAACAAATAAACAAACAAAATTCTTTAGCTTTATAATATTAGAATAGACTAGATGTGCCTGCGGTTTCACCCGCGTTTATAATTACTACGCCGCCCCCGTGGGTCGTAGCGTGATGTTATATAGCCCATAGCCTTGCTCGTTAAATAGGCTATCCAACACTAAAAGAATTTTTAAATTCGACCCAGCAGTTCCTGAGATTAGCGCGTTCAACCAAACAAATAAACAAACAAAATTCTTTAGCTTTATAATATTAGAATAGACTAGATGTGCCTGCGGTTTCACCCGCGTTTATCATTACTACGCCGCCCCCGTGGGTCGTAGCGTGATGTTATATAACCTATAACCTTGCTCGTCAAATAGGCTATCCAACACAAAAATATTTTTTAAATTCGAAGTAGTAGTTCCTGAGATTAGCTCGTTCAACCAAACAAATAAATAAACATAATTCTTTAGCTTTATAATATTAGAATAGACTAGATGTGTCTGCGGTTTCACTCGCGTTTATCATTACTACGCCGCCCCCGTGGGTCGTAGCGTGATGTTATATAGCCCATAGCCTTGCTCGTTAAATAGGCTATCCAACACTAAAATAACTTTTAAATTCGAACTAGTAGTTCCTGAGATTAGCTCGTTCAACCAAACAAATAAAATTCTTTAGCTTTATAATATTAGTATAGATATGAGCATAAGTATAGTAGTGAACATATTGCTTGAGTGTTTTATGTAAGTGGTTTAATGGCTGCAGCTCCTTACAGAAAAGATACTAAAATATACAATACTGTAAACTTGGCGATTAAAAAGAGTGGCCGTGAGTTTCTTGCTAGTTCTTCTCGTTGGTTTTACGCCCTTGCTTAGCTAAACATGGCAAGAGGTCAATGTGAATTCATATTAATAAGTTTAACTTTGATGTTCATAAGCGTTTCTTTGTGACGATTCGAATCGGTTCACGGGGAGACTAAGATGATAACAGTTGTTGTCTCAATTTCCTGAAGTGTAGTTATTCCAAAGTACCTGAACATATTTTAATCATTGGTATTTCTATTTACTCAGAATGATCTCAAAGTATCATGAAGTCTAGCTGTGTTTTGTTTCTTCTTGAGTTTAACTATCTGAATTACCGTATCTCAAGCTGGTGGTATATACTAACCATCTTTTTAATATTATCAATTGTAAATATAGTAAAGTTCAGTACTAGTAGTGTCATAGTTCAAAATAATGCTGCCGTCCTTTAACTAGATCCCCGTTAACCCTCCAATGGTCGATTTTGAGTTTTGAATGCAAAGTATTACAGTTTTAAATTCTCTATCTTTCTGTCTAAGAATCATATCTCTATCACTTACAGTTTTAGAGATATTAAAACATGATTTACCGTTAAATGACAAAATATGCAACAAATGCTTGACTAAAAAGTGACTATACCACGCTTCTTAGCTTGATGCACGTTTAAGTACCTTAGTTTCCAAATTCGCCTAATATTTTTTAAATGTTTTATTAGCTTAAACTACGTTAATTGAATATTCTTGACTACAAATACACTAAGAGCGTATAACGTGTTTATAGTTAAGAATCAATTTTGATAAAACAGAAATAAAAACAATGCTATAAACTATTTATGATGAAAACCTTATCTTAATTCTGGTTGGACGACCATAACGGTATTTTTGTCAAGTAATCAATACTGCGATTTTCTTAAAACAATTCGTTAAAAAAGCGTTATTTACTTCTAACATGAAATTTGTTCAAAACAATATTAGTCATTCTTAACTTAATAATCGCTTATCCACGTTCCCTAACTAGAAACACGTTATCCGTTTCTCGCGCTTCATTCATTCCGATCTTGAAGTACAAATAAAGAGAACAAGAGTAACTAATTAATAACATATACATACCTAAAAGCCATGTATAATAAAATTATAAGACTGATTGACACCCAATGAGAATGCATGTTTATGATAAGCATGACGTGATGCTGCTGCCAGGATTGGGTCCAGACGAGGGAACTCCTCAACGGTTAACAGTAGGGACATGAAATTTTGCACACCCATTGGGATGACAGTTAGTGGGTCCACCATGAAATTGCTGCCACCTTCAGAGTTAGTTCCAAACCAGAGAACTCCTCAACGGTCAACAGTAGTAACAGGCATAAGAGGTATATCATGACTTGTGTAATTTGGTGAGATGGGCGTCAATAGCATTGATTTGCAATCTGTCTAGGAGACGGAAAACTACGGCGACGGAAAAAGAAACAACAACACAAAGAAAAAGAAGGTTAGAGAAAAATAAGTTAAAACGGCAAGAAAAACTTTCCAATGAGAGCGCTGACAGGAAACGCCAATGACTTGACAAAAGGCGTGGTGAGGTGCGTAGTGAATCATCCACTCAGCGATAGTTGCGGCTTTACAAGGCTAAGCAGTGCATGCAATGATTACGAACAGCCGAATCTGCTGAACAGCGGGAAGAACGTTTAACCGCTTTAAGAGAGCATACTTCCCAAATTAGGGCAGGAGAAACTGCTGATCAGCGAGAGGCTCGCTTATGTGCGGTAAGAATATACAACTCTCAAGTACGGGAGGAAGAAAAGGCCCAGATTGAAATTTTTAACAACACCATTAATATATTCTGTGATCAGATATGCGAGATATGCACTAAAAGGTGTTACCTGAATCAAGTGGTAAAACACAAAGTAGATTCAAGTCACAGTTCATACCTGCCCACAGAATTATCAAGCAAAGATACTGGAGATATTTAGAGAGCGCGACAGGCAACTAGAGAATGCGTTTAACCAAATACATGCTTTTGGAGTATTGAATGAAGAAGCTGAGCAGGAAAAGTTGGACGATGACGAGTTTCTGAATGCTAGAAGAGCAATGAATGTTGGACAAAAGGAAGCGTTTATATTCATAACAAGAAGTATTTCAGAACAGCTACATAATGGTGGTGATGAGCGTCTTGGTTGTTTATAACGGGCAACGCTGGAACCGGAAAAACATTCCTTTTCAACTTATTATAAAATCAAGTAAATAGGTGTTACGGCAAGCAAGTTGTTAAGGTGTGTGCACTAACAGGGGTAGCAGCGCGCTTAGTGGGGGATCTACATTACATTCTACTCTAAAGTTGCCCGTGCAAAAAGATGGTAGGCTAGTGCAACTGCCTATTCTTACTGGTAATTACCTGCGTCTAATGCGGCAACAGTGGCAACACATAGAATTTCTCTTTATAGATGAAATATCCATGGGTCCCTATAAGATGCTTTGTATGGTTGATTCTCGTCTTAAACAACTCAAAAATAATGAATCTCTCTTCGATGGTATAAATATTTGTGTCTTCGGAGACTTAATGCAGTTGCCCCCTGTGCGAGGTAATCAAGTGTTTGACCAACCCGCGAGATTTGTCCCAGTTACACACCTTTGGCGTTCTTTCTCGTTAATTGAATTGACCAAAAATATGAGACAACAGGGTAGCACCACATTTAAAGACCTTTCAACATACATCGGAACATTTCAGTATTTTAATGAGTCGACTAAACATAGAACCAACTGGCGAATTTGTGATTGAAAAAGCGTTACGATTCTATCCCACTAATCAACAAGTTTTCAATCATAACAAAACCGTGCTAGAACATTTTCGTGCCCGTGGTATAACAATCAATACAATAATTGCACAAAATAGTCTAATAGATTGTACTCGAAAAAATGACAATATAGATTTAAATAATATTATACCATCTGATATAAACAAGACTGGAGGTTGCCTAAAGAGTTAGAAATATTTGTGGGGGCTAATAATAAGTAAATAAGTAAGTCTTAATTTGATTCAACCGAAGTCTGTGCAATTTCCAGCGAAATACAGCCATGGCACCGCTGAACGCAGAATGTTGCCAATACTATGCTGGGCTTGCACAGTGCATAAAATGCAGGGTAGTACGGCTGACCACGCCGTTGTATATTTGGGCCCAAAGTTGTTCGCTGGGGGCCAAGCGTACGTGGCCTTAAGTAGGGTCACATCGATAGAAGGCCTTGTCATAGAAGAATTAGACTGCTCGAAATTAACTGGCACCCGCCAATGTAACAATGACGCACTTAATGAAATAAATAGACTAAGAGATATATCTAGCGAAAACTAAAAAATATAAAATAAATTAATATAAAAAAAAACTTTTAAAACAAAGCTTTTATTTACGCCCTAAAAAGATAAAACCAAGATTTAAATTACATTAAACGTATTCATTTTCCAATTACTTTACAAAATTTAGTTGTAAATAATAAGATTTAGCCTCAGTGCCGCACGATGCAAATTTGAGTAATCTTTTCCTTTAAAATTTTTACTATCAACGTATAACGTCATTACACATTTTATATGATATAATAAAATTTGATTCAATTTTCATACTGCATTTCATTTAATTATCCAGTTTTTTGACATGAGATGCTTAGCTATAAAGACGTTAGTAACAATTTAATTAAGAAATACCTGCTTTTAGCTTAGTAAGCAAGTATATATTTTTTCGTACCTTTTTTATTTTTCGCTAACACTTAGCTTAAAAGAGTCTTAGGTCCTTTAGCCTCTTCTTACGAAAGGTAATAATGTATAAACATCAAGAAATGTCTTAGCTACAAAACAGTTAATGGACTTAGCGCGTTTATAGTTAAGCATTTCAGGGTAAAACTATCGAAAATTATAAACCTTATAAATTTAAAGAAAATGCTTAACTAAAAGGTCTCTAAGTGTAGGTTAACGAAGCTTTAGTGCGGCAATCAACGTCAAAAAAAATGTGTATTGCTTAACTAAACCAAATATTCCTGTTTTTTTATTTAATTTTAAGTATATTTCTGAGCAGGAAATATCCTAAATGACTCTGGCAAATATGTGTTTAAATAATATTTAACAATCACTGATTTATGTATAATAGTTTTCTAGAAACAACGATTCCCACGTTTTTTACGTTTTTCTCCAAAATCACTTTTTGGGGTTAACGTGGTTTTAATTAAAGGACGGCAGAATGTAATAAAAGTGTTTTAAAATAATCAACGTATAAAGTACCAAGTTTAATTTCAAATCAAAGCGATTATTTTCAAGACAAGGTTCAACGGTCGTGGCCAAGGATTCCAATTGGTTGACCGTACATGCATAACCGGTAAATGAATACCTTCAAGTATTTCATAGCTATATAGATTGCAAAATCGTATCGTGCAACGTATATTTATTCCTTTTTAAATAAACCTTATTCATGATGTAATTAAATTTTCATTTGTTCAAGTTGTTTTATTATAGATACTATACACCTGTTCAAAATTTGTGGTTATTTCACCTAGTTATCTCAATAGTGATAAATTGTGCTCCAACCGCCGATCGTTCATTATGGTGGGTTGTGGTAAACAGCCAATTATGGTTTAATAATACATTACTGAAACTTTGTTAGGTACTTTCCCAAAACACTCTGTCCTCAACGAGCGTTATTTTGATGAAATAATATTGTGGGTGTCGAGGACTACAGATTTTAAGTAGTTATTAGAGATAAGAGCCTGCCGTTGCCCTCGTAATAAATTAAATAAGAAAATGAATGAATGAATCAACAGTCAGCTCATCAGTGCACTGCCACAAGCTGATGACGACATAAGATTGCCGCATAGTTCGGTGCTAGTTAAGAACCATCACTATTACTACATATTATATAAACAAAATTTTAACAAAAAAGAAAACCGACTTCAAATAAGAATATTCTAAAACTTAAAATACACTAAAAAGTTAATGAATAATTGCATATTCTTGTGAATAATTAAACTATTGTTATTTTTGAAGTCGGTGTCAGTCGCCCGCACCGCGTGCTGCGTCTATGTGTGTAATTGTGCATGCCAATGTTATGTTATGATTATAGTAAGACATCGCATGTTTAATTAGTTACAAACCTACCTTGGCTGACACCGACTCCAATAATAATTATTTAATTATTCACAAGAATATGCAATTATTTACTAACTTTTTAGTGCATTTTAAGTTTTAGAATATTCTTATTTGAAGTCGGTTTTCTTTTTTGTTAAAATTTTGTTTATTTCTCGGTATTTAGTGAACCTTGCCAAATATGAGAACATCATCAATGTAGCCAAATACGCATTATTAAGTATAACTCGAAAACGAATGGTCAAATCTTGATCAAAATTAAATGGGACCACACGGAAAGCACCAGCTTTCAAATAAAAAAAGAATCATCAAAATCGGTTCACCCAGTCGAAAGTAACGAGGTAACAAACATAAAAAAAAAAAAGAAATACAGACTAATTGAATACCTCCTCCTTTTTTTGAAGTCGGTAAAAACAAAGTCTTTCGCCGCGTCTGTCTGTCTGTTCACGATAAACTCAAAAACTACTGAACGGGTTTTCATGCAGTTTTCACCAATAGCCAGAGTGATTCATGAGGAAGGTTTAGGTGTATAATTTGTTAAGGTTTTGTACTACCCGTGCGAAGCCGGACGGGTCGCTAGTACTTTATAATTGCAGGTTGGCATGACATAGTGTGGCCGAGATTTGGGTGATATTAATGCGTGATTGAATATTTTTATCAATTAGTACATTAAGTAAACAATAAGGAGTATTCCGCTTTCGGCACCAATTTTTTCGGCACCTATGGTTTCGGCACCTAAGCTATTCTACTTTCAGCACCAATAGGTATTTTATTAGACATTCGGCACCAAGCAAAAATACCTATTGGTGCTGAAAGTGAAATAGCTTGGAGTATTCCGATTTCGGCACCAATTTTTTCGGCACCTATCGTTTCGGCACCTAAGCTATTCCACTTTCAGCACCAATAGGTATTTTTGCTTGGTGTCGAAACTGTCGAATGTGGAATAAAATACCTATTGGTGCTGAAAGTGGAATAACTTAGGTGCCGAAACCATAGGTGCCGAAAAAATTGGTGCCGAAAGCGGAATACTCCAACAATACATACAAAGTAAACAAGAATATTTTTTAAAACATACATAGTTAATACATTGATGATTTAGAATGATTATTAATCTAGGCAGGTACACTACTCACTGATTGTTGGTTTTCCCGCTGTGGTTGTGAGACGCGTAATGACGTTCATTATGACGAAAGCGAATAAACCAGTATTCGAATGTGTCACTGTCAATCAACTAGAACAACTTTATACCTCATACTGCGTGTAAAATTTCTTCTTTCTTCAGAAAAGTCGTCTAATTTGTTGTACGTAACTTAGATAAGTTCCGTACAACAAATTATACTACTTAGATGACTTTTCTGACTTGGATCTTTTGAGATGTATGGACTGAGTTGGGTAGATGTTTTGCAACTGTATGTTGATTTGTAATATGGATTCTGTAAGACTAAAGGAATGGCATGTACGCATATTTTAATATAGCCTCGTATTCATACGGTAGCTTATGTTCAGGACGCATGTTAATTATAACGAAACTAAGATATATCCATGTCTCAATAACCAACAAGTGTAAGTGTAACGGAAGGATTTATATAGGTATGTAATGGATAAACAAAAATAATGCATTCAATTTCTGATAATTTCTAATTTAATATAAACAAATGTGTTATCTTTAAAGCCTTTTCTTAAAATCAATAACAAAACACTTATTAATTTTTAGACAAAGAAGAAAAACAAAAATTTGTTGTGCTACTTTGGAGTGACAATATTCCGATTACAGGCGAACTCGTGAAACGTAGCTCCTTCGAAATTCCGACAGATCTTAAATATATCGTTACTAATCTTGTTCCTTATTTAATGAAACGTAAGATATACTTTAAGATACCTACTATAAAATTTGTTGATTAATTGCGATGAGATCACAATGATGCGCATTTTTGCCTTCAAATGATATTCATATATAGTTTTACTAACCGCGATACTTACTAAGTATGGTAAAAGATGCAACGTACGTACATACGTAAATGCATAAATGCTGTGAATATATTCGAATAGAATTCGATTTTAATATGGTAGTTGCCTACGTTTGATTTCATACATTATTTTAAGCACACAAGAGCAAATAGCAATCAAAAGAAATCTTTTTGTGCAACCATTATTAAAATTGGTTGAAAAATAAGGGAGTAATTAATATTTTAGGATGTAAGTAAAAGTAAGACTGTAGCGGGCTATCTCGCTATCTCTTTCAGAAAGCAGCGTTAAATAGCGGTTACGTCATAGTTTGTATCGTGCATCCTTTTTCTGTCATTTGACATTTACCCCTACTACCAGATTTCCAGATTTGTAACACTTATATCTTATTTATTTTTGAGTAAATTTGAAAACGGTTTGTATTTTAGAGTTTGGATAAATTAACTACATCACTTAGATAATAAAAAAATGTGAGTCAACTACCCTATTCGGCACATAGGTAGCTTTACCCAACATATACCTGAAAGTTTTAACTGCTAAGCTGATTTAGACATGTAGAAAGAATAGACGAGAAAAGACTGACTAAGAAAGTTTATAAGGCTAGTGTGAATGGACCAGTCACAAGGGGAAGACCTACGCGAACGTTTCTCGATTAGATCGGAGACGTTCTGAAGAAAGGCCAGGTTAGACCACCTTAAACTAACGAGCGTGTATGAGGAATGTGATGAAAGTGAATAAAGCCAGAGAAGTGTGTCAGGATCGTAGCAAATGGAAATCCGTAGTCTCTGCCTACCCCTCTGGGAAACAGGCGTGAATCTATGTATTTTTTTAAATTTAAAAAGAAAATATTTCTTCATGTTTTGGGTGTACTCTTTTGTGTGCCAAAATAAAAAATATTTCTTTCTTTCTTTCTTCTTTTCTTTCTATGTATGTATACTACCGTCCAAAAGTTTGGAATCACCCTAATTTTCGTCGACAGAAAAACTATACCGCAATAAATCCATCAAAAAACGTATTGTTATTGGTGATTAGTATTTTTACGACCGTACTAACAATAACATTTAACAAAAACACTAATTTCTTATCAACTGTCCATAGTTTTAAAAAAAGTGCGACACACGTATTTTATGGCCACTCAAGTAGCGACACCGTCGTTTGAAGATTTCTTAGAATTGGCGCTTTTAAGCATTGTTGTAGTAATGAGTAGTGTCTAATCTTTGGAATATGGGTGTATAATTGCAAAAATTATCAGTTTAGAGTTCAGTGTGATTTGTGACGTTCATGTGATAGTTACAAAAGTTCGCAAGCTCATAAAATGGCAAAAAGGAAACAGATTTCGCTTGAACAGCGGAGTGCTATCTGTACTTTGTGCGAAGAAGGCTATTCTATACGCCAAATCGCAGAAAAGGTCGGTGTTTCATACAAAGGTGTACATTATACTCTTGTACGAAAAAAGGCTACTGGAGGAAATCAAGACCGGAAGAGATCTGGACGTCCCAAATCTACGAAAAAGCAGGAAGATAACTACGTTGTAACGTTATCGAAACAAAATCGACGTTTAACTGCACCTCAAATTGCCGCTACTTTAAATGAAAGCCGAGAAAAGCCAGTTTCAATAATAACTGTAAAAAGGCGTTTGCTAGCTGCTTGTCTAAGAGGATGTGTAGCAGCCAAAAAACCCAGATTGACTAGTGTTCATAAAAGAAAAAGACTGGAGTGGGCCAAAACACATAAAAACTGGACGGTAGAAGACTGGAAAAAGTCCTTTGGACGGATGAGTCCAAATTTCAAATTTTTGGATCTAATAGACGAGTTTTCGTGCGCCGATCAAAAGAGGAGCGGGCTTTAGAAGCGTGTACTGTGCAGACTGTTAAGCACGGCGGTGGTAGTGTGATGGTTTGGGAATGCTTTGGTAATAATAAACCCGGCCATCTGATCAAAATCACTGGGAAACTGAATAAAGAAGGCTATCTGAAAATACTTGAAGAAAATGCCATTCCCTCTGGAATTAATGTGATCGGTCGAAATTTTGTTTTTCAACAAGATAATGACCCTAAGCATTCATCCAAATTATGCCAGGAGTTCTTAGAGCAAAAACGAAGTGAAAAAGTTTTGCTAATTATGAAGTGGCCCTCACAATCGCCAGATTTGCCTCCGATTGAATTAGTATGGGATGAACTGGATAGAAAAGTGAAGAACCGGTGTCCATCGAGCTCAGAACAGTTGTGGGAATATTTACAGAGCGAATGGAAGTCACTGGACTCCGAATACTTCAATAAATTAATCAAAAGAATGAGTAAAATTTGTGAACAAGTAATTAAGAATAAGGGTGACCATTTTGACGAAGCCAAAATTTAACGAAGACTGTATATTTTTGTTATTATTTGTACTGATTATATTTAACTGAATGCTAATCTAAGGTTTGATTAAGATTTAAGTGTGATAAAGTATACTTTACACATATTATAGTCGTTTTAATTAAAATTACCCTAGTGATTCCAAACTTTTGGACGGTAGTGTATGTTTTAACTGCTCCCAAGGATCTTTGAACCGTTTCTCAAATCCATGCATACCATTTCAGATATTTTCCAAAATGCCTCTTGTTCCTCTTCTCCTTACATTTTCACAATCAGCTTATCATGTATAGAACGAATACGATCAAACAAATAACGAGTGGTAATCCGAAAACACAAAGTGTTTCCCTTTTATTGAAAAACGAATGCGTTTAAGACGCGGAAACGAAAGGTCGTGGGCTCCGATTCCACCTGATCTATTGACGTGAAACTACTTATAATAAAAGCATTACGCTTAGTTAATGAAGTTAACCATAAAATATATGCAATTTAATATTTATACAAATTTTAGTGAGTAGCAACCCAAATTGGGAGAAACTTTTAAAAGCACATTAACCTCTAAAATAAGGCTGGTCAACAGGTTTCACAAATTCTGGAAAGCTCGTACCCAGAAGAATACGAACGGAATGACAGTCATAAATATGAGAAAGGTTCACATACCTGATTCCCAAAGACGCCAATACTGCAAGCAGACGACACCTGGTCTGGTCCGAACCACACGGCGGCCAATCTTGGAGGTACATTTAGAATGAAGACCTGGGATATCGCCACGATGGTCTGGCCCGTGAATCCAAGCCAGAACATGTCTTGAGGTGTTGAGAACACCTTCAACCATGCTCCTGCGCAAGTGCCGAACGAACCAATGATTGTGGTCACACGGAGATTCTGGAACAAAGCAAAATAAGATTAATTTAACCTTTCAATCCACGGTGGCATTCTGGTGGCTAAACACAATAGATTTTTTAATGATGTCTGGTATTTTAAGACCGTGACAGATTAATCGCCCAAGAGCTAAGCCGAGGAATATCAGAGCTACATTTCGCTAGTTGAATTTATCTCATGTAATGAGGTTGACATATGTATTGTGATCTACCATAAAGTTTCAATTGTCGAACTGCTACATATCTTCAATATCTAATAGGTACAATTTTTTCGAAGTTATACCTATAATTAGTTTCCCAAGTATCCTCATTTGCGCTATAAGTTCTATCATACGTTGAGTAGATACACAATTGTTTAAAATAAAAAGTTGTTCTGCGTGCCAAACGCTTGTACACTATCTGCTCTGCATAATATAAAAGTATATATGTATGTTTATCCATTGTCTAGTACCCATAGTACAAGCTCTGCTTAGTTTGGGCTAGATAGTGTTGTGGGTATGTGGTAGAATATTATTATTATAATATAATAAACCATCGTAGAAGCTGACAGAACCCCTTGTTCATACTAATTATATACTTTTTATAATAGTAACGTAATTATATGAAATTGTAGTGTCTACATTTTTATCATTAATGAAACAAATAAAGCCGGTATTATTGTTACTTATCATAATAATTATTATCTTTATATGGTCATAATAATCTTGTGCGAGATGAATGGATGGATGTATGAATAGATATTTGTTCTACTTCTTCTTCTTTAGCCTTAATCGACCAAATATTTGGTGTAAGCCTCCTTCAATCCTCTCCACTTTCCTCTGTCTTGGGCAATTAGGATCCAGTTGCCGCCCGCCCTATTTTTTGATGTCATCCTTCCATCTCATCTGTGGTCGCCCTCGAGGTCTTTTCTGGTCCCATGGTCTCCATTCTAACACTCTTTTACACCAAGAGTTTTGATTTCTGGCTACATGACCAGCCCACTCCCACTTCAATTTTGCTACCCTATTTACAACGTCTGATACTTTGCTCTGTTTACGAAGCCACATATTGGTTTTTCTGTCCCTCAATGTCACACCCAATATTTTTCTTTCCATTGCCCTTGGCACTACTTGTAGTTTATACAGAATGGCTTTAGTCGTAACCCAAGTTTCCGCGTCGTACTTAAGGACTGGTAGTATGCATTGGTCAAAGATCTGAGCCTTTTGTTGTGCTGACAGGTTCATTTTGAATACAAAATTGAGTTTGGAGTAGTTTCGATTCAGAAATAGAATATAATGATACTGATTATAAAACAACCAATACATTCAGACATACAATCTAACTTGGATACAAAAATGTTACGTAGTTAGGTTTTCGTCTATTTGTCAACGCTTTAGTGCAAACGGATCTTTATAATCGCTAAATCAATTTGGATGTAGTTGTCAGTTATATAATAAGATAAGCTTGGGTTAATATTAAGTGCTTACGTCATTTAAATCGGTTGACAAATAAAAAGATAATTTTGTTTCCATTGTTTATCCTATTACATTAGGATAGGATACATTAGGATAAAAATATATGTGTTGGCCCCACGGAACAGTTGGTTCGGTGTATGCGAAATTTCATAATGATCGGCCAAGTAGTTTAAGCGAGAAACAAATAAACAAACAAACTCACATTAGGTAGGATTAGTAGGATAATATGACTTTTATAGCATGATATAACTACTCGTATTTATATAGGTAGTTTAATAGTGATATCATGCAATAGCAATATGCATTTACATAATAATGTAGGTCCATAGGTACAAAAGATACTGTGGAATTACCTGCTACGTAGGTATAAAACAAATCGTCAATAATTGGCCCTGCTCAGAAGCATGTCATTGTCAAGCTGAGGATTTACATAAAGACCGACTTTTATCTGTGTATATTTTTACAACCTTGTGACATTTACAATTAAAGTAAATTTACCTTATTCTAAGAAGGCTATACCAAATTTGGTTAAGACTTCAAATAAGATTATGTACCAAATTTAAACGTTTGTTATTTGATAACTGTAAAAATTCTTTAAAGCTTTTATTGCACTTCCTCAATCTATTTTGCAAAAGTAGATCAAAAATATATACTGCTAAATGGGGTAGCATCGCCATTAGCTATTTTGTAATATTTTTGATGACTTTCAGGCTTATCGTAGCACTAGCGACCCGCTCTGGCCCCGGCTTCGCACGACTAACCGTAACAAATTATACACCTAAATCTTTCTCATGAATCACTCTGTCTATTGGTGAAAACCGCATGAAAGTCCGTTAAGTAGTTATTGAGTTTATCGCGAAGAGATAGACAGACGCGGCAGGGGACTTTGTTTTATAATATGTATTGATAGTGATACAAATGCTTGTAAATTAAAGAATATCACACATTTAAAAACGGTAACATATGGTAAAATCTTTATTTTTGCCCATTATAAAAAATATGGGATTTTTCAAAATTCAGTTACGAAAATTGTACGGACGGAGGAGTATGAAATTTGGCACAGTTAAAGTTTATATGGAGAAGGAGTGGCGAATCCTATTATTTTTATATGCATTAGATATACATTAAATTAATGACAAAGCACTACACGCACACAACCATGCATTTGATACAAGCAGTCGAATCGCGTCGTATAATTCTTCGTAACTCTGGTTACATATACCTTATATATAATTATGTAATAAAGAAGAAAAAAACAAAGTATTAAGCTTAGGAATATCGCCAATGAAAGAGTATAGTTACCTAAGTAAATAATAATTTGTTTGAAAACTATAGGTAAATTAACCTGTATAACGTTGGTGAAATCTAAATGAAATGTGATTATAAGATTAAAGTTATAGACAATAAAATCTTAATAGTAATCAAACATAGAATTTAAAACAATTTATAGTTAAATTTCGACCACTGGGCGATCGCTAGTAGGTATAAGAGAAATATTATATCACTGTTGATAATACTTCACACACGTATATAGCCACCGTACCACGTATTGTTGAATTTTGACCAGTGAGCGACCGCTAGTAATTATAATTACCTCCAGACCGAATGTCGGTCACGGCGGCCAATCTTAACGGAGACTGGTCATCTGCGCAGGTGGTTTTATAGTGCACAAGTGCATATGTGCGCAAACACAAGTGCACTTTCTGTTCCCTAACTCTCATGCTCCGATGGGACGGCAATCCGGTACGATCGGAGAAAGATCATTCGCAGACAGCAGCTTTACGTGCTTTTTGCATATCTAACACCGCTAACTCCGGACTGGTATTGAGATTTCCTAATAGAAAACCCAATAATTTTTCATTGGTCTCACCCGGGATTCATGCCAGCAGTCGCATTCACTACCGCTGCGCTATGGAGGCCATAGAGAATAATACTAATTGTAAAACGACTCATACATTCAGACAATCTAACAAAGACACAAAAATGTTATGTATTTAGGCTTTCGTCTGTTTGTTAACGCTAAGTGCAGACAAATCTCTGTAATCGCTAAAACAATTAGGATATAGTTGTTGGTTAAATAAGTTAAGCCTAATACTACGTGGTGGTTTCATTAAAATTATTTGAATATTATACTAGATTTTGCTCGTGACTTTGTTCGCATTAATGTAGGTTATGTAAATAATTTTTTATCCCTCCGGAACAGTCCTTTTCTGTATTTCTGACAACGCGTATGTGAAATTTGATGATGATCAGTCGAGTAATTAAGGCGGGAAAGCATATAAAAGAACAAACAAACTCACATTCGCATTTATAATATTAATTAGGATTAATTTTAAAGTGTGATATTTATCAGATAATTATAATGTTTGCGAAAGTCCCATGCTGTAGTCTTTTAGGATATTCTGAGTAGTGATTAAATTAATAGAATTCGGTCCACAAAGTCACATTACCCTATATTCTACTGCAAAAAGCATGCTATTATTTATCAGTTTGTTACGCTTTTTAACGGTATAGCAGCTGAACCACTTGTGACGAAATGTGGCAAAGGAGTTACTGGGTATCTAAAAATGATCAGAGTATTTAATTTAAATGTTTATAAAAATACGGGTAAACTCACTCAACTTTTAGTATAAGCATTTTAAAGTTGAAAAGAACGCTGAAGGAATATATCATGAGGAAACCTGCTTGTCTGAGAGTTTTACATACTGTTCTCGAATATATGTGAAGTCTGCCAACCCGTACTAGGCCAGCGTGGTGGTCTATGGCCTGACTCTTCTCACAAAGAGAGCCTGCCCGTGCCCAGCAGATATTTTAATACAGGAGATTCTTTTAACTGTCCTAGTACTCATTTTAATAATATTTGATAACACGTTTAAATACGTTTTTATGATAAAGATTTGTTATTTGATTTAAATCTACATGCAAATAATGAACAATAATCGTAAATACATAATATACTATTGCGTGCATAGTTCAACAAATGACGCAGTTATTCGTTTAAGATGATTGTACTAAAAGGATTATTTAATAAAGACTTATTTAACGAGATCTGCACTTTAATCTGAGTAAACAGGGAAATATTTTTCAAGGCTAATATTCACGTATTGCAAATATTAAGTCTGTTGCTGAACAATGTATTACATAACGCAGTATTACGTATGTGAAGACTGAACTTTAGATCCCTGATGGATAAAAACTACATTAAAATTTCAGCAGCCATGACAGATCAGGTAATATCGCGTAAGGCAAATTTACGTAAACCTACGTGCACTGCTCAATGTATGTATACTAGGATAGGCTTCTCCGCTCTGGCTACATTTTATGTATTTATTTATCAAAATCACTATTAGTTTTACGTGCATATTGAGACTTATGACGCTTGCATACGACGTAAGTAGCTGGCATGGGTTACATGCGTAAATTACTTGCGTGGTTTAAATGCGCAAGCTACAGGCGAGAGTAACTGGCTCGCGTTGCGGTCGTCTGCACTACGCATAATGCGCAAATGCCTCGCTTGCGCTGCGCATGTTATCCATTTTCTGTAGAAGAGTTTTAATTTTTCGCATCGAGAATGTAATTTCGTAGCTTTATAGTACAAGAATATTTTGACTGTGTCAATGTTAATAAAAGTTATTAGCTTGCTCTTTAAATTCTTTATTACTGGTATGCTTTTGAACTGTTTCGCCCTAACGATAACTATTGGTAAAGTGTAAAATTGTTAACACACTGACAACGCCTGTAGATTTCACAAATTAATTATTTATGGTTTTAAGGTATTAAGGTAGCATACTAACCGTTTCCTTAGTGGTAACTTGTAACCGTTATTTAAGCGTGTTGATGATCATCAAGACTAAATTTCGCACCTTACTGGCTAGGCAAAAAATTAAATATAATACTCGTACTTTGCATATTTTCCGACTGCGCTAATATTTAGAATTTAAATCCTACAAACTCAATAAAACTTCCCGATCCAGTAATATCCGAAAGACGAACGATCATCCTAATCCTAACTAATATTATAAAAGCGAAAATGAGTTTGTTTGTTTGTTACCTTTTCACGCCTAAACCACTGAACCGATCATCCTGAAATTTTGCATATACGTTAACAGGTGTACAGAAACGGACATAGGCTACCTTTCATCCTGAAAAAAATTACTGGTCCCGAGGAAAACAATAAAAACGTTCATAATGATAATAGATGGCGCCACGTGTCTCTCGAATCATGATTGAATTATATTATTACAAGCCGAGTACAATTTGATTGTCAAATTCTAAATTAACGCGAGAGAAGCCGCGGGCAAAAGCTAGTTAACAATAATAATAAGATTATTAGGTACCAAAGGATAAATACAGAGTGAAACTGTAACAATGCATCTGTCATTTTTCAGCATCTGGAACCTGAATTAGGTAGAACCTGTATCTCAGACAGTATTCATAGTACATCTATGTTGCAGTCACAGTTAGATCGTTTTTTTCTACATGTATCATGTAAAAATACTGCGAAGCGGACACAGTCAAACAAAACTTAATTATTAAAACTAGATCAACATACATTTAGTGCACTCAACATTCCTCGTACATGCACTCATAGTAAGTTCAAAAAACAAATTTAATTAAAAGCTCGCACAAGTTGTGACGGGAGTACGGAGTAAAAACACAGGTCCCCTCACACAAAACACGCGCAAACAACGTTACATAAACGTTTTAATTAAACGCTGACGATTTGTGTCGGATGCTATGTCACTCGCGTGCTTTTAGATACCTTTGAAATTTAAATTGTAACTGAATCCCTAATCTGGATGTAGGATGGCGTGGAGTTTTATTGTTTACTAAAATGGCAGCTAAGCGGCAATTTTGCTCGGTTACCATCTTAGTAAGCCATAAAATTAAACAATAAATTTAAATGGATGTTCTTTGTGTCTGTTGTTTAAATGTTTGTAAATACCTCCGCGACACAGGATCTCAACTAATACGTTAACTTATCACGCCTGGTCATTTGAATTTTTTGAACTGATTTAATTAAATTTACCCTGTCATAGAGCAGCGATAGCTCAGTGGGGAGACCAACAGACTGCAATGCAGAGGGTCTCGGGTTCTAACCCACATCGCTCACCACTGACTTTCGGAAGTTATATGACTTTTCGAAATTATGTGCGTATTGATTGACAATTATCGCCTGCTCCGTGCCTCGGAGAGCACGTTAAGCTATCGGTCCCGGCTGCCATGAACATCTATGTCAGTCGTTATTGGGAGAGTGTCGACACAAAAGATCCCACTAGGTCGAAGTGTCGCCGGTCTGCACTGACTGGCGCCCACATAAGATAAGATAAGATAAGATACCCTGTCATAAACCATTAATTACATTTATAAATCCCAATTTTACCCTAAGGTAGACAACATGCGATTGACATGCCTGATATTGCAAGTAATTATAGACTACGGTAACTGTTCACCATCGGGCAGGCCATATGCTTGCTTTTCAATCGCTTCTATTGGAGAAGACTTAGCCGCTCACCTAGTCGTACGTGGTAACCACCGCCCATGGACATAAGCAACGTCAAACGTCTATACAGCTAAACCACTACCTTCTGTGAAAGTATTATTCTTTTTAAACCTTGTTTAAAGAAGGTCAAGACATAGCGCTCGGAAACAAACGCAGCAGGTAATTTATTCTGGAACCTGCTCGAATGTATCAGACATTTATTTATTTTTATTTATTATTAACTTTGGAAGACCAACAGCATATACAACTTTCGAGACAAACACAATAAGACACAAAAGGCCAATTACAGGTCTTCACGAATAAGATCGGTAAAAGCGGACCGTGCTGGACAGGAAGTGTTTCAGGTCAAAAGGATGAAGCCTACTGTGGTGCTGAGTTGTACGATGGCAAAAAGGCAGTTTAATACACTGCTGATATAGTAAGCCGCTCGCCAACTATGTTTTTATGTTTCGCGTAATAGTGGTACTCTATTACCGTTTAACGGGCCCAGTTACAGCCTCAGTGCTGCTACAAAGAATATTTTGATAGAAAAACCTAATAACACTTCGGCAAACCCGAGAATTAAACGCATGACCACACAAACACACACTACACAAAGTTCTACTACTAACAATGCAGTTTAATTTTGGCAACTGCTACTAACTAAACGTAGAGAACGTGTGCCATGTGGCTTTTGTGAATTTAATTTACTTATAATTGTGAGGATTATTCTCGTGGGAGTATCATACCGTTGAGATAACGTGAATAATGAGCACGTTATACGATGTATTGTCTGGTATTAATTACACGCTGCTTAGAAACACATACGCTGATAAATTACGTGTACGTGCATCTAATGATTATAGCGGAAGTTGGTGTTTAGATGATAATGAGGATGAGGATGAGTCTATTGTATGCAGGCTTAAGCCTGCTTCCCGGAGTGGTAGCCAGATACTATAGGCTTACAGTTGTTACGTTTCTGGTACATAGACCTTGCTTTTTAAACTCAATGCATTATTGAAGCATATTTGATTCAGACTACTCTTGACCTCGCCATCCTCCAGAAATTATCCCGAAGCTTTTCTTTTTTTTTTATACAACTATGGTGCCAAACAAGCATACGGCCCACCTGATGGTAAGTGGTCACCGTAGCCTATGGACGCCTGCAAAACCAGAGGCATCACTTGCGCGTTGCCGACCCTTTAGGAAAGGACGTGGGAAAGAAAGGGAGTGGGATGGGGGAAAGGGGGTGATTGGGCCTCCAGTACTCTCACTCACCGAACGAAACACAACAGTAGGACTACTGCTATTTCACGTCGATATCGAACGTATAATTTATCGGACTTGTGCTCTTCATTATTTCTACGTTATCAATTCTTTAACCACAGCATTCTCACTGTCCCTTTCCCTCTTTTTCGCCTTCTTATCACACAATTTCTCATTCTTTTAAAAGCAAACCACACACACTTCTCAGTGCTCTGATTTCTACTGAACTGATGACTCATGAATATACTTATTAAGTGAAGAATAATCGTGTATATATTGCATTATCTGCTCACGCCTACATATTCCGTTTGGAGATATATTATGCCATATTTATTTGCACAACATAGAAATTATATATCTATGTACCTACTTACTATGTTGTGGCTGCAAGATATTTACATAACTGGAAGTAATGCATACTAATAGCTACTACTACCTTACATCAAGGATTGGAAATAGACAAACTAATTACATAGGACATTAGTAAATGATTAATTCATATTCTACAACATTTAATACGTATAATACACTAAGTATGGTTATGATTTCTAGCGTAGCAATACTTAACCTAGTTCTGTTTAATATTATAAATGTAAAAACTTAAGATATTTGGAGGACTGTGTTTAAGTGTCAATCGCGCATAAACCATTAAACATAATATACAACGTGCTCTAAATTAACTCAGGATATTTATTTTATTTATTCTGACGTGCGTTACAAAGCCCTGTCCAGAGGGTAGCCTGCAACATTTTGTATACAACTGCCGCTCAAAATTAACAATATTTGTATTTATCACACGGCCTGGAAATTATTTTTGGCATAATGAAGGCTGAACATAAACTCAATGTTTCATTTACAGAGACATCCGATGCGAAGTACCTACGTCCACGTTTCAAAATTAAAGTAGAGTGAAAATCCAGGCAAATGTTCTGCTGTAATAAGCCGTCCCTACATTATATTAGAATGAAGCGTGTTTACGCTCCACGAGCCTGCAAATAATTCAATTTACATACAACATTCGTACCGGACTTATGTTCGCGAGGATAAGCAGAGTTAAGCCTTGTTGCCAATATGATTATATTTTATTATGTTAGTTTCTATATTTACTGGTTTGTGATCCGACATTCGTAAGCTGATTCGGCTGTTCTTCGGACAGAGTTTAATTAGACTTTTTTGTTAGGATTGTTTGTTATATTATTATAGGACAATAGTGACAAAATGTTGATGCCACATATATGTGCATAAGTTCGAGAATATACTATGAATATATAACATAGGACTATGAAGGAGTAAAAATTGGTCAGTGAGAGTAAAGAAAATTTAGATGGTATCCTGAGTTCCTACATTTTCTAAGTAATGCCTACTAAGTACACTAATACTTTAGTGTTTAAACCTACTTACAATAAGAAAAAGTTAACGGGTCTAACAGATCCTATGACGATGGAAAATAAAAAAACCGCTTAGGCGACTGCTACAGTGCCCTACTTTCCTTTTAAACAGATGTACAATTTCGCATACATATAATCTCTAAAGGGAAGAAAATATCAATGACTATATATAAACAAGTACATAATATATACACATACGCGATATTATTATGATTTAGTATGTAATCACAATAATCACAATTACACTGGCGCCAAGCATGTCGCCCAGTTGGACAATACTTCATTAAGTTTGCGAAAACATAGGTACACATAGCTAAGTGCGCTACTTAGGTCGAACTAAATTGGCTTCAAAAGTATATTATAATATAATCCCTATATATTACATGTTCCACTGCTAGGCACTTCACATATCTTCGAGAACATTATGGAGAACTCTCAGACATGTGGGTTTCCACACGATATTTTCCTTCACCGTTTAAGCGTTCAACAATATACATAATATATAACAATAATAAGCCTCCGAGCAATAAATAACTAATTAATACGCAAATAATATAGAGAACAGTCATAGGTGTGTGTCTTGGGATCGAACTTGAGACCTCTGCGTGGCAGTCTAACGGTGTCTCACTAGGCTATCGTTGCTATCGTTGCTTAAATGTACAGGTATACAAAAACACTCGGAGGCAAAAGTCACTGTGTTGCAACAAAATTGTTGTATGTTTGATTGAATAGGAATACTGTTACTCTCCAATCTGCAATGCATACATTTTATCCCGTAGACGGGACACGAGCCGGATATACGCAAGCTTACCTACACGCTAGTGAACGATTTATCGGAATTGAATTCTGTTTGGATATCGTGGTAAAACAGTGGAATACAGATGAGTGGAATATGTTTTAGATGTAGTATGCCTCATGCTTGGTTTTGCAAGCGATTTTAGTTGACAGTAATAAATAGTTTACCATCATGCTGTTTATCTTTCACCTATGTCATCCAAAAAGGTTATAATACAGGGTTTGGAACTCCGTGGATGTCTCATTGGTTTAAGTTTCCGCCATCATCGTTGAATATAATAATATATAATATAATATTTTACCACATACACACAACACCATCTAGCCCAAACTAAGCACAGCTTGTACTATGGGTACTAGACAATGGATAAACATACATATATACTTTTTTTTTGTAAATACATACATATTATACATAGAAACACCCAGACCAAGACAAACATCCATGTTCATGCACACAAATGTTTGACTTGTGCGGGAATCGAACCCGCGACCTCAGCCGCGGCAGTCGGTTACACCAACCACTACGCCATCGAGGTCGACAATATTGTCAAGGATTCTATCGTCGCCCGTAACTAACATATGGGTGTGAATCGACATATAATAAATACGTGTGTTCTATGTGGCTAACTACTAATAATCAATAAATAAATAAATAAATATTATATTATTAATTATTATTATTATAATATAAAAAATAGAGCAGCGATAGCTCAGTGGGGAGACCAACAGACTGCAATGCAGAGGGTCTCGGGTTCGAACCCACATCGCTCACCACTGACTTTCGGAAGTTATATGACTTTACGGAATTATGTGCGCATTGATTGACAATTATCGCCTGCTCCGTGCCTCGGAGTGCACGTTAAGCCGTCGGTCCCGGCTCCCCTGAACATCTATGGTAATCGTTATTGGGAAGTCAGTGCCCTCTAATATCCTGACACTGGTCTAGCCTTAGGGTATCGTTAGCCTTCGGGTTGCGGAGGTCAGATGGCAGTCGCTCCGTGTAAAAACTGATATCCAGTCAAATCCGGTTAGACTAGAAAGCCGACCCCAAGTGACTTGGGAATAATAAAGGCTAGGCAGAAGAGAAAGAAAGATTATAATATAAAAAATACACAGCCTAATCCATTTTTGGACATTGCCATAATGTCATACTTCATAAGTGCAGAAGGCCGTACTCGTGTAAATGAAACATTCAAACAGTCATGTGCTACTTAGGATCAAGCCGACCTTATGCAAATGTCGATCCGAAATTGCTGTATCTACATGTATGTACTCGTATATTGCGAGTACGTAGCTTAATCTCACATTACATTATTTGATCTGTTTCTTCTAAAAACCCAGAAAACCCTACTGACTGTCATTACCGTTTTACTACGTCTGTGGGAGGCCTATATTAAACACTGGACATCATATGGCTGATATTATGATGATGATGTAGATAAACAGCTACATTACATTATCACTACGCAGCCAGAAGCGTTCGCCGTTTTTATGAATAGCTTGCCGAGATAATAATATAAATAAAAAGGCTTTCAAATAATATTTTATGCAGAAACATATTATTTCATAGAATATACTGCAAAGGTTTCTGCGTACTAGGAATTTCATTAAATTTAAATGACAGCGATGCATAATGGCGACGGAAATGTCCATGCAGAGTAATATCCTACTTTATTAATCACAGAAAAATGTCGGTGCAGATTTAATAAAAATATTTCCGCCTGCCACGATGGTTTAAGGGCTAAACTTGACTGCTGAAATTGGGGAGCCACATTCAATGGCCAAATTGGCCAATGTTATTAGACGTTTGCCTGCACGGATGGCGTAGTGGTTTAAGTGGTTGCCTCGCTACTATCACTGTGCCGAGTGTTGTGGGTTCGAATCCCACACGGGACAAAAATTGGTGTGATTCACAAATGGTTGTTGTGAGTCTGGGTGTTCTTTGTGTCCGTTTTTTGAATGTTTATAAAGTCCCCGCGACACAGGATATACTCCAATGCGAGCGTTGTCTTTAAAAAAACAAAGGTTTCTAAGAATTTTAAAAATTAATCTACAGGAAGCAGCCCGTACAACAAATTTTAATATTGTGCTATGAAAGTATGAAAATTTTGGCGCAATATTTTACACTGAATTATCAAATATCTTAATTATGACTCTTCATTTTGAGCGTAACGGAAATCAAACAACCCAAGAAAGTAGTGTAAACACTTGAGGCTTGAAACTCTATTAAACAATTATTTGAACATTGAATTTTGTAATATAAGGAAAGTTTTAAAGCAAACATCTTACCGTAGCTAACACCCGTGTGCTCTGAACTTGTCATCGGTAAGTAAACTTGACTGAATAACTCGCGTAGTTTGAAAGCTTGTCTATCGGGAAATCATAGAGCGAGGGCAACCTGTTCAAATACACATTTACTCTTCAGCTCGTAGGAGAATACCTCTTTTAGTAATATTTAATACATATATCACCTATTGTTTAGTGCAAGTCATGTCAAGTGTTATTTTTAATTTACAATACTTTTTCTAGATAAAGTTATCCTATGTCCCTTTACCCGGGCGGAGGGGTTATGTCGGACTCACCGGGGTAAAAGAAAGATGGTAATGATGATAATGGATCTCCTTGTAATACCGTCTAAACCTACCACGGTGTTCCCTGACAAAACCGCAATCGCCGGGGCCGCGCGAATCACTTTCACATGCGGTCGCGACCCCGCTGAGGTTTCGGCCCTCCGTATTAAACGGCAGGCCACTACACAACTAGACTACCCTTTGGGCACCACTACATTTAAGGCCTACTGGGGGCCTAAGGGGGGACCCTTTAGGGGGGAATGGACACACGACACATAGGCGCGTGGGAACAGGCATGCCACCTCTCGGACCTGGTGCTGACCGGGTGGCGGGCAAGCCCACTAAGCCCACCACCCCGAGGTCAAACGTCAGGGTGGCTGGAGGTCATCTCGTGCCCTCCGGCGCCCGATTCTCCGGCTGGGGAAAGGGTTTAAGCACTCCCTCTCCCGCTCCACCGCCTCCTTGATGGAAATAACTTCCTTACAGAAGGAGGCGACGGCGTTCCACAATCTCTTGCTCCGGACCATAGATTGAACCACGGCCGGGAGCGAGAGGGCAACCATACCGACTGTCGCGATCAACTCACGGCGCTGTGATGTCCAGGCGGGGCAATCCGCCAAAGTGTGCAGCGGCATGTCCTCAAAAACGTCGCGGCAGTCGCCGCAGTGGTGACAACCAGGCGTCTCTTGCCGTGCTATACGACGCAGGAACTGGCAAAAGCAACCGTGGCCAGTCATTACCTGTGTCAGCCGGAAGGTGAGGGCGCCATGCCGCCTCTCCAGCCACTCCTCAAAAACGGGTCTTACTACCACGATCGTGGCGTGCCCAGCACTGGGGTGCACAAGTCGATTTTTCCATTCTTCTACCAGGACCTGGCGGAGTTCAGACCGTGACGCCTCTAAAGCGGGAAGAGCTGATCCTTCGCCCCAAGCTACCGCTTCCTGGGCCCCTGGAGGTTCCAAGGACCGCGAAAATAGACGGCCTCGGATTTGGACAGGGCCACCTCAAGTGCCGGCAATCGCCGGATACGACTCACGACTTGTGAAACCCCAGCGGTCGCCAATATGGCCGCCTCCCGGTGCGTCTTACCCCTCGCCGTGACAAGTGTTGTCGGCATAACAAATGACGCCGACGCGACCGAGGCGCACAGTGCCCGTACTGTTACTTTTTTTTTTTTTTTAACAATCTAACCTACATTAATTATCTATATATTCTCTTTAAGTCACTACGCCGCCGACGTGATTGTATATATTATTATGTATTTTGCTCCTGTTTTGTATATGTCGTATTTTATTATTTTGTCGGCTTTTCCTGTTATTCAAGAAGTAATTATCGAATAGACCGGTTACAGTGGGTTTCCATTTTGGCAAATATACTTAATATTATCTTCCTAATACCAAGTTACATTTGGAAAAAACATCATAAATTGTTATTGTTATTAGGTATTTATAATTATTATTATAGCTTGAAGTTTTTATTGTCACTATGATAGAGGCAGGTATAGACAGGATATTATCCGAAGACGAAGTTATTTTTGTTTTGAGTAGTAAAGTACGCTATTGACTATTATTAGGGAAGGTGCATATGTGCCTGCTTGCCCGTGAAAATACCATCTTCTCACAGCAACACAGTATTAAAAAAGTAACACTGCTTTTCGTGACTCTTCCTTTCTTTCTATTCCGTAGGTTCAGTAACGCGTAAATCCATTGAACTCTTAGCATAACCTGTGTTTATTACTCGCGTCTGTAAACTCGTTTATTTGTCATTTTTACAGAGAATCTATACTGTCTGCAGTGATCCCGTTAGCACTAACGTCGACTCCTTTTTTATGAAGTCAGCAACTAATATTGCTTTATAAGATCATAAGCTACTTATTTTGTTATTGTCAGATGTAATTAGAAAAATCTCTGGCCACAAAATCGAAAATAGAAAAGAAAACAAAGTAATATATCGCAAACTTGCAGAACTAATTCGAAATATCGTACAATAATCAGATACTTTGTATTGCTCCCTCAAGATTTGTTTACAATCAAGGAAAACGGTAGCGAGCACACAATTCACACACGGCCACAAACAACTCAACGCGACACAAAATAAGAGGGATATAAGAGACACGGCGCTTAGTTGGAAAACAGAAGAAACAATAAAAGTGTCGTATTTATAAATCATCGTAAATGTTTGTAAATAGGTTATTTTGTAAACACATTGTTGGAAATGGCCAGCAAAACAGAGATAACACATGGAAAGTTTTTACGACCGAATAGCGGTTAATGTGTATTGTTCGCTTGCATATGATAGGCTGATGTCTTACTCTAGTTTAGATTACATAAATGATTGGTATCAAGTGCAAACAAAAAACGAGGGAATTGAAGAGTCGATATTGACTAATTAATATGGCAAAAACACAGTAACTAGCGTTAGATATTTTGATTTTAGAAAATGTTGATCTAGTTCTTTGTATTCGAATGATATTTGAATACAGTTTGCACAACGTGTTACTTGGTAAAACTATGAAAGAGGAAGCGTACGTGTTTGTATACAGGTTGTCCCGGAAGTAGAAGATGAAGGTTTCGGTAATAGTAAGAGTCGATAATAGTTTTGAGTAGTAGAGCCTCGCTGATTTCAGCATGAATGGGCCGGCTCGACCGGGGAAGGACTACCCTCTCACAGAATATCGACGTGAAATACCAGTACTCCTACTGTTGTGTTTCGTTCGGTGAGTGAGAGTGCCGGAGGCCCAACCACCCTCTTTCCCACTTTCCATTCCTTCTCCTTCCCACTTCCTTTCCTAAAGGGTCGGCAACGCGCAAGTGATGCCTCTGGTGTCGCAGGCGTCCATAGACTACGGTGACCAATTAACATCAGGTGGGCCGTATGCTTGTTTGCCACCTCAGTTGTATAAAAAAAAACAAAAAAATACTAACATCACAATAATATTTGCAAATGTTTTATTTTTCATTTTTGTGTTGCTAACAGTTACGCTTGAATATAATTTTAAATGGAAAGATTTATGTATCTGACTACATTGGATCATGGGAATACAAAAATAAAACATAACTTTACAATTAAAAGACCTAGGATAATAAAATATTGTGTTTCTGCTAATCTCAATTAAAATACGTAACAGACAAAGCCGAATTCATATTAAAGTCAGTTAATTATGATATTTTAGGCATCTTTATAATACATAGTTGACAGATATTAAATCATTTTCCTCCACTTAGCTGTTTTAACAATCTCAAGCTGATTTAATAGACGGTGCTTATATTTTGATCTTTCAGGCTTAGTACATAAATGTTACGTACAATGTAACAAGTGACGTCATCACAGATTTGTTCTACCTGTTGAAATTTTTCTTATAAATAGTAGAGTTGTATACATAACGTTTAGCTCATAAACATTTAATGTTTACATATTTATAGACTTGTTAATATTTTAAACGGTCATAAAACACATTTATGTATTTAAATCGTAGTCGATCTTTAAGCATCTGACAGTTATCTAAATACTTTCCACAAAATTTAGAATATAGGTAGTTAGAATAAAATGTGCTTCAACATATTTATATATGATCAAAGCGGAATAATGCAAATTGAAGTGCGCCCTAATAATAAAATATTCTTTTACTTTTCTTTTTAAAATGCACAGCTCCCGCACTAGGTTTAAAACTTGTGTTGCGGGGGACAAACATTCAAACAACGGACACAAAGAGCACCCAGACTCGGAAGAATAATTTGTGGATCACACAAAGTTTTGTCCCGTGTGGGATTCGAACCCACAACACACGGCGCAGTGGCAGCAGCAAGGCGACCACTTAAACCACTACGCCATCCGTGCAGGTGTGTTGTTGTGCACCTACATAGGACTTAATTATTGTCAACCTTTATCTATGGTAATAGCAGTGTGCAATCTTATGGTGCGTGAAGGATTCCTCTTTTCCAATTATTGTTTTATAATGTATCAGTTTCTCACCCTGGTTCCTGACCCACTGGCGATCTGGCGATTACTACGTCGAAACTTTATCTATGGTAATAGCAGTGTGCAATCTTATGGTGCGTGAAGGATTCCTCTTTTCCAATTATTGTTTTATCATGTATCAGTTTCTCACCCTGGTTCCTGACCCACTGGCGATTACTACGTCGAAACTTGAAAATTTTATCTTTTTATAATATAGATTAAATACTTATTAATGCATAGTTACTATACAGGGCTAATTGTGGAAAAGTGTTAACCTTTGTAAAAATTGTTAAATCAAAAATAGTTAGGTAAGTAACAAGACTGTTTCTTCTTTACATCATACTTAAATATTGTGTGGTGATTGATGTATTCATGTTTAATCCTGAATATTGTAATGAAAGATAATGATAAAAAGATTTTGATATTATATAATATCAAAATCGTAAAAAAAAATAACGGCCTCGATGGCATAGTGGTTAGTGTAACCGATTGCCACGCCTGATGTTTGTCTTGGTCTGTATCTTGGGTTTATACTTTGTGTACTTATACTATAAAACTGTGTAAAAAATTTAATTATTTTCAAAACATATAACTATTTATGTATATACATATTTTCCCATTGAACAGACTTGTACAAAAGGACGACATATCCGTCCTCATCATCCCATTTATTGGACGAACTTTCACCCATCATTCATAAATAAGTACATATAACGGAAAGAATCGGGCAAAGATCCGTGCCAACCTCGCGTGACAAAGTTGTATCGTAAGAGAAGGAATATATGTATAACAAATTTGATTATATATAACAGGAAATTGCGCGTGTTTTTCTGGTACATGTATTCTTTTAACAAATGTTTCTGCTTATTTAATTGTAGTGATTTGTTGTGCGATATACCTTTGTTGAAACCCAAAGGATACTACTACCTCCTTTCTGAATTTATTTTATTTTAACACTTCATTGTTAAAAAGAAATAAGAAAATAAGCTTCCGCTCTGATGGATGATATGCGATCATTAGTCGAATTAGCAAAAATGGACTGGTGTAATGCTATTGCGTGCAGGTGTCCAGGGTTTAGGTATTATTATTATTACCATTGCAATATGACTTAGGTTTGAGTTAATATTTTGCTGTACTATTATGTCCTTTGGGGAAGGATCAAATAAGCCTGTGTTGTGTTTGTATTGTGTACGTGTAGCTGATAAAAATATCCCAACGCTATTTAAAAAGATGCAATAATTTCTAATAGCAAATTGATCAGTGGTCACTGATCTTTGTGCAGTAATTACTTATAATACGCTATTAACACTTCAGCTACGTTAACCAGAAAATTTTAAAATAAATGGTAATACAATTTCATAACTATTGGAAAATCACATGATAAACCACAACACTAGGGTTATATGAAGGTTAGGTTGTTTACATTTAGAAGAAAATAACCTACTTTTCCTACTATGTTACATGGCCTAATATTATAATTTTAGTATACGTTATACTACTTAAAAGATAACATATATTTTTATCCCAGACCTATTTCAAAAAGAGGTTACAGAAGACCCTGACCCTGTCGCGAGTATCACTTGAACATTTCCGAAGAGAAAGCAGTCAGTACGAGCGATGCATTTCACTTCACAAAGCGCCTGAACAGGATATCCGCATTCACACGCTCATTCACGTGAACGTATGAGAAGCCTTGGATACAATTTACAGCTTAAGAGGGAATGCAGACTTGCTGCGTTATCACTACAAATAAATGACTTTAGTAACGAATCATGAACACCTTTAATTACATATTATGTTATACCTACACGCATTTCTTTTGTCATTTAGGGCCACTTGCACGACAACTCACAAAAGACGTTTAGCACTAAATAGCTTTAAAACATCGTGCTGTCGCAGTCATCCGTGTGAAGGTCACTGAGATGCCACGATGTTTTAAATCTATTTAGTGCTAAACGTATTTTGTGAGTTATTGTGCAAGTGGCCCTTAGTAGTGCAATAACATAGACTAGATGAGATAACATAGAGTAATGCATTTATACCGAAAAGGTTAGGCAGAGACGTACAGAGGTTAGGCAGAGATGTATTATACCTACACTTCGCCAAATACGTTTTTAAGTCCCACGTAATAAGTGTAATAGGAGCACTGCATTGTAGTGGTGCCGCCGCGCTAAGTGTAGGTTCGGTCAAATGGTCGTTCCATCTCTGGATGTTCTTTGGGTCCGATGTTTGAATGTTTCTAAAGTCCCACGCGACACAGGAATTAATCCTAGAACGTGAATCGTTTTTATTTTAAATAAAATAAAGTCTATAGTCCATGGTAGTACTAAAAATGTTCTAACAGAAAAACCCAATAACACTTATCTCGGTGGTTGAATCTCACAACAAACATAAGCGCAAAATAATGCCATAGGACTAATGGAGCAGGCTGTGTTATTATAAGTTGACGGCTTGACGGTACACGTGTTGAAGTAAAAATAATACTTGTTCACCCTGTCAGGCGATCTTTAGACGTATCCGCGATTTGGGAGATACTTTATAGCATCTTTTTCCTCCAGGTACTCCTTGAGGGATAAGGGGCGATAAAGCATGTCAAGCCATTGGCTTTTCCGTTTTGCTGGGGATAATCGATTTGGGTAGTCGGTACCCGAAAAGCTAACGTGGTTAAAGTATCAAGCCCTATCAATCACATAGCCGTTTTCTGGCATGAGAATTCTAATGCTGCTTTACCTGCTAAACGCACAAAGATGGCAATTGAAATAGTTTCCAATAATAATATGAAACTTTGCATTTTAACAGGCACATATTCAAACCTCGGAAGCTTTGTTCAAAGCTTTATGGCTTTAAGTAGGTTGCGTGTTTTCGTGAGATAATTCGAACGTTTCCAGCCTTTTCACACATTTTATCATTTAAATGCAGGAGGAAATAGTTTCATAATATTTATACGAGTAGCACACATGTGTTTATGGCGTTATCAGGTTTCAACAAAACGTTGTGCTTATATCCATTAGAGATATAAGCACAGCGTTTTGTTGAATCGATAAATTTGTGCTCAACATTAAATAGCTTTTTTGGACTGGAGGCTGTTTTGAGTAGTTAGATGTTAACACCTCATAGCTCGACGTTCGTTTCAATCTTTTTTTATGACAGCTAGTTTTTGCGCGACTCCATGCTCATAAACTCTAGTTGTTAAATGTTTTTGTTGTAACCAGGACAAAATTAAAAAAATAGATGCTTAAAATAGTGATTATAATGGATTGTGAAATAACGTCTTGTTTGCCAAATTGTGTCTCTAGTTAAAATATATATCACGATATACACAAAGTAACTTTAAAACGACAATGCTCTTTAATCTTATGCCTCTGTTTCCCTTTGCAAGAATTCGGTTTAGACTAGATTCGAAGACTGGGTTAGGCGTTGATGTTAGTCAGTCAGTGAGTGAATCAGGACTCTTTTTACATATAAACGCTTGTGTAGTTAAGTTATATAAGATGACTGTAACCACATTTCACACAGTGCATCACATATCATTTAACAGATCAAAATATGTTCAATATGCCTAATATAACAAAATTCATAGCTAAATATATAAAGCAAGTTAATCCCTATAAGTAATTTCTACGATGATATATAACAATCATAAAAACAAATTGCTTCTGTGGATAACATATACCGCATTGCCTGACAAGCTGTTTATGCTTCGACGGTCATTCGTTTTATTTTCTGTACAACGATGAATGCTACTTAATACTTATCAAAGAGTATTAATAAGAATATTATAGGACGAACAAAGACAGCCAGAAGTAAGGGTGTAACTATATTGTTAACATGTCTTAGAAGTATTTCGACCCGCAAATCCTAACTGATATTATAAATGCGAAAATGAGTTTGTTTGTTTGTTACGCTTTCACGCCGTAACTACTCAACCGATCAATATGAAATTTTGCATACACGTTGTCAGGGGTACAGAATAGGACATAGGGTACCTTTCATCCAGAAAAAATAACTGTTGCAAACCTAACCTAACCTAACCTACATTTACGCGAGCGACACCGCGGGTGAAAACTAGTAAAAAAATAAAATTATTTTTAAAATTTGGAATTCCATTATTTTAATCGGATTTTATCGTTGTTTATTTAAAAACACTACATTTAGATAATTTTAACTACAATATGGCTTATTCACGGAGTCTTAGAACATTAGTTCAGAGGTATAAAACTTGTGAGTGTTGTTTAAGAAGGGATGTTAGATATTTAAATTGCATCACTTTAAGTTATTTGCGTAAATCACCTGCAATTTTGAAGCGATCATCAGATCACGAAACAAATAAAACTGAGATTGCATGTTTTGACGACTACAAATGTCTTTCAATACCTTTTGTAATTAATCTTTTAGCAACAAAGAGAGATAAATTTTACTTTACCTTTGGTCACAAGGTTTCAAGTTGATAATATTTAATATTAATGCATACTTTCTTACTCGGTCAAAAAATCATTAGGTATAGGTACTCTGTTTCAGTGTGTATTTATTATTTGTGATCCCAATAATATAAGAAATAAATATTATTTTGCAACACTTTAAATTGTAATCGTAACTAATATTATAAATGCGAATGTGAATTTGTTTGTTTGTTACGATGTCACGCCGTAACTACTCGACCGATTAGCATGCACTTTCGCATACACTTTGTTAAGGGCACAGAAAAGGACAAAGAGTCCCTTTTATCCAGTAAAAAGCACTGGTACTAAACTAACCTAAACTACATTTACGCGAGCGGAGCCGCGAGCAAACTCTCGTATGCAATAAAGAACTAACTGGTCTAATCGACAAAATAATAGTTTTATATTTTGGTATATTAAAACATGTCGCGAAACTTATTCTTCGCTTTGAAGGAATTAATGCAAATTGGTATATACATCATCTAAATCTAAGAAGATTCAACAATTAAGTAGTTAGATATTGCCAATGTTTTCTGCCATAATCCTTTCGAAAAATAAATCTTAAACATTAACAATTCATTAAAAAAATATTTTGGGTTAGCTGCCAGCAAATTCTATGACATTGAATAAATGTGTCCTCTATTCGATTTATCGAATTGATTGGTTCATTAGTATGCTCTGATACGACAGGTGCAGTTGTAATCATGTTATTGGAAAATGGTACGGTAATATTTTCCGGGCCAGCTGTTATGGATATAACTTACCTAAACAATGTAACAGGTATATTTCGTTGATGTTCTAAAAACTGCATATTTTTCCCAAACACTACATCTACATTACAGTGCCTTTATAGTAACATTGTTATTTAGTATCCAATACTGATGCCATTCCGTATATTTATTAAATGATACATAGAGAGATCAAGAGGGATATTTTCCAAGTACATTTTCCTTTAGCATACACAGCTGTTAAGCTGCGTATCCACTATTGTACTCTAACGTGTCATATGTAACCGCGGAAACGAAGCCGTCGCGCATCGATTCCGTTATTCCTTGCGATTACGGACAACGCAATATGTGAATCATAGTAAGGTAGCATGAGCTAAGCGAACAATGGTTCTTGTTTCACCTTAGTGAATATGTAGTCTAATATATTGTAAGTACAGAATACTTTGCCGATGACGCGTTTATTGGTTCTCGTGGAATACGTAAAAAGTATATTGCGTAGGTACATTGTTTGTTCTTATCTCCGAAAGAGTTTTATAAAAGATCCGATTTGTCGCGAAGTTCGATGTGCGTTTTTTTATAAAACTTTGCAATCTGTAGCGATCTTTTTGCCTCTTATAGCAATATAATATAATAATAATAATAATAATATCAGCCTCAGAATTGTGAAAAAATATCAGGATTGTGAAAATATTTTAAAACCGTTTGATTTGTTTTTGAGCTAAATTGTTAACTGTCTGTCCGTCTGTCACCAGGCTGTATCTCATGAACCGTAATAGTTAGACAGTTAAAATTTTCACAGATTATGTATTTCTATTACCGCTATAACAACAAATACTAAAAAGCAGAATAAAATAAATATTTAAGGGGGCTTCCATACAACAGACATGATTTTTTTGCTGTTTTTATAGATGATACGGGACCCTTCGTGCACGAGTCCGACTCGCACTTGGCCGGTTTTCTAAAACAATATTATAATTATGCACATTAGTGCAGCTCATAAAAATTGTAAATGTTACATACATATTATAATTTATAATATTCGTTATGCAGTATAAAAGAGATAATCATTTACGTTTGTTCTTCTGAAATAAAACAGCCTGTCAGGTATATCTCGGTAAATATTTAAAATTTCCCCTTAATCTTCATTCAGTGTAATGTATTGTAAGCAAATTAGCAAACTGCTAATTTGTCCGGATTATTTACGCCTCAACGTAACTTGTTCCGATGTTGTCGTATTCTAAGAATGGCGTAGATATCTACGCCATAACATTCATTCATTTAAATAAATGGAATCGTAGGTAATTAAATTTCAGCGGTGTTATAAACGAAATTTATAAAAGACTAGTAGTTAACAAAAGCCTTTATAAAGTTTAATAATTTACAACTATATTTCAAATACACATTTATGTCAGTAGGAAATAGTACATGTCCAGAATTTTATGTTATTTATTTCTTTAATTTTAAAACAACTCCTTGAAAGGCAATTTATTGAGCGAATTATATACGAAATCAATAGCCATAGCCATCGCTCATAGCCAGTTGCACTCACTGATCGGTAAACGATTAGAGAGGTTAAGCAACGTTGGGTGCGGTCAGTCTATAGATGGGTGACCGCTTAGTGGTATTTCATCTGAGCGTCTCCGTGCTTCGGAGGGCACGTAAAAAGTCGGTCACGGTTGTTGCCAAATTGACAGCAGTCGTTAAGCCATGTCAGAGGCTTATGGGCGGCTTGAACAACTCTTGATAACAGGTTGGCCACTAACCACTCGAAAAGAAAGAAAGAAAGAATAAGTTTATAAAACACAAAACAGGATAATATTAATTTAAGTGTGGCTGCATACAACCCATGAAAAGTCGGTGGCAGTTACCTGTAAATAATAATATTCACACACGGCTTTTCACACAAAATGCGTAATTTAAGCTTACAGCGTCACCTCATGCGAGTAAATCACTCGAACCGTGCTCGCGACAGGTGCGTCTACACAAGTACGCACGTATAATATGTAAAGACTATCTATCCATTCTTTCTAACAGTTCAACAAACCTTTGAAATAACTTGATATTTATAGATATCATAATCAGATAAGCAGACAATATCATAATCAGTTAATCCCGTGGTTAAAATGCTTCCAACTTCAAATCAATAATAATAATAATAATATTGTATCACATACACACAACACCATCTAGCCCAAACTAAGCAAAGCTTGTACTATGGGTACTAGACAATGGATAAACATACATATATACTTTCTTTTTTGTAAATACATACATAATAAACATAGAAACACCCAGACCAAGACAACCATCCATGTTCATGCACACAAATGTTTGACTTGTGCGGGAATCGAACCCGCGACCTCAGGCGTGGCAGTCGGTTACACTAACCACTACGCCATTGAGGCCGTCAATTCGGCAATATGTTATTGCATTTTTGTGTTACAATGGTAGTTAGTTCTCAGTAGACGACGATAGACTTGCTCTTTATGTAATACTTTGAACTTAGGTTCAACGGTTATGGTTAGTAATAAATAGTAAGTTTCGAGTTGGTCAACGTGTTGTATTAGAATGTTCTCAGTAACAAAACGATGCCAGGCCATGTGCTCAGTATATGGCGATAGGTTTGCTCTCTATGGAATATGTTGAAGCTAACCATAGATGACGAAATATTGGTGTAACAATTACCCTGCTCAGTTCTTTAGGGACATTCAAGCGTGAGGCTTACAGAAAATGAAATTTGTGATTATGTGTGCTGAATTGCATTCACCACTAAAAGCGAATATCTACAAAATATTTTTTCGGTAGTTTAAATAGTTGTTTTTGATATGGCTTTCATAAAAAACAAATAAAAAACGTTGACTATGCCTGGCGTTGTGGTTTAAATGTTCGCCGTTGTGGGTCCGAGCCACGAAACAAACATTTGTGTGATCCACAAATAGTTGTTCCGTATTTGAGTGTTCTTTGTGTCTATTGTGTGATAGTTCGCGACATAGGAACTAATCATATTGCAGGAGTTGTCTTTTTAAATTAGATTTAAATTATCACCTACTAAATGTTCTCGTGGTTTCACCTGCGTTTATCATTACTGCGCCGCCCCCGTAGGTCGTAGTGTGATGTTATACAGCATATAGCCTTCCTCGATAAATAGGCTATCCAACACTAAAATATGTTTTCAAATCGAACCGGTAGTTCCTGAGATTAGCGCGTTCAAAAAAACAAACAAACTCTTCAGCTTTATAATATTAGTATAGATTATATCTTTTGTCTAACTCATTGCATAAAACATATGTGCTCATGTTTGTTTTAACGGTACTTCTTCCTTATAATTAGCATGAATGCGATAACTACATATTTATTCACGCATTGTTCAAACGTTATTATGATCATGAAATTTACACGTAATCACCAGGGCTTCAAATTCAGCGCGTTACTTTAGCCCAGGCAGTTATCTTTAGCAATTAAACACAGTACTCTAATTTTAGCGAGCTCGGCGCTGTGTAATATGACATAACATTAGTTACAGCTAATGTCATAATTAGAGCTTAATATGGTTTCATACGGTTTAAATAAAATGTGTACCTATGTCCAAACTAGTAATATTGTAAATGTGAATGTGAGTTTGTTTATTTGTTTGTTACGCTTTCACACCATGGGTAACTAATTGTCAGGGGCACAGAAAAGGACATACGAGTAGGGTAACCATTCATCCAGTAAAAAAGTACAGTGCCTAAGGGATATAAATTTATTGACATTAAGACGATCGAAGCTGCGAAAAAAATCAGGTCCGGCCGTTAGGGTCCCATTCCGGTACGCCCCCGGCCGCCACGCACCCACATTGAAAAATTTGTTATTCCGCTACGCCCCCGGCCGAGACGGTCCCATTGTAAAACAACCGGAAAAGGCACTTGAGCAAATACTGTCGAAACAAGAGTTTTTGAATTTAAATATTTTTTGTTTTGTGCTGTGTGTATAATATAATGTGTATCGTGTATTAGCTTTAGAAATAGTAAGATTAGTTTTCAAGTATACTTTTTATAATATGTTTAAAAATGCAAACTAATTGTTTCGACAGTATTTCCTCAAGTGTCTTCTCCGGTTGTTTTACAATGGGACCGTCTCGGCCGGGGGCGTAGCGGAATAACAAATTTTTCAATGTGGGTGCGTGCCGGCCGGGGCCGTACCGGAATGGAACCCTAACGGCTGGACCCAAAAAATCTAGTACCTAATTAAATAATTTAATCGTTTTGTCACCTAGGTTTAAGGTAAAGTGAGCAAGCAAGTCGCTACTTTATCAAATCAAATCAAATCAAAGCCATTTCTTGTAGGCATAGGTAAATAAAAAGGTGTACATATAAAAACATAGGTTCCAGTATGTCCTGCGGTTAAGCATACAACATATTTTATAAATTTAAATAAAGAAATAACGAAAACATGCTTATTTTATATAACTAAAAAGGTCAGTACCTAACTAGTGTTGTCATTAAGGAAATCTTGGATCGTGTAATATACTTTTTCAATCAACCAGTTATGTAAATTGTTTTTAAATATTTTTCGTTATGGAATGTTCATTATCTGAGTTGGAACTTTATTATACATATATTTGATGCCATACCGAAGAAACTTTTATCAAATAGAGCAGTTGTATGAGGCACAGTAGAAATCTTTTGAATCTTAATCTTTGACTTGAGCTCGCCAAATAAAGATTTATTTAGTTTTACATAAACGACAACTTCATGTATATAAATTGAAGCAAGTGTTAGCATTTTAAATTTCTTAAAATATGGTTTGCAAGACTCAGGTGCAAATATATTTGCTATAGCACGTATAAATTTTTCTGAGCTTTAAATACTAGTTCTATGTTACTAACATTGCCCCAGTATATAATGCCATACTTCAATGATGAAGATATGTAAGCATGATATGCAGTTAGTACTAGTGATTGGTCAACAACTTTTGCTAACTTATAGAGTGCACATGAATTAATTTACTAATTTAATTTATTGCAAACTAAATTAATGTGCGTTTGCCATGTCATATCGCTGTCTATCCAGAGGCCTACAAATTTAATGCAATTTACATTTTCAATATTTGTATCATTACAATTTAATTTAAGAGGTTTCTGTAAATGTTTTGTATATGAAACTAATTTCGTTTTATTTAAGTTTATAACTAAGTTATTAATGGTTAGCCACTTTATAATTGAGTGTAAAGTATTATTAATGTCTACTTCCATAGTTTCTATGTTATCGTTGGCGAATATGGCTGTGCTATCGCTGACTGTACCTACCTTAAATCTTAAATACTTATACAAATTTATTAAATATTTCGCTAAACATTTAACAAATTTGTAAAAGTATTTTATTAATGCGACATTCTAATTCTTATTTTGTATTCTTGAACTATGATGAGATCTATAATACTTCTTTTAACTATTCTTGCTATAAAAATTCTTGTTATATTTTTAAGACAGAAGCAATCGAAATGTTGCTTGTTTAGCGACTTATGTTAAATTCAATTTCAGCAGAGAGATGTTTTTAATATTTTGTATAAATTTTTGCTTCAAGGTAAATAAATAATACAGCTAACACAAAAGTGAAGATCCTGACAAAACATGACAATAATGTCTTAAGATCAATGAAACATTAACTTCTGTAACAAACGGTCATTGTCTTGCCGTTCGCGTATAAATAAAGGAATTCGTAACCTTGAACACAAAATTGAGGAAAACATTAAAAGTATGAATGAGTTTTAGTGTCAAAAGAACGTCTTTGGAACCGAAAATGTGTACACGTGTCTTCGATAACAATGGTTAAACTGTCATCTTTAATAGTAACACTATATCTTAGTTAGCTAATGACGACTTCATTATGTCTTAAAACTCAAGGAATACATTTGATGGTTTTCGTAGGCAGAACCTGTTATTATGTTACAGTTAGCAGGTTTATATATTAAGATATGTCTGATAATTGAAAATGGATCTTTTATCTCGTATTGCAGTTGATATTATAAATAAAAATCATTAGGCACCTAAATAGTTACAGATAGCTTATTTTCTTTATTATTAGTTCGTGACTGTCATACTAGGTACTTATATATATTTACTTTGCCTACTGTTTTGTTTATGAACAATATGTAACTCTTTATTAATAGCTCATTAATAAACATGTTCATAACAATTTTTAAATCTACAGAAGACAAAAGTACAGGACATCCTCAAATTAATGCAAAACATAGGTACTAGCACTTTTATGTGTATGTGTAACGCGTGACGCTTGGCAAGCTGTGTTTACGCCGAGTAGGGAGACGTAAAAACGGACAACGAGCAAGGGAATATATCGGACGGGGTCGTAGCTAGAAAAATGTGTCATTTTTAATATACTTACTTAGAATAACATCATAATGACAAATAGAAATGATTATTGTGATAAGAAATTTAATTAAAATATGTCTTAGTTATGCTTTGTTTACTTAGTTAATAAGCAATTATTTATTGACGGTAGAAATATTGACTCTCTCGGGAAAGTGACTACTTTTACAGGAAGTTTTAGAGGCTCACGCACCTACCTCACTCATTCTTTGCCTTTCATAACACCTTTATTTCTTTTTCCTAACACGCGGGTGATCAGTAAGTGATTTTAGGCTACCTTAATCACTTACATTATTTACCTTTTTTCTTTATAAAACAATGACTACATTATTAAGAAAACATATTGCTTACAGAAGGCCTACGGTACTATTCTAGAAAGAAGTCCTTTAAGAATATATCAAAATTGTTAGTAATTACTTATTAGAACCAAGTAAACGGTATAATAACTCAGTTTAAAAAGAATACTATGGTATTGTCAGTAATGTTTGCTCTAATTGCAAATTAACGCACTTACTTTAACTATCCTATTTAGAATCTGACGAAAATTATTTTCGTCGTTGTTGCGTAGATTCCTTCGTGTCCCGACGAAAGGCGTTGATCCCAATGGGCATAAACGTTTATGGCAGCTCGTATGGGCGATAATATCTACAAATGTGATCTAACTTACGGATTTCATTATATACCTACGCTTAGCAAACGCAAGAAAATACTATTTAGTTATATATGATAAGATTGGCCATTCACTCCAATAAACTTTAGAATGATCTATAGGACCTAGGTAGTTCTGAATCTAAAAGTAAGTCCACATATCTGTGACAAGACACGAGCTGTAATTCCAAGCCGTGAGAATCAAGCGTGACATATTTACGTTCGAAAGATACATACAAAATTCTTTACATTTGATTTAGCAAACAAAATTAAACAACTACTATGTACGGATTTTATCGCGTTGTTTATTTGACACTTTATTACAAAAATTTTTGAAAACTATTACTATTAAACTTTACTAATTTTAAAGCTAATTAAATTATTGAAACTATCAAAACTATTTATACTATTACTATACTATTATACTATTTATATTTATATTTACAATTTTCCCCGACGTTTCGGTTGCTTTTCAGCAGCAATGGTCACGGGGAGACTAAGATTAGTTGTCTCAATGTTCCAGTGTAGTTATTTCAAAGTACCCGAACATAATTTAATCATGGGTGTTTTTATTTACGCAGAATGAGCTCAAAGTATCATAGTCATATAAACAACGCGATAAAATCCGTATATAGTAGTTTAATTTCAATGAATAACATTCGCGTAAACAGAAGACAATATTAGCAAATAAAATTTAACAAACATTTCGTTTAATGTTAGTACTTATACTAATTTTTGTTTAGTGAATTTCTGATACTGTCAAAATCGATGTCAGAAATCCATGTCATGGTTATCATCGCGAAATTTCTAGGCAACAGATGTCATGCCGTGTGAAAAATGCAATGAATATTTGGAATAATGCTCTAGCTGTTACTCACAGCGCGCGGGCGGATGTCATGCGTGAGAACGCTACGCGCATTCGAACATTAGAAATTACGGGGCGCGAGCTCCCTAGTCGCAACGAAGCGAGGCGGCGCGCGCGTTCTTTAATTGAAGTTAGAAATATTATTCACATCGCACAGACACATTAGGTACGTGATCATCTAAAACCGACGAGTATTTTGTATTACATCGTCATGATGAAGATGAAAAAAATAATATTTTACCACTCTTAGTTTTCTTTGTCTTCATAAAAAACGACGTCCATACTAAGAATAATTACTGTATGGAGAAAAAGACTGCGATCATTGGAACGATGAACACAGAGAACACTCAGACTAATTGTATAAGGCTGCATATGTGGATCACAACATTTTTGGCCTATTTGGATACCGAGTCTACGACTCGGCACCGAATCCTGGCGAATTTGAGCCATACCCCATCCGTGCACATGAGTTTGTTATTCTTTCTAAACGGTCACGAGAAGACGCTAGTGATGAGACGTGTCATACTTTAATAGTCGTTCATTGTTACCTACTGAACCATTAAGGAATTCTTTATGTACGTTTGTATTCATGCGTGAGTCCACTTTAGATAACGGTGGCATCAGTTATTTTAATTGCACTGATAAGAATTTGTAAAGTTGATTATGTACGGATAGAATGGGTAAAAAGAACGACTTGATAAATATAAAGAGACAAAATTAACATTGATGGTAATCATTGAATAAAGGAAAAAGTAAAAAAGAAGTGCTGGAACAAGAAATCAAAAAGGAATTAGAAAATATGGAAGATGGTCACTTCAAATTCGATAATGAAGGTGATGCTTGGCAGGCACGTCGATATTAGAATTGTGTAAAACAAGATCTTAAAGTTTAAAAATTGATCACACGTATGCAAATGTCGAAGATAAAACAAATGTATTTATAAATGTCTATTGTTAAAATTTTATTGTCTGTAAATATGCAATGAATTGGCACACCTAGTTATAACAAATGAGTCTGTCTTTTTTTTCAATTTGACGTGTTCGTTTCAGTTTACTGTTATGTATAGAAGTCAATGTCATATTTCAGTATACATATATTCTAGGTGCATACATAGTGTTATCTTTTGTTGTCTAGTTAGACGCACGTCCACACAATTTCAACGTAATTATTTGACTCACTTTGACAACAATACAAAGACAAGGAAAATTAGAAACGGCAGATTAAGAAATCGATATGATTTCATGACATTCCGTTAATCGCGAGACTTAATAATAATAATAATAATATTCTATCACATACACACAGCACCATCTATCCCAAACTAAGCAGCGCTTGTACTATGGGTACTAGACAATGGATAAACATACATATATACTTTTTTTTTGTAAATTCATACATATTATACATAGAAACACCCAGACCAAGACAAACATCCATGTTCATGCACACGAATGCTTGACTTGTGCGGGAATCGAACCCGCGACCTCAGGCGTGGCAGTCGGTTACACTAACCACTACGCCATCAAGGCTAATGTATAATACATAGAAAGAAAAGTTTGTACCCCTGTTTTAAGCATATTACGCGTAGGTGTTTGTGAAATGTAAAAACATGTCTGTTTTAAAATATTAGTCTGCACTTCTGGGCGACCACTAAAAAAAGCATATTATCTATTTTATATTAGTAGGTACGAACTTCTTCTCGGTATTAAAAAGAGTTAGGTTATAGTCTACTACGTTGGCCGAATAGCGATTAGGTGACTTCACACTTCGTTAATAATGTCGTAGAGAACTCTCAGTCATGCAGGTTTCTTCACAATATTATCTTTTACCGTGAAAGCGGTTACGGTTAAAGACATTTATTTTTCTCAAAAGATTACAATAATCACTTACAGAGAAAAATACAATAGTAAACAAAAATATGATAACCAATTAGCGTAGATAGTAAGGTAGTTGTAATTAAAGTTTAAAATGTATCACGTAGTAATGTTGTCACTTAAAAAGTGCTCGATCAGAATACAATGCATGTTTATTAAGGCCTATGACTTAGTGATATGTATCAGTAAAAATGTATGTGATGTGTTTATTTTATGGTAATAAAAATAAAAAGGACAGTCTTTTGTTTTTATTTTTGGGATTGTATGTGATTTTATGTATATGTTCAGTATATTACTTAGTCATATAATATAGTCTATAGATGTAGTGTTGGTTAGTTTTAGCACATGCAATATTTTCAAGACCTTAGGCATTTAATAATGAAAAATCCTTTAAAAATGTTTTTTTACTAAATTCTTAAATAATAATAATAATAATAATATTCTACCACATACACACAACACCATCTAGCCCAAACTAAGCAGAGCTTGTAATATGAGTACTAGACAATGGATAAACATACATATATACTTTTTTTTGTAAACACATACATATTATACATAGAAACACCCAGACCAAGACAAACATCCATGTTCATGCACACAAATGTTTGACTTGTGCGGGAATCGAACCCGCGACCTCAGGCGTGGCAGTCGGTTACACTAACCACTACGCCATCGAGGCCGACAAAAAATGTTAAAAAAGCGATCTATAATTATCTATTTAATATGCACATAATTTCAAAAGGCTTGCAGTGAGTTTGAACTTAGAACCTACATGACGGTCCAACAGTATTTCTGCTTTATAGGTTATCGCTGCTCGTATATATAATTATATTATTATGAATCTTTAATGTTACCACCATCGATTTTATGTTGATGTCGCCTTCTTTCTCTATCATTTAGGCCAATTCAACTACGCGCAAAAACAAAATTCTATCTTTTAGTGCTAGTAACATATCACACGAAAGTAAAATTATCCGTAATATTAAAGAAGGGTATTAAATTTTGGAAAGTTCACATTGCATTATTTTCACGAAAATTATGATGTTAGGAACCAATTTGACACAGTTGAACATTCTCAGATTTCAACCTTTAATTAAATCATTTCTCGCAAGTGAACTAAGGGCCGTTATGAAAATAAATTGTCCGTGAAAATTGTCAATTGAAAGAAATGTATCAACAAAAATAATAATTCTGATTCTATTTTTGGCTTTTTAGTCTTTTATCAACTTGTCCTTGAGAATATTGAGTTTTACACCTACAAACAACTGACAAATGACGTGACTACGCAGTCTAACATACGGATACCCATATACGGTTGGCATTGTTAGTTATCGCTAGTTGTTATGGGATTGACCGCTAGGAAGTATTGCGCGATAAATGTTTTCTATTATTATAGGTAAACTCTGTGCCTTTGTAAAACTTATGAAGCCCGCGATACAGATTTTCTGGGTAAAAGCTACCGTTTGTCCTTTTCTTTTCCCCTGACAACGTACCTATATGCGATATTTCATGATGATCGGTCAAGTAGTTAAGGCGTGAAAGTGTAACAAACAAACAAACTCACATTCGCATATATAATACTAGCTTTTGCCCGCGGCTTCGCTCGCGTTAATTTAGAATTTGACAATCAATTCGGGTTGTACTCTGCTTGTAATAATATAATTAAATCATGATTTGAAAGAAACGTGGCGCCATCTATTATCATAAGAACGTTTTTGTTGTTTTCCTCGGGAACAGTATTTTTTTCGGTATGAAAGGTAGCCTATGTTCGTTTCTATACACCTGACACGCATATGCAAAATTTCAGAATGATCGGTTTAGTGGTTTAGGCTTGAAAAGGTAACAAACAAACTCATTTTCCTTTTTTATAATATTAGTTAGGATTAGGATTAGCTGTGATACATGCATTTATATTTATTTGGCACGGAAAATACCACACATTACTAAAACCTTTGCCTTATTGCACCAGACACGCTCAGCAGCTGATTCTGTGGATATTTCCACCTGCGACGTGCCTGCCAAGGACATCACCAGTTCAAACCAAACCACGCTGTACGAGTGGCGCATTATATTAACAATCTAACCTCACCTGCAGCAATAAACTATACCGACATATATAATTATCGATGACAAATACACAATAATGGAGTCATATCTCAATCGCGTAAGCATAGGCGATCAATAAAACAATTTACGACATGATAAATACACGATGAATTTCGCAAAAGTAAATTTAACTGAAGGACTATAAGATAAACATGTTTTATTTAATTAAGTTTAATCCGGTATACGGCTTGCCTAATAGTAGTGTTAGCGAAGTCTATGATTACTAATACCACATGTAGTTAAACGTGAGATGATATGAAAGAAATGGGAATGTTTAATTAAAACATGGAAACAATAAATCGACACAGTCTTTCTACACTCGACTATTTTTGCAAATTACATTGTCTGCTAAGATACAGGCCTTTTGGACTAGTTTAGGAGACAAGGTTTAACAATTATTATACTGGCAAAACAGTATTTTTTCATTGTACTTACCTTTTAAGTATCTGCTAATGTACAAAACTGTAAAATTATTTTATGTGTTTTGTAATATTTGTGTATTTAAATAAATTTATTATTTATTATTAATTTTACGGAATAATAGTGCTACTATTATTAAACAATTTTTTGGAAGTCATCAAAATATTTGGCAATAAAAGTTTCTGCCTATGATACATACATGACGATCTAAATGACGCAAAACAAAATACTTGTTCTGGCTATGATATACTATACATACATACATAGATTCACGCCTGTTTCCCAGAGGGGTAGGCAGAGACTACGGATTTTCATTTGCTACGATCCTAACACACTTCTCTGGCTTCATTCACTTTCATCAATTGTTTTGGCTATCAATATATCGTAAACCCACAAAATCCATGTCGGTAATATATTAGAAGTTTATAGTAGTATTATTTCGTAAAGAACATCTATCATCATACATCGCGACTAAACACTATATCGTAGTACTATATTATAACTGGTATATTGCACATTAAAATAAACCATAACTTACTAATTAACCCGCAACGTAAGATGCAGCCACCAAAATGCGACGCGGAATAAAACGCGCAATTTTGGCATCGTAATCGATCGGAAAGGATCACGAATTAAGCCTATCGCTGATGTTGAAGGTAGCTTGTCTATTTAGGTTCCAGATGCAACTACATGTTTGCTATATACACATAATTCATTAATTATTAAAAAAGTATTAATTCAATAACGTCCTAAAGTAACATTTATCAACGTCAAAGTTAACTGATTAGTGAATTTACTGAAGTTTCATTTATATTAGTTGTTAGTTTCAAGCAAATTCATATTTAATCCAATTAAATGGCTAAAATGTTTACAGGACAGCTGATGATAAAAGATTACCGTGGCATCAATATTGCTTAAACTGCTAGGGATATCACTCGTGCGCACCAGTGCCGGATTAACCACGTAGTAAGAGTAGCAATTGCTACGGGCCCCGCGCGAAAGGGGGCCCCGCATATTTAAACCCACTCATCTCTGCCTGAGCGTAATTTTTTGAGTGAAACTTATTACTTAAGATGTGGTATATTGAATTTAGGTACTTGATGTCACAAAAACGTGAAATGTTACAACTTTTCCTACTAAGACAATCCTCGTCAGACAATCGGTAACTGACTATTTCCTTGGCGTAAATAAAACACCGAATTTCATACGGTAAACGCACAAGTTCTACAAAAAGTCGCTCGTATAAATGTGTAAAATTTCAGTCGGCCCAATAATCAGCTCTACAAAAAGTCTGACGTATGCAAGCACTCTTACCCGAAAGAATTTTTTACGGGCCCCGCGCTTGCTTAATCCGGCACTGGTGCGCACTGATCCTATAAATAAGTGATACTGACCAGTTAGCAGCATGATCAACAATCTACCTAGTCATCTTGTGATGGTAGCAAAGATAAGAGGATTTGGAATTATTATAGATTGGATTCCATAACGCAAGAACATATCACAATATTTGGTTGGGATTAGTCTTGTATGTCCCTTCGGGGGGGACGAACAGGGGAAAAGTTCGATCTGTCTGTATAATCTTTGAGGGGACAGATCGAGCTAATTATTTCTCTTCTGTCTCCCGTTGTTTCTCCAGGAGCACAAAAAGGAATAAAAGGTTCGAGCTGTCCCCTCGTAGATAACAGGGCGACAGATCGAACTTTTTTCTGTTTGTCCTTCCTAGAAGATAGGCCAAGAGGACAGACAGGAATAACCGTAAGGTTGTGTCAGTATAAGTAGAATGTTAGTTGTAGTTGTTGATAGCCTAGACCGCTTAACAGACTATGGGTTAGCATAGACGACTTCCCTTTATCTTCTAAAAGGTGAACTACTGCCTATATCAGGCAGCGCCGTGTTTGTGCGGCGGACTCACTCAACTGTACCTCTCTTAAAATGAGTTAGTAGGTACATGTAATATATTGCACCGATATACTTGAACGGTCTCCTCTTCGCTTCAATACAAATTAGATTGAAAGGATCGGTAGGATCGTCAATTTGATTACATTTAACAAAATTTAGGATCATAATTAACTTATGTATGCCTGAGAGACTTGTGTCGCGCATGCTCTGCCGATAATATGGCGGAAATATACTAGCACTGCCCGTGGCCTCGCTCGCGTGACTTTTAAGAACATGTTCACCTCGAGCCTCTTCTCATGACACTGATTAGAGGCACGTCTCCATCAGTGAGACAGCATTAAACAGGGCTGATATTATATTATTATGTTTGTTCTTTCGTGCATGGAACCTACGCGTACTACTGACTTTTCGTATTAAATAGTTAATTATCGCTCGCTTTAACGGTAAAAGATATTTTTTTTAAAAATTTACATGTTTGCGATTTCTACATAATGCTCTCGAAGACGTCTAAAGTCTGCCAAGCCGCACTGGGCCAGCGTGGTGGACTATGGCCTTAACCCTTTTTATATTGAAAAGAGGCCCGTGCCCAACAGTGGGACAGTTTAAAAACACGGTTGGTATTATACCTTCAAGTGATAAGATAATACAAAATAATTAAAATAAAGTCACGCAAAACGACATATTACTTTATCCGAGCCAAGTGCCAATAATATGCTGCGTGCGTATCATAATTTACTGTTACACTGTACACACTATTTACCTGCGAATTATCTTAAATCATCGTTTTAATTAAATAATACAAAATTCTATTAAATAGCAACGCCCATCAGTGAATATTTTTAATGTAGGTACGAGATAGTGCTATTTTTTGTCATACGAATAAGAGTGCTTTATTTTTAGTATGTGTGTAGTATATACTATTTCTATGTGTATTATTATGTATCATGATTATTATTTTTATATGTATTATTGTTATCTGTGCTATTATATTTATATTCTATTTTCATTTTAGGTTATGTATTGAATGTAACTGTAATAAGTAGTATTTTGTTCCCCAAAGATTAATGCAATTTAGATATAATTGTGAATCTTTATTATTGTAGTCTATAATTACTAAAAAGAGGTTGATTTTATGTTTATTTTATCTAAAAACATCTTTGAAAAGATTGAATGAGATCGCGCTTATTTTAATTTTTTTAAATGTATGTCTTTTTTGAGATAGGTATAGGTGTAAATAATATGCCAAAATAAAGGCTTAACTGTGATTATTAAAATAAATATTAAATAGACTGATTAAAATAATATAAAAGGTAAATTTGCAAGGTTTTCCATACACTTTCAAAATTACCATAATTTTTAGAAGCCCCTTTTCACTCGCAATTTAGTGTTCTTCTTTAAAGAAATTATGCTAATACATCAAATAACCATAGGGTATGAACCATAATTAAAGTAACTTATATAATAAAAAATAGTATAATATCTTTAATTATATTATCTATGCCAATTATTCAATCCGGGTGTTTTTACACCTATTGTAGTCTTAGCAGTACACAAATTCATTGTAGCCTTTAAGGGTTAGTATATCTAGTAGTTAAATTGCTAAACATCTAAATTACGGATAAATAAATAAATTTGCCAACTTATTGTTATTATTACTTGTTGTTATAACTTGTTTATTTACTTTTTGTCTGTAGTCGACTATTTGTTTTTGCCACTTACATTTTTATTGTAAGTACGCTTACAATATAAATCAGTAGTTTGTTAGTGTTTTGTTGTTAAAATAATAATAAATACTTTATTGAATTTGATCTGTTGCTATTTGGCGGAAATCCACGGCAATAATGATAGAACAAGGAATCTTCCGAACTTTTATATTGTTCTAATTATGTTTAGGATAATATGAGTGGGTAGGTTTTAATATATTAAACTTAGCAAGATTGTAGTAACAATATAGTAAGTGGATTCTCGTTACGTATAATAAACTTCGATGACAAATAAAATGTATCTGATTTTGCCTGCGGCCTGGTTATGCGAATTTTGTACTACTCAGCTTCAACATCGCATATTAGTAACAAACAATTAACTCCGGGGTATGCTCGCAAGATGACTCTGTGCTTTGACCTGGAACAACTCGATATAATGCCGATAGAAGCATTGGCTTATTCGTATTATTTTTGAGTTAAGGCGTATGGTTTCGTGCCTTTGAGATATCGATCGTTTTAGGATAAATTATTATTTACTAGTAATTTCCCGCGGCCTCGCCCGCGTTCGATATAGATTTTGACAAGTTTTTATCTCACGTGATCAGAACTTTTGCAGGACGAACCCTATGTTCTTTTCTGTTTTCCTGACAAAGTGTATGCCAAATTTCATGATAATCGGTCGAACAGTTAAGCCGTGAAAGCGTAACAAATAAACTTACATTCTCGTTTATAATATTTGTTAGGATTACGTAATATGTTTCGTTATTAACTTATTACACTAGCAGTTTCTTAAATAGGTCTGTACTGTTTCATGAGGTACTTTTATTCACTTCTAATATCAAGCTATTCCCATGGTTATAAATTTAAAAAGGTTTAATTTATATAAAAATTCATGGAATTTTTGAAAATACACTACTACCAATAATATAATTAATTACATAAATTAAGAGGACCCTGAAGCGCCGTTCCTTAAGTATATGACCATATTGACAGAAGCAAGAAAGATATGCCAGGATCGCAACAAGGGGATAATCATAATCGCTCCCTACCCAGAAAATAGGCATCAGTCTATATCTTTATATAGGTGTATTATTTTTCTGCAGGTAACTGTGTCACTAAACTCCTCCTACTTTAAGGGTAAAACCGATTTTGATAATAAAAATGTTATGCGTTTTGAGCGAATCTCTGAACGGTTTAGATTAACTTCATCTGGACTCGATAGTTGGCGCTGCGAACGGTTCGTTCAAGCGGGACAAAGACAACCGGGTTCGCTAGGTAAATATGTGATAAGATTAATCATTTCACGCGAATTAATTCGCAACAAATACTATAAAGTAATAAAAGCAAGTCAATGACCATTACACGTGAACAGCATTAAAGAATTGTATGCCTACTTACAATAATAATTATCATTTAACAATCTTTATGGCTATATAGCACATGAGTAGATAAACGGAACAGAGACTAAGCTTCTTAAGAACGTGCAAAATTGTTACCTATTTTGGTAGGTTGTCACAATAGATGAAGACAAATTAAACAAAACATTTGTTAAATAGTTTTATTATACAGTATGATAGAATACTTTACAAATTACTTTATCATCATCATCAGGCTATAATAGTTCACTGCTGGACATAGCCCTCCCCCAAAGAGCGCCATAGCGCCCTGTCTTCAGCTTGCCGCATCCAGCATCTGCCTGCAGTCTTTCGCAGATTGACAAATTACTTAATCTAATAATTTTCTTTTTATATTTTTTGTTTTTTAATAATTTATTGTTTCTTTTAATAGTGTGGTAAATACTGAATATAACAAAGTTTTTTTTGAGATTTTCCTCGTAAGGAGACAATGCTGACTGCAGCAGCAGTTCATGATAAAAATCGTGTTAAACTATCAAAATTAAACTAACATACAAAATTTCGTGACCGTGCTACTACCAATTGAAGAGTTCCCTAGTGAGGAGACAATCCTAGCTGCAGCATCAGGTTATATCTATCATATTATTGCATTGTCACTGAAGTTACGATATACAAAATTTCAGCTCAATCAGACATCGGGAAGTGGTTCAAATCTTACTTGCAATATTTGATCTTAACACACATACCTACTACATACCAACCCACCCACATACCTACAGATGTTCAGTACACCGACTCCAAAAATAACAATAATTTAAGTATTCACAAGAATATGCAATTATTTATTAACTTTTTAGTGCATTTTAAGTTTTAGAATATTCTTTTTGAAGTAGGTTTTCTTTTTTGTTAAAATTTTGTTTATTTCTCGGTTTTTAGTGAATCTTGCCATACGCATTATAACTCAAAAATAATGGTCAAATGGTGATTAAAATTAAATGGGACCACAAGGGAAGCACCAGCTTTCAAATAAAAAAGAACCATCAAAATCGGTTCACCCAGTCGAAAGTTCTGAAGTAACAAACATAAAAAGAAAAAAAAATACAGTCGAATTGAGAACCTCCTCCTTTTTTTGAAAGTCGGTTAAAAATTTTACTCAAAAATAATATCAACAGATTGATATACGCATCAATCTATACATCTATACAAATAAATAAAATTGAAGTGTCTGTTTGTAATGTCAAAATAACAGCTTTTTATCTAATGCATATGAAAGTATATAAGGTACCATACGAAAACATCTATTTTTTAAATTTTTGTCTGTCTGTCTGTCTGTTTGTGCCGGGTAATCTCCGAAACGGCTGAACCGATTTTGACGGGACTTTCACTGGCAGATAGCTGATGTTATAAGGAGTAACATAGACTACTTTGATTTTAGAAAAAAATAGGGTTCCGCGGAGACAAACGCTTTTTAGTTAAAATTTACGCGGACGAAGTCGCAGGTAACAGCTAGTAAAATATAAAAATGATTAAGCCCGCAGATGGGATATTGGAGCGACAAGATAAGATAAATTTAGAAAATCGGCTCAAATAATCATAATTCGATTGTAAGCAAATAAAAAAGACCTTTAGATCTGTCAAATAATCTTTCCTTGAGATTACCAGGTGATCTTTATCCGAATGACACAGAATACAAACGCATTTGAGAACGATATTTTGTACATTTACACAATTATTTCATCATCATCATAATGATGTCAGCCAAAAGACGTCCACTGCTGGACATCGGCCTCCCCCAAGGCTTTCCACACAATTATTTAGTTTAAAAGAATCAAAAATGCAACAGACATAAGAACTTATAAAAATTAGACAAAACTATACAAAGGCGCAGGCGTTTTTTGCCTGCGTTGGACACTGCTGGGTCGCTGATGCAGTTTCAGTTCCCGCGACCCACCCACAATGTAAGGCAGCGAGTTGGCACACCGTGGCAGGATTAAGAAGAAGAAGAAGTACGCGGGACATACGATCTTTTCCCGGGTATGCCAGCATAACCTCTCCGGTGAAACTTTCCACACTTTACCACATTAAAAAAAATATGTTTTTGTTATCCAACTAACAAAACCACGACAACTTATAAACTGTTATGGTTTCGGTGTCATCACTCATATATGTGACTGAGATACGCCATGGTATTGTGAGTCTCTCTCGTTAATACATATTACTATAAACATAAAAATTCACGATAACCAATACAAATTGTGTTATGTTTACTATTGGTATTATGCAAGGGTGAGATTGGGTATAACGTTTGTATAAACTGAAATGTCAACACTGTACTAGTGTCATGTGGACCGGTCGTGCTAGCGGCTGCGTTCGTGCGAGAGTGGTGGCGCCCCCTCTCTCTCGAGCCATCCTTCCGAGCGATTGCCGACCGACATATAAGCCGATGTCGTCCTGGTTTAACCCGTTCCTGCCGTGCTGCCACTTAAAATAAGGGGTCCATTGTGCTGGACCACGTAGCGAGCCTTATAGAACCTCGCCCTGATCTTTTGCTTAATGTCTAGCTAAATTGTTATATTATAAAAATACTGTTTGTTCTATACTAAGTTGTTTATGGAAATACAAATCTTTTAAGTAATTGTGTAGTATAATTTGTAATTATCTCGACTAAATAGATTCCTAGGTCAACCACACGTCTAAAGCGTGATTGACTAAGTATAACGTTATACTAAATAAAAGTTATTTTTCCTTATACTTAGTTTAATCTCAAGTATAATTGTTGATATCATGATTATTTTGAAGGCTGAAAAATTCTTCTCCATTACTATCCTAACTAAATATTATAAATGTGAATGTGAGTTTGTTTGTTTGTTTTTACGCTTTCACGTCTAAACTACTCGACTTATAATCATGAGATTTGTATACACATTGTCAGGTGTAAAGAAAAGAACATAGTGTACCTTTCATCCAGAATATAACTGTTCCCGAGGTATAAAAATTGAAATAGCCTACATTTACGCGAGGGACGCCGCGCTAAAAATCTAAATCTATAGTTTAATACTTTGATCCTTGCGTAATATGAGGGTGGGGGATTCTTTTTGATCTACGTCTACGTCTTTCGGTCGCAGGGTTTTGTCTAGTGGTCTTCGAAGATTGACAGTTGTGAATATATATATGTACTAAGGTATTATATAGAGTGTCTTGATATAGCTTCTGGTTAAAGGACCAGTTTGTTCTATTAATACTGTATATTACAAATCGTTGAGATGTATTCACTGGTTAATACACATCAATATCATTCCTTTAGAATATAGATTCCGGTCATAAGTCTAAACTATCAGTGAGTGAGTTTTTTTTTATACAACTAAAGTAGCAAACAAGCATACGGCCCACCTGATGGTAAGTGGTCACCGTAGCCTATAGACGCCTGCAACACCAGAGGTATCACTTGCGCGTTGCCGACCTTTTAGGAACGGAAGTGGGAAGGAGAAGGAACGGGAAGGGGGAAAGAAGGTGATTGGGTCTCCGGCATTCTTACTCACCGAACGAAACACAACAGGAATACTGCTATTTCACGTCGATATTCTGTGAGAGGGTAGTCCTTCCCCGGTCGAGCCGGGAAGCCGAGCCCATTCATGCTGAAATCAGCGAGGCTCTACTTTGTTTGTTTGGTACACTTTCACGCCTTAACTACTCAACCAATCACCATGAAATTACGCATATATATTTTCAGGGGTATAAAAAGGAAATAGAGTACCATCCATAAAATCACCAGGTTTCATTCAGAAAAAAGTACTGTTTCCGAGGGATAGCTAATAATTTATTCATTACTTTTCTATTAAAGTAAAGTAAAACTGTACGTGATATATATTTTTGGACACTAATTAGGATTCACTATATAGAGATGTCTAAATCCAAAATAGTTGTTAAGGTTTTGTCAGTCTGCTCGTTCCGCCATCACGCAAAATCTACTGAATAAATTATGATGTCATTTTCAAAACTTAGTGTTGATTTTAAAATCGATGCTTCGTTTCAGCTAACTCTGTTTTGTAGAACTAAAAATAGAAATGTGCCTTGTGTAATCTACGTTAATTGAATGGCTGCCGAACCTTAGTTTATGCAGATAAGGTCGCGGGGAAATGTTAGCCTTAAAAACATTACAAGCAAATTTTGTCCGTGTGGGTACTGAATGTGATTAGTAATAAGAATCCTAGAACACAGCAGAATTCCCGCTAAAATTAGGCACAAATTGAATCTACACTGCTGAGAAATTACTTCCACCCCAGAGCAGATGCCTCCCAAACAAATTAGTGATGTGTTTAGAAGAAAGATGTGTCAGAGATTTCAGGCTCATTCAGAAAGATGCTGTATCCTTTTAGCTGGCAACACAATGACCTTTTTGAAGGATTGGCAACATTATATTTCAAAGTTAAAAATCATTTATTCATTTAGGTCACAGAGTAACACTTATGACCGTCAAAATATATAGGTTAGTGACTTTACTAAGTTACTCAAGCTACATTTAGGTTAGTTGCTAGGTTCAGGCAAAGGGCAGATAGAGCCTATGAGAGGAAACCTGCAAGAAACTCACGGCCACTCTTTTAATTTGCCAATTAAGTATAATTTCAGTTGCAACCATTACACCATATGCTACTGACTAAAAAACTACAAATAATAACAAAAATAAGTTAATAATATTATAGAGATCAAATAATTTGAGTCTAGTTATATTTTTCTAAGATGATGATGATAATATTTTTCAATATAGATCTAAAATAGGCAGGATGGCATGATGGCGCATATACTTACACTTTGTGACAATGCAAAGGCACTCCGTGACTAAATGCGGTTTTGGATTTGTATTTTTCAATCGTATATTTTCAACATTTCTTTACACTCGTTCTTTTTAAAAAAAGACAACTGCTGTATTATGTATAAATCCTATTTTTATTTTTTGTTTATTGCCATTAGCGGCAGACGAGCAAAGCTCACCTGATTGGAAGTGGAAACTGCTGCTCATGGACTTCAGCAATGTCAGGACACAGCAATGCGTCGCGGGGATCTTTACAAACATTCAACCAACGGACACAAACGACACCCAGACGCGGTACAACGATATGTGGGTCATACAATTTTCTCCCGTGTGGGGATCGAACTCCCAATACTTACCGCGGTGGTAATGGCAAGGCAAACACTTAACGCCATTCGTTCAGTCGGTAGACGTTTACTACTAGGTATGCTTGTTTATCACCTTCTTACAATAAGAAGGTATTAGGCCGCCTTCTATTACGTGCATACATACCTGTTTAAATTTGGCATGATATTCACCAGCCAAGGATACTAGCACATAAGATAATGCAAATACTTGAAATTACTTGACAATCAAATTTCCTCATATGCGTAGGTACTGTTAAATTTTATTTGTAACTTTCCTTCCCGCTTCACTGTGGTCCCATGGTAGGTATACATTTAACTGATTTTTCTTATCACGAACAACAAATGTGTTCACATTTCAATATCAATTCTCGTATTCACAAATTTATCGGTCGCAAAATTGTATTATATGAATAACCCGATTACTTTAAACCAATGTTTATGAAGCTAGTCAAACAAGTATCTCATACACGTGCCAACTGCTATAATGTTTTTTTTGACGCAAATTCTAGATTCTAATGCAAATTATTTAGATTTTTAAAAGAAATACTACTACCTACCTACTTTTTTATCAATCCACTAGTCAACAAGGTTAACCGGTTTTATCATAATATGATTGTAATCATGGCCAGTTATTTTAATTTTAAATAAACAATGTTGTATCGGTTCTGTAAGTCGCACAAATATAAAAATATTGAGGCAAATAACTTACCGTCTTGTCCAAAAGCCAGCTTGCAGGAAAGATCAGAGGTATGTATGTAACCATGTAGATCATCGACGTCCAGTATACGTAGATACTGGAGACCCCATAGTACTTCACAACCGCGTCCTGAATAATCGTGTATTGTATCCATTGAAATGCATTCGATGCCGAATAAAACACGAATACAGTTAGAACCAGCCATCGAATAGGCAACACATGATACTCCTGCATGGGTTGCTTCTTGCTAGGCGATTCCAACACGCCTCCCTTTTCTGCAATCCCATCCATAACACTACCGCTAACTTCCATATTTTTCAAATCCGTCATATTTAATAAAAATATCTGAATATTTTATAATAAAATATAATATCTATGTTATTGTCGTATTATTATCTGAATTTGGCAGCTAAATGGCACTATAATCTAATAGAATTTGTAAGTAATAAAATTTTATTGTCAATTTTCCCGCGCGCGCGTTTTTGTTATTCGGCGAGGTACGGGCGTGTATCTCGCGCGGCGGTCGGCCGATGACTGTTTTCCATTTTCTTAGAGGCTGGTTGGATATTCGTAGATTATAAATATATGGTGGACTAGTAGTAATATTTCCTGTGCATCCTTTGTAGCGTGACGAATACAATGCTGCCGACAGTCGACAGAGCGTCTGTCTATAAACACTGTAATCATAGTGATTGCGAGAAGAGGATATAGATTAGGTATGAGTACAAGTGTTTACAAGTTTTATTTGTGATAATTCGTTGTTTTATGTGCGTTATCTTAGCGGCGATTCTCTGATATTGTCTTGTAGTATCTTTGTTGTAGTTTTGTTGGTGACTGAAATAACTGGCGTCGTTGAATGACTTAATAATTGGATACAGGCGTGAATGATACGGTTATTAGATTAAGCATTGACACCTTGCATTATTGACGTATCTACAGACGTACTCACTCCTAACAATAGTACAATAACTTAATAGAATAATTACAGCACACTGTAAAATGTGTAATTTAATTTACATATTAAGAAATAGGATTAAATAATAATATAATGACCACCAAAAATAGTAATTGCACACCAAAATACGCTTACTAAAATATATCATAACGAGCACCTATACGCCTCAAATCACTGCATTCCGTCTCGGAAGGGTTACGTTATGCTAGGTTCCTTTTTAACCCACCCAAAAATAGTATTCGCTTCGCGGGGCTCCGTCAACTTATTTTGATCTCTTTGCTGTGCAATTAATATTTTTATGGTATTAAAATGCCGTTTTAATGTTGGTGATCATTTACTATTTTTGACTGTTATAGTTTACTATATCTGGTGATAAGTTAAACATAAGCCTTAAGAAATTACCTACTACTAGTTTCTACCAGTTAAAGCAGTTACTTGTCGTACCTGCTTTAACTGGTAGAAACGTCATACAGTTTAGCGCCAAGAAATGTATGCGTTAAGTGTATTCGCTTAGCGCATTATTTCACGTCATACATTTGTACCTATACGATGCTAGACGCTCACCTTAGCTGCGCTTAGCTTATTCGCTCGGATCGTGCATGTCATGGCCCTTGGGAGAAGCGAGTTCTTTTCTTCCCTGGGATACCTACTTAGACGTGAGTATTTTTAAAATATACATAAAACACTTGAAAATACTTGAAAACATAAAACATGAATATTGTTTTGTGTTTTCAAGTACATATTTTCCTTTTAAAGCATAGTTGTGATCGTTCATTTTGCAAACAACTTGTTAATTATGGCTGAAGGCGTTTCTTTTCTTGTAAAGAATGTAATACAATTATTCACTTATACTGAGAAAAACAAGTCAAACCTTGTTATTATACTCATGAAACGAGTATCAAAACAATTGTGTTCGTAATTGTTAATAAATTATCGTTTATCATTAAAATATTCATTATTCAATTAGTTCATGATATTTTACATTGATTCTCGTTAACTTTGATACTTCAATGTTCAATGTTAAATGGTTATATTGATGTATATAATTAGATGTATATTACCTCAATCAGTGGTTAGGTGTTTGATTGTTTGACTGCTGTGGTGTGTGTGTGAATTTTTGCTTGAGTGCTTTAAGCAGGCGTTATGATATGTATATTTTTGAGAGTGCTGCTATTGATTGTCATTTGTATGTATTGGATTAAACAGCGGTAAGGACATTTCGAGAAAAGGACCATAACTGAAAGGACATTTGGAGAAAAGGACATTATGCTCTGAGACGAAACCAAACAAATGTATTAATTCATTAATTATGAGAAAACAATAACTAGGGTCACTGCAGAGGTAGATATAGATTATAACCTAGTTTTTTATTACTCCAGTATCCTTATTTAGACAGAAAGCCGTTAAGGTAAGCACTTTTGTATGCAAGAAACGTTGCCCGCATTTTTTTCTAGGGTGATTGTATTTCTAAATACGATTTAGCTATCTATTCTAAATTATAAACATCAACCGGCTAATATACATTTATATCTCGACTTTATTTTAACATGGTAAAGATTGATATGTACTGCACGAAACAACGACAATGTCTCCTTTTAGAATTAACTAGACTAGTGACAGTACTGACCCTTCAGCTTTGCGTCAGCTCGTTATGTGTTTCGTCAAATGAGTATATTTAATATACAAAGATCGACTTAGTACCTATATAACTTATACTGCAGTGCAGCTAAGAGCCAATGGTAAACATAGACAGCCCACTGTTTATACCTACCTAATATATTTTTTTAACTGCGTTTGTTTCCTGCGTTTAAATATTACGTCCGACGACCTACTCAAAAGCAGGTGCCAAGCGGCAAGGAAAGCAGACCACGGTACAGAAAATACAAAATCAAACTGCGGCTCGCCACTGCTTGTCAGTTTAATTAACATTCTCATTAAGAAAGTTCGCAATTTGATTTCGAGATGCCGATTTTTTTAAACAAAGATTTGATACCGGTGTTTAAGCTTGTCTATGGATAACAAATACAAATATTATAAGGGTCCACGGCATACAAATAAAGGATAGTCGAAACAGGTTCGATATATGACCAACACGTGCATCTGTATTACAATATTGTCTCATAAGTAATGAATATTCCACCACCCTGACCGGCCACCTGTAGAATGCGCTGACTCTCCACTATTATATATAACTCAGTCTATGGCACAACCTGCCTGTTCTCAGCTGAGCCGCAGACTTAAAGTAGTTTTCATAATAATTGTTTTAACATACCGTTTTATCCAGGAACCAGCTTGCAGGGAAAATAAGAGGAATGTACGTAACCATGTAGATCATCGATGTCGCGTACACTTGAATACTAGTTATGCTGTAATACTTCACAACCGCATCCTGGATGATGGAGTATTGCATCCATTGAAATTAACTCGATGCCGAGCAGAACATGAATATGCCGAGTACCAGCCATCGCACAGGTTCCACCTTATATACCAACATAAGCCCCTTGCTAGGCGATTCTACCACAACCTTCTTCTCCAGTATCGCGGCCACAACTTTTTTTTTAAGTCAGTCAGATGACTGGATTTTCTATAATTAATTAGTTTTATTTTTGTCAGAATTTGGCATCTAAAATGACACTTGTTATAATAATTAGATTCGTGTAATTTTATTATCAATTTTCCCACGCGCGTAATCTTATTTGGCGATGCAGGGGTATGTATCAAGGGCAGCGGTCGTTCCACGACTGTTCCTATTTATTTCATGTAAAATTTACTGTTTTCCATTTTCCTAGTGGCTGAACAAATATGCATGTGCACCTTTCGTTCGGCGTGATGAGTACAATGACGGGTGACAGTTCGACACCGTCTAGCGACAGCGGTGATGGCGACAGAAGAGTATTCGAATGACATTACAAGTTTAGTTTGAGTAAGTTAGGTACCTTTGATTGCTGCCGGCGCCGCGGGATGAATGCGCGAATGATCCCTGCGCCTCGGCCATAGATTGTGAGAAGGAACACCGTGGTAGGTTTAGTCGGTATTACCGGGATATCTCCATCTTTTCCCGAGTGAGTCCGACATAACCCCTCCGCCCGCCCCCGCGAAGGGGTTTGCGCCAATGTATTCCTCCACGTAAAAAAATAAATAAAAAAAAGGTACCTTTGATTGAAGAAGAAATGTACGTTTGAACTTTCAAATGTTAATATATTCAACGTAATTATTAAAATAGCCAGGTAATCTTAATTCCTAATTTGTAATACCATAAGGCAATATCTTTTAGAATCAAATTTATATAATATCAATGTGATACAAAAATAATTTGTGCGAATAGCAATGGAAACCCAAAATACGTTTATTTTTATTTTTTATTAAATAAACAAAGGTATTTACAAAAAAAACATCAAGGTCTTGGCAAAGATCAGATGAAATGCGATGAATGACTAATTAATTAATACGTATATCTATACTAATATTATAAAGCTGAAGAGTTTGTTTGTTTGTTTGCTTGAACGCGCTAATCTCAGGAACTAATGGTCCGATTTAAAAAATTCTTTGATTGTTAGATAGCCCATTTATCGAGGAAGGTTATAGGCTATATATTATCACGCTAAGATCAATAGGAGCTGAGCACCAATGAAGAATGTTTAAAAATCGGAGGGTATTTTTTCCTTTTGAGAGCTTCCGCTGCGTGCGCTGCGTAAAATTCATGTATGACAGAATTGTTCTTTAAAAGTTCTAAAAAAAAGGCCGCGACAGCATATGTCTATCTTTTAAGGTTAGCTCACTATAACCATTTTTATGCTAACCAAATTTGTTCTAAAATAATGCATTATTTGCGAAGGTATTATTATAAACATGATATTAATCCTTATCCAAATAAATACGTTATTCATCACAAGTATTTAATTTAAAACAAAATTGCCCTTTACATCATTCGATTTCAATGAATATCTTAGGAGATATTGCAGTTTTAAAATAACATTGCAGCAAATTAATTACCCATTACAGACATAGTACAAACGATGTTTCTCCTGGTTTATTCTGCGTGATTACTACTGGTTCGATTTGAAAAATTCATTTATTGTTGGATAGCCTATTTATCGTGGAAGGCTATAGGCTATATAACATCACGCTACGACCCACGGGGGCGGCGCAGTAACGATAAACGCGGGTGAAACCGCGGGAACATCTAGTGAAGGTATAAAACCAAATTTACTTGAAGTAATTAGTTGCGTGGTAGGTCAATTCAGGTTTTCCCGCCGAGCGCTCAGATACACAGCCTCAACGTGTTGGCAGCTGGCAAAAACGACATGTTCTGGATTTCATCGCAGTAGCCCATGGGAAATCAGGATCATCTCGTACGTAGGATTACAACAATAACAATAAAAAAGAATAATGCTTACAATAAACAGCGGTTTTCGAAACTTTTGCGCCCGCGAACACCTAGCTTGTGAATACGCCTATATTATACACCTCAATGCAAGAGCAAATAATAGAGTGTCCATACAATCTGGAGTGGACGCTTACACGAAGCTTTGACGTTGTAAGCATTTGTAGGCACGGTTACAACTTACAGTCAAATATTTTCTCTTCACCAATTTCACCAAAAATAGACATTCTTTTTCCACTAAAGCTAAATTATTCTAGTAACAATAAATTCATTCTCTTCATTTAAAAAAGGCTTTTTTAAGTGCATATCAATGTTATCATATTTTAAAAAAGAAGGAGTTTATAACATTTTGTCTGACTCTCTTGGCTTACTAAATCCAAAACCATGTAGATTTTTTTTATGACTGCTTGTTTGCAGAGTCTGTTTTTCTGCAGAATGGAGGTATTTTTGAAAAACTAACCAATAACCAGCTATTGGTTAGCTTGACTACCACATAACAGTATATGTAGATAATATGTTCGTCACGATTATTAAACATGACCCACCGTTTTGTATCACGCTTTGAAACGTCCACTGAATGCAATTTTGCAACCCGAATAATGACGCAATTCGTATTGGTCAAGTCATTGTCCTCCAAAATCCATCAATACAAATAGTATTCATATATTGACACGTGTGTAAAAAGCATGCAGTATTCGCTTTATTTAATTCGCCATGCTATTTTCATTTTATTATATATTTCATTGTCTCCTCGTATCCATGACCGCTGAGAAGGCAACTATACTTCGCCGAACGCTGTCTTGTATGTCTGTGAGCAAACGTGTGAATATACATCATTTCCAGATAGTTGAAAGCAAAACAGAATCACGATAAGTGTACATGCATCTTTAATTATTGTAGACAATAGTTTATAGGGCCATATAAATCATCATCAGCATCAATAAAGATATGAAGAAGCGGCGACAAATCAATATTGCATGGAAATGATTCCATTATTGACAAAACTAGCTCATAAGGATTCTTCAGCTCTGCTGATTTTTACACCACAAGTCGTATCGCTTACAGTTTTAAAAACACCACGTATATTGTATGGTGTTATTAATAGGTAAGATGGCTTTGTCTGTTTGTCTTTAACTTCGTAGCTCTTAAACGGATAGACTGATATGAATTTGTTTTCACAGGTCGAGAATTTGTTATTAGATTTTTCTATCAAGAAATTCTCATTTGTAGCACGGTCTTCCAAACTGAGCACGGTAGATGGCAAAGGCAAAATCAAAGTAAAAATCCATTTGATACTTTAGATCACAAAGCACAAACATCCTATATATTTTGATGTTTATAATATTAATGAACGTCAAAGGTTTGTGAGTTTATTAATTTACTAAAGCTACATTTAGGTTAGGCAATAGGGTCGTCCTCTTTTACGAGAGCAGGCGAAGTATAGGTGTAATAGACGTCTGTCCACCTCAGTTCTCGTCTGTTCAGAAATACATATAAACATTAGCCTATGGTACTACGCATGTGTGATATGGATGTTAAGTAAGTGCTACCACATTACACAGCGCGTAGCTAATACAGCCATTGTCTACGTATACAGTGGTCATTTTTGTATAAAGTAAATGCCTCAAAGTGAACGTAAGTCAAGTAAATATTGACAGTAACCCGATCGCCTAGTACGTGCAATACTGAAACAATTATTATTACGTGAATGCGGTGTTTAAAGACAAAATGGTTGTCATTTCCGTCAATATAATTATGTATGATGTCACTTACTTCGTTGTCAACGACAATGACTCTACGAAAAAAACATTCATATTATTTATAGACTTATGCTTGTTGTCCGAAAAGGTCAGCAAAAGCTACGGATTTCAATTTGATAAAATCTTGGTATTACTCTCTTGCTTCGTTCTATTTCTCAATATACTTCTGAGTCGTTAGGCAGTTGAAGGTACTCTTCTCGACTCTTTCTAGAACGACCGCGACCTTGTCAGAGAATATGTATTCTTCTGTTGCATTCACATTTGCCGTTTATACATTTTTGGTCACTCTTTGGTCGTCCTTTCTTTCCACATGTAGAAAGTGGGTAATTAAGAAAATATAAGTAGCACTGCCTCCGTGGCGCAGCGATAGTGAATTCGACTGCTGTGCATGAGGTCTCGGGTTCGAATCCCGGGTCGCGCCAAGAATAAGTTATTGGGTTTTTCTGTTAAGAAATCTCAATAGCAGCCCGGAGTTAGGAAGTTGGCGGTGTTAGACACCCCCGTGGCTCGGAAAGCACGTAAAGCCGTTGGTCCTATGCCTGATCTCTCTCCGGTCGTGTTGGATTACCGTCCCATCGGATCATGAGAGTTAAGGAACAGAGAGTGCAATTGTATTTGCGCACACACTTGTGCACTATAATATCTCCTGCGCAAATGGCCAGTCTCCGTTAAGACTAGCCGCCGCCGTGACCGAAATTCGGTCTGGAGGACATTATTATTATTATAAGTAGCATCATCAATTTTATCAAAATCAATGACATGGCGATTTTCAAGCAAACAAATAGTAGATACTGTGGCCACTTAAAAAACTAAATATGTGATACTTAGAGTCGCGCCTGCATATCTCTGAAGGCATAGGTGTAATCCACCCACATGTGGGTGGTTTACGCCAGCTATATTTTGACTCTCCCGTAATGGGTTTGCCTATTGCCATCTTCTAGTACATTTCAGACATCGTGACGTTACTAAGAATTTCTTATCAGAAATTTTCAATAACACTTATGCAGAATAATGTTATGTTTTCCTGGATGCGATAACCTGAGACCTCATGATAATTGGCAAACAAGATCGCAAAGGGGCATGCCAGTATTGGGCCCAGAGACGTACAAGAAATTGGCTATACTAAAAAAAATATTAATATTTATCCTAGGTTTTCCTTGTATTTATTATTCTGTACAAGTCAGTTATATTTTATTAAATATTAAACAAGAAAACGACTAAACTATGTAATGGAACTTGCAAGCCAGTAGATTAATTTGAAAATGTTGCCTTTACACAAAATATGTTGACAGGTAATTAATCGAAATAGTAATTTACCATTGCTATATTATATTATTATTATTTTAATCGTTCATTTAATTTTTTATACAAAAGTAATACAAAATCTAATAATAATTATTTTTTTATCTTTGCAAGATTGCTTTGATAAACTTAAAGTAATGTCTATTATCGATGTATCGATATTTTATGTTTATTATGGCACCACCATCTCTAACTTGTATGACACCGGAAAACGTAAATAAATGTCAATATCATTGACATTTATTTACGTTTTCCGGCATTATTGCAACTCCATTGTGACGGTTAGTGTTTATTTATTGCGGTTAATATCGATGACTTTTAACTATAAGCTATAAAACTGCAATGTATTATGTTTTATTTAATTCCTAATAGATTGTACTCATAAATTAATTAAAATAATGTATAAAATGATAAAGCACATATTTAATGTGAATTGTATTGATGAGATATAAGAAGATTTTATAACTTTAAAATGCTAAGTTTCTTGTAAATCACTTCTTATGCTAATTATTTATTAGCATTGCCTACTATTATTATCATTAGCCTTTATAGGTGTGCACTGTGAGCCCGAATTACTATGGCGTCTTGGCATGACTCTTTATGACACAGGACGAAAACAAGGAGGCAGTTACCTAAATATTATTTTGTACTTTTAATTAAGTTTACAAATACGAAACGTATAATAATAGAGTTTATAGTCATAGTATTAGGTTTGAAATTGCCTTATTGCTAATTTCGAGTGAAGTCTATATTAACATCTGATTTCTAAAAGGCCCTATCAATACCAAAAGTGTCAACAGATCGTTAAACACATGTCCGCTGCTATAATTGGTTGGCTTAATTAGAGGCAGCCAATAAAATCACTTGCCAAAAATTTGATTTTTTTACACACTTTACGGCTTTTAGAAACCGCGTGTATAAGTGTTTAAACTAGTTCAGATGAAGTTAGAATTAATAATAAAATAAATAAAATACTGCGTAATATGAATTTATTTAATATTTTCGTAATAAATCAATTCAATTTCAATATATTTTATAATAGCTATATATACCTACACTGAAATCCTAACTAATATTATAAAAGCGAAAATGAGTTTGTTTGTTTGTTACCTTTTCACGCCTAAACCACTGAACCGATCATTCTGAAATTTTGCATATACGTTGTCAGGTGTACAGCAACGAACATAGGCTACCATTCATCCCGAAAAAAATTATGTTCCCGAGGAAAAGAACAATAACGTTCTTATAATAATAAATGGAGCCACGTGTCTTTCGAATCATGATTGAATTATATTATTACAAGCAGAGTACAACCCAAATTGATTGTCAAATTCTAAATTAACGCGAGCGAAGCCGCGGGCAAAAGCTAGTAAATAATAGTTAACACAGCTTTCTTCTTTCAAAATCTTTTATTTTTATTAATTAACTCCCATAATAGTATTATTCCCTGTTTTGAGAGACTTTACAAATATTTCAACAATCTAAAGAAAAACCAAACTAATATTAATAACCAGACAAAATTTATTTGATTCCCTAATAGTTGAGCCCGGTAGACGACTGGCTTTAGAAAACGGTGAACTAGGCTTTAAAACTACAGCTGACAAAGTATTGGTGTAAAGCATCTCTGCCTATCCATTCCAATTATTATTATTATTATTATTAATTATTTACGTATCAAATCTTGACATAAGGTAATAAATATTACGTCTTTATAAAAGCAGTCTTTCACACTTAGTTACTAGTATATTACTTATCATAAAAAGGCCAAGACCCCACGATCCTCGCTGATACTTTATATGCAATCAAATATAACAACTTGTAGATAATAAGAGCCATGATATCGTGTTACAACAAAATGAGGTTTTTTTTTGTTTTTGAGATCGACCACTAGTTATTTTATACATACATAGGTTCACGCCTGTTTCACAGAGGGGTATGCAGAGACTACGGATTTCCATTTGCTACGAACCTGACACTATTTTCTGGCTTCATTCACTTTCATCATATTCCTTCGCCTAGGTTTTCCTTTTTATTTATTTATTTAAGGATTTCCAACAAAGGAATATGCTCTTGCGACTGTTCCATTCACACTAGTCTTATAAACTTTCTTAGTCAGTCTTTCCTCGTCCATTCTTCCTACATGTCCAAACTAGCTTAACCTGCTTAACATACCCTTTAGCCATTTTATTTGATCCTCAAATGAGAGTTATTATAACCGAAAACAAAACTACTGTTATAACTATTATTATTGAAAAAGTTTTAAGCTATAAATATCTTATTTATTTTCTAATAACTGGGTAAGTACTCGTTCATTTAGAGTAAGTTATTGTTTTGCGATTACAAGGGACCACATTATGCGTAACATATACTATGAAAACAGCCCATGTGCTAAATAATATAAAAATAAAAAACACGATGCAGATTTCAGAATAAATAACTAAAAACAGAGACACATTTATATTAAACTAGCTGTTACCTGCGACTTCGTCCGCGTAGATTTTAACTAAAAAGTGTTTGTCGCCGCGGAACCCAACTATATTTCTCTGCCCAAGTTACTTAAATGGCGTAATTTTTATAGTGTAAAGCTAGATAATGGCATGGCTTACTCAAAACCAACATTTAAATATGCGTCGTTAGATTACACGCTGTCACAGGATGCGTAAGAAAAATAAAGATTCACAGCTCCTCCACCGTGGGTGATAGCGTGATAATATGTAGCCTATATGTTGACCCGACCTGTTAGTAATATTCATGCAAAATTTGAAGTAAATCCATGCAGTACTTTTTGAGTTTAGCCCGGACATACGTACAGACAAACAGACAAAAATTCTAAAAACTATATTTTGGCTTCGATATCGATTGTAGATCACGCCCCAAGTATTCTTTAAAAAAAATATTCAATGTACAGTTTTGACTTTCCTACGATTTTATTATATGTATAGATACGAAATCACTAGTCTGAGCGTGATACTGTGATAGGCATCAGTGATATTCTCTTCCGTACCTTGACAAGTCTAACTACGAAGTACGGCCCTAAAAAAATCTAATCAATTTATTTGCATTATACAGGCTATGCAGTGGTTACAATAAATATTTGATTCTCAGTAGACTATCCTCTCTGGTGTGCTATAAGATCGCAAGTCGCAACTAACTTTATGCTATGAGCCCACTATGCCTACGTGCGTAGCTCAGTATAGCAGATATTTTTATGCAAGGTTGGTATTGCGCTAATGATACCTCTTTTACTGCAGATGTATTTAAATAGCCATCAAACCAATATTAAGCGGGCCATATGCTTGTATTGCATAAACAATTCATAATTAAAGCTTTCTCTAGGTGTAAAAGTATCATGAGCCTTCACGCCTTGTCAATCCTAATTCCTTACTAATATTATAAATTCGAAAGTAACTCTGTCTGTCTATCTGTCTGTCAGTTACATTTTCACAGCTAAACCACTCAACCAATTTAGAAGAAATTTGGTGCAGATATAGTTTAAAACCTGGGGAAGGACATAGGCAACTTTTTATTGATGTAGGTACCACGCAGGCGGAGCCGCGCGCAAAAGCTAGTAATATATAATGAAACAAGTGTACTACTTTTTTCTTTTTTTTACTGAAGGTTAATAGCTATTTGGGTTTCAAATAGTATTCTTGTTAACCCCTCCAGCTAAGCTAGAATGCTTGTATTAAGAGTGGGTTCACTTCAGTAGTGCAATGGGTGAGAACCGAACCCGCGACCTCTCGATCGCAAGTCCAATGCCTTATCCATTGGGTTACCTACTACTGCGGAATACATACGGGATCTCAATATAGGAAGAGTATATCGTAGTGCACTTTGCTGACGTAATGCTGTTTGACAGACTTTACACAATTAAATATATGACTTTTGTGACGGTGTTTCTCTTTACTGTTGAAATCGACTATTATGAACTATTTAAAACTTTGAAATACCAATGGTTCATGCCGTGGGCAAAGACTAAAACTAATTCTAAGTACTGTAGGATTAACTCGATACTTCTGCGTGATAGACCGAAGACCTCCTCACAAGTCGATCACTGTTCCTACATAAGGTTCTCATACATTTCACCAACAAAAGCAAAACCTTAATATATCGCTTCTTGATCAATCGAAATCATATTTCTTCCACTAACGACCCGGTATCATAAATAAAAGATTACGCACCTACTTCCTAATGGCTCACAAGTTAAGGGTTTAATAGATAAGTAATTATAACTTAATCCTTAATGAGTTGTAGGCAATCTGCGCAAATTACTGGAGTCGTTAGCGACACAGCCGGCTCAATCCTTATTAGTGAACAAGCAGCTGATCATTGTTTTTACAGGAAATTAAAGGCTAAGTGCTAATCAGGTGAACACCTGACTCCTCATTAACCGTTAACTATTTTTATCCGGATGAAAAAATATAATCCTAGCTAATATTATAAATGCGCAAATGAGTTTGTTTATTTGCTAGCCTTTTGCGCCTTAATTATTCGACTGATCATCATGAAATTTCGAATATGTTTTAATGACACATAGGGTAACATTCATTCACAAAAAGCAAGTAAGTTATGAATAAATAGAAACACAGGTAATCCGATTGCTATACATACCTATGAAAGAAATGATTTGTAAATACAATACAAGATACATCTTATTTTGGCGCATTCGGGTAAGAAGTTGTATGGTATATGAATATGTTCCTCATAATATCTGGTTGATTTTGAAAGAAGTTTTCAAAATGTACATTTTGAAAACTTCTTTCAAAATATATTTTCAGCTTTTTACACTTATAAAAGCTATCTTTTTAATATATTGTCGGTCATAATTATAAATAAGTCATTTTATATTACGCTGTTGGGTAAACATGCGTGGTGTAACAAGTCTGATCCCTTCGGCTATATACTGCCCTAATGATATACATATTAGTAAGGTTACTATGTAGATCACAATAGAACAGCTTCAGGAGATACATTTCGTTTAAAATTCTCACCGCTTTGCGAAATACTTTCCATATACGTCGGCCTCGATGGCGTAGTAGTTAGTGTAACCGACTGCTACGCCTGAGGTTACGGGTTCGATTCCCACACAAGTCAAACATTTGTGTGCATAAACATGGATGTTTGTCTTGGTCTGGGTGTTTCTATATATATATATGTATGTATTTACAAAAAAGAAGTATATTATGCATGTTTACCCATTGTCTAGTACCCTTAATACAAGCTCTGTTTAGTTTGGGCTAGATGGTGTTGTGTGAATGTGGTAGAATATAAAAAAAAGAAATTGAAATAACGTACCCAAAGAACGCCTAGTATAGGAACAAAAATGTATGAATCACAGAAATCTTTAATACAAGGTATTGGCGCCTCCCATTCGACGACATGAAGTTAAAGTCAAAAATCTTTATTTCCATAAAAATATGCAAACAATTGTTGGACACGTCAATTAACTATATAAGATATATTAATAAAAATAGAATAATTAAAAGGAAAAGTCTAACACGTTAAGGTACTGCCAAACACATTGTTCCATAAACATATCTACAGAGATACAAGGAATGCAATACATCAAAGCAAGACGTTACAAGAAAGGCTCCTTCACTTCTCAACCACTGAAGCAATTCTTATTGCACCGGTAAGTATTACCTGAATAGCGCCTTCCTCTTTGTATATTAATCAGCTGATAAGACATTCAGGGTCAGTGTCGCTGTTTACAATAGAGTCAATGAGGCATCATTTACAAGAAATGCAAATTTTAAATGGCATAATATCATGCAAACGGATTTAAGTGACAAGAAAAATTGCATGTTTCTTGATCATATTTATCATTCCAGTTTTGAATCTTTCGGAGTGTATTGCTTAGAAACCTTATTAACTATTGGTCACATGCATGTCATGCCTGGCGGATTTCATACCTACATCGACTATCAATGTTGGTATGAAATCCACCAGGCTGAAGTAGGACTGGACCAGACAAACATTCAGACAAAGGTGCTTATGCAACGATTAATTTTTGTGTGCCGCAACGCATTCAACAGCAACGGGGAAGAGCTTAATTAAGATGGTTGAATGACTTAGATACTATTGAAATGCGTGTATTAATTATGAAAAAACAAGTAGGCTTTTTCAAAAGTTTTATTCTTATCGCCAGTGTATTACAAGTCCCGCCAAATTCTATCACACTCAATTTTTTTTAATTCTATTATATACAAAATATATAGTAATATAATGTATAGGTATCTAAGAACAACGATGAATAATTAAGTAACTATTATAAATAGTATTATACTATGATCATATATGTTAACATGAATTTTCGCATACTCGTCATGGAACAGAAGGATATTAATCTAGAAAAACTGCACTGCTACTAAAATTTTTTTTATAGTCGTGAACTCTATTGCCGTATACTTCTACCGCGGAAACGGGGATCGGAGAGGTTATGTCGGCCTCACTCGGAAAAAATAGGTAACGTTCCGGGCACTACCGACTAAAACTATCACGGTGTGCCAACTCCCTGCCTTGAATGGTGGGTAGGTACTGTTATTAACATTTTTTTTTTACCTCACCTAACCTAGCCTTCATTTACGTAAGCGAAGCCGCGGGCAAAATCTCGTAGTATATAATGTTATATAGACTATAACGCACAGACGTCTTGCCACAAAGGAAGAAACAATATTCCAACAATATGAAACATTTGAAGCCTGTTAGAAGTTTTGTTTTATATCTGTTTATTAATACGTGAAGCAAAAACTTTGTACCCCTTTTTACGAAAATTTCGCGGACGGAGGAGTATGAAATTTAGCACAGTTAAAGTTTACATGGAGGAGGGGCGAATCCTAATATTTTTGTAAAATATGCATTAGAAATACATTAAATTAATAAAAAAACACTACACGCACACAACCATGCATTTGACACACAGTCGAATCGCGTTCGTAGTATTTTGGCATTGTTCGTCTGACGTCGTACAATTCTTTGTAACTATGGTTACCTTTAATACCTATAGGTAACCATAGTAACAAGTTTTCTTTATTACAATAAATAGTACCTTATTTATATGTAATAAAGAAAAAAGAAAACAAACAAGCAAGCTTAGGAGTTTTAGTCGAATTTTGACCACTAGGCGACCGCTAGTAAACATAACATTTAAAGGACATGGCCTGTCATTTAGATTTCATTCTTCATAAACTAAGCAGACGCTACACTAAGTATGGTGGACAAACTAATTTTAGACGAATATTATTTTAGCTGCTTAATACGAATTTATTATAACATTATCATAGTCAGTATTTTAACAGCGCTGAAGTTAAGCACTCATAATTTATTAAATTCAGACACCTAGCTGAGAGACTATTATAAAGAATATATTACTGCAAAAAATCGAAATTCCGACCATTCTTCACCTTACAGTTCTTAATCAAACTTCGTTGTGGTTCGCTTTTACTAATTAAATTAAAAAAATAATCCATCGCTGAATCTGAAAGTTAAAATACTGAATTTCTTACAATAACAAAGGTTCGCGATCCAAAGCAAATTAGAACAAAAGGCAAAAGAGCCACCCTTCCAAACGATAAAAGATACACGCAATTAAAGTTAGGGCAAGAATTTCCTTTCAAGCTTCCACACAGCATCCTAACGTTTGCCATTTACGACGTACTAAAATATGTAAATTGCTTCAGGGCCAAGACGGAGCTCAGTCCTCAGTCAAGCATGAAGACTGAATTCCTTCGAAACTTAAAGTTAAACCAATTGAAGTTAAACGGTCACATGCTCTCGGATTTGAGGCAGGCTTGATTCCCGGAATATACGACGCTGCGCATGCAATAAATCCTTGGATAATCCAGGCTGTTTCCTAAAGGGTCTGAGCCTTTACCGCACGACTGAACCTTGAACTCCGACCTTTGTTGCGTATTGGCCTATGAATATTAAGAGGGCTTGTTCTCGCTGTAGATGCAGTGTTCAATCTGACAGGGAAACCAGCGGTTAAATGAATGACAGATTTAGTGACTCGTGACCCAGTTTGCGAGGAGAGAGGGTGCGGTAAATCACTGCGCTGTCACAAAGTACAAACAAGAACTGTGGCTATTCAACCATTTTCAATTTAAACAAGCACACAATTCCATCGAGATGCACGCTCTCAACTGTAAATTATTTTAAAACTACCCGCACTGTTCAAATTACATGAAAACCGTTATTATTTTAAATTGTCACCCGTTGTGGACAAAGAGGCCTTTTGCAATTAATAACCGAAGTTCCTTTGTTTTGTTTGCATCAAAATTCGCGAACATTTTCGGTTTTCATACAAATTTATTTCGGGGACAATATGATTAATTTGAGGTCTATACAGATCGAGCCCCTTTGAATATTGTGTTACAAGTTTTTGTTTTATTTGCTAAATCTACATTATTCCGTTCTGACGGTCGTTTTTAACATCATTCTATTATTACTTTGTTCGCCCTTCATCAGAACTTTATGAAAGATTTTAACAACTTATTAAAATTTTGGATATTGTTCTGTTTATTACTAAACTTGATGTTGTTTTTTGCTGTTCTATGATACAATGCCCTACACGTAATCAGAGTGACTACTGATTCTGAAGACCGCGGCTGCAATTATATGGTTGTATATACAGTAATACTAGCTTATGCCCGTGGCTTCGCTCAGTGGAACAGTGGAACTTTTCTCCTGAATGGAAGGTACCCCTATCTATTTCGTTTTCTGTTCTCCTGCCAAGATGTATGCGAAATTTCACGATGATCGTTCAAGTAATAAAGGTGTGAAAGCGTAACAAATAAATAAACTTACATTTGCATTTTGAATATAAGTTGGGATGGTAATTTAATATTATATTTTTGTTTTTATCGCTGCTCACTGACAATACTAGCCTTCTTGACCTGAATGGACGGAAGGTGTGGTGTTGCCAGTGAGCAGAAATTAAATTAGTGTTAGTTTTTATTGTTCTAGTTTTTTATTGTTCTGTTTTTAATTTAATTTTTTAAAATTTTGTAATTTGTATACTTTTTGTTTTTTTATCTCTTCGTGTTTTGCGTGTGCCCTTGTGTGCCGGAATAAATATTTTTCTTTCTTTTTTTCTTTCTCTTCATGTCTATCTGCACGGGAGACGACAATAAGACCGTAAGTAAGAACATAATTAGCGAAAGATGGAGTTAAGTATAATTATACTCATCTCTAAACCAAAGTCTCTTGTTTTCACTTTATTTTTCAAACTAGATTTTGCCCGTGGCTTTGCTCGCGTAAATGTAAGATCTATCATTTTTAACCTTAGGGAACGGTACTTTTCCGGATGAAAGGTACCCTATGTCCTTTTCTGTAGTGTAGGTAATAACTGCTGGTATACCAATAAATAAAATGCTATTGAGAACTACCCGCGTATACGCTTATGAACTTAAAGTAATCTGACAAAAAAGTTACATAAAATGTAGATTTTACTAATATATCCCTATTTTTAGTCGAATAGGCAAGCAGGCAGTGTTATTTAGTCTCTCTATCACTCAGCTTATCGAACTTTGCATACTCAAAACTCTCGAGAGGCATTCAATGAACAAAGGAAAAGGAGAGAACTTTTCTCTTGTTACGTAAAGCTATCTTATTTTATAAGGAAACGTATTTGTAGCTCCACTGTTTTATTACACTGGTAAACCTGCCGCAACACGGACGGAATAATAGGATTCTTCAATATGTTGTTTACATATTATGTTCGTGTTTCTGAAGATTTTTTTTTATTAAACATCTAATATAACATTTAATATTTAACATCCTAACTAGTTTATAAATGAATTAAGTGTAGTGACAGCGGAGGGCGCAAAAAAAACCAATTTGAAGTTAAGAATTTAATAAAAAAAATAAAATTACAATATATGAGTTAACTTATTAAATAAAAGTCTAGCTATGTCGACGATCGACCAAAAAAGAGTGTTGTAATATTAATGCAATTTCCGTTCATCGGTGTCGTCGTAGTCACGTAGCTCAGCGTCAGCAATATCGATTGCGCGTGCAGCGGCGAGATGGATCTAGGTCAACGCATACGCTAGCTAATATACTATGATAAGGGCTGCGTAACACCTCCCCCCGAAGAACAGCGATTATTGGAGACAGATGTCGTAAATTGAGCTGGGAGATTATCTGGATCAATTCCTCTTGCAACTGGGATAGAGTAGATAGCTTGAAGCTCGATCTGTGTATCTTTCGGTTTTTCCATCTTGGGCTTCAGTTGCTTCAGATGGTATCTTCGGTACGCCAAACCGCCAATAAGTGCAGATATTCCAAGAACCAGGGCATACATTGGTATCGTGGTGTGGTACAGGCTACTGTCGGGGCTAATTGACAACTGTACTGGTGTCTGCAGGGATATCTTCTTGTTAGCTTCGTGGAAGTGATCCAAGTTGATTGAGTTGAGTTCGAAGAGTGGTGGTGTCATCGGGTTATTATCTTCAATTGTAGGTATATCAATAAGTTTCAGGGCTTGACCTTTGATTCGATCTTTAGAATTGGTAAGTCTAAATTCGTGTGTTTCGAGATAACAGTTATGTGGTATGACAACTAGATAACTGCCGTAGACCATCTTGTAGAGATCTTGACCGCAGGATAGTCTTGTCTTCAATGGTTCTGGGAAGCTGATAGTATAATGACGATCATCAAGTTTCTCGTAAGCCGGCTTTTGGAGTGAGACGACGATTGAGTTGCATTCAGGAGTTCTCTGTTGATGGGTGATGAAGCCTTGGATACAGTCTTGAGAATTTCGACTAAAAACGTTGTGTATCTCTTCACATAGATACCCACTGGTGGACTTCGGGCATTCTGCCTCTATGTACTTGAATTCTTTCGAATGGATTGCTAGGAGAGGGGAGTATGGAATGAGGACTTCGTGGTGTTTATTCGGGACAATAGATATCTTATACAGATCATAAATTTCAGGCAAGACAACTGGAAATTTGAAAACTATTACTATTTCATTCTTAACATAATACGAACCTAATTGAACTATGTCATAGTATTCGCGTATATCTAAGTCTAATATTCTATCGTTACCGTATATGCTACTTAACTTATCGATTATAGACCTAATAGTATCAAAACTGATTGTAGCATGATGTGTCGTAGAAGTTCTTATGAATGCTAGAACATTTTGCAATTTAGTTATCTCTTGGGCAATTATATCCACATTATCACTAAGAATAAAAATCGTCTGAGCTAAATGCGCATACCTAACAGGATCATGGTCACTAATAGTTTGACTAATATTTCTTATGAGCATACCTAATTTATTCTGGTTATTTACTACATTCTCAATGATATTGGAATGTTGCGTTATCCAATCTTGCGTTAAACTAACATGATTGTTAAATTCCGTTACTAATTTATCATTACTATTTCGAAGAGTATTAATAGCACTATTGAAATGCACTGCATCGGTATAGTCGAGATTACCAGTGATACTTTTGACAACGGAACCGAGACCATCAATGAGACCTCTTTTACTACGATTTAATTCAAATGATTGAAGTTGTTTTAGTACAGTATGAAGCTTATGTTTCAAATAATCAACATGGGGTTGAAATAAAAATGTTTTATTATTGAGACTAGGACTAAATTCATTCAATTGATCAGTAACCGTGTTCAAATGATCTTCTAATTCCTGGAGGTTTATATATTGCAAGAATGCATGATAATGGGAAATAACGCGACAAGGACCTAATTTAAAAGGCAGGATACCGGGGCCATCGTCCAGACTTTCAAGTTTTATCTCCTGCATTTGAGCTATCCTTATGAGGAGGTGGAGAATCAGAGGGATCCTGTAACAATTGTGCACTGTTAGATATTCTTTTTAATCTAGATTTCGCGATAGGACTACGTTTCTTTTTAGTATAGATATGGACTGGGAGGTCTGCCATAACTACGTCGTGAGTGTAACGGGGGGTTAACTTTTGTCGAGCAGCTAAAGGATTTTTCACAAATACTTGCTGTCCGGGAGAGTAATCAGATTCGGGTTCACGGGATTTATTACGATTATCTATAAGCGTTTTACGGTGTTCTGTACTAGACTCCTGAATTAAATTGTACGCTAAATTCATTTTATTTTTATGTTCGGTACTATATTGCTGTATTAGGTGAGCAGATAAATCCAAGTCAAAGGGGTCACGCGGATCAAAATGTCCCGTGATTAAATCGATTGGCCTACATCTCGTGAAACTATGTATGCTACTATTATATGCTAATAAGGCGTATGGCATTAAACTTAAAACGGCTTCATTTTTATGTTTAAGTTTTAAAATACGCAAATGTTCTAAAATTGTACAATGGAATCTTTCTACAATTCCATTCTCGTTTGGAGTATGTGGTGCTATTCTGTGGTGATAAATCTTATGTAATTTTACGAATTCTGCAAATAACTGGTTGGTAAATTCCGTGCCATTATCTGAAACTACAGTTAGGGGTATACCATGATGAGTGCAAAATTTAATTAATGCTTGTACAATGCTTACTGCTGTCGCGTCTCTTAAATAGTAGGCTTGAGCATACTTTGAGAAAGCGTCAACTATAGTTAAGAACTTTTCTCCTTGCACAGTGAACAAATCTAGATGAACTAGATCAAACGGTTTACTGGGTGGAGTAACAAAATGAAATTGCTGCTTTATTGGATTGCGATCGTACTTTGCTTGACCGCATATTATGCACTCATTTATGAATTTCGTAATATGCTCACGCATTTTCGGCCAAAAATACTTATGGGAAAGAGCTAAATAGCATTCATTAATGCCTCTATGATTGGTTTTACCGCTATGATACTTACTGATAATATCTTGTTGTCTTAAGTATTCCCTAACATTTTCTATTTCCGTTTTAGTTAACATGAGGTTCATAGCTGAGCTCTTAAATGTGCATTGTATGACGGGGATAATATTATACATGGCAGATGGTGGATTAATTAATAGACCTGTTTTAATTTTGGGATGGACATATTCTTTGATGGCATTGATAACGTCTTCTTCGAGGTTAGACTCGGATAGTTGGATAGATGTTCGTGTATGGGTTTCAAAAGGTTTGGTAACAACGGGTTTGCTCTTAAAATCGCCTACGACGGTTAAGACTATCTGTTTGGTAAATCTATTAAGTGGGTCATCAGTAATAGGGACTTCTAAGATGGGGGGGGTTTTCGTTATCTGTATGTACTGTAAGGGTTCGAGAATCATCTGCAGCTTCCGGAGCTGTAACTGTTCTGGAATCATTTAAGTTTGTACCGGTTTCAGAAGGATTTACTATTATGGAGCTAATTTCATCGTTGTTAATTTCAATGCGCGATAAAGCATCGGCATTAGTATTACACCGGCCTTGCTTGTATATTACAGTAAAATCAAATTCGCTTAATTTTAAGCGCCATCTTGTTAGTCGTGAATTGGGTTCTTTTAGGTTCATAACCCATTGTAAAGGCTTGTGGTCGGTAATGATCTTAAACTTTCTGCCAAACAAGTAAGGTCTAAAATACTTTGTTGCCCAGACAATTGCCAAAAGTTCTTTTTCTATTGTGCTGTAATTTAGTTCACTTGAATTTAATGTCCTGTAGGCATAAGCAATTGGCTTATCTGAGCCTATTACGCCCTGTGACAATACAGCTCCTATCGCTACATTAGAGGCATCGGTTGTTAGCAGGAATTCTTTAGTGAAATCGGGGTATTGCAAAATGGGGTCGTTTGTCAGAAGGGTTTTACAATGTTCAAAAGTATTTATATAATCTTGATCATAAACTATTTTAGATCCCTTTTTCAAGCACTGCGTAAATGGTTTTGTTATTCGTGCAAAATCGGGAATAAATTTTCTATAATAACCGAGCAAGCTTAGGAATCTTTTAATTTCGGTGGTGGTTTTAGGCAAAGGGTAGTTTTTTATAACGTTAATTTTATCGGGGTTTGGTTTAACACCATCTTTAGATATAACATGGCCTAAAAAGCTAGTCTCTAACTTCAAGAATTCCGATTTATCCATCTGAATCTTGAAATTATGTAGATTCGCGTAATCTTTTGAGTACTCTTTCTAAATTTACTATATGTTCTTGTAACGATATGCTAAAGATGATGACGTCATCTAAATAAACTAAACATATATCCTGAAGATCTCTAAGTAAATTATCCATGACGCGTTGGAAAGTTGCTGGCGAATTTTTTAAACCCATCGGCATTCTCAAAAACTCATAGTGACCGTTTTCTACATTAAAAGCTGTTTTATGAATGTCTGTGGGGTCAAGTTCTACCTGATAGAAGCCACTAGCTAAATCTAGGGTGCTAAAATACTGACATTTGCCTAATTTGTCTAATATGTCTGAAATGTTTGGTATGGGATACTTGTCGTCAATAGTTTTTTCATTGACCTTACGGAAATCTATTACAATACGCCATTTAGTTTTGCCAGAGGCATCTGTCTTTTTGGGGACCACCCAAATAGGTGAGCTCCACGCGGAATCTGATGGCCTTATGATATTCTGTTCCAACATCTTATTGATTTGGTCTCTAACCTCCTGTTTATGGATATACGGATATCTATAACTTTTAACATGAACAGGTATCTCATCGGTCGTTTTAATTCTATGCTTAATTTTATTGGTAAAGCTTAACGGTTCACCTTCGAGATAGAACACGTCAGCATAGCGCGCACATAAAGTCTTTAAATTAATTAATTCTTCGGCATTTAAATGTTCTGTCCGGAGACGGGATAGAACTTCTTGAGTACGGTTAGAAATAGAATCGGTTACATTTTGATTAATCTGAATATTAAATATTTCGGCTGAAACTGGGCGGTCCATTGAAAATATTATATCATTATGTGAGTTATTAGAAATCTGTACCCAACCTCGATTATCTTTAATTGTCGTAAAGCAATCGGAAATCAAACAATTACAAATAATTTGCTCCGGAATAAACACATCACCATCTTTTGAATAAACGGGTAATCTAACTAGGCTGGAGGAGTTTGCTGGTATAACATCCTCATATAAATTAGCACTGTGTGAATCATACATTTCTATCGGAATTTCGGCATAACGAGTCGTTAATTTCTTACTTCTAAAATCAATATTCGAATCCCACGCATCAAGTAAATCAAAACCTAATAAACCATCAAAGTAATTATGGAAATCATAAATGAATAGTTTCATATTATCGTTATCTTTAAATTCAGCGAAACAAGGCAACGTTATAGAATGATCATTTTTACTAACAGCATGTATATTGGTGACTTCAAATGGCTCGTAGTTTAAGGGAACTTCAGAAAAGTATCTTTGCACAGCTTGAGGGGTTATAAAAGATTGGTTTGCGCCTGTGTCTATAAGGAACTTCAATGGCGGGTTATGGATTTGAATATACCCTAGTTGTCTTTGTATCTGGAAATTTACCTCTATTTTGGCTTTTCTGATTTCGACTCCTTGTGAAAATTTTCAAATTGCTGTGAAACTTTATCAGAATCTAACTCTTCAACTACTGGCGTTTCGGTATAGGAGTATTGCTCATAGTTAGGATAGTATTCTTCATACGGCTCGTAATTATTGCATTCTTGATAGTAGTCGGCATAATTATGATCATAGTATGGTTCATATTCGTAGTCACAGTTAAATTCGTTCATATTAACCTCGCGAGTTTTGAAGTAACTACTTGGCGGCGGGTTACCGGACCTTCGCCAATCGTGCCCAGTCATAGGCAGTGGTTTTGGAACGAAATGGCTAACACCACTCATAGGACGCGGCGTATTGTTAAAATTTTGATTCGGTTGCTGCGGACGAACAGGCATCCTAAAAACGTTACTTTGCGGGTTATAGTTTGGCGGTGGCGCGCGGAACATTTGTTGCACACGTGAAGGGCCACGTGTCTGTTGAAACTGGGGAACGTTAGGCCTCCAACTAGGATTAGGTGGCGTATACATAGGTTGAAAACGTGATGGTCCAGGTAGATTAGCTACCGGTTGCTTGGACGGTCCAGGAATATTAAAAGTAGGCTGCTTAGGAACAAAGTTATTTAAAGGCAAATTAAAGTTGGCATTAAAAATCTGGTGAGCATCCTTTTTACTAGGTACACAGTCACTACGTTGCTGCATATAGAGCGTATTAAGCTCTTCTTGAACATACTCTAATGCCTTTTCCATAGTATCGGGACGCATGCAACGTATTCTAGAACCTAATGGATCCTTTAAGCCACGTAAGTAACACTGTAGGGTAAGTTTCTTATAGAGATCGCGCTTCGCCTCAATTGTAGTACTCACGGTTTCATGCAAAGTAACATAAGTCATCACTGTACTAAATAAGGTCTGGCAACGTTCATAAAATTCCTGTGGGGTTGAAGACCCTTGAGTTTGCAACGATAAATCGTTGTATAAGGCTGTCTCATCTCGATGATCTGCGAAATTATTAATGAGCGCGCTACGAATGCCTTACCAGTTATCCGGGATACCGTTTGAATTTATTAACCTAGCTGCAGAACCCGTTACCCTATTCAATATGCCATTTATCAACGCTAAATTGGCTAATTCGTTACCCGGTTCTGTTTTAAAATACGTAAGAACTAACTGATCACACAAATTAATAAAGCGAGTTAAGACATGAGGATTGCCGTCAAATTCAGGCACCATCCGAAGTGACTTATAAATTATGTCTACATTATTTTGAGCCATGGTTGGTTCTAACTGTCTATTACTATCTACTAAACTATTCCTACTGGATGAACTAGGTGACCTATTGCGGTCTCGCAATCGCGAATTCGTTGGATGAAAAATTTTGATCTAATACACACACAAAAGACAGAATATAAATCGTATAAGAAAAAATATAATAAAATATTCAAAGTCACTATTAATAAAAGTATAAGATATTATTTTAGGAATAATGATAGATAAGAAAATATTCAGGCTAGGACTTTGGATAGCAAGGACTTGAAAGATTCAGAGTACTTACAGCATTACTGATTTTGATTGCCGAATCGATGTCTGGATTCTCCTCGCTGGCACCACGGGTAGATTCTGGATATCGTCGCGCGGGTCGATATTAGAGCCCTATCTACGCTAACGATCCTACCGACTCCGCCAATTAAGTGTAGTGACAGCGGAGGGCGCAAAAGAAACCAATTTGAAGTTAAGAATTTAATAAAAAAAATAAAATTACAATATATGAGTTAACTTATTAAATAAAAGTCTAGCTATGTCGACGATCGACCAAAAAAGAGTGTTGTAATATTAATGCAATTTCCGTTCATCGGTGTCGTCGTAGTCACGTAGCTCAGCGTCAGCAATATCGGTTGCGCGTGCAGCGGCGAGATGGATCTAGGTCAACGCATACGCTAGCTAATATACTATGATAAGGGCTGCGTAACAAATGCGTATGTAAGTTTGTTTATTTGTTTGTTACGCTTTCACGCCTTAACTATTAGACCGATCATCATACAATTTCGTATACACGTCGTCAGGGGTACAGAAAAGGACATCGGGTACCTTTTATCCAAAAAAACGCGGGCGAAGCAACGGGCAAAAACTATTTAATTTATAATTTTTAGTTGCCTGTTATTAATGTGGCATTTATCTTATTACCTACTATATACAATTCATAGTGTTACTGTCATTGTAAACTGTTAAACTTTATATAAAAAAGAAAACTAATTTTAATTTATACAATTCGGTTATGAATATTTAAAAGGAGAAATATTTCTGTTTTATCCGATTGTGGCATCCGGATCTCAGTTGAACTTCTGCCGGTTATTCAATAAGTTAGCAAGGTAGGGCACAACAGGATGGCTGCCTAATCCTGGGATTTCATTCAACCCGTAAGCCTGGCAGCAAAAGTACAGTCGGCTACATATTAGCTGAATATTCAACAATACTGTAACATATTTTCATAAGTTCAAAGTTTCTAGGTAATTGTAATTCTTCCTTATTGTAATATGTAGAAAGTTATAGTTATTTGGTATGATCTTAAGTTGCTAACTAGAGTTACCCGTCACCGTATAGGCGATCGTATCTGGACAAACTTGTGACGAACTCCTGCGAAAAGTCGAGCTTCCAGACTAAACGCTATGCTATTACCACGGGAACCAATGTGATCTTTGCTCCTACTTTGATGTGCTGACGGCTGAATTATGGAAGCTTATAATAACAGGTATATTATAAGCGTCCATTGGCTTGGATAACCGACTGATAAGTATCCTTTAATATAAATTAGAAAGTTCTTCTTCTCCTTAGACTTTATTATTCCTATGTCACTTGGGGTCGGAATTCTAGTGTCAGGATATTAGAGGGCACTGACTTCCCAATAACGACTGCCATAGATGTTCATGGCAGCCGGGAACGACGGCTTCACGTGCTCTCTGAGGCACGTAACTGGCGATAATTGTCAATCAATATGCACATAAATTCGAAAAATCATATAACTTCCGAAAGTCAGAGGTGCGCGACGTGGGTTTGAACCAGAGACCCTCTGCATTGCAGTCTGTTGGTCTCCACACTAAGCTATCGCTAAAAAAGTTACGGTTACAAAATTCTATAACTAGAAAATAATCCTAGTATATTAAATAGCGGACAGTAAAAATATACTCTGTATTACGCTATATGTAATTACGTTATCTGTATAATTAAACCATGCGGATTAATTAAACCAAATACAATAGTAATAAACGAATGACTTTCATGAGATCACATTACCTAATAATAGCTACACATTCAAACGACTTGAACCATTAATGTATTTAAACGGCCTTGATTAATGGAAGTCGAGGGCTAAAGGGACCAGAGATCGATCGGCCACACAAACTACCGCTTAATTGGATGGGACTGCTAAGAACTTGACGTCTATCGCATCTGCAATGTCCATTAATTCGTTTAGAATGAGCTCCCTCTAGTGCAGTCGACGGCTACGCCATCTAGTTCACGCGACTGAAAACTTGTGCAGCAAAGTGGTATTTATTGACTTAATAATAAAATCAACTGTTATAGCGATACCGAGGGAGAAATACAATTACGCTGTCCGCATTCATAATGGAGGGAAATTTATTTTTCATGTCTTGCTCGCTTGCCCTTGCGGCTGTTGTATATTTAGAGGAAATATTTAGGTGTTATACATGGATTCATCGTTTTCAAAAAAAAGGTTTATTAATTTTATTACGCGTGCGTTCAAAGTTATCAACTGGCTTACATCGTGGACAAGCGTGAGATATTTTTGAGCTTCTTTGTGCCGTAACTGTATATAGATTATGATTGCGCATTATCTACGTAATCAATGAAATTTAACGATTGACTTATTCAAACAATTATCAATGTTCCGAATTATTTCAATGACTTCAAATGACTCAAATATGTAATCTATAATGGCACATTGCTATTACCAACGCTAATAACTTATATATGCGATGCGATATGTTCAATAAAAATAACATTAGGTACCTTCCTACAATCTTATGTCCTTCCTCCAGGATTCGTGAATGCAGATTCACAAATTGGTAAATTATTTTCTCATCCCCTAAGTAAAGATACTTATAATGTAAACGGACAGCTACAGGACAGATAGCTAGCTAGCTATGACCAGGTTTGGAAGCAAGGCTACTTACAATACAAGTAATATTAGGGGTTAAATTATGAATTTGCCGACTGAAAAATTGAAACTCGTTTTTTCTAAGATGTACCATATTTATTTAATCGAAATAATTACCCTCATTATCTATATACAAAGGCCAGGTTAAGAGCTCCTTGAACCGACGGGCGTGTATGAGGAATGTAATGAAAATGAATGAAGCCAGAGAAGTGTGTCAGGATCGTAGCAAATGGAAATCCGTAGTCTCTGCCTACCCCTCTGGGAAACAGGCGTGAATCTATGTATGTATGTATGTATTATCTATACATTGCTGCCATCTAAATGGAAGTTTATTTATGCCTTTACAATAGAACTCCGGGATCTAGATTCGACAAACTGTGTGAAAGCATTTTGTACTGCCTCTTGGGAAGAAAATTTTTTATCACGTAGAAAATTGTCCAAATCACGAAAAAAATGGTAGTCCGTTGGAGCAAGGTCTGGCGAGTACGGAGGATGACGTATGGTTTCTAACTGCAGCTCCTGCAGAGTTACAATGGTTTCTCGTGCAGTGTTGCGTTATCATGGAGCAATAATGGTGAAGATCGATTCACGAGTCGGGACTGTTTCACTACCAGTTTCGCCATCATTGTTCGAAGTTCGGCACAGTAAACATCTGCTGTTATTGCTTGACTAGACCTGAGAAAGCTATAGTGAATAACACCATGAAGAGACCACTAAACAGTTACCATTACCTTTCTATTAGTAAGCTTTGCTTTAGAGCACTTTTGCGGCGTTTGGCCTGGGGTCAGCCATTGCATTTTTCGCTTCCGGTTATCGTAAAGAATCCACTTTTCGTCACATGTCACAATTCCATCCAATATTCCTTAATTTCTGTACCGATTCAACAAGGCAACACAAGTTTCAACACGCATTTCTTTCTGCAGATAAGTCAAATCATGAGGCACCCATTTTTCATATTTTATCTTATTGATTTGATGCAAATGAGCCAATATTATAGGTAGGGTAATGTTAAACCATGCCGCTAATTCCTGGGTAGTTTGACTCGGATCGGCTTCCACCATCTCCTTCAATTCAGCGTTATTCACCTGTGTAGGCGGTCTTCCATGTGGTTCGTTCTTCAAGTCAAAGTAACCGTTAAGGGTTGTAGATCAGACGGCAGGCATAAGCCATGTCCGTAGCTGGTAACCGTTAGGGTTATAATGAAACACGTAGACTGATTCAACTGAGAATATATTTTCAATTTGTAAGCCTTCTTATATCCCATTTATTGTTCACGCAAGTAACGCTAGCACAATATGTGTACAATAATCATTTACACCAATCAGCGACAAGTAAACACAATTCTACAATTTTACGAGGAGTTCTTGAGCGTGTGTGCGTCCGGCGCGGCGAGTATAAATACTGCCACGTATAAAAACAGAAACCAACTTCGCGCGTCGCTTAGTCCGTAGGTTGGTTTCGTCGCGGCTAGATGTATGACACTCCGTTCGATCGCCTTTGCGCGTCGCTTGGTTTCGGCGCGGCTAGACGTTTGATGCTCTGTTCGATTCCAGGTTCCTCATAAACTTATATGTTGCTTGTGCGTACACCACAAAACAAAAATTGAAAGCCGAAAATCGAATGTTACACATTTTTTAAAAGAAGAATCTTAAAGGTATCATGTGAAAAAAGTTTCACTTGAAAATCTCACACCATGAAGGCTTTATGTCAATTCAAAGTATTTATTACTATGTTACAAAGGGCAACTTCATACTTTAACCTCTATTACTTACGAATAGCAATAAATGTAGTGGGTAATTTGCCATACATCATTTGCAAGGCGGTTGAGAACATAATTATTTTATAGTAGATTATGACCCAAATTTTCTGTGACGTTGCAATATGATCACTGTCAAGATTACCAGGTCAATAATCTTCACGCACCATTTAACTTGATTTAGGTATTCAATAAAAAATTAAGATTTAAATGAAACACGTCAATGCAAAAAGTTTAACAATGCTTTGTGCGCGCGCAAATAGTTTTTACTCTGAGTGTTGGAATATGAACGTGACGGTGGAAAGGATTGCGAATAGGATTTTGTAGGAAAATAAAAAAGAAAAATATTTATAGATATTATTTTGTAGCAACGTTTTAGTTAGGTGAACTTAAACATTGACACATCTTTAGGATAATATTTTCATATTATCTTTAAAATTTTAGAGACAAAACTTTAATATTCGAACAGCTAGACTTGGTATAAATCTTGGATGTATTTTAAGATACGTGCGCTGACAAGATGCGTAACACGCTATGTATTGGTGATTGGCAACGCGATTACTCACCCAAAGCAGCGAATAAACAGTGCTAAAATTTGCTATCTATGCATTTTGGGTTTTTCAGCAGCTATTTTCATAAGGGAGCAGAGCGCCTCAAATTAAATTATTTACTACATATTGTAGTCTAGTAAATAATGAGATTAAATATAATGACCACCAAAAATACTAATTGCGCAGCAAAATATGTTTACTAAAATATATCATAACGCTATACACCTCAAATCACTGCATTCCGTCTCGAAAGGGTTAGGTTATGTTAGGTTCCTGCTTAAACCCACCCAAAAATAGGAGACTCCGTCGACTCAGTTTGATCTCTTTAAATATATTTTGGTGTGCAATTAGTATTTTTGGTAAGCATATTTTGCTATGCAATTAGTATTTTTTTTCTGTTCAGTTAAATACTACCCGTAAATAATTTGGCAGATAATGTACAAACATCATCTCTTTTTAAATTAGGATGATTTTAAAATTAGAATAGTATGAAAGAGCATTTGCAGATACAACGATACAAACTACAACAAGTTATTTTTAAGCAACAATAATATAATTTGCGTGACACAATTCGCACGTTTCGTTACGCATGACAAAACATAAATATAAACAAACTTTTTTATTACATAATGTTTACCAATAAACGTTCTACTTTTTTAAAATGTATTTACAAGAGTACTTGTGTGTTACGTATTACAATGGGGACATGAGCTCAGTATCATACTTTTGTAATATTTGGGAATAAATTAAATTCCATTATAATCGTTTTTATCTAATGTTCTCAATATCCTTGAAAGTAAACAACTAGTTAATCGATATTTTGTGTTCCTATTTCTATTTTTTTGGGATTTTAATAGTAGTGGAATATGTGAAAATTCCAGTGCCGTATTATTGCGGAGTATATTACATAATATAGCCTCTCTCATAGAGCTTATATGAAATGGGTAATTTTGTTTTATTTTTTTATTACTAGTTTTCACCCGCGGCTTCGCTCGCGTAAATGTACGTTAGGTTAGGTTTGCAACTACGCGAGTGACCCTGGACGGGGTCCCGGTCCGGGTTGGGACCCAAATGAGGTACTTGGGTCTCGTCCTGGACGGGAGGTGGACTTTTGGGGCACACTTTACCCAGCTGGCCCCAAAAGTCCTGGGAGCGGCGGCCGCCCTAGGGAGGCTGCTGCCCAACGTGAGCGGCCCGAGCGCCACTTGTCGCCGTCTGTACTCGTGTACCGGTCTAGGCGGACGCCCAATAAGACAATAAGATCCTGCTGCCCTGCTGCGACGTCCGCAGCGGGTCGTCGCGACGAGGACCATTCGCGGTTACCGGACGGTGTCCTGGACGTCGGCGTGCGTGCTGGGCAGTGAGCCCCCTGGGAGCTACAAGCGGAGGTCCTCGCCGAAGTTTACCACTTCGTGGCTGCGAAGAGGTCCCGCGGAGAGCCCCCGGGGTGGGAGGAGGTCGCACGCATGCGGCGACAGGCGCGGGCCGCCCTGTTGAGGCGGTGGACGGAGGACCTGGCTCCACCGGTCCCGGGCCAGTGGACGGTGGAGGCCATTCGCCCGGTCCTCCAGGGGTGGACAGGGCGGCGATTCGGGTCGCTGAAAGTATTTGCACTAGATCGCGAGACGGGAGGCGACCCCGGCCTGCCACGAGTGTGGGGCGCTGGAAGACACGGCGCTCCACACGCTAGAGGCGTGTGCCGCATGGTGGCCGCAGCGGCACACGCTTTCAGCCATAATAGGCGGGGATCTCTCCCTGCCGGGCGTGATCAACGCCATGCTCGGCGGTGAGAGGTCGTGGCAGGCATTGGTCTCCTTCTGCGAGGCTGTCATGGCGCAGAAGGAGACCGCGGAGAGGGTCAGGGAGAACAATCCCCTCGCTGACCCTATCCATAAAGGATTTTCCAGGGTAAAAAAAAAGGTTAGGTTTGCAACAGTTCTTTTTTCTAGATGAAAAGTACCCTATGTCCTATTCTGTACCCCTGACAACATGTATGCAAAGTTTCATGTTGATCGGTTGAGTAGTTAAGGCGTGAAAGCGTAACAAACAAACAAACTCATTTTCGCATTTATAATATTAGTAAGGATTTATAGGAAAACTGACAGCTAAAACAGCGTGATAGAAATACTTATAACATAAATAAGGCCAATTAAAAGCAACTGATCAAGATGTGATAACCGAGGGTTGCAAATAAATGATTGCGAGATCTCACTGCAATTTCGATAACTATATAATTAAATAAAGTATATAGATAAGTAAACATATACTACTTTTGTTATTGCTTTTAGCTTATCTAGTCGATCAAGTCTTAAGGCAGCTGTACACATCTACTTGGCGGTATGTTGATGCCGCCAAGTAGATCTCTACACGTTGGCCCAACACGCTGGCCCACTACCTTGGCCCAATGTGTACAGCCGCCTTTATACAGTTCAGTATAAGTTTTTGTCCAAAGCGACCCCCATGTGACCTCCTTTACCTAAACGAATAAATATTTTAAGATCAGGCCAGATGTTGCACAAGGGCACTAATTAGCCCGTCTCTTATACATGTTAATAACAGCAAGGACCGAAAGCTTTACGAAGTTGCCGGAACACGGGATGTGAGTGTTCGTGAATTGTTTGTTTGACCGCCTTAATAACATTGGTATTGTAGGGGAAGCGTGCTCTACTAAATTTAAGTAGAGTAAACATTTTCATGGTGCAATGTCATCCCTATATCTTTGTACTGTGTCTTCTTGCTTATAGTACATGATACTAACTCGATAGGTATAATAAAGCAGTTTTTTATGCCTAGTGGGAAACCGTTGGAATGCCACGCAGAAGTCTCGAGTTCGATCCCAAGGCCCGCATCTCCGACTTTTCGAAGTTAAATGCGTATTAATTAGTTGATTATCGCTTGCTTTAACGGTGAAGGAAAACATCGTGAGGAAACCTGCATGTGTGAGAGATCTCCATAATGTTCTCGAAGATATGTAAAGTCTGCCAACCCGCACTAAGCCAGCGTGGTGGACTATGGCCTAACCCTTCTCATAGTAAGAAAAGGCTCGTGCCCAGCAGTGGGACAGTTTAATACAGGGCTGATATTATTTATTATTATTATTTTTATAAAAGATCTCGTACTTACGGCGTTCGCTGCGTTAAGCGGGTGCAAAGAGCGAGCGCCCGCGTGGCGTGCTGTTTTCTATTATTCCACGTGCGACAGGAGACCCCCCTCACGCAGCGCTGCTTTAAGGATGATAATAGAAAACAGCACGCCGCGCGGGCGCCCGCTCCGTGCACCTGCTTAACGCAGGGAACGGCCTAAGAATAAATGATGTATCGCAGGGGAATTTACAAGCATTGAAACAACGGACACAAAAAAGAGGCGATGGCGAAGTGACCATTTAAACCATGTGTGTATGTTTTTCCACTATACTACCACACATGAATGAGGCAGTGATAACTCGCCTTATTACTGCCTCATTCATGTGTGTTAGTATTCCCCTTTTGAGTTAGCCTACTAATGCTTGCCTGCAAGGCTACATCTTTATATATATAAATCTTCTATGCGTGTGTTTGTAATTAAACTCCTAAACGGCTGGACCGATTTTGATGAAATTTTTTGTGTGTGTTCAAGTGGATTCGACAATGGTTTAGATTTAGTTTCGTGTGTACAGGACAACGTCTGTCGGGACAGCTAGTAATACATATGACCATAATAAGCCTAGAATAGTAGGTAAATAGAATTCGCGCTGCATTTTCATACTTCGTATATTATAACCACGTTAACTGCGCGTGCATCGCATGTGAGCTATTATGTGATCATACTAATACGAGTATGTGCGAGTACCAGATATATGACTACGCTTATAAGGTGTGCCAATATTTTAAATTTACACGAAGTCGTACTCCGTGAAAATTTAAAATTTTGTCAAATACTGCTCGTGTCAAATGCATTTTTATTAACATACACGTATGATTCATCATCATCATCATCTCAGCCGAAAGACGTCTACTGCTGAACATAGACCTCCCTCAAGGTTTTCCACACAGACCGGTCTTGGGCCACCCGCATCCAACCGCTTCCTGCAACCCTTACCAGGTCGTCGGTCCATCTTGTGGGAGGCCTACTCCTGCTGCGTCTTCCGGTGCGTGGCCGCCTCTCTAGAACCTTTCCGCCCCAACGGCCGTCGGTACTGCGCGCTGTGCCCTGCCCACTGCCACTTCAGCTTGGCTATCCGGAGAGCTATGTCGGCAACTTTAGTTTTCCTGCGGATCTCCACATTTCTGATTCGATCCCGCAGGGAAACTCCAAGCATAAATGTCTCCATCGCTCCCTCTGAGTAATTTTGAACCGTCTGATAAGGCCCATAGTGAGCGACCACGTCTCTGATCCGTTAGTCAAGTATATATAAACTTAACATGTGTGCACATAATACACTTTAGCTAAAAGTGCTAACATAAAATCCGTCACCCAATCTAAGATTCCACATACAACATAGCTTTTATATTTATTACAGCCAAAGTAACTTAAAAAGAAAATCTTAAAGCTCGATAAGTATGACGATCGAAATAGATACGAGAAGACATACGTCAATACTAAAAGGATTTCCGTATCCATCAGAGAGTTAGTCAAGAGCAATAGCTAAGCCGCCCACTGTCATTTGTCTTGTGAGCGCACTGTGACTAGGAATTAGGTCACCGTTACCCTCAGGCTATAGATGTAAGGTTGACTGGATGGGACAAAAAAAATCATCTGTCTACAAACAGACGGTATCTTCGTAACACCGAGAGTATGTAATTGCGAAATTTTAAACAAGAATTATTTGTTTGGTCCCGTTAAACCTCCGATGTTAAGGCTGCATATTCAAGTATTCAGAACGAAATGTGTATGTACGTGTGACAGCTGTATTGGCATAATTATGCATCGGCTGCAAACTTAATCATATTTTAGTTGGCCACAAATATAATCATGTCCCGAGTTTATTCTCAATAATCACAAATTTATCGCCATTGTTGAAAATTGCACCTATTTGCATTTAGTTTGAAGCGGATCGTGAGGTCTGAAATTGGATTGCCGAGGCGATCAAAGTGTTAATGGGCTTTAGGATTAGGAAAGTATTAGTAACACGAATTCTGATGAAGAAGTACTCCGTAGGTTTGTATGACTATGAGGACTTCTGAATAAGGGTATACAAGGTTATTCTTAGTAAAGTGAAAACCTCTCAGGGGGTGATTGCACTTGTTATTATAAACGACTTTTGTTCTGGAACATTGCCGAAATCGCGGCAAGAAAATCATATGTTCCATACAAAATTGGACTTTGACCTCGCAAAATGTATGGAATAGCTGATTTTTTTTCGCGATTTCGACAATGTCTCAGAACAAAATTTGTCCATCATAACAAGTATAATCACCCCTGAGAGGTTTTCACTTTACCAAGAATAACCTTATATAATACAGCAAACTCTAATGTTTCGGGAAAGTACAGGTTTGTATTTATTCTTAAATAGTTTAACACATAGGTCTGTTACATTATAGTTGCAAAAATTATAACTTGTATTAAATCGTTTGTATAAAAGTTCCAAATTGCAGAATTGTTTCCTCTATACTAGAATAAAATTAATTGCGGACGGACTCGGTACTCTTGACCGAGGCATTCATGGCTGCTTGAAAAACTTTTCCATTATTCCTTTTTAAGAGAAGCGGCAGTCCCATCTCATTTTAACGAGTTATTTCCGTGCTTGATGACTGCTCAAAGCAGTCGCTGAAGCGTAAGGGGACCCTCCCTTTGTTCATTGAGGCTGTGCACCTGTCACAACACCACCAATTGATAAAATCTCGCAGACATTTTTGTGAAAACCAACAGATGACGTTATAAAATTAGCTCTGTTCAGATTTAAATTATGTCTTTTTACAGTAGCGAATCTAACTATTGCAAATGTTAGATTGTTTTCTGGTTGCGCTTTCACGGCTTACCCACTCGACAAATCATAAATAACACACCTGACAGAAAATATAAATTACTAGCTTTTGCCCGCGGCTTGGCTCGCGTTAATTTAGAATTTGACAATCAATTCGGGTTGTACTCTGCTTGTAATAATATAATTAAATCATGATTCTAAAGACACGTGGCGCCATCTATTATCATGAGAACGTTATTATTGTTTTCCTCAGGAACAGTAATTTTTTTCGGGATGAAAGGTAGCCTATGTCCGTTTCTATACACCTGTCAACGTATATGCAAAATTTCAGGATGATCGGGTCAGTGCGTGAAAAGGTAACAAACAAACAAACTCATTTTCGCTTTTATAATATTAGTTAGGATAGGATAGGACAAACAAGGGAAAATCAAACCGTGTACCGAAACTTGGATGTTCATTGTCGACAATCTATGTCGCTAGTTTATCAAATAAAAATTATAGACCTCGCTGATAAATATTTCTGATTAATCAATCCAAAAGTCTTTTATAAGAATTCTAGGTTGAACATAAATATAAATAGTAGCATTTATTGTAGGTAATTACAACACAGGAGCAAACAAAGAGTCTATATATACGTATAGCAATTGCCCAAAAATACTTGAAGATGTCCTGAAAATATACTTCAACGATATTATCTCTTCCATCAGAAAAACGTCTAGTGAAGTTTCAGTGTGTAATGAGCGTACCCTGATTCAGCGTTTATCATCACGGACAGATAATAGCTTCTTCGTGAATTATTGATTTATTCACGGCGTATTTATGCATCTGGGGCACGAAAAAAAGTGTTTGCATTCACTGAACGAACGATGATAACAGATGGAAAGAAATATCAGACTTTAATGAAATAATATATCTTGTGAATGAAGATTAATGTTACGATTTTTCATGTGGAGATTACGTTGATTTTACTTTTGTAGCTTTATAATTTCGATTAATTTTTTTATGCCGATTGATGATAATGCGCGAATGGTAAAATGTCAAAGGTCATTTTCATACATAGAAATTTTTAAAATTATTTTTTGATGTAGGCTTCTATTCTTCATAGTAATCGGTGGCAAAATATCGCCACGTATATATCTGTCTGATCTAGAAGACAGCTAAAGCGAGTTTGAGGTGACCAATCTCGCAAAGGACAGTAATGCTTTTATGCATCCCTTGAGATGTACCTAGTTTTGCTTAAGCAAAGCTTTTGCTTTGTAACCGTTTCTAGTATGTGAGAGGCGCTGCATAGTTTCGTCATGTGGTTATGAATTTAGTTATGATGGGCACCAAAGACGGATTCTTCGATTCCATAATAAATAAATAGAATAAGATATCTGTGTGATCATAGAAGTGATTGTTATATACCATAGTTATGTTTCGTCCATATTAAATGGCGCGCAAGGTTTAGTCTCGCTGCATGTAACCTATTATAACTACCTTATATTTACGTGTTTCACTGGTGTTTATCTATGTTGCTAGATAGAACATACATAAATTACAAGGCTAGAAGCGATAGTTAACTTAGAACTATAGATTATTTTATCGCTTTGATAACTTTTTCTTGGCGCCATGTTTTAGGCGATCCGATTCAGCCAAGGAGGTTAAGAACCAATGCGGTAAGCTTTGGTTCTAACTTTTTGCGCACCTTTGGCTGGCTTACCTATCTACATAAGTAGGTACGTGTTTGAAATATTATTATATTTTTACTGATTTACACCGCATATAAGTCTTTGCGGTGGAAACAGAAAAATATCATTTGAATACAGGTGCATATTGGCCTATGAGTCATTAGAATTTTCTGTATCGAAGAAATCAGCAAGATGTATGCACATATATTATGTACTTTGCCCGGTAAATGGCAACAGGCGGCTTGCCTATTACGTGACACATAAGACCATAGTTGGAGAAAAGAGACTAAGTATGTACAAGTATGTTATAATAATTATAATATCCTAGATTTAAAACCCATCTCACCATTCTGGATGGAGCATGGGCTACTTAATGGAACGAGAGGGCATAACTTATAAGTTATAACTCAATACATTAAATATTCAGAGTTATAGAAGCAAGACTGTGAACAGTATCTACCTATTTAATTTTTTTTTCTCATCAATGAATCCATTAACACTGATTTGATAACGTAGTCAATACAAAAAGCGTTCACTCGAATGAAAGAGATATTTGTTCGATCAATTCAATAACTTATAATAAAAGTCTAATAACTGCATTCCGTCTCGGAAGGGTTAGGTTATGTTAGGTTCTTTCTTAAACCCACCCAAAAATAGGAACTCCGTCGAATTAGTTTGATCTCTTTAAATATATTTTGCTGTGCAATTAGTATTTTTGGGAAGCATATTTTACTGTGCAATTAGTATTTTTTTTGCTGTACAGTTAAATACTAACCATATTAAACTACTTTATACGGACTTTATCGCGTTGTTTATTTGAAAAGCAGTGATGAAGACAACGCGATACAACCAGTATATAAATTTAAATCAATGTCTTATTGCCTAATGATAGATAAATATGTAACTGCCTCGACCAATGAATATTTTCGGGACGTGATAATCGACGGTTAGCACAAGTCTAAACATAAGCATCTAAACTAAATAAAAATCTTTGCTCATAATTTGGTGACGGTATGAAAAACGTAACATAACCGGGAGACTACTCTTTTACTGGCAACCAGCTTAAGAATAGTAATTGCTTGAGCATTTCAATTGATGAGTAAGAATTCTACATGCCTACTTCTATTGCTTTCCTTCCATTCTTCTAATTCCTTTTTTTGGAATCGATAACTCATCCCTTAGAATTGCAAGCGACGGTAACCACATACCATCGGGCGGGCAACATACATGTTTGTCTTCTTTGTTGTACATAATATAGTCATTTCATTAGTACCGCAGGCATTATGATCGCTTTAAATACCTTCTAAAATTGTAGCAGCCTGTTAACTAATATTATAAATGCGAATGTGATTTTGTTTGTCTATTACACTTTACGTCTTTATAATTTGACAGATCATCATAAAATTTCGATACACGTTGACAGGGGTAAAGCTTAGGACATAGGGTATCTTTCATCTAGAAAACACGTACTGTTCTCATGAGATAGAAATGAAGCTGCGGGCAAAATCTAGTATGATATAATCCTTAAGAAGAACGTAGTATGTTCATAATAATATGTTACGTGTACAAGCCTACCTTCAGTCACCCAACAAGGCGTACCTTCATTTTCCTTTATACTACAGGGAAAATATAACACATAACTTTTCTATCGCCAACTTTATTCTTTGCCATAAGGCACACGCTCGGAAATCTTTTGTCTGGTACTTTATAATGTGGTATTTTATATGCCTTATAAAGCAGCTCAGAGAATCGACCGGATATTTCACATTTTACATCCTTTGCCACGCCAGAATCTTATATTTTATGAGGTGAGGTAAAGGTGAATTGCAAGCCAAGGTGCTGTTCAAAGAAAAATAGGCTAACTACTAAAAGTATCGCTGGGAAAAAAGGCTTTCAGAGTACTTACTGCCGCAGTGGCGCAGCGGTAGTGAAAGCGAGTGTTGTGCATGAGGTCTCGGGTTCGATTCCCGGGTTAAACAAAGTTTTATTGAATTTTTCTTTCGAGAAAATCTCAAAAGTTGCAACATGCCTGGAAATATGCCTGATGGACGGCAATTATTAGGCTCTCCCCCTATTACGTTGAATCAACGCCATAGTTGGCAAAATTTTTGTGTAATACATCTCTCTCGGCTCCTTCATTCATAAGCGTAACACTGTGTTAGTATGTATTCAATTTGTTAAACAAGAAATAAAACAAATAATTTCATTGACTTCTAGGTACAACTCAACAGCAAATTATGATCTGCATTAGAATTAGGACAAAACAGTTTTCAACATAATCTCAATGTTTTTTAAATAAATATTGGAGTTCACTGGCACCAGTAACAAAAAACAAAACCTCAATGGTATCTGAATTTGGATTTAACTGTATCACAGTAGGTATCTGTCGCAAATCTCCGGGAGGTAGTCGACATAAAAGATGAATTGCTACATAGTACATCGCATCAGTGGTTTCCCGCCATGATGGTTTTAGCAACAAACTTGGCGAAACCATAAAAACTTCTAAACAATTCCCATCAGAACACGACATTACAAAAGTTGGGTAAACATAATCAAAGTTTTTACAACGAGTTACCGAAGTAAGTAAGAGAAAAGAATTCTTAATGCCAGCGTTTTCAATAACTGTCTTTTAAATATTTCGCGAATATCATAATTTTTTTTACTTTTGGCATTCTCCTAAAATCCTCTCTACTGTAACCCAGAGATAATCTTAAGTGTTACGTTACACTTGTTATTACTTCATAACTGTCTCTATAGGGAATACCGATTTTCAGATTTCCTGGCTCCTTGTTGCTTATTTCTGCAATACGGAAAAATTGTTTTGATAAAACCCAATAATGCTACGCCCTCCTGGGAATCCAACCTGTGTATAACAGTAGTCGGCTAGATAAAGATTGCAAATAATCTCATGGAATCGTCAATGAGATTATTTGCAATCTTTCTCATAGACAATGCTATACAATGACTGAATGTTTTTTCCTCAACAGGCTTGGCAGGAAGAACACAGTCAGACTGGTGTGGGTTCCGGGGCATGCAGGGGTGTTGGGCAATGAGGAGGCTGATGAGTTAGCCAGAAAGGGCTCGGAGTAACTGTTTGTATGCCCCGAGCCATTCGTAGGACTCTCTGAGAGCACCGTCAAGGCAACTTTGAATGCACATGGCAATGATAAACACAGGTTAGAGTGGATGGCCCTTAGGGGCCTGGAACACTCCAAGAAGTTCATTGCAAAGGGAGCCACAGACTTCACCCGGAAGTTCTATGGATATAGCAAGAGCCAAATGCGCCTGCTTAGAGGAGCGTTCACTGGCCATTTTGGCACCAACGACTTCCTGTGCAGATTGAGATTGGCACACAATTCGATCTGCAGAGCCTGTGGTGAACAGGACGAGTCCATATCGCACCTATTGTGTGAATGCAACGCGTTGGCTGGTCTGAGGATGGGTCTGATGGGGTTGGCATATCCAAACCCTGAAGACTTCAGGCTTCTCCCTCTGAATTGTACACTGCGGCTTATGCAGTACATTCATAAGGAGATAGCTAAGGGTTAACTCTTGGGGCCGACACAAAAGATCCCACTGGGTCGAAGTGTCGCCGGTCTGCACTGACTGGCCTCCACACATAAGATAAGATAAGATAAGATTCAATGACTTGATATTTAGACGATTACATATTGCAATACAAAGTTATTCAAAATCAGAAACTAGACATGACGTGAGGATGTATTTGTATAGATATACGAGATTCGCGTACTTTGATTTGTGTTAAAATCGGCATGCTTCGGTCGCTCGCAAATCTTATTAAACTTTACTTTGGCTGCTGCAAATGTGCCGCCATACTTTTGTGTATGTATACGTATTTATGCATAATCTGAATGACCGGCGTCATACTAGATAGACATTAGATAATTAAAACACTCTATCAGAAACAAAAAGTTTCAGACATCCACCAACGTCGGAGTGATTTATTATTTTCTTTTAGTACTAACTATCTGGTTATAATTATTTACTTTATTTTTAGATCATAAAAATTTTTGTCCCATTTGGGATTGGAACCCACAACACTCGGCTTAGTGGCAGTGTTGAGGTGACCGCTTAAACCAATACGCCACCTGTGTAGTGGACATAATATATAGGTATAATTTAATATCCAAAAATGTAGACATTGTATTGGTCTAAAGATGTTTGACTTACTACTTGCAAAAGAAAACAATAGGTATACACGAATTAATAATTTCTGCGACAAGTCAATATTTACCCTAAACTCTTATCATAACGCACACACAGAAAGTAAAGCTAAACTTAATTACATGACCAAACGCAACCAGTCTACAAGGTCTGTAGTGCGAATCATCGTTTCTTTGTAAGTTCTTTCATTTGTGAAAAGTGTCGTGAGATACCAAGGGTCAGCTTACGCTGGCGAGAGTAAGATAGATGATGGTCGACAAAGGGTGAATGTTGCCAACGATCGGTGTCCGGTTAGGTGACTACGGGTAATGGACTGCGCTTTAAAGTAGGGTGGCTAGTGAGAAAATGTTTGCTTTTAAAAGCATTGTATTTCGTCGTATTGTAGTGATTCAGATTGTTGGAACTGGTGAGCTCGAACGTGAGAACATACAAAGTGTTTTTGCGTTTTTAAGGTTTAGTGGCACCATGTTATTTGGATGTATGTTTAATATACAGTAATAGACTCGACCTCTACATTTAAGTACTTAAAAATAACTGCTTTGGTGGAAAAAAGAGAAGTGTGTCAGGATCGTAGCAAATGCAAATCCGTAGTCTCTGCCTACCTCTCTGGGAAACAGGCGTGAATCTATGTATGTATGTATGTATGCCTTGGTGGAACATCAATAGGTAAATTAAAACACTCAAACTATCTAGGAAATGCGACTGTTCTGCAAGAGTTCAACGTAGGTATTGGGTTTTCAATCGAGAAATTGTCAATACCAGCTTCGACTTAAAAATTTGAAGGTGTAACACCACAAGCACATAAAACTACGCCTAATTCCTCTTCGGCCGTGTTGTATCGCCCATCGGACTATGAGAGTACGGGATAAAAAGTGCACTTATGTTTGCACACACTTGTGTACTTGATGGTCAATGTCCGTTAGGATTGGCCGCGAAATATGAGTGTCGTACTCCGAAAGGTTATGTTTTAAGGGTTCAAATAAAATACAGTAATCATAGGATTATATTGAAATGTTGACAATCAATAAAATCTGAATAATTTATATCATTTCAATTATCCTGTATGTAGTTGCATTATGTAAATGGTCATTCTCAATACGCTCTAATGGATTTGCACTAACAGTGTACCGAACTGTTGTAAAATAGACACAAAACAGAGTAATCTATACTCTGTGCATATATCATCATTCTCTAATTTCAAACAAAACGCCCGCACTATAGCTATTGATTAAGTATAAGATATTGATTTGATTTTTGAGCTCATGACACTCGATGATCGTAGGAGCAACATGATCAGAAAAACCGGTGCTTGCACTCTAACAGAAGAATTGCCTTTACATGTATATCCCTGTGTTTAAAAATATATGACGGACCTACACATAAACAAACTAAGCACAAAATATTTGAGTTGTCCTCATCTCATTAAGGCTTTGAAGGGCGACACAATTTGTATGGAAATTCTGTGTACACATGTCCTCCCCTGTGCGTAATATGTGGCGCACAAAAACCACACTGTTTACTGGACTACTATGTGGTTCACGTATTAAGGTGAGGTATCTACTAAGTTATATTGACTGTAGGTTAAATAATATATTACTTTAGACATAATAAAATCAAAATCAAAAATAAATTTATTCAAGTTAGGTTACAAAGTAACACTTATGAATGTCAAAGTTACACAATTTTTTTCTGTGAATTTACTTTTACTACCACGTTCAGCAAAGCAAGGGTGTAGGGCTCATGAGAAGAACGGGCAAGAAACTCATGGCCACTCTTTTAATCGCCAAGTTAACAATGAAATTTTGTTTACAAATCATAACTGTAAGGTGCTGCAACCATTTCTCCATGAATTACTACTGAACATACTCAAGCATTTAATAAAATTTGATGTTAGCCTCTAAAACAGCAGTATGGTAAAGAAGAGCATCCACTTACATGTACATAAATAATCAAGACAAGGCATGATTGTAGTCCGTAGTTTAATCTAACTGTTTAAATAAATTGCACGAAAAACAGAAAAAATAATAACAAGACCGGTGCACAATTCCATACACTCAGCCCGTGACGTCGCGATAGGCTAAATTCGGGTTGGCTCGAGAATTCCCGGAATTCAGTGGCGGGCGCACGCGTTGACTACTAGCGCATCATATATAGCCTCTAAAGCAACAGTATGGTAAATAGGAGGACAATGAAGAATAATTTACCGGCATATACATTGAGTCATATTATGTCCAATAGAGGACAGCAAAGGCTTATTGCTTAATGCGGATGTAGTCTCACGTTTGAGTATACTCTAACTATAGGTAGAACTACATATCAGCAACAAGTTTTTGGGTAAGTTAATAGATTAAACGAGTCTGTAAAAGTTACTAAAAGTAAATCCAATGACATATTGGCCCACCCAGGCATCGGTTTAGCAAGCTATCTCGCCTCGTCCCTAACAAGCTCTAATAAATTGAAATCTCAGTGCTGGTTTGCTTCATTTTCGTTTATTCGAAATTTACAGTAAATGTCAAATATATAGGTAACAATAATATAATAATAATAATAATATTCTATCACATACACACAACACCATCTAGCCCAAACTAAGCAGAGCTTGTACTATGGGTACTAGGCAATGGATAAACATACATATATACTTTTTTTTTTGTAAATACATACATATTATACATAGAAACACCCAGACCAAGACAAACATCCATGTTCATGCACACAAATGTTTGACTAATGCGGGAATCGAACCCGCGACCTCAGGCGTGGCAGTCGGTTACACTAACCACTACGCCATCGAGGCTGTACGTATGTGAGCAGATCTTGTAACCCGTTTGTATTTTTGTATATTATAATTTATAATCTTGCCATAAGCCACAAGGTGTGTTTCTAAGGTGCCTAACGATTGTTAGCACCTTAAGGGTATGTCCAATACTCATACTATGGCAACAGTAATGCACCGCGCCTAGTCGCGAGTAATCATATCCTCATGCAAGATAATGTATATAACGCTAAATGCTTTTATCTCGCTACCGGCTGCGAAATCAATAGAGAGAATGAATAAAAGGTATACATACGGTAGTGACAAAAATATCACTGCCGAATATCTCCTATTTATTTTCTTTTTCAAAGAGGTTGAACGACGACAAGTATTCTTATTTATCTGAGGCCTCGCTGATAGACTAGATGATAGAAGCATTGGTGCTGCCAAACGGGCTACAGGTAAAGGTTATTCCTTTAGCGATGACTGATGACCTATAACCTTGGTCTGCATCATGCATCAGCTGTATAGCTTCGGTCATGGTATCATTAGGTAAAACGAAGGATTCAACTTCAGATTTAATCAACTCAACTTAAGAAATCTTAAATGTGTTCAAGGTTCAATCCTAACTAATATTACTAGCGGTCGCCTAGTGTTCGAAATTTGACCAATGTTTGTCTGTAAGATATTGCTGATATAATTATGTCATTCTATATTGATATATGTAACCATAGTTACGCGATTCGACTGCGTGTGTCAAATGCATGGTTGTATGCGTGTAGTGTTTTTTCATTAATTTAATGTATTTCTAATGCATATTTTATATAAATATTAGCATTCGTCACTTCTTCTCTGTATAAACTATAAGTGTGTGAAATTTCATACTCCTCCTTCCGCCCAATTTTCGTAAAAAGGAATCCAAAGTTTTCGCTTCACGTATTAATATATAGATTATAGCGAAAATGAGTTTGTTTGTTTTTTACCTTTTCACGCCTAAACTACTGAACCGATCATCCTGAAATTTTGCATATACGTTGTCAGGTGTACAGAAACGGACATAGGCTACCTTTCATCCCGAAAAAGATTACTGTTCCCGAGGAAAACAACAATAACGTTCTTATGATAATAGCTGGCGCCACGTGTCTTTCGAATCATGATTGAATTATATTATTACAAGCAGAGTATAACCCGAATTGATTGTCAAATTCTAAATTAACGCGAACGAAGTCGCGGGCAAATGCTAGTTTAAATATAAGTAAGAAATACAAACTAATTAGTATCTATTTACATATATTAAGCATGAGAGCAGAATAAATGCTGTAGAAATGAGAGCGTTGCGAAGCATATGTGGTGTGACTCTGAAAGATAGAACAAGAAATAGTGTGATTAGAGAGAGATGCGGCATGAAAGTGGATATAGTTACAAGAATAGAAAAGGGTATGTTAAGCTGGTTTGGACATGTAGAAAGAATGGACGAGGAAAGACTGACTAAGAAAGTTTATAAGGCTAGTGTGAATGGAACAGTCGCAAGAGGAAAACCTAGGCGAACGTTTCTCGATCAGATCGGAGGCGTTCTGGACAAAGACCAGGTTAAGAGCTCCTTGAACCGACGGGCGTGTATGAGGAATCTGATGAAAGTGAATGAAGCCAGAGAAGTGTGTCAGGATCGTAGCAAATGGAAATCCGTAGTCTCTGCCTACCCCTCTGGTAAACAGGCGTGAATCTATGTATGTATGTATATTAAACCTATATATTCTACACAAATAAAGGGTGGATATCTGGTACTATAATAATTTTTAATTATTTCTATAATGTACCTAAATCTTATTACTGCCTTTATGTAATATAAAATTTGTTTAATGTAATACTCTGCAATAAGTCGCAGTATATTATAAGGCAATATATTATAAAGTGTGCAGGTAAAATATTTTAGAATGAAATATATCATCGACTTTAAACGAAACACAACCATCGAAAACATAACTCTCGTACCAGAACATTTTATCACTAGTTCACTCATGCGAATACCATTTTAAAACGCCGCCGTGCGAATATTTTAAAATACGAACGTATTTTTGAAAAACACGGAACCAGTGGCCACGTTTTATGTGCGTAGGTATGTAAATTTAGAAATGGAACACTAAACTGCATACTAAGCTTCGCGCCCATTTTAAATGTATAGCGAATTTACTTTAAAAAAAGTGTTGGATTAAAAGCTACACGAGAGTGAAACAGATCAAACAAATATAGGTAAAAGTAGTATTTAACTGCACAGCAAAAAAATACTAATTGCGCAGTAAAAAAAGCTAATTGATCAGCAACTCATGGCCAGCAAACTTTAAAGAGATCAAACTAAGTCGACGGAGCCCGATTTTTGGGTGGGTGTAGAAAAAGGAACCTAACATAACCTAACACTTCCGAGACGGAATGCAGTGATTTGAGGCGTATAGATGCTCGTTATGCTGTGCAATATTTGCTGACCAATTAGTATTTTTGCTGATCATTATATTTAATACCTATAGGTAATAATAATTATTGATTCAATGTGTCGGGTAGATATATAATTTAGATATAACGTATGAAAATGGCATTATGCTTGATATATGCTTGGAGTGTAAGCAAAGGTGTTTCTCCTTGGCATACCATGTAGCGCTCTAGTTTGAGGCGAACCCGTTCGAAGCGCACCAACAGTATTCCACCCAGTGCACCCGCTTGGTGCGCAAACATTAAATAATAAATTTGGCCACGTAGTGAGGGGTATTAGCTTATAAAATTGCCAAAATAACAAAAATATTTATAAAATACGGCTGGGGCCAATTTTATAAATTTATTATTTAATGTTTGCACACCAAGCGGGTGCGTTCGGTGGAATATTCTTGGTGCGCTTTGAACGAGTGCGCTTCAAACTAGTGCGCTACATGGCATGCCTCGTTTCTCGACGTCTATTAGCCACAGTTACAGTATTGCATATGTTTGACAGTATAACTTTGATCGATTAACATACTTTAAATCCTGGTATATGTTTAAGTGGGATTCACAGGGAGAAAGCCGCGGGAATATAGTTGAATTCTGGAAATGAGCTCGGTCGACGTTTATAAGACCGCCGCCTATAACATGGAATATGAATAGCTGGCGTTTGTTCAGAAGTAAAATGCAACAGGCTGATTGATTTACACATTCCTCATACACGCCCGATTTACACTTAGCTGGCATAATTCTGCCTTTTCATGGACCTAGGTAATCTTTAACCTAACATGAACAAAAGTCTGGTAACAATAAGTCTCCTCATAGGCAACACCTAAATTCTTTGCTTCCGCTTGTCTTGCACGTCTATGTCAGTTGATATGTGCATTGTAATCTGTTTTCTTACTTATAATAAAAGATGAACTGAACTAACTGCGCTTATTACATACATACATACATAGATTCACGCCTGTTTCCCAGAGGGGTAGGCAGAGACTACGGATTTCCATTTGCTACGATCCTGATACACTTCTCTGGCTTCATTCACTTTCATCACATTCCTCATACACGCCTGTCGGTTCAAGGAGCTCTTAACCTGGCCTTTGTCCAGAACGCCTCCGATCTGATCGAGAAACGTTCGCCTAGGTTTTTCTCTTGCGACTGTTGCGCTTATTATTATTAAGTTTGCAACCAAACTTGAGATCCAGAGTCTACTGCTGAATATGAGTATACAAATACATAACAAAATGTCGATATAATACATCTCTACCTACCAGGTCACGGATGTAGATGTGCAAGTATATGCATAAAAATGCATTAATAAAACTAAAATAATACTATAATCGATATTATTGCATACTAGATAAGCGTTTTCCACCTTGAACGAACGATTCAGCCAGAAAGTAAATGAGAACGAATGTACGAACTAATTGAATGGAAATATCAACGGGTTAGCATCGGTTCATTGGGTGCAGAAACTTAGACTTATCGCGTCGTCGACACCTTCGCTTAATTTCACTTGAACATCCAAGTAAAGACACGAAGTAAACGAAATGATTAAGCGAATACTGATATCGTAAGAATTTGGTTAGTAAGGTCTAACTCAGACTTGCCCCTGTTGGCCCTGATATTGGATAGACTGGCATATGCGAGCCTCGCTTCTATCGACGTTGTGTACACAGTCTGGATTGGTGTCCTACTTATTCTCCTTTCCGCCGCTTTCTGATACAAGCGGCAGGATCCTAAACTACTTAGTACTGCACTAATGCTGACCCTTTGCGGGTTGGTGTTATAGTTTGTCGATTTAAATCACGAACTAGATTTTCGGTCCCGCTGAAGGGCAGGATGGCAATTTCCCTCACAGTCGACAATAGCTGGGCTGTGCCACTTAGCATTGCTTGAGTCATACTAAGAAAACAAAGCAATATCCTGGGACACTCACCATGAGGTAGCCTCAGACTGGTTTGTAGGTACATTACAAATGACAATAAAAAATTATCATCGCTCTCGAGAGGAAACCTGCATGTCTGATACTTTTCAGCAATGATTTTATTTTTGGTTTTAACCGCAACTAGCATTTGACTAGAGTGATCTATACTTAAACCCTTAGACATGGCCTAAGTCTCATAGTCAGTTGTCGGATAGGTTATCAAGCCCTGATATTACAGATATTACCAATATTTACAAAAGAATATTGACTAATTGATAAAAAGTTGATGATCTTTAATATCGTAAGTGGCTCCACTCAGTTCGGAAAAGCTAACATACGTATGTACATTTGGTTTTACAATTCATTTGTTGGGGTTGATTGTTGATATGTTACTTTGGGTTATTCCTAATTTGCTTTTCAACTTATTTATAAAATAAGTTGAAAAGCAAATTAGGAATAACTCAAAGTAGCCGGCGGAAAACCGTAAATATTGAATTTAGTAATTTTGTATCCGATTTTATTTCAATCTATAAAATTATTCCTGTATATAAAATGTATCACTGCTGTGCACGGGCGTATTCTCAGTGTGAGAAAGTTTGGGTCATAGTCCACCACGCTGGCCCGATGCAGGTGTGCAGACTCCACATGCAAAAACATGATGGAAAACCCTCAAGTACAAAAACAATGATATATAGTACATTGAAGAAATGTTCAATGGGCTATATGCATAGTATTATATAATTTTCCACTGTACAATATGTTGTACAGTGGAAAATTAAACGTTAATTAAAACTCTTCTACTACGTTCGTGGATTTTTTTTATTCATTAGGGTGGCAAACAAGCAAACGGCCCACCTGATGATGAGTGGTCACCGTAGCCTATAGACGCTTGCAACACCAGAGGCATCACTTGCGCGTTGTCGACCCTTTACGAAAGGAAGTGGGAAGGAGAAGGAGCGGGAAGAGGGAAAGAGGGTGATTGGGTTTCCGGCACTCTCACTCACCGAACGAAACACAACAGTAGCAATACTGGTATTTCACGTCGATATTCTGTGAGATGGTAGTCCTCCCCCGGTCGAGCCGGCCCATTCATGCTGGGCATTTATTTTAAGGCATTTTCGTGTATCGGAAATATTTTACTGGTTTTGTAGGTTAGCCTTGGTAGCACTTGTTGTTGTACAATATATGACTGCACGGATGTCGAAGTGATTTAAGTGTTCGCTTTGCCATTGCCTCTCGCTGATTTTTTGGATTATGTGAGATCTACACATAGTTTCCTGTTGTTCTATGTGCCATTATTTGAATGTTTGCAAACACCCCCGCATTTTATTCCTAGTGCGACAGTTATCATTTTATAAAAATAAAACTAATAAAAATAACATTTTACTAAAATATTACAAAGAACAATGCACTTAAGCGTATTTTTACACGACCCAACGAAAAAATTGCTCTTGCAAATAATTTTGCTCGCCGTGTTTATGTGATATTTTTTCAGTGAGCAAAAAGCAGAGACGATCTATATTCGACCCGATTCTTAAATTTACTAATGGAATTGGAATAAATAGTTGTTCTTGTTGGTCTACCATTCTCTCCTTTATTCTAGGCTTCTCCTGTGATAGTACAAGCCCGCATTCGAATATCAATTTATACGGCATCAATAATTTTTATTCGAACATTCAGATCACGATTCGATTAAAATTTGTTTTGTGATCAATCAGTGTACTTAACCTTTAATATTTTCACTGGAGTAGTAAAAAACAGCGATTATTGCGAGCGTGATTGTTAATTAGCACTGCTAATTAAACGTGTACAAAAAGTTAGAGTACTTGTTGTTATTATGACTAAAATAGTTATAAAAGCGGTAAGTATATGTATTATGTGGGGCATCGCCCTTAGCGAATTATTTTGTCATAGAGGTGTACTCAAATTATACAGTTCAGATCGCTGGAACATCACGAACCAGGGAAATACATGTTCTATAATTACATACTCGTGTATACAATTCCAGAACAAGTAAATTTAATGCATTTATTACTACATCGGTGTACGGACACCGGCGTCCAAATATTTTTTTTTATCATTCATCATCAAGCGTTCGGCCATAGTTGACCCTGCAGGCCCAGTGCGGGTTGGCAGATCACACATATATTTGATAACATTTTGGAAAACGCTAAAACATGCAGATTTGCTTCACCGTTAAGGCGAGCGATAAATAATTAATTATTTAATACGGACATAACTTCGAAAAGTCAGCTTTGTGTGACAGTTCAGTGGTTGCCCACTAGGCTATCGCTTCTTTTTTATAGCTAAGCTGAAAGGTTAAAAATCCAAAAAAGCGCGCATCTGTATGTGAGTAAAAAGGTTGCCGCGAATCTTATTCAGACGGCCCTAAGTATCTGTCTAGTTTGTGCCAATACCGCCTATCCTTAATCAAAATAAACAAGCAAAGATAGTTTGTGTTCGCAAATGGCAGAAAATCTCTGCACAATATAGAGTTCATTATTTTGGACCTGTACTTGAACTTCATGTACAGGTCCAAAATAATGAACTGTATTTTTACAGACTGCAGTAAATGTTTCGACCGTATTGACCATAATATACTTTTACAGAAGATTTTTTACGCAGGCATTCATGGCAACTTATACCGGTGGATGACATCTTATATACAAAATCGTTCCCAGGCTGTTGCTATCAACGGTGTTGTGTCGAAATGGCATGTAGTCCCTTCAGGAGTTCCCCAGGGATCGCTTCTCGGGCCCTTTTTATTTAATATTTTCATTAATGACATTCACACATGCTTTCAAAATTCATCATTTTTACTCTACGCAGATGATATGAAAATTTTCAAAAATATAAACAATGTTGAAGACTGCTACTCTTTACAACAAGATCTCGTAAGACTTGAAAACTATTGTCAGCTAAATAATCTAGAACTCAACGTAGCTAAATGTTTCACAATTACATTCACTCGCAAGAACAACAGCATACCCTACACATACACTCTAAAGAATGACCATCTGAAACGTGTAGATTACATACGAGATTTAGGTGTGATACACGACTCTAAACTTACCTATGAGAAGCACATAGATTACATAGTCAATAAAGCTAACAAAGCCATGGGATTTTTAAAAAGATCTTGCTCCCAGTTCACGGATGTCAAAATAATTAAAATATTGTTCTGTTCCTTTGTCCGTAGTTCATTAGAATACTGTTCGCAAGTTTGGAATCCTATGTATGACGTTTACATTTCTAGATTGGAATCTATCCAGCGAAACTTTACATGATACCTTCAGTACAAGTGTAAAACCCGCGATCGTAATTATGAATCGAGGTGCAAAAGGTACCATTTATTACCACTTAGGGAGAGAAGGAGTATATCAGATATCTCTTTTCTCGTTAAGTTAGCACAATCTTACATTGACGCCCCACAACTTCTCTCCAAGATTCAGTTATGTGCTCCTACTAGATCTGTTAGGATACCTTTTCTTATTCTTAACGTCCCTCGCTGCAGCACAAATTACAGACAAAATTCTTTCTTTTTAAGATCCGCTAAGTGTTACAATAAATTGTTTGACTTTTCTGAACTTGACTTATTTACTACTAAGCCGCATGTATTTAATCAAATACTTGCCAAACATTGGTACGAATTGGTTCAATAACTGTTTAAATTGCACTTCACGACGTATTATTGTATATGATGTTTTGTTACTGTTACAGTTTGTATAATAATCCTTTTATTACTGTAATATTGTAATCATTTCTTTCTTTTTTTTATATAAACAAGTAAGCTCTCATTGTTATCTAAATGTGAAAACATGTAATTGGTAGCTAGTTATATTATTTCTTTTTATTTTTAAGTTGTTAATACTGTTTGTTTTCCAATTATAATAAAATAAAAATAAAATAAAATTCATTTTGACAGATCTGCAATAAAATAGTCATCGAGTGGCAAACATGGCCTTGTACAATAAGAGACAACCACTCCAATATATGACGATCGCGATGCATGCAAGCAGCATGACATCGATCGCTTCATCATTAATTATTTAAGAAAATGTGTTCTATATACGGTGACTGGCAGACATAAATACATCAAATTGGCAGACATAAATACATAATAGCATCAAACAAAGTAAATAGCCTCAAAGTACTCACCGTTTTACTGAGCAGGTAACTTGCTGGCATTATCAAAGGCACATATGTTAACATATACACCATACTCGTCCAGGTCACTGTGTTCCCACTTACTCCGTAATATTTAACCACGATATCCTGTATTATCGTATACTGAGTCCACTGAAAAGCGTTTAAAGCAGAGCATGTCACAAACAGCGATAAGATCAGCCATCTTCTTTTCGTAACGTCGTACCGTGACTTCAAGTGTTCTACGTTCAAGCCATCCATCACACTGCCAGCTATTGAACTGGTTATCATGGCGTCTTCGAACAAGTAGAACTTCGACAAGTTCCAAAGTTATAGTTAATATCACTTTGGGTTTTTAATAAGTATTATATAAAGATAGTTTATTGCTGACTTCTTAAAGATTGTTTATCACACAAAGATCACTCATAAAAATTGGTTCATCACTTTTTAAGTATCGTAATAAAATGTAGTTAATAAGACACTTTTTAACTCACTTATCACCACGTTTTGGTCCCAATTTCGTTGTATAATATGTTTACCTAAGTCTTTAATTATTATTTTCATATATTTTTCTAGTTCTGAATCGCATGGGGTTTCATAAATGTTAAAACAAAAATGACCAAACTCGTTACATCTACCTTTGATAGCTGAATCGTCAAGAAATTTAAATCAGTTGTATATTATGTAAAAATGTATACTTTCTTAATATAGCTTTTCATGTTTCTCGATCATTGCTTGTTTTAACGGAAAACATCGCGAGGAAACTTAGAAAAATGTTTAAGAGTTCTCCCTTAGGTGTTTGCTTTCCTCATTAAGCCAGAAAATGTGTGGAGTCTGCCATCCTGCACTAGGCCAGCGGGATGTACTACATATATTCCACGATGCTGACCAATTACCAGTATTAATAGTACCTCTATTAAGCCTTAGAATCAGTATAACGTAAGAAGAAATCCGTTCCTAGTAGTGGAACAGTTTATAAATAAGGCTGATTACAAAAAGACCTTTGTCTACCCAATTGGAGTTATTTTTACCATCTATCTCTTAACATCATATGATTTACACAACCTAATTGATGAGTAGTTAACGCAATACACAAACATAAGATGTACTAGCTCTATAGTTTCTTGAAAAAGAATAAGTTCTTTTAAAACTATACTACTGTGGGGGTTCACGTCGGGGTCGCCAATGTAGGGGTTAGCAGAATAGATGTGTTCTTGTATAGGTGTCCAAATTAAATAATTCTTGATAGTTATAGATATTTATTCACTGGTACCAGTTATAATATAAAGGGTAGTACCTATTTAACTTTTCCTCAATTTTTTGCCTTTGTTCCACCAAAAATACTAATTGCACACCAAAATATGCTTACTAAAATATTTTAAAGAGATCAAACTAAGTCGACGGTGCCTCGCTTCGCGGGGCTCCTATTTTTGGGTGGGTTTAAGAAGTAACCTAACATAACCCAACCCTTCCGAGACGGAAAGCAGTGATTTGAGGCGTATAGGTGCTTGTTATGATATATTTTAATAAGTATATTTAGCTGTGCAATTAGTATTTTTGGTGGTCATTATATTTAATCCTTAATATAAATACAATTTGGACTACGACTACCTAACTCAGTGGTTGCGGGGAGACGACTGCCGCGCGGCGCTACTTTACATACAATGTACTAGCGCCTAACGTAGTTCATATGTAGGTAATGTGTAATTTTCAATTAAACATATTTTCTAATGTCTTTGCAAATCTATATATTAATACGTGAAGCAAAAACTTTGTACCCCTTTTTACGAAAATTGCACGGACGGAGTAGTATGAAATTCGGCACAGTTTAAGATTATATGGAGAAGGAGGGGCGAATCCTAATATTTTTATAAAATATGCATTTGAAATACATTAAAATAATGAAAAAACACTACACGCACACAACCATGCATTTGACTCACGCAGTCGAATCGCGTTCGTAGTATTTCGACATTGTTCGTCTGACATCGCGCGCCGTACAATTCTTTGTAACTATGGTTACCTATACCTTATTTACCTATATAATATGTAATAGACAAAAACAGAAAGCAAAGTAGCAAGCTTAGGAATTTTTATCGAATTTTGACCACTAGGCGATCGCTAGTACAAAACTAAAGCGTCAGCAGTGTCGCTACACTACTATCTCGCACTCTCGCCCTCAACTTTATATACATTCAAACCACGTACACAAATGCAGATACAGTATTTTATTGGGTCATTAACTATGAAATTGCCGTTTATGTCCTACAGCTTCTCTAGCTTAGTGGTTTCTATATAAAATGCATTGCTTATTCTAAAAACTAATTTATTGTTTGAGAATAGACTATATATTATATTATTAAACTGGCTTTCGCTCACGTAAAAGTACTCGTAGGTTAGGTAAGGTTATATTAGTAACAATACTTTTTTTTTTAATATTGCCTATGTTACTCGGTGATAAAATGATAATATAGCTTTCTAATGTTGAAAGATAATATAAGTACTTATAGATAACATGGAAAAACATAGAATTTGAATTGGACGTTCAAAAAACATTCATGAAATAATATTGTCTTCTGTTTACGCGAATGTTATTCATTGAAATTAAACTACTATATACGGATTTTATCGCGTTGTTTATTTGACACTGTTACAAAATTTTTTGAAAAACTGTTACACTACTATAATCACTATTAAACTTTACAAATTTTTAAGCTAATTAAATTATTGAAACTATTAAAACTATTTATACTATTACTATACTATTATACTATTTAGATTTATTTTTACACTTTCCCCGACGTTTCGGTTGCTTTTCAGCAGCCATGGCTCCCCGTGACCATGGCTGCTGAAAAGCAACCGAAACGTCGGGGAAAGTGTAAAAATAATCCTTTTATTACTGTAATATTGTAATCATTTCTTTCTTTTTTTTATATAAACAAGTAAGCTCTCATTGTTATCTAAATGTGAAAACATGTAATTGGTAGCTAGTTATATTATTTCTTTTTATTTTTAAGTTGTTAATACTGTTTGTTTTCCAATTATAATAAAATAAAAATAAAATAAAATTCATTTTGACAGATCTGCAATAAAATAGTCATCGAGTGGCAAACATGGCCTTGTACAATAAGAGACAACCACTCCAATATATGACGATCGCGATGCATGCAAGCAGCATGACATCGATCGCTTCATCATTAATTATTTAAGAAAATGTGTTCTATATACGGTGACTGGCAGACATAAATACATCAAATTGGCAGACATAAATACATAATAGCATCAAACAAAGTAAATAGCCTCAAAGTACTCACCGTTTTACTGAGCAGGTAACTTGCTGGCATTATCAAAGGCACATATGTTAACATATACACCATACTCGTCCAGGTCACTGTGTTCCCACTTACTCCGTAATATTTAACCACGATATCCTGTATTATCGTATACTGAGTCCACTGAAAAGCGTTTAAAGCAGAGCATGTCACAAACAGCGATAAGATCAGCCATCTTCTTTTCGTAACGTCGTACCGTGACTTCAAGTGTTCTACGTTCAAGCCATCCATCACACTGCCAGCTATTGAACTGGTTATCATGGCGTCTTCGAACAAGTAGAACTTCGACAAGTTCCAAAGTTATAGTTAATATCACTTTGGGTTTTTAATAAGTATTATATAAAGATAGTTTATTGCTGACTTCTTAAAGATTGTTTATCACACAAAGATCACTCATAAAAATTGGTTCATCACTTTTTAAGTATCGTAATAAAATGTAGTTAATAAGACACTTTTTAACTCACTTATCACCACGTTTTGGTCCCAATTTCGTTGTATAATATGTTTACCTAAGTCTTTAATTATTATTTTCATATATTTTTCTAGTTCTGAATCGCATGGGGTTTCATAAATGTTAAAACAAAAATGACCAAACTCGTTACATCTACCTTTGATAGCTGAATCGTCAAGAAATTTAAATCAGTTGTATATTATGTAAAAATGTATACTTTCTTAATATAGCTTTTCATGTTTCTCGATCATTGCTTGTTTTAACGGAAAACATCGCGAGGAAACTTAGAAAAATGTTTAAGAGTTCTCCCTTAGGTGTTTGCTTTCCTCATTAAGCCAGAAAATGTGTGGAGTCTGCCATCCTGCACTAGGCCAGCGGGATGTACTACATATATTCCACGATGCTGACCAATTACCAGTATTAATAGTACCTCTATTAAGCCTTAGAATCAGTATAACGTAAGAAGAAATCCGTTCCTAGTAGTGGAACAGTTTATAAATAAGGCTGATTACAAAAAGACCTTTGTCTACCCAATTGGAGTTATTTTTACCATCTATCTCTTAACATCATATGATTTACACAACCTAATTGATGAGTAGTTAACGCAATACACAAACATAAGATGTACTAGCTCTATAGTTTCTTGAAAAAGAATAAGTTCTTTTAAAACTATACTACTGTGGGGGTTCACGTCGGGGTCGCCAATGTAGGGGTTAGCAGAATAGATGTGTTCTTGTATAGGTGTCCAAATTAAATAATTCTTGATAGTTATAGATATTTATTCACTGGTACCAGTTATAATATAAAGGGTAGTACCTATTTAACTTTTCCTCAATTTTTTGCCTTTGTTCCACCAAAAATACTAATTGCACACCAAAATATGCTTACTAAAATATTTTAAAGAGATCAAACTAAGTCGACGGTGCCTCGCTTCGCGGGGCTCCTATTTTTGGGTGGGTTTAAGAAGTAACCTAACATAACCCAACCCTTCCGAGACGGAAAGCAGTGATTTGAGGCGTATAGGTGCTTGTTATGATATATTTTAATAAGTATATTTAGCTGTGCAATTAGTATTTTTGGTGGTCATTATATTTAATCCTTAATATAAATACAATTTGGACTACGACTACCTAACTCAGTGGTTGCGGGGAGACGACTGCCGCGCGGCGCTACTTTACATACAATGTACTAGCGCCTAACGTAGTTCATATGTAGGTAATGTGTAATTTTCAATTAAACATATTTTCTAATGTCTTTGCAAATCTATATATTAATACGTGAAGCAAAAACTTTGTACCCCTTTTTACGAAAATTGCACGGACGGAGTAGTATGAAATTCGGCACAGTTTAAGATTATATGGAGAAGGAGGGGCGAATCCTAATATTTTTATAAAATATGCATTTGAAATACATTAAAATAATGAAAAAACACTACACGCACACAACCATGCATTTGACTCACGCAGTCGAATCGCGTTCGTAGTATTTCGACATTGTTCGTCTGACATCGCGCGCCGTACAATTCTTTGTAACTATGGTTACCTATACCTTATTTACCTATATAATATGTAATAGACAAAAACAGAAAGCAAAGTAGCAAGCTTAGGAATTTTTATCGAATTTTGACCACTAGGCGATCGCTAGTACAAAACTAAAGCGTCAGCAGTGTCGCTACACTACTATCTCGCACTCTCGCCCTCAACTTTATATACATTCAAACCACGTACACAAATGCAGATACAGTATTTTATTGGGTCATTAACTATGAAATTGCCGTTTATGTCCTACAGCTTCTCTAGCTTAGTGGTTTCTATATAAAATGCATTGCTTATTCTAAAAACTAATTTATTGTTTGAGAATAGACTATATATTATATTATTAAACTGGCTTTCGCTCACGTAAAAGTACTCGTAGGTTAGGTAAGGTTATATTAGTAACAATACTTTTTTTTTTAATATTGCCTATGTTACTCGGTGATAAAATGATAATATAGCTTTCTAATGTTGAAAGATAATATAAGTACTTATAGATAACATGGAAAAACATAGAATTTGAATTGGACGTTCAAAAAACATTCATGAAATAATATTGTCTTCTGTTTACGCGAATGTTATTCATTGAAATTAAACTACTATATACGGATTTTATCGCGTTGTTTATTTGACACTGTTACAAAATTTTTTGAAAAACTGTTACACTACTATAATCACTATTAAACTTTACAAATTTTTAAGCTAATTAAATTATTGAAACTATTAAAACTATTTATACTATTACTATACTATTATACTATTTAGATTTATTTTTACACTTTCCCCGACGTTTCGGTTGCTTTTCAGCAGCCATGGCTCCCCGTGACCATGGCTGCTGAAAAGCAACCGAAACGTCGGGGAAAGTGTAAAAATAATCCTTTTATTACTGTAATATTGTAATCATTTCTTTCTTTTTTTTATATAAACAAGTAAGCTCTCATTGTTATCTAAATGTGAAAACATGTAATTGGTAGCTAGTTATATTATTTCTTTTTATTTTTAAGTTGTTAATACTGTTTGTTTTCCAATTATAATAAAATAAAAATAAAATAAAATTCATTTTGACAGATCTGCAATAAAATAGTCATCGAGTGGCAAACATGGCCTTGTACAATAAGAGACAACCACTCCAATATATGACGATCGCGATGCATGCAAGCAGCATGACATCGATCGCTTCATCATTAATTATTTAAGAAAATGTGTTCTATATACGGTGACTGGCAGACATAAATACATCAAATTGGCAGACATAAATACATAATAGCATCAAACAAAGTAAATAGCCTCAAAGTACTCACCGTTTTACTGAGCAGGTAACTTGCTGGCATTATCAAAGGCACATATGTTAACATATACACCATACTCGTCCAGGTCACTGTGTTCCCACTTACTCCGTAATATTTAACCACGATATCCTGTATTATCGTATACTGAGTCCACTGAAAAGCGTTTAAAGCAGAGCATGTCACAAACAGCGATAAGATCAGCCATCTTCTTTTCGTAACGTCGTACCGTGACTTCAAGTGTTCTACGTTCAAGCCATCCATCACACTGCCAGCTATTGAACTGGTTATCATGGCGTCTTCGAACAAGTAGAACTTCGACAAGTTCCAAAGTTATAGTTAATATCACTTTGGGTTTTTAATAAGTATTATATAAAGATAGTTTATTGCTGACTTCTTAAAGATTGTTTATCACACAAAGATCACTCATAAAAATTGGTTCATCACTTTTTAAGTATCGTAATAAAATGTAGTTAATAAGACACTTTTTAACTCACTTATCACCACGTTTTGGTCCCAATTTCGTTGTATAATATGTTTACCTAAGTCTTTAATTATTATTTTCATATATTTTTCTAGTTCTGAATCGCATGGGGTTTCATAAATGTTAAAACAAAAATGACCAAACTCGTTACATCTACCTTTGATAGCTGAATCGTCAAGAAATTTAAATCAGTTGTATATTATGTAAAAATGTATACTTTCTTAATATAGCTTTTCATGTTTCTCGATCATTGCTTGTTTTAACGGAAAACATCGCGAGGAAACTTAGAAAAATGTTTAAGAGTTCTCCCTTAGGTGTTTGCTTTCCTCATTAAGCCAGAAAATGTGTGGAGTCTGCCATCCTGCACTAGGCCAGCGGGATGTACTACATATATTCCACGATGCTGACCAATTACCAGTATTAATAGTACCTCTATTAAGCCTTAGAATCAGTATAACGTAAGAAGAAATCCGTTCCTAGTAGTGGAACAGTTTATAAATAAGGCTGATTACAAAAAGACCTTTGTCTACCCAATTGGAGTTATTTTTACCATCTATCTCTTAACATCATATGATTTACACAACCTAATTGATGAGTAGTTAACGCAATACACAAACATAAGATGTACTAGCTCTATAGTTTCTTGAAAAAGAATAAGTTCTTTTAAAACTATACTACTGTGGGGGTTCACGTCGGGGTCGCCAATGTAGGGGTTAGCAGAATAGATGTGTTCTTGTATAGGTGTCCAAATTAAATAATTCTTGATAGTTATAGATATTTATTCACTGGTACCAGTTATAATATAAAGGGTAGTACCTATTTAACTTTTCCTCAATTTTTTGCCTTTGTTCCACCAAAAATACTAATTGCACACCAAAATATGCTTACTAAAATATTTTAAAGAGATCAAACTAAGTCGACGGTGCCTCGCTTCGCGGGGCTCCTATTTTTGGGTGGGTTTAAGAAGTAACCTAACATAACCCAACCCTTCCGAGACGGAAAGCAGTGATTTGAGGCGTATAGGTGCTTGTTATGATATATTTTAATAAGTATATTTAGCTGTGCAATTAGTATTTTTGGTGGTCATTATATTTAATCCTTAATATAAATACAATTTGGACTACGACTACCTAACTCAGTGGTTGCGGGGAGACGACTGCCGCGCGGCGCTACTTTACATACAATGTACTAGCGCCTAACGTAGTTCATATGTAGGTAATGTGTAATTTTCAATTAAACATATTTTCTAATGTCTTTGCAAATCTATATATTAATACGTGAAGCAAAAACTTTGTACCCCTTTTTACGAAAATTGCACGGACGGAGTAGTATGAAATTCGGCACAGTTTAAGATTATATGGAGAAGGAGGGGCGAATCCTAATATTTTTATAAAATATGCATTTGAAATACATTAAAATAATGAAAAAACACTACACGCACACAACCATGCATTTGACTCACGCAGTCGAATCGCGTTCGTAGTATTTCGACATTGTTCGTCTGACATCGCGCGCCGTACAATTCTTTGTAACTATGGTTACCTATACCTTATTTACCTATATAATATGTAATAGACAAAAACAGAAAGCAAAGTAGCAAGCTTAGGAATTTTTATCGAATTTTGACCACTAGGCGATCGCTAGTACAAAACTAAAGCGTCAGCAGTGTCGCTACACTACTATCTCGCACTCTCGCCCTCAACTTTATATACATTCAAACCACGTACACAAATGCAGATACAGTATTTTATTGGGTCATTAACTATGAAATTGCCGTTTATGTCCTACAGCTTCTCTAGCTTAGTGGTTTCTATATAAAATGCATTGCTTATTCTAAAAACTAATTTATTGTTTGAGAATAGACTATATATTATATTATTAAACTGGCTTTCGCTCACGTAAAAGTACTCGTAGGTTAGGTAAGGTTATATTAGTAACAATACTTTTTTTTTTAATATTGCCTATGTTACTCGGTGATAAAATGATAATATAGCTTTCTAATGTTGAAAGATAATATAAGTACTTATAGATAACATGGAAAAACATAGAATTTGAATTGGACGTTCAAAAAACATTCATGAAATAATATTGTCTTCTGTTTACGCGAATGTTATTCATTGAAATTAAACTACTATATACGGATTTTATCGCGTTGTTTATTTGACACTGTTACAAAATTTTTTGAAAAACTGTTACACTACTATAATCACTATTAAACTTTACAAATTTTTAAGCTAATTAAATTATTGAAACTATTAAAACTATTTATACTATTACTATACTATTATACTATTTAGATTTATTTTTACACTTTCCCCGACGTTTCGGTTGCTTTTCAGCAGCCATGGCTCCCCGTGACCATGGCTGCTGAAAAGCAACCGAAACGTCGGGGAAAGTGTAAAAATAATCCTTTTATTACTGTAATATTGTAATCATTTCTTTCTTTTTTTTATATAAACAAGTAAGCTCTCATTGTTATCTAAATGTGAAAACATGTAATTGGTAGCTAGTTATATTATTTCTTTTTATTTTTAAGTTGTTAATACTGTTTGTTTTCCAATTATAATAAAATAAAAATAAAATAAAATTCATTTTGACAGATCTGCAATAAAATAGTCATCGAGTGGCAAACATGGCCTTGTACAATAAGAGACAACCACTCCAATATATGACGATCGCGATGCATGCAAGCAGCATGACATCGATCGCTTCATCATTAATTATTTAAGAAAATGTGTTCTATATACGGTGACTGGCAGACATAAATACATCAAATTGGCAGACATAAATACATAATAGCATCAAACAAAGTAAATAGCCTCAAAGTACTCACCGTTTTACTGAGCAGGTAACTTGCTGGCATTATCAAAGGCACATATGTTAACATATACACCATACTCGTCCAGGTCACTGTGTTCCCACTTACTCCGTAATATTTAACCACGATATCCTGTATTATCGTATACTGAGTCCACTGAAAAGCGTTTAAAGCAGAGCATGTCACAAACAGCGATAAGATCAGCCATCTTCTTTTCGTAACGTCGTACCGTGACTTCAAGTGTTCTACGTTCAAGCCATCCATCACACTGCCAGCTATTGAACTGGTTATCATGGCGTCTTCGAACAAGTAGAACTTCGACAAGTTCCAAAGTTATAGTTAATATCACTTTGGGTTTTTAATAAGTATTATATAAAGATAGTTTATTGCTGACTTCTTAAAGATTGTTTATCACACAAAGATCACTCATAAAAATTGGTTCATCACTTTTTAAGTATCGTAATAAAATGTAGTTAATAAGACACTTTTTAACTCACTTATCACCACGTTTTGGTCCCAATTTCGTTGTATAATATGTTTACCTAAGTCTTTAATTATTATTTTCATATATTTTTCTAGTTCTGAATCGCATGGGGTTTCATAAATGTTAAAACAAAAATGACCAAACTCGTTACATCTACCTTTGATAGCTGAATCGTCAAGAAATTTAAATCAGTTGTATATTATGTAAAAATGTATACTTTCTTAATATAGCTTTTCATGTTTCTCGATCATTGCTTGTTTTAACGGAAAACATCGCGAGGAAACTTAGAAAAATGTTTAAGAGTTCTCCCTTAGGTGTTTGCTTTCCTCATTAAGCCAGAAAATGTGTGGAGTCTGCCATCCTGCACTAGGCCAGCGGGATGTACTACATATATTCCACGATGCTGACCAATTACCAGTATTAATAGTACCTCTATTAAGCCTTAGAATCAGTATAACGTAAGAAGAAATCCGTTCCTAGTAGTGGAACAGTTTATAAATAAGGCTGATTACAAAAAGACCTTTGTCTACCCAATTGGAGTTATTTTTACCATCTATCTCTTAACATCATATGATTTACACAACCTAATTGATGAGTAGTTAACGCAATACACAAACATAAGATGTACTAGCTCTATAGTTTCTTGAAAAAGAATAAGTTCTTTTAAAACTATACTACTGTGGGGGTTCACGTCGGGGTCGCCAATGTAGGGGTTAGCAGAATAGATGTGTTCTTGTATAGGTGTCCAAATTAAATAATTCTTGATAGTTATAGATATTTATTCACTGGTACCAGTTATAATATAAAGGGTAGTACCTATTTAACTTTTCCTCAATTTTTTGCCTTTGTTCCACCAAAAATACTAATTGCACACCAAAATATGCTTACTAAAATATTTTAAAGAGATCAAACTAAGTCGACGGTGCCTCGCTTCGCGGGGCTCCTATTTTTGGGTGGGTTTAAGAAGTAACCTAACATAACCCAACCCTTCCGAGACGGAAAGCAGTGATTTGAGGCGTATAGGTGCTTGTTATGATATATTTTAATAAGTATATTTAGCTGTGCAATTAGTATTTTTGGTGGTCATTATATTTAATCCTTAATATAAATACAATTTGGACTACGACTACCTAACTCAGTGGTTGCGGGGAGACGACTGCCGCGCGGCGCTACTTTACATACAATGTACTAGCGCCTAACGTAGTTCATATGTAGGTAATGTGTAATTTTCAATTAAACATATTTTCTAATGTCTTTGCAAATCTATATATTAATACGTGAAGCAAAAACTTTGTACCCCTTTTTACGAAAATTGCACGGACGGAGTAGTATGAAATTCGGCACAGTTTAAGATTATATGGAGAAGGAGGGGCGAATCCTAATATTTTTATAAAATATGCATTTGAAATACATTAAAATAATGAAAAAACACTACACGCACACAACCATGCATTTGACTCACGCAGTCGAATCGCGTTCGTAGTATTTCGACATTGTTCGTCTGACATCGCGCGCCGTACAATTCTTTGTAACTATGGTTACCTATACCTTATTTACCTATATAATATGTAATAGACAAAAACAGAAAGCAAAGTAGCAAGCTTAGGAATTTTTATCGAATTTTGACCACTAGGCGATCGCTAGTACAAAACTAAAGCGTCAGCAGTGTCGCTACACTACTATCTCGCACTCTCGCCCTCAACTTTATATACATTCAAACCACGTACACAAATGCAGATACAGTATTTTATTGGGTCATTAACTATGAAATTGCCGTTTATGTCCTACAGCTTCTCTAGCTTAGTGGTTTCTATATAAAATGCATTGCTTATTCTAAAAACTAATTTATTGTTTGAGAATAGACTATATATTATATTATTAAACTGGCTTTCGCTCACGTAAAAGTACTCGTAGGTTAGGTAAGGTTATATTAGTAACAATACTTTTTTTTTTAATATTGCCTATGTTACTCGGTGATAAAATGATAATATAGCTTTCTAATGTTGAAAGATAATATAAGTACTTATAGATAACATGGAAAAACATAGAATTTGAATTGGACGTTCAAAAAACATTCATGAAATAATATTGTCTTCTGTTTACGCGAATGTTATTCATTGAAATTAAACTACTATATACGGATTTTATCGCGTTGTTTATTTGACACTGTTACAAAATTTTTTGAAAAACTGTTACACTACTATAATCACTATTAAACTTTACAAATTTTTAAGCTAATTAAATTATTGAAACTATTAAAACTATTTATACTATTACTATACTATTATACTATTTAGATTTATTTTTACACTTTCCCCGACGTTTCGGTTGCTTTTCAGCAGCCATGGCTCCCCGTGACCATGGCTGCTGAAAAGCAACCGAAACGTCGGGGAAAGTGTAAAAATAAATCTAAATAGTATAATAGTATAGTAATAGTATAAATAGTTTTAATAGTTTCAATAATTTAATTAGCTTAAAAATTTGTAAAGTTTAATAGTGATTATAGTAGTGTAACAGTTTTTCAAAAAATTTTGTAACAGTGTCAAATAAACAACGCGATAAAATCCGTATATAGTAGTTTAAATTCATGAAATAGTTATTTTGAAAGCCACAGCGTTAGCGATCATGCAAATTAGATATCGCGTTGTGCAGGACTGTTTTCGAAAGTCATTTCTGTCTGTTAATAGTTCTGTTCGGGAGTTGTTATTTAGCCAACTGGCAACACAGCCAACCATCATTTTTAAATAGTGGGGTTATTGTGGAAGGGAAAAGTAACTCGTCTCTCGGCAAAAGATCGCTCAGCAGTGAAAAACTAGCATTCAACTAGAATTTCAGACGTTCGCAATAGTCCGTGTAATTGCTGTGAGTTTGGTAATATAGTCACATAACATTTTAGACGAGTGAGTTTCATTATATGAATATAATTCGAATACATCGATAAACGCTAAATTAAAGAGTTTTGAGGACCCTAATCATAGCAGAAATATTTTTTTGTACTACTCTACTCGAACTGATTTGAAACAGCCTCGCCCAAACTCTGATTCCAGCAATTTTAACAGATATAACGCAGGATACTTGTAATGAGCTAGAATGATAACACGGGCAAGAGCCAGTGTGGTATTTTGCATTCACTTCATCATTAAAGAAAACTTCAGAAAAAGATTTTATAAACAGCGTCGAGATTTACTTATTTTATTTCAATGCAGAAGCCCATTCATATATCTCTTTAATAAAATCCAATTAAATTTAGAGAGAGAAATGTTTTTTCTGTCTTTTTACCATTATGAGGATTCATATGAACTAATAGATATGTACTGTTTAAAACTAGAACGATGTTGTCTATAATGGGAATATTTTGTAAAACTTATTGGATCGACTATTTGAGACGTCTGAACTCAAAATAATTATTTAACAATTTTTGTCTGCAGGTACCTCAGTATGGTTTTTTTTATATGTAGGTACTGCACTCTACGCGGGCAAAGGCTAATAATCCTTTTAAGGAAGTACAACTACAACTATCATCTACCATCAGAAAATTAATCCATTCTTTTCATTCTTCAGTTGAAACATTAAAAGATTATTCCGTCCTTCATCTATATCCTAAGTTAGAAAGAGATATAACTTTAAGCCTAAGTTAGAAAGAGATACCTATAATTTTAATCTAGTATGGCCGAGTCAAGTCTATCGTATTTAAATTTTATACTGCTGCCAAGCAGTATAGGTTGTGACGTAGAGATACTATCTAGAGTAGAGCACACACACTTAATAATGAAACGTCCTGGTTGGTAAACAGTTAAATACTCGTGGGTGGGTAAACACTTTGTCTGAGTAGCATTGCATCATGAACTATTTACCTGCATTAGACTACATATTTTACTATTTTAGGACCAAATTAAGCATATTATTTTATTATAAGCGATCTTGAAACTTTACATTCCAAGTCGAAAACATATTGTAGGCAAATTACATAAGTAGTAACAGAAATTGATTTTCTAAAGAAGTAAGCAATAGAAATCGCCGGGCTCCTATCATGTGACACCTGACCTTAGCTAACGAAACGCCAAAAAAGACATGTTATTTTTATCATAAGCGATCTTGAAACTCTATATTAACCACTACTGAATAATCTACGTAACTCCGACCAAGACAAAACCTATTCCAGAGAAATGATAAAGTTTAAAGAAACTCATATTTCAAAGAAGTAAGCCAAGTAAGTCGTCGGGCCGCATACATGTGGGTCCTGATCTTAGCTGACAAAACCCAAGTGTAAATTGTAGTCCACCTAACACTGCCTACCGCTTATGGAATATACAGATGTGATATTAAGATATAATGTCTTTATTAATAACTTCTGAAACATTTTTATCAATTGCGTTTCACTGTATCCGAAATAGTCATCACGTTCGAATAAAATCATATAGTCATCGCATTCAAATTATATATGAATGTATTGGCCACGCTATACTTAAATACGTGCATTATGACTCTGACCATGCAAAATAGGTATCGTTGTGCATAACTTTATACGAATACCATTCGAATAAACGCGCATCACTAGATCGTAGCAATCAATGATGTTCTACGAATAGAGTGCCTTACAAAGGCTTATCATGATGAGCATATGGAATACAATCGCTTTTAAATAAGCGCCAAGAATCAGTAGTGTAAATAGAGTATTCAATTGGACTCGTTAATTTGGTCTCGTCGATGGCCTATCGATCGAATATTGACAACCACACAATGCAATTTTCAGTATGTGGTATGAAAACGCAGTAATTATGTCTACCTATTTTTTTTTTTATTCTTAATTGATATAGGAGTTTTTGTCCAAATAGGCACGTCCAACTCCGTTGTACCTAATTCTAGTTATAACACAAAAAATACTATTCTAAATCCCTAATTATTATGTCACATAATTAGGGACCTAATGTCTACCTACCTTATGTTGTTATTTTATATTTCTTTTTTTAAAGATGACTAGCATTTTTTTGTATTGTTTTATTTGTAAATTGCTAGTAGGTAAACATGTTAATTCTGCCGACTACGCTAAATATTCTTGTTAGGCAAATGTTAACGTCAGTAGTGCGTAAGTATGAATCGAAGTTACAACCTCGCATTCAGACGTGTAATGCGTAAAGCAATGGATTCCGGCGCTTATCTTTAGCATATTATAATTATTCTAATATTATAAGTGAAATTATTTTTATATTAATTAAATATCACGCATATATCCTCCAAAGAAAGTCAAAATTGTATCATACCACATTTCGCAAGCTATGATTTCAGGTCTCACGTAATAAAAGGCGAATCTGTATCAGATGTTGTGCTGCTACTTGACAGAAAAACCGATAAACATTTTGCCCGACACGGGCATCCAACATACATATTTTGATACTTATAGGAAGCTAGACAATCTCTGTTTAACAAACACCAAGTAGTTTATTTTAATAACATATGTATGTAATATCACGCGAGTGAAACCGCTACCAGAAGATATAAATTATAATAATAAAATCAGCTCCGTTTTTAAACTGTTCCTATGCTGACATAATGCGAGATTAGGCCATAATATACCACTAAAAATCAGTTAACACCTTTTACTAACAATCCCTATAAAAGCATTCGAGCATTTTATTACACGTTTCTCGTTCGCACGTGTAATCATAAGTACATGCATAATAACATTACTTCGGTAATCACAATTTCTCATCCGTGCGTTATGAATTAACAACACCAAATTCTAAATATAAATAATTTCAAATTAAAAAGTTTCTATTTAAATAATAAGCAGCTGATTCAGCCTGTTGACTACACAGCTGTTATGACAATACTTTCTTCTCTAAACAGATTATTTTGGCAATTTTGGCCTCAACATTATAAAAACAATTTACTCAATTATTGTTAGAGCGTGAGAATTTTGTCATAAATAGAATTAAATTTATTGACGATTAAGCCTAATAACTTAAATATAATTTTGAAAAAGAACATCACTTTTTTGACTGTAGGTATTGCCGAATTGTAAACACGGGGAAGAATAAAATATAACCTCCAAATATTACCGCAACAACACTTCAAAATTACCACTGTATAAAACCGTTATCTGCTTACAAAAACACAAAAAAATTACTGTTATTATTGGATAGTTTACATCACTAATATCACCGTATTTATTGTTTTTCTTTCGCGAACAGTCCGGCTAGCGATTCACGCTCACATATGAACTGTTTCTTCAAGACTGCTTCTTAATTGCGAGGCAATGGTCCGATGTGTACAGCCAATAGGAAAGCACAGACGCACATACATTTAAAATTATTATTTACAATACAATAGGAAATGTTTTGAGGTCCCTTTTAGGTTATGGCATGACAGGGGAGAAAATTCGCGCATGCGTACTTTGATATTTTAAACTCTAGTACGTCCTTGCTTGGAGTGTATATTCATAATATTTGTTTTCCTTTTGGAGAACAGACTGTTTGATACAGTTTTAATAAGTTTTTTTACGCGTATTCTACAAGTACGATTGCATTTCAGACATATGAACGTAAATAAGATGTTTAGGTAAAGACATGAATGTACTGCAGTTGTTAATGAAGTTGTGTCGTTATCATTAATATATCACCTATGATCGCGATAATGTTAACGACAGTTTTATGCGTTTGCATAAATTAATTACGTTACACACATAACACATTGGCTGCATAAGCTGCATTGTAGTAATATCTACTTATTACTCTCCAATACAAAACCGTTTTTCCAAAGGGTTAATATAAAAAGTCTTTACGCACTGCACGATGGTATAGGCAGGGATACATAATATATTTTATTAACTCTATTGGTATTTTATGTGCGCAATTATTCTTTCTTTTCTACCTAGATGCTATTGATAGAATGTTGAAATGGCAGGTATAATTCAAAAGGTATTGTGTCGGGCCATCGGTGCGCCGCTGCGACTCCAAAGTTTAATACGTCTAGTAGACGGCATTAAATTCATTCTTAATTTCGTGATAAGCGTCAGTGATACACCTATTGCTACACTTTTAGGGTTTATATAGGCTTAGGTCTATTTATACATATTTAGTGTTCACCCCCTGGCCAAAAGTCGACCATTTTCAATTTATTTCAATTTTATTTACAATATTTAAAAATATCCTAGACCTTATATAAATACAGAATACATAAAGAAACATTTTTGATAATATGCTTGTCAATGCTACAAAACAAATAAAAGAAAAGAAAACCGGGTAACGAACCGAGGAGCTGTTGGTTACATGACCTTTTTTCTTTTCCTTTGGTTAAAGTGGTACTGCACTATTTTGTCTTTGCTTTTCTTTCTTTTCTTTATGATGTAGATAATTATATGAATTATTTTATTTTATACATCAGATTACATCAGATTATATTAGTAGTAGGCAGCAAGCCTATTCTTGCTAATCGGACACAATTTTAGACTCCGTGTTACTATAAAGAACTCTCCCAATAAATCCAATAACCTTGGCTTACTTGGACATTGACCCTCATGATTCACAGCTGTGCAACGATTCACAGATAGGTCACTGGATCAACAAGAGAGTCAACTTTAGTAAAATACTAGTTTTTACCCGCAGATTCGCTCGAATTAGTCTAGATTTTTCCAATAAATTGCTATGCCTCGGGAACAGGTATTTTTCTGGTTCAATTACTATTCAGCCAGAAAAATACCCTATGTCCATTTTTGTTCCCCTGACAAAGTGTATGCGTAATTTCATGATGATCAGTCGAGTAGTAAATATGTCTAAACGTAAAAAACAAACATAAAATAAAAGTTGAATTTTTATAGCAAACTAGCGGACGAAAATAATCCTGAGTCCTTTTCTGTTCCCCTGAGAACATGTATGCGCAATTTCATGATAATCAGTTTAGTAGTTAAGTCGTGAAAACGTAACAAACAAACCCATATTCGCATTTATAATATTAGTTAGGATTCGTTGCAGGACCTCCGATGCTGTAAATTACGCTGGGAGATAGTCCCTTTTACGTTGAACATCTATATCCGATATCTGTGGTAGACTGGTAGAGAAAAGACAACTGACAAAATGTAGTCGAGTACACATTTTAAATTTTACATCTCTGCCACCCCTTTTTGATATACGCTGTCGTGACTATATGTATGTATTAGTTCTAGATATGATTATTATTAGCATCAGTGGCGTAAACGCTCTTCCCATATCGTACAAAGATTTTACTTACAGCAGTTTTAATCAAAATACTATAAGCACTGGTCCTAAACCTCTAAGAATGACTATTTTATTATTAATCATAGATTGCAATATGTACCATAAAGTAGCCAACATACGATTCAAATTCATATAAACATGAGAATTGATAATTTCAAGCGATTATTGTCCATACATACTTACGTTAGAGCCGTAGATAGAAATTAATGTGGGCATTATTGATTTCATTGGATGGTATTTATAAACACAGCTAACACGTGGATCGGTTCTGTGAATAGATACAATGATAATACTAATATTTGATTATTATATAACATAAATATGACTCGGTGGCGCAGCGGTAATAGGCACCCACTACCGCTGCACCATGAGGCTGCTGTACATGAGGTCTCGGCCTCGATGCCCGAGTCAGACAAAGATTTGTTAAATTTTCTCTTTAGAAATCCTCAGCTACAACAAGTAGTCTGAATGGTGCCCAGCAAACGGCACTAGATTTTTTCCCATAAAATGAACCACAAATATAGCTGAAGTATGAACTCACCCTTAGTTACGCCTTCGTGGGCCAGATGCGCCTATGCACGTACTACTTCTACAATCAAAGTATTTATACAGTGTAATAATAAAGTAACACAAAATTTCTTACTTCCTTCAGTATTTCGGATTTCAGCGTCATGCATTATTTTTTAGCATAGGATGGTATATAAAATATACTATTATAGATTGAAATCAATTCTGGTAGGGAATTATGTTTTTGAGCCGTTTGGGGTCGAAACGCTAGGGTCATGGGATCCCAGTGTTCGTGCGCTCTATAGAGACATAGCAAAAAGATTAATCGACGCTTCCCGTGGCCAGAGGGTTGGCCTTTATTTTGCAGAAAGAATAAGCATTGCCATTCAACGTGGCAATGCTGCCAGTCTTCTGGGCACACTACCGGTCGACTGTGATGCGGAGGAATTTTTTTGACGCCTATTAGGTTTTAGTTTTCTTTTTCTTTGTGTTTTATAATATTTTAGGTATAAGTTATTTTTAAAGAATTGTGATTATATGTACATATTTGAATTTCTTATAAATAAACTGTATTACTATCACTTGATAATTTAAAAAGAAAAATATATGGTTGTAAAACACCTATCTTGCGGAGAAATATGATTCAACAATAATTTTCGGCGTTACCATTGCCTAGGGACAGTGTTGGTATGTATGTTATGAAATGTTCAATCAGAGCCAGGCTTTATGTCTCTCTATACCGTAGAATATAAAACATAGCGAACAAATGTAGGCCTATGTCTACCCTTCTGAGGATATACATGTTCCTTTTTCTAGATAAGATTTAGATTAATTCACTCATAGGAACAATAACAGATAAATTTGGCATTGGTCCCAAAATAGGCCGTTTGTGTATACCTAATAGGCGCCCTTACCTATGAGAATTCTTACTAATATTATAAAAGCGAATGTGAGTTTATTGCGCTTTCACGCCTTAACTACTCGACGTATCAACATGGAAATTTTGCATACACATTATCGGGGGTACAGAATAGGACATAGGGTACCTTTCATCAGAAAAAAAACTGTTATAGACCTAACCTAACCCGACCTATATTTACGCGAGCGAAGACGCGGACAATCTCTAGTAATAATAGGTAGGTATATTACCCCTTCTAACCTATTACTAGTTTTATTATCTTATCTTATCTTATGCGGGGGCCAGTCAGTTCAGACCGGCGACACTTCGACCCAGTAGGATCTTTTGTGTCCACACTCTCCCAATAACGACTGCCATAGATGTCCATGGCAGCCGGGACCAACGGCTTAACGTGCTTTCCGAGTCACGGAGCAGGCGATAATTGTCAATCAATACGCACATAATTTCGAAAAGTCATATAACTTCCGAAAGTCAGAGGTGCGCGACGTGGGTTCGAACCCGAGACCCTCTGCATTGCAGTCTGTTGGTCTCCCCACTGAGCTATCGCTGCTCTAACCTATTACTAGTTATTTTAATATAAATAACTTAAACTGAATGTACTTATTTATGAAAGTGAGACTTGATTTCCTCGACATTACCATACATATTTGCCCTTACTCCATTACTTAGCAAGTAGAAACCTTCATTTAAAATTCCATATTGACTACATACCAAGAGAAGACAAAATCACAAGTAGAAGCAAGACCTGCTTTACCTCCCTTTAAACATAGTGGAATTTGTTTGCAGTTCATTTTTGTTTTTAATCGATAACATTTAAAATGTTTATAATGTCTTGTTATTTTTTTTTCTTACGTTTATTTTTGTTTACTTGATTATTCATAGTGTGGCCTTCTTTTGTTTTGCATTGATGTTTTAATGTTTGGTACCTATATTGTCTGTTTTTTTATTTTTATTTTTTTGATATTTTAATAATTATCTTATTAACCCTATAATATGGTGCATGGTGTGACACCTTAAAATGTTGTGCATTTATTCTTATTACTGTGTAAATTTTTAATGCATGAGCACTAATGTAACAACTATTGGTTGTCCAAATAAATAAATAAACATGCACCGTACAACTTTAACCCATTGCTCTATTTAATACTGGTTTTACATCTGTATTGTGCTGAATATACGTAATAGGAGGGGAACATTGTACTCTAAGCACTTGCGACGTGACCTAGACCTCAATTTTGACTAAGGGTTTAGATACAATAATTTTTAAAAGTATTAATGCCCTACAAATTGGAACATAGACAGTTTAGAACTCGGTTATTTTAGTTATGCTATGTGTAATATTATGTATACTACTAAGTACTAAAAATGTATAAATAAATGTTAGTATTATAGTAGATCCTAAAAAAATTCAAACCCAGTTGAAATGGTAGTAAGGATAGTAAGGCTGGTTTCACAGTACTACTTTCACCAGTGAGGTTAGTAAGCGTCGCGGGCCACGAGCTTCGAGTGTCTTAGATCGTTACATCTTAAAACAACCCGCGCGGATGGCCCGCGCTGACTGCAATTCGGCCTCGCGTTTGAATCATCATCAGCAATCTAGGGGCATTGTAAGGATCTACTTGTTTTACAAGGCAAAAAAAGGCAACGACGACGGCTTATATATAATTAAGAGAAGTCTCATCGCAACTGTTCGAGATGGCAAATCGCTCGGCACTAAGCTAGTTTTATTGTTTCGAGCTGGTCATCCGCCCGCGCAGAAGGTAAGCATCACTGTAAAACCAGCCTAAGATTTTTATGTGTATTGTAATATTATTGTATCGAAATATAACAATAATATAATAATATCGGCACTGTTTATAAACTGTTTCACTGTTAGACAAGGACTTTTTCGTAATATACATAAAGGGTTAGATCATAATCCACCTCGGTCGATAGTCTTGTGTGAAAAAATTTTAGAATAATAAAACTAGTTAGTAAAACGCCTAAATGAACATTCAGAGCAAAATTACGCTAGGCAATACTTTGCTTTTAGAACAGTCTTTTATTTAGTGACTAGCTTTTGCTCGCGGCTTCGCTCGCGTTAATTTAGAATTTGACAATAAATTCGGGTCGTACTCGTCCAGAAGTGAGAAAATTTTCATACAATCTTTATCCCCCCTTCCGCCCCTTTAGGGGAGAGTTTTATCCATTTCACTTACACAGATATTTTTCAATTGTAATCGAAAACTTATGTATCAATTTTCATACTGCTAAGTCCAGAAATGAGAAAATTTCGTTACAAACTTTACCCTCTTAGGGGTGGAATTTCAAAAAATCCTTTCTTAGTGCACCCCTACAAATTAAAACACACATTCTCTCCAAATTTCAAGTTCCTACGACCAGCGGTTTAGGCTGTGCGTTGTCTCTAAGTCAGTCAGTCAGGACATCTTCCTTTATATATCGCTCACCTAGTAATATATTGGCACATCTACGTTTTTCACATTTTACAGAAACGACGATTTAAGATTTGATAAACGTTTGAAATCAATTTATGGGTTCATTTTACGTTTTTTTACAGTTTTTATGGATTTGGTTACTAGTATAGACTATAATACATATTCAGGGATGAAAATTTCCACTTTAGGTTTTCAGGATATACCTCATAAAGATCAACGAAGTGGAAGACTCACGCATTTTTGCCGTTGTCACTTTGAACAACTTCCAAAAATGTCATTTATGCACCCGGAAGTCTGCAAAATCCTGTGTGAAAGTCAAGAAATAAAAGAACTGGTTGATGGAAAATAAACGTTTTATTTGGATAGAATCATACAAAAACATTTGTTCTTAAAGTTCAACATTATAATTGTCATAAATGAGTATATTAGTTTTAGGTAGATACATAGAAAATAACCAACATCAAAATTATTATAAAAACCGAAATAAAAATGTAATAACCTTTATCAAAATAAAGAAAATAAAACTTCCTAAAAACACAAGTACTTAATAACTTGGCACTTTAAGTAAAATCTAGATTCAGATCAAGTTTTATAAAGAGTATTCTATCTATCTACTACAGAAAAACAATTGAAAAATAGCGGGAAATCGTTTCTACGTTTCTTTTTTAAAATATCATAATTTTAATTGTATCAAAATCAGCCAGATACGAATAGTACAGCCAAAGAGATTTTACTAAAACAGTTGTAGTAAAATCTCTTGACATGTACCTATTATTTAAATAAATCGGCCTATCGGCGATTCTGCTTCAAAAATGCTTTATTATAAGGTGATTCGTATTTATTGTTTTATATATAAAATATGTATTTGTTACAAGGATGACATTCATCATTATTCGTTTAATTATTTTGTCCAAAAATCTAGAAAAGATACGTACACACTTTCATTTTTTTAATTAAGATAGGGTATAGAAAAAGATGGTGTAACTAAACCCTGTTTTCCTAGTTGTACCAATCGCTGCATTCGGTTCGCCATTATTTCAATAAGTATTGTTTTTCTAAAATACCAACTGAAATTATTGTAACTTATCATTTTGGTGTACACAGTAGTTAGAAGGCAAGTCGGACCACCCTAAACAAGCAAACTCTGACCTATTTTGAACATTAAATGTATTATAAATTATTTGAATCCAGTTTTAGAGTGGGCCGACCTTCCTTTTAACCCAAATAATTATATTAACACCAATTGGACTTATGACAAATACCAATAAGCTTCATTTTTGTAATTAAAACGGCACATCAGTCAAATATGTGGCAATAAGTTCCCGAAAATAATAATTGTATCGTCACATCTGTCAAATATGTCGTCACATTTGTCAAATGTGCCATTTTTTACTTATTAGCTTAATTTACAAAATGTTACAATTGTCACTTACGTCAACGCACTTCTGGAAGCGGCTGCATCCAGCGGAGAGGCCCGCACAACTGACCAATGAGCCGTTATTTTACGCGGGTGCGGGAGGAAACTACAATAATGGTATAATGATACTAACGACCTCTCTCGATGAATACGGAAACTACAGCTGTGCCGTTTTACCTCTTTGTAGATTATGCACTTTTAAATCCGTATGTCGTATAAACTCAATTTCGCATTTTATGTAGATGTGCCAATATTACTAGGTGAGCGATATACAGAAGAATAATTCAACGATATCGTTACATGTCAATCGTGTAATTTATAAAATTATTGATAATAATTATAAGCGGTCCGTGGCTTCATCTAGGTACACATGAGGACTCCAATTCGATTCCCAGGACAGTCAAAGTATTATTGGGGATTTTTGTCGGGAAATTCTTAATAGCAGCACGAATGTTTGGAACCGTACCCGATACATGGTAATAGAATAGGTACAAACCCGAAATGTGGATGTAACCTCAAATGCATAAGACTATGTATATTGTTAGGTATTTCATATCTTTGTAGATATTTCATAGCAAACAAAAAATTGAAACTTTACATATTTAATTAAAATATAAAATCTATTAATTTACCCAAATTGTAACCCATTGTGTAAACTTTACAATTCAATTGCACTTGTAGCACATTCATTGAGTTTATTGACTTAACCAGAAGGCCAATTCTCGTTATATGTATGTTTTCTCATTATGATTCCAAATAAAGTGTGGATTAAGACAAACGTCAAAATATGTGAACGTAAATACAATTTATATTCACATTTGACATAATTATGTATATTTTAACTAGCTTTTGCCCGCGGCTTCGCTCGCGTTAATTTAGGATTTGACAATCAATTCGGGTTGTACTCTGCTTGTAATAATATAATTCAATCATGATTCGAAAGACACGTGGCGCCATCTATTATCATAAGAACGTTATTATTGTTTTCCTCGGGATCAGTAATTTTTTTCGGGATGAAAGGTAGCCTATGTCCGTTTCTGTAAACCTGACAACGTATATGCAAAATTTCAGGATGATCGGTTCAGTGGTTTAGGCGTGAAAAGGTAACAAACAAACAAACAAACTCATTTTCGCTTTTATAATATTAATTTAGGATTAGGGTTAGGATTGAGAAGAATACCACTTATGATATTTAACACAATAAGATTGAAACTCTATTTTATGTATGTATGTAGTTTTATATTAATCCACCAGTAATCGCATTAAGCTCTGTCTGGACTAAAATGATGTAGGTATGTAGGTAACTATCATCACGATCATTGTCGTCGATTGGTTGACCTCTGCAAAAGTAGTTGTTCTAAAGCTAGAAGATTGAATAATGGATAGGTTGATATTTAAAAAAAAAAGGTAAATATAAGATAGATTTTCTTCTCTAGTTGCTCGCTTCAAGCAAGCCCAGGATGGACCGCATATGACCTTAAGTCGCGTGCATCAGTGACCACTGCACGTGTCATATCGATTTGCACTTAGCTCAAGAACTAAATACTACTAATGATGGCAATAACTTGGAATTTAGCGGTCACTGTCGGCTCGCTTAAGTGTAAACGTGATGCAATGATTGAAAGTCATTAGACTACAATATTATGATTAATGGAAATCAATCAAAAAAAATTTCAATTTAATTAGAATTACGGTTTTCCAAAGTTGTTTGAAATAGGAACTCACAAATGTGTTTTAAATGGTTCTTTTATTGGGTGTAGTAATTATAGGAGGCTTTCCATTAGAATTTAAGTTTAGTTTGCAATGCGTATTTTATTAACAAATTAATTTAACACATAGAACGCTAAGCCAATCACAAATTACCACGATAATAAATTTGCTATTATGTCTAATGAATCTGTGTTTATAAAAAAATAATTTACTGTATTTGGAGATTTCAAGCCTTTTTACAATAATGTATTTTTTACAATATTATTTTATTTTGAGTTCTACAATAAAGTAGTACTGAATTGTATAAAATGCTTTGTAAATAAGCATGTATAGGCTACCCGTTTTACAGTTATTATGTCCTATAGGATTTTATCATTGGAGGGCAAAGCTATTTGCCTCTATGGCGCAACGAAAGTGTATGACATATCACTTTGCTGACCTAGTAATCGTATCCGAGAGGTATTAGGTTATTCCGTCGTATTCCGTCATCAATTCTTAGACGAATTCTGGAAAGGTCATCAATTCTTATACGAATTCTGTACCGACAAGAGGTTAGCCTCCTAATACGTGGGACCTAACACGTTAGCGAAATGTATATTATTATGTAACACATCTCTACCCCTTATCACCTACGCCTTCAGGGATATTAATGTGATGCTCTGTATGTATGTAATTACGAGTATAGAAGTATTTTCTTTGTTTCCTTAGACCATGCTATACCTACTTGTTACCTAAAGGTCAAACTAAAAGAATCGGTCCCAGACCGGGGTAACTATTGAAACGAAACCGATAATGATTCATCGAACGAATTGCAAATGAATTGGAAGAGCTTTTACTGAGGCCATTTAATCGGAAAACTAATCCAGAGCTCATTTATCTTTCTTTTCGATCTTTTAGTTTCAATGAACTTTAAGATCTTTTGAAGGAACGAAGTTTTTGTTCATCTCTCGAAATGGTGTTTAACTTGAATACTTTTGTTTATCTACTGTTCAAGGACCTGTAGCAAAATCAGGAGAAGATGAGAGAAATCCTACTCAAAGAGTCTACCATGAGTTGATGAGTCAGAACTCGATACGTTACACGTCACTTTGTTTTTGCCAAAGGTTTTTGCATACATTTTGATTAGTTCGTCAACGTCCCTGCTAGAGGTGAGGGTATATTCTAAGATTTCAAAGCTACGAAATGTCATTTATATTAAAGATCGAACTCGTGACATCCTAATATTCGTAACATAAATGACGATGACGTGATGCGTATAATATAACAGTGCGACCGTAATATTTTAATTTTGTTGATTGTACTTTATAAAGAGTAGGTTTTAACAAATATAAACAAAATGGATATTTGTAAAGTAAATGACGTCACAAAACTGTTTCGAGAATGTGAAATAATATAGTCTAATGTATACACTAGACTATATTATTTCACATTCTCGAAACAGTTTTTGCTATAGCATAAGTGGTTTACAAAGAAGAAAACGAACAATATACAAATCAAGAACGGCTCACACGAAATAGCTGCGTTCCCGACAATAAGGTAAGATAATATATATTTTACTTACATCATTGGTTTACTGATATTCTTGATTTGATTAGCGGGCCAAGAACTACCTTTCTGCTACTAACAACTGCTCTGTCAGTAGTAGAACGGTGTTTGTCAGTAGTTTACGGCAATGTGCCTAGCAAATGGTAACAGATTCGCCTCATATTACACCAAACCTCTATCACCTTCTAAGCTGCTGTGATTCGGGGCTGTCCTTAGCCCAATTTCACTATCCCATCTACGGTACAGTTCATTTTTATTAAACAAGGCTTGAACTTGCAACAGCAATCTGTGCCACTGTTCTATCAATTTACCTACTTCGGATTTGTCAGTCGTATAAAATTTACTCATAATATAAGTCGTATGCCATAAAATTATGACGATCAGCGCTATCTTTCCCATAAATCTTGGGATTAAGCGATCGTATAGAACAGGCCCGAGGGGTAGGGACTGTGAAATGTTACGTGCACTTTACGATACTGACACACTTACGTTTTCCTATTATTATTTTTATACATAGATTCACTTCTGTTTCCCAGAGGGGTAGGCAGAGACTACGGATTTCCTTTTGCTACGATCCTGACACACTTCTCTGGATTCATTCACTTTCATAACATTCTTCATACACGCTTGCCGGTTTAAGATGCGTTTAACGTGGCCTTTATCCAGAACGTCTCCGATCTGATCAAGAAACGTTCGCCTAGGTCTTCCCCTTGCGACTGTTCCATTCACACTAGCCGTATAAACTTTCTTTGTCAGTCTTTTCTCGTCAATTCTTTCTACATGCCCAAATCAGCTTAAGATACCCTTTTATATTCTCGTCACTATGTCCACTTTTATGCCGCATCTCTCTCTAATCACACTATTCCTTATTCTATCTTTCAGAGTCACACCACATATATTTGCTTCTTTTGCCACACCCAACTTTCGCTTCCATGCATAAGTGTAGGCAATAATTATAGTCCTCGATGAACAGCCAAACGTGCCTTTTCGGATACATTTCAACTGTTCATAAAAAAGCGTAGAGCGCCATTCATTTTATTGCCAGCAATCGTTCTCCTTTAAATATCTCCCTCATGTGTACCATGCCTTGTAAACAAAGTAGCCAAATATACAAACTCTTTCACTAGCTCCACTTTTCTCCATCAATCATAATATTACACATCGTCATGCACTCCCCTTTTGTAATACCAGTACTTTCGTCTTGCTTACATTCATTTTTATTCCTTTACTCTCAAAAGCACCATGCATAATAATTACTATCGCCTGTAACTCTTTCGACGATGACGCAAGTATTACTTGGTCGTCGACATAAAGAAGACATTTGACAAGGAACTCATTCATTCTTAATCCCCATTCACAATCTTTTAAACAATTGTCCATGTATAGGTTAAACAGCCAGGGTGACGCTACACATCCCTGTCTAACAGCTTTTTCGATACTAAACCATTCTGTGTAGGTGCCATTTATCCTAACATAAGCTCTGGAATCATTATACAGAGATTTTAGAGCTTATGTGAGGTTGCTATTCACTACATATATGGACAATACCGACCAAAGTTCATTCCTCATCACTTTATCATAAGCCTTTTCCAGATCCATGAATGCGCAATAGACCTTTTGACCGTTGGCCAAAACTTTATCGCCTATGTCGGTAAGGAAAATACTTTATCCGTACATCCCATACTCTTTCGAAATCCCGTTTGTGGATCCCATATTTTCTTGTCGGTTACTTTCACAATCCTTTCAGTTAACACTTTCGAATACAATTTAACGACGACGCTGAGCAAGCTAATGCCTCTATAGCTTTTTTTTGGGACCTTAGCAGTGTATATACTGCTAAGGTCCCAAACAAGAATACGTCTCAACTGATCGTTTGCAACCTGACCCTGCTTAGTGTAAAGATGGGATGAGAAAAAATGCATGGGAGAAGTTGGTATATATGAGCCTCCAGGGCTCTTACACAGAGTGAAATGCATTAACGCTGTTATTTCTCTTATACTGGTTTTATCTAAGAGTGGTACTATCCCGGACAAGCCTTGTATCGTGGATGAGAGGTACCTAAGTCCTTTACTGTAATTCAGACAACGTGTATCCGAAATTTTATGATAATCGACCGAGTAGTTAGGGAGTGAAATCGTAACAAACAAACAAATACTTATATTAGCATTTATAGTGTTAGCTAGGATATTAAGATTAGGATAATAAGTTAGAATTTTATTGTACCTATTAACAACACTATATAAGTACCTTTGCTACGTCCTGCAACCCAAAGTAGATACCTACAGCATTGTGCACAACTATATTCAAATATTATTCGAGAACACCACTAATGTAGGAGAACACAAATCACTCTCTCTAATCCTTGTACATCCAATAGTATACTTGACACCGTGTCCCTTGACGTTAGACGTGACGTCGGTGATATAACAATTATTCACCACTTCAGGCGTGAGATGCATGTTCCAATTAACAGCAGATATATCGTAATTGTTCTCGTGTTTGCGGAAATGCTCCACTGCTATCGGAACGGATGGACGCTTGGACAAGATGTGACGGAATATTGCGGAACGGTTTACAACTAGTTATATTTGGGTTGCATGCAGATTTTGAATAAACATAGAATTAATTAAAGTTTAGAAGAGCAATCTAAATATTTAACTAGATTATGCCCACGGCTTCGCTCGTGTTAATTAGGATTTTAATAAATTTCTATCCTCGGGAACGATAGTTCTCTTCTGCATGATCCCTATGTCCTTTTCTGTACCCGAGTATTGCAACATTTCATGATGATCGGTTAAGCAGTTTAGGCGTGAGAGCGTATTAAACAAACTAACTCACATTCGCCTTATAATATTAGTTACGGCCCGTTTACGACCTCGCCGCTGTGAGCGGCAGCTTAGCGCGGGGCAGCGGTAAGATCAAATGTATTAAAATGTGTGAAGCACGTCACGAGACGCCGCTCATAGCGAAAACGCGCGCGGTTTTCTCCGAGCGAATCGCTACAGCGGCGCGCGGTGTGGGGAGCGCCGCGCCGGGAACAAAAGTACAAGCGAATGAGTGCGACGGCGACGCCACGACACACATAGATTAGCAGACAGCGGTGTAGGAGGGCCGCTGCCGCTAATCGCTACTGAGGGTACGTGGCGTGCACAACGCTCCGCCGCCCCACTCGCCGCTAAAACCGAAGTCGTGACCGGGCCGTTAGGATGTTGTTTGTATAAGGTTACCTTTATGTTTGAAAGCGATCATGAAGTCATGATTGAGATTGCCGGATCCTACGAGACGTTATTTATTCCTTCGCGGATTTCTTCGCGTATTATGTTACTCCTTCGCGTCTATACGTTTTGCTGCACTGAATTTTCGCCTGACTGGTTCGATACCCGCATGCCAAAATATATGATCTTCACATAGCTATGCCGACCCTGGGTGGTAGTTATTTGTTTTAATGTTTGTGTATTCGTGATACAAAAAATATTGTAGGTGTAATACAATTTGTAACATAGTGTCGATTTATATAAGGATGGTAAACCTTATGGCTGATAATATTAGGTATATCAATGCTTTAGGACATGTAAAACATGTTATTGAAGTCTCTTATTTCTTATAGAAATTTCGAATCCAGAACATTCTAATGGGCAGTTGTGTAATAACTAATGCGCAAACGATAAAATCAACACTACAAATAATAAATGAAATTGAAAACCAATTTATATTATCACTTGAACATCACGTTTCTATTCAAAGCACAATGATAATTTCTTCCTATTAGAATTTACAAAACAAACAATTGGTTATCTCTTAGATATCGTTATCTTCAAGAGGTGTTGTCAGACACTCGAGGAAATCAGAGTCTATCTCTCAAACTAGCCTTTATCATAGTGCCTATGTAAGTTAAAATGGAATTATTCTATCTTCACTTATCTAACTATAATCAAATTATAACTAAGCGAAACGAAGCTGTGTTCATGCCTTGAATATATTTTTAAAGACTAATGTGATCGAGTATTTAAGACATAGTCCACTATGATCACTTGGGTGACACCGCATCCTTATGCCTAAACTTAGCAACTAACCTCAATGTAGCTTCAGTAACTTAGTAAACTCACTAACTTATATACTTTGACGTTCATAAGTGTTACTTTGTGACTTAAATGAATAAATGATTTTTGACTTGGACTTCTGTTAGGAAATTTCAGTAGTAGCACGACGTTTATCAATATTTCCATTAGATGGGACTAGACTAAATGTATAGCTAGCGTAATACGCTTGTAATATATTCTACATACCTCTCGGAGATATTTGTACAGGCATCAATTAGTGTATCCTAATCCTTAACTTATATTATAAAGCCGAATGTGAGTTTGTTTGTTTGTTACGCTTTCACGCCTTAACTACTCGACCAATCATCATGAACTTTCGCATACACGTTGTCAGTACAGAAAAGGACATGCGATACCTTTAATCCGGAAAAGAAATGATCCGTAGGGGTAACAGTTGATGATAAAATCTATATTAACGCAAGCGAAGCCTCGGGCAAAATCAATATTATAGTTTCAATATAAATCACTGCACATACAATACCAGGTCACGGCATACGTCTGTACGTACATTATTTATAATATACAGGGTGTAAGGGACGGTGTACCGAAAACGTTGCACAATCGTTTGTCCATAAGTACACAACTGAATGGAAATGGCAATTCAAAAATGAAACGTACGATTAAAGTTTTATGCTAGTACATTGTAATTTACACTACGCAATGTATCGCTACCAATGCAATGTGTCCGTCCGCGCTATCGTATCGCGCTTCCCGCGCACCAACGCTACGCGCGCTCACATTATCTGACGGAGCCCGGATCACCTATTTTAGTGATCTACTACAATAATAATTTAAACGTTGTGACTAATAATCGGATTGTACAATTTCATTATTGTACTTACAAAAAATTGGAATAAATTGAATAACGTCTTATAAAATTAATCTTATACGCACATTTCGTTAATGACTATGGGTAAATTATCCAGTACTCGTTGATACGTACGAGAAATCACACGACTGTCCATAGGGTGACGAGCGTCAGGGTACCGCTGGATGTAAATGCGAAGCGCCAACGAAGCATTGCCTCGTGCCTCCCCGTATGCCATGAGCATTGGTCCATATTCACGTGCACTAAATGGCTGACTCATTATTTATTAGGTACAAATACAACTTTGTAGTTACACAAAAAAGTTATAAACAAAACAAAAACGTTAACAATATGTTATGAACACAGTAAATAAACACAATTTAGTACACAAAATAGTTATAAACAAAATAAAAAACTTAACAAAATGCAACGAAAATAGTAAACACTCGCGAATACGAGAGATTACGTCAAGTACTTCCGATTCCTGACAGTAGCGCGACCGAACTAAAGAATTCAAAAATTAATTTATTTTGCAGTTGTAGTCATATTAGATAGGGATGAGATACATCTATCTAATTAAATAAATCCATAGTCGATAACTCTTATAAAATATTTTTATGAGAGTTATCGGCTATCGATTAATTTTATACTTATACATAGTAATAAACTGTTTATGGCTAATTCTATTAACAAATTTTTGTTACAGTTTTGTATTTTAACAGTTAAGTAAAGATTTACTAGATTACATTACATTGTATGAATCACTGTGTACAAAAAGCTTTGTTTTAAAACAATTAGATGGTCTTTTACATTAATTATTATTAAAAGTGATTAAATAAACTCATACATGTACATTTACGATACGAAATATCAAAACAATTAATATTTTTTTACATTTAAAATGCAAATGGGTATTGTAAAGTGATAGTAGTATAACATTTAATTACAGGCTACTTTAATCATTACAATCTTTTCAATCTACGTGACTAATTTAATAATAAATAGTGCTAACACGTTCATGTAACCTTTACTTTTAAAAGGAAAACAACTATTTTATTTATTAACCTATCCCGCTTTGTTTAATACACTTTTTTCGATATCGATCATTGATCATAGATCTTCCCTAGTTCAGTGGTAGTAGGTACGATGCGGGCGGGTTTTTACACAGCACACTATTGCCGGTGCGTAAAAAAACTTTTTTCCGTTGGTCATTGCCTTGTCCGCGCAAGATCAGCTGATTGGTTCAACTGTGTTTATTTTGTATGTTTGGATTACATAGCTGTTTTTCAGTATTATGTAGTTTTATTGATATTATCTAGTATAATGGGTCGTTTACTCATTATGTAATCATAATCAGTTAGGAAAATGTGAAATTTTGAAAGAAAATTCGATAATTTTCCGGTGGAAAATTCCTACGTTTTCCAACTCAGAATGATGGTCCGAAGCTAGTATTTCAGTTTTCGGTGAACCGTCACTTACACCCTGTATATTATTACCAATTGTTATGTAAATTTTACTTGTTTGTTAACTTACTTGTAAGTCTTTGTTAATGATAATAGTTTTATATTGTTTGAAGCTAGAGTTAATGGTGAAGGAGACATACGATTGATGTCGAATGTCAACATCTATTCATGCATAACACGAGGTGACTACTAGCTATTCCTAATCATTTAATGGTAATGAATAGAATAGACTACTAGCTGTTTAAGTATACAATAGATAAATCAAGACATTGTGTGTTAAAAGATTATTATTTTTGTCTACTCTCGCGCTACGTGTAACTCCTACTACATGTAGTAGACTTATATTACTTAGATATTAGTTAAGTCACTTGTGTGTGGCACAGGAGTGTCACAAGGGACTTTACTAATATTCAAACACCAACACATAAAGAACATCTAGATCAGAGGTTCCAGACTTTTTTAGCATAGACCACTTTCAAAATTTAGCTGGTTCCTGTGGACAGCTATAAATTTAATCCGCTATGTAAAATCGGTATATTCGGACCAAAAAGTTAAATTAGGCTAAAATTAAAAAATTTGATCAACTCTATAAAGAGTTGATCAAATCAAAAAAAAAGGTCAGCCCATAAGGCCTGACCTTTTTTTTTAGAAATTCTCGGGTCACATCGAATGAACCTCAAAATATCCGTCACCTACATTCATGGGTGAAGTCAAGTCAACATTTTAGTTCTTCACTATCGAAAGCAAATAAATTTTCGTGGACCCCGCTTACGAATTGTGAACTCCCATTTTTTTGTTACGCCAACGTAGACCTTCGTCGAATCTCCCGTGGACCCCTGGGGGTCCACCTGGACTACTTTGGGAACTAAAGATCTCGATTCAAAACAAGCCTGTATGGGGATTGTACTACAACACTCGGCGCAGTGGCAGCGACAAGGCGAACGCTTAAACCGTAACGCCATCCATGCAGTCAAAATTCCTCCCACACTTGATAATTATCACTGCGTGACAAACCAGAAACTCCTCTTTAACGAAGCCGGCAATCTGGGCATTACCACTATCTTAAAAAGCATTGTCATCGCATGCTCAAGACAAAATACTAACTTACACTTTGTAACGCGCTGTCTCATTCTCCCGCATTGGAAGTTGCAAACGTCATTAGATTGTGATGACTATTTTTATCATAAGGCTGACTGTAATTTAATATTGTTTGACGTATATTTAAAAATGCGCCGATCGACGTGCGTTCGTAAAGAATGTGATAAGATACGATAAAGCAAGAAACATATGCCAGAATTATAAAACTAAAATTGGCGTTTCATAGTCGCCTCCAAAAAACAAGCCTTTCCATAAACAGCACACCTTCTATCGGTTCTTGGTATACCTGTTTCCTAGAGTGCAGTGGTGTATACATACGTACGTGCCTATTTATGTGTTTTCATAAAAGATTACTAGCTATAGTAATTACGTTACAAATTACTAATATTCTTATTAAGCCCGCAAATTAATAGATTCACGTCATGAACTGCTGGGAATCGATCCCACGACCATCGCAAGGCCAAAGCCTTATCCAGTAGGCTACCGGCGCCGGCGCTTTAAATGAGTACGACGATTTAATGCGCTAAGTACCTACCTAGAAGCGTTTATTCCCTACTTAGAATCGTTTATTCGAGACAATTACTTGATAGATAATAGTATTTCAACTTAATGTAACAAGAAGTACATAAGACTGAACGCTTGACTGCGCTGCAATGGTGTACATTCAGTTGTATGTATCGGTTGATACTAGTTTTAATATGACTGTAAATCGTTTTAACGTGAAAGTATATAAATATTCTCGGATCATCACTTAATTGATTACTTGACTACTATTTAATTCTCTCACAGATAGAATATTCGTAGAGAAAAACATAGGTTACATTTTCCTCGGTAGTATGCAATCTCGTGTGAGGTTAGTAATCTATACTAATATTATAAAACTGAAGAGTTTGTTTGTTTATGTGTTTGTTTGTTTGTTTGAATGCGCTAATCTCAGAAATTACTGGTTCGATTTGAAAAATTCTTCTAATGTTGGATAGACAATTTATCGAGGAAGGCTATAGGCTATATAACATGACGCTATGATCCACGGGGGCGGTGCAGTAACGATAAATGCGGATGAAACCGCGGGTGAAACCCTCCACCTTCTGGAGGGTTGGCAAATTTAAAAGGCCGGCAACGCACTTGTGACTCCTCTGGTGTTGTGTTGTTCTGTGTCCATGGGCGGCGGTAATCGCTTACCATCAGGCAATCCGTCTGCTCGTTTGTCACCTATACCATAAAAAAATAAAGTAAAATTTAGATTAATTCAAACTAGTGCCACCAGAATCGGCGCCAGTATCATATAATTACCGAAGGTATCACGTTTCTAATGCGAGTGAAAACAAGGGCTATAAAATAACTACTATAGATAGTTATATGATTGCTTATGTCCGGTGATAGGAGAATACTTCGAATAGAGAGTAGGTCGTTATTAATTTATATGAATGAAAGAGCCCGTGTTTTTCACTTATTTGGTGAAGGTTCGAATAAGAATCTCCTTAGCAGTACCGCCTTCTTATAGAGCAACTAGCTTTTGGCCGCGGTTTTCCTTGCTCCAGAATAGTACTTACTTTTTCTGGTTTCACATTTATAATATTAGTTTATTAGTAGTTACATTCAATTTAAAAGCTATTTCCCATGCTAACATAGAATGTAAATTATATAACATAAGAATAAGACAATCCATAAAGTATGACTTGAATCTGCAACCATGACAATCAGTGTCATCTCTTTGCCAATTAAGCTATTCATGTTCCTAAGTCATATTTGTGAATAGCTTACTTGGCGAAGCGACAACAGTCCACAACTGCGCGGTTCTCCAGGAATTTTCTGCCTCGCACAACAAAACTGTGGAATGAGCTGTCGCCTACGGTATTTCCGGACCAATACGACCTTCAACACTTCAAGAAAAGAGCGTACTCCTTTTTAAAAGGCCGGCAACGCACTTGTGACTCCTCTGGTGTTGCAGGTGTCCATGGGTGGCGGTAATCGCTTACCATCAGGCGATCCGTCTGCTCGTTTGCCCCCTTATCCATATAAAAAATAAAAAAATAAAAAACACGGTACTTACCATCAGGCAGGTCGTAACCTGATAATGTTTTTTTAGAGTCTAGTGGGTGACCTTTGAACTGACACGCAGAGGTCTCTAGTTCAATCCCAAGGTGAGCATCTCTGACTTATCAAAGTTATGTGCGTATTAAACAATAATTAATTATTACTCGCTTTAACGGAAGGAAACATCGTGGGGAAACCTGAATGTCTGAAAGTTCTCCATAATGTTCTCTAAGATATGTGAAGTTTGCCACCCCGCACTGGGTCGTCGTAGAAGACTATGGCCTAGTCCTGCCGAGCCAAGCAGTAAGACAAATTAATACAGGGCTGATATTAACATATCGATAAATATGCCTTATATGTAGATTGATATAACAGTAGTCCATAAAGTAGGCTGATTATAGACTTGATAACATTAGTAGATTAATACGTTAATCGTTTTTTTTTAACTTTGCCTAGACCGATGCTCTTACTAATTAATTGTTATACAACAACAAAAATATGAATAATTAATCTGATACGCACGGACCAAATCTTACCAAAATCTTACTTTGGTCGTAACTCCCGTTATGAGGATTCGATAAAAATAAGACATGAATAGATTTAAAGATGTACAGACACCCAGATAGATATAGGTGCGTATTACCCAACTATGGTGTAGCACCAGTAGAGCCTAAATATATGACCGTTTACTGGAGATATTTCTAGACTCTACAGAGGATTTCTAACAAAGAAATTGAACTATCAGAACTAGGAGTCATGTCCGGCATAGTCCAATACCAATAGGACATAAGCTTAAATTTACATCTAGGGCCAACAGGACAGCCTGAGAAAGCCGTTCCATAAGATATGGCTGTATTACTTTCCCATATTTTTTGGTATTTTTTAATAATGTCACATTTGCAATATGTTCTTGAGTAATTCAGAACGGATATCTGCTCTGTTTATGCAAGCTATAATGTGCATTTAAAATATCAATTTGATACATATTTACGCTACTTTATGAACTTATAAACCAATTACGTAAAAGCTATACGAAATACTTGCAAACAACAGCAAATTAGCAAAGTTTTAACAAGCAATAAAGAAAAATAAATCATTACTTTAAAAAAGGTTTATAAATACCGAGCATGATTGCGTTGGTTCTTATTGTCTTGTATATAAATAAAGGAACGTTAATAATTTTAAAAATATTATTTGAAATAAAAACTAAATTAACAAGGAGGTGGTGTCGGCAGGTGCCATAATAACGAGATGGGTGTAAAAACCCAGGATTCAACCTCTTCGTCTTAAATGTAGAAGTAATGAAAAGAAATGACCCCTATATCTCGGGGGTCTTTTGGGCTTAAACTCGACCGAGACCGAGACCCCAAGGTGTCTGCACACCAAGTTACAAGGTCTTAAATGTAAAAGCATTTAAAATACATGTGACCTTGTGACCCCTATATCTCGGGGGTCTATTGACCCACAGGGCCCATATTCAAACTCGACCGAGGTATGACCCCAAGGTGTCTGCACACCAAATTACAAGTCAATATTTTTCCATTTAAAATATGTAACCCCTATATCTCGGGGCTCTTTTGACCCACAGGGCCCATATTCAAACTCGACCGAGATATGACCCCAAGGTGCACACCAAGTTACAAGTTTACAATCGGTCCAGTGGTTCCGGAGTTATGCCGGTCACTAACAGACAGACACACAGACCCACATAGTGTTTTGGAATCGAACCCGCAAACTCAGGCGTGGCAGTCAGTCACACTAACCACTACGCCATCGAGGCCGCCTAAAATATAGGAATCACCATTAAAATAAAAGTATGGAGAAGCATGCTTAACGCATGCTTGCAAAAACTTGCAGATTATCTTACATTATTTCCCTTCACTGTCAAAGCAAGCCTTAATTAATTACTTAATACACGCGTGACTTTAAAAGTCAAAGGTGCATCGTAGGATCCTGACCTCTGCGTGGCAGTCCAAAGATCCACACACTAAGCTATTGCTACTCTAAATTATAAAATAACATAGATTATAAAATAACATAGATGAGAGAAGGGCTAGGTTACATTTAACTATAACAGAGAGCGAGCCTACTGCAGTCAGACGCCATGCTGCGACTACACAAATTCCTAACAAAAATCCTAATATCACTTTGATAGACAGGACGACTATCTACGCAACTAACTAACTAATAAGATAATAATTAACTGAAATGGATATGACTCGAAATACAACACGAATCTAACCGCACCGCAGTGAGGTCAAACTGACCACTGTCTTCCCTTCTGCTTTGTCCTAAATATACGATACATGAGGTCACACAAGTATATGCCATAGTATTAGTGCCTCGATGGCGCAGCGGTTATGTAGTCGGGTTCAATACAATAGTTCGGGATTTTTTTGATTATTGAGTATTTCGGCGAATAAATTCCCGTAAGCAGTCTGGAGCCTGTAACTGTGTAGACAATAAAATGGCGAATATTTTCTCGTCTATCGCACATAGTAATTCCTATTAAAAATAATAAAACCGCAACTTCCTATTAAGAATAATATTACTCTATGTTGCGGGGCACTTCACACACATTAAAGCAACAGGTACAAAGGGCTTATTCCCGCCCGCTCCGCTATTTTGCTCCCAAGCGCTCCAAGACTAAAATAAAATATTATTAGATATTATTTTGTAAAATCGTTCCCAAGGGCTCCAAATATTTATTCCCGGGAGCTCCAAATTATATTACAAATAATTAAATAAAGATCTACTTATGTACTAGTGTGTTCCCGACAGCTCCAAAACAAACTGTATGGTTAGCAGAATTAAAACATGTGATACTATAATATTAGTTTTTTATTAGAAATAAAATCTCAAAGTACCTAGAGAATGTTTTGAAGCTGTAGGGAATGAAATTGGTAAATGTAGCTTTATTTGTTATTTTCATATAAAAATCTTTGGAGCTCCTGGTAATTAATGTATGGCAAAATGAATTTTAGACAACAATAGATTTGGAGCGCACGGGAATAAGCCGTACAAAGTACACCCAGACTCGGCATACCTATTTGTCAATCACACAAATATTTGTCCCGGCAAGTATGTATCGGCAGTGGCGCAAAGCGTGGCGACTCTTTACACCATTATGACACCTGGATAACAAAATATAGTATGCATGTAGTAAAACATTGCAGTCATCATCGTACCTTTCTGTAATTTTAAGTTATATAACGCAGTGCTCTCCTACTTTCAACACTATCTAAACATATTATCTCGAAATGCAAACCATCATGCGTTAACCCAGCACTTCTCTAAACGTGAAACAATAGTAAAAAAAATAACTGATACGTTCCTAAACATGATTACACACGTTCACGTGAATGTGTGTATAATTGTTTTCTCTTTGAACCACCAGATGTCGGGGCAAGCGTTATTCACATATTAGAATGTACTTTCATTCATCTCTCTACTGTGGTGACCACGATACTAGATTTTATTGCGGTTGACGGACATTTGAAAGAAATTCTCTAAAGAAAAGTATCTTGTTAATTAAGTAGTTATTGTGGGTGACTATATTTCCCGTTTTCCCGGAGAGCGTCTTGTTTGATTTTTTATGATAGTTTTACTGCTGGTACAGGCTTTCTTTTTAATCAATAATTTTCTTTTCTACTAAGTATTTTTTTATTCTACTAATATTTTAAATGTCATCGTTTGTGAAGATGTTTGAGCGGATTTTGACAAAACTGGGCATACAGATCGAACATAACCTGGATTACCACATAGGGTAATTTTTATCTCGATATGCGTTCCTTCAGGATTTATGCAAAGCCGCGGGCAATTATTAGTTGTAGCTAGTTATTAATATTGACGTGTCCATTACAAGATTATCATGACGAACTCAAGAACTGTAGTTAACAGGTCACTTTGAAAAACACAGCACCCAGTATAATTAAAGAAATAGAAAGAAAAGAAAGAAAGAAAGAAATATTTTTATTTTGGCACACAAAAGAGCACACCCAAAACATGTAGAAATAAAATAAAAAATATATACAATATAAAAAGCAGAACAATACGTAACTAAAAAAATTAATAAAACAAATACTAATACTAACACTATAACTATTTCATTTCATTTGTGCTCACCGGCAACACCACACCCATCCCATCAAGTTAAGGCTAGGCTAGTATTGTCAGTGAGCATACAAACCAAAAATACAAACAATAATATTCAATTATTTAAGTTTGACTTAAATTTCAAAAGCAATATGAAAGTGTGTGTCCCATCAGTGCCAATCGTAATTTGGACATCGCTCAGCGTACGTTGCGATTGTTAAATCGCAACACTGATATTCTGCGAAATCTAATTTAGTGACACCGTCGCCTAGTGTCTAAACATAGGAATAATACTACCTAACTGCAGACCAATACATTTTGATCTATCACATGAGACTAACGCAGTGCTAAAAAACAAGGCACCTTGATGGTGCACAATACCCAAGCACTTCTAAGCGATGTAAATTGGAGCAAAATATCTAAATAAATCAAACTCAGACTGATATGATTACAAAACAAATTTTATCATAATTTTTGCAAACGTTTATATGAACCAAAACTACTACGCGTAACAAATTAATTTCAGCAATTTACCACACGCTTTGCTTTTCCTAGAGTCTATGAATCTATTAAATAAAGCAGTAATGAACAATAACCATAAACAAACAACTAGTCTGTGTCAAATAACAGAGTTTGTACACAATACTTCAAGTAAAATAAGTAAAATTTAAATTACACTCGTAAACTCATTTTAAAAGACAATTAGCACAAATAAAGGCATGCATTACAAAGTATTGCCAACATCACGACGTAATTATTTGTTGAATAAAAAGTAATTTCCCGTTGTCGTATGGTCACATTACATACTCGCTGAGGCTCGTGATAAGAACGAACGGTGACGAACTCATCTGCGCTCGCGCCACGGCCTTGCGCGCCCGCGTCTTACTCCGTGCATTATCGAACAACATTTCAACCGAAAACCAACCTTATATTTACGTGATAAAGATGAAATTACAATAACAAGGAAAATCTATTCAAACTGTATGTGAGTGAACAAAATAATCTACTTTCGTGAAATTGGTGTGTGTGAGTGTGCATGTTTAAAATTACGATTTAAAGGTAAGCTTTCTTTTAAGTATCATTGTTAATTAAAACGAAATTTTGTATTCTGTACGTAAATTTATTTTAGCGAGAACAATGAAAATACTATAATTATTTTCTGGTAATAAAATACAGACGTACACTGACTGCAACAAGTTACATAATGATAAATGAACATGTTGCTCTTGTTTACATTGTAAACCTTCTTGAGACTGTGTATTTCGTTGTGTCTGATATTGTAACTGCTTTCTTCAAGATAGAGACGTAAATTTCTTTTACTTAGTTTATCACGGTTTTATTTGCTTACAATTGTTTATTTAGAATTAGAGCAAAGTTTTAAATTGTTTCAGCTAGTTTTAACGACGCAACGTTTCTATTTGAAGTGTGCTTACTGATATTATATACTTAGAGCATTGATAACTGTAAATAAATAGTTGAGCTTCTTATAAATAACGTTAAATAACAAAATAAGGTGCTCCATATTCCACATTGGACAGTTCGAGATGTGATTCTCGAAGTTACATACATATTATTATGTATTTATGTCACTTCGAGAATCATAGTCTCACTTGTCTCAATCTCATTCAAAGCATAGTCTCACTTCTATACCCCCTTAAAATTAGGCAGAACTACAGTTCTGCCTACTTTTAAGGCTGCTTACCGGGTAGATTAAAACTGAAACTATAGAGTAATAATGTAATATTTATGATATATTGCATGGTTAATCTATAGAGTTGCATCGGCACACCGGTGACCGGGCACAATATATGTTTAATTATGGGCGGTATTCTAAGACTTGCCAGAGCAAATATTAATACGCTCTATCATAAGCTACAACATTTTAATTGATTACTGCAAGCATTTAAATCGAGCCAGTAGTTCCTGAGATTAACGCGTTCAAACAAACAAATAAACAAACAAACTCTTCAGCTTTATAATATTAGTATAGATTATTCTTGATCGCTTTTAACAATAATATAAAGATACTTTATATATATTATATTAGGTCTGCTTACTGGACTAAACTATAGAGCCTCATCTGTGCCCTAACTTCATTGATTCTGGGCGAGCGCCCGCAGTCAGTAATAGAATATTAAAAAGAGATATTCAAAAATTGAAATAAAAGTAAGTAGTTTAGTTTATTAAATACTAGATGCTCCCGCGGTTTCACCCGCGTTTATCGTTACTGCGCCGCCCCCGTGGGTTGTAGCGTGATGTTATATAGCCTATAGCCTTCCTCGATAAATAGGCTATCCAACAATAAAATAATTTGTCAAATCGAACTAGTAATTACCGCGTTCAAACAAACAAACAAACTCTTCAGCTTTATAATATTAGTATAGATTAATCTTGATCGCTTTTAACAATAATATAAATATACTTTATATATATAATTTATATTAGGTCTGCTTACTGGACTAAACTAAAGCCTCACCTGTGCCCTAACTTCTTTGATTCTGGACGAGCGTCCGCAGTCAGCAATAGAATATTAAATACAGATATTCAAAAATTGAAATAAAATTAAGTACCTAGTTTAGTTTATTAAATATTGTAGCTTATATTAGTAAACAAAGTAAAAACAACTACATTGTTACATTTATAGTTGCACAAATACCGCTTTCCCCATATTATATACCTATGTATCATGTCACCTGATGTCACGCTTAAGGCAGGACAAGACTCTGATTAGGCAATACCATAAATATAATAAGAAACTCCATGGTTTCTACGTTAGATAGATATATCTTTACAACTAAGAGCTTTCAGTTTCATAAGAAGCTGCGTTTCCAGTGTTTCCAACTGTCAATCATACGTCACAAACCGCTCGAGAAAAGAAGTTCTGGAAGGGTTTGTAACGTAAGATTGACAGATATCTCTGACGAGGAAAAATATATTAATGCCTAAGGTAACCACTTCATATTAGGTAGGGTAACCGTCTGTTTTGGCATCCCAAGAATGGCCAGGTTAACAGTATATAGCCACGTCTATCTACTAGATATTAAAGCGACTCATAAAATAAAGTTTCAACAAAAATACTAGAACGGATCTAAAACTGGACACCGGTTTTAAAAGGGGTAGTATTTAACTGCACAGCAAAAAAATACTAATTGCATACCAAAATATATTTAAAGAGATCAAACTAATGGCACGTTTACATTATTCGGTTAGACCGTATACGGCTACAGCCCGTACTCTGTCACCAACTAATGTAAACGGGTATTCGATTGGCCGTATTCGGTCACAGCCCGTATTCAACGACGAGAGCTTAAACCTAACGCGATCGCCGGATTCGGTGGCCGAACTAATGTAAACGCGCCATTAGTCGACGGAGCCCCGCTTGGCGAGGCTCCTATTTTTGAGTGGGTTTAAGAAGGAACCTAATACAACCTAACCCTTCCGAGACGTAATGCAGTGATTTGAGGTATATAGGTGCTCGTTATGATATATTTTAGTAAGCATATTTTGCTGCGCAATTAGTATTTTTGGTGGTCATTATATTTAATCCCTTTTAAAAGTCAGGCGACAATTTGAGAGTCAGCGTTTACTTCAGACAAACATATCGCTATTGCCAAGCTATTTGTTTTAGTAGCAGTACTTTTCTTCAGCAAGTTTTCTATAGCCGAGGTATCGGAAAGAAATTTTATGATCCAACACTTATTCAACAGTTGTGTGCACTAAAACGATCAGGTTTTCAGCTCCTAGTGGTTCGATCATGTTATGTTACTTTGCTTTGCTGATTTGGGGGTATACCACGAGATTTCGACCATAACGATACAGGCTTACTGTTTGTTTAACAAGTTGAACTATACAGTAATAAATTGATATTTGAGAGAAATTGAAGGGACCAAATCTCTTTCTTGCTTTTCTTTTTAAAAATAACAACTCCCGCACTAGGATTAATTCCTGTGTCGCGGGGGACTTTACAAACATTCAAACAACGGACACAGAGAACACCCAGTCTCAAAACAACCATTTGTGGATCATACAAATTTTTGTACCGTGTGGGATGCGAACCCACAACACCCGGCGCAGTGGCAGTAGCGTAGCAGTAGTTCATGCTGAAATCAGCGAGGCTCTACTACTCAAAAATATGCATTGCTAGAGTATAGCTTCTCTGTAGCCTTCGATTTTTATAAAAACGTTATCTACCAAAAGTATACCTCTCGTATCCGATTTATCTAGCTTGAATTCGTGCTTATTCTAGTCGACTTATTTTTATTGTTATTTAGGTGCAAGTGTGTAAAGACTTTTGTTTTCTCGCCAGTAAACCGAGGCAGTATTTCAGTGTTATTTGAGGCTTCTTATTGCACTACAAAATACAATAGAATTTGTTTCAGTTATTTTACTTTTGTTTGGCATTTTATTTTTCTTATATACTGCTTCAGCCAGTAAAGTGTCACATTTTATATAAAATCTGTTGATGTACAATATAATCTGTTTTATTTAGGATCTGACCAGTACTAGATATTAAGCGCCCAGCGTGATAACTATAATATTATTTTAATTGTGGAATAATTTACTTGCTGTTTAGATTTTTTGTTTGTTAAGATTGTTTTTTTACAAACAGTGAAATTATTTATAGTAGCTTAGTATCAAAGTAAGCTCAAGAGCTATTGCTCTCGCCAAGGCCAAATAATTACAATAAATATATATAATATACCAGAAATAAAATAGTTTACTTCGTTATTAATTATTATTAAATTCAAATTAATAATTTATGAGTAGTATTTAACTGTTCTTCAATTTTTTGCTTTTGTTCCACCAAAAATACTAATTGCACACCAAAATATGCTTACTAAAATATTTTAAAGAGATCAAACTAAGTCGACGGAGCCCCGCTTCGCAGGGTTCCTATTTTTGGGTGGGTTTAAGAAGGAACCTAACATAACCTAACCCTTCCGAGACGGAATGCAGTGATTTGAGGCGTATAAGTGCTCGTTATGATATATTTTAGTAAGCATATTTAGCTGTGCAATTAGTATTTTTGGTGGTCATTATATTTAATCCTATAATTTATTAAGCTATATCATAGTAGTATTTATGTTGAGCACTTTTAAAGCGAGTGTTAGTCAACTTTTAGTTTTTACATTTAGATGCCAGTGTCCGTTATTTAGTATTTGTGTCCGTTATTTGAATGTTTGTAAAAGCCCCTGCGACACAGGAATTATTTCTAATGTAGAAGAAAAAAACATCTATAACATATGGTTATGTATTCACAGTTTTTTAAATAATCGATCCTAAATAGTTATTTACTAAACTGTGCACTAGAAGCGCGGCACCAAAGCCCGCTCCTTGCTCGCGTAGTACAAACATATTACAGTATTATTATAGCAGGTATAGATAAAAATAAAGATCTTCAAATATTATATAAATAAAAGATTCTGTCTTATTCTGTCGCATGTGATAAGTATGTGTTAAATAATCACAATTATTTTAATGGTAATTTTAATCAGTCTTTTAAATTTAATATGAAGCTCATTAAAATGTTCACTGCAAATTGAGTCTGAATCTTATTTCATTGCGCAAAAAAAAACGCTGTAAATTGACGCGTTTTAAAACAGCTAGGTATAATAAAAAAAACGTTAAACAAAATAGACTTTTAATGTAGCTCGCTAGAACACATATATTTAGATAGTTGTCTTTTTCAAAATCTATTTATAAATAAACAATATCGACATAGTATGTTAGTCGTCGTAGCCGTCAAATAATGATATTTATTTATTTATTTAAATAACATGGAAGACTTACAGCTAAACAATCAAAACAAAAAGAGTAGTAAGGTAATCAGTAAGCCAATTACAAGTCCTCGCGTATAAAAGATTTCTTAAATATATGAAGTGAACAAACTCATGACATACCACTGCAATAATAATATCAGATTATCGCCTATTCTTATTATTAAATAACAACAGTTTACTTTATATTATTGTTAAATACATAACAATTTTTTTACATAAATTAATGGAAAAAGTCAAGAGCCAAGTGCCTCCTGACCGTTTCCACACTTATAAAATAAGGATCCAAGTCACGCTGTTTACATAGTCTATTGTAATTTCTACTTGCACGCACCATATAAGAGTTATGTCTGTAGTTAGATGAAGCAAAAGGAACACTCAAAGGTGGGTTGTTTCGAGTTTTAAAGGGAACATTCAGATGAGCCTTTGATAAGAGTTCAGCACTATCAATATCATTTTTTAAGATTTTGAATAGGAATACGGTATCAGAGATGTCTATACGAATAATAATAATATAATGCTAAAACTGCTCTATCTATCGATCACATTTCATTGGGATTCGGTAACCAGTAATTGAGCAAAGAGGTTCTGCGACTAGAGACCATCTCGACCTTTTTATTGCCGACTTTGCGTATTCTTTGTATTTTTATTAGGGCTGCCAACGACAACTCAATGACGACTCTATACTTTATTCTAAATCATATCGCAAAAAAAAATGTATTACGTCAAAATAACTTTTTAGGATGACTTAATAATTAAAATGTAGTGTGTAGTTAATCAAAATTAGTTAAATACAGGGTTTCCCGTAAATATCAAATAATCCTGAAACACCACGATTATACCACCATTATATTATGTAGAACTATTGCGGGCCCAAAACAAATCCACAACGATAATTATGTATTTTGTTTTAATTACGAGTTTTTCGTATCCTTTGATTATTTGTAATTTTCTTCTTATAAGATTCAATTCATAGGTTTTTATTGATTTCTATTGGTGTAATCTATGAAGAACACTTAAAACTTATAACACCAAAAAACAGATGATTTTCATTAATTTGAAGCCATGGTATACAGAAAAGCTAGTACTGTGAAAATAGTAATTAAAAATACATCATTTAGATACTACCTGGGAATTTTTGCTTTGTATTTTATTTTGGGCCTCCTATAATATCCTTCCTTTCGGTTCAGCCTGTATTTTTTTGAGATATTTATAACCTTTGTTTAGTATGAATTTTCAGATGAATTGGTTTACAGCATTGTAATTTGATGACTATTTTTACACATAGCATTTAATAGATCTCGGAAAATGGCACGTTTTAAAAAGTATATCGTTACCTATTATTTGGGTTAAATAATTGACGTAGTATGTAAATTTCATGAAAAATTTATTTTGTTTAATTGTTTATTAAAAGCAGCGGGAAGTTGGGTAATTTATCCAATAGACCGCAATAGGCACTCTTTTGTTAGGTTGGACTTAAGAACAAATGTATCTTAAAGGTGTACCGTACCTTCTCTTTCAGGGGTATAGATACATTAGTAAGAATACGTATGTATTTACAAACAAATTGAATTGTCTTACTAATTCTATGGTGACCTCCTATACATGAACTGTCAACTCAACTGTCAACATCGGACTACGTATTTATTTCTTAAATAAAAATATTATTCATATCTAGGCGCCTAAAATACGATAAACCGTGATCAATAAGCGATAGATTATCTAGTGAGAATGTTATTCCAGTGAACTGATAAGTGACTCAATGAATAAACCACAAAAAGTGATTTAGTGTAAAAACAGTGCCAAATTCGAACTATGAATATATTTCGCCGCAACGCAACAACGATCCGTATGATAAACCAATTTGGTTAATTTACATACCAATTAAAGTAAATATTTGACCATAATTTTAAACATTTTCATCCAATAAAAACAGTATGTTCAAAAATTTTGATGTAAACAAGTACAGCTGATTCATCGATGACCTACTAACCAATCAGAACACAACAAGTCTATTTTGACATCTGACATTTCGTTTAGAAACAGCGTTACTCACAATCTGAACAACTGCATTTTAATACCATTACGTTTCGTTTCACTCAACTCGGCTCGACTTTGTGCAAAAATCAATTATAATGGATACAATATATAATGGATACAATTTCGGTTCAAACATGGAAAATAACAACATAACTATGAGAAAACCAATGCGTAGAACTAAGTCTGATATGAATGTGTCAGAATTCTGCTTTGATGACACAATTCTCAGCTCTACTCTTCACGAGGGTCTAGACTTGTCAACAAAGAGTGTTCCAGATGCTACAAAAACGGATTCGCCCGAAATTCAACGGTTACATGAACAACTTATAAGTCTCAAAAATGAAAATGCCAGCGCTCATGAGGAGATAGCACATCTTAACCTTGAATGTTCTCATGTTTGAAAAGAATTAATGGAAAAAACTAAACAAATACAATTTCTCAAAAATGTTGCCAACAGGTCAAACTCCAGCAGTCCAGCCTATATGATTCCGAGCCGGCGATCGGTCTCGCCTTACCTCAAAAAGCTCACCAATATAAGGATGCAAATATCGCGATTTTCACCATTAAACGATCACAAAACAATGGGGGTCAATGAAACACCTGAGCGACATCCACAATTATCACCTAGCTGTGTAAACATGAATCCACAAACAAGTAACACACCTCATACAGAAATTGCTAAATTAAGGGTAAAGGAAAACGTAGCGGAGGAAGAATTTAATTCAGCGGGGACAGTATTATGCACGTCAACTCTAGAGAAATTCCAATGCCCAGATGGCGCTACAGGTAGTGAAATGAAGAAACTGTACATTATAGGTGATGAGCAGACTCGTAGTTTAGCTTCACAACTAACTTATGATTATGCTTTAACGTATTAATCAATGCTTTAACGTTCATATTACCTATTACTCTTTCGAGTACAATTACATCTGATTGTTCATCAATTTAGACCAGCTCAACGAAACTGGCTTACCTCGAGGCGACTGACCGTAACCATCTTAAATTTAAGTGTAAATACAACTTTTATGGTGTCGTCAAGCCATGGGCAAGTAGTGACGAAGTGTTGAAGTCTTGTGAAAGCTTGAGTAAATCTTTAAATGATGACGACATAGTTATCTTGTCGATGGGTTCAAATAATAAAAATCCCTATGAAGTACTATCGGCTTTGAGTAATTCACTACATATATTGAGACACCATAAAGTATTTGTAATAAATGTTCAATATAATCAATATTTAAACGAAAAATTTTGGAATAACAATATAAAATGATTACTGAAAAATTATTGTAATTGCGAATTTATTGAGATGAATTGTACAGATTTATTGAAAACAAATCCGTAAGGTTCACTAAAAAGTTAAGCTTTAAGTTACTTGTAGAAATTGCACATTTGGAATATAATAAACAAATAAATAAACCACAGCACATTTATAGGGACATTAATGTTTCATCAAAATTGTACGACTGTAATACAAGTAAACCAGTTGACGGGAATCGTACGTCTAACATTATAAAAAAGGGTACTATTCCATACTATTTTCAAACTCAACCGAGGTTAAATAGGATAGGATCATCGGACATAACAGAAGTAAATGCTAATGACACAGTGCTATGGGACCAACAAACACAACAAAATTCAAGCAAACTCGAGTTTTTTCTTGTCTAAAGGTGAATCAGAAATAACTATATTTCACCAGAATATAGCAGGTGCAATAAATAAAACCGAGGACATTATTTTTGCTTTAGCTGAATTTTCCCAAAAGTTTGTAGAAATCGATATTCTTTGTTTTACCGAGACATTTATTAAAAAAGGTACGGAGCATTTATTTAAGATACCAGGGTATAAATTAGTAGCATCGTACTCCCGCAACTCAAAAACAGGAGGTTCCTGTATCTTGATCAAAAATGACTTCGACTACAAAACGTTAGACATTGCGTGTAATTTTAGTTTTGAATACTGTGGCGTTGAGCTACTAACACAAAAAATGGCTGTAATATGTGTATATAGGACAAGTACTCCTTACGCATTCGTTGAAAAATTTGAAAAATTACTATTAAAAGTTTCGTATAGAATAAAAAAAAATTGTATGTGGTGATTGGAATTTGGATATGCTTAAACCAAGCAAAAGTTGTTTAGAACTCATAAACTATTTAAAAAACTTTAATATAGAAATACACATTAAGTTGCCTACCAGAAAACAGGCGTGTATTGACCTGTTTGCGAGTAATATGAAACAAACACGCGCTGATATTCACCACTTGGGTCTATCAGATCATGAGACAGGGCAAACGCTAACAATAAAAACCAATATTAAACGTCAGAAACACTTGGTACGAGAAGGTTAGAAACTTTAGTAAAGAAAATGTTGACAAATTTTGCCAGTACATTTCATCATTATCTTTTCCGAATGTCTATGAAAAATCTAATCTGAATGAAGCTTTCCAAGAATTTAACAGTTTGTTTTCACTGATTTTTGATCTATGCTTTCCTATATTTAAAGTAAAAAAATGCAATAAAGTTAATAAAAGTACATGGCTGACAAAAGGTTTAAGGAAGTGTTGTATAAAAAAAAGAATTCTCTATTTAAAAGGTAAACAAGTGGGGGCTGACAATAAGAGAAATATTAGGACCTACAAAAAATATTCTAAACTACTTAAGCAATGCATACATAAGTCGAAACAGTTAGAAAATCATAAATATATTTATAACAAAAAGAATAAATGCAAAGCAGTGTGGGAAATCATAAATCAATATATTGGAGACATATATACCAATACAGAAATAGACAAAATATTATATAATAATCATGTACATACAGCTACAGACGATATAAGTGATTTATTCAATAATTTTTATATTAAATTGACTAATGAGAATTATTTTAATTAAAACAGTAGCGATATCAATAAAACTATGGACATGAATAATTTTAATTCGATATTTTTAAGCCCGACACACCCAATGGAGGTATTTAAATTAATTAATAACCTCAACAATACTAACTCCGTAGGTATTGATGGGATTAATACAAAGATTATAAAACCTTGCGCACAATTCATATGTGAACCCTTGAGCTTTATAATTAATATGTCATTTCAACAAGGCACTTTTCCCACAAGTCTTAAAAAATCTATCGTTAAGCCCTTGTATAAGAAGGGAGATGCAACAGACATGAATAATTACCGCCCAGTTACATTTGTACCAGTCATCTCAAAAAAAATTGAAAAAGCCATGTTAATAAGATTATATGACTTCGTCCTGAATCAAAAAATTCTAAAACAAGAACAGATCGGTTTTCGCAAAAATAGTAGTACTTCACTAGCCTGCTTCAATCTGATAAAATCAATTACTGAATCTATTAATGACAGGATACCTGTAACGGCCTTATTTCTAGATATGAGTAAAGCCTTTGATTTTGTTGATCATAAGCTGCTTCTTCACAAGTTAGAAAGATATGGAATTAGAGGAGTTGCGAATGACTGGATAAAGAGTTACTTAAAAGACAGATATCAGTGTGTAGAAATTACTAAAATTGATAATAATGAAAAAGTTACAAATAGATCGAATTTCAAACTAAATAAATTTGGAGTCCCACAAGGCAGCGTACTGGGACCATTTTTATTTCTAACTAGATGTTCCCGCGGTTTAACCCGCGTTTATCGTTACTGCGCCGCCCCCGTGGGTCGTAGCGTAATGTTATATAGCCTAGCTATCCAACACTAAAAGAATTTTTCAAATCGAACCAGTAGTAATCACGCAGAATAAACCAGGAGAAACATCGTTTGTACTATGTCTGTAATGGGTAATTATTTTGCTGCAATGTTATTTTAAAACTGCGATATCTCCTAAGATATTCATTGAAATCGAATGATGTAAAGGGCAATTTTGTTTTAAATTAAATACTTGTGATGAATAACGTATTTATTTGGAAAAGGATTAATGTCATGTTTATAATAATACCTTCGCAAATAATGCATTATTTTAGAACAAATTTGGTTAGCATAAAAAAAGTTATAGTGAGCCAACCTTAAAAGATAGACATATGCTGTCCCGGATTTTTTTTTAGAACTTTTAAAGAGGAACAATTCTGTCATACATGATTTTTGCGAAACTTTAACTGTTTATGCAGCGCACGCAGCGGAAGCTCTCAAAAGGAAAAAATACTCTCCGATTTTGAAACATTCTTCATTGGTGCTCAGTTCCTATTGATCTTAGCGTGATGATATATAGCCTATAGCCTTCCTCGATAAATGGGCTTTCTAACACTGTCAGAATTTTTCAAATCGGACCAGTAGTTCCTGAGATTAGCGCGTTCAAGCAAACAAACAAACAAACAAACTTCAGCTTTATAATATTAGTATAGATGTATATTAACGACCTACCTAATATTACTCACCACAAAACAATCTTATTTGCTGATGACACGACACTCATTAACAAATGTGAAAATAAAGAAAATATGAGAATGACATAAGTTTGACGCTTAATAAGACAATTGAATAGCTAAGTAATAATAATTTAAAAATCAATATAAATAAAACGCAAATAATACAGTTCCAAAATTATAGAAGACAACATATTGATTTAAATGTAAACTACAAAAATAAAAAAATAGAAGAGGTAAGCACGGTTAAATTTTTAGGTCTAATGCTTGATAAGCATTGCAACTGGAAGGGGCACGTAGAATATGTTTGCAATAAACTTGATAGATTTGTATTTGTTATTAAACGCTTACGACAGACCGTATCAACGGAAGCGGCACTTAGTACGTACCACGGATACGTGTCATCGGTGCTCTCATATGGTCTTTTGTTGTGGGGTAATTTGGTTGAGATTGAAAAAGCATTTCTGGTGCAAAAGAAATGCATGAGAGCGATATGTGGAGCCTGGTCTACAGACAGTTGTAAGCCATTATTTACAAAGTTTCATATCCTACCACTGGTTTGCATGTACATTAGGGAACTATGTGTCTTTGTCAAACTGCATCCACAATATTTTAGCAAATTTTCTGACAAGGTGGGTAGAAATTCTAGAAATAAATTTAATCTTCTCCGACCTAGGTGCCGTTTGGATATACATATATGAGAAGAATGTCTATGTTAAGGCCATATATGTATATAATAAGTTACCAGATAAATTCAAATGAATTACAGCTTACTATGTTTAAGAGAAAACTTACAGCGTGGCTTGCAGAAAAATGTTTCTACTCTTTAAAGGATTTTATGACATATGTCATAAAATCCTTTAAAGAGTAGAAACATTTTGTACAAAGAAAATGATGTAATTAATAAATGTTGAAATTCCTTATATCACTGACATTGTAACACAATAATTGACTTCTAAATTTGTTTTCACTTGACATTCCTGTACAATTACCTTATTTATTACAATAATTATTCACGGCATAAATTTTGACATTAATTAACTAAGTACAAACCAATATAATGATCAACATATTTTGTACAATATCTGTCTATAACTTCGACATATTTACGCACCATTGTTATGGTAGAATGTGATAGGACCACAATTACCTTACCACCACTATGTAACCACATTTCTTGTGAATAAAGGATTGTTATTATTATTATTATTAGGTCTCCCTCCTATCTCCCAGGTAGAGCCTTCATTATAAATTGATTTTAAATTGTAAATCTAAATACCTCACTTACAGACATCAAAAGCCGTGTATGATAGACTGCACGAATAGTATAGCAATTAAATTGGTTACTGCAAAACTTTGTGCGTACTACAAATATTTTATCCGAGTCTGGGTGTTTATTATATCCATTGTTTCAATGTTTGTTAAGGCCCTGTGAATTTTTGTGATCATAAAGGGTCGTGATCACAAACCATTAATAATTGACCACCATTAAAAAAGCCTATTATACTACGCGATCATCATATTAATATTACGTATTAAAAAGATAACCAATTAAAAACAAAACGTATTACGGACAACAGGTATGAATTAATAAAATAAATAAAATTATTTTCTGTTAGAAATATATGCATTGACAACCCTGTAAACGTCCAAGAAGGTTTGATACTATTATACTAAGCACAATTCATCGTTATCGTGGATTTTTCTTAACATTTGATACAATTGGTTAGCCAAGAATGGGTTTGTAATGCGAATCTAAAGAATTAGCTATGGTTGTTACTAGAAAATTGATAAAATTTATTTAGAAAGATGTTACTGCCTTTATTCGTTACCTCGAAGCAATGCAGCTGTACGTTAAGTTTTATTTAAGCTTTACTACATAGTATTGCAGTAAGCAGCGATAGCTCAATGGGGAGAGCAACAGACTGCGATGCAGAGGGTCTCGGGTTCGAGCCCACGTCGCGCACCTCTGACTTTCGGAAGTTATATAACTTCGAAATTATGTGCGTATTGATTGACAATTATCGCCTGCTCCGTGCCTCGGAAAGCACGTTAAGCCGTTGGTCCCGGCTGCCATGAACATCTATGGCTGTCGTTATTGGGAGAGTGTCGACACAAAAGATCCCACTGGGTCGAAGTGTCGCCGGTCTGCACTGACTGGCCCCCACATAAGATAACATAAGATAGTATTGCAGTGAAGCTTATTTATGTGTATTTAGGATAATTTAAGTTGTCGATTTGCCATTGCTATTGCCCTAAGTGTTGTGGGTCCGAACCTCACGAAGTTACAAAAAATATGTAGTCCATAAATCGGTGTTGTGAGTCTAAGTCTGGGTGTTTTTGTGTCCGTTGCTTGAACGATTGTAAAGGCACTCGATTTAGGCCTTTATCGGGCAATGTTTATAATTGCATTTAGCTGAAATACTACATCAAAACATGGACCTTATTTTTTAAGTCTCGCAATAGTGATAGTCCTTGTTTAACGAATACTAACATTAAATCCTGTGTGAGGAATAAACCCACTACGCTCGGCAAACTAGCAATGGCGATGTGGCCACTTTACCATGACACATGACACTGCATTATCCGTGCAGTCATAATTTCCTAGACGTAAGTTCAAAATATTATATCAAGCTCCTCCGTCAATCGTATTCCTCATGTCTGAGAGTCGTGACCTCCTCCATCCATTAACCTTCTTACGATGTTACGACATCTTGATCCATCTCCGGCCACTCGGAGAGCATCGTAGATAATGAAGTCGAGTGTGGTGCGAATTTGGTCGGACCATCGCATCGGGCTGCGGCCCCTTGCTCTTTTTCCTTCCACTTTACCAGTGACCACTAGTTTTTCGAGATTGTCTCCGTGTTTTCTGACAATGTGTCCGAAGTACTCAAGAATACGCTTGAAGCAGCGGCATCAAGCAATGCGCTATATTTAAATCAACTGTTCAACAATCTCTATTTTTACCATAATATAACCTCAACAAGTTGATTTATTTCGCTATTGTCCATTTTGTGCTGCAGTATTTTATTTACATAAGGAGTTTTCACACGAGATAATCGTAAAAATAACTGAATGCCGACAAAATCGGGTATTTGAATCTATGTTTGTTTTTATAACCAGTATTACCATTTTATGGAATTTATAAGAAATGTTAGTTACTTTTTTTTTATTCTTGTTTTTTTTTAAATGTTAGTTACTTAGTTCTTAGTATACCACTCATCTTGCTCTACACCTATTCATATGATCCAATAGTATCTAGCTTTTAGTTTATTTCTTAGAGTAGAAGTAAACTGTATTTCAAAATCTTTTTTTTATATATAACTAGTAGATCCGACAGTCGTTGTCCTGTCAACCTATACAAAAATACAATTCAAGTTATTAAATTTAATATCAAAACGTCAATAAATTTTTTTCATATAAAAATACCATTCAAATTGTCGACATTTTCCGCGGATTTTTCGCATATTTTCGTTCATACCAACCTTGTCATGACAATTACAAACACAACAGAAAAAGAAACAGCCAAATCGGTCCAGTCGTTCTTAAATGATGCGTCATACCTACATGGCAATTGATTTTTATCTAAATAGATAGATTGGCTCTACCAGAGAGAATGAAACTTGCGCGCCACGTATCTCTATGCAACACTGCCTTGTATTGAGCATGATTTGTATACGGACTCAAAATGGACCAAAGGACCTTAATCATGCTCAGTAAAAGGCGGCACGTAGAGGAACGTTCTCAATTAAAATATGGAGAATAGAGAAGCGAATACTACAAGTTTCAAATTGAATATACTTACTAATTGTACTCGAAAATTCAAGCTCACTATTATATAAATTACGTATTTAATATTTGTACATAAATGTATACGACTCATAACGACTTATTAAATTTTATGACGTTAATAAATTTTAATTACAATACCATATTATACAGCAAAAAAGACAAGGTAATGAATTATACTTGCCTGCTTTATCTGCGTAAAGATAGTACAAATAACAATGACGTCACTCTATCTACTGAATTTCAAATGACTGGATTGATAATTCATCGCAAATCACTCGATACAGATGCATTTAACAATTAAGTACTAGGTAATGTCTGCTATAAGTTGCAATGCCTTTTGAAATATCTCTGTACCTATCTTTCTTTTTATTTTAGACCAGCTTTTGCTTGCGGCTTCGCTCGCGTAAAAGTAAGTTAAGTTGGAAGTATGTACTTCTTTTTTAAATATTATATAGCCTATGTTAATTGGTGAAAGAATTTTTAAAATCGTTTGAGTTGTTTTTGAGTTAAGTCCTTACAAACAAACATACTAACAAACAAAAATTCAAATATTTTCTCTTTATAATATTAGTACAGATATATTAGCAGGCGTGCACACTATGGCGTACAAACATGCGTCGTAATTAAGAACAATTTATTTTAAATACATTATATTATTATTGATACGTTTAGCTTGCAAGAGTTAGATTTGAGTCCACCATCTCTCGACCACAAGTCTTAAGGCGGAAACATACTTACGTGTCGTGGCGTGCGCGCCAGAAGCATATCGGTTTCATACATTTAATATAATTAGGGACATATTTGCATGTCGTGTCATGTCGCGTCACGTTCTGTGAAATGTATGAAACTGATACGCATCAGCCGAAATGTAATTATAATACATTTCTGCCAATTTCTTTGGGATATACATCAATGAATCTATACATGTGTGTAAACCTGTCTAAACGGGAGATAAGACTGACATCAAAAGACTCACCAATTTTAATACTACATTTAGATTAGAATTGACCATTAATATAACTGAAACTAGTCTATAGAGTAATAAGGTATGCCAGAAAACCACCAAAACTCACAGAGAAGACCTGTGGGTAATTCAGGTACCACTAGGGGTAGGGAGGTACCTAGGTACCTGACCATGGTTGATAGCGAGAGGAAGCGGTCGCATCCTCATCCAGGTCTGCGAGGACGTACTCTCGCAGAAGGAGGCGGCGGAGTGATTGCGTGAGAAAGTATTCTAGCGGATTTGTTCCGCCGCCAGCGTACCGGGCGGCGCTGGCGCGCCTACGCGCGCTTAATGCCGCCGCGCCGTATCAAAGGCCGCTGGTGGGAGAACGTGGATTTCCCACCCGCTAGCCATTGAGTCGGAGCGACACCCTCTGGCGTACCAGAACGTCGCCCAGGATTCGTCACCCACAGGCCTTTCCTGTCTGCATTGGTCACTGCTGAGTGGGTCGTTGATGTAGTTTCAGTTCCAGCGACCCACCCATTATACAAAGCAGCAAATTTGTACAGCATGGTGGTTTTATTGGTAGGCCAAGGGAGCTAGGCTACTCGAATTTTACTTGACATTATTTTCTAGGACATTCTATAGCCTAATTTATATAAGTATATGCGTATAGCAATCTAAGCCCGATAGCTACCTGAACGCCATACTTAATGCGGCTCTTTACGCGGCAGTCTATCCACGTGAGGCCAATCGAGAATCAAGTGTCTTAGTCAGCTGGTTATATAAATGATAATTATTATCGTACTGATTTGGCCATGAATATATTCTACAAAAGGAAATGATTTGCGTCTTCGATTGTTACCGACAATGATTTATCATTACTGCTTGCAAACAGCGTAATTATAGTTTACAAGAAGAAAGTATTGTTTGTAAACATAAATAATTTTATTATTATAATATTGGACGCGGTGTATTATATAATAGTGTAACATGTAACCGTGTGTGTTCAAGTTCCATACGAGAACAAAAGTCTGATTCAACTCAAATCTTACCCAATTGTCAAATCAACAACAGTTCAATCATTTAGCCCAAAACAAGAGGTCCAGCGAGGCGAACAAATAATATTTAAGGTATATCACGGGTGCGACAAAGACATCGAGAGCACCTGTTTATGCAGTGAAGCATATTATAATATTGTACAACATTACCTATGTGTGAATCTAACATATCTATAATTTAAATTACTGACCTAACCTATTATACTTCCCTACGATTTAAACTACGTCCATACTAAATTTGATCAATCAATCAAATGTAACAAATAAACAGAATAAATTTCGTATTTATTACAATAAGTATACAGAACGTTTTATTGAAAAATTGAATTAACCTTTTTTTTTGTCTTGATTACGTAATAAACACACATTAGTTACAGTTGAACTACTAAAATGATTTTGATACAATTTGAAATATCTTGAAAGCTGAGGAAGGGCATAACCTTCTTTTGCGTGCCACCTCTGGCTTCTAAAGCTAGTATGCATTGAACGTTGACCTCTACAACAAAAGACGGCTGCAATTAAAGATCAAATAAAAAGATATCATTAGCACAATCAAATTGGCGATAGCTGTATGATAAGTTAGATAAATACCTCCTGCACCATGTCAAATGTGGAAAATATCTACTTTAACTGTCTACAGATAGGTGTAGACATTACTTAGGTGTTTTTGTGCCAAGGATTAACATAAATGCGACTAATACATGGTAAATTATGGTTGTTTTTACGTGTTAAGTCGTACGCGAACTGTAAAGTCATAAAGATATATTTTTATATCTGTAGGGCTATGAATTCTCGTATAAGTTTGTTTGAATTTGTTATGGTATGTCTAATCTTGAAATTTGACTGTATAAATAAAGCTTTATTGCGTATACTTACATACTCTGACGGCACCACCCCGAAGGGGTAGGTATAATAATAATAATAGCCTTTTATGCAGATAAGATTGCATTGTAGCTTAACAGAGTATTATTTATGTTTTATACTAATTATTTGTCACCGCAGCTTCTATCTGTGTGCCATTCAAGGCAAAGGCCTTCCCTAAATGTCTCCACAACTCTCTGTCCAAGGCTGTTCTGGTCCAAGTACCTCCTGCTATCTCTTTTATTTCGTCTATCCACGTCTTATGTGGTCTACCTCTTTTACGTTTTGTTTCTCTTGGGTACCAGTGCATGATAGACCTCCTCCATTTTTTTTGCCTCTTGCTGTATGTCCTATCCATCTCCACATCAGTTTTTTATAGTTACCATTAGTTACCATAATGGTAACTATAAAATGTATTTTTTATATATTTTTTATGGTTTTATGGTTCCTATTTTGTCTGATAGTTTCTTTCCTGGCATGCTTCTTTCCATCGCATTTTGGCAAGTTTCTAATTTTCTGGTATGGGTTTTGGCGAGGACCCAGGTTTGGCATTTACATACACAATTGATGCGCCACCTAGGCAATCATTGCATATGCCCTTGGTAGTCCAGTGGCATAAGTGTTAGTTTTTGATTTTGTACGTTAGCTCACAACGACCAACCAATTATTGAGTTTTTACAAAGAGGTCTCTTTTTTTCTTCAGACGTTTTCATGTGTAAGTCCAGCTAACTTTAAAGATATTCAATCTAGCACTAGCATGCCTTATATCTGCTTTGATGACGTCATCCACGACAGCCAAATGAATTCAAAGATAAAACATGAATACCAGTGCTTTCACCATTTATAAATTCCACAGCTTTCCTTGTGTTGAGACCTAACACATGCTTCTGGCATGTGATCTATCTTCATATATAAAAATTCAGATTCTGTATGTTTGCAGTCGTTGCATTGACTTAATATTTGTACAAAACGTTGCAGTTTCATACAAGAGTGCTTTATATTGTTTTTATCTCGAAGTTTTTACGAGAACGGGTAATAGAATACTTTTGTAATCCGCAGCAAAGCGTGGCCAGAGTGCCTAGTGCGGTTTATTTTACGTTAACGCGATCGAAACGTTTATGACGTTCGATACTCCGATCGGTCCGCTCCGAGCTCTTAAATTCTGAAAATCGCCATAATCAGGGAGCTAAATGCGGTAAACGTTTCGATTGCGTAAACGTAAAAACAACTTGCACTAGGCACCCAGGTTTAGCTAGTGAATTAACAAAAACAATGTTTGCATAAACGTCACCTTGATTATATTCCTCCACATTGTCTTTAAGGCTTTCCCTCGTCACACCTGCTTCACCTTGGTACAAAACCTTGAGTTTAATCGTTACTCTGAATACATATTTAAATCACCTGCATTCTGCACTATAAATACTCGTCCCCTGAAACATTAAAGCCTTGTGTACACCCATACCATAACTCTGTTTGTACGTTACGTTTAAACGCCTTAATTTCTAAACTAATAATCGTATTTAGAACGAAGATAGCCTCTAAAAGTATACTAACAACAATACTTTTATACTATAGTTGCCAACTATTGTATCTAAACGACCGTGATCGCAAACCGTTTCTGGTAAGTAGGTACCAAGGAAGGAAGTATTTGCTATCACGGTCGATATAAAGATTTTTTGAACACTATAAAATCGGTTTAAGATCGGTGTATCTGGATTTTCTTTTCAAATGCTTCTATGCTTCTTTTCAATAGGTTTTTCTTTTCTATATATCATAATCCTTGCATGGTGGTGGATTTTATATAAACCTTAAAACAATAGACACAAAGAAAGCCTAAAATCTGAAATAAAATTTGGGCTATCTGATACAATGCTAGACTTTGTCCTGCTATAAACATTGTCCAGAAACAAAATCCTACTAAACAATATCATCACATCATCGCTCCACCGGGTATATTATCAGGGTCCATATCCACAAAAAACTTGTCAATGAACCAATAATTATATTCCTAATCTGGCGAAAAACTTAATAACCTTTAGTTGCGCAAGCGTCCTCCTATGCCTGTACCTATACCAATGAGGCACTCTGTCTAGTCCACAAAATTATTACGCAAAGCGGTCGTGCAATGTGCCCAAGCCTTAACATGGACGATAATAGAACATTCGTGCGTTACTTGTTATCTTGGCGACATGTTTGCTCATATAATACCGTGTAGGTACACAACTAAGCACATAGAGGCCCTTTCAACTAATTATCTTTGCCGCATGATTAATGAAGGATTACGTAATGAAATATAGCGGTAAAGGGAGACAGGGTTACGTGACCCAAATGACCCGAGTGACACATATTTGGGACAGGTGCAATACTTGTACATTGTACCAAATATGTGGATACCTGTGCAGGTTCCAAAAGTAATTATAACAGTGGCGAACAAATAGTTAAAATTGTCTCAAAGGAAATACTTGAAGTTATCTTTTATATTGCGTTGATTGTTCTACTATTTTTTTAAGCCTATGTTAGTTCTACGGTTATGGTCATAACATGTATTTTGTACTGTGGTCAGGTTAATTTACTCCACAAATAGCTTTTTTTGCTAGGAAAACTACTCTTTAGTTGCACCCAGACTCAGAATTACTATCTGTAGACCATATTTAGTTATTCATCCTTACTTTATTTTAATTCTTTAAATGTGAAATCAAGCTAACACCGCGTTCAGTCATACGTATTAAAACCCAAGATGAGAGTGACCATAATTTCAATGCATTAAAAAGACAAAAAATATCTTACGAAACAGTAGATAAAGTTCAAGTCCAAACAAAAACCGCAATTTGAATCATATATGAACACTAGCCAAATTATTTTAGTACATTTAAATATTTGATATGTGTATTGCATAAGTATCTTGCAAATATATTAAATTTGCATTATCAACTAATTGCAATTAAGCTAATAATTACCAACATTACAGTTAATAAGTGCTGTGAACGTGAAAGTATATAAGAAAGGACCGGTATTACGTGTTTTTAAGTAATCTGATTGTTGTGTAAATAACCAAATCGAAGTAATGTTCAAATATTTGTAATAAACCTGCGCCAGTCCAAAATCCAGTTCAGTTTATCAGGTGATTGCTTTTTTTCATTGGTCTTTACGTGACAACAGCGAAACTAGTCAACTGAAAACTTAAAACTAGATTATAGTATCAAAGTGGGAATCTGGTTTGGCGCATATATTTATTTTATTGCTTCTTCATGTTGTGAAGTCAACTTCTGCACTAGATATAATTTCTGCATCGCGGAGAAGATTACAAAAAATTATCAACAGATACAAAGCACACCCAGTCTTGAAAGAGAGATACAGAGTACAACAATTTTTGGATCACCCAAATTTATGTTCCGTCTGGTATTTGAACCCACTATGTACATAAGTCGATTCCTACCTCGCTATATTCGAAATCTTTGAATAATTGAATTTAAACTACTTTATACAGATTTTATCGCGGTAAAAGCACTATATTTATATAATTTAGAAAACTTTAAGACAACCGTACCGTACACTATTATTAAACTATTAAAATATAGTGATTTCAAAGGAATTAAATATAATGACCACCAAAAAAAGTAATTGCACACCAAAATATGCTTACTAAAATATATCATAACGAGCACCTATACGTCTCAAATCACTGCATTCTGTCACGGAAGGGTTAGGTTATGTTAGGTTCCTTCTTAAGCCCACCCAAAAATAGGAGTCCGTCGACTTATTTTGATCTCTTTGCTGTGCAATTAATATTATTGGTATTAAAATGCGCTTTTAATTTTGGTGATTATTTACTATTTTTGGTGATCATTTACTATTTTTGACTGTTATATTTTACTATATCTGGTTATAAGTTAAACATAAATCGATTTCAAATAAGCCGCGATAAAATCCATATAAAGTAGTTTAATTTCTATGTAGAACATTCGCATAAAAGTAAGACAATAGGTATAATTGAATATATTTTTTTGTTTTGGAAGTCTTTTATAGATAATTTTGTTACTAAATGTAGATGTACCCACGTTGTTTCAACATTATGTTATATAATATGTCAGTTTTATAAATCTACTGTATCATTGGAAGGTTGCTGGTACTTATGGCACAGGTTTTACCTATTTTAAGTACCAGCCACAAACAATTTATACCTAACATGACTAATATGATTACATTTAAAATTGTACCTTATGTATATCATGTTATGATCAGTGAAACAATAAATTCATTAATTCATTTAATATTTATTTACAATGTAACCTTTTCGCTACATGTTATTATTTTGAGGTTTTGAATACTTTTCACCTCTAATAGAAAACAGTGCATTGTTCGAATCTAATGTTTGGAATTCCAAAGGTGATATTAATCACCTTTGGAATTCCAAACATTAGATTCGAACAATTGCTCTGAAACACTGGCAAATAAACTATATCTATTAAGATATAGTTTATTTGCCAGTGTTTCAGAGCAAGTGTAATATGCCTAAGAATTTCCTTTAATTAACGATGAAATAATTTACAGGTTAAAAGCCACTTAGAGTTGTATTATTCTTAAAACGATAATCAACTAGCTTTTCCCGCGGCTTTGCTTACTTGGGCCCAGCGTTTTTTTAGATTAAATATATCCCATGTACCTTTAATCTGGAAAACACGATACGTGGGTATTTGTCTCTTTATTACGCTATCATTTAGCTAGTTTCGAAGAAATTTGTCAAGGTGGTAGATTGTATCTTGGGAAAAGACATAGGCTACTTTTTATCACAAAGTGTTCCAGTGGGATTCACGCGGGTAAAACTGCGGGCAGAAACTAGTAAGCTATAATAAATAATCAGTTATTTGCAACAATTCTAGATTGTACAATAAGTGGAAATCGCAATCGAAACTTTATTCCACTCAACCGGATAGAAATCGTAAGAAGATAGAATCAATGGCCCAATTGGTCAAGTATTGCGAATGTTAGTGCAAAATAATGAGACGGACCAATTGTTGCCTTATCTACTGCAGCAATTGTGAGAAACAGAAGCATTAAATAATCTGCGTATTGTACTGGTGACGTAGTGTACTGATGACAAAGAAAATGCATATCTTGAGCGCTTTATAATTTTGTTAAAATCTCTCGTAACGTAGAAGAAACTATTCATGTATTACAAATAGTGTTATAATATTTGGTTTTAATGTGCTTAGTGACAATATAAGTCGCGTGCTGAGTTTATAAGTATTCACAGCAGAAGTAGCAGATTGAAGTAAAATTAAATGAGCAGCGATAGCTCAGTGGAGAGTCCAACAGAATGCAATGCAGAGGGTCTCGGGTTCGAACCCACGTCGCGCACCTCTGACTTTCGGAAGTTATATGACTTTTCGATATTATGTGCATATTGATTGACAATTAACGCCTGCTCCGTGCCTCGCATGAACATCTATGGCAGTCGTTATTGGGCCAGTGTCGACAGAAAAGATCCCACTGGCTCGAAGTGTCGCCGGTCTGCACTGACTGGCCCCCACATAAGATAAGTAAAACTAGGATTTGCCGGTGAGTTCATCTGCATGAACTACAGTGGACACGGTACGATTTGAGCGCATTACATTATGCGATAGATCTCTGCTTAACGGAATGGTGTCAGTTAAAATGTGGTTCAAATTTTAAGTTATAACTATAAGTTAATTAGTATATTCGCTGTGGTTTATGTATTTATATATACTATGATGCAAACCACATTAATATTTCTTGTCTGTCAGTGCCTCTACTTACTGTATATATTTGAGAACCAAATCAATTGTAAATACAAAATAGTAAAACGCACTATTTGTAAAATAAAAAACAAAAACAAATTCTACAACTAAAATAACCAGTGCTATTTTCCAATTCAGCTATTATGCACTCGCCTTCTTTAAGACACAGCACAGTATGCTGACGTCGTAAATAAAATATCTTACCTAATTATTCTCTTCATCCATATTCTAGTATCCATTTACGCCGAGCATAGAAAACAAGACTTGAAATCTTTGATTTATTGGTTAACTTACATAAAACAAAGTAAAAATAACACTGAGAAACAAAAAATATATATTTTTTCTGCGGCATTAATTTTGTTACTGGTTTTAATAAACATCTTCATCAGTCATACCCGAAATATTTTTACTTTGTATGGATTGACTCTGGTTCTTGAAATATTCAACATAAAGTACGGTTCCATCAGGACCTTAGAACAATGAAAGAAATATACCAAGGCCGATGGGACAGACATATTATGATGGCAGACTATTGCTCGAGTTTAATAAGGGATTGTCCTGAACATAAACATATAGATAAAGCTTTTCTAATATTTTTTTTATGATTTTTTGTTAATAGCATATTATTATGTATTAAGTATTCTTGTCGTTATTATATAGCCGCTTCTAAAATATATATTTAATATGTAATTGTATTTTTATTTCAACCTTCTTTCAGTCATATAGGTATAAAGTCTTATCTCATAAACTAGAGTCAATTTAACAAATCTGATACTTTTCTCGTATTCAGCATACTGAAGTTACACAAAATTGTCTTCAACTTACCATCCCGCAAAATGACTGTTCCCCAGTGTAATAATTAATCTTTTAAAACCAACTTCAAAAATATAAAATAAGGATAACATAATATAAACATCAAAATATACAAATCTAAAAATCACGTCACTGCGTTGACATTGTTCTCCATCATAAACGTGGCAGGGGTGATGGGAGGAAGGTTCTTGATGCCGTGTTTGTTCACAACCTTCACTTGGAAGTTTGGCAGGCTCACGAACAGCCGCTGATGAATCTCTCGCACGCACATCTTCATTACCTCGTAGGCTTCTGGCTCTGTCAGTGCTGTAAAAATAAATAATGATACGTCAACCTGTGGTAGCCCAGGTCGGACATACTGTTATTGGGTTTTTATACCACCAATAGCAGCACAGGAAACACGACAGATCTTGAAATCTAGAGAAGAGTATTCTTGAGGAAATATGAGACCCATCTATTCTTAGTAAAAGGGAATACACAGGCATGATGCATTACGTAGCAAAATACTATTAGCACGATAAATAAACATCTCCGTCTAAAAGTCTTATTACGTGAAGGTAAGCTGTGTTTTTACTAGGAATAGTTGAAGTACAGCAGGAACTTTACAAACACTATTAACTAGATTGTCCGTGACTTCGCTCGCGAAGCTGTAGTTTAGGTTAGGTTAGATTTAGGGATTTCTTTTAGTGGTGACCTTAGGGTAGGTCTTATCGTGTAGTGGCCTGCCGTTTAAAACGGGCGGGCCGAAACCTCGGCGGGGTCGCGACCGCATGTGCAAGTGATTCGCGCGGCTCCGCCGATAGTGGTTTGTCGAGGAACACCGTGGTAGGTTTAGTCGGTATTCCGGGAGGTACATTATTCTTATTCCATCTTTCTATTTTACCCCGGCGAGTCTGACATAACCCCTCCGCCCGCCCCCGCGGAGGAGTATGCGTCAATGCATTACCCCACGTAAAAAAAGGAACAGTACAATTTCCGAATGAAAGATACCCTATATCTTCTTTTCTGTTCCTCTGACACCGTCTATCCGAAATTTTATGATTATTATTATTGGTCGAGCAATTGTATCGTGAAAGCGTAACAACCAAACAATATTAGTTATGATCAAATACTCTGTCAATACCAATGTGCTATATGCTTCAGATTCGGTTATCGAAGACATTCAATATGGTACTCAAAGTTAATTCGTTACTGTATGTTGTGTACGTAACTTTTATAATGCTCATTTCTTTTGAGTGTGTACATAAAATATACTGCGTATGAGATTCACTAAAAATACACACACGGAGTCTAATATTACTTCACTTTAATCACAAAATAAACAATTGAAAACGAGCTTACTCAGCTTATGATGCTTGTCTAATATGCTCAAGCTGATCAGTCCGCCGAAGCCGTGGACTCCGAAGGGCACTCTCATGGACGAAGCTAAGAAGTCTAATGTGTATAGTTGTCCACCAATAGCATCACAGCTGTCGTATCCGGCGACCAACATGTTTATCATCGATGGAGTCTTAAAAAGTACACAATAATTAGTGATCTCTATTTATGGACTTACGTCGGATCCAAAATTCTCTCGGTGCTGCTATGGGTCATCTATCGGGTACGTATTACAATACCGAAATTTCATAATAACTATGATTGAAATACCGGCGTCCAAAACAACGAAATTCAAAATACCGAAAGTTTTAAATCCTGATAGCCGTTATATCGAAACATAAAATACCGATGTCCAAATGCCCGAAAGGATGAAACCCGAATGGACGATTCCGACTCGGAAGCAGTAGGTTGTGTTAGGTTCTCTTTTGTACACTCACCCAAAAATAGGAGCCCCGCTTAGCGGGGCTCTGTCCAAAACTCCCATTAGTTCTACCATAGGACTAAGGAATGTTAACTCCGGGATCGTCGGGATTAACCTTTCGGGCAAATAACTTTCAAGAATTAAAACTTTCGGCCAAACAATCATTCGGCGTTTAATTTTTCGGGCTTTCTTCCATAGGCATTTTGAAATACGATCTTTTAATTAAATTTCGGTATTGTAATACGTACCCCATCTATCGCATAGTTATAGAACTATTACTAGAACTATAAGAAATACTGCGTCGTTAGTCCAGCAGTGCGTGTTCTGTGTTCGAAACAGTTTATAGTATGTGCTTTTAGGTTATTCTATCAAGGAGTTCCTTTATAGAACAACCTGAACGGAAGCAAGCACTAACTAGTTAGTGGAAGTTCAATCATCGCTATTACGTTAGCGCGTAATGGCTAAGCATATCTAGAAATACGAACTGCATACCGCTTTGTTTACTTCTTAGAAGGGATAGTTACGTTAAATTGCTATGACGTGTTTAAATCGATGAAAAAGATTATCTTGTAATCTAGGTAAGAAGTATCTTATACACGAGATTTATTGGCAAATTAGTTCTATTGTATATGATTGGTAATGATAAGTTTTTACAGCCTTATTGTATACTATTTTTTAGCTATAAAACTTCTCAAATAGTTAAAGCTGTTCAACATTTAATACATTTTATATTGACACCAGTATTCATATACAACTAATTAGGAAGTTGAAATTCTATGATATTTATAACTCAATAACGTCTGAGTCAATTAATGGAATTTTCATCAAATTTGGCACGTCGGTGACAGGAAAACATTCAAAATACTTTTCATGCTATTCAATAGCTGACTTTTCCTAGAAAACTTATTTAGTTATAGATATTAAGTAACTTTAAAAAAAATATCAATCGACACTGCTGTAAAATATTGTTTGGTAATATTGGGCGTGTAATCTAATCCTTACTTAATATTATAAATTCGAAAGTAACTCTGTCTGTCTATCTGTCTATCTATCTGTCTTGTCTGTCTGTCTGTTACCTTTTCACGGCTAAACCACTCAACCAATTTAGATGAAATTTGGTGCAGATATAGTTTAAAAAGCGGGCGGAGCCGCGCGCAAAAGCTAGTTCAATATAAGTATAATATGCAAAGTAATTCTATCTTAGATTTGCTCACATGTTCATGCAGAATTTCAAGCCAAGCTAATGAACTATGGCATGAGGAAAATAAATGTATTACCACATCAAAACTAAACTACAGGATAGGCTGTAACCTCTCTGATAAAGATAACGTGTTAATAATATGATCCTTCTGATAAGAATAGTGCTGCAATATATAGATCAGCTCCGGATTACCGACCACCCAGATAGATTGACACATTATGTAATTGTATCGTAAAATACATATTATTATAGGGTTATGCACCCTATAATAATATCTATAGTATAAAAACTTAGTTGGAAGCTCATTAGATTCATCATCTTGTTTTTCTTTTTTTGTTGTATAATAATATTAATTTGGACTGTATATACTCATAATCACTATTGAGGTGTTGCTGAAAATCAGCGCTGTATCGCAAGTGGTGAGGCATTATGCTGAGCAACATCTCTTTTTAATTAACACTGCGACGCACATTGAACAGCAAGGATTCCATGTATAAATGTGTATTCTATATTATTTATAATAATGTGTGTGATTAATATTAATGTATTATAATGTAGTAATTCATATAAATAATAATGTTTTATTATTATCAATTTATTACACACTAATTTTGTAATAAAATAGTGTTGATTGTGTGCATTGCAAATGTTTCATTAAATTAAAATATTTCTTTCTTTCTATCTGAACCGAAAGACGTCCACTGCTGGATAAAGACCTCCTCCAAGGTTTTCTCATAGGATTACCACACGGAAGTATCGCCTCGCCACTATCACAACGCCGAGTGTTGTTGGTTTTAATCCTGCGCGGGACAAAGGGGTATATGTTCCACGAACGGTTTTCCCGAGTCAGGGTATTCGTCGTTGGAATGCATATGTCTCCAGTGATACAGGATTATACATAGAGCAGGAGCAGCATAAAAACATTTCGGCAGCGGTGCAGTCCTGTATCGACATGGTTAAATCCAACTCATTGTTGTGATAATAATTACCATACCAAAACACAATTTTATTTTGCCTGATCTGGAAATCAAATAATGCACCATCGTTTTGCCAAAATCAAAAATTATGCGTCAAATGTAATGCATCCGAAACCCGCTTAAAAAAGAATAAAACATTTACAACCAAAATGTCAAAAAACCATTAAAGCAATAAGATTCAATAAAAGACTTTCAATGAAACAGCAAAATTATCCAAAACAGAATATAAAGTAGAGTAAAATGATAAAAAATCATACTAATTTATTCATGAAGCGAAATTAATTGGTTTAGAGGCAATTAACACTGATATTATAATTAGTGCGAAAGTGTTACAATAAGCGTAATGATTATTATGTATGTATGGACGAAAGTACTTTGCATTGCTTACATACTTGCAGTACGTTTAACCCACAAAGATGGCGCCTATTTGTCAAATTATACGCTTTTATAATCTTACGGTCTTATTCATAAAAAAATATCTTATAAAAGGCTTAATACGATGGGTACCTAGTTAAAATGTCTAATAAATGCATAGTAAAAATACATTTTTATTATGTAAACCACTATTATATGTCGTTATTAAGCAACCTTGCATTATAACCAATAATTTAGATTTTTTACTTATAACGATAACGTCTTGTATGTAAAAGTACCCTCTTGTATGTTGTGTGAATATGGCCGATGAATCACTCTTGGATAGCCTCGAAGGAATAGGCATAGACAGTGCCGGATTAACCACGTAGCAAGATTAGCAATTGCTACGGGCCCCGCGCGAAAGGGGGCCCCGCATATTTAAACCCACTCATCTCTGCCTGAGCGTAATTTTTTGAGTGAAACTTGTGTGATAAGATGTGGTATATTGAATTTACTTGATGTGACAAAAACGTGAAATGTTACAACTTTTCCTACTAAGACAATCCACGTCAGACAATTGGCAACCGACTATTTCCTTGGCGTAAATAAAACATTGAATTTCACGGTAAATGCACAAGTTCTACAAAAAGTCGCTCGTATAAATGTGTAGAATTTGAGTCGGCCCAATAATCAGCTCTACAAAAAAACTGACGTATGCAAGCACTCTTACCCGAAAGAATTTGCTACGGGCCCCGCGCTTGCTTAATCCGGCACTGGGCATAGATGTATTATACATACATTAGGCCAGCTAAGTTTAGTGTCACACGTTATAAGAGTGAGCCTATTGCCGTCTACCGAGCATAAATTGTACGGATGCCAGTGAGTACCGTTTCGTGACAACTGCCGTTCACTCGGATATCCGAAGCTGTGGTACTAGTAAATGATACAGACACAGCTCGGTTAGCTTTAGGACGATTGGTCTCCGCTAGTTCTACCTTGATGAATGACCCACGAATCAAAACCGAGAACATTTTAAAGGTTTGACGGTAAAGTTACGCGCAAGTTTTTGCCACTGAACCAACAAGGCAGATTAGGTACGTCATTATGTATGACACTGCTGACGCATTGGTTTTTGTGTACTGAAGCGCAAGTTTGCGGCTATGCGCCGCGCGGCAGTCTTCTCGCCGCAGTCACTCAGTGAGGTTTTAAATATGTATTTATTTCAAAATAGTACCGGTCAATATGTTTTACTAGATTTTGCCCACTGGTTCGCTCGCGTTAATGTAAATTTTTGTCAATAAATTTATATCCTAGCACAGGCATCAGGGCTTCATAGGAAATGTGTAAACAGTTTTATGTTAATATATACATTATTATTATTATATTATATCCCTCGGGAATAGTACCTACTTTTCTTCTAGATGAAGGGTACCCTATGTCCTTCTATGTATCCTTGACAGCGTGTATGCAAAATTTCATGACGATCAGCCGGTAGTTAAGGCGTGAAAACGTAAAAACAAACAAACTTACATTCACATTTGTAATATTAGATATTATATATATTACTAGCTTTTGCCCGCGGCTTCGCTCGCGGTAATTTAGAATTTGACAATCATTTCGAGTTGTACTCTGCTTGTAATAATATAATTCAAGCATGATTCGAAAGACACGTAGCGCCATCTATTATCATAAGAACGTTATTGTTGTTTTCCTCGGGAACAGTAATTTTTTTCGGGATGAAAGGTAGCCTATGTATGTTTCTGTACTCCTGACAACGTATATGCCAAAATTCAGGATGATCGGTTCAGTGGTTTAGGCGTGAAAAGGTAACAAACAAACAAACTCATTTTCGCTTTTATAATATTAGTTAGGATTAGGATATCTTATTATATTAATTGGCAAAATTAAAGTTTATAATTAACAAATAAAAAATAGGAGTTGATCGTAGAGGGGTGAAAAATTGAGAGTAATATGAGATTTTTTATTGTAAGTCATCAAAAACTAAAAAAAAAAAATTTGCCAAAAAATTAAGGTTTATAATTAACAAATAAAAAATAGGGGTTCATCGTAGAGGGGTGAAAAATTGAGAGTAATATGAGATTTTTTATTGTAAGTCATCAAAAAAAAAAAAAAAAATTTACCAATAAAAATTAAAGTTTTTAATTAACAAATAAAATATAAGGGTTGATCGTAGAGGGGTGAAAATTTAGGGTTGTATGTATTTTTGTATGCTGTGTCATAAAAAAATAAAAACAAAAAATGTTGCCTAAAAAATAAAAAATAAAATTTAGGGGTGGACTACCCTTAACATTTAGGGGGATGAAAAATAGATGTTGGCCGATTCTCCACCCTGGCCGACAATCACGCTAAGGATCACAAAAATCGGTCGAGCCGTTTCGGAGGAGTTCAAGTTCGAACCCCGTGACACGAGAATTTTATATATTAGATATACATATATAATGAAGCATTCGATATTACGCTTTCCACAGGAACATTGTTTGTAAGGCATGTTAAATGCAAGTCTCACTAACCCCGCTTTTCAAAGACTCCACTAATTTCCTTCTGATAAAGTGCACAGAAGAGGCAGAGCCAAGCTGGTAGCCATTCCTCATCTTGTACAGCTGAAAGTTCTTCATGATGAACTGTGTGAACTGCACCGTCTCACTCGAGTCACCGATGATGCCTATTACTTGGCTGCTCGACAGGTCGTGGAGTTTTTCATCATCTGGGAAGATGGAAGTAGAATTTGAAATGTATTCTCCTATCGCCTATGTCTCTATCTATGGCTGGACCAACAGTGCCTCTAGTAACCTTTAATAAACCTAGCAACTCATGTATACGCCGACGTGATCGGGTTCATGGGCATTATTGGGCACGCTGGACATTATGCAATGTCCAAAATTCTATAAACTCGTGAAGGAGTCGGACGGCTAATCAAGTGGACCACTGATTAGCCTGCCACCAAAAGTAATTAAAGTAAAGTTGTTTAGTTGCTATGCTGTCAGCAGAAGATCACTAGTAATTTCATTTACACTAGCAAAACGTCTACTTTACTGCTGAGTTGAGACAGAATTGACCCCACTGCTCTTGCAAGCGTCCATAAACTATAATAACAGCTTATGAACAGATGGGCTCTGTATTGTTATGCCACTTTCTGTCATTAAGGTCTGCCTTTTTGAGAACATCAAATGGCTACGTCACTTCGAATGTATGTTGACGATATCACAATGTATGGTTTTTCGCACTTATGGAACAAGATTCGTTTACTTTTTAAGGGTCGGGAGTTCATACTCCACACCTTAAGCCCACGTTAAGTTCAAAGGCCATCTACGGCTAATAGTTAACTCATGATACGAAGAAAGACAACACAGATTATTCATGTAAAAGAACAACGTTGACTTAATGGATTACCAGTACTGATTCATAACTGAATGGATAAAGCAGCCATGAATCAGAACATTTAATCTAATTAGCGACTAAAATAGAATATCAGATATTATAAGCCGGTTTAATTAACGACTGAGCGTAAATAATGACTGTTGATGTAACTGAAGATTGATTTATGGAATTACTATCGATCTGCATCGCTTTAAAAGCGTGTTGTACCGAAAATAACAATACTAAAATTTAAATTTCATCTGAAAAAGGAGTACAATAGTGAACTTGAATCAACTTTAAATTAAATCCAAAAACTCAATGCCTAAATAAACTAGTTTATAACCTAAATAATAATCGTAGTTATGGCAAGAAATTATATTTTAACGTCTTGAAATTATTATAAGCTACCTATTTGCCTAAATTAGGTTAGACCTGTGAATGAAAATATAATGTTTTAGAAGACATCAGCTCTAGGTGTTACTCCTCCTTGCAGACGTTTTATCCAAAATGTCAGAGAACGCATACCGGTGTAAAAAGGATTCTTTATGTTAATACGAGTACATGATCTACCTGTCATAAATTACATCAAAGTCGATTTTATAGATTACGCACTATTGAGTAACAAACATACAAACATCTTCACAAACCTTCAAATTCATAATATTGAAGATTTACAGACATAAAAGTTAACAACATATCCTGTCTCTAGTATTAAACCTAGGTCTTCTTGAGCTTACTTATGTTAGGAGCAAAGAGACAGGTTTTGTGATAACATTTACCAGTATAGCACACTGCGCAAAAGCCTTAGTCATGTAAGGCAATAGGAAAACAGATGACGTCACCAGAAATGCACAGAAGTGACCTTGATCATTTAATAACCGTATTGTTTCATATCAATTGAAGAATATCTATGTATCATGTTATAACAACGTGGACATACAATGAACATATTTATATAAACGAACGACAATAATTGTAATGAAACGATCAAGTTTATAAAATAAAATCATATAAAATATGATTTTATTTTATAAACTTGATTGTTTGTGAAATGTTAACCGCAACTTTGTTCGGGTTTCTTTCAAATGTAGTCTTTGTATTTCGACGTTTTCTATATAAACAAATATCAATTACCATATGTATGATGGAGCATCACTTAAGAACGGCTCAACCGATTTCGCTGTTTATTTTTTTGTTGTGTTTATAATTGTAAGATCAAGGTTTGTATGAACGAAAATTTGCGACAAATCAGCGGGAAATGTCGAAAATGTTAATGTTAATATGAAAAAAATTGATTAACGTTTTGAAATTTAATTTAATTACGTGAAATGTATTTTTGTAAAGATTGACAGGACAACGACTGTCGGGTCAGCTAATAACTATTTAATAAACTTAAGTACACATAATAATACATAGTGACATATCACTTCGTATTTTTTTTGTCATCCTAACTTCCTAATCATAACTAATCTTATAAAAGCGAAAATGAGTTTGTTTGTTTGTTACCTTTTCACACCTAAACCACTGAACCGATCATCCTGAAATTTTGCATATACGTTGTCAGATGTACAGAAACGGAGATAGGATACCTTTCATCCCGAAAAAAATTACTGTTCCCGAGGAAAACAACAATAATGTACTTATGATAATAGATGGCGCCACGTGTCTTTCGAATAATGATTGAATTATATTATTACAAGCAGAGTACAACCCGAATTGATTGTCAAATTCTAAATTAACGCGAGCGAAGCCGCGGGCAAAAGCTAGTATATTATAAATACGAATGTGAGTTTATTTTTAGTTTGTTACGCTTTTACGTGTTAACTAGTTGACCGAACATCCTGAAATTTAGCATACACGTTCTGTACCCGTAAGCATACAGAAGAGGACATAGAGTATCTATCATCTAGTAAAAGAAGGACTGTTCCCGAGCAAAGCTCTCTCAAAAGCTATTTTCTATATAAAATAATATAGCTTGATGGCAATAAATAAGACTAGTAAGAAAAAATGTCTATAGACGCCCATAAATAAACCGCTGAATTAGTTTTAAGATTTTATTTTAAATACAGTAAATAAATTATATTCTGTATATGTATTTAATGGCTCAGGTTATCGCAGCTAGAGCCTTGAGATAGACTTAAATATATTATACTAATATAACAAATGTGTTAGTTTAGATGTTTGTATGTGTGTTACTCGATCGCTATATAGATTTTGAGGAAATTAGGCAGTTTATTCCAAATTTACACGCATTTTTTAAAATACTACTAGCTATTTGGTTTCCTAATTACTAATATTCTTGTTAACCTCTCCAGCTAAACTAGAATGTTGTCTTAAGAGTGGTTCGAAGTCGGTAATGTTATGGGTGGGGATTCGAACCCACGACCTCATCACAAGTCTACTGTTTCCATTGGGGTATCGGCGCTTAAATGTCATTATTAACATTATCATTTTACGAAAAATATTTTTCCGCCTCTTATACTTTCTGTACTTATTCTTATTATACCCGAGACCCATTTGGCTTGAAGCTCGGCACGCACTTTTTTTTTTAAAACTCCCGCACAACGAATAAATCCTGTTTCGCGGGGACCTTTACAAACATTCAAACTACGAATACAAAGAACATCCAGACTCTGAACAACCATAAATAAAATATTTAAATAAAATAAATTTTATATCTTCACGCCTTTTCTTCTTCGCTATTACATGCGTCTTCAAACGATTTATCTCTGTAGTTGTTTTTCTTGTATGCTGATAATTAATTAATTTTGACGGCCTCGATGGCGTGGTGGTTTGTGTAACCGACTGCCACGCCTGAGGTCGCGGGTTTGATTCCCTCACAAGTCAAACATTTTGTGTGCATGAACATGGATGTTTGTCTTGGTCTGGGTGTTTCTATGTATAATATGTATGTATTTACAAAAAAAATGTATATTTGTATGTTTATCCATTGTCTAGTATCCATAGTACAAGCTCTGCTTAGTTTGGGCTAGATGGTGTTGTGTGTATGTGGTAGAATATTATTATTTATTATATAATTATTTATCTATCAGCATACGTGTCGAGTGCACTTACTTAGAACCTCAATTGTAAATTAAGCCAGCTTTTATACAATACTCGTCTTTGTAATAAAGTACGTACTTACAGATTGTTTATATAAACAAAATTAACAACAATGTAATAATAATAATAATATTCATCACATATACACAACACCATCTAGCCCAAACTAAGCAGAGCTTGTACTATGGGTAGTAGACAATGCATAAGCATACATATATACTTTTTTTGTGAATACATACATGTTATACATAGAAACACCCAGACCAAAACAAACATCCATGTTCATGCAAACAAATGTTTGATTTGTGGGGAAATCGAACCCGCGACCTCAGGCGTCGCAGTCGGTTACACTACCCACTACGCCATCGAGACCTAAAAGTTATTATTTCAATGACGAATAATAAAAATAAATACAGTAGTAGTACGTAGTGATCAGTGGCTGTTTGATATGGCAAAGATTTGATGTGGAAAATCCTTAGTAATAAGTAGCGAGGAGTGTGGAACTGTGTCTAACAAATGGCAATAAGCTCACCCTCTGTTACTTGGGTCTTAAAAAAAGTATAGCTAGCGACAAGCGTGTCTAATATACGTTTTTCTACAATTTAGAGATGGCGTAGTGGTTAGTGTAACCGACTGCTACGTCTGAGGTTGCGGGTTCGATTCCCGCACAAGTCAAATATTTGTGTGCATGAATATGAATGTTTGTCTTGTTCTGGGTGTTTCTATGTATAATATATATGTATTTACAAAAAATATATATATATGTATGTTTATCCATTGCCTAGTACCCATAGTCAAGCTCTGCTTAGTTTAGGCTAGATGGTGTTGTGTGTATGTGGTAGAATATTTATTTATTTATTTATCAATCCGAATGTGAGTTTGTTTGTTACGTTTTCACGCTTTAACTACTCAACCGATCATGATGAAATTTTGCATGCACTTTGTCAGGGGTACAGAATAGGACATAGAATACGTTTGATCCAGAAAAAGTACTGTTACTAACATAACCTAACATAAATTTACGCGAGCGAAACCACGGGCAAAATCTAGTAAGTAATACGTAAAATTGTTCAAACGATACCATGTTTCATGACGATAATACTCATCGTGTTAGTCTGGTCCGCGGCTATTATAGAGAAGTCGTTGCATTGCATGCCTAATAAACATTGGAAGTAAAGACTCGAAGAAGGCATCATTTAGCTATTTACTAACAACAATAAGAAATAAAAAACATATAAAAAAAACTTGTAAGAAAACTTGACAACTGAATAATAACTAAATCAGCTTGACATTGAAGGATATACATACATTATGCACAGATTACGTAATTCATTATATCTCACAGAGTAATACTCCATGGTAATACATTATTATGTGTCTGTGGGTAACACCAAATAGCGCTAATAATTGATTTGATTTAAAAAAGGCAAATCTCAGTCTAGTAATTATTTCTGTATCGTGGGGATTACCCCAGTTTGTATAGTAATACGGTTTATTCTGCATTCGACCTTCATGTTTCGCCCCGAATGTAAAAATCCGCATTCGTCCCAAAAATTGTTCCTCATATGCCCCGAAATTAAAATAAATATTAATTTCTTAATGTAATTTCTTTTTCGTCCTAAATTATGTTCCTTTTCTGCCCCTGTTTTTTTCTGTATAGAATTTTTGTTGTACCCTCTGCCGAATAATATTTTACACTACCTCGTTGTTCTCGCGGCAAATATTTGGGCTTATGATTGCATGACATCACGAGCCCGACATTGAATTTAAAATAATTTTTAAGCATGTTTTGTTTTGCTAACCATATGCTCAAAAATGTAGGACGAAAATAGGAATAATTAAAAAAGTGGGGCGGATTAGGAATTTTTGGAATGTGGGACGTAATGTAGGGGCGAATGCGGAATAATCCAGTAATACAAACACTTAAGCAAAGCACACCACGTGAACACCAAGACTCGGCACTACTATTTCGATGACACAATTTTTTGTACCGTGGATATTCGTACCCCCAACAATCGGCATAGTGTTTATGGCGAGTCAACCACTTGAATATTACCAGCAATATAGGTTGCTTATTAAACGAGCAGACGAAAGAAAATCTTTATGAAGAAGTGATCTATTTTATCCCGGGATATCTAATAGAAGTGAATATCAAATCATTTAAGATGCATTATACTTATTACTTAATAAAGGTAACAGGAATGACGCTATCCTAATTGGATAAAAGTGTGCGCGAACAAAAATCCAGAGGCCCAATCACCACCTTTCACCCATCCCGCTCCTTCTCCTTCCCACCCCTTCTCCTTCCCACTTCCTTTCCTAAAGGGTCGGCAACCCGCAAGTGATGCCTCTGGTGTCGCAGGCGTCCATAGGCTACGGTGACCACTTACCATCAGGTTGGCCGTATGCTTGTTTGCCACTTGAGTTGTATAAAAAAATAGTAGAAAATCAGATTATAATAAGCATATTAGGCAAGTCCGTATCTTCTTATCGATATCTCTCAGCTTATATTCTCTATAGAAAATTGGATGCCAATGGGATTTTAAAGTAGTTTATGCATGAGCCCTCGTCTGTTTATACGGAAACACAATTTGCTCGCAGCGCAATTTACTTGGAGTGAGGATCGCACAATGCACCATAGCCTCAGTTCTACTAAACAGAATTAGATGAAACGTAATGAGAAACTTGGATCTTAAATTGAAGTATAAACTAGTGAGCTGTGTAAACCGTATGAGTAAGCAATGTTGGAGCTAACAGACAGAAAAAAGTATTGTTTTGGGTTTAGATGCGTAAATTAATTAATATAAATGATCACTGCACGGATGGCGTAGTGGTTTAAGAAGTCGCCACTGCACCGAGAGTTATGAGCTCGACCATCACCCGTGACAAAAAAATTTATGATCTGCAAATAGTTTTAATAATAATCCTCCAGACCGAATTTCGGCCACGACGGCCAGTCTTAATAGAGACTAGCCATCTGCGCAGGAGATATTATAGTGCATAAGTGTGTGCGCAAACACAAGTGCACTCTCCGTTCCCTAACTCTCATGATCCGATGGGACGGTAATCCGACACGACCGGAGAGAGATCAGGCGCAGGACCAACGACTTTACGTGCTTTCCGAGGCATGGGGGTGTCTAACACTGCCAACTTCCTAACTCCGGGCTGCTATTGAGATGTCTTAACAGAAAAACCCGTTTTGTTGGCCCGACCCGAGATTCGAACCCGAGTCCTCACGCACAGCAGTCGCATTCACTACCGCTGCGCCACGGAGGCAGTCAAAAAGTAAAAAAAAAATAGTTATACCAAGTGTGGTATTCTTTATGTCCGTTGTTTCACCCTTTGTTAAATCCCCGCGACATACGAACAATTCCAAGTGCGAGACGCGAGACGTTTAAATTGAAATACATACTTTTTTTTTATCTCTCTCATGTACTCGGCCTAGGTATTGTTTGTTAATACCTAGTATCGATGTAATTCATAAAAACAATTATAATTATAAGCATTATTTCTACTTAATACAAGTGTTATTTACACTCGTGATTGCAAATACTTACCTATTTATATACAAAGGAATACGATTACCACTCCTACTTACTTGTTTGTTTGTATTGACGTACATGAGTGGCTTAGCAATCATCAAATAGCGTTGTTAAATGCATCAAGTAAATCATACAAGTCAGACCAAAGTTTGTTGTCAAAACTATTGAGCCATCCAAGGTCCATACGTGTTGTAAAACGTGATAAGTGAGTCGTGATTGTCCGTGTTATCACTTTTCAGTTTACTTTCCAATATAAGTTAAGGTTAGTAAACTTAAATATATCTCAGATTAGATTTAACCGTGACCCTGCTCAGCCATAAAATGTAGCCTATGTTACACTCCGGCTATATTCATTTTTAATTCTTCGTAGATCTATTGCATCCGTTGCTGAATTAAAGAAAGACATACCAAACACTCATTTGCATTCCTGTCAATAGTAAGATATATCCAGTCCCTTATTGAAATTGAGTGTTATGTTGTAAATTTCGCTCATAGTTACTACGCTATGTGAGATGCTAGGATTGAATTCAAGGATACGCAACATTATATTGGTTTTGCTAGTTAGGATATTCTCTGTAGCAGTAGATCTGAGGCTCTAATACCAAATTGGAAGGCATTGTTATTGCAAGAAACAAACAAAGCTAATTACTCTGTAACTCGCGCACGCATTCATCAGACTCCTCTAAAAATAGTAGTCTAGACGAGAGCTAATTACTTACAGCTGGCGAAGTATAGCATTAAAGATTCTTCTTCTTCTTGAATTTAAAAGCGTAGCGCTTGTCGCTGGCGCAATCACCACCAGTCTGTTTTCTGCTTTCCTTTCATTGAAGATTATCAGCCATTAATTGATCTTGATGTTGACGAGCGGAACAAGAGTGGCGAGTTGAATGATGGTTTCAGAGACAAAGACTCAATCTCAAACAACAAAAAGTACGGAAGTTTTGACTGATAATCGAACATGTATGAGTTCTCACATTAATTAGGCAGAAGCTTGCAGGTGAAACGCACCATTCGCGCCTTCGTTACGTTCATCTGATAAGCACGTGTCAGTTTTAGCACTAACATTGTTAAATGTATCTTCACTTCTCATTAGGACAAGTTACGTGAGCCGCGATGACAGCTACGTGTTAATATTGTGACGTAATGATGCTACATATTCCTCTATAACAACATAATAAAAAAGGCATTATGTTTATGGCCACTTGATGGTATATGTTTATCAAAGCCTAAATGCTTCTAAAAGCAAAGGAACTTACGTGTTTTGACACTGCAAGAAAAAGGTGGTTCGGAGTCGAATCCTGTCGTATATGGAGAGGCAGAGACGTATATCAATGAAAGTTAAAAAGCAGGAATTATATTATAAGGATTTTCTGTCAGAAAATCTTTAGAAACATGGTTAGTAGACGTTGATAAGCTTGCGTCGTGCTACACGGACTCCCACATAACAAGAGACATAAAACATAATAATAACAATAAATAAAAAGGTTTCTTTCAGAAGCATTACCTACTGACGAATATTATTACATAGCTGAAGAATATTATTACATAGCTGACGAATATTATGGATGTAATATTATACCTCTGCTTACCCCTCCAAGGATATCCATATGGGCGTTAGTCTAAGTTATGCCGCATCATAACTGAATATACCATGAATTTTATATTTGAAGTGTAGGAAAGCGTGTATCCCAAACATGTTATGTGCAAATATTTTGTTACAATATATGAGTTCCATACGACGCCCAGCATATATAAATATTGAACGAGCTTAAATCAGACCTATACATTTTTATGATGGTACGCATCTTACTTTGACTAGATCTTTGAAAGCGTCGTGAATAATCTGTAAGAGATTAAGTAGATTAAACTTATTTAGCGACAAAAAATGGCTAGCGAGATGGGGAGAATTTGCAATGAAGGTAATGTCAGGTTTGTAAACATTTTTGCTGATTGAAAAAGTTGATGTGAGTTTGTATTTCCTCTTATCCAATGTCGAAAGTTTCGGCAAAAATCGTTTATAAACTCTGCCGCCATACGGAAATAATCAAAAGGCTGGATAGAGGCCAGATTAGGGAACGTCATAATCTATCGCTAGCCACAACTGAATTAGCATAAGAAAAAAAACTTCAACGTGTTTTGTTATTGTTATATGTTGTGGACAATTGTGGATGTTATTCGAGATTCCTATATTGGTAAATATTCGAGTATGCTTTTACCTTCTACTTCTCTCACACCCGGGTTTTAAAAAGCAGGTCAGCAGAAAATCTGTTAACAGACTGTCAATGCGTATCTCTACTACTGTGATTGACTGACCGAATAACCAACAGCCAATCAAATCACTTAACATGAGTTGGATTTAGACTCGGCGTTTCAGAAAACAGGTGTCAGTGTAATTTTGAACCAATTATAATTAAAACTTATATGTATATATTTGGTGCTCGAACGTTCCAGAAAGCGGTTCCCGCGCTACTATACCTGCGAAAATCCCATGACTCGTGACACTGATTGTGCCACCCCGTTGTTGAGAACCACTTTGTCTCTCTGATCAGATAACGTGTGAAGCTTGCCTTAGCTTTTATTGGGTTAAGTAACTGTGCTAGTATTGTTCGGTTTAATGTGAATTTGTAACAGTAGGCTTTGAGTGGGATATGAAAAGATATCTCGTCCCGTATGTCGTGATCTCAATTGTCGCATTCATCTACTGTTTTGTAATATGTGGTGAATTGTTTTCTGCAATTATGATCTGTAAGAGACGAAAGGTTAAATAGTTCGTGTGGTGTAGAATGAATAAGGTTAATACTAAACAAGTGAGAAACGGCAATGAATTGCCGTAAATCTTAGAGTTCGAAAAAATGGTTCAAGTAATATGCAAAGGTCACGTGATACCACGTGACCGTGAGGTTAGAGGTCAAAGATTATAGTCATTTCGGGATATATCTACTATGCTGAGTCGCATGGCGTTGACCACGAGTCTACGGTTCTTGAGTTGAAAGTTGTATAACAGGCAGACGGACGGACAAAGCTGTTGTATAAGAGTTTTTTCGAACTCTAAAAGGAACTTTGTATTTTGAATCTTAGTGGGGTTAATCGTTATTTGAAAGTAACCACCGAATAATAAAGTAACCGAGATTGATAGTGAGCTTTTATGGAATGCATACACATATAGTAACAGGCTAGGCGGAGGTGACAATAATTTTTCACCAGCTATAATTTTACGCCCTAATAGAGGGCGAGCCTTTTACCATCGACGAAACACAGTTCCAGGCTTCATACTAACTAAGAATTCCTTGACAGAAAATCCTCAGTAACATTTCACTCGGTTTTTCTTGAGTACTTTGGACACATTGCCAGAAAAGACGGAGACAACCTCGAAAAACTAGTGGTCACTGGCAAAGTGGAAGAAAAAAGAGCGAGGGGCCGCAGCCCGATGCGTTGCTCCGACCAAATTCGCACCACACTCGACTCCACTATCTACGATGCTCTCCGAGTGACCGGAGATAGATCAAGATGTCGTAACATCGTGACAAGATTAGTGGATGGAGGAGGTCACGACCCTCAGACATGAGGAATACGACTGACGGAGGAACACTTCGCTCGGTATATAAAAAGCAGTCGCATCCAATCCCGCAACGCTACCAAGGCTAGCTCTTAGTATTGCAAAAAACAAACAACAATGCATAACATGATTTTATACTGTTATTCCTAAACTCAATTAATTATTCAAACAATTTAGTTGTAAGTATGTAGTCGTACGATCAAAGTTAAAGTAAAACTGTGAAGAATTTCATCCTTTGTTTAAGGGTCGCAAGGAATTCGTTGAAAAGGGGGTCGTTTTAGATAAAATAATCACAATGAGAGACATTTCGTTGGAATGCAAAGCGGACCTCGAAAAGGTCTGACCGCCAAAATGATCCAAGTTTTGTGAAGACAGCTTCGAAATGAGTTTTGAGGGGGAAATAAAATTAAAATATAACTTTTGCGATTGCCTTATTTTATTTATTCTGTATGGTTAACAGAAAATATCAACAAAATAAACGCAATCCTAACTACTATTATAAATGCACATGTCAGTTTGTTTGATTATTTGCTTATTATTTGTTTATTACGCTTTCACGCCTTAATTACTCGACTGATCAACATGGAACTTTGCATAAATTCATATCAATATACATCACGTATAGAAAAGGACATGTGGCACCATTCATCTAGAAAAAAGTATTGTTCCCGAAGAAAAGCAAAATTGACATTTAACCTACATTTACGTGAGCGAAGCCGCAGACAAAACCTAGTATTAATTAAACATAATGCACATAGGTGGCGACTGAATGCATAATAGTTATCTCAATCACGAGTTATCTTTCAAGAACCTTTGACCAACAGAGAAAATGCAACAGAGGCCGGATACCCTGCCTATGAAATAAAAAAGTAAGATTATGTAAACTTCAAACAATTTTGGTAACCTTCATAAACATACCTACTATAACCTATCCTTTTAATTTGGTAAGAAGTTTATCCAATGTAACCTTTTATTTTTGCAAACAAGAATCCCTATGAAAGATCCCTATATACAAGCACTAGGAATAATTCCATATATTATATAAACAGTAACAACACACAAAAACACTCAGAAATAGAAATAGCTATTGATAATTGAAATAATTAGTGTGATTCAGAAATAGTCATAATATTTTTCTGTTGTTTTATTATTCGTAAAGGCTCTTGCGACGATGCAAGGATTACGTTAGGAGTGGCCCCGTTTATCACAGCTTTATCTTCAAAATTAAAACCCTCAGGTCTTCAACACATGGGTTACCGCCCAGGAAACATAACAGAAAATAAATTACAATTATAGTTCGGCACGTCATGTCGCGTGTTTGGGCAATCTATATTTGCAACCAATTTAGTTTGAGAGAATTTGAGAGACCTATAAATAGATCAATTATTATTGTCTAAAAAAATTAGCGTTGTTTACACCAGTGTTATCCAGGTAGATTCGACAGGTGTATATTTGATGCATCTTATATACTAGCTATTTTAGATACTTAATAGGAAACGAGTCTTTTGTTAATAGAAAAATCTGAATTAAGTTAGTCGACAATCTTTACTAATTTTTACCGACTTCAAAAAAAGGAGGAGGTATTCAATTCGTCTGTATTTTTTTTGTTTTTTTATGTTTGTTACCTCGTTACTTTCGACTGGGTGAACCGATGTTGATGATTCTTTTTTTATTTGAAAGCTGGTGCTTCCCGTGTGGTCCCATTTAATTTTGATCAAGATTTGACCATTCATTTTCGAGTTATACTTAATAATGCGTATTTGGCTACATTGATGATGTTCTCATATTTGGCAAGGTTCACTAAAAATCGAGAAATAAACAAAATTTTAACAAAAAAGAACACCGACTTCAAATAACAATATTCTAAAACTTAAAATGCACTAAAAAGTTAATAAATAATTGCATATTCTTGTGAATAATTAAATTATTGTTATTATTGGAGTCGGTGTCAGCCAAGGTAGGTTTGTAACTAATTAAACATGAGTTGTCTTACTATAATCATAACATAACATTGGCATGCACAATTACACACATAGACGCAGCACGCGGCGCGGGCGGCTGACACCGACTCCAAAAATAATAATAATTTAATTATTCACAAGAATATGCAATTATTTATTAACTTTTTAGTGCATTTTAAGTTTTAGAATATTGTTATTAAAGTCGGTTTTCTTTTTTGTTAAAATTTTGTTTATATAAATATGCTAATGTGAGTTTGTTTGTTTGTTACGCTTACGCGCCATAATTACTCGACCGGTCATCATGAAATTTCGCATACACGTTGTCAGGGATATAGAAAAAGATATAGGATTCCTTTCATCTAGAGAAAAATTTACTGGTCCGGAGGGATGAAAATTTATTGACATTATCTACATTTATCTGAGCGAAGCAGCGGGCAAAAGCTTGTTATGTTATAATTTTCGACCTGAGATAGAATCCGGCAAACTAATTATTGATAGCTTCGTCTATGGCTACGCTTCTTGTTCAAAGAGACAGGTACAACATATTTCATAATAATGTCCTCTATATCGAATTGTGATCACAGAAGCCATTCTGAACAGAGACTAGCCATCTACGTTTGAGATATTATAGTACATGCGTGCGCAAACACTGATGCACACTCTATTCCTTCGCTCTTATAGACTAGATAGGATGGCAATCCAACACAACCGAAGTGAGATCAGGTGTAGGAACAGCTGGACGTATTTTCCGTGAGAATAATATGCAACACAGCGGCCCACCTGATGGTCAAAAGTAACCGCCTACGCCGCTTATGGACTTTACTAATATCAGGAGTTTACCCAGTTAAGCCTTAATACCTTAATAGTAGTATTCGCTTTAAACTTCGGTTTAAGAACGACAGGTCATAGCCCCGCGAAAGGTGCCTTATTCCAGCGCAATACACAACCATGGCAGAAATCATTACACCATAATAAATGGATATCCGGATAGATAACTCCACGTTTCTAGATAGTAAGGATACAAACCTGCAGCCACGTCGAGTGGTAGGGTCGTAGAACAGTAGCGATAGCATTATATCAATTACTGCTATATTTAAAACGCTAATGAATCTTGGAAATAATGTTCTTGAAACTCAATGACAATAGAAAAATCACCCATTGTTCGTAAACTTAGCTGAGTTTTAATATAAAAACCAATGATAGTAAGCGTCTCACAAAAATATCAGGTATTTTTTCTTGTCTCCAATGTTTAAGAGCTCGAATGCCACTTGTTTTATTAACGCGTTACTAACCCTGGGAAAGAGACATTAACAGCAAGGAAAAGAAAGATAAGATAGCTATCTTCCTTTCCTATTTCTTTCCTTTTCCAGTTTCATTCTGTGCCGGCGTTTCACTACCAATGTTTATTATGCGAATGGGCACTGCTCCAGCTACTATCCTGGGTAGCCTCATCATTTGTAGAGTAAAATGGGCAAAGGTAGTCTCTATTATAGGTAGACCAATTTTTTAGGTGACAAAATGTAACAAAATGTGTAGGACTGCAGAAGCGTATTCCTAATGTATATCCTTTGCGCGTTGTGTCTCGCTGATCCTATGGCTGGTAGTATATGGTTCGAATCACAGTGGGTTAAATGTGACTCGAACCATGTGACACAAGGAATCATTGCTTAATGATTCCTTGTGATTTTTTGCTAGTAGATTCTAAAGAGCAGTTCACAGTCTTAGCAAAGACGAGATTGCACTATTAAAAGAAGGATAGCTGTCAAAATTTAATGAAATATATACCTGTCTACTGCGGGTATTCAGAAGTATTGTACCTATGCTTTACTAATATTCTCAATAAAACAAAGTGTTTGTTTGCCCATCCCAACATCGAACAGCTGCAATAAAATGACTAGGTCGCGATACCTGATGAAAGTGAGTAAGCTTCAGGTTACTACGAGCATTTGACGTAACCTTTTTAGTGTGTTTGTAGCCTCGAAAAACGTTGTTTAGGAGACATAAGAAGATGGTTGCATTGCTTTACTACACATTTAATCAACATCATCTATTATTTCATCCATTTTTATCGTATTTTGTATCTTTTCCAGGTACACCCACCATGACGTCAAAAACAGTTTAAAATGATAAAATGTTGAACAGTGCTAAGTGAAAGTGATAAAAAATTAACTGTAGAAAGAGACAAAATGCCAGACACGTTGTCCTTGTCAGCGGGAGTGAGCCTCGGTCTTCTGGCTGGGATTGTGTCAGGAGTGTGCTATTTGTTCGCCAGTGGATTTCCTAGGACTAGGTAAGTCAATTAAAAGTAATTAATCTTAAAGGAAAATAAGATTACAATTGAATCCGTAATTTAAATTACAATATAGTCCATCTTTCTACATTATTTACAAAACTAAGCTCAGGGTAAAATTGCGCGAAAAAGTTTGTACTAGCGACATCTATTAGTGTCATTTGTAACTTGCGACGATGTTCTACATCAACTAATACATCATCAGCCGTACAGATGGCGCTTTACAAAAACGTGACAACCTTTTGTCTAATTTGCCTCTGCTAGTCTATGTCATGAAACAAATATATTTAAAAATATATATAAAATTAAAATAAATTAACCATGCAGTGTATCACAGTCAAATTAAGTGTTTTATATTTTGGCAAATTGGTTGACGTAATTTTTTTAAACAAGACAGATATGATCAGGGTACACGAGAGCGTTAATTTCGTCATATCCGCGGAGCAGGTCTACCCATGCGTGTATGCAACAAAAGCACCGATGTGCTCCGAGCGCAGCCGAGCATGACCGAACGGCTAGACGAGGCTGTTCGTTTTTTCTCGTTTTTCGTTTTCGAAATCCAAATGTCGCGTTAGTTACGTTCGGGACCGTTACGAATAGGGTTGGCATTTCAAAAATATTATTTTTGGCAATATATATTTTGATTAAAACAATTGAACAGCTTCTGATTTCCGTCGGCTCCTTATTAGTGTAGGAGTCAGTCATGGCAATTTATTATTGTTCATTTTTGCATTTATCCGTTTGAACATAATAAGCACACATATAGGTATATGCGTGGAGAGGATTTTGATTAGGAGATACGTCAGACTTAGGTTAAGGTGCAGGACACCTACATTTCGTTAGTTTACATACGAAACTTCATTATTGCAGTCACAGTTTTTTTTTATTTGTGTTACTGATGGGTATTTTTATATAAAACTCAATAACGCTTTTAATACGGAATAAAAGCTCAAGTTTATATACAGGTAAACTCAACCACCTTTTTTTAAGCCTCGAAAGTGATACTTGGTTGCCACTTTCGTGGCTAGATGGTGAGCAGTAACTAACTGTAGCCTAGTAACATCAGATCATACTGTCTGCTCTTCAAGCCTAGAAACAATACTCACTACAGAAACACAACTAAAGGTTGTTTTGCTACGATTTCTTTTAGGGTGGAGGTCGGGCTGCTTTAGGATGAGAGAAATCCCAAGTTTAAGTGGTAGTTACAATGTGACCTACCTTTTCAGTACGCAAATCATTGAAATGTACCTTATCCGAATGCAATACCGACATGATCCGGAATTAAAGCGCTTCACATGCACCTCTTTGACCGATACCTTAAAGTATAGCTGGCTAAGCGAACAAAATGTACCTTATCCGAATGCAATATCGACATGATCCGGAATTAAGGCGTTTCGCATGTACCTCTTTGACCGACACCATAAAGTACAGCTGCCTAAGCGAACAACTTTACAACACACATCGACTACATCTACTACTACAGAGGTACAAGCCTGTAACCCCGAAGGAGTAAGCAGGGATGTATTAAGCACCTACATTTTGCCATTTTCCGGCACAGAAATCGAATCCAAAACCTAGAATTCAATCGAAAACATATACGAGAACAACAAATTCGCTATACAAAATAAAAAGCGTCCTCAAGCTCCAATAAACTCTAATTATATATTTATCAGATTACACAGGCGATATCAGAGTCACAATCGATCTATCATAGTGACGATTAAAACTGTTATAAAAACCGTTACGCTTTGCGTTAGGGTACGCACTACAAACGCTACGCGGCCCACCCCTAGTACGTGACCACGTGACAGGCCAGCTGTGCCTCTAGAACAAAAGTAATCGAGCACCTATTGACCATATTACATTTCAAGGTGCAATAGACATGAACGGGGATTGTCATGGGGAAATGGTCAACGGTTCCGCACAATAATTTGACTGAACATTTTATAATGACAGCGCGAAATGAATAAATCACACTCATAATAAAACAGAGACTTAAATACAAAATTTGGAATAAGTAAATTAACACCCGGTTTCTGAAAGGCAATTTTAATGTCAATCGTCGTGTCAATTAAAAGTCATAATTTGATTGGCTGCTGCTAAGTCATAATTATAACCACAGCAGATGATAATATGCGTTTGACCGACCACAAATGCCTTTTGGAAACCGGGAGTTAAACTCTCACAAGTACTCAACATGATAATAACATATTAATAAATTCCTACTCACACAAAAGTTATAAGATTTAAATCTTTTATAGAGTTTATTGTCACAGTAGAGTTGACATTGCCTCACTTCCAAATATTGTGTGAAATTTTATTGTTTACTAAGAGTAATTTATTATTTTTACCGGGTACATTTTCAGTATTATCTTTTCCACAACAAAATTCCTAACCGAAATAATACAGAGCTCTTCACCAGACCTAGGGATCGAACCCCGTACCACAGCATTGGTCGCAAATATAAGCAAAAAGTTATGCCAATGGGACCAACAAAGCAGTTTTGCCAAAGAGTATTGCACTAATTCTTTTGTTTTTGGTTCGACACTAATGTAATATGTCATGTCATAAGATAACAATAGAAAGGTTTCTTTTTCGTTTTTGTGTTACTGTCATTACTTTTTAGGTATTATACAACTCTGCTAAAGTATTCTTAGATATACAAGAACTTAACTTGACTGCATAAATGACGTAGCGGACTCGTGGTTGCCTCGCCGATGCCGTCGTAGTAAGTGTTGTAGTTCGAATCCCACACGTTTATTTGTGAGATTGACAAATAATTGTATTGTATGTGTTAATTAGTTTTATGTTCATACCATCGCCCGCGATATATAAGGGTGGGAGAGCCACGCTTGGGCACGAATGGGCCGGCTCGACCGGAGTGATACCACGGCCTCACAGATAACCGGCGTGAAATAGCGCTTGCGTTGTGTTTCGTTGAGTGAGTGAGGATACCGGAGGCCCAACGCCCCCTCCCTCCTGTGGGAGGGGACAAAATTAAAAGGCTGGCAACGTGCTCGTGACTCCTCAGGTGTTGCGAGTGTCCATGGTCGGCGGTAATCGCTTACCATCAGGCGATCCGTATACTCGTTTGCCTCCTACACAATAAAAAGATAAATAAAAAAGATGCGTAAAATAGTCCTTCTTAAAAATAAATAGGTTTGGTACTCACTGCCTGAGGGTTATTTATTTCTGTATACTACATGGCACCCTTGTGTTGATTTCGTGAAATAAGCTTGCACTTAAAAAAATTCTTAGTAGTAGAATAGGGTCTGCTAACGTGTCCAGTAGACAAAAATAAATTTTTTTTTGGATGTCTCATCATCGTGGGATGACCAAAACATGATGGCACCTTGATCAAACCTGCGATGCTCGCCGCATTGGTAGAGACGAGTTAACTACGACAATTATATCGCTAACCGCACAGACTAAAATTTAGATTTTAAACATTCACTAACTATTACGGAACTCCAAATTCAAAAAAGGGAGGTTTTAGCGCAGTGCAAGCATATCGCCGCTCGCGCACCTCACTCACTCCGTCATCCGTCAGTGACGTTGACGCATCAAACGGAAGTTCGGAAGCGATCGGATAATTTCGTGTGACATTCGAATTATTTGTGCTGTGTTGTAGTGTGTGTATAAATATTTGGGTGAATACTGTCAACTATTGGATAACGCCTATTTGGATACAAGGAATATTCAGGTAGGAATCCTAATTATTATATTGTTTTTAGGAATACTATTGTCGATATCCCTAAGCTGATTCCGATACGTATTGGGAAATTGGTCTAATTAGTTTTTCATGGCTGTATACTATACAGTCATGTCTTATGAATAGGTATCTGATATTAATAAATATTTGATGAATTATTAATAATATAGGTATTCAGCCACGTGCTTATTTTGTTTTAATAAACTAATTAACTTTATAAAATTCGGTTGTTATTAGATTTATTATAATAATAATAAGGCTCCTGTAAAATTTTATGAGGTGAGGATTTTATTTTGGACACCCACACACCATCATCGATATTTTATTGCCACAGCGACTTTGCGATCCTTTCGGGATCTCTCATATTTTTTTTCTTTTTAAAATGGTACCGCATAATCTAATTTTATATAAACCAACAAAAATATGAACACGCGAATTAACTAAAACTAAACTCTTACAGTGAAAGTGATAATTATATTATATAAGTAAGTACAATAATAATCCTTACTAATATTATAAATTCGAAAGTAACTCTATCTGTCTGTCTGTCTGTTACCTTTTCACGGTTAAACCTCTCAACCGATTTAGATGAAATTTGGTACAGATATAGTTTAAAACCTGGGGAAGGACATAGGCTACTTTTTTATTGATGTAGTTACCACGCGGGCGGAGCAGCTCGCAAAAGCTAGTCCTTACTAAAATTGCAACTCATGTTTGTTTGTGGTTTTCCGCATTCTTTCTTTACTCTTCCTTTGCTTGTATAAAGGGCACGTAAACGGGTAAAAGGCTACCTACCTTTAGACTATTATTCCTCGGAAAATTATCTCCAAAATGTGTTACTGAAATGAAGTGTGAGATGAATGTTGCTACGCATCTTTTCCTATAATCCTGCTAGAGCAATTATTAAAAGCTACTAGGTACCTATGTATCTCATAAATTATACACTTGTAAACCTGTCAGAAGTTTTTGAAGCGACCTTCACCAGCTTGACATAAAATGATGATGGCGAAAATATCATGGCTGGAAGTTCCTAACATTCTTAAAGATGTGTAATGTCCACTTTCCTGAAAATAGACTAGTGCTTTGGATTATGGTCTAATACCTCACGTTGTGGGAATATGCCAGTGCTATTATTGAGACAATTTACCGATAAACAGGCTTGATATTATACGCATCATGCACGAGTAAGGCCACACTAACAACGCTTCCAGAGCCAGACCAGCTTCCTTTGTAATTTAAAATGAACCATTAAATTCAGACATTTGTACCGAAATAAAAATTTGTTAGTTTCTGTCTGCTAATGTTCGCCTTATTCTAATAATAATATTCTATCACATACACACAACACCATCTATCCCAAACTAAGCAGAGCTTATACTATGGGTACTAGACAATGGATAAACATACATATATACTTTCTTTTTGTAAATACATACATATTATACACAGAAACACCCAGACCAAGACAAACATCCATGTTCACGCACACAAATGTTTGACTTGTGCGAGGATCGAACCAGCGACCTCAGGCGTGGCAGTCGGTTACACTAACCACTACGCCATCGAGGCCGTTCTTATTAATTAGTCAGTAATTAAGTGTGCGCATATAGCAAAAACAAGACGGTTAGGTTATTATTTAATACAATAATTAGCAGCGGAAAGTGATAATTAAGTGCTACTGATCTTGACGTCACCTCATAAATAAAATCTAACAAGGTTTTACTGGTCTCTTCCTTAACAGCTCACACCTAATCCTTACTATCCTTACTAATATTATAAATTCGAAAGTAACTCTGTCTGTCTATCTGTCTGACTATCTGTCTGTTACCTTTTCACGGCTAAACCACTCAACTGATTTAGATGAAATTTGTTACAGATATAGTTTAAAACCTGGGGAAGGACATAGGCTACTTTTTATTGATGTAGGTACTACGCGGGCGGAGCCGCGCGCAAAAGCTAGTGTAATATAAAGAACGTTTTCTTACATACATGTACGAGAATAGACTATACTTACGAAATAGAATAGACTTAGAGAATATTTTTATTAAGCGCTCGTTCTCCTACAGATAACCAGCTCTAAATATGTTTAAATTTAAATCAAAGAGTCATATACGAGTGCTTGAATCACTCAAGCACTCATTTATATTAACTAGATGTTCCCGCGGTTTCACCCGCGTTTATCGTTACTGCACCGTGGGTCGTAGCGTGATGTTATAGCCTATAGCCTTCCTCGATAAATAGGCTATCCAACACTTAAAGAATTTTTAAAATCGAACCAGTAGTCTCTGAGATTAGCGCGTTTAAACAAACAAGCAAACTTCAGTTTTATAATATTAGTATAGATATGTTCATATTATTACAAACATTGCTGATTCTGGAGAAAAACGATTCTTATATCTTATACAATTTCCTTACTAACACAGTACAAGGAACCTAAACTTCACATTCCCTGCAAAAACACCATCCAAAGTAGTCTTGCTGCGATCTTCTCTACAATAGAGATACTTCCAGTCTAGCTGCTCCAGTTTGAACCAAATCACATTTAAGCCGCGATACCAAGCGCCCTAAACTTCTTGCCTTTGCCATATAAAATATTATATAGTCGCTTAACCTGATCACCACACGATTACCAGTCCCAGGTAACGAAAAGTATACTGTTGCTCATTCCGCAAAGTGAAAGGTTTGTCAGGAAAACACGTGCTGACACCATGGTAATCCATTTTCCATAGTTGACACGAAACTTGCTGCTACAACTTGAGTTTTTTTATTGGATAGAGTTGTTGCCTATCATTTATGGATAAGAGTTTCTTTTGGTAGCATTTTTACTTTTTGTCCATCGGTTTGTTAATCTGGCTTTTGTATTGAGTACTTTATGTATAGATTAACTCATTAACCATGTTTTAGACACTAGCGTTCAGACCAAAATCTTAGGTTATTATGCCTCGATATGGTTAAGCTGACAGGTTAAGAAATTATATATCTCCCTTTATGGTTTTACGCTTAGTTTTTGTTCTGGTATGTTGCTAACGCAATGGCTCTAATATAAGTTTTGTTTACTATGTAATTAGCTTTGTTTTACAATAGTTGCATCCGTAACGCCTAAAAGTCAATATTAATAACATAGCTGTCGATTGTTTAAACTACTTGAAATTGAAATTTTTCAAGATTCATAGTAACTACTATGAATCTAACAAACATAAGTAAGTATGTCAAATATCTGGTAGACAAAATAATCAAAAGATAATTAAGTAGGTAATTAATATGACACAAATCAACAATTTTAAGTTATTCTTATAAAAACGACCAATATATAATAACATATTTATGAACAAAAGTTCCTGTCAGTTGAAAAATAGGCGGTACCATATACAAAACAATCGTTACTTTTATTAAACTCTCAGAGCAAATAAAATAAACATTAGAAATTGCCAGTAGCATTATCTTCTCTAACCCCAATTGCCATGAAAGGCACAAATTAGATATAGCAAATATTATTTACACGTTGGAGGCCATATTGGTTTGAGCACTCGTCGTCCGACCGTGATAAGATAATTTTCACATTCGAAATGAGGTTTCAATGCTGTCTGGGCTGCGGGATTAAATACCTACAAACATCTGGTGAAGGTTTGTTACGCTATATTTGCTACATTACACAAGATGTGAAGTCAAAATATTGTTATTTATTTGCCAAATGTATTTCCATCTATATAGTATTTTGGACTGTATGGAATATCTTGGAGGAGGCCTATGTCTAGCAGTGGACGTCTTTCAGCTGTGATGACGACGATGATGATGATGATAATATAGTATACTTACAAAAATGATATATCTATTAAACGTATGCATTTCTCTACTATTTATTTGTTGACGATTTAACTTTTGTCTATTGTGCGCACGCTGTCGAAGGTTTCTTACAAAAAAGGTGGATTAAGAAATGCCAACACAACTTCTTATCATGTCTGCGTATCCTCAAAAGGTTTAGCAGCTTATGATACATTTATATTCTGTTAGCTATTTGAACGATTATATCATATATTATATTGAGCACATTGCCAGACTTGGTGCTCTCTCACTGATAGTTTCACTATTGGTCATCCAGGAAAATCAAAATAATTCAACGTAAATTATCGATTCCTTTTTTATAAGATATAGCGATATTAGGTGACTGCTAAAACAACTAATATAATTACCATTCATCTATGCGTAAATTGTCGCGCAAAGAATCAAATCCACAATAGTCAGCACATTGTTAGTGAAGTGATTCCTATAGCTCATGCGTTATGCTTGTTCTTTTGATAACGTGAGCATACCATTAATACTTAGTAGTCAGAAATCGTGTAGAGTCACGCCTTTCAATCTCCGAGGGATATAAAGAGACATGTTCCTTACACACGTAGCCAGCCATATTTTACGTTGCATAGGAGGCGTTTTTATGGCCATTTGCAAAATCCATGCTGCAATGAATTACAACCCAACTTATCCAATCTGGGTAGCGAACCCGCGAACTCACAATCAGTATGCGTAAGCGCAACATTTTACCAAAGACAGTACTGAATATAAAAATGGCGGTTAATCTCATTTTAATCGCGGTGTATCATTACAAGGAGGTACAGTGAATTTCGAACAGTGGAATGTTGCAACAATGGCCCGACAGACAATACCGAACGAACACAAATAAAACAAAATGCCGTGTAATTAATACGTAATCGATGTCAAGCGCAAATGTTGTAACGTTTCGCCCACGACTTGAATCAATCGAAATAGATTCAAACCGTTGTCTACAATTATGTATCTTTACATATAAAAATTTAACTTCAGTAAAATTGAAGAGTTGGTAGATGGATTGATTGGACTTGAAGTTTTTACATAAACGAATGAGAGTGAGATTTTATATACTCGTTATACGATAAAGAGAATAGAATACTTTTATTCATTTCCCTAACAATTAATATGATACTGAGTTATAGCGTAGCTGGCCGGGTTTAGCAAAATACATATTAAAATTGTTCCGTAGCGGTGTCTATATATTTAAGAAAATTTTAAAAGCTATGTACTAGGCTTTTAAAATTTTCTAGCTTCTACAAAAAAGCTTACTATTCAGAACAATGGTTTTCAAAATTGTTGTCTGTATGTTTGTTTGCACCGGCATTACACAAAAACTACTAAACAAAATATGCATTTCTACAGTTAGACGCTTAGAGTTCAAAAATTAAAATTATAATTAAAAATTAAAATCTAAGCCTCATTTCATTTACTTAATAGGTACTGTTCATCAAAACCAGATATATATTATGTAAACACGTTTAGCCGCGGACAGAGGCTAGGATATCTATAATAGTAGTTATCTCGTAAATTCGATCGAATTGTTTATACAGCCCATGTACATATATCTTTATACCAGCTTTAAGTCATATAAAAGGTTTGAAGATCATGAGATGTGATAAAATTGTGGCATTTATTTAGCAATTCTCTGTATTGTTCCAAAACCACCTGAACTTGTCCGGTTGGTGGCTCGCCATCGCCAATTATTAGTGATTGACTCGCTCAAGTACTAAGACTGGCGTACATGTAGTAAAACTGTTACTGCGTTTCGCTCAGTGTACCAGCGTTTCGAAGACTCACGCCGCATGCTACGGTAACCGCTTACCATCTGGCAAGACGTACACTAGCCTGTCAACTTGATAACATAAAATATTTTTTTAAGAGTGCTTTCAAGCAGGTCTATACATATTGCCACTATATTGGCTGTACTAGCCACAGTACAAAAGCCACGGTGGTGTATAGCAGCACGATTCCCGGTAATGAGTCGCCAAACATATTTGTTTACGTACTTTCCGCATAAGTGTGATATAAGTAAGTGGATTGTGTACTAACACCTGTTTGTGTAACTCAAAACAAACACCAAAATGAATTCAAAGCACAGCATGACAGATGGAAATCCGTATCATTGGTAAACGGTTCTGTAACCTTACCGTTTTCAGTAGGCAGTGCGAATTACGGTGATTTGCGTATAGCGAGTGACACCCAATTTGGTCGGCTGTCAACTTATTTTGACGTGCCAACAGCGCGTCGACACGGTTCGTTGCGTGAGCCGTTGTTCACTTTTTTATTTCAGTTTTATGGAATGCGGCGTATTAGAAACAAAGTAAATGTTTCCTTTCTCCCGCGTAGAGTAAGGGTCAGGCAGCAAGACTAATAAAATTCGCCAAAGTGTTATCTAAGTGAAAATTATTTCGAGAATGATTTTGTATTTTCTTTTTAGGCTTAAAATGCGAATTTATTTTGGAGATCTGAATTGAGTAGTAAGTCGACCGCGGTGGCGAGATCTAAGCGTGACCTCTGAATAGTGGCTATTTCTTTCTTTTATTTTAATGTTCTACCCATCCAGGCGCATCAGAGCCCAACTAATATGACCTCACTTAATAAAAATGAAATTGGTGCCAATTCTGTTGTCACAAAATTCTCTAAACTTAACTAAAAATCACAAATATATTTTTTGTCCTGTCACTTTTGACGATTTTAGAATACGAAATGTCATTTGAGAGGACTAAATTAAATTTTTGTGATTTTTAGTTAAGCTTAGCGAATTTTGTGACAACAGAATTGGCACCATTATCAAATTAAAATTTACCTACTATTTAAGAGTATCCGTTTTACTTCAAATCCAATAGATTTTTTGATTGATACCAAGGCATGTGAGTAAGTTTTCGCTTGATTCTAATAAGAATTATAAGCTCTTTGACTTCTATCCGTGGTCAGCCACTTATCAACATTGTCTGGTAACTATAGATTAGAATACTTGGGTAATATTATTCACAGCAGCGTGGCGTTTGATATATGTATGCGAAGACAGCAATATGCTCAGTATATGAGATAGAACCGAAATATCTGGTAGATAATACCGTAATATATGTATGTATGTACAATATGTACATATTTTAATTATAATAAAATGTTATTACACTTTTGATAATACCTCTGTCTAACCCTATTAGACGATAAAGCTGTAATACTACACCATTATAATATAATAATATTCTACCACATACACACAACGCCACCTAGCCCAAACTAAGCAGAGCTTGTACTATGGGTACTAGACAATGGATAAACATATTTGAGTAGTAGAGCCTCGCTGATTTCAGCATGAATGGGCCGGCTCGACCGGGGAAGGACTACCCTCTCACAGAATATCGACGTGGAATAGCAGTAGTCCTACTGTTGTGATTCGTTCGGTGAGTGAGAGTACCGGAGGCCCAATCACCCTCTTTCCCCCATCCCGCTCCCTTTCCTTCCCACTTCCTTTCCTAAAGGATCGGCAACGCGCAAGTGATGCCTCTGGTGTTGCAGGCGTCCATAGGCTACGGTGACCACTTACCATCAGGAGGGCCGGGCCGTATGCATGTTTGCCACCTTAGATGTATAAAAAAAAAATATATATATATACTTTTTTTTGTAAATACATACATATTATACATAGAAACATCCTGACCATGACAAACATCCATGTTCATGCACACAAATGTTTGATTTGTGTGGGATTCGAACTCGCGACCTCACTCGTGGCAGTCGGTTACACTGACCACTACTTTAATTTTCTTTTCCCGTAAACTGTTGAGCAATTTGGTATGCAATTTAGAATACAGATAAACCATGCTCTAGGTTAACACTAGTAATAATAATAATAATGTCCTCCAGACCGAATTTCGGCCACGGCGGCCAGTCTTAACGGAGACTGGCCAACTGCGCAGGAGATATTATAGTGCACAAGTGTGTGCGCAAACACAAGTGAGAGTGCACTTGTGCACTGTTCCCTAACTCTAATGTTTGGATGGGACGGTAATCCGACACGACCGGCGAGAGATCAGGCGTAGGACTAACGGCTTTACGTGCTTTCCGAGGCACGTTGTCTTGTAAGACACCCCCGTGCACCCGGTGTACCGCCAACTTCCTAACTCCGGGCTGCTATTGAGATTTCTTACCAGAAAAACCCAATAACTTTTTGTTGGGCCGACCCGGGATTGGAACCCGAGACCTCATACACAGCAGTTGCATTCACTACCGCTGCACCACGGAGGTAGTTTAGATTATTATTATTAACACTAGGTATACTAGAGCCCGTGGCAATCTAAGTAGTCACTACATATTATAAAACAAAGTACCCCGCCGCGTCTGTTCGCGATAAACTCAAAAACTACTAAACGGATTTTAATGCGGTTTTCACCAATAGACAGAGTGATTCATAAGGAAGATTTAAGTGTATAATTTGTTAAGATTTTGTACCACCCGTGCCAACCCGGGTGGGTCACTAATCCTATCCTAACTATAATCCTTACTAATATTATAAATTCGAAAGTAACTCTGTCTGTCTGTCTGTCTGTCTGTTACCTTTTCACGGCTAAACCACTCAACCGATTTAGATGAAATTTGGTACAGATATAGTTTAATACCTGGGGAAGGACATAGGCTACTTTTTATTGATGTAGTTACCACGCGGGCGGAGCCGCTCGCAAAAGCTAGTCCTTACTAAAATCGCAACTCATGTTTGTTTGTGGTTTTCCGCATTCTTTCTTTACTCCTCCTTTGCTTGTATAAAGGGCACGTAAACGCGTAAAAGGCTACCTACCTTTAGACTATTATTCCTCGGAAAATTATCTCCGAAATGTGTTATTTAAATTAAGTGTGACATGAATGTTGCTACGTATCTTTTCCTATAATCCTGCTAGAGCAATTATTAAAAGCTACTAGGTACCTATGTATCTCATAAATTATACACTTGTAAACCTGTCAGAAGTTTGTGAAGCGACCTTCACCAGCTTGACATAAAATGATGATGGCAAAAATATCATGGCTGGAAGTTCCTAACATTCTTAAAGATGTGTAATGTCCACTTTCCTGAAATTTGGTACAGCTATAGTTTAAAACCTGGGGAAGGACATAGGCTACTTTTTATTGATGTAGGTACCACGCGTACGGAGCCGCGCGCAAAAGCTAGTATTATAAAAGCGAAAATGAGTTTGTTTGTTTATTTGTTACCTTTTCACGCCTAAACCACTTAACAGATCATCCTGACATTTTGCATATACGTTGTCAGGTGTACAGAAACGGACATAGGCTACCTTTCATCCCGAAAAAAATTACTGTTCCCGACGAAAACAATAATAACGTTTTTATGATAATAGATGGCGTCACGTGTCTTTCGAATCATTATTGAATTACATTATTATATACTAGCTTTTACCCGCGGCTTCGCTTGAGTTAATTAAGAATTTGACAATCAATTCGGGTTGTAGTCTGCTTGTAATAATATAATTCAACCATAATTCGAAAGACACGTAGCAGGATGATCGGTTCAGTAGTTTAGGCGTGAAAAGGTAACAAACAAACAAACAAACTCATTTTCGCTTTTATAATATTAGTTAGGATTATTACAAACAGAGTACAACCCGAATTGATTATCAAATTCGAAATTAACGCGAGCGAAGCCGCGGGCAAAAGCTAGTTTTTATATAAATTCTACAAATAATGCTTCCAGTTGACAATACATACTAACAGTCTGTTATAAAGATTTATTAATAATACGCATATTACATAAGACAATGCAATTTGGTATTCGTGTTGCGATGGCGGCGTTTCCTGTGCACGTGCCGCCATACTTCCGGAAAGACGCACGCGCAGGGTTTAACAAAATTGAAAGTATGGTCAAGTGTGAGACGTGTTTTCGCTAAGACCACAGAACTCGGCTATACCAGCAGAACAAATTGAATCACCATTCATGCAAAAACTAGTTTTGAAACACGAACTGACATAGTTTTTAATAAAATGAAGACAATTTACAACATTCACGCCGGGGATTAAGCATAGTTATCAACAGAATGATTCTATCGTAGAATATTCGACACAGATTCAGATTTTAAACTAGACAGTTTCAAGAAACAAGTCATTAGCTACGGACAGTTAAATTATGTCATTTTTTATAGAATACTATATGTTCCTGCGGTTGCACCCGCGTTTGTCGTTACTGCGCCGCCCCCGTGTGTCGTAGCGTGATGTTATATAGCCTATAGCCTTCCTCGATAAATAGGCTATCTAACACTAAAATAATTTTTCAAATCGAACCAATAGTTCCTGAGATTAGCGCGTTCAAACAAACAAACTCTTCAGCTTTATAATATTAGTATATCCGAACCTCGCAAAGAGATTTTTATATTTAGTTGATTATATGGGTTACTTTAAAGTAACGTTTTTGTGTAAAAGGCAAATTAACTTTTCAGTACAAATCTAAATATAAACTGGACATAGCCCTTTTATATGAACATAAAATAAATTCATAGAGTCATAGCACACAATCAGGTACATATTTGGTAGCGTCCGTCCGACGTGGATGCCGCACCGGAAGGTGGACAAACTATAATGCCTGATTGTTGCTAGCTAGTGTCCCACTAACTCGTAATGCGTAGATAGATACATTTAAAACGTAAAATTCCGTTCAACAGTGAACTTTACGCATCCTAACTGATATTATAAATGCGAATGTAAGTCTGTTTGTTTGCTACGCTTTCACGCCTTAATTACTCGACCGACCATAATGAAATTTCGTTGTCAAGCGTGCAGAAAAAAACATACGATACATTTAATGCAGAAAAAAGTACTGATCCCAGCGAAGTCGCAGGCATAAGCTAGTTTGTAATACCGAAATGAAAGCCCGCTCTACTAAGTTCACTGCGTGCTATCATGAATATTACAAAAATGTAAACAACAATTTTCAAAAGGTTTGTTGAATTATGTCTGTCTCTACAGACAAATTAATCTAGGCTACCAAAATTTTTTATCTCAACGTATTTTACAAACTTAGCGCTTCATCGTTAAAGTCATACCTCGTAGCCTCGTTATTAATATTCATGTATCTCCGCTAACTTCAAGTTAAGTCGCATAGTATTTATTTGCTAATACAATTGAAGAGTGTTTTGGGAAAACAACCAAAGTCACATTTTAAAAAAAATACTTTTTTAGCTCTATGGGTTCTTCAGGGTTCGTACTATAATCTGTCATTGAGAGAAATGGCAAAAACAGCCAACGTTCATATAAAATTTAGCTCCAAAGGTAGAGTGTTTCTGGAAGTACAACCAATGTCCATAATGTTTCTGGCAAAAAGAACCATAGCCCGTGGACAACGGCTGTTTTAACAAATATAGCATCTCGCTTGACAGTAGTTGTCATTATAGATTATTTATACTACAATATTATATTTTCATGTACTTAAATTAATTAAAAGTTCAAAAGTAGTAATTTTCCAAAATATCCATTTTATGAAGTTTTATTAATTTCCTGTAAAATTTGATCAAAGTGACATTAGTTGTTTTTCCAAAACACCCTTCAATTATTATAAATATAATTTATGTAGTCTTAGCGCCTACAAATAGTAAACGGTAAATCTCGAAAAAGTCTTGCTAGTAATAATTTAAAAGGCGTTCTCGTAATTTAATTTTCGTTTTCAACATAGTAACATAATTATATCAATGGCAACCAAGAACTAAATAACTTTAAGCAAAATTTACGCTTTCCAATAATCTACACATTACACAACACAAGCCAAACAGCTAGGGGCCCAAGTCTCGCGATCTAATAATTTTTGTCTAATAGATCTATGACATAGCCGATTGCTTGTATATAAAAGGTTTTTAAGCGACGTCATGTTAGATATAAATATCTACTTCGCAACAATTAGGTTCCAACTTGAGTGGTATGCGACGGTCTTTGCAACAGCTTACCAAAAAATGAGGCTCTTTGCAGCCAGCGCAGGAGCAACTATCAGAGGGATTTTCTGTACTTAACAATGTCTTTGATCGGCGGTTCGTATTCCTAGCACTGTTTTATAGAATTTGCCATTTTAGTAATAAAAATCTGAATCAAAGCTTATAATGATTGTATTTAGCCAATGAAGTATGTCATTTACTTTTTCTTGAGAACTTTGACAGGGATTGTCAACGGTGATGCGTGGTAGGTGTTCGCCATGCCGACGTTAGCTGCCAGCAGGAACATCTTAACACGCGTTTGTAAAAACTCGTACATAGGATTGTCATGGTTTATTTGAGGAAGCACCGATATTTGCTTGTCTTGGTCCTAGAAACACATAACCAGTTAGACAGGTAGATGTTATATTAAATATTATATTAAAGCGGTCATAAATGTATTTGTTAAGGCACCACCACATTACTAACATCTTATATTAGAACAGATTAAACTGAATATTCATAATATGCAACCTAAACTGCTAGTAAATCTATTTAGGCAATTAATATTTTGTTGAACTGACGACATTGCCTGCGTTCGAACCTTCTTCTTCTTCTACTCGACACAAATCTTAATTTATCCTAACTAATATGCGACTGTGAGTTCGTGTGTTTGTTATGCTTTCACGCCTTAACTACGCGACCGATCATCATGAAATTTCGCATCCACCTTGTTGAGGGTACAGAAAATTTATTTATTTACCTATTTATATAATCAGAATGTATCTTTCATTCAGAATAAAGAAGATACTGGTTCAGAGCTAAACCGTTCCTGTATAATTCTGTGTACTGTGCAATATACATAGAATAGGTATAAAACAAAATAGCTCTACCTGATTCATGACTATCAGATAGTAGGTCTTCTTGTGTTCAAACCGATCAGTAGCATACGCGTAAGTTGGCAGATTGAACAGGCCTTTCAGGTCTCCGTTTTGGTCAGACAAGTCGAACTGCGCAAATACACCTAACTTGCATTTCTTCCTGTAATAGACATGAAAATTAAATACCGCTTATTTCCTAGCTTCAAACTGTTATTGAAGAAACTGTTGGCAAATGATCTTTATTGTTGATCTACCTGGGAGTTCGATACCTCTCATGATTCGCAGCCGTCTACACTAGTCAGTGTCCTACCTGGTGAATCGCTACGACTACTTATATTATGGCATGTTCATAAATATATTTACTATATTGGTATGTGCTCCAGCCAGCACTACTCAAACCTAAAATCGTATGTTACTACAAAAAATAAATGTTCCATTAAAGTGCTTAATAAACTTCCGCAACGCCTGATTGCAAGCAGTTACTGTAGTCTATAAATACTTGCAACACCAAAAATATGATTAGTTGCCAACCTTAAAAAAAAGAGTAGCAACTAGATTTGACTGCACGGTAGGCGTAGTGGTTTAAGCGGTCGCCTTGCTGAGTGTTGTGGGTTCGAATCTCACACGGGACAAAACTTTGTGTGATCCACACATTGTTGTTCCGAGTTTGGGTGTTTTTAGTCTCCGTTATTTGAATGTTAGTAATGTTCTCCGTGACACAGGAAATACAAGTGCGGAGGGGGGGGAGGTATTTTAAAAAAACCAAACATTATAAAAAAAGGTAACAACTCTACTAGATTGTATTTAACTCGACCTAGAGTGCATGCTCTCTAAGCCACTTAGTCTGAACCATGCCCTTACTGCAACGACACGCTTAAATGCAATACCGATACATATTTTTAATATTACCTACAATTTTGAACTCATAATATTGCAGTAAAAGCCTGGCTTGTCTAAGTGACTTGAAGAGCATACACTCTAATGGGAGTTAAAAGCAATCTAGTTCTGTAATCACGTCTATTATGTACCTATCTTCTATATTATAATAACTAATAACACATGATTTGTTAGTGCAAGGGTCCCAAGTCGCACAGTTGATAGCAGAACGTCCTCTTTAGTTCTGAATACATACCTTATATACTCAAGCATGATCCTCACGGGACAATAAGGGTTCACTAGTAAGGTTTTCTCAGTCGCTGGGTCCAATTCTGACGAGGTACGTCGCAGAAAATCAGACAATTCTGGCGCATCTTTGTACGTTACGTAAATAAACATTATTATTGGCACAGATTGACAGTGACAGTATTTTGTTTATAAATATGACACTGACGTATTGTATCGCCTGTATAATTTAGTAAAAAAATATCAGTCAGTGTTTAAAGTTACTTTTTACTTAATTAATTAGGTTCGGCCGTTAGGGTCCAATAAATTCCAGTACGCCCCCGGCCGGAACGCACTCACTGTAAAATAACCGGAGAAGACACTAAACTTGAGCAAATACTGTTGAAGTCAAAAGTTTTTGAATTTATTTATTAAGTTATTAAGGTTTTATTGTCTATTTCTAGACAATATAACTATCAAACTTAAAATTTAAATCAATCATGGTCGAATTTCGACCACTAGGCGACCGCTAGTATACATAAATATTTGAATATACAAAATTCATAAAAAAAAATAATTGACGGAAAAATTATTTCATGTATCTCAGAAAGTTTTGTCCCGTGCAGGATCGAAGCTCCTACACTCAGCACAACGCGGTGTTTCCGCTTAACCCATTGCGCCATTCGTGCTGATAAATAAGCTAGGTGTTAAACTTACATATCATCTATACTTATAATAAAACTGTAGAGAGGTCAATTCTGTACATTGAATATATATTCAAAATTAATATTGGAGGATGAATGGTGATCGATACTGATGACAAAAATGCAATCAGTAAATTTTTTGTCTGTCTGTCTGTCTGTCTGTCTGTATGTGCACGCATGGGTCAAAAACTACTGAAGGGATTTTAACCAAACTTGGTACGATTGTAGTCCATACTCCTGGGCAGGTTATAGGCTATATAACATAACGCTAAGACACATAGGAGCTGAGCAGTGACGATAAATTTGAAGCAAGTCGGACGAAAATGCGCTTTCGAGTTCTTATCCTCGCATACGTTGATCATACACCAAAAGTATGTATTACAAAGATGATGGTCTTCAAAAGATCTACTAAAAAGTCCTTAATAGTATATATCTATCTTTTATAAATTAGCCACAATGACGTGTTTAATCGTTAGGCATTTCTTCAAAGTGTATTAAAATACATAAATATATTGTATTTCACATAGATATATCTTTATCAAACTCCCATATTCAAAAAGTACACTTTAATATTTATATTATTAAAAAAAATATAGGAATCGGTTTATAAACACACAAGATATAGATGAAATAAAACTTCCAAATCTCGCCACGCCAGTATGGGTACGGCTATACGGTTGATTGTTGTTTAACGCGCGAAACGGCCATCCGCTGCATTTATAAAAAGGCGGGGGCGCTCACGCGCCGACTTCACTCACATTTTGTTTGTTTGGTTGAACGCGGTAATCTAAGGAACTACGGGTAAAAATTAGAAAAATATTTCAGTGTTGGATAGCCCATTTATAGAGGAAGCCTATATATAACATCACGCTACGATCAATAGGAGCGGAGCATAAATGAAAAACATTGCAAAAACTAGGAAAATTCTCTTATGTGAAGCAGACGAAGTTGCGCGGGTCAGCTAGTATTCAAATAAAAACCGTGTAACCGTGTGTTTCTTTATCTTTTTTCGTTGCGTTTGCTTCTTAGTGGAGCATAAATAAAAATGCGCCTCCCGAAAAACTTCACTACTAAATAATATTAGCTCTATGTTACCGTGCACATTTTTAGGCGATTTTAATTTTAGTTGCCAAATTGGAAATGTAAGCTGCGCCTTCTAATAAAAATTTTAACTGGTCGAAATTGCAGCCTCTAGGCATTGACCGAGAAATTACTTGTGACCTGCATACCATTTAAAAACTGAAAATATTTCAAGTCGAAATAAATCAAATAAAACCATTTAAGCACATTTAATATCTTTGATGCATATCGTCTTAAGCTATAGCCCTTAATAAAAAAAGATCGTGTAAAGGATTCGCGACAGATGCGAGCCACCCGCGTATTTAATCGGTATGATTAATCCGCGCATATAGCTAGCGAAACGCGCTTCTGCGTTTCTCCTAACCGGATGTAAAATAACTTTTATACCATAACTTTACAAATCAGTAAAATGATCATGCTTTATATGAAAAATATCCATAGATAAAACATACAACTTATTATGTTAACTCAATTACAGCCTCCCTTAAAGCCCAAAATCTGTACGCCGCATACCATGCGGAACAAGCTTGTTTTGGTGCCGAGCGATATGGTCTTGTGGAATTGGACTCCAAAAGCTATTCCATTCCTCCTCCTTCCTCGCCATCTTGTGTAGACTCAGAACAATTACTTGAGTGTGTAGACGATTTCATGTGTAGACGATTTCGCGAAATCGAACGAATGCCCACGAAGGCTTTCGAACTCGTACTGTAACTGCGGCTCAGCCGCAGAAAAACCACATGTAGTTTTTGTGATACCTATCTGCAAAATATATTATTATGGACCTCTCTGTACGCAAATCTGATTCATACATAACCGTTTTTTTTAAAACACAGGACATTTTGCGAAAGGGACATTTTACGAAAGGGATATTCTGAGAAAGGCACATTTTGCCCCTGTAGACATTTTGTAAAGTCGTCATTCTGCGAGTGAGTGGTACGGTACATCACAGTACCCTACAACATTTGCTTTATGACACAACTAGTAGTTGCTATCTCGATGGACAAAACAGCGCAGCAGCTCAGTCTGTGCCTGGTATTAGTCGTCTGCCCATTAAGTCAGAGCAGCCACATACTCAGCCAGAAAAATGTATGGGTAAAAGATATCCCAACGTTTTAATCCGTGACTGGCATAACACAAATCTTGTACGGTTATCACCGTTGTTACTGGTTTCGGAGAAGTCTTACGTCCGTGTTGCAATTATGAATACAAAACTGTATTAATTTATTCATATTTTCCAAGGTAAGTCCACGCAGTTTATAACCAGCCGAATAAACTTTTGCTTACTTCCTACTTAGCAAATAAAGGATAATAAAAAATAATATTAATTGACAGCTGTTCAAGTCTTTAGGAAATGTTAATAGCACGATAGAATAACGTGATAAAATTATATTTACTTAAAAAAGCTAACAGTAAAAAAGATAAAATCATTATTCGAATTCACACTACTGCCCACTTTTATTTAAAAAAACAAAGGTTTTCAATCTCACGTGTCAACCAGTTTCTACTGGGCACAACACGGAGCATATTCTAATGTAGGCACATGTGTTCTTTTTACTACTAAGCATTGTTTAAAATAGAACTACTGGATATCATTAGGTTACAATTTTACAATATTCTCTTTAACTCTACCAATTAAGCAAAATCTTGATATTGTCAAATACTTGTCTTCTTCTCTTGTCTCACTTAGCAACAAAACTAAGCCAATTCCACTTCTGCAAGGGCCTAAAACCTTTTGGCATATAAATCTTAGATAAATGACTATTCAATAAGTTCCTCCCTTGTTGAAGGGTACTCTCGATCATGTTATGCACATCTAGAACCAAAGAAAAAAAATACGATTAGAAATCATCCGCTGATAGTTGTCGACGTCGACTGATCGCAGGTAAACAAAGAAAAAAGAAACTTGTCTTAGGAACCTGGTACTGTTTTCATTAAAACTAATGCGAATCGTTTAAAGGTAAATAATTACAATAGCTTATGAGTAATTACAACGACAGAGTTATTATTTCGTTGACTATAACTTCCGTACACTACTACAAAATAATAATTATGTCGTCAACAAAAATTAAATTATTAATTACCGAGATAAGATAAGATTGTCATAAAGCTATATTTTTAAATATTGTTATGCGATATTATCATCTATATTGATGTCTTTTAGACAAATTTCATTATATATAAAATATGCATTGACATATAGAGTAATGACTTTCAAAGCCGGTATTCTCAGGAAAATGTTGTTTATGGACCAGGAACTATAATTATTTGTCTCATGAATCTTACCATACTAATCCTACACGCCACCACTATCACACATATGTGCTTTGTTCTGCATTGGTGACCGTGACATTATCCGAAATACGATACGTGGAAGTTAGTCTGTTTTAAAACCTGTATACAGTCAGAGGTATATTGTCAGGGAAGATTAAATGTTCTATTCACTTCACCTTTGAATATCGCATCATTCGAATAGTCTTAAAAATATCGAGCGCTGTCTCGGATATGATTTTTCGATCGGACAAAGCGACGCGAGAATGCACACTGTAAACGTTCGACGTCAATAGGATCACCGCAAATAGCGATAGATAGTCGACACTAAGCTCGCTCAATATCACATGGAAACCAATCATGTCTGCCATAAGGTTGGTGCTTTACTGCTCTGCTATAGACTAGGATAGAGGATTTATAGCCACAGTGGTTTGTTAAAAACACGAACAAACTCTACGAACAAATAGGTAAACTCTACGAATGTCACCTGACAATGCACATCGAAATATTAACTATCTTATATTATTTATTTATTTTATTTTTATTTTATTATTTATAGGAAAACTTACAGCTAACACAGTGTAATAGAAAATTTTGTAACATAAATAACGCCAATTACAAGTTCTCACTTATAAGTTACTAGCTTTTGCCCGCGGCTTCGCTCGCGTTAATTTAGAATTTGACAATCAATTCGGGTTGTACTCTGCTTGTAATAATATAATTCAATCATGATTCGAAAGACACGTGGCACCATCTATTATCATAAGAACGTTATTGGTTTTACTCGGGAATAGTAATTTTTTTCGGGATGAAAGGTAGCCAATGTCCATTTCTGTACACCTGACAATGTATATGCAAAATTTCAGAAAGATCGGTTTAGTGGTTTAGGTGTGAAAAGGTAACAAACAAACAAACACACAAACTCATTTTCGCTTTTATAATATTAGTTAGAATAACCTAATTAAATAACTTAAAAACTAACCAACATGCAACACAAATATTTTAAATTAAGTAATATGTTCAACCGCGATTACTGCCGAAAAACTGTTTACAACACATTTGTTTTAATTTCGATACAGTAGTAATAAACAGGTCGACATCAGCATTCTAGCATGTCAAGTTATACATTCGGCTCGCCCTAACTAAGCATGAGTTCTGTCTATAATTGGTACTCACCACAGGAATATATACGAGATGCGATCTACGTAAAAACGCAGATGGCACACGCAGACCAACCTTGCTTACAAATTCTGTTACATCAATACATCCATTCATAATATTTAACAAAAATGATAAATCAGCTATTCTACGCCGCTCGTTAAGAGCGTTATACCTCATATATTATGTTGGATTCATAGTTTAACTTGAAATTAACGAATACCTGATCAAGATACTAATCTGGTGTGAACTTTAATCACAAAAACATAGATAAGATGCATTATTTATAATCATATGTTTATTTTTATATTATTATGTAATAATTAAAACAGCTTTGCAGCATCATCTAACTAACCTTTGATTGATAATGTTTTGCTTACTAAATCACTTAATTCTTGTTAGCTAAATTATTGTTTTGAACAAAAGCCTGAACGGTCTGCGGATAGTTGTTTTGTGTCAGGATTCAGTCAGCATTGAATATTCGGGATTTAATTGTTTGTGAAGGACGATAGATTAGTGGGGATATCGATAGTCAGTTACACGAACACCACTTTGCAATTATCTCTGAAGAGGTAGACACAGATGTATTATAACCACAATTTCACTAAGTATGGTTTTAACCCTTGGGGTGCCTGGTGGGTCTCACAGACCCGCAAATATTTGAAGTTAGTCGACCCACACTGTCACATCAAGAAGAGACCTGCAGCCAGCAGTGTGACAGTTTATAATCAGGAATGATATCCCAACTAATATTATAAATGCGATTGTGAGTTTGTTTGTTTGTTACGCTTGCACGCCTTAACTATCATCAAGAAATTTCGTATAAACGTTCACGGGGTTGCAGAAAATTACATAGGGTTAGGGGGACCTTTCATCCAGAAAAAGTACTTACTAATCTAACTACATTTACGCGAGCGCAGTTGCGGGCAAAATCTAGTAACTTAATAAAGTTTAGATTTTGGATTAAGTAGATATAGTTCTAGCAACTCACGAAGGCGACCGGGCTTTATTTGTGGTAAACGCATATATGTATGTGTGTGTGTAAGTGTCGCTCGCATCTGATAGCTCTGTCTAAAACGCACACTACCGCATTGTGCATGTACACGTTCAACTACAAGTAAAGCCCGCTGGCCTTCGTGAGTTGCAAGAACTGTACGTAGTTATCAGTGCATGCGTGCATGTAGCATACATGCGTGCAAGTAGGCAGACAAGCGTGTTTAATTATTTGGTATTTATTCGTTAATATAAGCAGTCACGCCATAAATTGCTTAAGCATTCGCATACAATGTCTGTATTTTGCTGATGATATAAGTGGCTTCCAGTAGACAGCATGATAGAATCCATCCTCAATCGGGATGATAAACTATTGTTTATCATCCCTACAAGTCAAGGATGCCTGATAGAAACTGCGCATATTATTTTACTAGCTTTTGCCTACGGCTTGTCTCGCGTAAGAGTAGGTTAGGTTATGTTAGTAACTGCCACCGTAGTATAGGCCGCGGGTAGAAGACCAGGGATCTTCCGCCCGCCAGCCATTGAGTCGGAGCGATGTCCTTTGTCGCCCGTAGATCTTTCCTGTAAGCATTGGGCACTGCTGGGCGGGTTTCAGTTCCAACGACCCACCCACCATATAAAGCAGCGATCTGGTACACCGTGGTGGTTTTAATCGGTAGGCCCGAAGTCTCGGGAGAGCCCTACATAACCGTCTTGCCCTCCCTGGGACGAGAGGATACGCATCGGGAGCATCCTTCTACGTTAAAAAAAAAGGTTATGTTAGAAACAGTACTTAAAAAAAAAAGGCTATGTTACTCGTTGATAATATAGGCTATGTTACTCGTTGATAATATAGGCTATGTTACTCGTTGATAATATAGCTAATAATTCTAATGATGAAAGAATTTTAAAATCGGTTGAGTGGTTTTTGCACAAATCTGTACAAGCTACTCTGTACATTGACCCTTATTTATGCGTCACTCTTCTTCTTCTCTTATTTATAACACATCAATTAGGTATGAAATATCATATACATTTTAGTAGCAATAAAACCTTTCAATCAAGTACTTGTCTACTCATTTAACATTCTTAGCAATTTGGCGTTTATCGTTGGGATTCTGTCCCAACAAAATCCTTACATACAAACAAATACAAATATTTCCTCTTTTTAATATTGGTATATATAATTATTAACATACAGAGGTTCTATCAAGCTTTCGACTATAGATGTCGTGCATTCGATCCTCACCTATTGCACTATTGACGTGTACCAACACCTGAGATAGTATGCTTAGCTGCAGGGATTAACAAAGAGACTAGGAATATGTAACCACAATTAATATAGTCCCTACATATTATAAAACAAAGTCTTCCGCTGCGTCTGTCTGTCTGATCGCGATAAACTCAGAAACTACTGAACAGATTGTAATGTGCTTTTTACCAATAGATAGAGTGATTCATATGGAAGGTTAAGGTGTATAAATTGTTAAGGTTTTGTGCTACCCGTCGCTAGTAATATTTAAGCAAGCGAATTTATCAGAGAGAACTGTCATGTTAAACATACTTTGACAAGTCAAGACACCCGGTTACTGAACGGATAATTTCGTGCCAAAATTACACTTGTGGCAAGGGATGGCTGTTGCTAATTCAGGCAGCCAATCACAGTATCTGACATACGTTCGATTGAATGTCAACCTTTCTTTTATGCCCTATCTGTAAGCATGACTGTATGAACAAGAGAAATACACTAGGATTCAATCAAGTGAAATCTCGTAGTTTCAGCCTAACATGCCGAAAACATGCGTAAATTTTTGTCTGTATTTACATATATAATTAAAGTATACTTTACTAAAAATCATTTTAGGTGAGGTTCATTACATTTGCTTAGGCCAATTATAAATGAGTAACTATTCAGACTATTACAAGCATGATACTTCGCAATAAATATTAGTAACTAGCTGACCCGACAGACATTGTTCTATCTTAGACGAACTGTCAAACATGTGAGATAAAAAAAGCGTTAAGATTTTTTAAATTATCCATTTTTTTTCCAGAAGAACCTTCTACAAAGTATTGTCTTCAGTTTACGCGAATGTTGTTCATTGAAATTAAACTACTATATACGGATTTTATCGCGTTGTTTATTTGACACTTATTACAAAATTGAAAACTGTTACACTACTATTACTATTAAACTTTACAAATTTTTAAGCTATTTAAATTATTGAAACTATTAAAACTATTTATACTATACTATTATACTATTTATATTTATGTTTACACTTTCCCCGACGTTTCGGTTGCTTTTCAGCAGCCTTCTACAATGTGTAAGAAAACTTATAAAAAATAGATGAATGTAATCGGTAAAGTCGTTCTCAAGTTATGGCGTGACCCAGGGGAAACGGACTCATTTTTTTTTTGTTGTATGGATTAAGGGGCGAACGAGCAGACGGATCGCCTGATGGTAAGCGATTACCGCCACCCATGAACACCCGCAACACCAGAGGAGTTACAAGTGCGTTGCCGGCCTTTTAAAAAGGAGTACGCTCTTTTCTTGAAGTGTTGAAGTTTGTATTGGTCTGGAATATTTATTTACATAAATATAGATTTTACTTTTAGGCTATCTATTATTCTGCAGCACGTGTCATGTTGACGTCTAAAACGTGCATATCGAGTGGATATTTGTCATATTTGGCCTACATAGATAGCCCCCGATAGTTCTACAGTACACAGGTCATTCCTATCAGAAACGAATGCGCTACAAAGTTAGTCACCAGTAACCACTTTGATAGATAGCTGCCTCTTTTACTGCAGGTCATTGGTTTTGTTTACCGGGTCAGGCTTAATGTTATTGGACCTACTGGTTCAATATTTTGCCTGGTAACTTCGTAGGTGGAGAATAAAAACTCGCCTCCTATATAAGTGGCACCAAAATCATAGCTAGAGATATGTTAAAGAACTTAGGGGTATTAAAGACTTTTTAATTGTACGCGTCTATATATTAATATGTATATATGAATTTGTTTATATTTTATTTAAATTATATGATATATTTAGGTATGTATATATTAAATATGTCAATATAATTATTTTTGTGTTATTAGTTTAAGTACATGTATATTTATAATGCTATTGTATGCGTATGCACCTATTTCTTTTATCTCTGCATCACCCTATGGTTGACTGGTAGAGAATGCCCATGGCATTAAGACCGCCTATGTATTAATATAATAATATAATATAATATATAATATTCTACCACATACAACACCATCTAGCCCAAACTAAGCAGAGCTTGTACTATGGGTACTAGACAATGGATAAACATATGTACATACATATTATACATAGAAACAACAACAGACCAAGACAAACATCCATGTTCATGCACACAAATGTTTGACTTGTGCGGAAATCGAACCCGCGACCTCAGGCGTGGCAGTCGGTTACACTAACCACTACGCCATCGAGGCTGCCAAATTGTTTATTGTGTTGTGCATGAAGTTTTTAAATAAATAAATAAAGATGGATTACTATAATATTGCTGTTAGAGGCTATCATTACCATATTGCCGTAGTTTGATTTAAACTGTGTTAAAGTTTCGGTTGCTTACAGATTTGATTGGGAAAATATCATATTGTCAGTGTTGCTAAGTCTAAAGAGTGGGCCTCATAGGGTGAAGGCTGCTGTTGCTTTGCTTAATATGACAATAGGTAGAAATAAATATATATTTATAAAATACAAGATTTTGCCCGCGACTTCGCTCAAAGGTACCGTATGTCCTTTTCTGTACCCCTGACAACGTGTAGGTATGCGAAATTTAATAATGCTCGGTCAAGTAAATGAGGCGTGAAAGCGTAACAAACAAACTCACTCTCGCATATATAATACAAGATTTTGCCCGCAGTGTCGCTCGCGTTAATGTAGATTTTGTCGATAAATTGCTATCTATCGGGACCAGTACTTTTTCCTGCATGAAAGGTACCTGAAGTCCTTTTCTGTACCCGTAACAATGTGTATGCGAAATTTTATGATGATCGGTCAAGTAGTTAAAGCGCAAAAGTGTAACATACAAACTCACATTCGCATTTACAATAAATATCAGTTAGGATTTCGTTGCCTCGTACTTGAATTTTGATCATCGAATGCTGGCTTTATTGTTAAGATAACATCTACCTAAACTAAACTGAGCTTTTATTTGTTTAGGCACAATCCACTTGGTTTTGGCACTAATTGACCAATAATTGGGCAGAGTTTTATGAGAGTGAACGTCAGTTTGTCAAACACCATAATCTGAGAAGCAATTAATTCATTTTTTAATAATCACTTAATAAATAAGTTCATTACATATCTTCATACAAAGACAAACTGTATATTTACAAATGAACAGCGAGTAATAATCTTGACCCATATATTATATAGAAATAGAAAGGTATGGCCGTATATATATCGAAATAACGTAGCTACATTGTTTTAAAACAGAAATGAACTATATTTCATATCTAGGAATCTATCTAGCCTCGCTGATTTCAGCAGGGATGGGCCGGCTCGATCGGTGAAGGACTACCCTCTCACAGAATATCGACATGAAATAGCAGTATTCCTACTGTTGTGTTTCGTTCGGCGAGTGAGAGTACCGGAGGCCCAACCATCCCCTTATCCCCTTCCCGCTCCTTCTCCTTCCCACTTCCTTTCCTAAAGGGTCGGCAACGCGCAAGTGATGCCTCTGGTGTTGCTGGCGTCCATAGGCTACGGTGACCTCTTACCATCAGGTAGGCCGCATGCTTGTTAGCCACCATAGTTGTATAAAAAAAATATTATATATATATATATATATATATATATATATATATATATATATATATATATATATATATATATATATATATATATATATATATATATATATATATAAATCTAATCTATCTTTTTTGGATGAAAGGTCCCTACCCTATGTACTTTTCTGTTTCCCTGACAACGAGTATACGAAATTTCATAATGATCGGTCGAGTAGTAAAGGCGTTTAAGCGTAACAACCAAACTCATATTCTCATTGATAATATTAATTAAGATTAGGATTAACATTCCCATGTCCCTAATAAGGTTAATAGAACGTTCGTTTATCTGATGAAGTCTATGACCCTGGAGAGGTTAATGAACGTCCTAAAGATTTGCATAAGCATGTCTACGTAAATTAGTAATCAAAGAGAAAGGTATAGTATTTACAGTTTATGATATTTGATATATTTCTTGGAGTTTAGACATACATATTATAATACCCATTTAAAAAATACATACCTTTGTACCTTTTTAAATGGGTATTTTTATTTTATAAAATTAAGCGTCAGTACACGTTACGTCCTTACAATAAGACCATACCTTACTGTGACACGTCGTAATTTGTATACTCTAACTACCTAAATAGGTCGATTATATTCAATGAAGCGCACAATTTCAATAAATTACCCGCCGTATCGCAACGTGCGTTCCCCATTGTGCTCACACATCTACCGACTAAAACATTAGAATATACGTCACGCAGGTAAAGGTCATCGTACACCAATGCAGCCTTGACCGCAAAACTATTGCGCTCACTAGCATTCGTTTCCCAACTCAAAGAATCTAACTAAAGCGATTCATATTTCATAAGATAGTTGCAACAGCGGTGGTAGTGCCGATGCATTCGTGGCGCCGCGACTGTACCGGCGCGGCTCGCGTCCGATAACGCTCCCCACACCCATTCCGGCACGCTCGAGATTTGCACGTTTGTAAACAAACAACGTAACCGTCTCGCGAATTAAAAATCGAACAACGAACTATCAAATTAGCCAGTTTTGTGACAACAACTGTCAATTCAATACGAACAGTTTCGAAAGAAGTGCCAAATTTCAAAAATAGAAGCACATATGGACGACCCAATTAACTTTTTAAATAGTGATGTGAAAATACAAACATGATATTATCCGGTGTGTCGAATTTAGTGACTTTTGGAGTGGCAGCTTGGCCTCCGCCAGGCCCTTTGCCGACATCCTTTCAGTTCCATCATCAAGGATCGAATTTCGCTGTGTTCTTGATACTTTTTGCTTTATGTATGATGGAGGTGGTAGTCCTGAGGATTATCACGGAGGAGCAAGCGAGGGAACAAGGCTCAAGGAGTGTGACATCGATGTGGTTTGACTTGGACGATGAGTGAACAATAGTGATGTGAAAAATGGTTGATTACGGGTTAAAATTAAGTTCAATGTATTTCGTTGTTATTTGACAGGCTGATTATATTAGATGATTTTTTATGTTTTGTATATTTTACTTGCCTTTATTTGTAAATAGAAGCTTTTATAAATGATAAAAACAGAATTCCAGTGCCAAGGTGATACTAATAAATGTAATGATTGAATAAACTTTAAAATTAAATGTTGAGTTATTTTGAAATGAGCAATCGAAAACAAGTCGCCTGATTTTAAGATAAAGTTGATCAATATCTAAGTCACTTTTATCGTGAGTTGGTAAATACTATTTACGTAAAACTGATGTAAAGTTAAACTAGATTATTTATAAAAAGTTTATTGCATTGCGATACAAGATTTATATTGTTTTTTAACGTGTTGCTTTACGAGTGGTGCAGTGGTTTAAAAGGCTAGAATACTACTAGCAATGCGTCGCAAGTGGCAGGTTTGATCTTCAAACGGGAAATCACAGATATGTGATGAATGATCTCTTGTCCGATAATTTAATATTTTGAAAAACTTACTAACACGCATCAAATTATCTTTAATACTGACAGACAAGTTTACAAAAGGATATAAATATTTAAATGAATAAAGGCAGGGAAGTGTGTCAGAATCGTAGCAAATGGAAATCCGTAGTCTCTGCCTACCCCTCTGGTCAACAGGCGTGAATCTATGTATGTATAAATATTTGAATATTGTGTTGAATTAATGTAAAAGTATAAAATAAATTTGTAAGCATTTATTTATCCATAAATACTTATAATTGGTGGTTAATAGAGATTAACGATGTGATAGGCTATATTACTGTTTGTTGGCTGTGTGATTAATTTTATTTTTATTACCAATTTTCTCTGAAATATTGTAACATTATTTTCTTATAATCTGTTCTGTGTTAATACTTAAATCCGAATGTTTTCCGTAAATGCTGTGTTTGCCGATTGATATTGTGCACCCATGCCTTATTTGTTATGAATGTGTACTTGTAAGAAATGTGTAACAATTGTAGGTGAACCTATGAATAAATAAATAAATAAATAAATTACTGTTTACTGACATATACATATTTAATACGTGTCGTTATTATGGCACTGTGGTTTAAAAGGCTTGAGTACCACTAGGAATGCTTCGAGTATAGTAGGTTCGATCTGCAAACAGGAAATCACAGATATTTGATGAATGATCATTTTTCCTCAATTTAAAAAATTTGAGTCACTGGCATAAATATATTTTTAATGCTGAATTTAAAATTATCTTGAATGCGGAAGTAATAAGTATTTATATATACGTGAGTACTTATAATTGGTGGTTAAGCCACAGATTACCAATATGTTAGATGGGTTTCTTTTAACTTTACATCTGTATACTGATGGTTACATATTAAGAAATCTAAACTTTCTCGAGCAAATTTCAAAAGAACAATAAACGAAATAACACAATTTAAATGACCAAATGTTTTGTTTAGAAAAATTTTAGAATCCCAATGTATGTGACATCAAATGAACGACTGATCAAAAGTTGCTAGATGTAATTTTAAAATATCAAATCATAACTAATCAAATTTTATAATCACAAATGATTTCTTATTAAGAACTAGCTGACCCGCGCAACTTCGTCTGCTTCACATAAGAAAATTTTCCTAGTTTTTGCAATATTTTTCATTTATGCTCCGCTCCTATTGGTTGTAGCGTGATGTTATATAGCCTATAGCCTTCCTCTATAAATGGGCTACCCAACACTGAAATATTTTTCAAATTTTTACCCGTAGTTCCTTAGATTACCGCGTTCAACCAAACAAACAAAATGTGAGTGAAGTCGGCGCGTGAGCGCCCCCGCCTTTTTATAAATGCAGCGGATGGCCGTTTCGCGCGTTAAACAACAATCCACCGTATAGCCGTACCCATACTGGTGCGGCGAGATTTGGAAGTTTTATTTCATCTATATCTTGTGTGTTTATAAACCGATTCCTATATTTTTTTTTATAATATAAATATTAAAGTGTACTTTTTGAATATGGGAGTTTGATAAAGATATATCTATGTGAAATACAATATATTTATGTATTTTAATACACTTTGAAGAGATGCCTAACGATTAAACACGTTATTGTGGCTAATTTATAAAAGATAGATATATACTATTAAGGACTTTTTTGTAGATCTTTTGAAGACCATCATCTTTGTAATACATACTTTTGGTGTATGATCAACTTATGCGAGGATAAGAGCTCGAAAGCGCATTTTCGTCCGACTTGCTTCAAATTTATCGTCACTGCTCAGCTCCTATGTATCTTAGCGTTGTGTTATATAGCCTATAACCTGCCCAGGAGTATGGACTACAATCGTACCAAGTTTGGTTAAAATCCCTTCAGTAGTTTTTGACCCATGCGTGCACATACAGACAGACAGACAGACAAACAAAAAATTTACTGATTGCATTTTTGTCATCAGTATCGATCACCATTCATCCTCCAATATTAATTTTGAATATATATTCAATGTACAGAATTGACCTCTCTACAGTTTTATTATAAGTAATAGATTATTAATTTAAATGTAGGTATACTTATATTTGAAGTACATCATTAATTTTAACACATTAATTTGTCCAAAAATTATGATAACAGTGCCTCAAAATAGTATACATACGGGTACGTATTACAATACCGAAATTTAAAAGACCATATTTTAAAATACCTATGGAAGAAATCCCGAAAAATTAAACGCCGAAAGTTTTAAATCCCGAAAGTTAATTTGCCCGAAAGGTTAAAATCCCGAAGATCCATATTCCGAAGTTAAAATCCCGAAGAATTAATGAACTAATGGGAGTTTTGGACGGAGCCCCGCTAAGCGGGGCTCCTATTTCTGGCTGGGTTTACAAAAGAGAACCTAACACAACCTACCGCTTCCGAGTCGGAATCGTACGGATGGCCTAAGTATTAGCCAGCCAGTTCATTAAATGTTTACTTTATATATTATTTCGGTATTTCGTCCATTCGTGATTTCGTCCATTCGGGGTTTCATCCTTTCGGGCATTCGGACATGGGTATTTTATGTTTCGATATAACGGCTATCGGCAATTAAAACTTTACCGGCAATTAATTTATCCAGTAATCCATTTTGACTTTTAAACGATTTGGTCAATAGTGTAATAAATAATATAAACATTGATATTCCAGACTTTGGTCAGCTAAACTTTCGATCAAATAACCATCGTTATTTTAAACTTTGTTGATTTGTACGTTGTTCTTTTGAAATTTGCTCAAAAAAGTTTTGATTTTCTAATATGCAACCATACTGATATATATATATATATATATATATATATATATATATATATATATATATATATATATATATATATTATCTTTAATATTTTATAGGTGTCGTCATAAAAAATACAAAGAATGGTATATTATTTCAATATTCGGTTGGTTCTCTCGGTTAACGTGAGAATATCATCAAAAGACAGTCACTCATAACAATTGTTTCAATATAATATTATTAAATAATACAATTTATTTTTATCTATAAAAACATTGAATACCTATATTTAAATTTGAATATTATCTGTTACTTGTGGTATTTAATGGCGACAGAGTATCATAATTCATAACACTTTATAATAACTTATCTTTTATATTTATAGTTTTATTATATTTTTCCGTTTTTATTATTCCGTGAATATTTAAATACATGCATATATTATAATTGCAAGCTCATATGTAATATTATAATATACATAATAATTTATTTAGGCTAATACGGAGTCACAGAATCCATAGGGATTGCTACGCAGGCCTTACGTTTGATCCCAACTTTATGAAGATTTTTTTTTACATTATAGGTTTAATTATAATTTATATCCGTTTATATTATTCTGCTCACATGTAATATTAATATATAAATTATAATTTTACTTAGCCTTGTACGGAGAAACAGAATCCATGGCACGCACACGCGCTTTTCGAAGTTATGCTCATCTATACTAATATTATAAAGCTGAAGAGTTTTTTGTTTGTTTGAACGCACTAATCTCAGGAACTACTGGTTCGAATTGAAAAATTATTTTGGTGTTGGATAGCCTATTTATCGAGGAAGGCTATAGACTATATAACATCACGCTACAACCCACGGGAGCGGCGCACTAACCATAAACGCGAGTGAAACCGCGGGCACATCTAGTAATCAATATTTAAATATCGCTTGCTTTAACGATAAAATAAAAGATCGAAAGAATACCTGCATATTTATCTGAGAACGCTCAGAGATATTTCTCAAAGATATGTCAAGTCTGCCAACCCGCATTAGGCCAGGGCCTGACTCTTATAAAACTGTAAAGAGACCGGTGCTCAGTAGTCTCACGTCTATATGCCTGAAGGCAATTTCCGTTTCAATTCGTACAGATCTATTATACGTACCTATACGTTTTCTACCAATATTTTTAGGTTTAACGATAAGGCTAACAATAATAAAGGCAAACTATTGACGTCTATCTGTCACAGTTTCAGAATTAGTGCCTATACTGAGAATATCTTTACTAATAAACCAAACACCATTCTACCTGAAATGTGAATCGAACCAAATACACCGGTACCCCATCGAGGCAGTTTATAAGCAGGGCTGATACATTATCATATATGCGTCATATTAGTATCAATGTTGCTATAAAATAGTAATATGCAAGATAAACATGCTTGATATTTACATAAATACAGTAATCTGTCGTGATAATTATACAAGCATACTAACTGCCACGAATCGTCATCATTCTATCCTTATTACTCCCGAATATGTATATGGGCTTCCTTGTGAAGAAAGTGTAGAACGCTTGTGTTTGAAGTGGGTTCGCGTTGGTAGTGCAATGCGCAAGATTCGATCTTCCGATCTTACCATCCTAAGTCCAATGCGCCCTGCATCTACGCTACTAAGAGTTTTGAACTGAAATAATCAATGTCTGTTTTTAAACCAGATAATCAATAAAATTACAGCTTGTGCATTTTTGCTTGCAGCTTGAGATATTTAGGGGTCATTCTACGGTATGGAATGGTCTTCTTCTCCCTAGCCTTTATTATTCCCAAGTCACTTGGGGTCGGCTTTCTAGCCTAACCGGATTTGACTGAATATCAGTTTTTACACAGAGCGACTGCCATCTGACCTCCACAACCCGATAGGCTAACGATACCCTAAGGCTAGACCAGTGTCAGGATATTAGAGGGCACTGACTTCCCAATAACGACTGCCATAGATGTTCATGGCAGCCGGGACCGATGGCTTAACGTGCTCTCCGAAGCACGGAGCAGGCGATAATTGTCAATCAATAAAAAATTCTACGGTATGGAATGTAATTGATAATTTATAGGTAATATGATGTAATACGATATCAATTCAATAATCAACATGAATCTTATGTTTTGTTTGCTTGTTGGGTATACTTGCGGTGAGTTTCCAAATTAAAGACGACTTGCGATGTAAATACCGGATTTCCAATACACAACGACATTTTTAGCGTGACTGCCAATGCTGGAGTGATTTTTACGTTAATGCACACGTCCATAGGCTACGGGCTATGGTAAATAGACTGAAATCTTAAAGCAGGCAGAGCTATGTAGCTTAAACACAGCAGATATTTTTTGTAGTTATGTTCTAGTTTGAATGATGCAATGGTCCTAATTATTACTTTAGGTATATATGTATATATATATATATATATATTGTTTGAAGAATGTAATGAATACGTACGAACGAATAAATACGTATCATCATCATCATCATCAGGCTATAATAGTCCACTGCTGGACATAGCCCTCCTCCAAAAATATGTATAAAGTAGTTTAATTTCAAAGTGAGAGATATGCCGAGATCGTAGCAAGTGGAAGGCCGAAGTCTCTACTAACGTGTCTTTAGGATTGAGTATATATATTAGTAACCGTGTTATCGGAATACGCGGCGCAGGGCATGCGCCCGCTGTGCACTCGGCAGCGTAGCGTGTAGGCGCGTCGATGCCGATTCACTTACTGTGCGAGAGATGCGCAGCCGCGGCCTGTGTTGCCTGCGCCCCCGCCAAGCTGCGGTTTGGTTCCCTGTCGATATGTTTATTTTGTGTATGTTTTTGTCTATGTATACGTACCGTTTATAATAATATATAATATGTAGTATATGTTATATTTATTTACATACCTACCTAAAATATTTATGCATGATATTTATGTAAGTATATTTTTAGTATAAGTATCATTCATTTTATGATTTCTTTCATTGCTGTTGTGATATGTAGTTTGACGTTTGCGTGAGTCACTCAAGGGGGCATAGTTGAAAATCAGCGTCAGGCATCTTGCCTGACAAATGCTGAACTATGCCCTGTTCTGACACGCCACACTTAAGCATTTCTTTTTTTTTTTATGTTTTATTGTAATTGTTTTCAATTTTTATTGTTATGTTTATCTTGTGCGTGTTCAGAATAAATTATTTTTTTCTTTTTTCTTTTTCTTTCTTTCTTTAACCATATGTTATAAACATTGAGTTTACATTAATTACCAATGCGCTGCTAAGCCACCGGCAATGGATGGACATGAGGGTCTTGGGTTCGAATGCCTGATCACACCCAGTACAGAGTAAAAATATCTGCTGGACAGCAATGAAGTAAGTATAGTGTGGTGTAGTGTCTACCCTTTTAGGTAATAAAATTTTGAGAGATATCTATATATTAATAAGTGAAGCAAAAACTTTGTACCCCTTTTTACGAAAATTGCGCAGACGGAGGAGTATGAAATTTGGCATAGTTAAAGTTTATATGGAGAAGGAGTGACGAATCCTAATATTTATATAAAATATGCATTAGAAATACATAAAATTATTTAAAAACACCATAAGCACACAACCATGCATTTGACACACGCAGTCGAAGCGCGTAACTAGGGTTACATATATCAAAATAATTATAATGACATACATATATCAGCAATATCTTACAGGCAAACTTTGGTCGAATTTCGAGCACTAGGCGACCCGCTAGTATACGTAAATATTAAAATACGATATTTGCAAAGGTACATTTATTATTATACTTACCTTAAAATATATTATACCAGACGTTCTTTTGTAAAAACGTGGAATCAATTAGACAATGAGAAATCTCTCATTGTCTGTTTGATTCCACGTTTTTCCACGTACAAAAGAACGTCTTGTATATTTTTATTATAACTAATACAATTAATGGTTTTTTTTTTATAATTAATACAAACACACAAACTTACTTCTACTTGAAAACACCCGAAGGGTACAGGTTTGTTGTCAGCAATTTTTTTATTCCGACTTTATTTTATTTTTGTAAAGACAATCTCGCCACTATGAATCATTTCTATGTCGCAGAGGACTTAATAAACATTCAAACAAGTACAAAATTTACACTTTCTTAAAACAACTGTTCTCAATAGATCTGATCACATACATTTTTGTCCCATATAAGGATTTAATAAACCACTGAACCTTGGTTTACGTTAACCTGAAAGAAAAATTTAATAACGTCGTACCCAAACCGGAAATCAAATACGAAACCACATGATTGCCAAACATACGGAAAACTTATCCGATGAAGCCATGATAGTAAGTAATAAATTAAAAAAATATCATATAAGTATTTGGTTACTAGCTTTTGCGCGCGGCTCCACCCGCGTGGTACCTACATCAATAAAAAGTAGCCTATGTTCTGCCCCAAGTTTTAAACTATACCTGTACCAAATTTCATCTTAATCGGTTGAGTGGTTTAGCCGTGAAAAGGTAACAGACACGTGCCAGACGTGTGCCACAGCTGTTGTTGTTACGCCCCCACGACCCGAGGCGGCAAGACGACGACTGTGGCACTACTCGTCAGCAGACTGGGATGGAATGTGGGAATACTTCGCATCCATCCCTTGGGCTCAACGCTGCTTTGAGAACAGGGATCCATCAGAGAGCGCTACTGCTGTCGCTGGTGAAATCATCCTGGGTATGGAATATTATATTCCATACAGTGATGTCACGAGCGGCGGCAGTAAAAGGCCCTGGTTCGGACGTGAATGCGCCGATGCTGTTGAACGCAAACAGACAGCGTATCGCGCTTGGACCAGGGCTCGCACTCTCCACGACCCTAACGTGGATCACCTGAAGGCAGCGTTCAACCAAGCCACAAAGGTCTGCAAGAGGGCATACTTAAGAGCGGATGCCCAGCGCGTCGCACGGTTTGGCCAGGAGCTGCGTGGAGTACTGTTCTCATCTCTGGGATGGCTGCGCGCAGTACTTGCTGGACGCTCTCGACCGGTTACAGCGGCGGGCTGTCCGTATCATCGGAGATCCAGAGGTCACGAGTTCACTGGAACCTCTGCAACTCCGTAGAGACATTGCCTCATTGGCATGTTTCTACAGAATATACCACGGGGAGTGCTCTGAAGAGTTATTCCACCTTATCCCGCCCTCCCCTTTCCTATCCAGAACAACGCGTGCTGGATTCAGATGCCATCCTTACACGGTAGAGTCGATTAGAGCGCGTACCAAAAAGTTTGGGTCCTCATATCTCTGCCGAACGACCAAGGTATGGAATTCTCTGCCAAGGCACGTGTTTCCTTCTTCCTTCAATCCTGGGTTCTTTAAGCGGGGCGTGAAAAAGCATCTTCTCAGGCCGTCAAAGTAGAGACCTCAACATCGCCTCGGCTACTGTGGGGGCGATGTGGAGGCCACTGCTCTTAGACCACACGACTGCTTACCATCAGGTGGAGTGTGGTCATTTTGACGAGCAAAATAAAAAAAAAAAAAAAAAAAAAAGACAGACAGACAGATAGACAGACAAAGTTACTTTCGAATTTATAATATTAGTAAGGATTAACATGTGACCAGCCAAGCAAAGAAAATTATGCAAGTAAAAAACCTTAATTATATTCTAACATTGTGTCAATGAACTATAATTATTTTTATTTTATGCGAATACTTGTGGAATATAATCAAAACATAACAAGATACAAACAAGATTACGTCTTATGTTATTTAAAAAGATTACGTCTCAGAAACCACACAGTACCAAGACAAGACATGAAATATAGTGAGATAGAATTTTTTAAAATATTGACTTATTCATGTGTATACCACCTTGCAGTATTTACTACGAATTAAAAATCACGTCGAGTAGTTTTCCGCATCGCTATAAATTGTAGTTCAAACAATAACAGAAAGTTGAACTGCAAATGCCGAGGTGAATTCAATAGTCAGATGAAAAACAATATTTGCAGAATACTAGTGCTGATTAAGATACCCAGGTGAAAGACATCATTATCAAGAATGAATAAAATGGTCGTACTTTGTGTTCTTTGATCTACCATTTGTACATAAATGACCTTCTCAAGAACAACGTCAAAATGCTTTTTATTTTATTTTTATTCATTGTACACTTAATAGTCAGATGGTAGAATAGGCAGACCTGCACTAGCTACCGTACTTGTCTCCTTGAAGAAGATGATAATTCGAATAAAATCTATACTAATATTATAAAGCTGAGGAGTTTGTTTTTTTGTTTGAACGCGCTAATCTCAGGAACTACTGGTTCGAATTGAAAAATTCTTTTAGTGTTGGATAGCCTATTAATCGAGGAAGGCTATAGGCTATATAAAATCACGCTACGACCCACGGGGGCGGCGCAGTAACTATAAACACGAGTGAAACCGCGAGCACATCTAGTCTTATATAAATGAAGACATAACAATTTTTTGTTGTTACAACCAATTTTATTTACTTACAAAGTTTTAAAAGAAGAGTAAACGAAAACAAATGAGGATATGTAAATAAATTCTGTGTCGTGAGGGTGATTATTAACAAACTGCGGTATTTTATCGTATTCTTAAATATTTATTTCATACTGCAGTGGTATTCTGTTCAAATATAGGCTTGCATACAGCGCTGTCGAAGCAACGAAAGATAAGATTACTTCACACTACTGATTCACTTTGCTGCAATACGCTTTAAGCTGTGACGCCCGTGAGTCAGAACTACTAAACTGTAGCTACGTAGAAACATGGCAAAATAGATAAAGAGAGATAAATCATTACTTCCTAATCCTAACTGCCTAATCCTAATTTCCTGATTAATATTATAAATGAGAATGTGAGTTTGTTTGTTACTTTTTCACGCCTTAACTATTCGACCGAGCATCATGAAATTTTGACGCTGCCGTCGTTCGACGTTTTCAGGAGTACAGAAAAGGTCATATAAACACGTTTCATTCAGATAAAGTACTGTCCCCGAGGGATAAAAACGCGAGCGAAGCTGCAGGCACAATCTAGTATAAAATATTTTAATCCATTTAGTTTTTCAGTCGAGATAACTCGAAATATAATTTAATTAAGGCCCTTATTCGTCTCACAATGATGAACGCCTTGCTTTCGTCGAGAAGTAGCGAGAGCGATCGTTTGTTCGTGTGGCTGTCTCGGCGATGAGCTCTTCCTTACAACGAATTAGTATTTAAGAGGATACCATAGATGGTATCGCAATCGCAATACTTAATCGAAGCTTAATATTATAATTACTAACATTTTACTATTAATCGTAATATGAATCCTAGTATTATGCTGTACAACATCATAATTATAGGTGTATAAAAGTAATAATTCTTCTTAAATAGTTCAACAATAATAATGGGAGAAACTTTATTAGAGAAGTATTTAACCATGTACATATAACCACAATTCTTTAAAACTAACTTATACCTAAAATATTATAAAACAGAAAGAAAAAGAAAACCAAACCCTCTAATAAGCGTCATAAAATTCCTCCGCATCACAGTCAACCGGTAGTGTGCCCAGAAGACTGGCAGCATTGCCACTTTGAATGGCAAATTTTTCTTCTTCTTAAAACAATGATTACTGCACTAATTAACTATTCTATATCGTGAATATCCCTATATACTTATATATAATATCCCTATATTCACAAACACTGAAACAACGGACACGAAAAATATCCAGAATCAAACCCAAAGCAAATAATTTATGGATCACACAATTTTATCTCGTGCATCGAACCAACAACACATTAAGAGGTAAATTACTGAGTCATGCTAACAAAGTCAAAGCATTGTATGTATAATTAAATAATTGTAATTCTCACTGCGGGTAATGTTTTATCTCTGTGGCGCGATCTTCACCCTGATTATATCATAATATAATTACACTCGCTACACTTGACTTGTGACATCTGTTATTGCTGATTGGATTGCATATGAAGCTGCATGTTTATTTCATTTAGACATTTAAATGTATCTTCCATGATAATATTATAATGGAAAAATCTTTTGTTTGTTTGTAATCAACAAACTTTGAAACTACTGGACCAATTTTATTAATTCTACCAGCATTGCGAAGTTACTCTTACCAGTTATGCAGAAGCAACTATGCTATTTAACGCCACGCTACGGGTCTCGGGAGCTGAGCAGTTATCAGAAAAGTATCATAAAACCCGGGGGACAAACTTATTTGTTTTAATTTAAGAAATGAACTGCTGCGATATCTTATCTTGTGTGTGGGGGCCAGTCAGTATAGACCGGCGACACTTCGACCCAGTGGGATCTTTTGTGTCAGCCCCAAGATTCATCCCTTAGCTATCTCCTTATGAATGTACTGCATTAGCCGCAGTTTACAATTCAGAGAGAGAAGCCTGAGGTCTTCAGGGTTTGGATATGCCAATCCCATCAGACCCATCCTAAATGCTGCGATAAATAAATACTGCAGCTGTTCTAAAATTCTTTAAGTATATTAAGCACTTAAGGTTCGTAACCTTCCCTTGACAATGGCTGCTGGAAAGCAGTAAATCTGTGTGAAAAGTATAAAAGACTATACTATATCAACAAAGATCAAGATCAGATCAATAGGGATCAAATGTGAGCTGAATCTGAAAGTAAGTGTTAGTCAGACGCTTATGCACAAGCGGCTTACTAAAACTACTAGCTTTAATTTATGGGACGAGTAGACGAGTATATGAGTATAACTAAAAAATATTAGCAACAAGTAGCATTTACAATGTTCAATATCTTGCAACGATTTCTTTTGCAACGGAGTGCAACACACGCTTGGGGCGCAATGCGAAATATTGTATTGTAATCTCACTTGTTATACTGTTAAAACAATTGGATTATGACAAACTGGTTTTACTTAATTACTTGTTGCGTTGATCCTGAGGTTTGCGTTTGCGCTAAGTAATTGTGATGTCCTGTTTACGTTTATTGAATTCAAGTTGTATTAAGTTTTTCGTGAGCAAGAATATTTTCTGTTAGATAAAAAGAACGATGTCAACCAGCGAATTTACTATAAAAAATAAAAGCTATACGTTTATATCTATATATCTATAGTAAAGCCTGCAAATAATTATAATGCCCACCTGATTGCAAAACCAGCGGTATCACTCCCTTGCTATAAAACTCTTCGGCCATGGAATTAAAGATGGGGAAACAAATGGCTTCGGAGAAGAAAATATATGGAATGCGGCGCGCAGTGGAATACTACGCGCTGCACTTCTGAGCTTCTGAGAGCATTCCGTTATTAGGTTAGTTAGTTAGCACTTTTTTACATCCCTGTAGTGCAGTGAGTTTTACAAATATTGAAGTACACAATAGTTTTAACCTACGACACTTGTCATATTGGTAATTACGAGGTGACCATTTAAACAATCACACCATTCGTACGCTGAAATTGTTCGCAAGTATTCTTTATGATAAGAATAATGAAAACAAACGGCCATTCTTTTTAATCACTAGATAGTAACCACATATGTTCGGTATGTTACAAAATCTGTTTGTGGGTGTAGTGCTGAAATTATTACACCACACTTGCAGGTATTTACACATAAGCAGCAGCCAAACTTCGATTGGGTGCGGCGGGTTGTCGACATTGACAGAAGAAATTAATGTTAGAATCTTAAATATTAAAATATTTTAATTTTATTACATTCATTTCCGTACGAAATGCAATCAAAATTAGTTCTGATGTTTATTTGTAGAAAGGTAACAATTGACACAGAGCTAATATAGCATTTATCGGTTGCAGCCGTTGCGTAGACATTCATGCGTTATCTATATATACGTGAAGCGAAAACTTTGGATCCCTTTTTACGAAAATTGGGCGGACGGAGGAGTATGAAATTTCGCACACTTATAGTTTATACAGAGAAGAATTGACGAATGCTAATGTTTTTTTAAAATTATGCCTTAAAATACATTAAATTAATTAAAATACACTACACGCACACAACCATGCATTTGACACACGCAGTCGAAGCGCGTAACTATGGTTACATATGTCAATATATAATGACATATATTATATCAGCAATATCTTACAGGCAAACTTTGGTCGAATTTCGAGCACTAGGCGACCGCTAGTAAAAAGAAATATTGTGTGTACTAACTATATGTCAAAAATATTATGTGTGTCTAATGTCTTTATTAAATAAATCGAACTTTCTTTTTACTCCTCGTTTTGCAGGCAAGGAATCACTAAATATCTTTTTACTTTCCTTTCTCTTTTTTATTTAGCAACGCTATTATTACAGTTTCTTGCACTTCCAGTCTATTCGATTTTTCAAGCATCACTACTTAAGTTGCTTGGCTCTGTATCCCAGCCTCGTTGCTATATTTTGGACGCAGAGAGACCAAGTAGCCAGCGACCAGTCAACAGTGCGTAATGGCTCTATCTGAACGCTTATACGCTGCATCAAGAAGTTCTTACAAAACTATTATCATCAACTGTAAATAACAGAACGAACATCGGATTACACTCCCAAAATTGACCAAAACAAGTGATTGTGTAACATTGTTGACCTTAACACGACCTTGACTGCGTTCAAACTGGTTGCGTATAAAAATTTATAGTAAGTAAAAATTTCTGAATACAACTTGATGTTCCATACCATCACGACTGTATCTTTAGAGGGTAGGCAGAGGTGTATTAAATAACCATATTTCACCAGCTCTACATAAACTCTCATAATATTTAATTGACCTGTAGACCTTAGAATTGTCTACAAAAGGTTGGTCTACAAAACCTATGCAAGTGCTCAGTTTTTTTAGACAAAGGTTCCAAAGAACGTATTGCTATAATTTTTGTGGGCTAAGAAACCGCGCTTGTAGTTAAGAAAACTCCCTTGCGCTAGACGGAGCTAAGGGATCATATGTCAGACTTGTGCTAACTCGAACCATACCCGTGGTCCTTTGCATCTAAGGGCACCTGGAATCAAATGCGGGGATTTACTATTATACTCACTAATAGAAACTATATTGTTTGCTGAGCTAATATCCTGCGTTTAAGTTTCAAAATACACAAAGATAAAGTCCACCTTGTAACAGAACTTCATAAATTTCGACAGAAAACTAGGATAACAATGTCTAGATGCAAAAGTTGAACCTCGGTACCTCTAGATCAACAATAATGCATCCGCTATTATCTAATGCTTAGCCACTGTTATTATGAGCCGTTTAATTGCGTCTGTAAAAATATTAATAGATTTTTGTTCGTAACATTATTCTTCTATTTCAAGTTCAAAGTCAATGTCTAAGTAGGTAACTATTTCGTTGCCTAGATGACTAACTACAAACGCATGTGTGATATAGCGGATTGTATTTCTGAATTAAACAATTCAATTGGATTTCTCAGCATAAAGATTTAGTCTGAAACAGTTTTTAATGGTTATGTATCCGCATATCTGATCATCTGACTGTACAATTGTGGGCAAAATACACATTTACTTAGCTTTTCAAAATATAGAAACGTGGTTATGCTAAATATGATGAAGTTTTTAATTAAACAGTTTCAGTTGCCATTTAATTTACTAATGTTTAAAATGTAACGAATTTTGCATAATTTAATCAGCACCAACTTATTGCATTGGAATCACAGACAGAGAGGTCGTGGGTTCAAGATTTGATTTATATCCTGGTTTATAAATTAACTGAAGAATGTAATAGGAGCGCCAATTATTTGTAAAACAGAATCACAAAAATCTCCACAGATGTACGATTAATAAAAAAATACTTGTGTTCATTTAGTACATCTGATTGTTATTAAAATGAATTTACTTTTTTGTAGAAGGAGTAAAGTACAAAAACAAGTATTACCGCATATTTATTTATTTCACTTTAATGTTTCCTGGTTTATTACATAATATATACGTGCATACATATATTTACATTATTAATTTTAAAACGAATAAGTATTAACCATATAGAACAATTCCGGAATCGGCGCCAAACAAAGATATTTTTTGCAATGGTGAGTTCTATAAAACGCCATCTATTGATAGCAAGTCACGACTAGATATGAATGAAGAATAGTTAGGTGGACTCATTACTTTGCCTTTTTCAGGTTCTGCAAAGTGCAAACAGAAATGTATGGCTAAGTCTAAGCCATCTGTTCTTCTTGTAAAGAACTCTATATTTTAAACCGTTATAAGAAGCTGACTGAGATGTTCGAATGTTGAATCTTCAGAAAATAATAAATATGATTATTTTAAAGATTTATTGTTTGTGCACTAAAAAAAAATGTTTATACATACAAGGTTCAAACTTAAACTAATGTTAATGTCAAAATAAACCAACAAATAGAAGTAGCGCCATTGGTGATACGAAACCCTTTGAATTGAAAGCACAAGACCAGCTCTTACTTATCTGGTTATTACAGGGCAACAAGCACAATTAACTACCACAAAATAAACCAAAAGAGACTAATAAGATGGTCTTGTACCACAAATGACAATCACCCTACCATATAAGCAAAGGAGATTAGCCAAGCGTCGGAGCTCGTGCGTCAGAACCCGTCAATCTGCTGGTTGAGCAACCGCATGTGCCAACGGTTGCAACTTGTCCACCAACCAGTTACTCGCGCCTCTTGTGAAAAGCCTCGCAGATGTGAAAGGATATCGAATTGCGTGGGCGTCTGGTCGGACACTTCCTAAATGTAATGGAACTTCTTTCCTTGGAGTTGTTGCTTGGATTGGATGAATTCTAAAAATAAGTGTTTCGCTACTAAGCACTATTTGTTTGCATTTAGTAGTCAATTTAATGTTAGCATTCTGGATTGACTTGCGGCTGAAGTTCAGTGATGCTTTGATGTGTCTTGGACATTTTTGAAGGAACTAGGGTAGTGACAATATACATACGAATCCAAAAGCACATGAACTTACTTTACTAATAAATAGTTTTATAATCATTTATTATATTTAATTCAGCACTAGTGTGCATTCAGTGCCCTTGGTTAGCACATCCACGAAATGTAAATGCAATTTGAAGGATAAAAAGCGAAAATAAATTGACCTGTACAGCGCATGGCACAGTATATAGTTTTGTTTCGTAAAGGGTTCCTGATTCTGCCACTCAATGTTTATAGTATTATGTAGATCAACAGTAAGTCAGGTACAAACTGTTATAAGTTTTCAGTGTATAGTGTAGATAGTGATTCTAACATAAAACTTTTGCAATGTATATAATCCAGACACTATTTCATCGTTTCCGTAGCAAAAGATTGCCCTAATGCTTACGGCCGACCTTGAGGTCCTTCTTGTTGGTCAAATGTTATTGGCTTGTTCTATTAGGAATTTCTGAGTGACAGATTGAAATTTGAAACTGTGTATTGTTGAAGGCGATAGTACCACCTAACGTAACGTTGGCCTTGAAAGACAGCTAGCTGGCTCGATAGGTGTACAGGTCAGTCTATAACTCATAAATTTTACACGGGCATAAACGTGTAACTGACCTTGAGATTTCAGTGCATGTCAACTTCACATACAGTGCAAGCTGTTCATTCCATAAATAGACATTAAAACATTCTATGTGACAGGTTTGGTCAAGTAAGCCTGTCTCACTTCATTAAAAGACGACCGTTAAATAAAACTTAATTGATAATTCCCATCAATTAGGCGGATACTGGTATTGTTAAAAGTATATTTTGATAAATGTTCGGCTGCTGTGCATCCATATCACAGGTTAGATTGCCGGCTCAGTCAAAGTGTTATTGGGTTTCTGTCAAGAAATTCTTAGAAGTAGCACGGGGTCTGGAACTGTCCCTGGTAAACAACAAAAGACGCCCTATTGCGTGGCTTCTATTTTTTTTATACGACTAACGTGGCAAACAAGCATACAGCCCACCTGATGGTAGGTGGTCACCGTAGCCTATGGACGCTTGCAACACCAGAGACATCACTTGCGCGTAACCAACCCTTTAGGAAAGGAAGAAGAGAAAAAGGAAGTGGGACGGAGGAGTGGGAACGGGGAAAGAGGGTGATTGGGCCTAGGGCACTCTCACTCACCGAACGAAACACATTAGTAGGAATACTGCTATTTCACGTCGATATTCTGTGAGAGGGTAGTCCTTCCCCGGTCGAGCCATTCATGCTAAAAGCAGCGAATCAATAATCATAGTTAAAAATGTGGATGAAATACACTTTTGCCTACTTTTTATAGAGTAGTAGAGCCTCGCTGATTTCAACATGAATGGGCCGGCTCGACTGGAGAAGGACTACCCTCTCACAGAATATCGACGTAAAATAACAGTATTCCTACTGTTGTGTTTCGTTTGGCGAGTGAGAGTGCCGGAGGCCCAGTCACCCTCTATCCCCCTTCCCGCTCCTTCTCCTTCCCACTTCCTTTCCTAAAGGGTCGGCAACGCGCAAGTGATGCCTCTGGTGTCGCAGGCGTCCATAGGCTACGGTGACCAGACGGTGATCAGGTGATCAGGTGGACCGTATGCTTGTTTGCCACCTTAGTTGAATAAAAAAAATTAAAAAAACCTGTTCAGGGATCTTAGCAGGACTGTAAACATTTTCAACAGTTAATAAAGGGCCTTGGATTTGTTGACAAACTGGTGGAATAGTACTGAGGTTTATATCCTGCGTCAAGACTTAAATGTTTTACTTTTAGTTTAACATTTACAGGTGGTATTTACAGAAATATTTTTAGTAGTTTACACAGAAATACTTTTAGTTAATTATTTACTATGGAACAAGGTAAGCGGGTATACCTGTTGACAAATTACTTACCAGCGGCAAAATAAATCTTTATTTATTATCGTTGCACTACTTAATGGAATATTTCGATTGTCTCGTACAACATACTTCTATTGTTAGATTTATATAAATTTTGGCTTAAACATCTCCCGCCCTAGATACAATTCTACTTTAGCGGAAAAGCGTATTACAACGCATTTTGTTACAGAAACAGATGTTATTTATTCTGATGATTGCGACGAAGATGATGATGATGTTGAAGACGAAACTGATGAAACGTCGACATCGGAATCCGACGACGATTGAAATTATAATGAATCACTTTATAATTGTATTTCTGAATTTAATAAAACGAAATAATGTTATTTTCAATATTCTTGTAGGACTAGCGATACTTACCTATATTTTTGGTAGGACACTGTTTGATTTAGGCAAAGAATGCACTAATTCACCACGTGTTATTTTTGTCCTACAGTTATTAATAAAAAAAGTCTTACCGTGGAATGGACAACTTCTAAACGTAGGACTGGAAAACCGTACCACTACATTTGTAGGACTATGTGGCCATTTGATTGTACAAATATTTATTAAGCTGCATACAAAAAATCAGCTTATGAATAATTTTGATGATCTCATTATTTGGACATATTCGGAGTGTAGGACGCTCCAGTCAATCCATCCATTCTGTAGGACAATTGTTTTTCCGAGGTCATCATCCAATTACCTTAATATTCTAAAAACTTACTGTTATTCAGACAATTTCGACACCCCAAAGTATCGACATGTTTTATACCTGCTATCTACATTAGCTACATCTATCGAGAATTTTCAAAGGAACAACTTGGGCGTCTCGTCGAACCGACTACCTGCTCACGAAGATTCAGCCTGTTATTACTCACTAAAAAAAACAGGCGGTGGTTGCTCGACTAAAATATTCAATCAACGTACATAAAGAACAACCAAACCAGAAACAACTATTTGCTGATCTCACAATTATTTGTTCCATGTGGGTAACTCTAGGCATAGAGGCAATGGTAAGGTAATTATTTAAACCTCCACATCACGCATGCAGTTATTATTATTAAACGATGCAGAACATAGAAACGCGCCCAATTTCGTAGATACTACTTATTAAGTGGGTAAGTTATAAACTTAGCTGAAGAAATGTGGGTGCCTTATTTCTATGCTGATAATTATATCGATGATGGATTATCATGCATGTATGCAAACCTAACAACAGGCGCTACCATAATTCCAAGATAGGTTTCACTTCAAAAAAGGAGCAGGATCTAAAAAAATATCAGAAATTGTTTTATTTGTGAAACATATGTGGTTGAGGTACATGTTATAACATATTAAAAAAAATATCACTAATTAACTAACTTAATTATCTTAATTATGTATAAATTATTAATTATACATAAATATTTATTGAACTTTAAATTACCATATCATAATAAAATTATCAAATTAATTATTCCTAGTATTAGTTCCGCTCCTATAGGTCTTAGCGTGACGTTATATAGCCTATAGCCTTCCTCGATAAATAGGCTATCCAACAATGAAAGAATGTTTGAATTCAAACCAGTAGTTCCTGAGATTAGCGCGTTCAACCAAACAAACAAACAAATTCTTCAGCTTTATAATATTAGTATAGATTTGCGAAATGTTATAAAGCAATAGTAGAATATTTGTAATAATGATAATGTTGGGAGAAGGACCCTTGCTTGCCGTACAGATTGACCAATTCGCGAGGTCTTACATTGCAATCGTCTTACGGGTCATGCTCGTAGGTATTGGTAAAAATTCGCACTCCCTTATGCGAAACCTAGCATGGAATGTAATGCCGTAATCTTAAGGGTTCGTGAGAATCTTTCAACTCCGGATACCATGTGTGAGCAGTTTTGATTGTAAGGCTATATGTAAATTTAGGCGTAAGCCACTATGAGTCAACATTTATGAGTTATATTCAGGTTGTAGTCTAAAACGGTTAGATTTTATTTATTTATTTTAATTTTATTTATTCATTCTTAGTATCATTTCACATTTTATAATTAGCAACGGCTACTGCATTAAAGATAAAGATCAGTTTATTTGTAGGAAACATGAGTACATTTACATATAATGCATGCAAAGTTTTACCCTTAGCTCGAGACTTCACGGCAACCACACGGTAGGTACTATACATTTGTCGCATATATCGTCATATAAACACATCAGATCAAAAACAAATAAAAGATAAAATAAAGAACATAAAATATTAAATTCACAAGTGTTTTTCGGATTTATCCAACTAGTTTCGACGTCGTCTACAATTCGACACCTAATTCCATCGTGCAGGACGCCGCGCGCCGTCCTTCTAATTAAAAACCGCAGTGATTTTCTAATCAAGCAAGTTCGAACCAACATGTTATGATCACCTCATATACACATAGTCATCCATACTCATAGGTTTTCCGACACAGGTATTAAGTCCGGAAAACCCAGAATAACTAGGAGTTTGCATGCTACAGCTGCTGGACAAGTGATGACTATACAATACTTTTCCGTACTAGTCAATCTCACCCTAAAAATGATTAAAATGCATGTTCGTGACATTTCCACAGATGGCTACTCCACAAACAAAAATACCATCTGTTCTAGTTTTCCGAACTGGTTTTATAAAGTATTTATTCAACATATTGCCATTGTCATCTTGCGTCTACAATCCAAAAGGATAATTACATTATAAGTTAAACCAAATGTTTGGAATATATTTTGTAGATACTAATTGATGTGAGTACAGCCTTCCGAGACGTCCAACTATCCTCTTGTACCAGACACCGACCTAAGACTAGTAACACTGATAATGCGCCTCGATGTGTAGTGTGTGTAGTGGTTAGTGTAACCGACTGCCACGCCTGAGGTCGCGGGTTCGATTCCCGTACAAGTCAAACATTTGTGTGCATGAACATGGATGTTTGTCTTGGTCTGGTTGTTTCTATGTATAATATTTAGAAAAAAAAAGTATATGTCATTGTGTATGTTTATCCATTGTCTAGTACCCATTTTTTTTTTTTTTTTTTTTTGGACGTGGGGAATGCTATGACGCATACCCCTCCGCGGGGGCGGGCGGAGGGGTTATGTCGGACTCGCCGGGGTAAAAGAAAGATGTTGAAATAATAATGTACCTCCCGGAATACCGACTAAACCTACCACGATGTTCCTCGACAAACCACTATCGGCGGGGCCGCGCGAATCACTTTCACATGCAGTCGCGACCCCGCCGAGGTTACGGCCCGCCGTATGAAACGGCAGGCCACTACACGAAAGATCTACCCGCTGGTACCTCTAAATATTCCCTACTGTCCCCCCCCCTAGAGGGGAGACGGACTCGACACAGAGGCGCGCGTGGGAACACGCACGCCGCCTCTCGGACCTGGTGCTGAACGGATGGCGGGCAGGCCCACAAAGCCCGCCACCCCCAGGTCAAACCTCAGGGTGGCTGGAGGTCATCTCGCGCCCTCCGGCGCCCGGCTCTGCGGTTGGGGAGAGGGTTTAAACGCTCCCTCTCCCGCTCTGCCACCTCCTTGTTCGAAATTACTTCCTCACAAAAGGAGGCGACGGCGTTCCACGACCTCTCACTCCGGACCATAGACAGAACTACGGCCGGGAGCGAGAGGGCAACCGTTCCGACTGCCGCGATCAACTCACGGCGCTGCGATGCCCAGGCGGGGCAAACCGCCAGTGTGTGCAGCGCCGTGTCCTCAACAACGTCGCGGCAGTCGCCGCAGTGGTGACAACCGGGCGTCTCTTGCCGGCCTATGCGACACAGGAACCGGCCAAAACAACCATGGCCGGTCAAAACCTGTGTCAGCCGGAAGGTGAGGGCGCCATGCCGCCTCTCCAGCCACTCTTCAAACACGGGACTTACCGCCACGATCGTGGCGTGCCCGGCACTGGGGTGCACAAGTCGCTCCTTCCAATTCGCCACTAGGACCTGGCGGAGCTCGGACCTCGCCGCCTCGACTGCGGAAAGAGTAGGTCCTTCGCCCCGAGCTAGCGCCTCCTGGCGCCAACGATAGAGCGACGCCAGGAGCGCCGCTTCCAGGTCCCATGGCATCGATCCGGCGAGGAGGCTCGCAGCCTCGAACGAGATCGTGCGGTATCCGCTTATCAGCCTGATGGCCATGGCGCGCTGTGGCGCACGAAGCGCCGAAATATTTCGGGCCGTCAGGCTGTTCGCCCAAACTGGGGCCCCATACAGGGCCATGGACCGCACGACCCCCTCGTAGAGCCTCCGGCAGGAGGTATTTGGCCCCCCAAGGTTGGGCAGCAGACGCGCGAGCGCACCTGCAGCGCCCCGAAGAATGGGGGCCAAACGTCGAAAATGGGCTGTAAAGTCCCATCGGCCGTCGAGCAAGAGACCTAAATACTTTAGGGTTGACTCGACGCCGATGCGGACCCCTCCTACCATAATATGGGCCTCTGGAGGTGGCCGGTTCCGAGGGCCGTGAAAACAAACGGCCTCGGACTTGGACAAGGCCACCTCGAGGCCCAACCGCCGGATATTGTCTAGTACCCATAGTACAAGCTCTGCTTAGTTTAGGCTAGATGGTGTAGTGTGTATGTGATAGAATATTATTTAATTTTATTACATATTATTTTTTATTTATTTATTATTTATATGTATATTTTATAATAATATATATATTTATTATTTTATTTATATTTATTACTATAATATTATTATAATAATAATGTAATTATAGTTGTTCCACAAAGATGGTTTAGCAAATAGAAAACGGTATGTTTTATTAACCTGATTAAACATGTACAAAGTCACATAAACACACGCCAAACTTGATGATAACGCCTGAGTTAAAAATATTATTTTTCTGCGTCGCTCATTCATTTGTTGCATTAACAGATAATTGAATTACAAAGTATTTTAATTACATTTCAATCAGACAACTTTGTAATTAAAAACATAATAATACGTTACATAATAATAATAATAATAATCCTTTATTCACAAGAAATGTGGTTACATAGTGGTGGTAAGGTAATTGTGGTCCTATCACATTCTACCATAACAACGGTGCGTAAATATGTCAAAGTTATAGACAGATATTGTACAAAATATGTTGATCATTATATTGGTTTGATATTATATTGATTTGTACTTAGTTAATTAATGTCAAAATTTATGCCGTGAATAATTATTGTAATAAATAAGGTAAAGTCAAGTGAAAACAAATTTAGAAGTCAATTATTGTGGTACAATGTCAGTGATATAAGGAATTTCAACATTATTTAATTACATCATTTTCTTTATATGTCATAAAATCCTTTAAAAAGTAGAAACATTGTTCTGCAAGCCACACTGTAAGTTTTCTCTTAAACATAGTAAGCTGTAATTCTTTGAATTTATCTGGTAACTTATTGTATACATCTATGGCCTTAACATAGACATTCTTCTCATATATATCCTAACGGCACCTAGGTCGGAGAAGCTTAAATTTATTTCTAGAATTTCTACCCACCTTGTCAGAAAATTTGTTAAAATATTGTGGATGCAGTTTGACAAAGACACATAGTTCCCTAAAGTACATGCAAACCAGTGGTAGGATATGAAACTTTGTAAATAATGGCTTACAACTGTCTGTAGACCAGGCTCCACATATCGCTCTCACGCATTTCTTTTGCACCAGAAATGCATTTTCAATCTCAACCGAATTACCCAACAACAAAAGACCATATGAGAGCACCGATGACACGTATCCGTGGTACGCACTAAGTGCCGCTTCCGTTGATACGGTCTGTCGTAAGCGTTTAATAGCAAATACAAATCTATCAAGTTTATTGCAAACATATTCTACGTGCCCCTTCCAGTTGCAATGCTTATCAAGCATTAGACCTAAAAATTTAACCGTGCCTACCTCTTCTATTTTTTTATTTTTGTAGTTTATATTTAAATCAATATGTTGTCTTCTATAATTTTGGAACTGTATCATTTGCGTTTTATTTACATTGATTTTTAAATTATTATTACTTAGCCATTAATTGTCTTATTAAGCGTCAAACTTATGTCATTCTCATATTTTCTTTATTTTCACATTTGATAATGAGTGTCGTGTCATCAGCAAATAAGATTGTTTTGTGGTGAGTAATATTAGGTAGGTCGTTAATATACATTAGAAATAAAAATGGTCCCAGTACGCTGCCTTGTGGGACTCCAAATCTATTTAGTTTGAAATTCGATCTACATATTTGTACATTTTTCATTATTATCTATTTTAGTTATTTCTACACACTGATATCTGTCTTTTAAGTAACTCTTTATCCAGTCATTCGCTACTCCTCTAATTCCATACCTTTCTAAATTGTGAAGAAGCAGCTTATGATCAACAAAATCAAAGGCTTTACTCATATCTAGAAATAAGGCCGTTACAGGTATGCTGTCATTAATAGATTCAGTAATTGATTTTATCAGATTGAAGCAGGCTAGTGAAGTACTACTATTTTTGCGAAAACCGAACTGTTCTTGTTTTAGAATTTTTTGATTCAGGACGAAGTCATATAATCTTATTAACGTGGCTTTTTTAAAAAAATTTGAGATGACTGGTATAAATGTAACTGGACGGTAATTATTCATGTCTGTTGCATCTCCCTTTATATACAAGGGCTTAACGATAGATTTTTTAAGACTTGTGGGAAAAGTGCCTTGTTGAAATGTCATATTAATTATAAAGCTCAAGGGTTCACATATGAATTGTGCGCAAGGTTTTATAATCTTTGTATTAGCCTTATTATCTACGGAGTTAGTATTGTTGAGGTTATTAATTAACTTAAATACCTCCATTAGGTGTGTCGGGCTTAAAAATATCGAATTAAAATTATTCATGTCCATAATTTTATTGATATCGCTACTGTTTATATAAATTAAAATAATTCTCATTAGTCAATTTAATATAAAAATTATTGAATAAATCGCTTATATCGTCTGTAGTTGTATGTACATGATTATTATATAATATTTTGTCTATTTCTGTATTGGTATATATGTCTCCAATATTTTGATTTATGATTTCCCACACTGGACATTTGGAGTACCTAATTATAATTACTATGTAACTAAATACAATTTAATTAGATTACATTCTTACACAAATTACATTACTTTGTAATTAAATTAATAATTCCATTACAAAGTAGTTTAATTATGCCCATCTCTGCTCCCAAATGCTACGCGTGCCTAGTCACGGGCAAAAGCTAATCTTTAATAATCTTACTTGTGCCTACACCACTATATAATAGTCTTGATCTATTCCAATATATCAGCAACGATTATGTATATTGTTTTAAGCACAAGGACAGTAAGAGCTACGTTTGTTAATGGTTACTAACAAGCCGTTGCATAGTGCGGCCTGAATTCTTGGTCAGATGACTTTATTTCGAAGGTTAGTCTGAAAGAAACTGCACACTTTGTTGGTGTACTAACGTGACTAAAGTCTACGTTTAGTTCTGTGTGTCATTGTAAGTTGGAGGCACTGGTTAAAGACCTTTTTTGTCTTTAGACATTAAGGTGAAGATGATCACATAAATTAAAATAACTTTCAAAACGCTGACTAATGCAACTGAATCTTAGGACACCATCCTAAGGTATAACTTGGGAAGGTCGTAGTAATGTCAGTTATATCTTTATTTCTGGACAACTTCGACTATTGACCATCTGATGCAAGTTTATTTCGTCGTAAAATGTCGTAGTTTTTGTCCAAATTTGTGTCGAAACTTATGCGTCAAGAAAGTCCATTTAAATATTATGTAATTTAGATTAGCTGTTTCAGTAAATCTATTATGACGATATAATTATGACGATGTCAACACAAGTTGCAGTCGTAACTTTTAACATACACCCTATTCACATTTATTTTCCGTCCAGTTCAGATCTAACTATTAATGCAAGTTACTGAAAGGCAGATCAATATGATTATTTTTACCAGACCATCAAAAGCATGCTAACTTCTGTGATTGGAAGACTAAATTATTATTAGCAACGCCGATCCAATCACTTGAGATGGGTTTGAGTTTGACAAGTCGGTGACTAGCCTTTTACAAATTAGACTACTATTCATAAGCATAGGGTGCTATGTACCAATGACCCAGGAGCTAAAATCAACTCTGTCGGGCTAAAAGTCGGCTCACATAAACTATTATAATATAATTATTGCGTAAATAGCTATGTTTACTTATATGCTTAGGTAGGTACTGCGATAGATTATACCGCGATTAGCAGCTGCTGTTGCAATACCAGCTGCCTCGACTGTTAGATGGGGTAATCTTTGCAAGATAGTCACATTGTAGTATTCGAATGTCGAGTATTTGTTTTGAAGGTATCGTACCAAAATAGTAGACTGTCCGTCGGTATGTGGAACACTTTTTACCTGTGCGTCCATCCGTCTGCCTGTTACAACTGCTCATTTCAGCAAATACAAATGTACTAAACTTGGAATATGCAATCATTATAAATAAATACTTGTTGCAAATAAAAAACATACTAAACATTTTTTTTTTGCCTTTTGGTAAATAAATTCTGTTTGATACATATGTATAAGTATACTAGATGTTCCCGCGGTTTCACCCGCGTTTATCGTTACTGCGCCGCCCCCGTGGGTCGTAGCGTGATGTTATATAGCCTATAGCCTTCCTCGATAAATAGGCTATCCAACACTAAAAGAATTTTTTCAAATCGAACCAGTAGTAATCACGCAGAATAAACCAGGAGAAACATCGTTTGTACTATGTCTGCAATGGGTAATTATTTTGCTGCGATGTTATTTTAAAACTGCTATATCTCCTAAGATATTCATTGAAATCGAATGACGTAAAGGGCAATTTTGTTTTAAATTAAATACTTGTGATGAATAACGTATTTATTTGGATAAGGATTAATCTCATGTTTATAAAAATACCTTCGCAAATAATGCATTATTTTAGAACAAATTTCGTTAGCATAAAAATGGTTATAGTGAGCCAACCTTAAAAGATAGACATATGCTGTCGCGGACTTTTTTTTAGAACTTTTAAAGGGGAACAATTCTGTCATACATGATTTTTGCGAAACTTTAACTGTTTACGCAGCGCACGCAGCGGAAGCTCTCAAAAGGAAAAATACTCTCCGATTTTGAAACATTCTTCATTGGTGCTCCGCTCCTATTAATCTTAGCGTGATGATATATAGCCTATAGCCTTCCTCGATAAATGGGCTATCTAACACTGAAAGAATTTTTCAAATCGGGCCAGTAGTTCCTGAGATTAGCGCGTTCAAGTAAACAAACAAACAAACTCTTCAGCTTTATAATATTAGTATAGATATATCTATTCAAAGTTTACCAATTAATGAAAAAAATTAATGTGATATCTACCAATGTCTCTGATGTCCTTGGGATAGTTAAATGAAAGAGTTCTGGTTAATCACCGAAATATTTATGGTTGGTTTATTAATTTCACACCAACATTACAATTTACAAATGCCTAACATACAGGCTGCCTAGCTATCAGTCTACCTATCGTGCCCGGCGCGCGGCGGGTAACTACTCGATGGCGTAGTGGTTAGTGTAACCGACTGCCACGCCTGAGGTCGCGGGTTCGATTCCCGCACAAGTCAAACATTTGTGTGCATGAACATGGATGTTTGTCTTGGTCTGGGTGTTTCTATGTATAATATGTATGTATTTACAAAAAAAAAAGTATATATGTATGTTTATCCATTGTCTAATACCCATAGTACAAGCTCTGCTTAGTGTGGGCTAGATGGTGTTGTGTGTATGTTATAGAATATTATTATTATTATTATTATTATTATGAATTGCATTATCTAATGTCAGCGAAACGCAATGTACATACATGTGTCGCTACAAGAGATCAGGCAATATAAAATTACGTCTCTATCTAGCATTATAGTACAGTTTTTGAGAAATCGAAAAATAGGTATATCTTTTACAGACAAACTTGTTTTGCGGTCGATATGCCTGCGATACTAAACGAATAAATAGCTTTCTACACGTTTTAGGGTATGGAACCATCAGTGCGCGAGTGTGACTCGCACTTGACCGTTGTTTTTTTTATCTTGAATGTGTTAAATTTGCCATGTCATTATAAACTAATAGGCTACTTTTAAATTGTTTTCAGGGTTCAATCATTCTGAAAAAGAGTTAAACCTTATACATTTATGAAAAGTCAGCTTTACCAGTATAGTATCTTCATGGGTAGAGATAGAGCACATTGGTTTCTCCTCTGAAGCCTGGAGTAGCGTTATTTTCTTCCAAAACTGGGAAAGAATCCTACAAAAGACCATAGTTGAATCATTTTATGGTTTATTTATGTGGTGAATAGGTTAAATGGAGGTGAATCACTATTCCTTATAGCATTATTATTACGTACGGCAGAACGATACAGCGCGTTGCAGTTTGTATACCGTTGTCTTATTCTCCCGCATGCCTTAACAACACTATAACCTATAACAGATGGTGGTAATACCTCTAAGCTATTAAGCAAGGCTTGGTAAAGACAGCAAATTGATCTTACCGCCAATAGAAAAAAATAATTGCCCAAATGCCAATTTCTAGTATTACCAGTCTTTTTCATAATTAATTATGGCAATTAAACGATAATGATAGGTGTAAAAGAGTTTATTTGTGTAATCTTTATTATAATACTAGTTTTCACCCGCGGCTTCGCTCGCGTAAATGTAGGCTAGGTTAGGTTAGGTTTGTATCAGTTCTTTTTTCTGGATGAAAGGTACTCTATGTCCTATTCTGTACCCCTGACAACGTGTATGCAAAATTTCATGTTGATCGGTTGAGTAGTTAGGGCGTGAAAGCGTAACAAAAAACCAAACAAAAAAACTCATTTTCGCATTTATAATATTAGTTAGGAAACTACAGTTTAACATTGCCCAAGCCGGTTATTTCAAAACAAATATAATTATGTGAATGCGAAAATACATTAGCCAATCCCATTGACCTTAGTAAACCTTACCAAATATTTTACTAGGTACTTATTTTAGTAGTCCATACAATCCTTCTATTTTGATCTCTTCTGTACTATAAATAAAGTGTCGCAGAGAATAAACATTTTCTTAAAGGTCTCTCGTGTACTATATAATAATAATCCTGTGTCGTGGGCGACTGTACTTAACTTTAAAATGGAATGTCGATGGAGTAAGGGTCAGCGCCGACTGACGAAGTGGCGGCGAAGAGGCTAATTCAGTAACAATTTAAATTCAACCTAAAGGGCTTCAGAATACGACTGTATTTGGTACAACGAAATAAAATGACGGCGAGCGACTCAAAGCGCGGTCATTTTATTTCGTTGTACCAAATACAGTCGTATTCTAAAGGTAATTTATACAGCTAAATTTAGTCTCATAGATTAATGTTGCGTGTATGTTTTTAGGGTTCCGTACCCAAAGGGTAAAAAGGGACCCTATCACTAAGACTTCGCTGTCCGTCCGTCTGTCCGTCTGTCACCAGGCTGTATCTCATGAACCGTGATAGACAGTTGAAATTTTCACAGATGATGTATTTCTATTGCTGCTATAACAACAAATACTAAAAAACAGAATAAAATAAATATTTAAGGGGTTCTCATACAACAAACGTGATTTTTTTGCCGTTTTTATAGATAATGGTACGGAACCCTTCATGCGCGAGTCCGACCCGCTCTTGGTCGGTTTTTTACGATTCGTACCCAACCACTGACATTAACTTGCCAAATAAATAGATTGACTTGGCAATCGCACTAAACAATCTAATTTAATATAATAATTATGTATTACTTGTGAGATACATTGTTTTCATGCGATGGCAAAATCAATCTATTTATATAAAACATAAAAGATTTTTAATATTGATATGGTCACTATAAGATGTTGTTAGGTTAGCTAATTATGTAATAACTTAAGACAGAAGGTCCCTTAAGTAGGGACTGAATAAATTAACCGACTTGGTATTACCTACATGGATCTCACAACTTCTTACGGTAGAAGAACTGAGTTGCGAGACTTGGTTTTTGTTACAAGACCATGTTTTTGATGGCATTGTCTTTTACTGTTAGAAAGTCTTTATTAATAGTACTACCTAAGTCTTAAAATGCGATGCGCCCGAAATATACCTATAACGTGGGACTTAATCTTAGTTAAATAAAATGGCTACAAATACATTTATATATTACTATTTATACGAGTATATTGCATGAAATAGAAGTTCTTATGATATATTATATGATATATATATGGATAATATTTAACTGCACAGCAAAAAAATACTAATTGCACAGAAAAATATGCTTACCAAAAATAATAATTGCACACCAAAATATATTTAAAGAGATCAAACTAAGTCGACTGGACTATTTTTGGGTGGGTTTAAGAAGAAATCTAACATAACCTAACCCTTCCGAGACCGAATCCAGTGATTTGAAGTGTATAGGTGGTCGTTATGATATATTTTAGTAAGCATATTTTGGTGTGGAATTACTATTTTTGGTGGTCATTATATTTAATCCCTATATATATTAATAAAATTGTTTTTCTTATTGTCTTCAGTAACGAGCGGGAGAGTAGAAAATGCCTAACATCATCACAAGACGACGGCGTGTGTCGTAGGTGCGGTGGCGATCACCGCGGCGGTCCCGTGCCTTGCATCTGTTATACGCACGAGTAAGTACCACAGTTCACACACTATTTTATCTCTCTTGAAAGTATCAATCTCCTACAAGAAACTAAAGAGTTGTCACATTAATACTGTATTTCGGCATAAGTAAGAGTTCTGGAGACCCACATATCTATTCTCATTATTTTCATTTTCCCTTTGAAACTCGCATACCACGGAGAATATTCGGGCACTGTTGACCCTAAGGAAAAGTAGTTACTTCAGCCACAGAACGAGAAGCAAAAGGTAGACGGGATTAATTAACCTATCGAATCGCAGTAGAACAACGGCACCTAGACACAATAGATTTTCAATGATATCTGGCATTCTAACATGTGACAGGTTTTTTTTTTATATAGTACCTTATGATTTATAAAGCAATATTAATTTGGACGATGGTATTATGTTTCAGACCGGTGAAGTTCGAGTCAGGTGCGTGGTTTCTGCGTCAGGTGCAGCGCGCTATCAGCGTGATGCCGTGGAGTATTTCCACTGAGAAGCTCGAGCAGATCGGTCAGTATCACTACATCATCAGTTTCAGTTTGCGCACTGCCTCCTCGATTACGTGGTCGAGGGTTCCACGCAGGTACTATCGGCTCCAGCGACGGATGACCATTTCAGAAAAATTTTCGCTTGCACATGTTGACCAGTTGAGTTTGTATCGCCTTAAAATCAGTAAACAAATGTAAAGTGTAAAAAAACTCAAACAAAGAAAGGGGCGTGTCACGGGTACGGGTACCAAGTGTTGGCCTGCTATGCGATTTTAACCTTAGGAGTGGTCATCCGTCGCTGGAGTCGATAGTACATACATAATTATATCGAAGAGCAGCGCAGAGCATTGTTCTCTCTCGGTGACTAGAGTTGTGATAATTAATATTCGAAATTGCACGCAAAATGCAGTAATTAAATTAAAAAATTTAATAAGTTGAAGTTATTTTTAGCAGGTCACTACTTAGATTAGTCGACACAAAGTAAAGGTTCTTGGATGGAGGATGCAATGGTTGCCAAAAATAGTTTAGTATTTCTATAAAATGTCAAGAAACCCTTAACGACTTCTTAATAGAAGATGATACATTAATGATTTAAATACCAAGTTATTAACACTTAAATAATTATCAAGTGATTAATTTTGTTTGTTAATTGCGGGTAAACTTTGAAACAACTGAATCGATTCGAAAATTCTGTAAATAATAGAAAGATATCCCTTAATAGCACAAAGGCAATATTTTACTAACATATCTGTCATATCACACATATGACACTTCCCTACCTCGCTTAGGTTGGATGAAGTTGAAGGAAAATGCCTAAACCTTCGCATAAAAACGATACACGTTGCCTTCAATATTTATGTAGGCGTTATATATTTTAGATGAAGAATGCGACGGCTACGACAACCCAGGCCCCAGCGATCCTACTCGGGGAGAACTAAAGAAGATCAGGGAGTTCCTGGAGACGATATCAGCGAAGCTCGCCGGCGGACCACTAGAGGGCACGAAAGTCGCGCCGCTCTACGACCACCCCGCATGTAAGTGTTTCTTATTGTTCAATAGATGGCGCTATATTAGTTCTTATAGTCACCGCTAGATGTAGCTAGTTGATCGAAAGATTTAGGCAGTTTCGAAAATAGTTTCGCTGAATATAGTTTAGTTTTTATTCTGTAGATTTTAAACTTACAATTGTTTGTAAGGTATAAGTAAATATAATAATATCATTGTCAAGTTTAGCTTTAGAGTAGCGTAGCATTAGCTTTGGCGTATTTTCTAGGCGGGACCTGGCACGTAAACAGTGAGTGCCTATACAACAGAATTTTGAATTGAATCCTTATATCCTAGGATGGGCACGACTCACCGGGGTCACCTGCTCCCTATACATATTATAAAAGCACCACACAAATTAGGCAGTCGAAAAGTATTCAATACCTGTGACCCCTCAGGATCTACCAAGAATTTTTATAACTCAAAAAATTATACGACACGTTTGATCATCGGCATAAGGAACACCGAATTCCAAAACTTGCCCGTGCTTAGAAAATGTATAGAAAGACATGCTGAAGTTTGATGAATCGTGTCGAGGTACGTTGATACCTATGAAAATTCTTGGTTTACTCTTCGTGCATAATACACATGATACAGTAGACACTAAAACATAACATTGCGTAGATATTCGCATGTTCGAGCGATACCACGCCGGACTGCGCACCGCGCTGACATCGCTTGCGATCGCGCTACGAGACGCGCTCACACGTAAGATAGATATATAGTATAGCATGCACTGTGCCATGACTTTATTTGCATATATTTATTTTCTTTGTCTGGGTTTTGGATTACCGTATAGTTGCATGTACTGGCCTTATATATTGTAGTAGCAAAGAAGTACTTAGTGAATTTTATAATGTAATCAAGAAAGCGTTAATATTTTTATACGACTTTCTTTGAAATTAATTTGGGCACCTTAGTTTATGCCCGTGGCATTTTAATGCAGTGACGTCAGCATTTCAACTATTCGTAGTGCATATTAAAGAGGAATCGATAGAGTCGAGCAAATCTGAAAGAGAAAATATGTTTTAAGGCTTGTATGGCAACAGAAATCTAGATCAGTTCACCAATTTATTTAAATTATATAATTATGTATATTATATAGAGTGTGTTTTTCTCTGGTGACGTCTTTAAGCATAATTTTAAATTTTTCTCAAACTTTTAAGCTTTATCAAAGCATGATATGTATATTATTTACAGCTTACGCTTTAAGATTTGATGCCGATTGATTTTATATTCTTATTTATTTTATCACCAGATTATTTTTGTGTTCATGCACATTTAATATATGTTATCTGTTTTGCATGGATTTTAAATGTTACTTTGTAATTGTATGACAGTAACCTGTCTATTGTTGGCATGCCGGACATAATAAAAAAAAAATATTTTTGGCCGCCGGTGTGCCGATGCGACTTAATATATTAAATACAACAAAATAATGATGATTTATAAAAAAGCAATTGTTTTCATATAATGTATTGATGATGCGCCTTATACAAAATTTTTTTCAGCAACTCAGGAAACAAATGCTTTACAATAATTAACAGGCGCTACATGAATATTGATTTATGTATAGGTTCTCATTATTTTAAAGCGATGATAGAATATGCATACATATTTAAACAAACCCCTTCATGAAAGGGAGAGGTAAGGAGAACCATCTCAGTGTATATAAAAGTGTCAATCGTCAAATAGTCAAAGTAGCAATTGAGTCAATTTTAAAGATACATAGCGCCAATGTTATTTCTTTTTATTGTTTTATTTGCAACATAAATAATAAAAGCTTTTTTTTCTGATGCGACCACAAACTCGTTCGAGTTTTACCGTACATCATATCATCGACTGCGACATAACTACGTCAATTCATGCATAGTAAAATACGTTACAAAATAATCCAATGAACAAAAATGTTATACTCTGCGTAATATTAAATATTTACATATTGAAGTTAGATTTAAAATACGAATGTAATTATAGTAGAATAGTAAATTGAACAAGGAAGGAAAGACCGTTACATTTTATGGCTCACTTTTCATAACATAACATAATAACTATATTGTAACTACACATAATAATCATACCTTCTCCCTAGCCTTTATTATTCCCATGTCACTTGTGGTCGGCTTTCTAGTCTAACCGGATTTGACTGGATATCAGTTTTTACACGAAGCGACTGCCATCTGACCTCCGCAACCCGAAGGCTAATGATACCCTAAGGCTAGACCAGTGTCAGGATATAAGAGGGCACTGACCGCCCAATAACGACTGCCATAGATGTTCATGGCAGCCGGGACCGAACGGCTTAACGTGCTCTCCGAGGCACGGAGCAGGCGATAATTGTCCATCAATACGCACATAATTTCGAAAAGTCATATAACTTCTCAAAGTCAGAGTTGCGTGACATGGGTTCCCCGAGACCCTCTACATTACAGTCTGTTGGTCTCCCCACTATCGCTGCTTATTATATCTTATAATTATCATACAATATAGGTATAAGTTGTAATACACTTTTGCTTTATGTAAGCGCTATTTTGATGGGTTTTTGAACTGTAATTTTCTGCTTACAGCTGAACACTTTTTCAACTTCCTTCCTTCCTTCCTTCGTCCCTCGTATAAGACGATTCTCTTTTGCTTCCTTAATTCATAATCATTGGCTTCTGTCGAATTGCTAGGCGGAATATTACAGTCACATTTTTTCAGCTATACTATTTTAGGAGGCGTCATACTATAGGAGGCGAACCTTAATTTGCCTACCACGTTTCGGAACTCCGTGTTGATGTAGAGAATTCACTAACAGCACAATCCAATAACACTGCTCGAATTTAACCCTCGACATAACGATAACTCGCAAACATAAGCACAAACTTAGAGGCAGAATTATAGGAATTTGCAGACACTAGAAGAGATGTTTAATCGAAAATTACATATTACCTACACATGAACTGCTTCGGGGACATAGCAGCAGCTAATACGACTGCTTTGCATGAGGTTACGAATCTGGTTTGAAATATATGTTATTTGACATTTCTCTAAAATTTTTAGTAGCAACGCGAGGATTGGAACTGCACTTGGCGAACGAGAGTGTGCATTCCGTATAGGGTTGCCATCCGTCCGGATTACCCTGGATTTGTCCTAGTTTAGAGGGCATCCGGGAAGCGTCCGGGCGGGGCTTCATTTGTAGTCCGAGTTTATAATTTAAAGTCTTGGGCCGCCCGCGACACACGCATTGTGCCCGCACGCCGCGATCAACCGACGAACCGACTCGCTAAATTCACCGTTTACATGATTTTTACTACACTGACTATGTTTAAAAAAACCAGTTGACATGTCTGGGTTCTGGGCTCTAAAAGCTGGGGTTTCCACGGGTCTTGTCCTGGTTGCCAAATTTTAGAGATGGCAACCCTAATTCCGTAGGATCTAAAAACCCTAATTGGCTAAATGCAAGTGTAATGTGCTGCTTGCTTACTTTTTTGGTGATAAAGGGTCTTCCGTAGGTGCCTATCTCTAGTGCAGTAGCGAAAACCATAGCTAGGAGATACACTTATTATTTGCGGATATACAAAACATGATACTATGTTGTATTAGTAGTCCTATATAACATAACTCAATACAACAAATACATAACAAATTGAACACAAATAGCATGTTATTACTTAATTATTAAATTGCATTCATAAAATGTAATCGCTCGGTTTGGCAATTTCTATACAATTACGTAGTCTAAGAGATGGTATAATAATTTTAAATGTTTGATTTCTGATTGACGAATGATGTGTTGAAAACAACTTTTTTTAGAAGTCATTCACCTCTTAATATCCTTATTTTTTCAATACTTAAGATTTGTACGGTTAACAAAATAAAATAACCAGAATTATTAAATTTATAAGAACATTAATTTATGTCATGAGTATTGATTTTATGTCATGAATATTGTATAAATATGTAATGAGTTAAAGCATACTAATCAGTCAAGTCTTAGAATACCAGATATAATTAAAATGTATTGTGTCTTGCCACTGGTGTGTCGCTGCGTCTCAATAGATTAACTAGTTATATTTTCAGGCAACTCAGTGCGTTTTTGGTATGGAATTGAAACGACTCGATGGCGCAGCGATAGTATATGCGACAGCATGAGATCTCTCTGGCTTCGGTTTTCAGGTCAGACTAAGTGGTATTGGTTTTTCCTGTCGAGAAATTATCAAAAGTAGCATGGGATATGGAACAGTGCTTGCCAGACGGCTATAGATTTGTCCTCTTTTACTTAGCACGTGCCTAAAATCATAACTGGCGAAGAATAGGAACAAAATACTCAGTAACGCTTTGACCGATCCGAAAACCAAATCCGTGATCTAATGACCAGCAGTCGCATTCACTCCCTCTGCGCCACCGAAGCAGTTTTGTTTTCCTAACGCTACCCAATAACCTTTTTTACTGTTTAGCATCGGGTTTTGCCGATGACGCGAGGACTCGTTGATCATCACTTAAGTGTTAATGTTTTTACTGATTCAACTTCGAACTCTACCACCTTTTTGTGGTAACACACGTGTATTAACAAAAACTTATTTTTCAAAAGGTAATAAGTTATACGTATTCTTTCTGCCATATCTCTGACTTGTATTTATTTGTATTGTGAACTTCACATTACAAATACATAAGTAATGGACCTTCTAAACAGTTAATTTTTGGATGAAATGGACCTTCTAAAAATTTTGCTGCACTAATTTCAACAACCCGACCAGCTCAAAATTGTTTGAAGGCGTTGGCCATTACAAACATATTTTTTTATGGATAGGATAGCCAAATTCAGGTATTGCTGTGTAGGTATAATCCAGTATGTAGTTGGCAGGTAGTAGGAAGCTACGAGTATGTTAAACAAATTATCCGTAGATATCAGCTTTAAAAATAACGTGTAGTTTTTTAAAAATAAAGTATATGTTATAAAAACATAAAAATTGTTCATTTCCATAGATATCTTCCGTGTAAGTTCATTAATATGTGGCTGGATCTACAATAGATCTTAAATGCACCCTGTGTAACGATAGTAACAATTATTGATAGCCTTTCCATACGACTGCATACGTTGGTATTGCCACAAGAAAATATGAGATACCGGCATTTATTTCAACAAATGCAGATTAGAATTTATGGAATATAATAAAGCTAAATAAGATTTTCAGTAACCGTCGATTATTGACCTGGACAATGCTATACGCGGATGATATAGTGCTGGTTACCGATACCGCGAGTCAACTACAGGAACTTTTAAACAAGTGGGCCCACGCCCTCGAAAAGTATGGCCTGAGAGTGAGTAGGAGCAAAACCGAATATTTGAAATGCCCTTTCAGCGGCAACGCTAGACCAGAAACCATCTCTATTGGAACTACACCTATCCGGTAAGATATTTAAATATCTAGGCTCCATACTTACACCCAATGCCAATGAAGACGCTGATGTGACTTACAGGATAAACGTCGCATAGCAAAAATGGCGCTCACTTACTGGCGTGCTATGCGACCCGCGTATACTCGTCAAAACTAAGGGTAACGTTTATAAAACGGCAGTCCGCCTGCGTTATTATATGGGTCTGAATGTTGTACAACAAAAAAGACGCATGAACAAAAGGTGCATGCGAAAGGTCCAGTGAAATGAAGATGCTCAGGTGGGCGGCAGGCGTAACGCGACTGGATAAAATCCGCAATGAATATATAAGAGGAAGCTTTAAAATTGCACCAATCGCAGATAAAATCACCGAAAACCGCCTGCGCTGGTACGGCCATGTTAGAAGACGAGACGAAAATCATGTGGTTCGAACTGCATTAAACCTTCCAGAACAAAAGCGAGGGAGATGCCGCCCGCCGTGGACCTGGTGGAGCTCTCTAAAGAGACCTCAAGAAAGCCCAGTTGCATGAAACGACAACCCAAGACCGTTTGACTTGACGCAGGAAAGTGAGGAGACCCGACCCCAAATAATGGGATAAGGAGAAGAAGAGGAAGAAGAAGTAACCGTCGATTATTAACATATTTTTGTATCACACAGGTGGCCAGTAGAACTAGAAGATAAGTAGCTATCGTAACCTGTTGACGCTTGCAACACCAAGGATGTCACTCTTGCGTTGGGGGAGCTCTTAAAAAGCTTGTGGTCAGCAGCAGTAAAAAAACAAGGGTGGGATTTATTTGCTTTTTCTACAAACTATTAAGCGCCAATCGTGCTCTAAAACACAACAAAATCTCAAAAATATTTACCTAACACTTACCCGAAATATATAAGTTGGCAACACATACCACCCCAGTGTTACCAATTGGTCACGGTTGATCCACTCATTTACCATAACATTGAATAGTTATGAAACCCGCCGTCTAATCATTGTGCTCAAAGAGAATACTTATGTGCACAAATTAGATGTTCTGCATAACAAGTAAATTAATTTGCTTGTATAATTACCGCTCACGTAGGGCTATTTGTAAACGTAGCTTTTGTACGTGATCTTGGTTATCTTACTTATCAAGCTAGACTAGTTATGTCACAGGATATTAGAAAAGAAAGTTGTATGATATTTTGTAATTATCCAGATTAAAGGCACTGCTTTCCACGACGACGTAAGCTAGGCCCGACTGCGATTGTCGTTTAGCATAATGGTTTGCTTATTTACCAAGTTACGTTCCTATTTACGAGATTACTATCGCTTATTTAAGTTATATTACTATTAACGAGTTTATTGCTTTTTTAAATGGTTAAGCAAAATATCATGAGGTATCCTAAATTCCTGAGAGATCACCGACTTTTTTCGGAAAGAGTTTGTAGTTGCACGGATCTTATTTGAATAGTTTGAGAAACGACTAAACGATTCCACTTTAATTCGGTTAAAAATAGATTTGATTATACTATATTAATTTTCACTCTTAGGGCTACGAAATAGTAACAGTTCGTGTAATATGCGTAATTTAGACCCACAAAACACTTAAACAATGACACGAAAAAGAGTCCCATATGATTATCTTATCTTATCTTATGTGGGGGCCAGTCAGTGCAGACCGGCGACACTTCGACCCAGTGGGATCTTTTGTGTCGACACTCTCCCAATAACGACTGCCATAGATGTTCATGGCAGCCGGGACCGACGGCTTAACGTGCTCTCCGAGGCACGGAGCAGGCGATAATTTTTAATAATAATAATAATAATTATTTTCAAAACACAGATATACAATTTTACACACTATTATACGTACAGTTAAAGAAAGAATATAATTGTTACAAATTGTGTGTTGACTCCAACACCTTTGGTAAGTTGTTACAGCAACTTGTATTAAAGGTGTTGGGCCCGACCCTTGAGAGAACTCTGTTGTATATTACATTTCTTTTGTTGGTATGTATAAACATTAATGATAAAACTAAAGGAACAAAGAAGCCTACGTGTTAATTGAAAAATATTTAGATAAGTGTGTGTTTGTAATTCAATTATTTTTACTTTATGTCTTATTTGTAACAAGCGTGTGTGAATGTGTGTGCGTGTGTGTGAGTGTGTGTGCGTGTGCGCGTGTGCGTGTGTATGTGTGTGTTGTTCGCGCGTGTGCGTTTGTATTTGTATGTGTGTGTGTGTGTGTGTGTGTGTGTGTGTGTCTATGTATGTGTGTCTGTGTTTGTGTGAATTTTTTAATGTGTATTTTAGCGATGAATTCGGAAGTGAGTAAAAACTTAGTATTTTATTAAGTTTATTATAGAGATGAGGTCCTTGGAAACACAGTAGTCTTTTTGTAGTGGTATACCGACTACAATAGGGTTGACATGCTTTATCCTTACGTCTTTTGGTAAGTGTTTGATACGGTGTTTTTTGATGTTGCAGAAGTACTGTATTTAGGATAAACAATTGTCTGACTGTTAATACTTTACAATTTGTATACAGATCTGTAGTAGGGAAGAGAATGGGTCGAAAAGTGGCGACTTTTAGAACCGCTCTTTGCGCTCGTTCGAGTTTTAACATGACCGTTTTGGGTGCCCCACCCCAAACGGAAACACAGTAGCTTAATAGGGATTGACAGAGTACGAAGTATGTATTCCTTATTATTAGAGGTTCTGCGACATGGCGGAGATTCTTGAAGACAAAGATCAGTTATCTTATTCTTTTCGCCAGTAGTTGTACGTGTGGTGTAAAGTTTAATCTATTGTCAAGTGTCACTCCAAGGTATTTAGTAGTGTTAGTACGTTCTAGTTTAGGGCAGGCACAAGCTATTGAGCCAGGCAGGGGACATAAGTGCGCTACTAAGGAGTATGAATCTGGAGGTTGATTGAAACTACGGAAACTATAGCTGAGTATTTTGGTTTTATCTGTGTTGAGCGTCAGTAAATGGGTGTTGAGAAGTTGTGTAACCGAGTTTAGTCCTTTTTGAGCTGAAGTGAAGGTATCCGTCCAGTTGTAGCCAGAGAAAGTGAGAGCGGTATCGTCAGCGAAAGCTGTGATTTTTCCGTTTTCAAGTTTTAGATTACAGAGTCTATTGACGTAAATTAGAAAATGGGTTGGACCAATCACGCTACCCTGCGGGACGCCAAAAGTAACAGACTGATCGGTGCTAAGGTAGTTTTGTATTTTTAATTGTCAATCAATTCGAAAAGTCATATAACTTTCGAAAGTCAGAGGTGCGCGACGTGGGTTCAAACCTGAGACCCTCTGCATTGTAGTCTGTTGGTCTCCCCAATGAGTTATCGCTGCTCGTCCCATATGATTAACTCGGCCTTGTTATCCGTCCGCATGTAGACTTGACTTGACTTAAAGACCAACCCGTAGAAATTGCGTTATACCATTTAGGTAATCCAAATGCATCTTTTATATCAATAAATTTTAAATATCTAACATAGTACATATACGCCAACTAAATCTTCTTCGTTCTTGATCCAACACTCAAAGTCGAGTCACAAATACCCCATTCATAATTAAAAAGTCAATAGATTTTCTTCATTGTCTTATAACAAAGCGACAAACAGGCGTTATATTTCGTCCATTATATCCGAATCGGTGGATGAGCTGGCAATATAACTGTGATCATAAACGAACAATGGCGTGCAGAAACAAGAGGTATTGTCAATTCGATGGCTCATTTATTTAATATGTAGCTTTTGTTTTGTCCAAAACGATATCTGCAATGATCTTTCTAGTATAAAAGAAGGAATACTAATATCGATCATCAGAAACCGACTGGTGACTGGCTATATAAATTTACAACTACTTTTAAAAGCGATTCCTTACACTATTAACTAAGTACCTTCGTAAGGAAGATAGCAAACCAATACCTTGCTACGTCTACGCTTCAATAGCAGCAACTGAATCAAGTTCGACTTACATACATAATTCCATGTCTAAATCCCCTAAGAGGTATGTAGAGGTTTGTTACGCTGACTTTTCGCCAGCTATAGTTTGAGATTCGAAGAAGTGCCAGGCACATTAAGTACCAGACTTCGTGCTGCTACTGAATTTCTTACTTAACTACTATAAGGTAATCTTATTTAACAAAACTTTATAGCATGGGATGTAAACGTCAGGCAACAATTACTCAATATTAGGACAACTTCTGGCAAGCAAATGAATACTACAAAATGGCAATTTATCTACGTAGAAAACTTTAAAACAACCATACCAATTACATAATGATGCGTTATTTACAATTTAATAGTACCTAATTATTTCATACTTGGCCCACTTAAAAATAAACAATAAAAGATCGCGTGTACCATTAAACAAATGCTTACAAAGTTTCACTGCGTTTAGAGCTGCGCACACGCATATCGTGGTAATCTTCATGTGGTTAAAATATATGTACATAAGTAGGTATGTTAAGTAATCATTGTCTATGATTAATAGATTCAATGACCTTTTGATGGCATATAGATGAAATTAATAATTAAAATAATCTCTAGATTTAAGGTTAATAATTTATTCTTACAACCAACAAATATTTAATCCAAAATCTAATTTAGGAATTTAGGCTGACCCCACATTAGGCGTGCGCGTTCCTCGGGCGTGTGAGTAGCGCGTGTGCCGAGTGCGCACCGCTACAACGCCCGAGGAACGCGCATGCCTAATGTGGGGGACGCCTTAAGTTTACTATATAGAAAAATCTTATTCTTGCAATATCATTGAAGTAGCAGGATAGCAAATTTCGGATCGATCAGATCTGTGGAAGTTGATTATCTCTTCATCAACAACTTAAAAGCTGTTAATCTTTAAACGACTGAACAGTGTTTCCCAAAACTAAGAACCAATTTGATCATCTGAACACCTTTCAAATAAAAATCTTCATCAAAATCGGTTTTATTCGTTTGGGAGTTATGATGTAAATCTTATAAAGCCCCTGTTCATTCGTATACGACGGGAGTTACAAATTGATAAATCAATGAAAATGATTAATTAGGATTATCAATTTTGGACGTTAGCAAAGGTGACCGTCCATATTCAGCTTGCACGTGGACAATCATCTTATAAACAAAGTAAAATATTAAAAGCTTTGTTTAAATATATGTATAATAAATATTGGTTACCATCCAGTAGTATTAAATTGACGTATTTTATTTATATATTATATCAGAATAATACACACAGCCTAGAAGCAATAAGGCAGTATTACTGCAACTGCATAGTTGGCCGAAGGACTGTTGCCACTGTTGGTTGCTGTGCTCACATAATGTCTGTAATATGGTACCTAAGCTGGGCAAGATATGAAAATGTCACTTCACCAGCCCAGTTTTTGGAAAATATTTTAATAGCTTATTAAGGTGATGGTGACACATGAAAATAAATATTTTTTAAACAATGTGTTTTATTTTATTATTTAACGAACTTGATACTAAACTTCAAAGAATAATGTTTTCTACTTAGTTTAGGCTACTCAAAATTAATATTGTTATTACAATATAAAATTATTCACGCCCAGGCCAGGGTCCCATACAAGGTGGTTGGTCTCCTTTTATCAACATTTTCGTAATATCTGTGCTCCGAAATCTTGTCCCCATAGCAATCGATTTATCCGACTTATGACCTAAACTGACTTATTTAAATTTGTCACGCCCAAGGTGCAAGCCCATGCAGGGTAAAGTAAAAAAATCAAAGTAAGTAGGTACCTTATATTATTGAAATTTCTCTACTCGACAACATGCCATACCTTTTATGTACGATCGCAAAATAAAATGAGCGAGCTGCAGCGAGTGAACCCGAAGGTCATGCCCCGTATATCTGATGCAGCAGGCGGCGCAGGCACAGCCACGCGGCTGACATTGTTTTATTTTGTACATTTTATTACTGGCTGTTTAGAAAACGGGCGGGTAGTGAACTTACACTGGAGAATTGCTTGCACTTGTGAACTAGAATTATTTCAAACTCGTGTCACATAAATTACCAATTTCTTCGTGAAGTTGGTTACGTAGAGAAGAAAATCACAATTTATATCACTGTCACACACTAGGCTGTCGCTGTCGTAGTAGACGGCAATAGGATCGCCCCAACTACATGGGAACTAAAACCATATCTTCATGCTACTGATTTGGATGTTAACCAGGTTTATTCCACCTCCATCTATGGTACCTAGATATTGGCGTGGAACAATATGTAAAAACAAAAAGGTTGATACTTAGATTAGAATTACTATGAAGACGTAAAAAAAAACATCAACACAGATTTAAAAGTAAAGCTTTCGTAATTTGAAATGTTTAGTTTTTTAACAACCTGATTTCTATTCTTATCCTATTACACCGGCGCGGCGGCCAGACACAATAGGTTTTTATTTATGTCTGGGTTTTCTAAGGCTTGACAGGTTCAGATAAAAGTTCGCACTACTTTGCACCAGCCAGATATGTCACGTCAGAACCACAATACAGTAAAACCTCAGGTTTTTATGGACTCATTTTGCGAGCACAGTATCGAATCTTTTATGATGACTTACACTTTAAGACATTATTAGGTGAGTTAATAACCTTATATTAACCAGCTAATTTAAGGTTTAAGGCTTAACTGTTACAGTTTGAAACTAACCCAATTTACTTTTAACGTGTTTCTACTTCTTGTCATAAGCAGCATATAAAAAGGCCAGACTAGGCAAGCCTGTCCTGTGGGTACACGTTACGACTAAAATATTCATATTTTCACTTTTAACTTTTCGGCAGTTCTTTCGATTAAGTAACCTTTTTTTAACAAAGTTAGTCTGTGCGTGGATTTACCGCGCCGAGGCAAATACATAGAAACATATTAAGCTGGAACGACTCTTTATTTGAATTGTTTTCATATAGTAGATTTACCAGCGATATTAATAAAATAATTCGTATAAATATTTCCATGTACAGTCGTTACTTACATAAGCTACATAAGTCGATATATACAAAATAGATCGATTTCGAAAAGTTAAAAAATACAGAACAATAATGAGAATTGTAACTGACAAAATCTTTTACTAATTTGTTAAGTATTTAACTACTTATATTACTGGCTGTACCATAAAATACTCTAATACGCCATATTATTTGTAGTAAAATCGTAAAGTATTATACATTACAACTTTAATACAGGACATTAATTTCGTGCACCTATAAAAGTGGCATGTACCTTGAACATGACCACAATATCAGATACGCATAATCGTTCGGCTATTCAATAACACCGAAGAATCGTACTCATCATTATATCCAAGAATAAAATCTTTAATGCTATTGCAAGTACAAGTCAGGCCACAAAAAATTGCGCACGCCAGAATTTATAATATAATTACTAAACATTACTAAGATTAGTAATATTCCTACTGAAATTGGTTACGGCTTTATTAATGTTACGTAATTGAATTCTAGCGTGCAATGTATGTATTATATGTTTAATATTCCGTAACTGTGGAGTACTTTGATATTCATGATAGAAAAAAAATGCATTCCGTAATCGTAGTATTGTATTACACACTATAGTTAACGTACAATGTCGTACCACTATATTTTCTAGCAGTATAATTAGAATCATACTTTATGGAAAGAATGTAACTCTGCCTCTTGAGGTGCTGTCTATAGTATATCGTCTCTGTGATTCGTATAGTAAATAATATTATAACAATAATAGTGTGAGAAGAGATCGGAGTATAGCATATAAGTACATATAAAAAAAAAACAACTCACTAGTGGCAATAAAGAGTTTAAAAGACGTGTCACATATCGTGCTTCAAAGACTACGCATTTACGAATGATAATTATGCTCATGTTAGTTATTTTGATAATAATAATAATTCTTTATTTGTAACAGCAGGGTGAATACAAACATTATGCAGCCCTGATTCCCTAACTAGCGTGAGCTGTATGTTGGAAGTCAGTTCGTTCCCAAAGACAATTTAAATCTAAATAGTTACAAGCTGATTAGTAGATACAATTTATTTGTCTTTTAGTCATTAAAAGCCGAGTATGTTAAAGGTTTTCTCATCGGGTTAGATGATAAACTCAAAAATTAAAATGTTTTCTAAATTTTCTCTAATGAAGTAATTTCTACTTTCCCCAAAGAAAACAATAGGTCACTTTCATTAGGTGTTTGCCAATTACCTACGATATTAGCCCTTACTTCTTTCTACTAATGTATTTTATGAGAAACTTAGGAGTGTGTGCCAAGCAAAGTACGACATGGCCATTCATTAAGCTATTAGTTACATTTCCTACTATGTAAAATGTTGACTTAACATTGTTAGTAAGTAATTAGCAAGGAGAATATTTTAAAACAATTTAAAGAAGCCGAGTGCGTGACTATTAGATTAAGACATAGATGTCTCGAGTTCGATCTCAGGACACGCAACTCTGACTTTTCGAAGTTATTTGTGTATTATTGCTCTTTTTAACGGTGAAGGAAAACATTGTAAGGCAATCTACATGTCTCAGAATGCTCCATAATATTCTCAAAGATATGTGAAGTCTCCTAACACGCACTGGATCAGCGTGGTGGGCTACTAACAAACAAACAGTTTAATTCATTATTATTTGAAGGAGCTGAATTGAAAGAGCTGATTTGTACATACTTCTTCATATAAATATTTAATTATAATTTGCAATATTTGTTTATCTAGCATTATGCAAAAATAGTTACAAGGTTAACTTTACTTTTTAATTGAACAGACATACATTGATAAATAATTTTTGGATGTTCATAGATTATTTTAGACCTATTCATTTAGACCCAAATTTTGTAACCATAGTTTTACAGCGTCGCAGATTTTTAAATAATCCGGTCCACATCTTAGAAAACCTTACAATTATTTGCAACGTATTAAACAATAAATTGACTTTTTCAACAAGAACTCCTTTGTTAAGTAGCATTGGTTGTAATGCGCTTATTTATTAATATTTATTGTCATACAAATCACAACCACGAAACATACAGACTCACACTATCTGTGGATCACAGAAATATCTAGCGATACTTGACGAGAATAGAGACCACCACGCAGTCAAATTAACAGGGCCACGTTTCATGACACAAATAATGTAATACAATATTTTTGTCCTGTCGTGTACCCGATGGGCTATAAACCTGGGTTCCATTCCCGACACCGAGCTAGCCTACGGTTTAATATTCAGGCTTTTTATTGCGTCCACCCGACCGTGGGACCGCGAAATTAAAACGAAAAAAAATCCGCGGTCGGTGTACTTATTGTTGCCACGCAGTGTATACGTGAATGTATGGCTTACTCTATTCTTGAAGGATCTTGTAAAGTCAATACGTAGTAAGGACCATAGTTTAGTTGCGAACGTTTTTAAAGCCTCCGGTTGTAATGTACGAAACATCACAATCGCTGGCTTCAAAAACGTCAAAAATTCTAGTCTGGGTAGCGATATATCTTTTTTTTTCACCAAGGACTCTTTGGTCCGCGCGCGAGCATCTTTGCTATTGCTTTTCGTATTTTAATACCAGGCTACCCATAACCTTATAAATCTTCCTGTATTATTGAGTATTTGGATAAGGCGATTTGCTGAATAATTATAGGCTTGCAAAATTTTTGCTATATTCGAGGACAACCTTTACCTGCCTATTCCTTCACGGACTACAGACGTAAAGTTATAGGATAAAGGGTATGATAAGAAATCCTAAAAATTACATAACCTATTACAAAACAAGGGCAGGTCAACCTGAACTCGAAATTGCCAAGGTCTAAAACCCACTTCCATTTGCCGGGTGAGACAAGAGACCGAATCCTAAAATAAAAAATATACTTACTTATCGGCACGTGTATCGCCTCTCACAAGGCTAAAGATGCCGTAAATAGTGTTTTCTTGTGTTTACACGAGTATTACAATTTGAAATTAAAATATTTTTATAGATTTTATCGCGATTTCATTTGATTCAATGATTAATTTTACAATCATATTACAGCGTCTAACATTTACTTATATCAGTGTGTGATGAAAATGATTATTGTTTACACGCATGGTGTAGTGGTGTTAGTGGTCATCTCGCTACTGTCGCCGCGCCGAGCGTTGTAGGTTTGCTCCCCACTCGGGACAAAAAATCGGGTTGCACTCCGGGAGTGCCGGCAGAAGTGAAAACTTGAATATTAACGTTGTGCATTTTTGATAATTCGGAATAGTTAGGGAATAATTTTGCACGAATTGCTTTAATGATCAGTATAAAAGTACTATCATTTGTGTGGTAAAATACAATATTCATTTATTGCGCTATCGTACACAAACATGACAATTCTCCCTCCGTCTTACGAATTTTCGATGAGGTTACGTGTCCTGACGCGAGTTTAACATTTTTTACCCATCACAAAAAAGTGCACAACGCCGCTAAAGAAGTTTTCACTTCAAAAATGGTGCGCTCCATAAATACTTGTTACGAGTCTGGGTGTTCCGTGTGTCGGTTGTTTGAATGTTAGTAAAATCCCCCGTGACACAGAAATTATTTCTACACTCGCGTGCAAGTAAATCGACTCAAGCCTCAAGTGCGCATAAAAAGTGATATAACTTAAAAATGCCTTATTTTACCTCTATATAATGTTTTACATAATTAAAGCCTAGTAATTGAGCTTTAAAATTATGTAAGTTGCATGAAAATCGATTCAGTAGGTTAGTAAAAAAGGTGAATGTCAAAGATATTGTAAAAAAATTTGAAAATTCATACAATTTCACAGTATGGGGGTTATTGGGTATAAATGAAACAAAATGTGCATAAGATAAAAAATTTATTCGTGTCAATATTTGGTGTTCCCTCCTCTAGCCCTGATCACTGCTCTCAAGCGATTCTTCATCGACCTTATCAACTTTTTAATTGATGATTGTGGTATTCGGCCCCACTCTTCTACCAACGCAGTCTTGAGCTCATTGATGTTTGTCGGAGCTGGATTCCTCGCCCTAACTTAACTTTTGAACTCGTCCCATATGTGCTCAATGGGATTTAAATCGGGGCTGAGCGCTGGCCAATCCATAGTGTGAATTCCAACTTCACTCAGGAACTCACGTGTGGCCCGAGCAGTGTGACATCGGGCATTGTCATGCATCAAGATGAAATTATCCCCAATAAAGCCTTGATAAGGGACAACTTGATCCAGTAGAACATTTTCAATGTAACGATCACTGGTCAGACCTCCTCTCCGGCCTCCCCCAGGAACGAAAACAAGGTCCGTTTTTGCTTCTAAGGAAATTCCAGCCCACATCATGCAAGAACCGCCACCATATGCAACGGTTTCAACAAAGCAGCACTGTGAAAACCGTTCACCAGGACGCCGGTACACCTGACCTCTCCTGTCGCTGCCATGGAGACACATCCTCGTCTCATCTGTGAACAGGACCGACTGCCATTGCTCTATGCTCCAATCCAAGTGCTCTCGAGCAAAGTGAAGGCGTGCTTGACGGTGGGCTGTGGTCAACTTCGGGCCTGTAGCGGGTCCTTTCGGAGTAAGGTTAGCTTCCTTCAACCTTCTTCTAACTGTCCACTGACTGACAGTTACTCCGCGAACTTGACGTAGCTCCTGCTGCACATCCACGCCGGTAAGGTGTCGATTTCGGAGAGAGGTCGAGACCAAAAACCGATCGTCACGCTCCGAGGTGCACCGGCGTCGGCTGGTATTAGGCCGCCGAGTGAAGGCACCACTCTCTTGAAACCTCCTGTACACTCTCGAGACAGCAGACTGACTCATATTCAACTGACGAGCGACTTCTCGCTGGTTCAACCCTTCTTGCAACAGGGCAACGACTTGAGCGGCTTCTTCAGGTGTTGTATCCATAATTTTCTTCAAATGACGGCTTCAATTTGCAGAGATGTGTTCAGGTCAACGTCTAGTGAGCGACTGATAAGAAAAAACGATTACAGGGGGTTTTTATAGCGGGTTGTGTCGCGCAAGTTGTGTATAGAGCGCAGAGCAGTTTATGGGAGGTTGCGTTCAGTTGCATTCTAAGGACATGTGTTTATTTAAATTACTGAAATTATGCTACCATTTTAAAACCTAATTACTAGGCTATAATTATGTAAAACATTATATAGAGGTAAAATAAGGCATTTTTAAGTTATATCACTTTTTATGCGCACGTACCCGACGGGTTGGGCAGAGGTGTGTCATTATACCCACATCCCGTTAGTTATGTTTTTCTTAGATCTTATGTAGAGCAGCGATAGCTCAGTGCGGAGACCAACAGACTGCAATGAAGAGGGTCTCGGGTTCGAACCCACGTCGCGCACCTCTTACTTTCGGAAGTTATGACTTTTCGAAATTATGTGCGTATTGATTGACAATTATCGCCTGCTTCGTGCCTCGAAGAGCACGTTAAGCCTTCGGTCCCGGCTGCCATGAACACCTATGGCAGTCGTTATTGGGAGAGTGTCGACACAAAAGATTCCACTGGGTCGAAGTGTCGCCGGTCTGCACTGACTGGCTCCCACATAAAATAAGATAGGTCTTATAGCAATTAGAAGTAACAGGGGACAAGTCTTATACCCATCTACCGGACATAATACCAGACTCCTCGGAGAATTGTCAAACAGAAAATCTCAGGATCACTTTGTCCAACCGGTTAACCCAACCATCATCAACCCAGGCATCTCACGATCGTCAGAAACATAGACGCAAGCCCATACCACTGGAATAACGCCGTATTTAACAAAAAACTACCTAAACTTTGAGATCATTAAGCATTAACGATAAGAATCAGTGGTCACTTCGCCACTGCCAATTTTGAGTTACAATTTTAAGTGTTTGCTACAAATTGGTAAAGCTTCCAGCGACGTACCAACGAAAACATAACATTAGTCCCAATCTAAGACATTTAAATATTTTGAATCTTTTTGCTCACACCTCTATATTTGCTAGGTTAGACTGAAATGCAGCACGTTCACATTTTGTGAAACAAATTTGACAAGCAGGATAGTTTATTGGCAAGCAGGAGCACAATATACGGGGTAATGCTGACTAAAGCCGGGAAATGTGCCTGTATTGCTTATTTCAATGAAAGATCTCAGTAGGCTCTTGAGAAAAACGTAGATCAGGAACACATACCGCTCAAACATTAAGAAAAGATAGATTTCTAAGCATGCGGATCAAACAAACATGGATTAGCTAGTGAGACTAATATAAATTACCTACTTTCACAATATAACAAGAAGCCGTGCGCGTCAATAATGGGAATCCAAACACAATGTAATGAGTGTGAGATCGGATTTCTTCTTATTTTATGTACTGCCAGTTGTAAATTATGTGACAATGGTTTATTGGCTAAAGAAGTGCGACACATTCAACTGCAGTTCCTTTAATGCAATCATTATAATAATGACTCATTAAGAGCTAAAGCAAACATACAACTATATGCCGTGGTACATTGTGTGATTGCATTGACGTGCTGCGAACTTTGTGCTGCAACTGTAGGTACTGTTAATATCAACCGGAGAGCCAACAAAACTTAACGCGGTATCGAGTCGCTAAAACGCGCGTTTATGACAAAACGTAATTATTTTACGAGTTACGTTGCATTCAAACAATGTTTTGGTGATTCTATATTTGATTTTCACAATATCGTTGCAGTACCAAGTTGCCAAAAAACAGCTAAATCGCTTAACACGGACGCTGACGGCAAGATTTGCATTGCATCAAAGCGACATCGAGCTATGATGACTTTTCTTTTAAAAACATTATGTCAAGCTCTTGGCTGTGTACGTGTTTAACATTTTGAACGCCAGAGTATAAACGCATCGCCGTACCCCCGACGCCAAGCCACTTTTTCTGTAAAATGACCTTCAGAAGTATAGGGATTCCAAAACTTTATCGAATATCAACTGTGTTTTTATTTTCGTCTTAAATTTTCTAATAAACCCTACTCATGACACTGATATTTATTTAACCACAAAAGTAATGTTTTATTTAGTTTTATTGTTTATTTTTATGTTAAGGTGCGACGTATTTTTTGTCATACATATGTGACGTTGGCGTTGAGGGCAAGATTTCGTTTGTCACGTATATGTGACAATGGCGTCCAAAAGGTTAAACGAGTAGAGCTAATCTTACGTGTTAAGCTGAATCCACATCTCTGTTACATGGCACGGACTGTGACCTCGGGTCGTGACAAATACGCCTGGCAGTTTTACGGACTCGAAGCCATCCATAAAATTTTACTAAAACAAGAATTATTCGTCCTCCCTGTGCATTTGCTAAGCACTTATATCACAAACCCACAGACAGGACGAGCTATTTATTCTATTACGACTCAATATTCCAGTTCGGTCCGCCCAAAGTGAGTTTTCATCAAAGGTACTTCTAGGCAGCAGATATTCCTCCGCGTGACAACGTTACAAACATAGATGTCACGTGGCGCCAGCAGCTGTATTTATCCTACAAAAATATAAAAAAACTTAGGTATTTTCCTTAAACAATTGCCAGTCAATGCGAAGGCTATATTTACTTACCCATTGTAGGTATAATAGGACTTCAATAGCAGTAATTTTCTTAAGGTCGACAAATAAGAGGTTAATCTTGTCTAATGACAGTCAACTCGGCTGTAATGCTTGTGTTCAAACGTTATCTTCACAGTAATTTATATTTTCATACTAATTTTGTAAACGAGGTAGTGACCCCATCTGTTTGTTAAGTTTTCATGGTTAATGCCGCTTTTTAAACTAAGAAAATTTTACAGTTTATTCATACGATACCTGTTAAAACGCTAAGTTTATTTGATTAAAGAATTGCCCAAAAGCACTAGAATACATTTTCGTTACAAGGATAATTGCCTTGATTTGGCAGCTTTACATACAAAAAAGCTTAAATGTGGTTCAATTTTGACGCATGTTTCCCACACACGGGCACTACCTAAACTGTGACCATAAATCATATTTGTTATATATACTATCTATTTGGAATTTCGAATTATAAACCCTGTTCTTAATAAAAAGTTTATACAGTGGGTGATCAAACCCATGATCTTTTAGTCACAAATTCGGTACTTTATAATCATTAGCGTCTACTATGGGAGATATATGTAGCTAATATGTAGGATATAAGTTTTCCATACCTATGATTAACACTTCAGGGATTGACAGCCGAGGATTACTTGAGCTGTGTAATATGTTATTTGCAAAAACACAGACTCCAAGATACATCGCAATCTCTCATCTCACGATAATCAGGAAAAGTGATCTGCTGCTCTAATTCTCAGCCGCCGTAACAATAACTAAGGTAAAAATACTTCAGTAAGGATGACGTTCGACTGGAGTGCAACGTAGAATTTTCATAAAACAAATAAAACCTTAACTGTGTTGCTGATTTTAGTTTAGACTCATTTCACTTACAAATACATATATTTGAATTCCCGAAGAGATTGCCTACCCCTCAAGAATATTACAGTCATTGTGATAGGTCTCACGTATTAAAGAGTAAGATTATTGCCGTTTACCGATTTTCCCGATCTGGAAATTGCACTCAAAACCATCGCACGCAAATTTCTGCTAGAAACTAAACGGAATTATCAAATATTTAAACATACATATTTACATAGTAACGTCTGTTTCCCGAAAAGATTGGCAGAGTTTACAAATTTCCACCTACTACAATCTTATCATATTTGTATTGCTTCGTTAACTATTATCACATTCTTCAAGCACAATCGTTGCTTTAGGGTATTCTTCACCAGGCCTCCCTCCAAGATATTTATCTATACTGTAGATCAGTATAGAGATATATTGTTGAGGGAGACTAAGAGGACAGAGAGGGTAAGAGAACAAAAGACCTAATGAAATTATTTCATTATTTAAAGCAAGTTAAATCTTACCCTAATAAAGGCAAAGCATCACTCTTTCTTTGCCCCACTTGCAGATTTAATTAATATCATCAATAGATGTGCCGTACAACCGCCATTAGCATTTCGTTCCACATATAACACGAATTAACATGCTGTTTGCTATGTCAAAATTGAAAAATTATGCATCAGGGTAGAGCTATGAAATGGACGATATTGAACTTGTGCGTCTAAGCATTCCAATACGTAAAAACAAGCTATTCAAACAAAAGAAGAGAGAGAATTCAATCATAACAAAAATTACGTTTAAAATTTTCTGGTTAAGCTCGGATGCCGGCGTTCTAGCGTTGGTTGAGAGCTTAACTAAGAATATAAACTGAACTTAAGTCATTATTTGTAAGTCAGAGAAAATGTGCGAGTATGTGTGCGTATAACCTACACACACAACCACACACTGTCTCTCAGAATGCCAACCCCAAATTAACAATACATATCTCCTTTGTTTGGACTGGTGTGTGATTGTTTTTCTTTGCAAAATTCCACTTCCACAGATTGACAAGGACTAAACCCAATCAGTGGTAATGTTACTGGGATACAGCATGTAGTTTCGACACGCGTGTTAGAAATAAAACGTCGGCAACGAATTATACGAATTAATATTATTCGTTATCGAAGTAGATTAATTTATAGCTATAATTATAAATGTATTAATCAATACTGCGTCCATTAAGTCGATTACTATTACCTCCTTTCATTAGCATTTCGCAATCCTATCGCCAAAGACATTCAGACTGTCCAATAAATCGTGACCCCAAATTCATTATTACAATATTGTTTTATAACATTTCTCATTTTGGCAGATAATTACTGGTACTTTTACTTTGATTTCTGCTGAACATATCCAGTTTATTACATGGTAGTGAGTTAATTATTTGTGAATTGGAGAGGCGGAAGGGACGAGCGTTGGTTAATATATTTTTGTTGGATAATAGTCTGGTTCATGATAACTTAAATAGGTGATGCAAGTTAGATACAATAAAAAGAAGAGAGTAAGTGTTGAAAAGAGATATATCATATATCAGTATCTATCGTGTTATGCAGGTATCGTATATAGCAATAAATAGCCCACCTTACCTTTATCTTTTGTGGAACCAAAAAGTAAGAAAGGACTTCGACTTCGAGGACGTTTTTAAAAATCTAACTGTAGGTGTATACCGATAGCCAAAACTGGTCCTGAAGATTTAAGAAGCAATCCTTAAAAGGACATCTTAAAGTAGTTACTTACTAACAAAGAAAACTCCAAAAAAGTGTTTCGGAATTATTAAGAAAAGTAAATATTAAGAAGTATTACAATATTAAAGAAACTTTAAATATAAAAAAACATTACGAAATAATAAAGAAAAGATTTTCGTTTACAACCTTTTTTTATTAAATTAATTGTTTCAATAAAAAATGCATAGGCATAGAGTTACGTTTACGTGTCTTGCATCTCTACTTTGTTAATATTACAAGTCGATTATTCGCTCGTTCTAAAAATAATCGCATATTTCATAGCCCTCCCAAACTACAGCAACTGTTACTCGGAATATCAAAACGTAAGCAACTGGGCTGTAACGATACAAATTAAATTTTATGTATCAAATAGCATTGACCATAATGGGAAGATGAATTAGGTTAGCCAGCCATTTAGCGTTTTAGTCCGATATTAAACTGTAAAATTAATTTAATAGGGATATTTTAGTTCATAAAATTGTAGGTCATGTATGTGTTCATGGTTAGTATATTCTTCTTCGTTAATTGATATCAACATTATATACTACAAAGGAGGTAGACAAGTATAAGTCCTATAAGTGTAATCGTTTATCGTCTGGCATAGGGGATAGTAACAACATGCATATGCTATGGTGACCTATAGTTTTTACATATGTATTACATAGGTGTTGCCGCCAAGTGAGACTAAGATTGAAAGTACTGCATAATAGCGTCGCCCACGAACCCTAGCGAAAAACACAAATCTAGTTTGCCTCTGATCTTCTGCAGGGTGGAAGTACTACGTTACTAGATCTGTGGTAAATAAATGTCGTAGTTTACCATAGGTTAGGACCTATGGTGCTTTACCCCTCTAATAATTAAATCTGTAGAGTTAAATGCACTATCTACGTGGATAACACTTGTGGATAGCGCAAGTATAAGTAGTCTCCTTGCCATTGAAACGGTGATTTGAATTTGTGTGATACTTCTATTAGAGTTCGCGAATATGTTTGAGCTTTACCAGCTCACACTAAGAAGAGACCCGTACCTAGCAGTGGAATATTACATACTATTTAACTATTTTAATTACTAACAAAATTAAAATAAATACAAAATTAATGAGACCAAGTCCTGATTGTACATTGTTTAATAAAACGCCCCTAAATACAGGCTAATCCTAACTTTCTAACTAATATTATAAATGCGAAAATGAGTTTGTTTGTTTGTTACGCTTTCACGCCTTAACTACTCAACCTATCAACATGAAATTTTGCATACACGTTGTCAGGGGTACAGAATAGGACATAGTACCTTTCATCTAGAAAAAATAACCTAACCTACATTTACGCGAGCGAAGCCGCGGGTGAAAACTAGTACCATAATAATTATTTCTTCAAGAGGACGAGACTATAAAAATGTGGTTATGTTTGTGCTTGTTTCATCACCGTACATTTAATAATATTGCTATTTACTTTGACACAATACCTTACAAATTAATTACCGTAAGTTATATAATTGTGAATATTTCAATGTTCGTCACCTTTCCTCAGACATACCTTGCCCTATGCTACCATATGTTACCCAACAAGTGAGGGTGTTACGGGTCGTTACTTAACGTGACGCGTTTTACCGCGCACTCACCTGTTCGATGTATTTGTAACACGAGCCGTCCTTGCGCGTAAGGCTGCGCGATAATCACTCGCGGTTCGAGATTGACGATTACACCGAGGCGTAATGTAGAGCGTTTATTATGACATAAGGCTTGGTAGCACATGACGCCGCAACAGCGATCTTCTTTTATATTACTTTAAATAAATACATGCATACATAGATTCACGCCGGTTTCCCAGAGGGGTAAGCGAAGACTACGGATTTCCATTTGTTACGATCCTGACACACTTTTCTGGCTTCATTCGCTTTCATCACATTCCTCATACACACCCGTCGGTTCAAGGTGCTCTTAACCTGTCCTTTGTCTAGAACGCCTCCAATCTGCTCGAGAAACGTTCGCCTAGGTTTTCCACTTGCGACTGTTTCATTAAATAACTAGTTTAAAAAAGGTTCTACACTAGAGGTAATCCTTCTGGTAGTAGACTTTACAAACATTGAAGCATCGGCCACAAAGAACATGTATGTATGTATGTACATGCAGCCTAAATTTTTTGTGCAGTGTGGGTATTAAACACTTAAACTATTGAGCCATCTATGCACACAAATCATTTGTTCCTCCTAGAAATCTTTCTTTCTCCTAACTGTGTGATATGTGGTATGTTAGATGACGTGCATCACTTGGTGACGGAATGTGTCCGGTATCAAACGGCCCGGAAGTCATTAATAATAATAATAATAATATTCTACCACATACACACAACACCATCTAGTCCAAACTAAGCAGAGCTTGTAATATGGGTACTAGACAATGGATAAACATACATATATACTTTTTTTTTTTTTTTTTTGTTAATACATACATATTATACATAGAAACACCTAGACCAAGACAAACATCCATGTTCATGCGCACAAATGTTTGACTTGTGCGGGAATCGAACCCGCGACCTCAGCCGTGGCAGTCGGTTACACTCACCACTACGCCATCGAGGCCGTCATTGATGAGAACTCTTAACCTGAACAGACTAAACATTGGCATGTTTCATAGTTTGCTATCATCACCTCTCTCCGAAGCGTCGATAAACATGTTTATGGTTTTTAGTCCTCATCAATGAAGTTAGGTTAATAATTTTTTAAATCATTTATTTCTGTATACTGCATGTATTAAGTTACGATGGAATTGGCATATACACTCATGTATAAAAATTCCTTAAATAAATAGAAAAAATACTTTCTTGTTTAGCACGGTACGTTTTCAGCGATCATTCATTTTGTATTGCTTTTTAAGTTGTTAGTAATAATTTATTACAAATACACACGCGCAATATGAGGGTAGTAGGACGAAAAGGGAGAGGAAGGCCAAGGGAAAGATGGATGGACTGTGTGAGGATGGATATGAAAGGGAAAGGGGTAAATGATCAGATGACGGGTGACAGAGAAGTATGGAAGTGAAGGATATACTGTGCCGACCCCAAATAAATTGGGACCAGGGCAAGAAGATGACACACGCGCAAGACACGTACCGTATCTTATAACTGTTATCCTAACTTCCTAACTAATATTATAAAAGCGAAAATGAGTTTGTTTGTTTGTTTGTTACATTTTCACGTCTAAACCACTGAACCGATCATCCTGAAATGTTGCATATACGTTGTCAGGTGTACAGAAACGGACATAGGCTACCTTTCATTCCGAAAAAAATTACTGTTCCCGAGGAAAAAAACAAAAACGTTCTTATGATAATAATAGATGGCGCCACGTTCCTTTTGAATCATGATTGAATTATGTTATTACAAGCAGAGTACAACCCGAATTGATTGTTAAATTCTAAATTAACGCGAGCGAAGCCGGGGGCAAAAGCTAGTAAAACAGTCGTACACAACAGTGTAACACACCGCTCACTGACACCACTCATACTAAACATACACATGTAAGAGATTTTTTAAGTCAGCCGGTTTGTCAAGCCAATTTTGCATAACACTCGTACTGTACCCAATTCATGTGATTCTATATTAACATAACAAATTATTTACTTTCTATCCTTCACTATGGAAGATTATAGACAATTTTATTTGTTACTAATTCTGATATCGCTTGCGTAATATTAAAAAATAATATCGTACAGTGCTAGAGAAGAGTATCTTTATCATTGACTGGCTGCCCCGCACGTTTTTACACACTTTTACAATTATTGCTCCACTACTGTGGCTTGCATTGTGATTTTATATAGCTTATGGTACTTCTGAATAAAGTAGCTTTCTAATGGTGAAAGAACTATTCAAATCAGTACAGTAGTTTTTGAGTTTATTTACTACAAACAAAAAAAGATTAAGATTTTAAGATTTATTTTTTTATTTCTTAATTTGTCACAAAAATACAATAACAGCGTCACAAACACGATATTTAGTATTTACGATAAACTCTGGTACCCAGAATAAGATTCAACTTGTGTTTAGGGTACCAGCGTTCTCGCGCACACTATAAACACATTACGTGAGTAGTACCTACTCGTAAGACGAACACAGTGTTAATTAAGAAAAATACCACAAAAAGGGTAGACAAAAATTTACAAATCTTTTCCCTTAAACATTAGTGTAGATTTCTACATACATACGTAGTCCCAAGGCTATATCTCAGAAGGGGTGGAAAGAAGTGTATCACTCCACCTTTCGCCAGCTATCGTTTTAGGTCAAACGTCGGTCAACGACTTTATTGTTGTCTGCCGTACACAGTTCGAAACTCCATGCTGCCTGCTATTGAGAATGTCTTGCTCTAACAACTCGGTACCTAACCATGGTCAAGGACGCAACGCACATAGGATATTATCTATATTAATATTATAAAGCTGAAGAGTTTGTTTGTTTGTTTGCTTGAACGCGCTAATTTTAGGAACTACTGGTTCGAATTGAAAAATTCTTTTCGTGTTGGATAGCCTATTTATTGAGGAAGGCTATAGGCTATATAACATCACGCTACGACTCACAGGAGCGGCGCAGTCACGATAAACGCGAGAGAAACCGCGGGAACGTCTAGTTTAAATATAATTTGAATACATTGGTATATAATTACATGGATACCTAGGATATATATATCGAATAAATGACGACGTAATTGCGTTTTGTCATAATTTTAAAGTGCAGAGACAAAGACTAACAAACAAATACTGCCGCATTTAATTCCTTTTTTTAATAAAAAATTGATAGTTATAAATATAATCTGGTTCACTTTCCACTAAGAAGATATGAGTTAACTAATTTCTCTAAGACAATATTAAGATTTCATTTCTAGAATACAATAATTTTAAATCTAGCTTTTATATGAAACAATAGCATTAGGTACAAAACGCTAACCATTGCGTGAGCTCTTCAAATTGGATTCACGTAAACGAAATATAAATAAATATTGATTACGTTTATATAATTATTATGTATGTAACATTTGCAAAGCTTGTGTCTAATGGATTTTGCAAAGAAACAACTCTTTTTGCTGTTTCTTCAACTTGTCTCTACAAGTTGAAGAAACAGCAAGAAGTGTTGTTTCAGAAAGCTGGTATTAGTCACTCTTGACTAATACCAGCTTTCTGAAAGTCACAGGTAAATATAATGATTAGATTACAGACGTTCGAATGCATGATAACTGATGTTATTACCTGACTAAAATAGCAACAGCCAAACAACCAAAGATCACTTAACATGTGTTTGATTTTGAGAAGACTTAGTTTAATTTTATTAAAGACTAGATGTACCCGCGGTTTCACCCACGTTTATCGTTACTGCGCCTTCCCCGTGGGTTGTAGCGTGATGTTATATAGCCTATAGTCTTCCTCAATAAATAGGCTATCCAACACTTAAAGAATTTTTCAAATCGAACCAGTAGTTCCTGAGATTAGCGCGTTCAAACAAACAAACTCTTCAGCTTTATAATATTAGTATAGATGTAATAAACAAGTGTACTAGCCGCCTATACCCAGCAGTTACCGTATCCTATAGACAACATAAAGCAATAGGAGACGTCGTGACCAGTCTCCATGTCTCCTTATAACAGCACAGTGTCTTCTCAACTACCTATGAACACGACTCACCGCTAAAATACAGCCCAAGTAGGTTTACCTGCAGTTTTCTGTCGGGTAGCTACCCAACCGAGCTGCGCCAGTTTTTCCATAATACGTTTAACCCAGGAAAGAGATAACTCTTATGCTATATTTAAGAGAGGCAGTCATAACGAGATTCCCTCAGATAGAAAGATTTTGAGGAATTTTGTAACAAGGTCCTTTACAAAGATGGTTTACCGCATCGAGGCATACCTAATAATAAAAGTATGTATCTAGATGATATTCAAATGATGATTAATAAGTTACCATTGTGATGAAATGCTTACTTAGATATTTCTAATAATTACAAATATCATTTAACTTAATTATCATGTATTTAACGTTTTTTATTATTGTACACCTTATAGGTATGTTGCAGTGAAACATGATAAATCTTAACACCTGTATCTATATTGCACCTGTGACAAACAATACATTTTCATTTCATTTCATCAAAGTCACAAAATGTCATCAACATTTTTAATAAACTTAACGATCCCATTCAAGTAGTAAACTATATAATAGAATAGTAGATAATCTGTTGGAATCCACGGAAGTAGTAGATAAGTGATGACAAACCAATACTCAATTCAAATTGTATTTAAAACCGACTTTCTTAAGTTCATATAATCATCAGCAACGTGTTAAAATAAATTATGTATTGTTAGCCGCGCCTCTTATTACGTCAGAGCTTATAAAACATCTTTTATTTTTAAAGACATCTCACACACTATGAATGATTCCTGTAACTAATTTCGTTGAAATAACAAACATAAAGAACACTGAAATTCAACGGCCTCGATGGCGTAGTGGTTAGTGTTACCGACTGCCACGCCTGTGGTCGCGGGTTCGATTCCCGCACAAGTCAAACATTTGTGTGCATGAACATGGATGTTTGTCTTGGTCTGGGTGTTTCTATGTATAATATGTATGTATTTACAAAAAAAAAAGTATATATGTATATATGTTTATCCATTGTCTAGTAGCCATAGTACAAGCTCTGCTTAGTTTGGGCTAGATGATGTTGTGTGTATGTGATAGAATATTATTATTATAGAAATCAAAGCCTCAAAGTTGCATACTGGCGAAGTGACTAAATCGAAAAGTACGTCATCCGTAAAATCAGGTACAATAATAGCTGACAACATATGACTGTTATGTATAACTTTGACTAAGCCTTAAGGATGTACAACATATATACAAGCATGATGATATGCTTTTTAATTTATACACTACAGTTCGGGTGGAGAATACCTATTTATATTGTCCATGACCTTCCGTCAGTGCAAAGTCTAAAGATTAGAATCAACTGCGCATACACGTGATAGCGAACGCTTAAGAAAATCGTAGTTTAACTTCATATATGTATTTACTAACTAGTGTTTGTCAAGAACTATCATGAGAACCACAAGTGGTAGACACACGTGTTCTCTCAAAAATATTATAAATATCATCTTCAAATTGTTATTACATAATACTTGTATATTTTGTACTTTTAGGTTTAACTACCTGTTATTTTGTGCCTAAATGTATCCGTTTGTTGCTTCAAAATGTACAAAGTAAAGACCTTATAATTCAAGAATTATCCTTTGTGAAGGAAGCTTTTATATACTTTAAATAGCGTTTGTATACTTTTAAATAAGTCTTTGAGACATCTTTACAGCTTCGGCATGAATATTATAATAAATTTAAAGTGTGGCGTGATTTTGCCAATCTCCCTCCATTACGCTAGTCATACAATTTATTGGGGCTATATATCTTTGAACCACCTTTACGCAACACTCGTAACACTTTTATTGAACAATATACTCAATTACCGTTACTAAACCAATTACGTATTTACATATAGTATGTTTTATAGAAACAACATTGAAAAAGTCACGGGAAATTGTAAATACCGACATTTTATAGTAGAAATAAATAGAAATGCCACAGCTTGCGTAACAACGAAGATTTGACGAAGACCGTGCGCGGTCCGATTGCAATGGTGAATCGATTAGTTTCGGAGACCGATGCACGTGGCCTTTATCGATTCTATAGTCGATCGATTGTAATCATAAAAGTAACGTTCGCTTTCCAATGTCGAGGGAAATTACCAGGCATGTAGTACCATAACTATACCTACAGATAGTGAAAAATCAGAGGTTTTGAATACCACATCCAAACCTTCTGAATTTTAAAGTTAGGTTCGTTAATATTTAATTATTGCTAGTTTTACTATGACGAAAAACAACGTGCATATTGTTTTAGATATTTACATTTCTAACCTGTGAATTCTGGCACCAGACCACCGTGGTCTGCGTTCGTTCGCATGGAATTGTGAAGACGCCACAAACATTACTGAACACAATATAAAAATAATTTTACGCCTTGTTGTGTTATCAATACAATAACTTTTTTTCTAGAATAATCGCCAATTTAAATCCAACAATTTTGTTTAAAGCATAAGTCGGCATGACCAAGATCGCAACAGTATTGCACCGTAACAAAATTTAAAGCAAACATTTGTCGATTATTGCAAATTGCAATTATTCGTACTGCGTCAATAAATATGTGGCAATCTATAATTCTATCTGCTTCTCAATCTAAATCTAGTGTACAATATAGGTGCCAAAGAACCATACGGCTGTCCTTACTGTTAGCGGTTACAGTAGCTTTTGATCAGCTTGCAATACCGGGAACATCACACGCGCGTAGCCGATCCTAAGCAAAAGGGATTAAAGATGTGACGAAAGAAGGTTTATTGGTGGTCATCTTGTGTATGGTGGATACCTACTTCTTCAATCAGACCGGTCCAATTTGAACGAACAACCCCTTAAGAAACGAGGCATAAGAAGTTACATATAGGATTAAAGGAAGGTATTTCGGCGGCAAACATGTGTAAGGTGCGTAGATATCCAAGTAGGGAACCCAAATTTCAATCAAATCTCTTTAAAAAAGAATACCCAGGCCCGTATATCTCTGAACAATCAGAAAGATTTTGCCACTGCCGTATAAAAACAGCGTAATAAGTTATGAGCCTATTAACGTCTAGCGAGCACCATTCTAGATTAATTGCTTCTGCTTCAAAGAATATCCTGAAGAAATCCTCCGTACCAAAGCAACCAGAACTTAGCCTAGAACCTCACAAAAATCACTTGAGATCAATCTTATCACACTAAACCAGCGGCACAGTCTTTTATATATGTATATATATGCACGCTTCAGCAGGTAAGGCATATACTTCTGTATAACATACGGTTACATCATACAAAAATATTGATCTAACGCTGTGCAGTTAGTTTCGCCTATTGACATATACTAATGGGCTTAGAATTGGCGTGGAAATATGTATAAGCCAGAACACAACACATGTCGTAACAAAGAATATATGGTTACATGACGCATTGGCTTCGATAGTTCTGTAGAGTTAACGAATTTGCGGCAACTGCGAAACGCGGTCTCGAGTTCAATTTTGCAGTTGGTAAAGGAGTTGTTGAGAATTTCTGTTCAACATTTGAGTAGAAACATGCATTCTGTCTCTGGGACTTGTACCCTATAATCGATTTGACTTTGTTTAACCAGTTTATATCGCTTTCTATTACGTGGGACATAAATTAGCGAAAAGTAAATGTGTCTTAAATACCTGCTATGTTTACCATCAAAGGTATATATTACAGAAGAAAGCAAGAAATTCTACATTTCTGGCACAATAAACGATGAGTATAAGTAGCGGTAGTCCAATAGTTAGTGGAACGGACTGTCGATCGAGGGGTTAAGGGTCTGATCTCATCACACTATTAGCGTAAACGCACTCGTAATAAAAACCTTCAGCTTAACTAGAAGGTTAACTAGAATATTAGAATATACAGTTTAAAATATATAGGTATTATCTATAAAATTATTAAAAACTCGTCTTTGTCCCCTGCTTCGTTCACGTAAATGTAGGTTACGTCAATTTTCTGTCTTTCGGCAAAAAATACTTTTTGTCTGGATAAAAGAAACTCTATGTCCTTTTCTGTACCCTTGTCAACGTGTGTGCGATATTCCATGGTGATCGGTCAAGTAGTCAAGGCGTGAAAGCTTAACGAAAAAACAAACTCACATTCGGATTTATAATATTAAATTAGCATTATAACCACGACTTTCTGTTCCACGACGTATACGCCAACATCAATCATCCCCATCAATCATTATGTTCAGTTTCGCTACGGCTCACATCAAATATGATTTATACTTTTACACAATGTGTATGCAGTTCGCCTATTTACGAAATATAAGTATTTTCATTACACTACCCTCTTCAAATTGTTTAACTTTAGTTTTTTATTGCCTTTGGTGGTAGAGAAGTTAATAGTCTATCAAATTTTTCATCGTTACTTAGTTATGTTGTAATAATTGCGTAGAGAGGAATCTACCACGCGCTCTCAGATTGCTAACTCCAACGTTTGAAATTGAAAAAAGTTGATAATATTGAACTCTTTGGATGGTGGACAACAGCGTAGTAGGATCCAGAAGTATTCCAACTTACAGCATTGCGTTTCAAACTCACGATTCACTTCTGCATGATTTTTCCGTCCTTTGCCATGAACATTAGTTGTGCTTCTGCGAGGAGTAGACTATCCAAAACTTCTTAATGCGACGCTGTGTTGCCAGTAAGGGAAATGGTAGTCTTTGTTAAACGTAATACGGAGTAGGTTTGCATTACGATTACAATTAAGATATAGGTATATCTTACCAAACAACAGAAACGAAAATACTATAATTATTGTGCCAAATTATTGACATTGACACTAGCACTAGCGTAAGTGTGTGCGTGCAAATCTAAATATCGAAGCGTCCGGACTAACTCTGATCGTAATTTAATCTAAATATTAGAGCTCGATCCCACTGGCGTAGTCGGGCGTGCGCGTGCTTCTGATGTTTGACCAGCGCCAACGTCGCGCGCACGCGTGACTGCTGATCGTCGTGCTCGTAGCGTTTTATGTCGACACTCTCCGAAATCGAGAGGATTTGTCCGCCCTACAGACGCCAATGGGATCGATCCATAGTAATATTACGAGCTTAGACCATATTTTATAAACACGAAGTAAATCCGCCTCTATGTGTCTAGCCGCTGAACAGCTAAACTACGGAACTGTTTCAACAGCTTAACAACGAAACTTAAACCCTGGCATTATTAAAATTATTTTATTTTTTACTTAACCTCCATACTATAATAGCTTAAAAATGCAAAAATAATGTTCACCACCGCTTAACTCTACCTAACTCTGCAGGGAAAACATGATCTATTGTTTACAAATCAATACGACGTTTAGTATTGCGAAATGCTAGGAATTAATAATATACGGCACGTCGGCATGTGTATCCTTTACAGATGTCGGTATTTCAGCATTTTTTATCAACATTAGAAACGAAAATTGAAGGTAACGCATCGCTCAATTATCCGTAAACGATCAATAAACGCAAATTATTGTATACAATTAAGTTGGCAAGCGAACATGCGATCTGCCTAATAATAAGCGCTAACTGTAGTACTGCCTTTAAAAAGGCACCGCTGCACTAGTAACAAAAGTGGTCTATTGCTATCTGTGCATACAAGGCAATGGGCTTGAGGTCTCGAGTTTGAATCCCGTGTCAGACCAACAAAAAGTAATCGAAGCTTTCTGCCAAGAAATTCTCAAAAGCAGCACGTAGTTAGGAAGTTACACACTTCTTCGAAAAAACTGTATAAGTCCTAAAACTGATATCTTTCCAGTCAAGTCGGATTGTCATCTCATCGGATTATAAGAGTTAGGGAATAGATAATGCACTTATTTTTGCGCACATACTTGTGCACTACAATCTCCAGCGCAATTGACTGGTCATCTTTAATATGAGCCGTAACTGAAATTCAGTTTGGAGAACCTTGACAATGCCGCAACTTCTTAAAGAGCTATGGAATGTTATTGGTTATGGCTTGTAAGCTAGTACTTTATGGAGTGTACAACTCTCATCGCAGAAAAACTAATTTGGTTGCAATCAATTGAAAAGCCCTTCGAGGATCAGAGATCGTGAACAGACCCAACTAGGAAAATCCAGTATACGTTTGTGAATGAGTAGATCCTTTTGATATTCGCAGTACTTAGTAATGCTATCTCTTTTTATCTGAAATCATCACCGAAATTTATCATCTCATATGTTTCTCATCACCATAATCATTACTAATTATCATAACCAAAAACTGGCTAAACATATTATGTACAGATAAAGAGATTTTGCGGCATCAACGATTGAGCATGCTACGTGATTACGTAGCATACTCAATCGGTCATGCCGAACAACTAACTGTCATCATCTTCAATGTTGTGAATGCTATGTGTATATACGTAAATTATACAGAAACGACATAAGGCAAAAGCGCGGCGCAGACGCAGCAGAGGCATGGTGCCACTTCACCAGTGGCAACTTGCCTTTGCTGCGCCTTAATCGCGTCTGAGCCTTATGCCACGTTTGTATAATCCGTTCCATGCCTGCGCCGTGCTGTCGTCTTACAACTTTTTGAATAATTTACGGCTAAAAGACATATAGATATATCTAAACCTGTTAATTTTTTTTCATCAATGTTATATATATGTCGGTTGTTAATTTTGTTTTCATACTTTTTATTTTTTTTAGTTATTAGTTTTGCATACTGAGAATGTCAGCGTTAATATTGTTGTTGTGTGTCAAGTGGCTGTCAGAAAATCGGTGAAGGGATTCATAAGTTGTCGTTGTACGAATATGGTGTTAAGAGTGAAAATAAAAAGTAAACTGATTAAATTCGCTTCAAATCGTTACAATTCCTTCCCACATCTTTTTGGGGGCTCGTCCGGGATATAATCAAGGATTGATTTGAAGAGGATTGAAGACTGAAGACGAAATTGTAGAAACACGCAATATTAGCATAACCTACAAATTGGGTCGGTGAGAATTTCAAAGATTATTTTCCCGTACCTTATTTGCCCGTTCAACATCAAGTGTCAGTTCTACTTATTTCCCCGTTAAGTGTTGCTACTTCATAAAATTAATTCAAATGGTCGAAAATGTTGTCACTTCATGGAAATTGGTCGAAATGGTAGTTTATGATGATGAATATGAAGACTTTTACTGTTGAAGATTTTTAAAGAAGAAAATTGTCTGATGACTTCAAGAAAACTATCGTTTTGTACAACGACTAAAAGAAGATATACCAGGAATCATAAAAGTAGTAACAATACGAGTATCACGATGCCACCGAAGAAAGATGAAGAGGAAATTGAAAATGAAGAACAGGAGCACGTACAAATTTCATTTAAAGATTTAGAGAAGTCTATGAATATTTTTACTGGGGATGATACTTATCCGATCGAATCGTTCATAGATGAATTTGAAGATACTGCACAAATTATGAATTGGACTAAAGTGGAAAAGTTGATTTATGCAAAGAGGCTCTTAGATGGAACTGCCAAGCTGTTCTTACGATCTTTGGGAAAAGTTAAAGATTATGCGAGCTTGAAAAAAGCGCTCAAAGAAGAATTTGGACCTAAGATTAATAGCGCCGTGATTCACAAGAAACTAGCTTCACGCAAAATGAAGAGTGACGAAACTTATCAACAATATTTCTTGGCTATGAAAGAATTAGCATTACATGGCAAAGTTGAAGATGCTGCACTTATAGAATACGTCATTGATGGTATCCGTGACGTGGAAACAAATAAAGCCATCTTATATGGTGCGTCAGACATAAAAGAGTTCCGCAAGAAGTTGGACATCTATAGTGACTTCAGGAAGAAGATGTCTAGTAGACCTACACATGCCAGTCACTCATCTGCTAATCATTCAACTCGCAAGACAAACCACGTGAAGAGGTGCTATAACTGCGGAGACGTAGATCATCAATCACCTGCTTGTCCAAAGGGAATCAAATGCTTCAAGTGCAATGAATTTGGCCACAAATCGACAGAGTGTACAAATAATAAAAATAAGAAGACTTTAAATATTCAAAGTAAACATGAAGAAGAAGTTCCGTATAAGAAGATAAAGATAAATGATATAGACATAATATCCTTAATAGACACCGGCAGTGATGTCAATCTAATAACAAGGTCTGAATTCGAGAAGATTAAAGAAAATATTGAGAATTATGATGTGAATTCAACATTATGTCTAACAGGTATAGCTGGCAAGAAGGTTTACACCGAAGGAATATTTACTGTCCCAGTACAAATCGACTGTTACTCCACGGATATCAAGTTTCATGTTGTCAAAGACGACGCGATTCCTGTTAACATAATTATTGGAAACCCGATACTGAAAGATTTCGAAGTTAATTTCACTCCTGACGGTGTCTACATGGAGAAGATTATACATCTAACACTTTTGATGGAAGAGAAGACTAAAAATCAGGTGTATGATGTAGAAGATTCTATATACAAAGACAAGATTTACACATTATGTAAGGAGTATAAGCTTGATGAGAAGAATAAAGAAAGCAATGTTGAATTAAAAATAATACTTACTGATGAAAACCCTGTTTTCCAAAATCCAAGACGACTGTCACCTCTAGAAATGGATATAGTAAATACTCAAGTAAAGGAATGGTTGGATAAAGGCATAATTAAACCTAGTAAATCTGATTTCGCATGTCCGATAGTTTTGGCTGACAAAAAAGACGGATCACGACGAATGTGTATCGACTATCGCCGATTAAATAAGAAAATTATAAAAGAACGGTTCCCACTGCCTTTAATTGACGATCAGATTGACAAGCTGAAAGAGGCCAAAGTATTCACATCCTTGGACTTAAAAAACGGGTTTTTGCACGTGAGGGTTCACAAAGACAGTCAAAAATACACCTCCTTCGTCACGCCTCAAGGCCAATACGAATTTTATAAAATGCCGTTTGGATTGTGTACAGCGCCACCTGTATTTCAGAGATTTATCAATGATATCTTTCACGACCTAATAACCAATGGTACCGTACTAACTTATTTAGATGATCTAATAATTCCGTCAAGAACAGAAGAAGAAGGGCTTGAAAAACTAGAAGAAGTCCTAAAAAGGGCAGAAGATTTTGGACTAGAGTTCAATTGGAAGAAATGTCATTTTTTAAAGAGAGAAATTCAATACTTAGGTTACATTATCCGTGACAACGAAGTCCGACCATCAGAAGAAAAGATTCATGCTGTAGCAAAATTTAAGAAGCCCAGAAATGTGAAGGCGGTACAGTCATTCCTTGGACTGACAGGTTATTTTAGAAAGTTCATAAAAAATTATTCATTGATTGCAAAACCAATGACGGATATGTTGAAGAAGGATGCCGTATTTAACTTTGATGAAAATTGTGAGAAGGCTTTTATAGAACTAAAGCATATTTTGTGTAGTTCACCCGTTCTCCGAATTTACAACCCCGAATTGGAAACGGAACTACACACAGATGCTAGTGCTGATGGATACGGAGCGGTTCTCTTACAACGAAGTCCTAAAGACAACCAACTACACCCAGTTCATTACATGAGCAAGAAAACGACCCCAGCTGAAAGACAGTATCATAGTTACTATTTAGAAATTTTGGCTATTGTTGCCGCTATAAAGAAATTTCGAGTGTATCTTCTGGGCATTCATTTCAAGATCGTAACTGATTGTTCTGCTCTAACTATGACACTGCAGAAGAAAGATTTACCACCAAGAGTTGCTCGCTGGGCTCTACACTTAGAGGAATACGACTATGAGATTGAGCACAGGTCAGGATCTAGGATGAAGCATGCCGACGCATTAAGCAGACATCCTGCCTGTTTAATACTTACCGAAACTATAGCTCGGTTGAAGAAAGCCCAGGATGAAGACAACCATATAAAATTGTTGAAGAAGATTTTAGAAAAAGAACAATACCAAGATTATGTCGTACAAAAAGAGATACTTTACAAGGAGAAAGATGGCAATAGACTAATTGTTGTACCTAAGAAGATGCAATATGAGATAATTCGAAAAAATCACGAAAGAGGACATTTTGGAGTTACAAAAACAGAAGAATTAATAAATAGAGAATATCACATGGATAATCTACAGGACAAAATAAGAAAAGTTATCAACAATTGTGTCGAATGCATTCTCATATCTCACAAAAGGGGTAAAAAAGAGGGATTTCTACATCCGATAGACAAGGGTGATGTTCCATTATCGACATACCATATAGATCACCTTGGACCATTGACATCGACAAACAAAAATTACAAGTATGTCCTTACGGTCGTAGACGCTTATACAAAATTTTCCTGGATTTATCCCGTGAAGACTTTAACCACTGAAGAAACATTAGAAAAGTTAAGACTGCAACAACAAACTTTTGGTTCGCCTGAAAGGATAATTACTGATCGAAATGCCGCGTTTACTTCAAATAATTTTCAAGAGTACTGCAATAATGAAAATATTACTCACTATACTATCACTACTGGACAACCCAGAGGAAACGGTCAGGTAGAAAGAATGCATCAGATAATCATTGCCGCACTCAGTAAGCTTAGTGCTGATGACCCGACCAAGTGGTATCGCCGAGTTTCCAGAGTACAGCGCTGCTTGAATGGGACTTACCAACGAAGCATAGGAATGACCCCGTTCGAATTACTTTTTGGCACAAAAATAAGAGACAAAGACGATGAACTCAAGAAATTAATAGAAGCGGAGAACATACAGATTTTTAATGAACACAGACAAGAACTTAGAAAGAAGGCGAAAGAATCGATACAAAAAGTACAAGAAGATAATATAAAAAACTACAATAGAAAGAGAAAAGAAGCGATTTCTTATAATATTGGCGATTTAGTAGCCATCAAAAAGACTCAATTTTCGCAGGGAAGTAAGTTATTTCCCAAATTCTTAGGACCTTACGAAGTGATTAAGAACAAAGGAAATGATCGATATGTCGTGAAGAAGGTTGGGCACACTGAAGGTCCATTTAATACGACAAGCTCTGCTGACTATATGAAATCTTGGATTGTGTCAGAAGATAATTCATCCGGGACAGATGAATGAACAGGATGGCCGTGTCGGTTGTTAATTTTGTTTTCATACTTTTTATTTTTTTTAGTTATTAGTTTTGCATACTGAGAATGTCAGCGTTAATATTGTTGTTGTGTGTCAAGTGGCTGTCAGAAAATCGGTGAAGGGATTCATAAGTTGTCGTTGTACGAATATGGTGTTAAGAGTGAAAATAAAAAGTAAACTGATTAAATTCGCTTCAAATCGTTACAATTCCTTCCCACATATATGTGCTGTGATGCGGTACCTCTGATAAATAAATAAAATGAACAGTGTGCAACGTTATATACAATACCTTATACGAACAGTAATTTACTATGCGTGACAAACCACCAAGAACTTGTCTATATAATCGTGTTTATTCACAAATTAAAAGAAGCTGCATTAATCATATAAATAATTTTCTTAGTTGCTGAGACAGTGCCTGAAAACTGCAGGGTGGATTACGTCACGGGATTAACTTGAGCTGGCATTAAAGTCGGATTAAGATTGACATTGAGGCTCGCTCCAGGTTGCGTTTATTTCAGGCTACAACCAAAATACTTTTGTATGCATACTATTTATTAATATTATTTTATAGATTTTTTTTGTTAATCTTATTCTCATTATTAATATAAAAAAATGTCGTTGCATTAATCTATACTTATTTTGATTTATGAGGTCCTATGTGTAGAGCATACAGATGTTTATTATCAATAACTAAGTGCTATTGTTCTGTATATTTCCCAAATATAAATAAATACCAAATTACCCGAATGACCTACATATGTATATGCGTTCTGAAAGATGTTAGCATGGAGATGCAAAGCTCTTTCAAATCACATATACCATAACAAACATCATCAAAACTAGAACCAATTAAATTAAAACTAACGTTAGGGTGTGAAAGATTAAAAGATTTTTATTAGACCGCAAATAGACTAGTGCCCACGGAAATATACGGCCAGCAATTATATCTGTATGTATAATAGTACTTAGTTTCATTTTTACTAATATCGGTAATAGAATGTGTATGCACATACCGGCTCTTGTACTTGAATGCGACAATACCGGCATGGCGCACTATATATAACTCACAGTCTATTTTTACAGAACACTTATCAAGATACCTTGTAATATTATCTGAGTGTTATAACCATATGAATTATCAGTATAATTATTAGCATACGGGTGCTAAACGCAAACAGCCATGATAAAACACACACGTGTCAATGAAGAGCGTACTGATTACAATAGCGGTTAATTAATTATCAAATTGTGACAAGAATACTCGACGTATTTCTCATTGATTGTCGTTTTACGTACTTTATACCAGACAATGACGTCATGGTCGTTTAATAATAGAGTTGTATGTTACTTTCTGTCATTTTGACAAGACGAGCGCTGATTTTGGAATTTAGTCCATGTATACTTCGTAAATTATATCACTGATATTATAAATACTCGCTTAAATGGTGCATTGTTTAAATTGTCATCTTGTCTTTGGAAAGGCACCGAGTGATGCATGATGCAGATACCAGCTTCACCCGGTATAAGTGTTAATTGTATTGATTATTTGAGTTATAGTGAAATTCCCTGCTATATAGAGGCCTTAACCATGTAAAAATATCATATTCCATGTCTTTAACAACATTGAAATGGACCAAAAAATTAGGCAGATTAATTAATATGACGTAATAAAGAAATCATAAAGTTTAGCAAAGAAAATCTGTCTCTATCTTTCAAATGTAATAATTATGCTGTGGTCATTATTGTGATAAAGATTTTTGTTCCATAGTAAACGCTACTAGAATTGATGTCTTGTTTTATAATCAACTAGCTTTTGCGCGCGGCTCCGCCCGCGTGGTACCTACATCGATAAAAAGTAGCCTATGTCCTTCCCCAGGTTTTAAACTATATCTGTACCAAATTTCATCTAAATCGGTTGAGTGGTTTAGCCGTGAAAAGGTAACAGACAGACAGACAGACAGAGTTACTTTCGAATTTATAATATTATAAGTGAGGATTAAAAATGGAGTCGAGCTAAGATGATACGACCACTAAAGTCAAAGTTTAAAATGTAAGTTATAACGTCTGTAAATTTTGAAACGCATGCGTTTTACCATAAGTTGTCAAAGTAGAACACCAGATTTAGGAATAGTTACAAAATGTACATAAATTTCAAAATAGGTGGATAACATCGATACCAATGAACCGTCTAATCCAATAATAGTCTAAGTTACATGAATATAATCGAAGTGAAGCTCGAAACACGTCTAATTGGCGTGGTTACGTTACAAGTAATTATGAGTTTGAGTTTTAATCTTCAGTTTAACGCTGTGGTGTCACCGCGCCGGTTTCTATAGTTAGCGCGCACGCATTAAGTTAGTCGACTTTGCACGCGACGCGCGCATCCGCCATCGCGCTCCGAATTTTTCGCGCCACCGCGAAATCTGTTTTCCGAACGTTGAACGGCCGAAAGGCATTTTTTGTAGCGCGTTCTTTTTTCAACTTGAGAAGTTACTGTCAAACTTTTACCGCCAATACTGTGCAACTAGTGATGTGAATTAAAGTGTATTTTTGTGTATTATTACTACAGTGGTATATGAGTTTGCGTATTTGAACAGGTGATTCTGATAATAATATTGTTTCTTCGTTTTCTCGATATATGTTTATAAACGTATAATTTTACTACTTTATTCGTTGAATTCATCGTTTATATTCACGCATATAATGCGGTATAAATGGCATAAATGTTAATAGAATATACATTATTTACTGCGTTTATATTGCATTATTCTACACTGTACTGCTTTGAGCTACGTTTTTGCAAAACATGAGCAATATTATTAAAATTTGATATTGTGAAAATGATAAAGTAGGTACTTGACTACCAAATTTGATATATGTATGTAATAATGTAAGTAGATGTTGAGTGTTTGTTCTGATATTGTTTATCACAACTTTTTATCACTGCTAAGTTAAACTAAACAATTTTATCTTGTCACTACAACGTCATTATATGATCTACACATTAGGTATATCTACTAGTCATCACATTATAATATATATTATAAAAAATATTTATAATATACCTACCAATAATAATGTAGCACCTAAAACAAATTAACGTTTTATAATTCTGCGTCATGTGGAAAATATAATAAAATTAGGCACAATTTTCATTTGTAACTAAATTAGAATAGGCATTACTGGGCACAACTAGGCACACACACAGTACACATATATATCACCGTTAATAATTTACAAAAAGCGAGCAGTAAATATATTTAAGACTTGCAGTAAAGTAATACGTAAGATTTTCAAGGTTACATTCCTTATACTTTTATATTTTGTATGTATCTTCTTATTTACGAACAAAACTAACCAATATGCGCAAATATGACCAGCGTTATGTTGCGTAAACTTTTTTATAAACAATTCCCTCAACTAGTGCTATAAACCTCCTTGCCAATTCTCAAGATTATGAGTCAATAGGTAATACCTTACAAATTTGACATTAATGTACGATGGATTGTATAAATGTACGCAATTATTGCATTGTGTGGGATATTGATATTTTACAGAGGTATCATCGATAGTACCAAGTATTCAATCACTACGCTAACCAAAAAGATAATAGAAAATTAATAAAAATCTTTAATAAATCCTTTTCTCTTTTTTTGAATATAGCCCCCACGCTAGAAATAATTTGTGTGTCGCAGAGGATTTCGCAAACACAACAGACACAAAGAAAACCCAGAATCGGAACAACTATGTGTGGATGACACAAATTTTTGCCCAGTGTGGGACTCAATTATACAACACAAAAATCATATATTTGCGAGTAATATTTAAGGTTTTCAATTAATGATCAATCACATAAATAAAATAAATGATGATCAACGTGAGTAAATCAAACGAAGGCAGGTTTTTTCCACTTGTTATTATTATTTGCCGAGAACGTAGGTACCTAAATTGTATGATCATAATGTTGAAGCAAAAAACACACCCAGGGAACTTTCAAAGGTTAAATAATTCAACCGTTTTCCTTCAACACACATGGCAAATAATTACCATCATCAAAGATTTATATACGATAGGCATTGCCGGTGAATACGTTTGTAAACTATTACAGTTCTTGTTTTTTAAATTTTATAGACTTAATAAAATATGGTGACTTTAACTCAGCTAAAAGATTGGATAAAGTATATCACACCTATGTTTCGTCGTGTCATTAAATGTCAAGAAATGAGGTGCGACCCTTCTAAAAACCGCCACTTTCCAGATTCTGTGTTGCCTTTTTTATATTTTCTTGAAATTAAATGCTATGAACACGGTAAAACTCGAACGAGTTTGTGTTTGCATCACAAAAAGAAAATTTAATTGTAACTTTTATTACTTATTTATGTTGCTAATAAAAAATAAAAAAAATAAAAAGTTTACCTGAGTATATAATACCGGACCTTAATGATTAGGTATTTATCAGTTAGGGCTATGGCAATCTCTAAAAGATATCCAAATACCAATAAAGGTCGCATGATGTCATAACGTATGTGTTTTCACTAAACACATATTATGATCTAACTATGGCTTATCTAGATAACATTGAGCTAACAAACTTTCTTCTATATTAAACTAGTATATTACATATATTTATGAACAGATATTCATGTATCGATATCTAGACTATTACTCATTCGATATCTATCGAGTGCTGATCCATAATCCAATTACTGACAATAATGGCACGCTCCAATTGCCATCGATTATGAAGAAAAATATACGATTAACTATTCATTAATAGCTACACGACAGTCTACTGGACATGCGTGATGTAATGTTCGTACATAGATAATAATATACGCTTCTGTACACGCGTCTACACTTTTGTAGAAAGACCATTGCTCGGACAAACCATAGATTTTGTTTAAAGCTATGATGACTGTCTCTTCTGCCGTCGAGACTTAAGCCCGGCTTCTTTATTCAGAAGCGATTAATTTAAGGTAGGGACTGTTAAATTCTGACATATTTTTCATACATATGTAAAAAATTAACAGTCTGCGTTTTTTTAATAAATGGGACTGGGCCGTAGATCACAACATCAATTTAGATTATAAATTTTATATATTACTTTAAATAATATATCAGATACTGGAGGTATCTGACTAAACTGTGGAATGAACTGTCGCCTGCGGTATTTCCGGACCGATACGACCTACAAACCTTCAAGAAAAGAGCGTCAAACCTTCAAGAAAAGAGCGTACTCCTTTTTAAAAGGGCGGCAACGCATCTGTAACTCCTCTGGTGTTGCGGGTGTCCATAGGCGGCGGTAATCGCTTACCATCAGGCGATCCGTCTGTTCGTTTGCCTCCTATATCATAAAAAATATATATATATTATTTAAAGGATAATGCTAGATGAACTGAGATAAAACGTGACTGTTGAACAATAAAAAAGAAAATGAAATTTCAATCACTGGACCAACCTGAACTAAGAAATCATTTTGAAGACTGATGACCTTATGTGATGTCTAATTACACACCAGATAAGCTATCTGACAACTGTAGAATCAAGGATCCTAAACCAAAAATAATAAAGGAACTTGTTTGAAAAGAAATCAAACCTAAAGACTAACTGCACAAAACACAAACTACTTAATATTTGCTTTATTTGCAACAAAATATCTATAGCATCTAATTATTAACAATTCAATTACTGTTTCATTCTACACAGTTCCATAGCGATAAAGACGAACAGTTAAGCAAAGACTTAATGTGTTGTCCAATCAACGATTAAATAATTATTATCATGACGCTTCATGATATTGCTATCGATGCTGTTAAAATATCATTACTTTTTAATCTGTAAGAAAGTGGTAGTGAGGTTCTTTGATGCAGAATCTGTTAAGACTGTTATTTATTAATGTTATGAATAAGAATAGCATAGCATCAAATTTATACATCGTCAAGGGTTAGGCAGTCATGTACCACGTTATACTTTTGCATAATATCAGAATATAGTAGCTGATAGGAAGTTCCAATACTGCAATGCAAACCATATACTGATTTCGGGTAGCATGATCAGGCATTTTAAGATCGCTAGTTCAAAAAACATTAATAGGTCGTCAGTACTAACGCAACAAATAAAAATAAATTAAAAGTAGTAACAAAAAGAAATATGAAGTTTACATTTAAGTTAATTAAATGTTATTATGAATTTTATTACCCAAGGTGGACTGGAAAATATTGCTTCTGACATTAAGTCCGCCAGGTTGCACTTATTATTGCGCTCAGATTTATGCATTAATAAACAAAATTATGATTCAATAATAAATAACTTAATTAAAGTATAAAACAAATTTAAATAAGGTTCGGGTGTTCGCATGTCTTATTTACCTACAAACAATAAAAAAACTCAATGTGACTACAAACAAAAATAAACAGATTATTGAAAAAAGCACGTTATAATTAATTTTAGATTTCCTACAATGCATTTCGAAATAATTACTTTCTAAAATATACTTACTTGTTTACTAGTGTTACTTTCATCATACTCGGTACTCAAGTGGTTGTCTATTGAAGAAATTGATATCGATTGATGTGATCGTGAAAACATTACAATGTCACGAGGATACAATCATGTAAATAAATCAAACACCGACGTTGTAAAGATGATAAAATTGCTATAGGCACTAACAAAAAACCGGTTTGCTAGAATGGGAAATGACAACAAAATAAATTTTCTCATCAGATAGCATCATCATTACATTTTCTCCTGAACTGGTGACCTAGTGTTGTTTACAAGTGCGAAAAACTATTTAAAAGAAACGCTTGCTATGTATCGATACCAGTAGGAATGCCGATATAGTACTTAATAGTCAATCTATATGATTATTTAATCCCAACCCTAATTACTACTGATCAACCCGAACCGGTACAGTGTGTCGATTCGTGCTCCTTTGGGCACCTCAGACCACTGTCTGGTTTGTGCCACAGCTGTTGTTGTTACGCCCCCACGACCCGAGGAGGCAAGACGACGACTGTGGCACTACTCGTCAGCAGACTGGGATGGAATGCGGGAATACTTGGCATCCATCCCTTGGGCTCAACGCTGCTTTGAGAACAGGGATCCATCAGAGAGCGCTACTGCTGTCTCTGGTGAAATCATCCTGGGTATGGAATATTATATTCCATACAGTGATGTCACGAGCGGCGGCAGGAAAAGGCCCTGGTTCGGGCGTGAATGCGCCGATGCTGTTGAACGCAAACAGACGGCGTATCGCGCTTGGACCAGGGCTCGCACTCTCCACGACCCTAACGTGGATCACCTGAAGGCAGCGTTCAACCAAGCCACAAAGGTCTGCAAGAGGGCATACTTAAGAGCGGATGCCTAGCGCGTCGCACGGTTCGGCCAGGAACTAATGGCGCATCCTACGGGCAGTCGTAGCTATTGGCGCCTGGCCAAAGCCGTGCAGTCCAATTTCTGCCAGACCATGCTGCCCCCTCTGAGGTATCCGAATGGATCACTGGCTCATCGGCCGCAGGAGAAAGCAGATCTGCTTGCAAATCTCTTTGCGGCCAACTCCCGAATCGATGACTGCGGTTCGCAGCCGCCTAACATTGCCAACTGCGGCTACACCATGCCTGATATATGTATCAGGCAACGAACCGTTCGTGCGATACTGCAGTCTCTCGATGTTCGGAAAGCCAGTGGACCTGACGGCATCCCAGCTGTGGTTCTTAAAAAATGTGCAGCGGAGTTGTCTCCCACACTTACGCGCCTATACCGGACGTCTTACGTCGCAGGCATTGTGCCTGAGGCTTGGAAGGAAGCGAATGTTCAACCGATTCCCAAAAAGGGGGACCGTTCCGAGCCAAGCAACTATCGACCCATAGCTATCACCTCGGTGCTTTCCAAGGTGTTCGAGCGGATTATAAACACCCAAATTGTCCGCTACCTGGAGGATCAATCGTTGATCAATGATCGCCAATACGGCTTTCGGTCTAAACGATCAACGGGTGATCTTCTAGCGTTCGTCACGCACCTCTGGGGTGAGGCTATGGACAAGCACGGCGAGTCTTTGGCTATCAGCCTTGACATAGCCAAAGCTTTCGACAGAGTCTGGCACCGGTCTCTTCTTTCCAAGCTTCCGGCCTATGGCTTGCCCCCTCAACTGTGCACCTGGATTGCAAGTTTCCTGCAGAAGCGTCGTATTCGGGTCCTTTGCGACAGTCGCGCTTCCAAATTTATGCAGGTCAATGCAGGAGTGCCTCAGGGTTCTGTCTTATCCCCTACGCTCTTTCTTCTGCATATCAATGATATGTTGAATCTCGGCAACATACATTGTTATGCGGACGACAGTACCGTGCATGGGCGATATCTCGGACATCCTGGGGCCAAACAGGCTGAGGTTGAGGGGAAAAGGCAGAATCTTATCGTTGAACTTGACCGGACCTTGGACCGCATCTATGAATGGGGTGCCAAGAACTTGGTCGAGTTCAACGCCAAGAAGACCCAGGCATGCGCGTTCTCTACAAAAAAGTCTCCGTTCCTTCCCCTCCCTTCTCTGAAGAACACTCCACTGGTGATACGTGACAGTCTCTCCATCTTAGGTATGGATCTTTGCCGCTCCCTTAATCAGAAAACCTATATCGAGAGCGTCATTAAGCAAGCTTTGCGAAAACTCGGAGTTCTGAACAGGGTGAGGCGGTTCTTCGCGCCTGGACAACTGTGCCTATTGTATAAGACACAAGTGCGCCCTTGCGTGGAGTACTGTTCTCATCTTTGGGATGGCTCCGCGCAGTACTTGCTGGACGCTCTCGACCGGTTACAGCGGCGGGCTGTCCGTATCATCGGAGATCCAGAGGTCACGAGTTCACTGGAACCTCTGCAACTCCGTAGAGACATTGCCTCATTGGCATGTTTCTACAGAATATACCACGGGGAGTGCTCTGAAGAGTTATTCCACCTTATCCCGCCCTCCCCTTTCCTATCCAGAACAACGCGTGCTGGGCTCAGATGCCATCCTTACACGGTAGAGTCGATTAGAGCGCGTACCAAAAAGTTTGGGTCCTCATATCTCTGCCGAACGACCAAGGCATGGAATTCTCTGCCAAGGCACGTGTTTCCTTCTTCCTTCAATCCTGGGTTCTTTAAGCGGGGCGTGAAAAAGCATCTTCTCAGGCCGTCAAAGTAGAGACCTCAACATCGCCTCGGCTACTGTGTGGGCGATGTGGAGGCCACTGCTCTTAGACCACACGACTGGTTACCATCAGGTGGAGTGTGGTCATTTTGACGAGTAAAATAAAAAATAAAAAGAAAATAAAAAAAAAAAGTTTTTGAAAAGCACGTTATTCGAATGACTTGTAATTTTATATTTCGAATTTAGCAAATTCGATATTATAATAATTTTACCTGTGATTAAGTGCGACAGTAATTGGTCAATTTATCGTCCATATTCTTGGACGAATATTTTCCATGATCTTTTTTAATACCTAATGTTTTATACTTCCTCATTTTAGAAGATCGTGAAAAGCAATTATGTTATTATAATCTTATATCATCATAATGTTATTATCCCTCCATTCATTTTTACTTATCGTTATTAACAATCAAATGAAATTTTGTGGCCACTCGATGTGAAAACTTGAAGATTATTTCTTATAAATTTTACTGTCAGCTCTACTCTCTGGAACCGATGGCCATCTGCTACTTTCATACAAATAATATATACCGAATAAATATTAAAGTTATTTACTTAATTATATTGTATCTGCAAAAATAATCTGTATTGTCACCTAATCACGACAAATGCGCGCCATGCTATGGATATGTTTCCTACTTGAAAAGTATTGAGGTATGTGTACTGAATAAATTAGCAATAGCTCCTTGTAGTTTAATTGTACCGAAAGCCTAGAAAACAATACTTAACCATTCCTCCACACATTAAATAAAGGAAATAATAATATAATAATAATAATATTCTACCACATACACACAACACCATCTAGCCCAAACTAAGTAGAGCTTGTACTATGGGTACTAGACAATGGATAAACATACATACATAAGTACTTTTTTTTTGTAAATACATACATATTATACATAGAAACACCCAGACCAAGACAAACATCCATGTTCATGCATACAAATGTTTGACTTGTGCGGGAATCGAACCCGCGAGCTCAGGCGTGACAGTCGGTTACATTAACCACTACGTCATCAAGGCCTAAATGTCAAATGTCAAAAGACGTCCATCATAACATGTACGAATACGATGTTCTTACAAAATAAATCACGAACGCTTCAGTAAGCACCAACGAAATGTTAGAGATTCATATTAACCTTGAACGCGGCTCGCCCAGTTATCACTACGAATAAAGAAACCATATAAGCATCGGATTATGAACGGTTCAACAAAATTAGCAACGTCCCGTGGCCGTGGTTTCCCTTACATCAATAATTTAGACTGTCAGAAACGTATATACATACAAGACTATCGCGGCTTCTTCATTCTCGAAGGTTTACGCAAAACACACGTTATATTTACCGGCTACAAGAATCTGTTTCTGTTTTAATCATAACTAGAACTGTTGCCACGGTAACGCAGCGGTATTGAATACGACTGCTGTTCATGAGGTCTCGGGTTCGATCGCCAGGGTCTCGGGCACAGAGATATAATTTTTTTCCGTCAAGAAATTGTCAGTATGGAGTCGACAACTGTGCTCGGTGAAAACTAATAAACTTGCCCTCTAATACGTTGGACTCAAACTATAGCTGACTAAATGTAGTCGCAATATACCTCTACCTGCCATATAGCTGCTCATTACACATGTACGAACCGATTATATTGTATTCTACCAGTCACATTTCTAGAAACTAAAAACTTTGTCGGCCTCGATGGCGTAGTGGTTCGTGTAACCGACTGCCGCGCCTGAGGTCACGGGTTCGATTCCCGCACAAGTCAAACATTTGTGTGCATGAACATGGATGATTGTCGTGGTCTGGGTGTTTCTATGTATAATATGTAAGTATTTACAAAAAAAAGTTTATATGTATGTTTATCCATTGTCTAGTACCCATAGTACAAGCTTTGCTTAGTTTGGGCTAGATGGTGTTGTGTGTATGTGGTAGAATATTATTTACTCTAACCGCCACAAAAATTTATCGTGGAATCTGAAACTCTGCCGAAAACGTAGCGAGATATAATACAGATTATATGTCATTGTCTTAATAAATTGTCAGTCAACAACGCATTAACCGACTAACAGACTTTCAGATTTTACAGTGTGGATGTGAATAGTTTGAAGGAAAGTGATCTCGCGCACCGATACGACCAACGATTGCCAAGAATTTTACAAACCGCCTGTTCCTCCTTTCTTTTCATACAGTGTGTTATATTACTGTGCTTTATAACCATCCCGATCGAGTAGTTTAGTTTACGATGGCAGATACTTAAAAGTATCTAAACACGTATCTGAACAATTGTAAATTTATCGCAAAGAACTTTTTATATTATTCTTCTCCCTAGCCTTTATTATTCCCAAGTCACTTGGGGTCGGCTTTCTAGTCTAACCGGATTTGACTGCATATAAATTTTTACACGGATCGGCTGCCACCTGACGTCCGCAACCCGAAGGCTAACGATACCCTAAGGCTAGACCAGTGTCAGGCTATTAGAGGGCACTGACTTCCCAATAACGACTGCCATAGATGTTCATGGCAGCCGGGACCGACGACTTAACGTGCTCTCCGAGGCACGGAGCAGGCAATAATTGTCAATCAATACGCACATAATTTCGAAAAGTCATATAAATTCCGAAAGTCAGAGGTGCGTGACGTGGGTTCGAACCCGAGACCATCTGCATTGCAGTCTGTTGGTCTCCCCACTGAGTTATATTATTAAGATGGTGAATAAACAGAGCCAGACTTAAAGGCCACCAAAGAATTGGTGGACTCAATGATATTTATTATTTTCTGTCCAACGTAATAGAAACAAGCCTATTGCGGCATAGCTCCGGCTCCATTCTGGTCCTAAGAATTTCTTTACATTTATCTGTAAAGAAGCTCTTAGGGTTTATACCCATAAACACTATGTTCCAGGAATCAATCCCGAGGCCTTATGTACTGCCGTCCAATTCAATACTGGCACGCTACCACCGCCTACAGAATGTATTATTATTTGTATTTAAAAGACAAGGGTCCAAAAATACGATATAATGTCTTAAACGATGGCTATAACGCTTTAACATTAAATTCCGTCGTTGAATTGAATTTCGACTTCGGAACTTAACTTACTCTGAGATTTGTTTCATAAACCAAGCAATTGTCAAGTTACCAACCGTCAAATGCTACCGCCTTTCTTCTACGCGTGTAAAATGATCCACCTGAAAGCATTTTCAGGTTTGACCTACAAAGAACAAAAATGCATTATATTATATAATCAATTAATGCATTTGTTATTGCTTTGATGTAACTGTTACGCCTGTCTTTAACGGCGTGAGAATGTAAAATGCGTGCCCAACAAATATGCACGCAGAAAGATTTGCACGCGATTGTGTATGGAAATGCGTTACGTTCGTTGCTATTGGAAATTGAAGTAGTTCTAGGTAAAGGTCAATTGAAATTTAGAACCAAAGACATTTTAGAACTTTAGGAATACTAGAACAGCGGTCTTAAATAAGATTCTGAACAGCTAAGAAAATACAGCTAAATTAGAATCAAATATTACTATTTTTCTATGAACCTATGATGTAAATCATTTATTCATTTATTTCACAAAGTAAGAGTTATGAACCTCTTTGTTTTGTGAGTTTACTAAAGCCTAGTAACTACATTAAATGTAACTTCATAATTTACATTTAGGCTCAGCTAGATATTGATATATGTGCATTTAGGCTCAGGCAGGTAAAACTAACTTCGATTTTTTTATTACACCTTTTTATACGTTGGACATTAAATTGAAAATCTTAGCAAGTCACAATATATACTTAGAAATGTAATATATACGCATATATAAATAGTATTTCTATGATCGTTAATATGAAGTTACTTGAAAAATTAAAATTCTATTGCTTTATTTGCTTAAATAACACGATAGTATTAGTATTCTACCACATACACATAACACCATCTAGCCCAAACTAAGTAGAGCTTGTACTATGGGTACTAGACAATGGATAAACATACATATATAATTTTTGTTTGTTAATACGTACATATTATACGTAGAAACACCCAGACCAAGACAAACATCCATGTTCATGCACACAAATGTTTGACTTGTGCGGGACTCGAACCAGCGACCTCAAGCGTGGCAGTCGTCTATACTAACCACTACGCCATCGAGGCCGACAAAACAATAAATTAAAATATAACATAACATAACGTTTATTATTTTCTATGTTATATGCAACTGCTAACTCACTCATATGCCACAGTTGTGACATGTGCAAGTTGAAATTCTTGCTCACATGTAGCCTGTATTATAATATTAGGTATAGGTACTATTATACTTATGTAGTAGTACTATTATGTGTTGTAGTAGCTGGCAATGTTGCCAACAATAACACGCCTTGCAGGGCAATCATTTGCGTATGATCCAGCAATAGCCGAACAATTATGTTTGGCATAGCCAACGCATTGAAATCGTTATGATGGCTGGGCTACAGTCGAATATTCCAGCCACATTTCTCATTTAAAAGCCTCTTAAAGCCTCTTCTCGTGTAGCTGTCTTAAACAACATGCGCATGTAGCCCCAGCAACTTATGTCATGTATCAATCGATCAATCGTAGAGTTTAGAGAGCAGCGATAGCCTAATGAGGAAACCGTTGGACTACCTCACGATGCAGATTTCTATATCGTGAGGAAAATTCTATGATTTCCCCATTATGATCTCAAAAGTGTGTGAAGTCTGTCAACTTGCACACGACCAGCTTATATATAATTATACTCTTTCTTGGAAGTTTACAGAAAATGTATAAAATATTTGGTAACTTATATACATAAAAAGACTCACACCTGTATATGTACGAGGTGTCTTGCACTTACATGGTCGCGTCTTTTTTTGGGGTCCGAAATAATAGTTAGTGATCCTACTGCAGAAACCCTATGTGCTGCTACTAAGAATTTTCTAACAGGAAATTCAAAAAATACCTTATCCAACTCGCAATCTTCAAACTTCACAATCAGTTGCAATCGTTCAACCAATACCATAATTATTTATTATACTAACTACCGGCTACCACGGGGCAAATGATGCCAACGAGGTAGTTTTTAATTTAAATATTTTTATTTTGCTGTATGATCTTATCATTCTGTGAGATATTAATTTAATTATACAAGTAATTAATTTAAGACACAATAAACCTTACTTATATTACAACCTTACAATTGTAATGATGTGTGAATGCTCGCATATTTGGCTGTTTTGAACTCAATCACGTGTAAACCTTTCAACGAATTTGGGTGCAGCTTAACAAACAGATAGACTACATCTTGGATTAACTCATAGGTTAGTTTATGGGTTCACGAGGTAGGTACACGTGACCGAGCAGAATCTAGTAATAAATACGAATGCAACACTATTTAAAATAAATGTAGTTATGACACAGTAATTACTTATTATATTCAAATTACTGACAGAAATACTTCTGCGCAAACAAATTAAATTTATTGCTCCAAAAAAATACAATTAGCATCAATTTATAAACAAGTCCAAGTTTGCATGCCGTCATTTTATTGAAATAAAACCAAGACGAATAACAAAAACATTTGCTAGTTTTTGTCCGAAAAAAACAGCAGCCATTAATTTTAATTAAGTGTATAATAATGTAGGTAACTATACGTTATTATTTCTTCAAGACACTGGACGTACCTTGTACTGTCATGTGCTATAGAAGTTTTGGACCGGTTCTTAACTTTGAACGTGAAATATAATTACTTAATAACTAAGTACGGGAACATCAGTCTCGTCTGCCTTTAAATTGTTGATTTTTAATGACGTTACCAAGATTGCTTCTGAATTTAAATGTTTTATTTATGACGTCATCATGAGATGATGCTGGCCATTTATAATCTGGATATTTGCAAGAATTGTATGAAATGAAGAATTATAAGACACTGTAGAACTAATCAAATTAATTTATATCCTGTTAAAATGCATCAATAATTTGCACATGTTAGGCGTTTTTACACCGACTAACTACATGATTTATTTTGTCTTGTCCGCAGCGTAGTAGACTTTTGCGCAACCCTTCTCATACTGTGTAACGGTACCTACCGTATATATACCGTGCCGATATTATATGTATAGCTAGCTGACCCGACAGTCGTCCTGTACAAAAATATATTTCGTGTTATTAAATTCAATATCAACAGATCAATCAATTTTTTTTCATATAAAAATACCATTAACATTTTTGACATTACCCGCGGATTTTCCACAAATTTTCATAGATATACTAAATATATATATGATATGGCATGATTAATTAATTTCAAAGCAAAGTTGATATTAATAACTAAATATTAATTTAACTTTTACGAACCTAATCAATAAAATTAAAACCCAATTATCATAATTTTCCGCTTTAGTACAAAAACTGAATATAGTTATCTAGAAAAGTCTTCGAATAGAGTCATTAGATATTAAAATCGCATTAATACAAGGACATTAATTAAGGTTAGTGTCTTAAAACAAGTTAGTATGGCAATTTGACGTGTGACATCAATATCAATCAGATATGCTGTTTTCTGCTGGACATAGCAGTGGCCTTTATATAAGACCAAAAACCCGACTTATTTTACTGGAATGATTGATCCAGAGTATATAACAGTTTATTATTTTATTTAATACTAACATGCCATTAGTGTATATGGTACGCTACGTAGCTACGACAACGACAACGATGACTCAACCGATCATGATCACGTCACGACGTAATCGTGACGTGATCATGATCACTTTATTTTCTGTTAGAAATATATATAGGTAACTAGATTTTGCCCGTGCTTGTGTAAATTGTGACAAATAAATATATCCCTTGGAAACAGAACATTTTTTTTGGATGAAATGTACTCTATGTCCTTTTTTGTACTCCTGACAACGTTGTCAGGAGTACAAAAAAGGACATAGGGTACCTTTCAAATTATCACATAATTGTCACAAAATACACTGACAATTATGTGTCAATTTTGTGATGATACGCTGAGTAGTTAAGGCGTGAAAGCGTAATAAACAAACAAACTCACATTCGTATTGATAATATTAGTAAGTATTATCTAGCTAGCTTATTTTAAATTTTCGAAAACTAGGAATTAGGATTTTTTTTAATTATGCCGCTACCCCTGTCACTTCTGCTGTATCCAGATTAACTCAACCGTGCTTTTTCATTCTATCAGTTGATCTGGCCTTGAGGTTGTACCCCGTTAAGTTGCTAGCTAATTAATCTGTTTAAAGTCTCGATATTTGTCTGAATGTACAATTAATTCGCATAGTTCTCCACTCTAATGTTATTTGGTTCAGAATCACGATGAGATGTACCTACCCGATAAATTACGTAGGGCGTAGGAGTAGAAGAAGTAAAGAAAATAAATTTAAGCTATTAACTTTTACAAATGAGAAGTTCTACCTCAATAATCGTATCTATAAAGAAACGTTAATTAAAACGCTATCTCAACTAATTGACACACATACAAAATCAAACATTATAATCGATTTAAACACTTCCATAATCATCGATAAAGGTTACGAAAGTCCGGGTGACAAACGTAACGGAAGTGACTATTTCGTGTATATTAAAATAATATGTAACAATGTGGAACGCTTGTGTGACGAGTGTCAACTCGCGTAATACTTAACCATGTACACCATACCCAGATATAATATACGCGATGCTATAACCAAGCGACAAAAAAAGAAAATTATGCCGAAATGTTCTTTAGTTTTCTTTTTATGGTACTCTTATAAGTATGGGTAATTTTTTTGAAAACAATAAAATAACATCTTTTTGTTTTCCGACGATTATTTAATTTAAAATCCCTACTAGATGTTCCCCGCGGCATGGCTTGCGTAAATGTAGGTTTGGTTAGTAACAATACCTTTTTCTGCATCAAAGGTACCCTATGCCCTTTTCTGTTCTCTTGATAATGTGTACACGAAATGGCATATTGATTGGTCAAGTAGATAAGGTGTGAAAGCGTAACAAATAAACAAACTCACATTCGCGTTTATAATATTAGTTAGGATGTAATTTGTTTATGTACTTGTCTATAAATTATTACATCTTTAATATATTAACCTATATTGCTAATTTCTTATGCTTTCGTAAATAACTTGACATCTTCTGTATCGTCTCAAATGATTAACAGTACATTGTACAATATGAGTGCGTACCAGTTATGTTACGTCCCACTTACGCTACCATAGTGACGAAGCACTCAGTGATAACCACTGATAATTAAGATGACACGATACGATGATAATGATGTAGTAACAGATAGTATCTATTTATAAGACACGACGGTAGGGAATCGCATCCTACTCACGCCAAGAGATAAATAACTGTAAAGAATAGCTTCGTTAAAGCTTATCTTTTAGTACGCGAGAGTCTCTACCCGGTGTAATGTTTGGGAAAGCGCATAGACTGTATCTTTTCGCTTATAATTGTCGTATGCTGTTCCCACGTTCGTGCTCCGTAATATCTAGGATTACTAACTGTTTTCTAAGTTTCTAGTCACATATTGTTTTATCTCCGATCGTTTTTGTATATCTGAAGTTTTCAATTTCTCGTTATGTGATTGTGTCAGATTCAAGAGATTTATGTTTCATCTTATCAGTGGCAGAGAAATAGATAACAGTGATTTAAAAAAAATCTAAATTGTTCTTGACATATTTGTCAGTACTTGACTTGTAGATAACGGTCAACCACTATCAAAAATTAATAATCAATGATTTTAACATACATTACATAATATATTATTTATACATGGCTTAGCTATCCTTTAGGAGGAAAGCAGAGGTACAAATAAACAACGCGATAAAATCCGTATATAGTAGTTTAATTTCAATGAATAACATTCGCGTATACAGAAGACAATATTATAGAGGTACATAACTTCATCCATTTCTCGCTAGCTAGATTTTTATAGTAATTGCTTACTACCTAACAGAAAATTCAGTAATTGTTGTGTGTACGTGTTACGTAGAAGCAGTCAAAGGGACAAGGCCTATAGCTGTCTATCGGCAATATCACAATTGACAGTATCTGTGAATTCAAGATAAGGCTCTAGGATAACATAGGCTTAGGTTTCTATCTTATATCTTTCTATGAAGACGAAAAGGCAAATACTAAAAACGTTAAATAATTTCGCTGGATAACAAAGCGGCAACAAAAATTGACTGGTCATAATATTGAATGATTACAAAACTTAAACTAGTTTCGTCCACGTTACACATTTACACTTACTAACACCATGAATGTGATGGTTTAGAAAATTCTGCATATTATAAGTAAAAAAAAAAAACGTACGTATTTATAATAATAATATTCTACCACATACACACAACACCATCTAGCCCAAACTAAGCAGAGCTTGTACTATGGGTACTAGACAATGGATAAACATACATATATACTTTTTTTTTGTAAATACATACATATTATACATAGAAACACCCAGACCAAGACAAACATCCATGTTCATGCACACAAATGTTTGACTTGTGCGGGAATCGAACCCGCGACCTCAGGCGTGGCAGTCGGTTACACTAACCACTACGCCATCGAGGCATTATATTATGTATAGCTGTAAAAGTGCTGCACTTGATAATCGGTCAAGTCTTCGAGTAACAGATATAATTAAAAATGTATTGTGTCTGGCCACCGGTGTGCTGCTGCGACACACAGGTTAAAGAAATGAAGTTAAGTTCAATACACTGCATTTAAATCCAGGCTAGTGTTGAAATATATGTAAATATTTTCTGTGATAACCAAATACAAAATAAATTACTATTGTTGCTTTTCGTATCAAGTATTCGTTTAGTTTAGTTAAAGGTCACCTGTCTTAGGTGCAAAGGAAATAAATAAGGTATGAATTTATGTTTAATTGAGTTTTCATTTTTTGTAATTGCAAAACCATGACTGTTTTAAGATTTTATTTAATAACATGATCAAGCTAAGTCGCTTTATGGTCGTGCTAATATAAATAATATTATTGTTTATCTATGCGCTGGACGCCATCTTTTATCCCGTTGATCGTATATTATTATATTTATAAAATGCAAATATAATGTTATTTTAAAGATTTATTTATTTATAACAGATTGTATTTTTAATTGATCAAAAAAATATTTTTGGTAAATTTAATTTGCTATTGGTACGCATAATAATAAATATAGGCAACAATAAATAAATAAAAACAAGGAAATGAAACAGATTTATATAAAAACATGAGTACATGTAGCCTGTTACCCGGAAAGATACAACCTATTCGGCAAGCAAAACATCAGACCATAGATTCAGGCAAAGAGAATCTTGCATGTTCTGTTACAATCCTATCATATTTCTTAAGATACGAAATTTTAATGATATAAAGCGAATAATTATACATACATAAATAAGTTAACTAGCATTACGTTTAAAAACTGCACAGAATGAAGACGCGCGGCATCTTAAGTAATTCATTTCGCATAGTTGATTTTTATTGCCAAATTAATTAAATCATGTTATATATTACTTGTCTGAAGGTCTAGTATAATGCATATAAACCACAAAGCTTGCTTTTCGAATCGATGCGACGATCATAATGTATTCAGCTTGGTATATCAATGGTCAAATAGCATTGTCTATGACTTTATTATAATCTATGGTAAAGATGTTTTGCGAACATCGGCGACAACCGACGCATCACGGTGCAGTAGGCTAATGAAGCCACACTTATACAATTATTTCCTGTATTAGAAAGTAGTCGTAGATAGTCATCAAGAAGATCGCCGGTGGTCTCGAACTACTAACTCGAATCTGCTATTAATCACGCCTGTTTCTCGGACGGGTAGGCAGAAACTATGCAATTCCACTTGCCACAAACCTGATGTAGATATTTAGCGTTTGCCACCTTGTTGATAAACTGCCACGTCGGCGTATTCAGAGAAGAGTGATTAATCCATTTTGTCACACCTAGTGCTTCAATAAACATTTACACCATCACGAACATTATAAACAAATCTCAAGTCTATTAATCTTATTGAAATCATATAATTAAGTACTTAATACGCAAATTACTTTTAAAAGTCAGAGGTGCATGCTGTGGTTTTGAAATTACATATAACGCAAAATGGAAATCAATGAAATCATGCATTTATTTACATTTTATTTGTTTGCCGTCTAGGTAATGCAGTCCCAACAGGTTGTGGTGATCTTAAAACCACGCTAAGTGTAATCCAAATGAAGATTTAATTCCTTACTAATTTATTTTAATACATTTGTTTCTTTAGTGCCGCGGCGTAAGTATAAGTGCCCATTATAAAAAGGTCCATGCGTTATCACCAGGACGCGCAGTGTTCTTTCAGTTATACTTTCACTAAAAGCAAGGATCTTAGAATTGTGCTAGGCAGACGATAAAACGTTGACCACGTAACACGTGCCTTAAACATGAAGAAATATAAGTGCGAAAATGTATAATCGCTTAACAATAAAGTCTTATGTCAATAAATGCATCAAGCATAAACTGCTAAATAATGAAATAATGTATTTAATGAAGTAACGTGAAAACCACAGAGACCTTCATTACAATGATAATATTTAAAAACAAACTACGAATGACAACAGAAATATTTTGTAATCTGTCAATTGTGACCACAAACATCGTCGAGAAATTATGAAACACATGGTCAGTCACTTAGTTACTAACTCATAATATTTAGTTTTTTGTTTTCTTTTTTAACGTCATCGTCATGCCAGAACAATTATGTACATTACATATGTACGAGATAGCATGCCGTCATTAACTCTCCTAGTAATCGTGAGATCATCGGCTCGATCCGTGATCATTATATTACGGATCAAAACTTGAATGTTTTATCATTGGTATTTAAATACAGCTCTTTGCACTTTACAAACTTGTTTTGGTTAGCTTTAAATAGCAGTAAATAGATTTTCAAAGTATTTACGAGCGTATATGATCCAACTTCTATATCAAAAATATTAAAATAAGATATATCGAAATAATTCGGCAATCGATCACGACGATTTTCCAGTTTGAAACTGGAAAATCTCCTGTTTTAAGGAATCGCTTAAAGTCACGTGTTATTGTATAAACTTAAATGAGAATAGTTTCCATTGACTAATACATTTCTTAGAGATTCTTGTACAAATGGCACAAGTACGGATCATTTTACTAAGCTATTGATGCACAGTCACACATGTTTGCTATTTTTATCACAATACGACAAAACACCAATAATGAATTATTCAAAAACCTTTCTGATTGATTAAAAAACTGGCCCAGTGTTGGCCTCACTGATCAACCAACCACATATTACGTCATCAACATGACATCAAAAGATTACAACTTGGAAACTCGTTATAGTAACGTAGCCAGGTTACCCACTTGCTATCAAGTTCCAAGTCATACTTGCCTCGTATTTACGATATTCCATTCATACTTGGTAGATTTTTTAAAGAAACATTGTTTATTTATCTGCTAGAAATATACATTGAGAAAAATTTAAGTTAGGTCACATGTTTCAACTTGGGTGATGCTTTATAATTATAATTATATACTATTCCAAAAAACTGTTTCTTTACTTTCATTATTTGTTTTAGAAGTAAGACAAATCAATGCATCATTTCAATATTGTATAGAAACTCTCCAGAGGTTTCTTTAAAATATTATATCTAGGGAAACCAATCTCCATTTATTAGTATTGTAATCGAAATTTTCTTACAATCCTCTTACAATGTCATTGCAGTGCTCTGCCATTTTTTAATAAATAATAATTATGAATCTGTTAATTGTCTGTTGATTCAGATGAATAGGTATTATCACGTTGTCATGATTGTATCTGTTTATTCAGACGGTTCGTAACGATGTTAAATCACGCTACTTACGATAATTATATTATAATAGCTACAGTTCATAAATCATAGCTTCAACTCAGTATCTAAGCTGTGTACATAATAACACAACATTTAATACTTTTATATAAATATAAATACACACAAGGGTGGACCAAGGACCGCTCCCTGTGGTACACCTGCAAAAACGTCTACACAATACAAATTGGCAGGTAATAAAATTATATTTTAAATAAATATTTTAGTACTAGTTAAATAATGAACATACCGATGCACGTAACGAACATGGCATGCAACTGCATCTACTTGTGAATTATGCATTAATCAACTCATTATTTAAAATTGTGATTATACTGATATCATCTCTGGTATATTCTCAAGTGCTGTTTGTGTTAGACATTATAATTTCGGACGTCTGATAGGTAATATTTCACACGACGCAACTAGCGTCTGACTATTAATTGACCACGCAAATAATCACACAATGTGTCTGTTAAGTAACCAACTTGGATGATTAACTTGTTATTTCTGTAGCTTATTTGGCAGCTCAATTGTTTTTATTTTTAAATATTCTATACTCATAATTGATTTTTGTTATATTACTAACTTTAAATATACTTTGATATCTGTTTTATGGATATAGAACGGACGGGTCAAGACCGGTCTGTGTAGAAAACTTTGGGGGAGGCCTATGTCCAGCAGTGGTTGTCTTTCGGCCGAGATGTTGGTACAAAAAACTAAACGTATTTCCACCAGTTAACTCAGGGTCAATGTTTATAATAAATTACAATCTTCTGTAAAATGCCGGCAGTCGACACAGGATGACACTAACATTATTACTCGTTTAATCAATATCTTAATGGTATAGATATTGATCCCAAAAACGTGTGTTATTTAACGCTCGTCAAATTAGTTTGTACACTTATATAAATCATCTACTCATCCTTACTATCCTTACTAATATTATAAATTCGAAAGTAACTCTGTCTGTCTATCTATCTGTCTGTCTGTCTGTTACCTTTTCACGGCTAAACCACTCAACCAATTTAGATGAAATTTGGTACAGATATAGTTTAAAACCTGGGAAAGGACATAGGCTACTATTTATTGATGTAGGTGCCACGCGGGTGAAGCCGCGCGCAAAAGCTAGTCTTATATAAATCAGTATATTGAAATATGCCTAAATCGATTGCGACGCTCTTTTAACCTAAGTACTCAAGTCTCATCGTAATAGTTCTACTATTACGATCATGAGATCCGACAATACTCGGTCGTGAAAAGAGTTATCAGATTTTCCCTCCATCATCTATCCTGCGTAATTTCGAAATTACATAAAGCCATCGTCGTGTCGGCTCCAATGATCGTAAACAAACTGAAATCGGTGTGTAGGCGTTCAGTTATTTTAAAAGTTGGTTATTAAGTCAAGTCGCAAAACTCCTTTCGCGTCTACAATATCAGATTTTAAGTTTTGTCCGATTTCAAATAAGAGATGAGGTCACCTACATTTGAAAAAAGGTTGTACAATAAATCAAGATTCTGTTTAAAAAACGTTATAATAAACAAACATTCTAATAAAAGTAACTCAAGCCTAACGGCAGCGGTTATTAAATAAATAACATACGAAATATTTAATTACCTCACTTGCCTAATACAACTATTTTACTAACATTAGGTAAATGATAACGCAAGGGTAACTTTGGTGTTTCAAAACGGTTGATTAACATGAAGTAATTTTATATAACACAGGTCAGAGGTAAGTAGGTACCCACTCTACACTTACTACGTGATGCAACGATAGCCATCACATAGAAATGCAATGGTGTTAAGAAATTGAAAATAAAAGCCTTGAAATGATCAACCAGTCTGTCAATAAGTGGTCACGAAGCTTAACATGATGTGTTCAATAATCATGGTTGTAAAAATTTATGATTTCTTGAGTTGTTAGGAAATCATATACACAGTGAGATGGTTATTGGCATGCAGTCAGTTATTGAATTGATATTGAAGTTTGATTATGGTGCAATATGATACGCTATTCTGTTAAGAAATTCAAAAATATACTGTACAGTTAAATGGCTGTCTAGTCGAACAAATGTGTGCAACGTGATTGTCTCATGAAGTCCTCAATCTGATAATTAAGTGGAAAAGTTATGGGGATTTCGCTGTCAGAAAAGTTTCTATAGCAGCTCGAGTATGACTTTATAATAAATCACAATGTTTACGTACTAAACTTGTGTTTACTAAGATGGATTATTCATCAGAATTAGCATGCGTTACCAAGCATGACGTTTTGGGTCGACCACATTTTTATGCATAGGTATAGTGTATTAGGCATATTATATTCAGTGCACTATTCACTATAGTCTATATTAGTGATTCTAAGATTAACACCAAAAGTAACACCTGTTCCCGAGCATGACACATTTGAAATAGAACCAAATTACTACTAAATATCGCGCTTTTGCTTTACGCTAAACCATAATATTACGCCACAGTAATTAAAGCAACAGTCCCTTCCACACAAATTGCATTAAGTGTTTATCTACGCCGACACGTCGCGCAATGTTGATAATTTGATATATTATGATATTACGTAGGTACATACTAAACTAGGCAACGTTTTTAGTTCAGGAATGTTAAATAATTATGAAAACATGTGAAATATTTAGTTACGAATGATGTAAAAGGAACTGTAATTTTAAGTAATGGGATAACTAGCGGTAAAATGCGGGACTACAAAATATTCTAAAACAAATTTAAAAATTACTATTTATATACGTTATGTGCGCACCGCGGCACTGCATGTTTATAGGTGTTGGTGTCTCGTAAGGCCTCGTATCCAATATTACTTTAGCTACATATTAAATATGTGGTCAGTGTGTTGTCGTCCTATTAGACAATTGCCTGCAAGAGCTAAATTTTGATCGTGGAATTAAGTATTTATTAGGTATAAATATCGTCGTATCCTCTGTTTTACTAGGTATGCTTTTTGCAAAGCGCAATAAAGTATTAAGTATTATTGAGATTAACTATGGAGAAATGTCTAGTACCAAAACGATAACAAACTGTATACAGTACCTATTAGACTAGCCCCCTATCATGTGGGACTCAAACATTATGTCTTGACATCTTCAATTTTAAGATATATACGTATGTATAGAGAACTATTATTAATCCTTACTAATATTATAAATTCGAAAGTAACTGTCTGTCTATCTGTCTGTCTGTCTGTTACCTTTTCACGGCCAAATCACTCAAGCGATTTAGATGAAATTTGGTACAGATATAGTATAATACCTGGGGAACGACATAGGCTACTTTTTATTGATGTAGGTACCACGCGGGCGGAGCCGCGCGCAAAAGCTAGTAAATAATAAAGATGACAGCTAATAGTGACAATGACGTCATCTTAACGCTTTAGTGTTACGAAATAAAAAGCAAAGAACCAAAGCACGTTGAACATTAACTTATGTAGGTATATGGTAATGTTTAGCCGTGGCAAATGTTAAATACATTTTGCCTTACGTTGTGTAAACGATAATTTTATTAAATTATTATTTATGTGCATGTTTAACATACGAATACTTATATCTACTTATTTAAAATAAACAATAAGCAACACGGATGTAGTATTTTATAAAGGGATTAAATATAATGACCACCAAAAATAGTAATTGCACACCAAAATATGCTTACTAAAATATATCATAACGAGCACCTATACGCCTCAAATTACTGCATTCCATCTCGGAAGGGTTAGGTTACGTTAGGTTCCTTCTTAAACCGACCCAAAAATAGGAGCCCCCCTTAGCGGGGCTCCGTCGACTTATTTTGATCTCTTTGCTATGAAATTAATATTTTTGGTATTAAAATGCGGTTTTAATTTTGGTGATCATTTACTATTTTTGACTGTTATATTTTACTATATCTGGTGATAAGTTAAACATAAGCCTTTTATAAATAAGAAGTTTTACTACAAAACAGAGTCCCGTTTTGGTGAGTTTGATATCGCCGTCAATAAATTCATGAAACCGACTGCACGGATGGCGTAGTGGTTTAAGTGGTCGCCTCGCCACTGCCGCTGCGCCGAGTGTTGTGGGTTCGAATCTCACACAGGACAAAAATTTGTGTGATACTTAAATGGTTGTTTCGAGTCTGGTTGTTCTTTGTGTCCGTTGTTTGAATATTTTTAAAGACCCCCACAGTAATTAATCCTAGTGCCTAGTAATCCTATTAATCAGATGGTTTTGAGTCAATCTTGCCTGTCTCTAAAGAAAATATCTACCTAACTTATCATGGTCCTTGCATCGCTATGGTCTATACGTATATTAAAATCACAAACAATTATTACAAAAAGACACGAAAGAGTAACTACTTCTTCTCTTTTTTGTGATAGAAAGCTGCATATATTACACAATTAACCATATTTTATGATATCATCATGACATCTGTGTGATGTTTTTATAACGTTTTTATGATTTTTATCAGAACGTAATTATATAATTGTTAATTATTTAAGATCGAACCGTATTGATATTGGCGAAACCACTTTAAATGTTCACGCATCAATAAAATATTTAATTATTGCTTGGAAATCTTCAATTTCAAGAATTATATTGAACTATTATTCATGCAACAATCTATACACTTAATGATAGTGTTACATAATAATATTGTATGAAGCGACTCCATTTCTCGTAAGAAACGTAATGTTTGTGTGATCTACGCAGCTTTGAATCTGTGCGGGTGACTGTTATTATCAGAGATGTTGCAAAGTTTCTTTCAAAATGTCGTTTAGGAGTCATCTTCATTAAATCCTTCTGAAAATACAAAACCAATACATGGCTTACATGTGCATCAGTTAAATACATATACCCTTACATAGTAAACAGTTTTTTCTGATTACCTAGCACCCAAAATATATAATAATAATAATAATATTCTATCACACACACAACACCATCTAGCCCAAACTAAGCAGAGCTTGTACTATGGGTACTAGATAATGGATAAACATACTTATATACTTTTTTTTTGTAAATACATACATATTATACATAGAAACACCCAGACCAAGACAAATATCCATGTTCATGCACTCACATGTTTGACTTGTGCGGGAATCGAACCCGCGACCTCAGGCGTGGCAGTCGGTTACACTGACCACTACGTCATCGAGGCCGACAAGATAATAGATCACTCTATATATAGAAATACGCTATGCGTTCCCGTAGATTAAGCTATCTCCATACAAAATTAATCAAAATCTGTTTACGATCCCTAATCCTGACTAATATTATGAATGCGTGAGTTTGTTTGTTCGTTACGCTTTCACGCCTTAAGTACTCGACCGATCATAGTGAAATTTCGCATACTCGATGTTAGGGGTACAGAAAAGGACATACCTTTCAAAAGGCCAAAAGTACTGTTCGCAAGAGATATAAAATAGTTAAAATCTATATTAAAGCGAGCCAAGCGACCGGCAAATCTAATTGCCTATAAGAACTTAAGAAACATACATATCGCATTTATAATATACTAGCTGTTACCTGCGACTTCGTCCGCGTAGATTTTAACTAAAAAGTGTTTGACTCCGCGGAACCCCATTTTTTTTTCTAAAATCAAAGTAGCCTATGTTACTCTTTATAACATCAGCTATCTGCCAGTGTAAGTCCCGTCAAAATCGGTTCAGCCGTTTCGGAGATTACCCGGAACAAACAGACAGACAGACAAACAAAAATTTTAAAAATTGATGTTTTCGTATGTACTTTCATATGCATTAGATAAAAAGCTGTTATTTTGACATTACAAACAGACACTTCAATTTTATTTATTTGTATCGATGTAGGTACATTCGTAAGCACATTATATTAGCATGGTCAACATTAAGGCAAAAAAACTAGATATATTGCAGTTTGTACACCACCTAAGAGTCAAAGTACTGAGAGTAAACACATTCTTCCAAGCTAATTCATTAACCATATAAGCTGAACATTAAGCGCTACAAATACTACAAGAACACGATGAAAGTGAAAAGGGCCATACAGGCCCGCCGTACTACCTAAATAGCGGAAATAATTTTCCTTTTAAGCATATTGACGACCGCGACTGCCTGCATGGGTAGCCGTTCAAATGATAAGAGGTAGCGATTTATTGACAAATCGTGATATTTTAAATAGTGACTTTAATTGAAAATTGACTATTTTAACAGATCTTATTTTTTGTGTTATATAATATTATGTCTAGTACTAATAGTCTAGCACTCTGCAGATTATAAATAGATACGATATAATATAATAATTATAATCAACGTATCATCCAAACTTTAAACATAATGTTATGTACCTTGGTTTTTGATCAAAATATCATACATGCCATTGTACTTTACACTAGTCACATAATATGTAAAATTCAAAGTATACATTATTTTATGCCATAAACAGCCATTCTGTTTTGGTATCTGAAGCGCTCGATATTATTGTAAAACAAGTCATATTATTAAAGTATACAAGAAGAGCTTACGTAGCTTATTCTGGGAACGCTATATCTCTCTTATAAATATTAAGGTACCACCAAACGATAAAAAGTTATATCTTTAGTTTAACATTATCTATGCAAATAAATAAAATTGAAGTTTCTGTTTGTAATGTCAAAATAACAGCTTTTTATCTAATGCATATGAAAGTATATAAGGTACCGATACGAAAACAACTATTTTAAAAAAATTTGTATGTCTGTCTGTCTGTTCCGGTTAATCTCCGAAACGGCTGAACCGACTTTGACGGGACTTTCACTGGCAGATAGCTAATATTATAAGGAGTAACTTAGGCTACTTAGATTTTAGAAAAAAAATAGGGTCCGCGGAGACAAACACTTTTTAGGTAAAATCTACGCGGACGAAGTCGCAGGTAACAGCTAGTTGTCAAAATAAAAGTATCTAACTGTAGTTACCGTTTTGTAGTTACAAGTCAGACATGTTTATCTCTCTGTCCACTCATTACTTAAACACTATCGCTCTAACCATGTCTATACAAGGGATATGAAGGTATTATGTATGGGTGAGATGAAAGTGGACGGACCACGTCGGAAGAGGAACCGATGAGCAAGAAAGTGCCGTGTTTTGTGTACACCCAAGTACTTCCGTACATCGCTTGACTTAGCGTATGATAATGATGTCGTGATGTTCTTATAAGTTAAAGATTATGTTAATACTTTATCTCAACTAACCTGTAATGTCTTGGGACCGGGATGTCATCCACACCTAAGATAGTTATCATAGAGATTTCATGACCAGTAAACAAAAATGCATAAATCCGCAGCTGGCCAGTGTGGAGGTCTATGGGGGGAACCTTCTCATACAGGAAAAAGCCCACAGTAACACATATTATTATCAGACCAGATATTATTATCATTATTATTAAACAAATCCGAGGAAATTACACGGTCATGATTGACGAGTAGGAGAGTTAGAGTTCTAGAGTAAGGTAAAGTAAAGGTAGAGCTTAGTCAACCAGTGAACATGGTAAGAACACATTTCTCAAGTCTGTACCCAAGTTTCAAAGGTTTCAAAAACTTGCGCATGAGAAATAGTGGCACCTGAAATGCTGTTGCAGACCGTTTACCGTCCTTATGGCAGTCGATATAAAAGAGTATAGTCTAAAAAATCTTCGAATAGTTTAAAGGTCGCAGCCGACTTATACAGCATCGCTCCAACACCGCTCTCGTACAGCTAAGCCAAACGGAGAGGCCACTACCCGCTGTCCACGCACCGACAGCTAGCAGGCAACCAGCTGTCCACGCACCGACAGCTAGTAGGCAACCAGCTGTCCACGCGCTTACAGCTAGCAGTCGACTAACTGTCCCCGCGCATGTATTGTATATGTCAAGCGAGCAGTCTGCGTGCGTACATCGCGCAGGCCGCCCGCTTGAAGCGCGCGGGCCACCCGCTTGAAGCGCGCGGTAAGCGTGGCTTCAACTATCGAGTGGTACGATGGCGGAAAGCTCGCTTACAGCGAGCTGTTTGCTAATTTGTGATATCAATATTGTCTTCTGTTTACGCGAATGTTATTCATTGAAATTAAACTACTATATACGGATTTTATCGCGTTGTTTATTTGACACTATTACAAAATTTTGAAAAACTGTTACACTACTATAATCACTATTAAACTTTAAAAATTTGTAAAGTTTAATAGTGATTATAGTAGTGTAACAGTTTTTCAAAATTTTGTAATAGTGTCAAATAAACAACGCGATAAAATCCGTATATAGTAGTTTAATTTCAAAAAATTGTGATATCAATATAAATTATGTCTACAGTCGACGCCCTAAAGCTCAAATTTCTATTAACATTATTTTGCCGTGTGAGAGCGGTGTTGTATAAGTCGGCTGCGACCTTAAGATCTATAACTAAGTTCTAACTTGCAAAAGCAAACAAAACAATTGAATCAAAATACTAGATCATCATCGTTGATGTTAGAAAGTAGGGCAGGATTACGATTGTAATGTACTTAGCATAAACAGTTTAACAGTAATCGTCCTAAATACCGAAGTCTATCGGAGTCGGAACCAAATCCTCTATTCGAAGGCTCACAATAGATGTGACTCTACGTGACAGCACAACCAAAACGTTCACCGTTACGCATATACATAGCTATGAGCCTTCTACACTGCACGATAAGTGATCAGATCGGTCAATATTTGGAGCCTGTATTTTTGGATTAAAGAGTAGCAGTACAGTAAAGTGTAACTTCAACTGCATGCATGCATACGTGTATCAATCAGATAGAGAAACAATAAAGAGTGTGCATAAATAGCTGTTCCTATTATGGGTATTATTGGTATCCTGTGTTGTAATGTTTAGGTATATAGACTCTCGCAAAATACATGTGACTCCTAAAAGCTGCAAGACTGTTTGTAAAGGTCAATTTTAATAACTATTTGATACCAAATCGGATCCGTTTGATATATTTGATCTGAAACAATAAATTGGATACAAACAGTTAAAAAGTATGAAAGTGGATTCAATCTGCATGTTACAAAGATCGTTCTATGCGTTAAATATAGTATAGTAATTGTTAGACGCAACATTTAGTGCAATGTAACAGGTTCCTTAAACACACATGGCATGTTATCAGTCACCTATTGCCTTACTAGAGACGACCTTCAACGCGCAATGTCACTGATAAAATTTCCACAAATAACTATAGGGTTGACGATCGAAGCATGGCTGAGATTTTATTTATTTTTTATATATATATTTTTTTATACAACTAAAATGGCAAAGAGGCATACGGCCCACCTGATGGTAAGTGGTCACCGTAGCCTATGGACGCCTGCAACACCAGAGCGATCACTAGCGCGTTGCCGACCCTTTAGGAAAGGAAGTGAGAAGGAGAAGGAGCGGGAAGGGAGTAAGGGGGTGATTGGGCCTCCAGTACTCTCACTCACCGAACGAAAGACAACAGTAGGAATACTGTTATTTCACGTCGATATTCTGAGAGAGGGTAGTCCTTCCCCAGTCGAGCCGGCCCATTCATGCTGAAATCAGCAAGGCTCTAATACTCTAATATATTTCTAAAGCCCTATATAAGACTCCACCTCAGAAAAAAAACCTGTTTTAAGAACGATCTTACTTATTTTGGAAAACAGCCTCTTATTGAAACTCTTTTTTACGATTCTGTCGTAAGATGATGAAATATTGTAAATATACTACCTATAACTTAGGAATTATGTTTCAATTGCAATTTCTTAATTATAATTATACTAACAATAATCTAAAATGCATTCGTTAAATTGCAAAATAAAACAGAAACATGGACATAAAACTTCATTGCAAATGAACCTATTAAAAACAAATAACATAGCAACGACGTCATATTAAAATAAGGTGTTCTGATCGATGAATAGATTATTCTAAAATCTCAGAAGTTGCATTTATGTATGTATACTCTATATAAATTTATTTAAAAAGAATCATATGTAATTATGGCGCTCTTTGGGGAGGACTATTTCCAGCAGTGGATTATTATAGCCTGATGATGATGATGATATGTAAGTAACAATTTAAATTATTATACAGAATATTACAACAAAATACCCCGACGATTTACTATATTTCAATTATTAGACACCATTACTTTATCTCTATTAATCAAACTCTAAAGTTCATTCAGAACCATAAACTTATGGCATAAAACCGCTTTTATAAACATACTAGCAGCCCTAAAGAAATAGGACAAGTCAATTTATGAATACAAAACAAGTGATTACTGGGTTTAAGGTACAAAAGTTGTAGGCGATCGAACCGAATGACCGACATTCAACGTCAACATAATATATATATATATATATATATATATATATATATATATGTTTGTATTTTAATGTCAGTACCACATGAGTAGATAAATACTCATGTATCAGTACTTTACCCAAGTTGTTTTAAATGGAGTAGTAGAATCTAGTGTATACCGTTCGGTATATTGAAAAGTTAACAATTTAAGATAGCTTCGGTGACGTAGCAGTAGTGAATGTGCCGGCTGTGCCTCAGGTCTGGGATTCGATATCTGGGTCGGGCAAATTGTTATTGGGTTTTCTGCCAAGAAATTCTCAGTAGCAGCACCAAGCCTGTAAGTGCGTCTGGTAGACGACAATAGGCTCGCTTCATATTACGACCTTAAATATACAGGCTGTCCGGTAAGAACTGCCATCAGTTCTACTATAAGACATTTCAAAGTTATCTATTAATTACCGGACAGCCAGTATAATAGATTTCAGTTTGTATAAAACTATTCAAAATTCTATAAACATTTGTGAGCTATTTGATTCACTTGTATGACTTTTAATAATAACAGAAAATTGTAAAGCATTTAGAACACAGTTAGTTAAAATGCAGAAAAAGAAAAGGTGGCTTTAAAAACTTGGAGTTACCCGGGTGGGGATTTACCGCCCACTGTATCACAAATAATGTAATGTTGTTCCTAATAGTAAATGGGTTTGAATATAATGACCACCAAAAATAGTAATTGCGCACCAAAATATGCTTACTAAAATATCATAACGAGCACCTATACGCCTCAAATCACTGCATTCCGTCTCGGGAGGGTTAGGTTATGTTAGGTGCCTTTTTAAACCGACCCAAAAATAGGAGCCCCGCGAGGCAGGGCTCCGTCGACTTATTTTGATCTCTTTGCTGTGCAATTCATATTTTTGGTATTAAAATGCGGTTTTAATTTTGGTGATCATTTACTATTTTTGTCTGTTATATTTTACTATATCTGGTGATAAGATAAACATAAGCCATAGTAAATAATTCCGAGCTCCTTAGTTGACTAAGTGGTTGTAACAGGGAGACTTGTAGACTAAGTGTTAAACTGCTGATAACACAGCAACTCCTTTTTTAAAGAATCAGCAAACCTGAAGTGATACCATAGATGTGCTACCTATCTTCAAATCTTTTAAAATACAGACTTTTTTTATCAAAGTTTTATCTTATTTGATCATCACCTTGAAGCTACAGGATTAAATCACACCAGGAAATACCTGATGATGACAGAATACCTTCCGAAAACATTTACCTCATTCGTCAGCTATTGTACTTATCATGTGCGGGACGTGTTTTGTGTTCTAAGTAACTAGCAAGGCTACTAATTGTTCGACAAGAATGAGAATTATTTCATTTTGATACTCGTAAACTCCGTAACTGTTGTTTTAGTATCCTAGCTTAGGAAATACTAGTTGTAAATACTGATACGCGTTGAATTTTAAGTCGTTGTCACTATTTGTAACTAATAACCTACACAACACACTAAATATATTTTATTTTGTGGATGAAATAAGTATATACTATCCTAAAAAAAGACGCTGTGCTTATTTTTCTTTTTGGATATAAAAGATATTCGAGTATAAAATATTATTTTCTGTATAATTTTGTTTATAAAAAGATGACGCATAAGTTTATTTATCCGATTCCATGTTAGACTAACGGTACAGGTTGAAACATCTGGCACCTTATTTAAATCTGATATGTTATAAGTTTATATTTAGATTAAATCATTAACGTTATATTCTCGATATTATTAAATGCATTTTAAATGTCATCGAGAATATGGATCGCAAAAAAGTAGTTTTATAAATGACTGAAACCAATACTAATATTAATATGAGGTATAATAAATCCGCATTTTATAGACTAATGCACCGTTATATAAGTTACAATCTGCTAAAATACTTACCAATATGCATTATAATACTGAAGTAATTGGTGAATAAGTCCTTGAAATTAACACATAAAGGTTAGAAACATAATACCATTATTATTATAAAACAATAGCATTTTAATTTTCAATGAATAAGCAATTTGCATAATTTATTGTCAGATTAATAAACAAAAATGGCTAGAATAGATTGAGACGTCTGAAAAACGTAAATCTTAGATTTATGCAAAGAAATAAGGGAAACTGCATTGTATTAGAATAAATATAAGTAATGGGCAGATTTTTCAATAGATAACTTATATCTTGGGAATATGTTTGACGTTTTGACAGCTTTTATATAATAAACAAACTGTCATACTTATTCCTCAGATGCAAGTTATCTGACGATTTAAAAGCAACCTTAAGCCGAATATAAGTAAACCGAAACTTTTATCACTACCATAATAATTTAATTTTAATTTTTAATAATAATACCAGCCCTTTATTGAACTGTCCCACTGCTGGGCACGGGCCTCTTGTCAGTGTGAGAAGGGTTAGGCCATAGTCCACCACGCTAGCCCAGTGCGAGTAGACTTCACATAGCTTCAAGAACACTATGGAGAACTCTCAGACATGCAGGATTTCTCACGATATTTTCCTTCACCGTTAAAGTGAGCGATAATTAACTATTTAATACGCACATAACTTGGAAAGTCAGAAATTCGTGCCTTGGCATCGAACTTGAGACCTCTGCGTGGCAGTCTAGTGGCAATTATTAATTGTAGACGTTTTGTATCATATTTGAATTATTTATTGTTATCTGGGCGAAACTATTTAATATTCGGAAGAACGTTACCTCACATTTATTAAATCTTTAGCAAGAATCTCAAGTCAATGCCGAATAAGTATATTATACTACAATAACTACTTATGCTCGTAACATAAATACAAAAATACTAATGCAAAATGACTGCCCACTTGACAATCTATATATTACTAGCGGTCGCTTAGTGCTCGAAATTCGACCAAAGTTTGCCTATAAGATATTGCTGATATAATATTATGCCATTATATATTCATATATGTAACCATAGTTACGCGCTTCGACTGCGTGTGTCAAATGCATGGTTGTGTGCGTGTAGTGTTTTTTCATTAATTTAATGTATATATAGATTAATACGTGAAGCAAAAACTTTGTACCTCTTTTTACGAAAATTGCGCGGACGGAGGAGTATGAAATTTGGCACAGTTAAAGTTTATATGGAGAAGGAGGGGGCAAATGCTAATATTTTTGTAAAATATGCATTAGAAATACATTAAATTAATGAAAAAACACTACACGCACTCAACCATGCATTTGACACACACAGTTGAATCGCGTTCGTATTATTTCGACATTGTTCGTCTGACGTCATACAATTCCTTGTAACTATGGTTACCTATACCTTATTTATATATGTGCCTAATAGAGAAAACAGAAAACAAAGTAGCAAGCTTAGGAATTTTCGTCGAATTTTGAACAGTAGGCGACCGCTAGTATTTATTAAGATGCATAAACCAAAATCAGCCTGTACTAAGTACGGCAATTCTTGGAATATTTGAATGTTTACTAACACCAATATTGCCATGTTAAACAACGATTTGTTATGGTACCGAACAATACACGTAACGATTTTGCAATAGTGCAGTTCTAACACCGCATACTTCAACTGCTTCGCTGGCGTAGTTATTTAGATGGTCAACTCAAAGCTATCAATGAACCAACGATAAATAAAATTCGTGATATTCAAATATGTATTCAAAGTTTGGGTGTTCTTTTTCCCTGTTGTTTTAATGTTTACAAAGCTTCCGTGAATTATTCTTAAAAATCGGCTACTAAGGAAGCACATTTAACTAATTCAGCATTTTACAAGGTACAATACCAAACTAGCGTAAGATTCCAATTTAGCTTCCTTCTCGAGCAGCGATTGCTCAGTGGGGAACCAACAGACTGTAATGCAGAGGGTCTCGGGTTCGAACCCACGTCGCGCACCTCTGACTTTCGGAAGTTATATGACTTTTCGAAATTATGTACGTATTGATTGACAATTATCGCCTGCTCCGTGCCTCGGAAAGCACGTTAAGCCGTTGGTCCCGGCTGCCATGAACATCTATAATGGCAGTCGTTATTAGGAGAGTGTCGACACAAAAGATCCCACTGGGTCGAAGTGTCGCCAGTCTGCACTGACTGGCCCCCACATAAGATAAGATAGCTTCCTTCTATCAGGATATTTTCAAAAGAAAGACGCAATCTAACTTGTTTTTGCGAATTGATTTTATGATCGAATCTATATTACACAAGTTACTAGCTATATATATACTTATAATATTAGGTGGTAGAGGCATACCTATCATACTCTTTCATTTTAAAAATTGCCTCTATTTTATAGCCACCTATGCCTATTTTCATTTCAAAGAATGCTTCAGTAAAAGAAAATAGGCATGTCTACTTCATAAATCATTGTTGGTGGCCGATATTGAATTACATAGTTAAAATACTAAAAAGAAAGTGTTTTATATTAAATGTATTCACAATGTGGTAATAAAAAGCGGTCTGACGCATATCGAGAAAATAGAAAAAGTGACTTACCTTTTGTTACCTTGACTGGTTTATTGGTGTTTTATGAAATTGTTAGTATACTAAGTCAAACTTTTGTGGCAAACAAGCATAGTGCCTGTTGGTTAAAAGCTGTTACTGAAGTCTAACTATATGATACCCTCTAATCTGCTTTCTATATAAGACTGAGATCTTATTAACACGCTGGCAACGCTGTGAAGCTCTTTCAGATATTGAAATAACGAACACAAGAAACATCCAAACGGTTTTCTTATCTGTGGGTCACTCAATATCTTTGTGATGTACTTAGATTGCATCTTATTGGCATAGGGTTATTGGGACCTTTACCATGTTTTACACAAAACAATACAGACATTTTAATATTTAATAATAATTAATTATCAAGCGCTATATATGCGATTATTTTTGGATACTTACCATTACTACTCTAATACGTTTCGTATTATTTTCATAATACCTAAGCATGTTTTTAATAAAAAATATGAATATTAAATAAAACATAAAGATAGTTAATTATGAAAGAAATAACACATTACTCTACCATTTTAATTGTGTTTACAATCATTTTAAATGTAACAATTTGTAATTTCACTAAAAATAACGTTTGTATTTGGCATTATGGTCACTTTCGCTTTTAAAGATATTGTCTATGGTAATATTATATTTTTAATTATGTATTATTTTATATATTATTACAATATTGATGACCTTTTAAATTAAAGTTGATATTTATAGTTTACACATGATTGTTACGTGTTATAGCCTTGATATTTAAAAATGTAGTTGTACAATCTAAATAATCAAGAAAAATTAAAAGTTAGTTACGCAAAATATTGCACGATTTTGTTTGTAAATTATTCAGAAATAAAACATTTTCAAAACTTTCTCGTGATTATTCTGTGTGTTTCACTTTTCCTCGCCGCGCGCCGTGCGGTTATTCAATCAGGTCTTTAAAACATAAGTTTGTAATAAAGTTTTAGAACTTTTAGATAACACTATGAAATTTAAAAAAGTATTAGACTGCTTCATTGGTCCAGTGGCATAACTTTTCAAGTAGTTGGTATTTATGAGATCCTGGGTTCGATCTCCGAATCCGGCGAAGTATTATTAAGTTTTCTATCAAGAAATTTCTATTATTAGCACTTATTCTGACGGTTTAACTAGTAAGTCTACTGGGTATATATACTGTCAGAATAGTTTGTTGTCTGTAGTTTTGTGCGAGCTTAGTGCGATTGCACCAGTATCCAAAACTTGTCTGGTAAAAAATGAAAGTATTTTGATATCCCTACTTATCCTTGAGGGATGTATAGTGTGTCTAGATGCGAATCCATGTAAAATTAATTTATAAAACTTCACCATAACATTCTTAAAATGTCTTGATAGATTTATACTAACTTCTTAAAAGGTTAGCAGGCAACTAGGGAAGTGACTTTTTTTTAATTTGGATGCATGGAATTATCCATACCTCGCCGCGGAAAAGGGGAGCTTTATTTCAGGGGAGAGATTATGTCAGTCTCACCCGCTGCCTTGAACGAGCTAGGGAAGTGACTTCAATTTCAATTTCAATGCTTTATTGCTCTCCATATGTAATTACATGTTGTTACAAAAAATAATATAAAAGACCAAATATGGACCCTGTCGGGCACGGCAACATAGATACTTCTGCTAAGAAACCCATTCTGTGTAAAGAAGTAGTTGACCTAGTCATCCTGTCTCTGTTCATACGGCACGGTAAATACAAAAGGTTTAATTTCCACACGAAGTAAATATAAAATGTCATAAATTCATAAATTGTAGCGCCGTATGTTGTGTCTATAATAATTGGAATATGAATAAAACGACCATAACATTGGGATAATTTAAATGTTTAGTGCTTATGAAAACAATAATATAATTTATATTGTCCCACCATGATTTATACATATACAAACTCAATCTTTCGAAAATGCCGATTTCCGTTTCATTTTAGGTATACATTATTATAATTTGAATTGTTAAACTTTAATAAGATAAATTATCCGCCATAATTACTTCTGTTATCACTATCTTAATATATCTGATGAAATGCTAGTACAATATACCTCAAACTAACCGTTTACAGGCGTGATATTAGGTACATACCTACCATGTCTCCCAATTTTATCTCAAAAATACTCGGTTATAATTAAAATGTTTACATTTTATCACCTTATTATCTAAACCATTTAAATGTCATTATCTTTTTATTTACTTAACCTTCACGCGTTTTACATTAAGATTACTCTAAGTAATAATATAAATATATCTAACAATAACCTAATGGAAAATTACACAAAAAATAAATCTACAAAGAAACGTACCATATTTCCATATAAACTCCAGCAAATGCAATAAAATAAAAACCTTTAAGCAAAAGATTAAAAGAACAATAAAAGAAACTGAAAAATAAAATAAATCTTTTTGGTCTTAATAAATAAGCGCCTAAACTAAGTTACCTACACAACTAATTTTATGTAAATTGGACCAACTTCAATGTAAACCCTTTCATTAACAAGGTTGATGCGCTCTGTAAAAGTTATGCGTGGTCATAAATAATTAAAAAATATACGCATCGAATCGTTCTCAATTCCTCATTATTCTATTTGGCCGTTAAAAACAGTTAAAAATTACTGCCTTGTTGGATTCAAGGCATAATATTGCGCTTATGATTGCGTGGGATCGTGGGTACACCAATTCGTTTCGGAGTCTGGAAATGTGCCCGGTAGACAGCAATAGGCTATGCTATAACGTAATCGTTAAATACATAAATCTATTAAATAAATAAGCGTTTATTTCTAAAAACAAATTTATACGTATACATTTATACAATAGACAAAAACCGTCCACTAGGCCTGTCTCGTGGAAGGTTTTACAAAAGCAATAACAGACTATATATTATGACAATACTAAAAAGCAAGAAATTGATTTATGATTCGAAATTTATTAAATTTATTTAATAATAACTAGTTATTACTATTCCATAAAAATGTGAGCACTTACTACGAAACACTAAAAGCAAATCAATTTTAGCTTGGTTTAAAGAAGCAGTTCAATGACGTTGAGAATCTAACGATCAATCTGTCATGCAAAAAGTTATAAGGTTTTCTATCATAAATATCTCAGTAGAAAGAGGAGATTTTCAGTTCGATCTAATACATATGTACCTGCTCTTACGTAAACTCATACCGCAAATTTGTCTTTTCGTAGTCCAAAAATGTCATAATTAAAAAAAAGAACCTATCTAGTGAAGTACCACCACCTGTGATTCTTATCGGATTATGTGCTAGTGATGCGACAATAATGTGGGAATACCTCGCAGTGTTGCTCATCGGATTTTGGCTAGGTGTTGCCATTTTCTTGTACATATCCTGCTACTGGCTTGAGGAGATTTTAGGTAAGTTGCTTCTAAATTTTTTTATATGTTGGTGTTACAAATTAATATGAGGGCATTGCTTGACCCAATAGAGATTACAGTCGAGATATTGTTTTTTTATATTTGGCATGAATACATATTAATTTATTATAAAATTACCTAATAAAACTATATTATGTTAGCTTGATTTTGAAGCTTTATATGCATTAGTTTAGATCATTAGTTCCCAAAGTGGTCCAGGTGGACCCCCAGGGGTCCACGGGAGAGTCGACGTGGATCTACGTTGACGTGACAAAAAATGGGGGTCCACGAGTTATTTGCTTTCGATAGTGAAGAACTGTGAAGAACTAAAATGTTGGCTTGACCTTTTTTCGGTAGAGAATTACTAAAAAAAACAAAAATGGTCAGGTTAGAAAGATAGAGATTTAATCTAATTTATTACCATATGGTAGAAATTTAGCTGCAGGGGGTCCACCGGAACCAGCTACATTTTGAAAGTGGTCTATGAGAAAAAAAGTCTGGGCACCTCTGGTTTGATAAAAAATTGGACTTATATTGTTAGTATCATAATGCATTAGTAAATCAACCTCTAGAACTCTCACTCATTGTGTGAACCCTATTAAGTAACAGAGTTAATACTCTTATGCCGGTTTTCTGCAGGGAAGGGGTTCCATCCTGAGCGAAATGGTTTTTTAATACCATGACCAAATAATTTTCAACGACAGACTCTACCATTCGTACTGTGCCTAGCTCGCATCTCATAAAGATATAATAAAACGTAACTTACCGAAATATAGGTGTCACGCAACTCTACTAACCCTTCAAGAATACACAGGTACCTTATGTAATATCACCTAACTTTGTTGCAATATTTATCACCACATGGTGACCTCAGAGTGATTTAATGTTCGTATACATAAACAGGCGTATGCCCATACATACGTTAATACTGGCAGGCCTTGATGTTAGCTAGCAGGCTGTGATTGGACCAACATCTGTGTCACCTACCTCTCAACATTCTACCTCGAATTTCATATAGACTGCACAGATGGCTTAGTGGTTTAAATGGACGCTTCGGCAGTACCACTACGCCGAGTATTGTGGTTTTGCACTCTACATGGGACAAAAATATGTGATCCATAAATAGTTGTTCCACGTCTAGTTTTTCTTAGTATCCATTGTTTAAATGTTTGTAAAATACTCCGCGACAAAAAAATTATACCTACTGACGACTGTATGTTAGAGTATGTGGAAAAACATGATGTGATGTCCCTTCAAGACAAAGGGAGGATCAACTGACCAGGCTGGGTATCGTGCCTGGCAGGCCGCGGTCTGATGATTGATGTTGGGAGCTTGTATAGTAAGTCGATGTGTATACTTCGCTTACACAATTCAGGATTGTATGGCAAAGTATGTAATTGTTTACAGTGCCATCCCTTGACATTTGGCGAAACCTCTGCGTATGTGTAGAGTCGCTACAGAGTACACTTTTTGGCGTCGTTAAGCGCGATCATGCGGCTATCGAATATCGAGTTTGCTAGAGTCTTGTAAATGTCTAACATATATTCTTATTGACATAGTCGCGATGTAATCGCACGAGTAAAACGTTTGATTACTAGTCTGAACGTATGAACACGCGATCAAACATAATGATGCTTAACAGGTATCTAGCCGACATTCGCGCGATAATCACATCGCGCCATCTTCGTGCTCACGAATCATACGATTCGATTATATTGTCAGGTCATCCTCGCAATTGCCGCGATACGGTTGATACAGTTTTCAGTAGCGTTCGAAATCCAATGTGAGTGTTCACCTTCTACGCAACACATCAAACGCAGCATGCTTTTGTTCTAAACGGCGAACTTATATTAAATTTGTCACGTGCGGCAATCAAAACCATAACACTTGCTTCTTCTGTGTCGTTTCACTCTTGGCAGAGCGGCCGTGGTAACTTTGAGGTGTCCACGTCGGTGGTAGAGGCGGACACAGTTCACTGCACGATCTCTCGCCATCATAGCACTTGCTGCACTATACGAATTCTCTAAGTACTAAAGCAATAAAAATCATCATCGAATTTTAAAAGGATTAAGAGCAACCTTTCGTGTCTTACATCCCCTCTTCTTCAAGCAAATTGTTAGTTATGCGTCTATCTCGTTAATTGTATCTCTACTAACGATTTGGTAGTGGAAACATAAAAACTTATTCTGAAGAGGTTAGGTAGCTGCAATAGCCAAGCCCATACGGAGCCGTGACGAGATAATTCCAAATAGGAAGTAAACATATCCAATTAAAACATATTAATTAAATTTTTAATATTCTGCGCGTATACTATAACCTCGTAAATATGTATATGGTCAGAAATTGTAGCTGCTGACCTTAAAGGACGTCCACAGATAAAACAAGTGCAATGACTTTATACATATATAATTTTCGCATTTACATTTTAAAAATAGGTTGGAGATAGGTAGGTAATATACTCAAAGAGGATTCGTTTGATGTGGCGTTTTACTTTCCTCTATGAACTCATCACCCTTCCTGTTAACTTTCAAAGTTCTTGCTTGTTGAGAAGCGTTACCGTTTATAGAATTAATGACCATAGGCTAAAATGGAGACGCTTCCTTGCCAATGAATGGGACAAAGAATTAAATAATTCTCGAGTAAATTAATGATACCTACTTATAAATAGGCAATAAAGCGATCAAAGTTTTGATTATACCATTTGTAAAGAGAACCATAGAAACAAAAAAAATTAATGAAATACTTAATTCTTATTTTAAATATCTTGCCACTCTAGCCAGTTCTATAGACAGAAAAATGACCGTATTAATTTTAGCGTATTTTTGTAATACCGCCTTTTACTTTATATAAATATGTTGCAAAAATAGTTTAATAACATATTTTACAACAATAAGCAGAGGAAAAATCGCATTTAATACAATTCGATCGATATCCAAGGTCAATACGACATTTTAAATAAATCCAGATTTATTGCCACTATACGTTTTTCGGTCAACTGCAAATTCATGATAAAACAACGACATAAAAAAACCTGCCAGTAATTTTCCAATGTCAATGAGACAAGTTTTCATTTGAAATTGAACCGACATACGTAACCAAAGAGTTCTAAGTTTTACTGTCTGATAACTGCCATTATAGAGACTTAAAGACCTCTGCTGTGCTTTAGAGATGTGCTATGTTTACTGTCCGCGCTCAGTCAGTAGGCAACTTGGAGTTTGTACTTCAAATACCCTGAGGCCGCCAAATCCAACAATAAGCCGATAACACGAGACATAGGTTTACCGACAACTTGAAGATTATTTATATTATTATTAAGTTGTCTACAAAAAAAATTTACGAGTCTTTATATGGCAAGATCATTATACTTTACCAATAGCACATGCATAATTGCATGCAGATAATTAAGCGCTTACAAGCAAGCGATGTCATATGAGGATTATAGGTACTTAAGGCGAGAGTTATCTTTGTAAAGTCATTACACACGAAGACTTTCTGCAGCGATTATATCGTGATGCAGTAGCGATTGAGTCGCTAATCGCATACCATTACACACACTCAGACTTTAAGCAGGGATACAGACGCATGTGTTTATTGCTTTGATACAATCCTGTAGTTAAATCGATACCGACTTAGACTCTTTTATAATATAAATATATTTTATATGTACGTAATGAAAGCTGGCTTAATACGCTTTGTACTTGTTAGGACGTAGAAAAGGTCAGGATCATGTATAAAGACATCCATTTACATCTTCCAACGTTGAAGGCTACACATGAAAACGCTTTGTGTCTAGAAATCGATGCAGTTTGTATTACTGCAAGAACTGGCCGTGTGTAATCGCCCTTAAACAAAAGAAAAAGAGTCAAATACGAATTTAAAAAATGTATAGCTACCTAGTGAGTGGAACTGGTTCGTTCATAAACATAAAAATACATCGTCCAGTGATGACATTTAAGCATCGACTGCAGCTGCCGCCATTATACTAGGACATCGTACAATTGATGGTAGCTATTACACGATATCATATTTAAACATTATCATAAAACAAATTAAAAGATAGTTACGCAATGCGTACAAAAAAAGATAATAAGAAACCAGTTAAAAACTAGTCATAATAATAATAATTTTTATGACTGGTTTCTTATTATCTTTTTTTGTACGCAATGCGTAACTATCTTCTTATTTGTTTTATGATAATGTTTAAATATGATATCGTGTGCGTCATAGCTTTGCAGATTTTAATACCCATGTACAATATAAGAGAACAAATATGCAGTTAAGCAAAACAATCTATGAACGTAATTTAAAAGCTTGTGGGTTATTGCTATGTTCAAAGAATTTTAATACACAAAGTACAAAGTCCTACGGAATTATACTACGTACTGTAGTAACTCTTTAATCAATTATGAACTGAACAACGGTACGGTATCCAAATATCGAATATCGCAAGGCGAATTAAAAGAGTTCTTAGTCAATTCAGGCAAGATACATAGGTATACCTTTGTGAAATAATAACTAATATTTTTTTTGTTATAAACTTTGAGTCAATATTTCAATGTATTGGAAGAGCTCTCCGTTGCTTAAGTGAATGATTTTGATACGAGTGAGCCAGTTCGTTCGGAGTAGTTCCAACCTCTTACAGGAAATCGACGTAACTATTATATCACTGTAACCTCACATTGCCGTGGTCTATGCTAATAAAGTCTTAGTGCAGATTGACAAGTAATTAGGTACTGAAGAACGGAACATTGTAGCTACTTTTTACAACTCGTTATATTTTATAGCATGTAGTTATTATATTATGTATTTAAACAACAATGACTCATCATATCTTTCTTAATGGCGCAGTTATCTTACTCGGAGGTTGACCCTTATACCTGAATTACGTTATTTTATCATTAAACCCGTCATTAAGACTATTGTTAGCCATTTTAGTATCGTGTCGAGGACGGCTGCTCACCTCTGGTCGCCTTATAAGTTGATACCTGTTGGTAACTCGATGTTTACGTAAGAAGCAATTGAGTAAACAGTATATTAATTTAAATTTGGAGTTTGAGTCGGCTTCAATCTTTTTGGTAATGTTTGTCTGCCAAAAATATATAAATAATGTAAAAAAAGGTCAAGTGCGATTTGGACTCGCCTACCGTAGGTTCTGTACTGTCACAATGGGCGGCCGACTTGGGTTTAGATGATTTTTGCATTGGTTGTTTTACCTATATTAAATTTCGTAATTTAAAGTAGATAAAACAAAGTATCAAATATTGATTATGAAGCAATTAATGTTATAAAAATAAGTCTATCTTTTTGGAGCTGTTCCTGATAAACAACGAAGTCTTCGTTTGATCAGTAGTTCTCTACATGATTATGTTACTCGGACGACCGAGTTAAACAGGAACATAATATTTCTAATAAACAAATTATAAATATACTGACTCCCATTGTATTTTTATTGCTATTCTTCTTTTATTATCTGCTAAAATATTTGATACCTGTGATAGTAAAAATTCTGCAAGTTTCAAACAGCTACCTACTCATTACAATTCAAAATGATAAAGCTGTTTAAAGATATGACAAACAGACATCATAGGCTAAGCAATACGATGCTGTTGGCACCGTTCAGAAACGCTATACTAAAATGGAAAATAATTAAACACTAAGGTAAACAATAGCTCAAATTAGATAAAATATCTAGGTAGCTGTACAATAATTGTGCCAATTAATATTTTCCAACTGTCTTCGGTTCTAATCAGCCTTACCACCTATTTGGGCACGTTAATGGGCACTGTGACGTCATTTACCATAATGGTCGTCTCCACGTTGAAATGCTGATACTGACGTAGTGATTTAAATGGTAGCCTCACCATTGACACAAACGTAGCACTTGTGCGATCCAAAAATAGTTGTTTCGAGTCTAGGTGTTCTTTTTATCCATTGTTTCAATGTCAGAATGTCTTCCGCGAGAGTTACACCAAGAGCGAAAACTGATTTTAAAAATATGGAAATTGTCTTCTGATTCAATAAATAATTCAGTCTACAAATTCGATAGGCCCTATACAAGTGTGATCGCGTTTTACAAGTTTTCCTTTTACCCATATCTGACATCTACGCCTACAAATACGAGTCATGTCATACTTTCGTCACTCCTACTCATGATATCATTTCAAACTCTATTAACGATGAAATAGAATTCAAAATCCCATACTAGAACTACCATTATCTACGAGTGCAATATCCGCTAAGTGAGCCTATTCGCAAGTGACATTACATCAGAGAACAAACATCAACGTTACGAGTTGTTTGTTTTCTTCGTAATCAAGGCGAGGCGTCGAGACGTTGGGTGTTGTAGTCAAATATTGATTATGAAGCAATTAATGTATTAAAAATAAGTATGTGTTTTCGGAGCTGTTCCTGATAAACAACGAAGTCATCGTTTGATCATTAGCTCTCTGCATGATTTTTCAAACACAGAGTTCTCAATGACACGTGATATTCTTAAATTTTACAAATAAGATTTATCAAATTTAAGAACACGTATGCTTTAACGTTGGCTTTGGAGTTACTATTTTTAATTTGAATTCCTTCATACCGCCATTAACAGTACAATTTTTTTTTTTAACTATACTTCAAGTCCCGTTTAGACTGGACACGAGTCAGGGGAACTGGAGACTGGGAACAACTGGGACAATGTTTCATCAAGCAAGCTCTTGACCTTTGGGCATCAAACTCCGCCGCGCCTCAATAGGCGCAATACAATTATCCTAGTACCCAATAGTAATCGTGAACCTCCATAAGAAATACACTTAGAAATTTTGATGGGACATCATTAATGTCTGATTATTCTACAAGTATTTTTGCGATGATGACTAATATTCCATTCACATTAAAATTTTGTTCAAGTGCTATACTTAATAATTGTTTGCGTAATTTTACAGTTAATCATGAACAGCAAATGTTCGGCCTTATTAAACCTGAATAAACATTCATAATTATGATTATGACTAATCCGTTGAAAATTCGTCGATTTGCTTATTTGAACTACAATTATTTCCCATACATTATGTATGTAGTCCTTGTTCATTCAGCACCTTATTGGCATTTGAAAATAGCGAGCAGTTTTACTATTGATTGTAATAGCCGTTTCCACCTCTCTGAACGCTTTGAGACATATATTTAATATAAATATGCTGTATGTAATAGCTAGACAGATGATTTTCACGAGACCTTCTAATCCTATAAAAATATCGAATCCGATTGCTTTAACAGTTGTATTTCTTTAGCCTATAAAGCTATTAGGTTCTGCTGTCAAGAAAAAATACTAATGAGCCGTACGAATTGTGGAATATTGGGTCAGTTAATGATAAAAAGCTGATTCCTTATTACGTAATCCCAAATTATAAGTATGACATTGCTACGATGACGAGTAGAAAATTATCCTTTAACACCAATGTATGATAATGATAATTTTGTACCCGAATGATGGTCTTCGAATCAACTACAATTCACCTTCGATACGATTTGCTCTTCTATGACCAAAATTTAGAAAGAACGTGCATATTACGGTAGACAGCAGCTTGAATACGCTACTAGCTACAAATTATACAGATAGAGATAGCCCGAATCAACGCTTAATCCATAATTTGAATATCTACGTGAAATAGCAGTATTTCTACGGTTGTGTTTCGTTCGGTAAGTGAGAGTGCCGGAGGCCCAATCACACTCTTGCCCCCTTCCCGCTCCTTCTCCTTACTACTTCCTTTTTCTCTTCTTCTATTCCTAAAGGGTCGGCAACGCGCAAGTGCCTCTGGTGTTGCAGGCTTCCATAGGCTACGGTGACCACTTACCATCAGGTGGGCCGTATGCTTGTTTGCCACATAAGTTGTATAAAAAAAATTACTCTACGAACGCACAATTAGTCTATTTTCGTACATAATACAAAATCACCTTTCTGTATCTATCTATTTTATGCCCTAGCATTACCGATGTAAATAACCTACTGTAAGAACAATTACAGAAGATGTTAAATGTAACTGATTGAAGTTGCTAACGAGGTCTCAAATTAGCAAATAGTTTTAATCACACACAAAGAATGAAGAACGCTAACGAAAGAATCCTCGACATCGCAAGAACCTCATTACTGTAGCTCATGGAAGATAAATATTAGAATCTTTTTCTTTTTGTATCTACTCACTTTTGAGAATAGGTACCTAAATGTATTTTAAGTTAATACTAGAATGATCTCAGTTCTCACAGATTACAATGCTGACAATAATGAATGTATAAAACCTGTTTGAGTGTCGGCAGCAATTATCAAAATAATTATTATTGTGAAGATGTTGCTGAGGAGTTCCGCGTTTATAATTTATTTTTTGCTTCGTAACTATTATTCTTATGTATAAAATATTATATCTATTCTATTCGAGTAATAATTTAGTAAATTCGGTAATATAGTGGAAAATTCACAGATTTTAATATCAAATTAATGTAGTACCTACTGTAACTCACGTAGAAATAATAGAACCTTCTATCTATAGAAGATCTGACAATCGTTCAATCGTCGAACCTAATGCCGACCAACCAGGTACCTACTAACAATAATTTACCTTTTAGTTCCGAAACAAATTCAAATCAACTTATGTATGAAGACATAGAACACGTTAGACTTGTTTACAAAGGCCTCCAACGAATTCCATTTACCTTGAATAAATCTTCTTCTGATATTCTAGTCACTTTAAACTCCTCTTCCTTGCCTTGTCTGCTGTCTCCTATGGCGATATTTGTCGGCTAATGGACTTACTATTAAAATTCACAGTATTTTAAATTATCTTCCTAATAGACAGGTTCTGACCTCCATTACTTCTTAAAATATACGTAGATATATTATATTCAACGTAAGACAGGTACTTATTTTTTATGTCATAATTACGGTATTTCTCGCATATGTAATAAACCAAAGTAATAAACAAACTGTTGCTTATGGAAACTGACATTACTTTGAAGAACGGAATACATTATAGTGTTTTTTACTAATAAATAATACGTACAACATAGTATTTTAGTTAGGTTCTATAGCAGAGTAATGATTTGAAAATCAGAAGTTGCGTTTAATCGTCTTAAAAACTGGGAAATGTTTAATCACTTCTTATTTGATAAAGATATAATTACTCTGTTTATAAATTGTCCAATTGTGAGTACGGATCTCCTCTCACTGTGAGATAGGCCGTGGCCTAGTGCGGACAGGCTTCACTATTCGATTATATTATGAAGAACACTCTCTCAACTCCTATGGATACGCAGGTTGCCTCACCATGTACTAACCTATTGGCTCACCGATGAGGCCATGGAATTTGGAATGGCAGTAATAATTGAAAATTTATTTTGTCAGGCGCCAAAAAATTTACAATTATTACTGCCATTCCAACAATTGAAATATTAATCGATCAATAAGAAAACCAAATTTTATATCAATTATTCAAACTAGGTATGATAATTAATCCAGACAAATTCTATTAAAACACCAAATACTTAACATAATTGAAAATCTTCATATATCAAAAACGTGCACTGTTTACTTGAATAAGTTATTATTACCTAGTTAGTGTACTTAAAACGGGCAAAGATAATTTGGATTACATTATAATGAACTAACATTATATTGTCATCATTGATTTTGTATGACACGTGAAAAGGTATCTTTCTGCGGTATCTTTACTTTCCGTTGACAGACGATCTCCGGAATCATTAGTTGAATCAGGTCTTCACGCATAAATCTTGACGCATAAACGAACAAAGAGTTTTAAAGAGAACGATAGAACATATTAGCTCCATTTGGAGTTGTTCTTATTCATATTAACCCTTTTATGCCAAAGTGTAACAAACCGGCTCTCTAGACTAGAGTTACCAGATACCACTTAATATAATTATCATTGATATTGTTGTATCTGTAGAAGCGTCTACAGACTCTCTATCAACTAACTACTAGAACACAAAGGGATCGTTGTATTCTAAGTGTGTCATAAAATTTAAGGGTACTTATATTTTGACAACCGAGACAGCCAATCACAAGATAAGAATAACATTCCTATTCTTAATCTTTTGCAGACCTCCCACCACCACGCAATGCGTCGCCATCAAGCACTTCAAACGGAGGTGCAAGTGGCGCGCACGTTCAGCTCAAGCGCCTCGTCGCCAGGGTAGTGGAAGAGGCTGCAACACTGCCAGCACTGGCTAGATACGCTGCAGAACCGCACACACCAACGTTGGAGAATTCGACATACGAAGATTTGCTGGCTACGGCTATATTGAACAAGGTATGTGATTATCCTGCGCTTTAACTAGAATAATAGTGATAGAAAACGTTGCCGTTTTGCGAAAATTACTTATAATAATGCAGCTGGGCACGGACCTCTTCTCAGTGTAAGAAGGGTTAGCGGCCATAATCCACCATACCGGCCCAATGCGGGTTGGCAGACCTCTCATTTCTTCGAGAACATTATGGAGAACTCTCAGCTATGCAGGTTTACTCACGATGTTTTCCTTCACCGTTAAAGCAAGCGATAATTATCTATTCAATACGCACATAACTTCAAAAACTCAGGGATACACGCCTTGGGATTGATATACAGACCTCTCCGTGGCAGTCCAGTGGTTTACCATTTATACAGACTTTCGTATTACCTACCAAGGTTAGGTTAGACAACGCGTAGGTTAGGTATGACAATGATAACTTAATTTTTAAATGTTTGTCATGTTTCCTGTCCGTGAACTCAGATATATCACAACAATAAATTGTCTATTGCATCTTAACAGACATTCAATATCATAACGACACAACTACTGAGTTCACTCTTTAATGATCCCATATTGTCTGAGGTAAATATTCAGACGTTCATTATGACTTAAACACGTGACATAAATAATCTTTTCTATAATATCAAAGTAGAATCTGAATAAAGTCATCACTACAATAAACCCAGATTTGCGCGACAAGTTAAGGATGTCTATATATATACGCCTAATCTTTTCAGTGATTGTAATCTGAAGTATAAATCCGGATGAATCCAATTGTAAAGACGATGTTTATGTAAACATAACCTTATTGTAGCGAATCCTTACAAACGCTTCATTAGTTCGGCTCCACTCGGAACTAATTTAGGGCTGCCCAAGCCTGTTTTATATTTCCAAATAACTTTTGCTCGCATCTTCGCTCGCCCGGGAACAGTTCTTTTCCTGTATGAAAGATACTCTATGTCCTCTGTACCCCTGACAACATGTGTCAGGGGTACAGAGGTCTTTCATGCAGGAAAAGTACTGTTCCCGGGTGAGCGAAGATGCGGGTAAAAGTTAGTACGCAAAATTTCATGATGATTGGTCTAGTAGTTAACGTAACAAACAAACTTACTATAATATTAGTTAGAATTAGGATAAACTAGATACATATGTGCTTTATAATCGTTTTTTTCTTAAATAAAAGTCAACCTTAAGGAAAACATTACAGTTTCTATAATACATAGCGTGTTTTTAAAGTAGTACTACTTTAAAAACACGCTAAAGTTTTCGGTAAAGTTAATATAGCAAATTAGTACATGCCTCAATGTTTACAACGCTTAAAAGCTTGGCAAATATTATCTGAACCTACATAAAAACGCGAATATTACGACTACCCTCTAGTTTGATCTAACACACATATGCATATATACCTATTATAAATCATAATAATAATTATGATATCAAGGAAAGTGACTTACTGCTACCTGAAAGGCTATGAAGAATAAATAAAATCTATAATTAAATCCGTTAAGCCCGATAACATCGATTATTGTGTTATCTTATTGGCAGGCGGATCGTCTACAACAAGACAAACTGATATCGAAATTATTGTGATCATAAATATATTTACAAGGGATATTGCAACAAATAGGCACCATGCCAATAACAAAAAGGATAATGAATGTTGCACATCTTGTAAAAAGGAACCTTCAAACCTGCTATGACATGAAGAAAATGTCTCAATAAACAATTATATTTCACAAGTTGTAAGAAAAGGTCGATTTGTAGTTTTACTAGTAAAAGGAGGGAACCAAAAGCAATGTTAAATCAAGAACAATCAACTAGATAATTTATTAGTCACCTGGTTCCACCTTTGCAACACAGACTTCGAAAATCTCAATCCCTTAATTTCACAACTTAACCATCGTGGCAGAATCCTGTTTTATACTGCCTATAAAAGTTGCATATTGCCTAAAAATTAATTTTTAAAATACAGAGCTTCGTAAAGTAGTCTAGTGTGGAGTCATAAAGAAATATAAATACAATAAGGATCTCGATAGATACGATCGATCATACACACAACATAGAGATAGCTTATCGATATCCGTTATCAGATAGGCGACTCATATCTCGTACCTTATTCAGTCTAAAAATGGTTCCTTATACCTAATCAATGTGATGTTATCCAAAGAAATGGTAAGTCATAATATAATGAGATTAATGACTTATTCATCGATTACATTCGTTGTTAATCACTAGTTCGCGATGATTGTTCCAACGTGATCTTCATCGAGTTGAATCAAATTAGTTTAATACAATGTATACTTTACTTTTAGTATCTTTTGTTATTTTTCTGTACATTCTCGCGGCTATCAGTGTGGTGAGTTACATAAATTTGTGCTTTGTACGAATTCGGTGATATTTATACAGAAGTTTCCGATTATTATTCAGTATTTTGCGACTTTCAATTTGTATAAAACAGTGATACTATGAGTGAAATGAGAAAAGGGGTTTGATGATTTGTTACCTGGATGTTTTATTTTCCAGTGCTTTGTTATGATAAACGATATAACGATCCAAATTATTTCAAATGATAACTAATTATATGTGATATTTTTTTTATATATAGTATATCTGTTCTGTCTTTCTTAAATCTAAATCTGTGAGACTGTCGTTAAGTGAAGTAAATCTCAACAACAAATGTTTCTATTGACAGCCCTAATCAGAGGCTACACGTTTGACCCGACACGTTCCTCACCAGTTCTCAAACGCGCTCGTGTGAAAAACACCTTTTCTACAGAACATCCCACTTTTAAAACGTTTAAGACAACAGAAATAGAGTTCAAATTCGGATAACAGTATGATGTACAATTTGTTCAGTTCCATTGTGAGCTACTTTCCCGAAGACAACGGAGAGGTTTGACGTTTTTCATACGTTTGATATTAATAGATGCGTTTTGCCGACTTCGTTCCACTGGCTCGGATACGCTCAAGTGAAGATCAAATTTTCCGAGGGATTATCGCTATGATCGGACATGACAGTTGTTAGATCTGCTTTTTCCCGCTTCCTTTCTTTTTGTTGCATTGTTCGTTCTTGGAAAGTGTATAGCTTTTGCATGTGTTTGTGTAATGAGTTTTTGTTGTTAAATTAACAATGATAAGGAATGTGTAAACAATGTACCTATTAGTCTAAACGTTATTATGTTTAATAATAGTTTAAAACGTATTGTTTCTCTTCCCAAATCACGTAAATAACATATTTTAAGTTTGTTCAGAATATAGTTACTTACAAATAAGTTAGAGCAGCCAAGAACCTAGTTTTTATAAATAAACATTAGGATGTAACAAGTAGACCTTTGGGTCTACTTATCTTTTCTAGAAAAGTCTACAGCCATACGCGTGAAATGACAATTTCCTGCAAAATATAAATACATAATTATTTGTTGCTCTTCAGGTTATCGAGCGCTACCAGAACGAAAATGGTTCTGGAGGCCGCAGTTCTGGGATCCATTCGGCGAGTGCCAGCCCCACACCTTCGGAGCGCTCTTCACCGAGGTCGCTTCACTCCAGACATACCAGGGACATCACTCCACCAGTAAGTTTTTTATCTTATTTACATTAAGTGACGGGCTCTGACCACGGAGTTGTCCTAGTATTCAAATACTACCAGTAGAAAATAATTTCATACAATTCTTAAGACTATGAGGCGATATAAATGTATTTAATCGTAATTACAATTATCTCATATTTTTATAACTTCAGCTTAACTATAACAACCTTTAGAGAGCTTAAATGAATCAGTAATCAATAATGGTGTAGTAGTATGAAGTAGCCAAAAAGATACCTTCAGATTTAAATATAAAATGTGTACTTTTACAGCTTCATGAAGAAGACGACGTGTCTGATTGGGAAGAGGGGGAGGCGACGGATGAAGCCTTAGAGATGCCGCGACGTGTGCCTTTCCCAGAGTTCGGAGGGGACATCGTGCATAATATAGGTAAGATATTATTGCTACTTTAGGTACATTGAAATTGACATTTCAGGTGGTTATACATATATTTTAATTAAAACAATCGATGATGTATGACCAAAAGCAGCCTACCGAGCATAAAAAAATAAATTAAAAGGCAGTATTAACAAGCTTAGTTATCACAATCAGCTGATAGAAAACTAAGGACAATGTTAATAACCTCGTTTGCGATAAGATAAATAATCAGCTTACACGGGGTTATACAAAAATTAATTTAAGCAGCGGGAGATACAAAATTTGTTTTTGCCATTTTCAGATAATGAGGATCGAGAGTTCGATGAAGTATCCGGGAGCGATTTGCAGGCGGTAGACGGCACATGGGAAGAGAACTGGTTGTTTCAGAAAAAGAAAATCAAGACAATTCAATCAGTACCAGTACCCATGTTAGTACCTAATTCGAACACTGAATACAGAGCTCTAATTGGCGACAGAGATGCCGATGATACTACCGATTTATCAGATAATGCAAGTGACTCCGAAGAGCACGCAGCAGAATACAAGAGTGACATGAAGAAAGTTCTAGACTCTAAACATGTAATAGGCGGGAAACCAAAAGTAGACGAATCTGACTTTGAGCCAGACAGTCTCACCATCGTCGATGGAGCTGATGAATTTGACAAGCTGGTCGATAAATTGGGAGACGAAGACACAGTAGACGCGATCATTAACGAAATTAATGACAGCAACGTTACTACTGTTGAAACTATTAATGTTGAAGCAACAGAACAGGTCGACGGCGGGAAGTTAGTGCTTGGTATTGACAGCGGGCCATTATCAAAAGCCGAATTCATAGTGAAAGAAGAAATACACAGAACTCTACTCAATGGAAATGCGGAAGAATTGACAGAAATCAATTATGGGAAAATGAACGGAAAATTACAAAATGGTGTACCAGACGTTTTGCGTAACGGAGACAGCTTTGCAAACAACAAAGGTAAGTTTGATTCACTTTAAACCTTATCGTTATATTATCTACATAGCCCATAGGCATTTCCATTTAACGAGTAAATAGTAAAGCTCAAAGTCAGCCCGCGTATTTAACAGTTGTGTTACACAAAATGCCAAAAAAAATCGTTACCTATACTTATACTACTATACGAACCCAATTAATATATTTACAAATAAATGTTAGGTAGGTACTTTAATTTATTGTATAATAATCTTATCTTATCTTATGTGGGGGCCAGTCAGTGCAGACCGGCGACACTTCGACCCAGTGGGATCTTTTGTGCCGACACTCTCCCAATAACGACTGCCATAGATGTTCATGGCAGCCGGGACCGACGGCTTAACGTGCTCTCCGAGGCACGCAGCAGGCGATAATTGTCAATCAATAAGCACATAATTTCGAAGTAATATAACTTCCGAAAGTCAGAGGTGCGGGACGTGGGTTCGAACTTGAGACCCTCCGCATTGCAGTCTGTTGGTCTCCCCACTGAGCTATCGCTGTTCATTGTATATTAATATAATATAAGTAATCATTACGTATGTATAACCTGAAATAAATAATATCTATAAAGTTATTATATTATCTATTCCAGGTTATAGTATATGGTTATAGATATTCTACTCACTAATCTGTGTCCAATATAGCAATTGAAACGATATTCCGAAAAGCCCTTATTAAAATGCTATAGAAAAAAGATCAAACTGAGAAACTTCTTTTCTAATCGCTCAAAATGAGAAAACCAGTGGCCAAATAATAAATAATACATACATACATAGATTCACGCCTGTTTCCCAGAGGGGTAGGCAGAGACTACGGATTTCCATTTGCTGCGATCCTGACACACTTCTCTGGCTTCATTGACTTTCATCACATTCCTCATACACGCCCGTCGGTTCAAGGAGCTCTTAACCTGGCCTTTGTCCAGAACGCCTCCGATCTGGTCGAGAAACGTTCGCCAAGGTTTTCCTCTTGCAACTGTTCCATTCACACTAGCCTTATAAACTTTCTTAGTCAGTCTTTCCTCGTCCATTCTTTCTACATGTCCAAACCAGCTTAACATACCCTTTTCTATTCTTGTAACTATATCCACTTTCATGCCGCATCTCTCTAATCACACTATTTATTATTCTATCTTTCAGAGTCACACCACATATGCTTCTCAACGCTCTCATTTCTCCAACATTTATTCTGCTCTCATGCTTCTTTTGCCATACCCAACTTTCAATTCCATACATAAGTGTGGGCACTAATAGTCCTCTATGAACAGCCAAACGTGCCTTTTCGGATACATTTCGACTGTTCATAAAAGCGCGTAGGGCTCCATTCACGTTGTTGCCAGCAATCGTTCTCCTTTCAATATCTCCGTCATGTTTACCATCCCTTGTAAACAAAGTACCCAAATATACAAACTCTTTCACTTGCTCCACTTTTTCTCCATCAATCATAATAGTACACATCGTCACGCACTCTTCCTTTTCAAATACCATTACTTTCGTCTTGCTTACATTTATTTTCATTCCTTTACTCTCAAAAGCACCATGCATAATAGTTACCATCGCCTGCAACTCTTCCGCCGATGACGCAAGTATTACTTGGTCATCGGCATAAAGAAGACATTTGACAAGTAACTCATTCATTCTTAATCCCCATTCACAATCTTTAAAATCTTTCAAACAATTGTCCATGTATAGGTTAAACAGCCAAGGTGACGCTACACAAATAAATAAATAATGTCCCCCAAAATTCTCGATTTCGATTCCAAGGCATGCACCTGTGACTTTTCAAAGTTATAAGGTTATTAAATAGTTAATTATCGCTTACTGTAACGCTGAAGAACAACATCGTGACGAAACCTGCATGTCTGAGAGTTGTGTTACATCTACCAACTCGCACTGGGCCGACGTAGTAAATTATCGCCTAACCCTTCTTAAATCGAGATAAGGTCCGTGCCCAGCAGTGGGACAATTTATATACAAGGCTGATATTATTTAATTATTTTTAAATAAATATATTAATCTTTTAGATTCAATGAATACACTAAGTCACCATGAGCGCGAAGGTGAATACGAGGAGACAGTGACAGTTCCCGTGCAGAGGTACGCCGACAGCTTACGCAGGAAACACTTCGATGATGGACCACAAGTGTAAGTAACTTCATAACTTTTATTAAGAGTCTAACAGACTGTCAAGTAGATAATATGTCCGAAGTTGTCCTGGATCTGATGATACGTTAAAATAACTAAGTAGAATCTACACAAATAAATAAAATTGAAGTGTATGTTTGTAATGTCAAAATAACAGTTTTTGGCATATGAAACAATGTAAAAATGTTGTCGGTCTGTTTATTCCGGCTAATCTCTGAAACGGCTGAAACGATTTTGACGGGTCTTTCACTGGCAGATAGCTGATATTATAAGAAGTAACTCAGGCTACTTTTATTTTTGAAAAAGAAATAAATTTTTTTTGTTAAATACTACGCGAGCGAAGTCACGGGTAACAGTGAGGAAAAATAAAATAGAACCATTACTAATTATCAAAAACGTTATAAAAATATTGCTCCATCAACAAATTTAATCAATACTCATTTTTGTTCTTTATTTTTAGGATGTGATTAACTTCTTTATAATTTCGTAAACAAATATTACTTTTAATTATATACGAATAAGAGCCTTCTGTTACATTACAATTTACCTTGAATTTCAGTAGAGACATTTGAAATATGTTATGTGTAAAATATAACTAGAACTTAGAAACAGAATAAAATAATAATTTTATCATGTTGCAGGGTTCCAACTCGCGATACCGATCAAGATGATGACGATGAATTAATACCAGGTAAGCCATAAAACTTTAATAACGAGCTAAAAACCACTGGATTATATTAATTTAGAACTACTGAAACAAGCATAAAATTAAATCTTTTAGGATCAATAGCGTACAGAGAACGCAAGAAATGGCTGAACTATGTAGAAATGCCTAACAACCCATATTCACCCGAAGCTATTCAAAAAAGGCTTTCTACGAAGAGCACTGCGTCACTTTTCGACATGTTCACCACAAAGAAAGAGGCCGAAGATGATAAAATTGAAATACCTGACGATGATAGTGATGAAAGAGAAATAATCAAAGGCCCAGTAAAAGAAATTAATCATAATAAGATAAATTTAGCTATTAGTAATGATAGTATTAATGATATTGATAGATCAAATAAAAGTCCATCGCCAAGGATACTAAAAGACGTTATGGCTGAAGACATACCGCAGTATAAACGGTAAGTAAAAGACAAATATTTATAATACCTAATTAATTATAGCCTACGTAAATCAAAATGTATGTATTTTTATTAATAGTTATTGGTGTCAAGCAATTAATTTATTAATACGTAATTTGCAGTTATGGCCGAGACTATTATATAAGGGAGGCAAAGTCGTCGTGCGGCGGACGTAAAAAGGCAAGCGTGAGCGAGACGAGCTCGGTGTCGTCCATGAACAAATCAACAAGCTTAGACAATTTCGATACAGAGTTCACGTCGCCTGTAAGTGCCAGCAGCTCGTTGAGCGACCTCGAGGCGTCCGCCCTTCATCAGAACATTGTTCGTGCCGTACTCAGCCCCAGAAATGCCAGCCCCAACTTCGCAATAAACCCCATTTTTGAAAACCCTGATAGACAAAACGATAACGCTGACGAAAATCATGCGACAGACGATAGCGTCGGTCGAAACGCCAACGTAAGACAACAATGTAGAACTGTGTGCAATGGAGGTGACGGTTATGTGGAAAACGAGGATATAGTTAGACTTAAAATACCGAAAATACCCGAGATTACAGAAGACCTTTTCGAGACATATACAAACGTTAGGCGAAGCAACACTCTGCGCAGCGAGGACCTGTGCGTCCGCGCCAAGCGCCGCTCACAACTCAATTTTACGTTCGGGGGCAGTCTCAGGTTAAGCAAAGGCTTTCATACCGATATATGGTGAATGAGCACCCCGCCTAGTTCCGATATTATCTAATACACCACCTCCATTCTGAATGGCACTCCTACTGACAAACGATCAACTCTCAACATGTGAATCTCTTACTGTGTACGATACATACATAGCTTCCGATTGAAACTTAGGGTACGGATAGTTAGGTTAACTCTGATATCAGGTCACCTTTCATAAAATACGGTGAAAGGAATTCTTTCTCATTACTATATCGAACATGAATCTAAGATATCTTCGTTTGACACACAGTATTGCCTGTTGTGTGTAAAGTTGGCATGTTGTTATTTGTTGGATACAAAGAGCTGACTAACAGCACTGAGCACTATTAATCCAAAAATTATCTTTAGTACTGCACTCATAGATTTGTGTTCTTCTTATTAAAATTTTCAGTACTACCGTAATCCTCAAAGACGTTAGTGGTGAGTGTTGTAAGATTTTGGCAAACATTTGACTAACCGCATCCGACTGCTTGCCATTGAACTAACGATTTCTATAAAACTACTCTAATACTAACTCCTTAGCCATAGTTACTTCACACAGATTCATCCCATTCTGAATCATTGATTTTTTTATTTATTGGTAACAACCAATGAATCGATATCAACATTGACAGCTTTTAATTTCTATACGCAAACGCACGTTCTTAACGCTTTCAAGGGCACCTAAAACTCTATAAATCTATATAAATTGGTTATAATAATAATTAATTGACTAACATCTATTGCACTCTTAGTAGCAACAATTAGAGCGAACACATTTCTTATAAAATGTAAAAATCAACTTGACATATCTTAGCTGTAATTACTTCGAAATAAGTTATCATAATCAAACTGCAGATTTGCAAATAATACAAAGTAAAATTACACATAACATTGTTATAACATTATCAACATTTCCAGGGATTATTTATAAAACAATTCAACATGATAGCGACGAACCAACACTACACAAAGTTTGGCGGCAAAGAGGACATGACATCACTGACGACAACCATAAACAATAAAGATAACATTATGATTGAATACGAGGACATAAGCGAACCTATTCTGTATGCCGCCACCCCAATATATGTTGATGACGATACTGATAAAAAATTTGAAGAAATCCTAGAATCAGCTTACAAAACAGCTCCCTTAGAACCTCCTCCACCAATACCGGTTGAAATTGAAGAAAAAGATGAACCACTAAAGTCACCTATCAGCGTGGACAATTCTTATGTAAGTACCAGTAGTATGGAAGACTCCATCAAAATTTACAATGTTCAAACAGGAGAGATTATTAAATGTAAACCTGAAGATAACGTATCAGACACGAATGGCAACATTGATATTGTCGATAAGAACATCTCAGAAGTAGATAGTGTTAGTAGTGGTAACGATGTGCATGAACAAACTGTGATAGAGAATACTGCTGAAGAAAAACTGGAACTAGAATCTGATGATACCTTGCTAAATCTACCGAAAGTTAAAGAGCTGGCTAAGAAATTTGTAAGCATGGACAATTTAGAGGAACCGGTAAAGGTAAGTCACATGTTAATATAAATTGTTACGATGTAAGTCAAGTTTACAGGGTGTGTTAGCAAACATTAAACAGTACTGACAAAATTGATTGTAAAGATAAAATTTGGCGTTATTCGTGTACTTTACACGTACTTATTACATTTATTTTATTATTGGGTATCTAAATGTAATGACATTACGCACGAAGTTAATATTTTGTCCGGGGCACTGAGGTAAAAACCACTGTCAATAAGTCAATCTGGGAATACTGGGATATCTAGTAGCAACATAGCCTGCACTTTAATAAATTTGTATGGATGTTTCTTGCTCTGCTTCAAAACTTTGTGTATAGTTTTATTATTTATCCCAAACACAAGACTTGCTTTTCGGGTACTGGTTGTCGAACGATCTCGAAAATGCTGCAGGATGCGCCGCTCCAGTGTCAGACGTACATTGGATGCAGCACTTGGACCGTCTGCAGGCTGCACCCCGCCGGCCACGGGCTGGTTGTCCCGCACGCGTACGGCGTTGACATAACTCGACTGTTCGCGGGATGCCTCCGGTTAGGATACCGATCGCGGTATAAGTTAAAGCTCTACCCGCATTTCCTCTGGCTTCTCCATACAATAGAATCATATCGCACAATTCACGGGCGTCGTAATTAATACGTGCCATTTTAATATTGGGTATTGATGATTGACAGTTTATGATTAGTCAACTCACATTGTCAATGGTTAAAATTTTTATAATTTAGAATCATTCAATCTAAGATTATTAAAAAGTCCGAACGCCTAAGTATGGTTTGTGGAGGTTTGTTAAGTCCTCAATTAGAAATATTAGCTACTGTCATGGAACGCCCGGTACCAAGACAAGACCGATGAGCGACAGATTGCGATGGTAAAAACCATTGATTTGGGTTTTAACTTTAAATGACTATTTTTTTGATTTTAAACTCTTTGAAAAATTATGATCACTTATAGGTAACTGTGGATACCTTTAGGAATCATTATTTTAATTTATTGCTCCTGTTACGAGCCACACCCGGTATAACTTTGATCCGGCTGTGGCGTCACCAAGGTGAATCTTCTAGTATTTACGAGTTAAAAATGTTACTATTTGATAATTCAGGACATGTTGTATATGTGTGACAAGTTTTATTCATATAAGTTCAACAGTTTATGCCTCATTTAGTAACAAAAATCTAAACATACAAAAGTAAGACTTACTAATAGTATAAAAGTGATAGATTTTGTAAATCTATCACTTTTTAGGTACTATTAGTAAGTCTTACTTATAATCGGATTTTCCTAATCTTGTTGTACATTCATTCTTGTATTATTGTCTGTTTATTGTATGTAAAGCCTTGGTAGGTGTGGCTCGCGGATTAATAAATTTATATAGCCTAAATTATGGGTGTTTCAACATAACATATTAACCAACCAAAAACTGACATTTTCAACATATAATACAGCGTTACGCCTGTGAAAGTTTGAAGTTTTGAAACGTTTTATATAAATATTTTTGTATTTAAATACCAGCTAAATTGAACGAGACAAAAATATCTAATGTAACGTGTTCCTTACAGGTGCCTCAGCCACATTTCCGGCGGCGAAGGAGCAAGGACAACATCCTCACAGACTCCACCTTCAAGCCAGAGAAGACCAAACAGATGTACATGCACAGCCTCACAGCTAGAAGTATCTCCAAAGAATTCAGAGATGAACTAAAACTCTCCATGTCTACCCCTCTCACCGTACCTGGCGGTTCTAAGGAAATTCCTGAAGGTATTGAAGAAGTTACTAAGGAATCCTCCAGGCCTGGTAGTCCACTACCAGAACCGGGTACGATTAAAACCAAACTGGCGTTCTTTGAAAGTCTCAAGTCCAAATTTAGTAGTAAGTGAAGTTGTTGATTGAAAAGTAATGCCATAGAAGACGAAGGAGTAAGGATTATGACTATAATACGTATCGTAAATAAGACCTAAAAAGTGCAAATATTTTGGATTATAAAAGTCCCTGTTTCAACACTATCTACAAACATATCTCAATCACTAAACTAAAATAACTCACAAAGTATGTTCTGTACCGTCGGTGACAAAACAGGCCTTATATCTGCTTTTCAGTTAACACTTCACATAATATTACTGTCTCATACTCAAGAATTCCTTAACTATATCGAATGAAAGGTGAATGGTAAATAGCATGATTTTCTGTACATTGCGTTGTGTTTATCGCAGTAGTGAGACTACAACTTGTTTGTGTCATACTAAACAAGTAATGTAGTTATAACTTATTAGGGCAGGTCATTCCTTATAATTTTTAGTGTAGCGCATAATAACGGTCACATAATTAAAAAAATAGGTTACGGTATAACGTTTAAGTGCCATTTTGTAATCATTATTTTTCATTTATTTAAGTAGTTGATGTTGTATTGGCGAAGACATGTATATATTTCAAATAATTTAGTTACCTATAGGGCTAATCATGTCTAAATTTGAATAATTTTTTGGATCGTAAGGGGTGAGAATGTAATCTTATTTCACACCTCTCTGGCAGAAGCATTTTTAATGATGGAGTAGTCATGTGATGTTTATTGAAATAACATCAACCCTTTATAAACTGCCTCATTGCTGGGCATAACTATTCTTTGGAATGAGAGGCAAGAACAAAACAAGATCTTAACAAACGACATAGACAACTCTGGGGTATGCAAATTAGCTCAGTATATTCAACTTGAGGTACTTCAGTATATTAAATTTACATACCTAAATAAATTTAAAAATGCTAAACACTTTTAGCCTTTTTAAATTTATTATTTATTACCACTGTAATCAAGAATCCACAGGGTTACCACTGTAAAATTAAATTAAAATTTTGTTTATTGCAACACAAGATGTGTCTCTCATTCTCCACCGAGTATAATCTTTTTGAGATAATAAGATCTTCTTTAATATAATACTGTCGTAAATATAATCTTAAGCGAATAAAAAGCCCACATTTTTCGCCAATATGTCACTATCCATTTAGCTAATGCCAAAGTTGTAAATATTATACGTGGGTAGCATAGCGGTTCTGTCTTATGTATAGTAACTATAGTATATTATGTATAGTACGTAGTGTAAGATGTGCAATAAATTATTACTTATGAGCTACGGAACCACAGTCGCATTGTGATACAATTGAAACACGCATACACACGTGAACAATATAAAATTACGGAAGTATGGATAAGGGTGGTATTGAATAAAAGATATATGCAAATTATATTGGTGTTTTATTTATTTTATTATTATCTTGTTGTATAATATTGTCTTCTGTTTACGCGAATGTTATTCATTGAAATTAAACTACTACATATATAAGGATTTTATCGCGTTGTTTATTTGACAGTATAAATAGTTTTAATACTTTCAATAATTTAATTAGCTTAAAAATTAGTAAAGTTTAATAGTAATAGTAGTGTAACAGTTTTCAAAATTTTGTAATAAAGTGTCAAATAAACAACGCGATAAAATCCGTATATAGTAGTTTCATTTCAATCTTGTTGTATTTTCACATAGTATGTCGAACATAGGAATAAAATTTAATCACATGAATAACTTACAACCGTTTAAGTTAATTTTTTTATAGTAGCAAAAGCTAGCTTTACTGGGATATGACGTCATAAGTTGTGACGTCATATCTCAGTAATAACGACGTTCTATTTAATATTATTTCTATAACTGACACAGGATACACAGGATTGTATTCTGTGAAGAAAGAAAACTGGTAGGTAATGGCCAATTCTTTGGATAAACACTAAACGATTACATCCACTGGTAAATATTATATTTATATATAGGCTTTCAGTGTCGTAGTACACAAACACTGGACTTAATACCATATAATCATATTAATACAGGAAAATGGCAGTATAGTTATTTTTGTTGTTTATTTAATCCTAACTCTGTGTATATTCATCATAAAATAATTATTATATGGTCAATAGAAATATTAATACAGAAGTATAAAAAACAAAATACAAAATATGTAGGATACTTATTATGTGATTATTGCTTACATACAAATAATAATATAACTAGTTTTCAAGCACCATTAGGTCAAATTTGTACTAATTACCAATCACTTTATTGCTTATAGTTGTTTAGAACAGCCAGCGTCGGCATTACGTCACTAGAAGGAGCTACTATTGTTGAACTGTTTTATCATTATGGTCCTTATTGCTCAAAATATGACTAATAAGTCATATTAGGCTAGTAAGACTACTGCTAAGTGTGAAGGCTCGGAGAACTCTGATCATGATGGTCTTGGTTTCGATGCCTGGAAGACAGTGTCATTGGATTTTTCATTTAGCTTATTGAATAGCAGCAGCACGCCTTCAGCCAGATACAGTAGATTTTCAATCAAATAAAGAATTGACAGGTTAATAAATACTCATCAAAATATATGGAACGTAAAACTTGAAATGACTGACAAAATGTAAACCCTAAGTTAGGTGTGGCCAAGGATCGAACCAGGGATGATGCGCATGCAGAATTTTTGACATGCGGATACGGATATTTGAAGGCTCACATCCGCGGATGCGAATGCGGATGCGGATGTCCAAATCGATGCGGAAGCTCCGTAATTGCGGATGCGAATTATGATGAAAATTGTGCATCTTCTATAATAAAAAGTACCTACCTATCAAATATCACCACCTTTGCCTTTTTTAATATTCAAACCTGTTTTGCAAACGTTCATAAATTACACAACAATACAATTACTGGACAACTGTTTACTAAGAACACTGGCTGGTGATGGCAATACAAATCTGCCTGCCATCGTTGATAATATTTTCAATACTTCTCGGTTAATGTTTTACTATTTAAGTAGATTTTCATTTACATTGATCTTAATATTGTTTGAGGTAAACTAGCAATTTCTTTTTGAGTATAGCGTTAGTTATTCCTTTTCTGGTGTTTCTTGATTCTCATCTTCACTTGAAGAATCGTTGCGCCATTCATCGGCCCAGACATTTTCATTTTTGTCGCAATTTGCGCTATATCTTGATCCGCATTAACATCCGCGTTGATTATTACGGATGCGAATGCGGATGCAGATGTCCAAATCGACGCAGAAACTCCGCAATTACGGATGCGGATGCGAATATTCGCAAAATCCTTAGATCGAACACTGAACCTTAATTATACAAGCGTTTGTGTGCGCGCTTACACACGAAAGCGAAAAGAAGAGAACACATCACACCCGCATTTCTCCAAGTGTGGTTTTTGGTCCCATGTAATAGAAATCGGAAGTAGGAGAGCCACGCATCAGCACGAATGGGCCGGCTCGACCGGAGTGATACCACGGCCTCACAGAAAACCAGCGTGAAATATCGTTTAAGTTGTGTTTCGTCGAATGAGTAAGGGTATCGGAGGCCCAACCGTCCCCCCCTCCCCCTTCTGGTGGGGGCAAATTTAAATGGAACGCAATGCACTTGTGACTGCTCTGGTGCTGCGGGTGTCCATGGACGGCGTTAATCGCTTACCATCATCCGTCTGCTCGTTTGCGTCCTATAGGCAACATAAAAAAAACCGCAGCAACTCATAAAATATAGCAGCCTTTGCAACAATAACTCCATCTATTAACAATGACGAAAACAAGTACTGAACCAGCTTTAATAAAAACTTAGTAATAAATACCTAGAGTCTTATGGAATGGTATGCTTTCCATATCATTGGCATACTTTCGCCTATAGCACCATAGATAATAGTCAATGAGGCTGGAGTTAGGTACCTCTACATCTTGACCTTTCAACTTCTCTTCTATTCTCTTCTTGAGCAGTTCTACCGCGTGGATGGAACAACCGCGGATTTCTACTTCTTCTTCTGAACCGCTTGGTAGCAGAACATCTGAAAAGAAACAGAAGTTGGTGCTATTACGAATTTGCTTTTACTTTAAAAAAGGACTACACCCGCACTACGAATATTCTTGTGTCCCGGTGGACTTTGCCACTGTGTCCGCAGTTGTAGGTTGTGTGTGTGTGTGTGTGTGTGTGTGTAGAAAACTATAATTTATTTACTTCAGGATTTTACTAACTGCAAACACAGTATTATAAAACCTTGGTTTTATAGTATGTATGTACATATAATCTTTGAAAGATTTTACTGACACATGTACTGACATTTCTATCATACATGCATGGCATACCGCATGTAAGTTGTAAGAAAAATATCCTCAAATGTCTTCAAATAATTTATTTTCCAATATGATAAAACCAAGTGTTGCCCGATGGGGCAAAAATTGTTGTAGATATCTAATAACAGTAATAACAGTACCTATGAGTGAATAAGATTATTCCACACCGAGACACATTTTTACACTTTTGGATGTGACTCAATAGGAATAACCTGTATTTTGTTGTAAGACGTACGGATGAGCTAAAGGTGACAACATAGTGTCGCGTTATGAGCATTATTCACATTTATTAGGGTATCACTGGTTTCATGCATTATCTGTCATGCCCGTCTTCAAATGTTGGGAAAACCCTATCTAAACAAATAAGGCTACAAGATATGAAGATAAAATTGCAAAATACTTTAGATAAACTAAGTATACCACTTTAAATACCTATATTAAGATAATTCGACGAATTCACTGTCTGTTTAAAGCATGCACTATAAGCACATTATTTACGCCCGAAGTCTAGCGTAAGTGCAGATTGAGAAGCGTCGATCATAAATCCTAATTCGGGTAGTATTATCTACCATTTTGCAGTCAGGACATTCTCAGTGAGTGGTAGTCACAGAGTCCGGAACTATGCTCAGTAGACTCTCGCTCCGAATTGCGTGAAACCTAAATAAGGATGGATCCTGTACTAATTCGGCAATTTTAGTCCCGGTCCCGGACAACGACTGACCGGCGACGTGACCATACAAAAGAACGTAAACCGTGTTCATAGATTTTCTATGTAATCGAAATCTTTGATGTCTTAGTAAAAATAACTATAACAGGCCAATGATTGCTGTTTTCCGCTCAATATAGATGGCACAATGGTGATAAACTAGAAACTATCTCAAAAGCTTTTGTGAATCATTCTGATATTAATATTCGCCCGCAGTAGCGCCATGTAGGAATGCGTGCGACTCGTGCAGGAATTGCCGTCTATAGAAAGAAGATGCTTACCTTTCTTCAGTTTGTCCATCAGTTCATCTGTATAACTTAGAGCACCGAAGTAAACCAGCACCTGTGGCACTCTGTAGTCCGCGAACATTGTTATTTTGTCTATGTCCTTGAACTCTCCCCAGCCAGTACCTCCAAAGAAATTCCACAGATCCGCCACTAAGATCTGTGCTCGTTTATATAAGGCTACCTGGTGAAGAAGAACTTGTTGAGTGACTAATATATAGCCATGAAAGGAGATAACATTTAGAGCATAATTCCTATTTAGCAGCTATGGATAAGTACGGTTCACACCCGGCGACTCGCGTCAGAGCGCAGCATTTTCAATCCAACAACGGTAATTAACTTATTGATTAGCAGCGGCACACCCGCCGCGAGACAAATTAAGTTTTCAATTACGTCTCGCATTCCAACAATTGACAAATTAATTGGTTTTTCAATGAAAATGTATGTATAATGTCTAGGCGGATGCTCACGCATGACACGGAACGCGTTGGCTACGACCGGCAGGTGTCTCATGCGTGTGAGTTCCGCCAGATACATGCGACCTCTTCCTTGTTCATCGTTCGACGTCGGTGGCAATGCTACTGATCACGGCGGCTGTGGTAACTATGGTTAGCTACTTGCCCCTGCCACGGTAGGCCTGCATGGCAGGGGCAAGCATCGGCTGTGCTTCCAGCCGCGCTCCATGTGTGAATCATACTTTATGCACTTTGATATATCTGGTTCTAAACTCTAATGTTCAGTATAAATCTAATGAATATTTGAATTTAGCCGAACTTTTTGAACGAATCCATATGCATCTCTAGTTGTTTTTCTTAAGGTACTTTTCTTTTTTAAGCTTTTGCTCTTCTTACCTTCTGGCTCTTGTAAGTTGCTTCATCACGGAAACAAGGGAAATTGTGCACTATAATCCCCAAGAGCTTCTCAGCTGACTTGTTTGCTTCTTTCAAGCAGTTCACAAATGTCCCATCATATTTGTTCAAAAGAACTGTTCCCACTTCATGTAAAACTGATATCCGTTCCTCAAATAATGGTATTTTTGCTTCACTGTCACCTCTCTTGATGGCATGCAGTTGGTCTGCTGTTATCTTTGAGTAGTATGCAGGGTTTGCAATGTCTATGCCTTCCTGAAAAGCACATTTAGATAATAAAAATTAGAAATTGGATATCTCAGCTGTGAAACTATAAAAAGTAAAAAATACTCCAAAGATAAACTAATAACACTATAATTTATTTATGAACAATTATTTAGTTTAGGATTTGTAGAAAATGAGTGTGGTATTAGTTTTTATTTAAAATTTTATGTACCATGCATAATTTTAAGTACCTAAATAAATTTGGAGTAAAGACATTTACTCAATAAACTATCTACTTTAGTAGATTTACTGTAGGTTTTAATATTTACCTTAACAGCTCTAGAAAGAGCAGCTTCTAATGCATAATACCCAGAATGTCCATCAACGGTCCATTTCTGAGCACCAGTATAAGACCAAAAGCAGAAGTTCAATGCATCAGCAATGAACACCCAGTCTACGGCTCTCTTTTGGTCTTTCATTGGTTGCATTATGTTAGCGCCAGTGTCCGGGATCTCCAGCTTGTTTGATATAGATGTCAGCATCTGTAAATAGATTAAGTACTTTCGTTATACATATAAATTGAAATAACTTGGTTTAAAAGTTTCCTTTAAATATGTCAAACTTAGATTTAGTAAATAATTAACAAAGCATTGAGCTCAAAATAAGAGAATAATATTAATATTTAGAACTACTTTAATTAATTACATACACTTTATAAACAACATACCTACCTCTTCACATAGTTTATCAAGTCCTCTTTCATGAATTTTAACATTTTGTGCATTTTCCGCAATAAATTCACCAGCTTGTGCTGGCGGCAAGACTCCAGCCCGGACCATTATTGATAAGCTATTAGAAGTTTAATAATTAATATTTATTATAATTTACAAACAGTAATAGGACAAAATTCAAAGTACAATTTACTTATCACGAACTTTGAGAGGTCTTTATCAAAAATCAAAACAAAATGACAACTGACAAGTTGATTAGTTGACAACAATACAATATGATTAATGACGTCTTTCACATCGTTCAATAACCTTCAGAAACTTGTACTACAATCTAATAATAATAATAATAATCTTTATTTGCTGGAATATGGTTCAGGTATATAAGAATAAGATATAAGACTGCAATGGTTTTAGTTAAAGTATACAATTTTGTTTAGTATTTTGAACTATTATGTGGTAACCTCAGATAATATAATACTAAACTATTAGTGGCTATGGAAATCCGTCGTTTCTGCTTACCCCTCTGAGAAACACAGTAGTGAATCTATTTATGTATGTATTAGTGGCTATAAGATGGTCTTGGATATTGCAAAAATAAATTAATCTGAAATAAAATGTTTACGTTATGAAAATTAATTAAATTCCTAAACGTAGTACAAAGCTGGTCCGCTTTACGCATGCCTTGCCTAAATTTATAAATTAAGGCGCAGCTCACAACTATACAAAATTATTAGTATAGTCGTGGGCTGCCCAAAGTAACTTAAAAAGCGCTTATTTCCTATTACTAATTATCCGAAAATTTTGTGTGAAAAGTGACAGACGTCTTTTTTTACTTGATTGACAGATGTGAACGTTGATCGTTGTAAAAAGGAACGTAATAGTATAACCTAAAAAAGCTTATTTATTATTTGTCATATACGAGCGCCAATTATTTACTATTTTAACATATTTTGAATTCATTCCAAACAGCTTTTCGGTATTTATTAAATATGCCTCTCGACGTCCAGGGTACGTTTGTCTCTCAAAAAATAAACAAAATAAGATGGATACCAGAAGATTATGTCGAAACAAAGTGTTTTTTTACCGGCAGTTGGGACGACGATGTAAATGCCGTTAAAGTTTGGACTATCGAAAATCCCAATGAGGACGACGAAGTGGACTATCCTCATGAGCTATCGTCATACACTGTAGATGGTGATGTCACCCAAATAAAATTTACTGAAAAGAATAAAATCGCCGTTTCTCTTTCTAACGGTGATGTAAAGGTACTTGAAATAAGTATCTATGATAAGGGGTCGCCCCTTAAAGAACTGTACAATTGGCAGAAATTGCACAATTACGGGTAAGCCATTCAGAAATTCTTATTGCATTATTTACCTACTTTGTAGCCTAACCTACTTTTATAGTATAATAATTACCTTCTCAGCATTCTAACAAGAATTCAGTTGCAGTCCATGCAAGTTAATACCAACCAATATAATATACCTATTGGTTTTTATGATATTTTACAGGAACAGTTATTTAACTGATTTGATGAAAACAAAATATATGCCCAAGAAAATGTTATTGTCAGTTTGAAATATATGTTTCACTTTAAATTTTTAACCACAAGCAATATCACTGTTTCAATACATTAAAAGACTGTTTAACTACTATAATATGTTGCCATTAATCTTTCATTTGCTGGACTGCCAGACGTAATATAATTGTAAAACAATTAGTTTCTGTTCACTACTGGTGACTTAAAATGTTAAAACCATTCTTGGCTAAAGTTACTCTGTTTGCTTTGGAATTTTTCAGTCATTACCAGTGATCGGAATAGGTAGAGCTATTTAGGTTCATTGACCGCAAACATTGATGTTAATATGGATATTCCACAGGATTCCGACTGATACTACGGGATTTTATTGAATTTCATTCTTTTTGTCAATATGTATAAAAATGGTTTATGTAAGCCAATAAGCACATGAGCAATGTTGTAAATTTTACGTCAACAGTACGCTATAAAATTACACGCTATAAGATTGACATCCTCAGAGAATATGAAGGAAAATTATCGAAAAATGATGTGAATGACGAAATTTTGTCATATAAATTCGCTTCACTAACATCAACAGATGTCGAATGCTCGTTTTCCACATATAAATGGGTGTTAGATGTAAAAAGAAATAGATTAAAATTAGATAATTTAGAAAAAATAATGGTGATTTATTTTAACTCTGGTCATACTCAGTCTTCTAGTGAAGCTGAAGACAAACCAGACCAATAACATTTTTTGTTTAAACAAGTGAATTATTGTTGAAGCATATTGATTATTTTAATTAAGATTTTATTGTAAATACATATTGTTCTATTTGATAATGATTTGATTTTCTGAGGAATAAATAATTTGTATGGTAATATGTTTTTGTACAACTTCAGAATAAAAATGTTTAAATGATTGTTGATCCTTGAATAAGAAGTTGTTACGTAAAAAAATATATGTGGTTTTATGAATCAAGTTTATCTATTTATTATACTATCTTTAATCCCGTCCTTCTTATATTTATCCGTCAGAAAGGAAGTATAATCTTTCATTAGTCCCGAAGGCGAGAATAGTTTTTTTATGATTTTACTACTTAAAAACCAAATCCCGGGACTCGGGGAATATCCATATTATTCTAACCTATGGCATGTACATAAAACAGCTCTACCTATTCCGATCTCTGGTCATTACTGTTAAGTGAATTTATAATAAATATCCTTGTAAGATTATGTCAACTAATACTCATATTAACCTCTCAACCAATCCAGTTATCGAAAATATGAAAATACAAAAAAGCTATTCAACCAAAAGAAGACTATCTTAATAAAATTTTTGTTTTAAATAGTCCGGTTAAGCTCGGATGTTGACATCCTAGCATGGGTTGAGAGGTTAATTTTAGCAGATTAAAGATTCCCCTTTCCACAGTTCCCTCATTATTACTTGATATGGAAGAAGTTTGAAAACCTGGTGATTCACTTTCACTGGACACAACCACATACATAGTTGTTAAATCACATCTAGGATTAATCCTTCTTATCACATCCGACTGCTTCAATTTAATTTTGCTTGTTTATTAAACGGCCGATAAAAAAAAAATATTTTTATTTTCACAGTGAAGAGAAATGCTCCTGCACATCTCTAGATACTCTAGAGGGAGATATAGCAACTATTGGGGAGGATGGAAACATAAATATATTGAGTGGAAGAAGAGGAGAGATCATCCGCACCATCAAGGAGGCTGATAGCTGTTCACTACATTCTGTGTGCTTTATTAAACACAATGAGGTGAGATTTGAAAGACAAGATTCCATTTTATATATTATTATATTATTTATAAGAGGCAATAGAGAGGCCTATGGCCAATTCTTAAGTACCTACAGCATGTAGGTTTTAAGCAAGCCAGCAGGTTTCTATAACATCCTTATACTTTAAATAAAAAGCGAACGCACTTACTTCTGGATATAACAATTATAGTAATTTCCAAAGAGATATGCAATTGCAAGATTTTCAATTTTATAAGTTATCAAATTTAAACATCATTTTATATGATGACTAAAGCATTAAAATGTTTGTCAGCATGGATCACACAGGGGCTTAAGAGGTCACCTTGCCATTGCCATTAGGCCAAGTATTGTCGGTTTGATCCCAACATGGGACAATAATTTGTTTGACTCATAATAATTAGTTTTTCTGAGTATGGGTGTTGTTGGTGCCTGTTGTTTGAATGTTTGTAGTGTCCCCCACAACATAGTAATTTTACTTAGTCCAATAGTTGTCTCATCGTTTTGAAACTATATTTATTTATCTAACCAAATATTAAATAGCAAATTTTAATAGAACCATTCTGTTATCCTGTTCAATTTGTTACAGAGAAACTATTCTACCAATCTTTTAAAATTATATAAGTAATTTTAATAAGAAGTGTTGTTGATTATTATGTCTACAATTTCAGGCAATAACAGGAAACCTCAGAGGCCATATGAAAATTTGGGACCTTCGATCAGCAGAAAACAAACCAGCCGCCTCATTCCTGCTTGCTGGAGATGAACTAGCGGCCACCTGCATCATCCACCATCCAACACAGCCCCACATAATCCTCGCAGGCAGCGAATCTGGCTCACTCGCAGTCTGGGACTTACGTATGAATGCATTCCCTACTTCTTTAGTTAATGCACACACAGCTGGAGTTACTGAAATGCAGTTCCATCCAGAAAATCCTCATAAGTTGCTTACATGCTCAGTGTCAGGGGAACTATGGGATTGGAATATGGAAGCCATGACTAAGAGTTCAAAAGATCCTGATAACCAGGTTGTTACATGGATGCCTTTAGAAGACAAGAGCTCTATGATGGTTAATTCTTTGATTCCTGCTCTACATAAATCAATAAACACACTGCATTGCGACAAAGGCAGGATCCTTTGTGGAGCTGATAATGAAGCTGTTTATTTAATTAAGAACTTTAAATATTAATTATTTGTATAAAATGCACAATTACTTAACTCGCAGCAGTAAAGGTGATACTGAAACATAATATCCTTTTCAATTAATTGCAACTATCTTGGCAGAATCACAGGTTGAATTCTTTGGCTGGGACCAATTACTCCATGTTCATTATTTTATGTTAAACTTATGTCAGTAGACAATGTCTGACTTTAGTTAATGTGAAAGTAAGTGGAGGCAATTTAAAATATCCACATGTATGAATTATTCCAAGACATCTTATTAGCCACTGATATCCTCATATTGGCATACAAAACAATGAAATATTTGCATATGTATGGAGGGCCTTCAGCTAAATACTCATCAGACCACATTACGAATGCCATTATTAATGGTTACCCAACGGTCTAAATTCGACCATAATACTTAAATAAATCCTTTTTTTATAAACATTTTCTTTCTTTTTCTCATTTGCCATATAATCTTTAATTATGCAAAATACTCTTTGGTGCGCGTAATATGGCTAAAAAGCGGGTTCAATGTTTTCTTTTTTGCTTTATTAATAACTATGTAGACTTCATCAACATAAACGTGGATCAAAGCTTTGAGTTCAAATTATTGTTTTATTCACAACTCTGTACGGCTTTATGAAATTAAGATTGTTAATTTTGTACTCATAAAGAACAATGAGCCTTAAAAAGGTATACTGATTTGATTAAGCAGTTTAATTTTATTTAAATGTTAGGATAATGAAATAAAAACAATTTGTATAAGTAATATGCATTTTTATTAAATTCCGAAAATAGATACACTTATAAAATAACATTACACATAATAATACACCAAGTCAGTCTTTGCATGCCTAGTATCGGTAAAATATTTTACAAAAACCAAAGTATTTACATGTTGTGTGTACTAATATCATATATAAGGCTCCATATTACAAATGCCACAGCAAACTTTTTCAACTGTGGTGACTTCAATGGCACGTAGCTGTTGTTATGTGCTTTTGAATTTGCAAACTGAATTTTGTTTAACCTTTTTACCTCTTGTGTCGCATTTATGCGACACATATTTCCGTGCCCCAACCGCGCGTGTCGTATTTCTGCGACAGAGGACATGCATGATGTTTTGTTTTCGTCCTATTACCTCCCTAATTATTGTAGATATTATTTTATCGATTTGTAGCCGGGCGCTAGGGGCACGTCAATCGATATTTAGCTAAGCGCTTAAATGGTTAAGTAAGAGCTCAAAGTGTTTCCGAATACCTAATGCGAGCACTTTTTCTGTGCCATAATCGTGGTGTCCAATATTCATGTATCTAATAAACGTAGGGCATGCCTTAAACGTTTATCTTATTGTGTGCATATATTAATAACTACATACTTTACGCCTGGTTAGTCAGACTCCGATCTGTCAAACTCACATCCATTGATCTGATTGGCTATTGCAAATTCTGTCAACCAATCACAGCAGTTGATACGCGTTTGAACGTCTATTAACCAATTTTTGTGTTGATCTGTCTTTAAGGACTAGTATTAATACAAATTTTTGTAGTTAATAGTCTATGTCCACACTTTTTAGATACGAGCTGGTAGTTAAGGTATTTCACAATTAATAAAAAACGCATTACAGTTCAAAATTCAGCCTGTTTTATATGATATCTGTACAAAATGGATTGTATACCAGTATCAATTTCACTTGTTCAATAACCAGCTATCTACTCAAAACCACAGCACACAAATTTAACTGGATTCCATTTACTAAATCCCATACATTTCTTTGATATGTTTGATTAGTCTTGCATATAATAAGAATATTGTGTTTAATTTATTGCCGTAGATATATGAGTAAGGCTCAGCCTCTAACTGGAATAGCATTCGATAATAATATCACTACACATAAATTATACAAATATGGTTGAATATTTGGTATCTTATTCACATTCCTATACAAAATAACATAATGGAGTATAATAATGTAGGTAAGCATATTAATAATTATCACTCAACTATAATATTATTGTTCAAGAATAAAATATAATAAACACAGCACAATTTGACTGAAATATGAATAATAATTATTGTTCTTACTAGATATAATACTTATTGTGAGCACCATTCAATGGGTGTCTTACATTGGCCCATACAACCTTCATTGGTCCATAGAAACACACCATGAGTTTCTAATAAGCTCATTAAACATGAATATACATCCACACGTGATTTAAACCAACAAATTTTGAAGCCTTGACCTCTTTAAAGCCAAGGTCAAAATGAATCCTTCCTTGATGAGCCATCAAGGTGACTATATACAAGAGTGGTGGGTGGCACCGTCGGGGCAAGTGTTCAGGTGTGGTGGTGCCGGCGCTGCGGCGAGGGCTTCCGATGCGCGGCGGCGAGCAGCGAGGCCGGCACCACCCACAGCTGGTCACACCACCGCATCAGAGCCTCTGTCACGTGGCAGCTGTTGGCTGCCGTCGCTAGCTGGGTCTCAAGGCTATCCGAAGGCTTGATCAGGAGACTGGTAATAAGAAGTTATGTAGTTAAAATCATGAAAAATTTAATTAAGAAATATATCTTAATGATATTTCATGCTCGGTTTCCTGTCTAAATGTACACCATATAATAAACTAGATGTGCCCGCGGTTTCACCCTCGTTTATGATTACTGCGCCGCCCCTGTGGTACGTAGCGTGACGTTATGTAGCCTATAACCTTCCTCGGTAAATAGGCTATCAAACACTAAAATAATTTTCAAATTGAACCAGTAGTGCCTGAAATTAGCGCGTTCAACCAAACAAACAAACAAAAAAACTCTTCAGCTTTATAATATTAGTATACATAGTAATGGGATTAAATATAATGACCACCAAAAATAGTAATTGCGCAGCAAAATATGCTTACTAAAATATATCATAACGAGCACCTATACGCCTCAAATCACTGCATGATAATTTACTATTTTTGACTGTTATATTTTACTATATCTTGTGATATGTTAAACATAAGCCGATAGTAATATGAGCTGAAACTGTCCAACTGCTGGGTAGGGGCGGCCTCTTCTCAGTGTGAGCAGGGTTTAGACCAGAGGTTCCCAGACTTTTTTTCTCATAGACCACTTTCAAAATTTAGCTGGTTCCCCGGCAGCTACATTTCTACCATATTCCTTGGCATATTCGTATTTATATTTGTGAAGAATCAAACAAGTTCATGTAATTCAAAAATTATTTTAGCAAACCTCTACGGACTGACCTTTTTTTCGAAATTCTCGGGACTGAACCTACCGCGGTAGGCGGCCTTTTTTTTTAGTAATTCTCTATCGAAGAATCGGTAGGTTCGAGACCACTGGTACTGAATATGGAATATGCAAGTTTTTACAAGTAACAGTCGCTGAGCTTCTTAAAATATTATCTGCCTACATTGATAGGTGAACTCAAGACAACATTTTAGTTCCTCACTATCGAAAGCAATTAAATTTTCGTGGACCCTTACGAATTTGTGAACCCCCATTTTTTTGTCACGCCAACGTAGAACCCTGTCGAGTTTTCCGTGGACCCCTGGGGGTCCACCTGGACACTTTGGGAACTACTGGTTTAGACATTTAATACGCACATAATTTCGGAAAGTGAGAGGTACATGCTTTGGGATTGAACTCGAGACCTTTGCGGAAGACCAACGGTCTCCCACTAAGTTATTGTTGCTATACAAGTGCACGAAGTAAAAGTATATCGAAACAAACTAATTGCTACATATGCATTAGTTTAGTTTCTTTTTACGATAAGTGTGTCTTTAACAGTTAAGATTCTTACCTGGGTGGAAACAGCGTAGGTGCAATAATCATAGCGACGTTGTGCTCGCTCATCTTGTTCGTGTTGGCTCGTGCGACGATCTCGCGCACCAGACGCAATAGCTCTCGTAGAGTCGCCCGCTGTTCGGCCGGCAGTAGCAGTACGAGCAAATTCAGTGCCCGGCCCTGTGTCGTGCCGGTTAGCGCTGTGAAGGTCATTAGATATTAGAAATTGACGTAAAGATAATGAAATAACCTTACCACTAGAAATGTTTATCTAAGTATTATTAAAGAAAAATAATTTGTTTATTTCATTATATTTGTATGAGAGACGAAACTGTCAGATTTTCTAATTGTTACGTGCGGGAGTAAAGATTCTTTTTTCTACATGTGGTTCAAGGGTTATATAACGCTGACTTCGTTTCATCGTAACATGGCACCTAAATGGAAAATGTACGTCTACCCTACAAAAGAACACAGACAAATAACCTGCAATTTTATTTCTATGGGCTTTCAGAACCCCTGAATTGGACGCTGTGCTATGAGTAGAGCTACCAGTAGGTACCTATCTACTGGTCTACAGCCTACTGATAGCACGGCAACGTAAATCGTTACTGTGTCTGCTCGAAGAATACAGGCGTAGGTACCTATACTTTACCGCCTCACGCTTTTAATACCAATGGCACTCGACAAGCTCATTGTTACTGTAAGTACTGCCGTGCATACTAACCGTAGGTGTGGTAGAAGAGTCTCATAAGCTCCTGGGTGAGCGGCGGCTGCGGCAGTGCTCTCAGCAGACGCTTGAACACGGCGCCGAGGTCGTGCGACGAAGCTCGCGACAGCGCCGCTTCCACTGCCGACCGCTCTGAGTACCATTGGCGCTCGATCAGCTGGCACAGGGCTTCGATCTATAAGACAAGTAGACAACTCAATAAAGTGATGATTCTTAATCTAGATAATAACGTCCTCCAGACCGAATTTCGGTCACGGCTGCCAATCTTAACGGAGACTGGCTATCTGCGCAGGTGATATTATAGTGCATAACTGTGTGCGCTAACACAAGTGAATTCTCTGTTCTCTAATTCCTATGAGATAATTCGTCACGACCGGAGAGAGATCAGGCGCAGAACCAATGGCTTTACGTGCTTTCTGAGGTACGAGGGTGTCTGACACCGCCAACTGCCTAACTACGGGCTGGTATTGAGATTTCTTAACAGAAAAACCCAATAACTTTTTTTGGTCAGACCCGGGATTCAAACTTGATTCCTCATGCAAAGCAGTCTTATGCACTACCGCTGCGCCGCTAGAAAGACAGGTTGTGTAGTCAATAATTACAAGAGAAATCTGTTGTAAGCAGCAGGTGTTAGTTACCTTCTGCTTGTTGCCGGGTACTCTGAGCAGCCCCTCGTCGTTAGTCCGCTGTTGCAGAGCACTAGACAAGGCTCGCACCACGCTGGGTGCGCAGCTCCATGTCTCCTCCCATAGAATCATGTCCTTGCGCACCAGCGTCTCCAACGATACGCCAAATACTGAGCCCTCTGAAAACATAAACGTATATTACCTAATACATTTTCTATTACGTTAAGTGAAACGATATGTTTACGCTTCTTAAATTCATAAAAGTTTATGTCATACAATATCAGCATTTTAACGGTGCTAAAATCCGCCCCGTTCTTTATTTGTAATTCAGAATCAATTAAAAACCAACTATTAAACTGAAATAAACTAAATTAGTCACCCACCTTCTTTCCTTTTCTTCTTGGGTGATTTCCTCTTTTGGAAAGGCAGCGAGTACCGATCAAAGAGCGCCGTCAGTTCCAGCCACAGAAGAGGCGGTAAGCGCTTCAGTTGTGGCTCAGCGAGGCTTTCGATATCAACTGAGCTATCTTCTTCGGGCCACTCCTTAGGAAATAAATAAATTAGAAATTGAATACGAAAACGTAGTTAATAGTTCATCTTAGAAGTCCAACGGGTCCATGTGGAATACACAGAGTAACTGGAAGAACTGAGTTTAGAATAGTGTTTGTGTACGTACCTCTTCATGATCCATCATCTGTCTGTCGAGATTGAACTTGTGTTCGAAGCTGAGTGGTTGCTGTGCTGAAGCCGCGCTCTTCGCACGAGACACCGGCGCGTGCTTATTATTACTGCAACGAACAAATAATAATCATTAGTCTTTGAAATTATTCCTTTTCTGTAATATTTGTTGAAGTAGGTAGGTATCTAACTTTGACAAAGACTATGGAGCTAAATAACATTTAGAAGGATGAATAAAAGTTCTATGTTTACTCACATGAATGGATCGTTATCTTTGAGTATGGATCCATTAATTCGTTCTTTTCCTATCCTCGGTCCCTGAACTGTGCCGTATCTTTGGTAACCTAGGAGTTCGATTCCCTCTGCAAAAAAGAATATATAATTTATTAGTAGGTACATAATATTTACTTGCTACATTCCTTTACAAAAATATTCATAGTAGATTTTGCCCGCGGCTTTGTTCGCGTAAATGTAGGTCAGGTTTGGTTAGATTAATAGCAGTTTTTTGTTCTGGATGTTAAGTACCCTATGTCCTTTTCTGTTCCCCTGTATACGAAATTAACATTCGCATATTAATTACGATTTAGCTTGAAACAGCAATTAGGTTGCAATGAGCAGATCCTTAATAAGCATGGATTCAAGCGTTACAACATCGACGGCTGCTTGTCTGTTTCGCGAGGGCTTGATCCTGGCAGATGGTGTTGTGTTTCCACTTACCAGTATTAGTCGCAATATCAGCCCAGTGCAGATCGTTGGGCTTGAACAGCTCGTGCATGGGCAGCGGCGGCGAGTGCGGGCTGGCGGGCGCGGGCGGCGAGTGGCGCGCGCGTCTCCCGGCGGGCGCAGACGGCGTGCGCGCGAGTGGTGCGTGCGTGCCCACGGGAGGGTAACTGTCGCTGGTAGGACAATAGAAATATTAGCTTAATAGTCCAAAATAATTGTTACTAAGACTACCTACCAAGTACATCAAAGGATCAACTTTACAGAGGATAGCCAATAAAATTATGTCATCACCAAAACGTGTTGCAATATGTTTTAATCCTACTCAATGACAGAGGTAACCTTTTGCGGTATATCGCATACAGTTTTAGACGTCTGTGTAATTAAAAATTACCTGATAGAAAAACACAGCTATGCGAAACGCTATCCGGATCTTAGGTAGCAGGGTAAAATCCGTGACTACTTTTTTAGAGACTTACTCCCTTCGTAGGAGTTCCTGTGTCGTGGGGACTTTACAAACATTCCAACAACGTACACAAAGAACATGGCGACTCGAAACAATTATTTATGGATCACACAAATATTTTTGTTTCGTGTGGGAATCGAACCCAGACCACTCGGTGGCGCAATGACAGTTAAATCACTACGCTATCAGTAGATAGTCTACAAAATTTACGCCAATTGTATGTATACTCACACGAAGTCCGGCGGCGTGGCGGCATCGGCCCACTCGGTCGGCGGGCTGCCGGAGCCGCCGCTGGGCAGAGAATCCAATGAGTCGGGAGTCGCGCTGCGCGACCGCGGTTCACTACCACTTGAGTTCTGCAACAATAGATAACAACACCTTAGAACAGAACAGGAGAACAAAAAAGCAAGACATATTTTATGACATAATGGCCGCTGCAGCCGAAGACGTTAAGTCTTGGGCTGCATCGGCCTGTCGGTAATTATGTCTGGTATTCCAGCAATTAACAGATTAAAACCTGTACCTATATTTTTTATTCCATAACTCTTTTTAATAACCGTTACCGTTCCACAACTTTTACAAGGTAGAAGGCTTCCCTTACACTTGCCTAGTCCTCAGATAAAGATACCAACATAATATATGTCGCTATTTAAAATAATATTCGTATGATCGGTACTGGTATTGGAGGTCCTATTACTAATAAAAAAGATGGCTGCATATAAAATATGCTAAAGCATCTTTTGTTCACAAATTTAAAATCGTCAACGTTCTTAAAAAATACTACAATATTTATAGATCATAAAACTGACTAAATCTTCTGTCCCTTTCATCAAGTGACTTAATATATCATTGCCACTAACATTAAAGACACTACCCACTAACAAACGAGGAGCATCCGGGACATTTCTGTATTTAATTTAATCTGACAAATAAAATATGTTTCGGTCAAAAACAGACTTCGTTTTAACTGCGTTTTAGATTATCAAAGCAGATGATGAGAAGTGATTGTACTGTCTTATTATAGGGAATAAAAAATCACAGTGGACATACCTACAAATCCACTGTGATAAGTTTTAAAAGTTTATAAACATTAATAGAGTTACATTTAATACCAGCTTAGAGCTACAGGGAATCTATAAAAGAAATTTGATTGTAATAATAAAATATTGCTTGCACATTCTTCAAGTAATATTCTTGTTGCATTTATTAAGCTTTGAGACAAAGCTTAAAATATAAAAAGATCGATCCGATCTACTCACCGCAATTGGCCCTTGCATGCGCAATGGAGCGTTATGTTAATCGCCGCATACCTAAATCTTACAATAAGCAACTAAATTGTCTATCGCTTATGCTAAAACTATCTAATAACTATTATTTACCTAAAAAAATATTTACAGCCTTTACCGACCTATAAAGATAACCTTTTCATCAGCTAGTTAAAATCCCTTGATAGCCATACGCCTAGATTTAATTAGCTGGCTTATTCGCTGGGTGCGCGATGATAGCGACAACTAGCGGTTACAATTACGGCGGACTTTGAAATGGCAAATGGCTGGCTGTCGTTAAGAAGAGTAAGTAAACAAACCAATAATTTCAATGAAATATCGTAATTTACATATATTCTATTCGATCATGTAAATCTATAGTGTCCTTAATAACGTTGACCTTTTATATTTCCCGTCTAAAATGGCACAATCAATAAATTTCAGGTAGTACACACAGACTTTCTCATGGCTGACTTCACGATAAGTAAGTAAAGAAATAAACAAATTTAATCAAATAACGCATTTCATATATATTGCAGACGATCATTTATGACTGTAGTGTCGTTAATAATGCAGACCTTTTGTGTATTTTCAGTTAAATATGGCCAAACTAATTATAAAAAATGGATTCCGAGCAATCACACACGACATCGATTTCCAACCACAAACAACAATAAAAGGAAAACAATTAGTTTTGGCTCAACATGTGCAAGATGTAAAATAAATCAAATGTGAAGATCATAATATGATCTTCGCATTTGATTTCTCTCAGCCACACCATTGAAGCTCGTGTAATTCGTCAAACTTCAGTGACATCGACGCCATACAAAACATCCTTGAATGCAAGCTGTTTTTTTATGTTTCTGCAATATATGACGTAGTAGGTACATACTATGATCAATTTCAATGTAATAATGTAATAGAAAGTAAAGATATAATTTATTTTCTACAGATTGATTCTAGTCGTTATGTTACGCGTGGAAAATATGATTGTGTGTACAATCAGAGTGGCAGATGTAGATAAACATATTACGGCTCTGATATAATAAAATAAAATTATATATTCGTGGTTCTCCCACCTCCTACTTCGCACCCAGCGAAGCTCTCCATATTTTGAGACTTTGAGTATCGGATACGTTTCATATTCTCTAAAGCAGAGGTTCCAGACCTTTTTTCTATTCTCATAGACCATTGATCAAATCTCTACACGCTGACTTTTTTTTTAAATTCTCGGTGCTGATCCTACCACGGTAGGCGGCGGCCTGATCTTTTTTTTAGTAATTCTCTACCGATAAATCGGTAGGTTCGGTACCACTGGTACTGAATATGGAATATGCAAGTTTTTACAAATAACAGTCGCTGAGCTTTTTAAAATATTATCTGCCTACATTGATAGGTGAAGTCAAGCCAACATTTTAATCCTTCACTATAGACAGCAAATAAATTTTCGTGGACCTCCGCTTACGAATTGTGAACGCCCATTTTTTGTCACGCCAACGTAGACCCCCGTCGAGTCTCCCGTTGACCCCTGGGGTCCGCCTGAACCACTTTGGGAACTAAGGCTCTAAAGCTTTGATAACTGTTTTGCGAGTATTTTCTTTATTAATTGTAACGCTAGTTATTTTAATAAAGTAATGACAAGTGCCGTCGTCGGCATACTATAATAATGATAGTCTATTACAACGGAAGCTGCGCTTGAGTGTGACCGGTTTTTGTGTGTAGAAAGCACGTGGCGGCGCGCCGCGCCGTGAGAATGCACAGGTGCGACTTGTAATGTCTCAATAATTGTTTAGCAGAAATGATTGTCGTTACGTTAGATATACCTACTTCTTGTTTTGTTGATAATCATATATAATATATCTATAATAGATTTGTTCCGGTAGGCACGGGGCTCTTCGCAGTATTAGGAAGGTTAGGTCATAGTACTACTCTGGCCAAACCGAATTGGGAGACTTCACACGTCTTCAAAAACTATATGGAAATATCTGAGGTACAGAAACTGATTACCATGCTGGTCTTGTGGCATTAGTACCACAGCTCATTCAAGCTCGTAAAGCTAATTCATAGTCTGCTGACGACTCTAGGTGTTAAAATAATCGAGCGGGAAGGTTGCGTCGCAAGATGGGTAAGGACAGTACCGGATTACTGTTTGATTAGCTGATACTTTCTGTCATACGATTGTTGATAGACGTTTAAAAGGCTGTTTAGCTAGAGGATATTAGTTTGGTGAGTAATTGCCCAAACGCGTTGCCATTTGTGAGGTTCTTCATTAAACTGCACATGCAAAACATTACTGGATATTTACTTTATAAGCAATATAATGTGGATGTAGTATATACACCGTTGCTCTAGGTTGTCCCTGGGAAAAATACAGACCTAGTATATTATGATAATAATTCGAGAGAAATGAGAAGTAAGGTATTATAAATGGTTGTGGCCCGTTAGTGCCAAAGTTTCAATGACCTGTTTTAAAATAAAATTTGTAAGATTCCTACAATTATTTACGGTATTTTGCCTCGTCTAGGCTTTTCTCACCGTAGTATGACCACTTTCTATTATGAATAGGTTTCAAATTGTTTAGTAAATCAATTTATTCCTTAACACCTGTAACTAAATGAAAACAAAAGTTAATTTTCTGATTAATAAACTCTCACTTTTGTATATTTAGGCTTCTACCACATACATACCCAGTTTAATTATTGAAAGCTAGCTTTGCTTACGATTTCGTACTTACGAACATATAGGTATTGTTTACGTAGATATCCTAACACACTTTAAATGAACAAAGCCCAAGTTTACATCACTGTAAACTACATCAAAATTGGTTCAAGCACTGTCCTCGAAGCGATTTTTGAACCAATTTGGATATCAGTCTCTGAACAATAGGTAACCCTACCCTGTAGAAACACAAAAACAGGCGATGTCTGTTTATTTAAATATAATCTTAAGAAAGCTAGTATATTATATAGAAATAACATAATATACTTAAGTATTTGTATGTGATGTCTATGTCTGTCTAAACTAAAAAAGGAAATGGTGTTCACTGCTTTCAATTCCCTTTTACAAGTTAAATAGATAATGTTCTAGCACATGAGTACAAGGTCTGATGTAAAGAAACTCTGTTATATTAGTTCCCGTCATGTTCTTAACTTTTTGTACTATTTTGTACTAACTCAGTGACATGACAAAAGAGATAAACTGTGTGAATTGTCGATTGTTCAACAATTACGACCGGTTGCTAGCAATCACAATCGCTATTGATTTGAAAATGTTTTTGCAAGAAATTTCACTGCCGAGGTAATTTCATTTTGTGTAACTATAAATAGCATTGTTGATAGTATGTCATCTCGCAGGTATTTTAAGTGGCAATCGTTATTATTTATTGTATCAAATCGACGTCATGAATATTTCTACTAAATGCAGTGATGATGGGTTCGTATATTCACCCGACATCTACCCCTTTTTTAATCAAACGGTAAAATTTTCGTTAATTTACTTACATGTGAGATATGTCTAACTAACTAGCCACAGCAGGTACAGTAAATTGAATAAAGGCGAACTTTAGCTAAATATCTATATTATGTTTTAACTTTATGCGACCAAGAAGGCAATTTAGCATGCGACCCGCGCAACGGTAAGTAGTTGTCGTAACCTAAGAACGCTTGATACATTCAGCATCATTGCTTAGCTACTCCAAATAAAGGAATATTTTTGCAACCGCCACAAGATAGAAGGACTTCTTATCCCCTGCCAACAATTGGGCTCTATTTGGACAGCCTGCAAACCCTACTCACTGCAACGAAATAGGTAATGTATCTGACACTATGCTGTGCTTAATAAATAGATTTGTAAAATTTAGCATTCTGTCGATTTAAAGGACCAAAAGTTTGTATCAGTCTAAATAAAATTTCCATCCATGGCGAACTTAGCAGCAATGCAAAAAATGTTGTTAATATTTTATATCCATAGGTATGTGGCCTAACTGTATTATTGAAAATCATTGATAAACATGTCATCAATCAACCATGCGCTAAAGTTAGAAGTTAAAAAGTATATGAAAAGACTTAACAAACTGACAACTTTATTTAGGTATGTTAATAAGGCTGCGAGTACATCAAAATTCAAGCGGGACTTGTCTCAGATTCTTATCATACAATAAACTTATGTTTGCATGCTATGAAGTTAGATAGTCTTGTAACTCATATGGGTTATGTTTTATCTCATTCCCATCTTATTATGTAAATGGCATCTGTACCTACAATCACAGTCAAGCTATATTTAATCTGTGTCACCATATGTCGTAAGAGGGAATAGTTCCCAGGCATTATCTGTCATTGTCCCTAGCCTTAACATTTTAAAACTAAAAGCATAATTTTAAAAAGAGAAACCGAGTATTACGTGTTGTCCATTTTTGTCGCCTCACTCACACATTATTACACAATAAGTTAGAGAAAGCCAATAGATTAATGATTTGCTCGTTTTTAGAAGAATCTCGATGTAATTTATACTTATTAATGATTACTTTGTCATTACGTAACTATCTTATAGCTTTTTATGTAATGTCCACTAAAATCCACTGGAATTTTACTAAATTAGTGATTCATATTCATATTGCAATGATGTTACTGATGATAATCGATTTAAAGTCTTTAATTTACGTGCATTCTTAGAAATTAAATGTAAGAAATCATTTAGGTATATTGATTGTGTTGTTGTATTTAATTAGAGTTCCTAGTAATAATTTATTTTCTTAAAGATTTATCCGACAGAGAAGCCTATACGATCATCGCTTTGTAACTTTCAATGTAAAGATAAAATACCTGTATCATTATTCTGTCTGAAAGGTTTCTAGACACCATTTCGTGACACAATGCTTGAAGTAAGACCTACTCTGAGTACGACATCCTGATTACACGCAAGTCAACCTTAATTAAAGCTACCTACCGATTAGCTATCGACGAGATGTCGCAAGCCACTATCAGACGGATGTTGCGGAAGTCCCTTAGCCATGCACTCAGTTGGACATGTGTGTCAGTGGTTAATACAACCGGTGGATCAAGTCTAACCACTGCCATTATGGATGGCTGATGCCGGAGCGATAGGTTGATAAGGAAATACTTGTACGTGCGGCTGTGTTGGCTATGTTTGTTCAAATGTATAGTGGTGATGTGAAAATTTGTGGTCGCGGTGCGCATCATTCGAATAACAATCGAGCAATTGTTATTCGAATCTTAAGTCGGAACACAAATATATTGACATTGAAATCTGAGATTATAATAATAATGTCAGATTGCATTTTTAGATGGAAAACAGCTATATTTTGATATTCTTACATTTTAATTAGAATTGCTCCTTATTTAATTACCTAATATAAACTTGAGTTAAGGAATGTGGCCATACGAAGCTATATCAAAGATAAAATAAGTCAACAGCACAAAGCTGAAAGTATAAAATTATGAAATTACTAAACTAGCTGTTAAACTCATGAGATTTTTTGGCGGCAAGGATAATCAACAATGCAACAATACCGATACAATGAATTAAGTCTGTTCCCAAGTCTCAAGGCCGAGCAAACAAATAAAACGTAAAAACAAAAAATAAGGAATTCACATTACTATAGGTATAAATTTAAATTGACTGACAATACTCCCGAGAATATTTTTGCCATACTGGATATCCAGTATGGCAAAATCCCTCATATGAGTCCTAGACCTCATAATTAGCATTTGTGCATGGAACAAGACAGAAAGATAAGTAAAGCTTATACTAAGACAGATTTCGCAACAGCATTGGAATTTCCAATTCGATGGCGCAGGAACGTAAAACCTTTCTCGTTGATATCTATCGAATAAGAGACTGCCGAGCCAATCTAGACACGTTTACGATCTAAGGGTGAACGATTGAAATTTCTTACAGAATTGAATGCAGCTTTTAATCTAAGCATGTATTTACTTGGAACTAACTGTCGTGTGACAAACAAACAAAGGTTAGAATAACAATATCATATTAGATGCGATGAGAATAAGAATCAGTTTTTGTAGAAATGTTGTTGATTATAATGTTTATGGAATATGCTTGTTTGTGGAGTCTATTCGTGTGTTTAATAGATAACTACCAAACCATAACCATAGAAACCTTCTAGTCGCCTTTGGCCTAAAATCTTGATTGGTTGGCGAGAAGCGAGAGAGAAATTTCGCTAATGTCGACAGCAAAAGTAAATTATCATGACAGCTGGTGATATCGACTATATTTCTCTTTTGAGGAAGCCCGACCGATGTTCAATGGTTACCGAAGCCTATGAACACTTTACCAATAATCATCTCGATGTTACGTCGACCCTTAGAAAAGGAGTCAGTTTAAGCAAGTATCCGTCCTATACAATACCTCTCTTACAAAGATTGCCTCTACTACCAGATTCTGTGAGGTGCTTTCTTCCTTTCTATAGACGAAGACAGTGTGTGATTACGAGCTGGAAGGCTAAGCTCTCAAGACTAGGACTCAACTAGACGGACGGATAACTCGATAAAAACCGGTGAGCCGATGAGTTCAAGTAACTCTATCTATCACTATGTCGCACTCTCACACATTGAAATGTTTAGAGTAAACTCAAAACTTAAGTTCAGCAGTAGTCATCAGACATAACGCAAGACTGAACTAATAGCTGGTAATAAATTATACAGTACTCGTTTATACTTGGAAAAATGTTATAAGTCTAAGGCTAAGCTTTTATTAAATAATAATGTGGGCTGTGGACTTCCTATTGCCGCACCTATATATTTCCTTATTAGGCACAAGAGCAATTTTATAAGCTATAGATACTCTGTGAATAGGTATTTCATAATGGCTTATGTTTAACTTATCACCAGATATAGTAAAATATAACAGTCAAAAATAGTAAATGATCACCAAATTGCACAGCAAAATATATTTAAAGAGATCAAAATAAGTCGCCTATTTTTGGGTGGGTTTAAGAAGGAACCTAACATAACTTAACTCTTCCGAGACGGAATGCAGTGATTTGAGGCGTATAGGTGCTCGTTATGATATATTTTAGTAAGCATGTTTTGCTGCGCAATTACTATTCTTTGTGGTCATTATACTTAATCCCTTGTATATTTTTTATATCCCGTCTTATTAAGTCATTATCAGACATCCACAATGAAGCCTTGATTAGAACATTTTGAAAGCAATTAAAAGGTATCCGTTAAAGGATTTATTTAAAATGACATTAGTAGCGATAGTATTGCCTTTGATTTTTCTATAAGTTATTGGAATTACATATACTAGCCCCAATATGTTATTCGATCTACTATGATAAACAAAAAATAAAATGCGCACATTAATTACAAATCGTAATAATTTCCTTACGTATTTAAATTTGTTTCAATAATTAAAATATTTTTGTGAACCGCACCATTGATCGTTAAAAAAGTGAGAATACAATGTTAACAACACCAAAAGACGAATGTTGTAAATGATTATGCTTTTGATGACTTAAGATATATGTTTGCTACAGATAGACCACACACATAAGCGCGTCGTTACCTACATCAGGTAACTATATTAGTACAGTAATAACAATAACTAAGTATATATACATAGTCTAATTGGAGAGAGCTTATATTTACACAAACGCATTTGACTATTCTACTTTTGTGGTCAACTAATAATTTTATGCTATAAAATCTCTAAAAAACGGTGGCTTCATTTTAATCAAACCACGAAGGAGATAAAACAGATCTTAAATAGCGTAAACTTAAGACAATAATAACTTGTTAACAAATTTACAATAGTATACATAAAATTGATCACGAATTCATTTGAAGTCCTTGGCACCTAGTCCGGAACAGCGAGGATATAGGTATTATATAATTACTCTAAAACTATTATATATCCAATCACCAATATCCTATGCGTGTTCAAACCGTGACCTATTAAACATAGACACTAATATTCAAATTTTTTTACAGACCATTAGGCTGCCAGTGTTACCTTGGCCACGGTTAGAAATAGAAAACAATAAATGCTTCCTGCACGCTCGATTTGATCAACACTAAGCAAAACCGTGGAATTTACGCCAATGATATGCGTAAAGTAATCAGCGTAAAATATTATTGATTTTATGAACTGTGAATTTTGTTATAAAATTACGCGCTGCGTATTTTTATATTTATTATTATCTGCTGACTGCCTCGGTGGCCCAGAGGTAGTGAATGCGACTGTTGTACATGAAGTCTCGAGTTTGATGCCTTCTTTTATAACTGGCTTTTATTGACCAGAAATACTCAGTAGCAGTAAAAAAGCAGCGATAGCTCAGTGGGGATACCAATAGACTGCAATGCAGAGGGTCTGGGGTTCGAACCCTCGTCGCACACCTCTGACTTTCGGAAGTTATACGACTTTTCGAAATTATGTGCGTATTGATTGACAATTATCGCCTGCTCCGTGCCTCGGAGAGCACGTTAAGCCGTCGGTCCCGGCTGCACTGAACATCTATGGCAGTCGTTATTCGGAGAGTGTCGACACAAAAGATCCCACTGGGTCGAAGTGTCGCCGGTCATTATTAGGAAGTCAGTGCCCTCTAATATCCTGACACTAGTCTAGCCTTAGGGTATCGTTAGCCTTTGGGTTGCGGAGGTCAGATGGCAGTCGCTTTGTGTAAAAACTGATATCCAGTCAAATCCGGTTAAACTAGATAGCCGACCCCAAGTGCCTTATGAATAATAAAGGTTAGGGAGAAGAAGACCCAGTAGCAGTACGGAATCTGGAACTGTGCCATGGACAATATACCTGATTATGTGGGACGTAGGGATAAAACCATAGCTAGCGAGATGAGGATGTAAATAGGTGTAATACACTTCTGCCTATACCAGTAGGTATGTATAGGCGTGAGACTATTTAATTTTACAATGATTGTGCAGATTCGTAATTCTAAAAACCTTGTACCAGTATAATCTTAAACACATTATCATGAGTAATGTTAGTATGTTCTTCAGGGCTACGAAATCGGTTTAGCGGATTGATCGTAAAAATTAACATTTGCAATTTATATTTATACTAGCTTTTGCCCGCGGCTTCGCCGGCGTTAATTTAGAATTTGACAATCAACTCGGGTCGTCCTCTACAAGCAGAGTACGACCCGAGTTGATAATGATTTCAATCATGATTCAAAAGACACGTGGCGCCATCTATTATCATAAGAACGTTATTGTTGTTTTCTTCGGGAACAGTAATTTTTTCGGGATGTAAGGTAGCCTATGTCGGTTTCTGTACACCTGACAACGTATATGTAAAATTTCAGGATGATCGGTGCAGTGGTTTAGGCGTGAAAAAGTAAGAAACAAACAAACTCATTTTCGCTTTTATAATATTAATTAGGATTAGGATTAAGAAGAAAGATTTGTATTTTTGTTTGTAATGAATAAACTTAAAAATAAAAGAACCGATTTTATAAATTATTTATATAATTGCTTATTTATCTTTCACTATTAGAAAAGCTATTATATCCAGAAGTAACAATATAGGCTACAAAACGTCACGCTACGAGCCACGGAAGTGCAGCAGTCATCTTGAACGTGGGTAAACCGTGAGGTGCAATTAGTTTTAGATAATATTGGTATACCTACGTATATTAATTACATAGGTACTCTACATTATAGATAATAGGTATAGCTAAAGAAATATTTGAAGCAAAAACTTGTACATCTTTTTACGAAAATTGCGCAGAAGGAGGAGTATGAAATTTGGCATGGTTTAAGTTTATATGGAGAAGGAGGGGCGAATCCTAATACTTTTATAAAATATGCCCTAGAAATACATTAAATTAATGAAAAACACTACAGGCACACAACCATGCATTTGACACAAGCGGTCGAATCGCGTTCGTAGTATTTCGGCATTGTTTGGTTGACTTTGTAGAATACTTCATAACTATGGGTACATATTATATATATATATTATAGACAATAAAACCTTAATAACAATTAAATTTAAAATTTTAATAAATTATGGGCAAATTTCGGCCACTTGGCGACCACTAGTTAATAACAAATAACTCAAACCGAGCATGACTCTCAATATTTTGATCTCGAATCTTTGAATCTCGAATACTAATTAGATACGTAGGTAGGTACAGGCTTTGTGTTGGCAGGTAATTTGTGACTGTTGATACAGATAACCAAATACACGAGTAAGTTCACCAAGTAAGCACAAACAAGAGCTTGACGCCATACCGTAAGTAAATGTTGTATTGCCAATTTTTGCTAACAAAACAGACATACATACCTACTTATCATTTTGCACTTACTTATGTTTGATTAACCGTGTAGGTAAATGTCGTCTGGATCGATATTGCGCATTCATTTGGTCTACTTTTATGCTTTATTTACACTGATTTATATTTAAGGCGCACCTAAAGGTGCGTGAAATTTTTTTGTTGATATTATTCAGTTAGTAAGGGACAATATTTGCACCACGTACTTATTAGCAAATACTGCCTCTTAATATTGAAAAATTGTGCTTTTTAATAGTTATTATCAACATATCATGATCTTCTCTTTTCTTTTCGTGTGGTTAGTGGCCAACCTGTTGTCAAGAGTTGTTCTAGCCGCTCGTAGGCCTCTGACATGGCTTAACGATTGCTGTCAATTTGACAACAACCGGGACCGACTTTTTACGTGCCCTCCGAAGCACAGAGACGCTCAGATGAAATACCACTAAGCGGTCACTCATCTATAGACTGGCCGCACCCAACGTTGCTTAACCTCGCTAATCGTTTACCGATATTGAAAGATCTTAATCGTGTTTTTGATTTGCTTTCATACTAACTTAATATTATAAATGCGAATGTGAGGTTGTTTGTTACGCTTCATGCCTTAATTCCGGTCGCAATGAAATTTCACATACACGTTGTCAGGGGTATAGAAAAGGGCTAATCTAACCTACATTTACACGAGCAAAGCCGCGGTCAAATTCTATTTTTTAATAAATATAACAAACACATTTCGTTGATTTAGCATTTTTGTTTGAATGGTCAGCAAAGCGCGCCTGATAGATACATGTTCACAGCTAACAAACATTACGTTAAAATATTTCGACACGGTAGCTTTAATATTTTGATAACCAAGCCTTGTTTACTTAGATACACAAATATTGGTTATCTAATTGCCTTTTAATCTAATCTGCGACTTCGACTGTCATGTTTATCTTCAGGAATTCTAAGCTGTATATCCGAATACCGCTTATGGATACTAAATCTTGTATAAAACCGACAACTTAGAACGTAGCCACTTAGTTATCTTATTTGACACAAAAGATCCCACTGGGTCGAAGTGTCGCCGGTCTGTACTGACTGGCCCCCACACACAAGATATCTTATTTGTATCTCATGTAGATTTTAGATAGATATAAGATTAATACACAAACAACAGATAGCAGTGGGTTATTCCTAAGCGGAGATTTATCTATAGGCTTTCGTATTCAAAGAGTTTTGCATTATTATTATTCTAATCAAAAGCTCTTTGAACAGCTGTAAATATTCATACAAAGAAATAGGTTTTAGAGTCAATTCAGTTTGATTTCTACAGTTAGTATTATAGAAATAAGTCTAGAGGCAGAGGTGAAGCGATAAAAGATCATACAAAATATTAATAGACTATGTGTGTAGTCTAAATAGGCTTTATGTATCCTATGGATAGAAAGAACTCTCAGTAACGTTATGAAACCGTAATGGGAGGGCCTACTAGAGCATTTATAAAGCCGCCGATTTCACCTAACATACCAGAAAGATATACTTAGGCAATATTGCAGATTTTAGCCTAAATATCATGAATGTCTAAGCATCATTGTGTAAAGTAGATGTATGTCTCAGCTTGAAAACTATGACATTATATTACTTGCTAATCATAATGCAAGGATAGCTTTCATCTTCAGTTTAAGCTTTCAAAACATGGGTGAAGGACCAAAACGTTCGAGAACTAGTAACAAGTAAAACAAGGCCGCCACCAATAAAACGCAATTTACCAGAGCTTCAATATACGTCCTGACGAGAGCCAATCCCTTGCAATTCACCACTTTCTCGCACACCTTGAGGCGCATAGTATCACAAATCATTTTGCCACAGCGAGTGAAACCCGCAAACTGTAAACTGTACGACCTGTACTATACTTCAGCGAATATAGACACTGGCTCGTGGAGCCTAAACACTTCGCACTGCATGTTTGGAAACCATCGGATGCGACGCAACGCGTCCGCACCGAGTACAACACTAATGCTTGGGTAATTACCGTATTACGCTAGATATAATTTTTGCGTAATTTTCTCAATATATTGACGTAATCTTATAATTTTATTTTTCACACGTTCTTTGTATTGGCTTTCACTTGTTTGAGGAAGTTGTTTTAATGAATAATTTTACACTATATTATGTTGTGAGTAACCATCACTTTTTGATTTGGATGCAGGTTTTCGACACTTTTTAGTAACAAATGTTTCAGCTCATCTGATAAATCACGCACTGGTTTTATTTTTTTTAAATATACCTACTTGAATTAATTACGTAAACATTTTTTACTTCACAACAACAAAAACGCAGTCTATACTTGAACCTTACGTAAGCAACTTAAGATTACAACTAAACTGGTTGCTTCCCCGAAAACCTTAATTGCCTGCTTATCTAACGAGCGTAATTATCTGTCCTTAATACTTGATGGACAAACGAGAGCTTAAACATGTTTGACTGCATACGTCACTAAAGTAGAGTGAAGGTATAGGAATAATATAATATTCTACCACATACACACAACACTATCTAGTCCAAACTAAGCTGAGCTTGTACTACGGGTACTAAACAATGGATAAACATACATTTATAATTTTTTATTTTTTTTTTGTTTGTAAATACATACATATTATACATAGAAACACCCAGACCAAGACAAACATCCATGTTCATGCACACAAATGTTTGACTTGTGCGGGAATCGAACCCGCGACCTCAGGCGTGGCAGTAATAATTACTCGGAATGACCGCTTCATTCAATTTAATCGTCGGAATTAATCGAATGAAATTAAAAATCAATTTCTTGTACGTCAGGAGCATGTTGACCGTAACACACACAAGCCATTCACAGCAGACAGAAAAGCCATTCTGTTATTATACAGTATGTTAGAACTATTTTAAATGCTACAACTACTAAACTCTGAAGAAATAGGATGTTTCGTCTAGTTCGCCAACAGGCATTGTATGTATATATGTAGAGATAACCGTAATGTGCAGCAGACTATTACATAAATGACAGTTGAAACGTGCATCGGTGACGATCATTAGGCGTACTAATAGTTTAGTTTCTTTGTGTATAAGTATATGTTTATTGGGAGATGTTGTTCGAGTCCACAACGTTCATCGTGGTTAAGAAACCTAAACTTTTTACTAATCTCCACTGACGTAGACCGCCCGTCGCGGCCGTGCCATTGCAGTTAATACAGTCCTTTCATATCTTGCCTCGTTATGAGCAATCAAACTACCGGTATATCCCTGGCTCATTCATACATTCCTACATAATTCCTCATTAATATAGATAAACACCTAATAATTTCACAGAAACAATCGCATGTTTCAAAATGCGTGAGTCAATGGAGCGAATATCATCTAAAATTTTCCCGCGAAATTTCGGCACGCGAAAAAAACGGTCACGAATTTTTTGCTGCTTTTACTAGTACGTTGGGAAATTAATGGGATACCCGCGGTGATATCTAAATAACGGTGTCCATGAGTTGTTGTTTTTAATGATACAATGACTGGACTACATTTTGATGGTTTACAGTAAATAGTAGTAGTTAGTACAGTAAAAAGATAGCAAATTAGGCTTCTACCGTGGCCAATTTGAAGAGTAGTTAAGGAGTTTCTGATTCTTGACCTAGTAGAGAATTATTTGAGTAATTTGTAAAACTTTTTGCAATGAATTAAACTGTATAATGAGTATAAAATAACTGTATTCAACTATCCTAGGTGATCATGTTTAAAATTCGAAAGTGTGTAATCTGAAAAGTATTTTAAAATATACTGACACTATTAAGTATAATTAGAGAATAACTCCTCAAACGTTTTAAAAGCAGTTTTACGAAATTATACTTCATATAAGAGTTCACTTTTCTTTGTTTACAAATAATAATGAACACTTACTTTTTTGAAGTGTCACACCATTAGTTCATAGTAATCCTAGTCACGGGTTACCATCGTTTCTCCGAGATAAGATGTACAAGATCAATCATCTCCCCGGGATTAGAAGTTCAATATTATTCATTTTACAAATACGAAAATAGTCTATCAGTTTGTTACATATTTATGGCTAAACCATTAACAGATTTTGGTAAAAAAAATATGGAAAACCTTCGCACCAACATAGGTTATTTTTAAAGCGTAGATGGCATAGACCCGGGTAGCAGCTAATATTCATAATTGATATGTATCTTCCTCAAGTTAAACTCGCTATTTACGAACCCTCTTTATTTATATCGTTGCTTCATCACTAATAACCCACCACACAATACTTCATTAAACGAAGACACCACACAACCACAATGAACACCTGTCACCACAAAACACTTCGTTCGCGATCAGAGTTTACCATCTCAATTGACCTACTGCACGTGAAACTAATGAGCAAGACAATCAGCGCTGGTTAACCACAGATAACCACATGCGATCATGCAATATAGGCCTAGAAAGTACACTAATATGTATTGAAGAGAATAAAAAATATATATCAGTAGATTTCCTCGGTTTCAAATGACAGTTTTGCTTGAAATTGAGTTCAGTGGAGTGATCGTTAAAAATGCTTTAACGTTTGATCGAGCAATTCAGGTGGATTGTATGTTACTGCTCGTAATACTGGTATCAGACCAGTCATGATGAGACGTTTAGGTATTGAAGATTAGGATAATAATTGTTATTACAATGGATGCAAAGAATGATACTACACTGGTTTAAGCAGTATTATGCTGCTTTTATTATAGTATTAATTAATTATAATATTAAGTCACTATTATGCCGCTTTGTTATGAATCAATCATCAATTAATTTGATAAGGTTACATAATAAATGATGATGCACATTAAGAAGTTATGAATAAAACGATAGCTTCTTTTGCTATGACGTATCCTACTAATAGTATACAAGTGTTCGTACTGATCATATAAAAGTTTGTGAAGATGTTTTGTTGTTTTCGATCCCCATGTCTTGGTTTATCATATAAGGTACTTTTATTTCAGTACTGCATTCCTGTAGGATTTCGGGAATTCACGGGTGCAACTAGTTGTATTATATCATCATAAGGCACTAATTAAAAGATTATTGCTCACAAGCACAATATGACATAGTATCACACCTCCATTGTCGAAAGAGTTAGTCAAACGTTGACTACAATTGTATACATTCTCCAGCTATGTTTAGGTTCCACATTCATGCTTATTGCATTTTACTGGGCATAGCTCCAGACTCATGACTACTATTTTGTACACAATTCCCTGACAGAAAACCCAGAGACACTTTATTTTAGACTTCAAAACATGACGATATTATTTTATATAGGTACATTTTAATACTTTTCAATTCTTTAGACTCTCTTGTGCTGTTTCATCAAAGTATCTATTACAATGGATATGCCTACGTAACTGAGATCATAATATTAGTTTCTGGAGAAGAGCTTTTCTTTAAACTCTACCAGCACCAGACTCTCACAATGGTTGTTCCTTATCGCCCTATATAATTATGATTAGTTCTAAGATAATCTCTGTGTTGTGAGAATGATAAAAAAACATATTATATGTGATTTCCTTATTTGCAAGATCATCCTTTGTGATAAGTTTGAGTCAATAATCTGGGATTCTGATTCATTCGTTCGCGGAATACAACACAACTACTTAGTTATTTTATTTTTTGTTGCAAACATCTGATTCACCGGTATTCGATCTTTGTTAATATTACCTCTTTGCGTTAGCAGATGGGTATGTTTCTGTTTTTGCCCAGTCAAAACAAGATATTATATACTAAACATATTATTTACTAAAATTAGGTCATATACTTTATTAGATGCAATACTTAACATTCGTAGGAACTTATTCAACGACACTAATGATTTTTAGTGAATAAATTTGTCTATATAATTGACTTTATCACCTGCCATATAAACAGCGAAGAACTATGATCACGTTAATGACTTGCATTTGCCAATTAGCTGACAAGTTTTAGAAATTATTTGATATAAGTTTTGTATAAATGAATAACGCAGTTATTATATTATTTGGAATTCAATATTTATTCTTATAACAATTACTTGTTGTGTTTATTAGATAACCTAATTGCATTAGCATAGAATGAAAATCATTCCTAGGCTCCAAGATGCTACTGAGAACTTCCGGTCACAACCCTTGCCACTAATCGTAAAACACGCAAGCGCTGAAACTTGTCTATTGGACCAATAACACAATTCATGTTGTCTATCGTAGTCGACCATCCTAAACGAATCTAGAAAAAGGCAGGGAATAGATACCCTAAGAACCCTAACAGAGATGATGAGAGTGAATGAAGTAAAGCAGATAGGTAAGTTAGAGTCGTAGCAAGTCGAAATCCTACACCGCCATGTAATGAATGTGTGAGCCGCAGGCTCGAAAAATATGTATTAAAAATAATAATATCTAACTAAAGAAAACGTAAATACTAAGCTACAATAAATATTCAATGAATGCACTACTATCGCCATCTATCAAAGGTTGGTTAAATTAATAATGCATGTGGCAAGCGCGCACCGCGAAAATTGATATACGATTGAGTATGATTTATCGTAAGAAGCGTTTAACTATGACATGACAATAGGCATTCTGTTCACTGTTAATAACTTGGCTCACACTTCACAAAGGGAAAAGCAAGCTCTATTAAATAGAGGTAGGGGTCGGAAGCCGATATGTAGGCAAGATTTATAAACAAAAGCCATACCTAGTATCTCAATAATGCTGGCGGAATGTGGAAATTCTATGCCTCTAAAACTGAGAAATACAGGCGTGAAGCTAGGTTTATAAAGAACCTAATAATAGGATATCAGTTTTCATGTATTAGCTATTATGGCAGTTTTTATATTTTACAAAACTTTTTTGACCTGTTGTAATGTATTTATTAGACTACTAGATTTTACCCTCGGCTTCGTTCGCGTAAATATTGGTTAGGTAAGGTTAGGTAGGTTTCTGTATGAAAGGTACCCTATGTCCTTTTCTGTTGCCCTGCCAAAGTGTATGCAAAATTTGACGATGATTGATCAAGTAGGAAAGGCGTGAAAGCGTAACAAACAAACGAACAAACTTACATCCGCATTTATAATATTAGTTAGGATTAGGATAGAATGAACGACTATAGAATATAAATTAATGATTGAGTATAAAATTAACCTGTCAAAAAAATTAAATTATTGAACAAAAGAAAAAGAATACCATGTAGTTATTGAAACCTACCTCCAAATCCCTAAAAACGTCCCTAATGTCTGGTTTTCTTGCTCTGGAAGCAGCTCGCTTCCTCCTCACAGTCCTGTTGAGTCTCCGAACGCGCCGGCGGACGGCTGCTGCCTGTTCCCTAGGCAGAGGCCTCACGGCTTCACCCAGCTGGGCCTCGGTGACTTCCAATCCGGCTTGGAACGGCGCCGCCAGGGAGCCGAGGCCCGCTGCTTGCAGCCATTCTGTTTCCAATTCGCCTTCTGTATGGACAAAGAGAATAACAATTAATGCAAATACTTTGATGCTTTAAAGAAATTGAAAATATAACAAAGTTCCTAAAAGTAATTACTAAAATAGTTATGAGATTCCTTATGACCATCGCAGGGATGGACAAAAAGAATACCCAATCTCCGAAAATCACATTTTCTCAAACGTCGTATAAGAATGCCATCTGTGTAGATTTTCTGTAAATTATTAGCTAACTAAATTTACGACTACGAGTAGTTTCTTTGTTGTGAATAAAATAAGTCCATTAACGCCTTGAACATATAAACATTTCAATTATATATTACCTATATTTTAAAAACTACACATGTCATTACCGCCAAAAAATACAGTCTTTAGAACAAAAACTCAGTATAAATCGCAAAAAATAAACTCATGATCACATTATAAGACTTTTTGTGACACATAACCTAAAAAGTTTTAAAGACGCAAGTACGAGCATTATCGTCGGTAACAATTTGCAATCTTCTTACAAGTTTTTGTGTAAATAAAAATCTTCCGCGTGTTTTTGTTCGCACTTAAATCATGAACCATAAACTCGATACCAATGTTCATTATTGTACATTCGATAACAATCGATAGATATTTACCAACTATTCTAATATAACTAGAAAATTGGACATAAACATATTTTTAATATTCTGTAAGTAGATTGTAAGCAGTTATTATAGACTAAGGACTCATGCAACATCAAGGGTTCGTGCTAAGTAATAAATCGTGAATAAAGTATTAGCTGCGATAAATTCGTGAAATAATAATTTTAAGAGCCTTTAATCTTACAGTAAGGTCAAATCCAAAAAATAATAGCACATCTAAACTATAGAAACATCGGAGACAATATATGTACCATATTAATCTTAATACGGAACTGTTGTCGAGGACTGTATCAGTTTATTTCAAAGACGAACTTTGATACAAGGTCACTCAACTTAAAGCTACAAGGTTATATTTGCACGCACATGGTGTACTTATCGCATTAAATTGATATAGCCACACGGTGATCTCCGATTACAGTGTTACTATATCAAAAAGAGGAAGCACTGAATCGTATTACCTGTGCACGAATTTTAAAAAAAGAAGAATAGACACTGAAGAACCATAAACTGAATTAGCTAATTCAGTATAATATCGAAATAAGGAAATTAGTATCGTGATTTTCGGTTTTTGTCTATCGTTCAGCATTTATACATGGTCATTAAAGCAGATTTTGTGAAAAATTACAATGGTATGTTTTGGTTGTTCTAGCTACCGATCAAATTAAAGCAAACTACCTTAAAATATTGCTAAAGGAAGGCAAAAAGACAGAAGCTATTACTTATACGCAGGTGAATGATATATATCTAGTATCTACGACCACTACTAAATAAAATAGTATATATAATAATGTATGACTCTCAAGCATTATAGAAAGATCCGACCACTTTGTCCGATCTTTCAGCGAGTTAAGTTAGTACATCTCGCGAGGGGTCGCTAACGAATGCATTTGCGACAGGATGCTTACATTTCGCACTCGAGATGCCTAAATATAGTTTGCCTGTCCTGACTCAGCGGTTAATGGCTTTGAGGAACATGCACACTGGCTAGTTTTTGACGACAAATTGCGCGTCTTAGAGAGAGATAGGCTACAGCTAGGTAAAGAAAAAAACGAATTTAAGTTAGTTACATATAAAAAATGTGTGTGTGTACCAGAGTACACAGGTAAGAAGTGAAACTTCTTTACGACATTAATTAGTTAATTAGTTAACAAAAATTATTTAACTAACTTTAATATTAATATTTATTTCATAACTTAATAAAAATAATTCAAAGCAGATATTTAATGACTTAATCAATTACACAAGTTATGAATAAATAATTGGAATTATCTTTTCAAAGTAATACAATTATATGATGACAGTTAATCTTATAGAAATGCAACGATTTTATAAAATTAAAAATGAATAAATAAATCATTAAAAACGAATAATTAAAAAAGATGTACGTATACATATTTTTATTTTCTAATCGTGTTTTGTTTTATTTTTAAATTATTATTTAATTTATATTTTTTATTGTTTTTAGAATTAATAATGTTCACTAGATTTACAGTCATATTTATTAATACTTGCTAATTTTAACAGATTTATATACATTCACTGATACTTACAATCAAAAAGTGAGGTTAACCTCAAATAAATATTAAAACCATGCTCATACGTGTTGAATTTATAAAACGAAATATATAATCACTCTCACTTTTCTTGTAAATTCACTTAAATTTGAATAAGTCTTTTTATTTTATCACTTTCAAATTAATATATTGTTATTCTTATTTCAAACCAAACTTCAAAACTAATATATTGTTGTTATTATTATAAATATATTACTTTATATTCTTTACGTCACTATACTAAACTTTGATAAAAAAAGCAACATGGCGCGTAACCGAAAAACGTGACGATTTTTTTTACACTGCTACAAAATTTCTCCCATACGTCGATAAAGAAGTTTCACTTCAACAATTGCATATCAATAATTCTGAATACAGTTAATACTTAATTTATAGTCACATAAAATATGATTTAATGTATACCTATATATATATGTTCATAATGACTCAATGTTTAAATTACTCGTAGAGGTATTTTTGAGGCTTTTTGGCATGCTCAGTTGGAGAAAAGGCGTTAAATTATCTATTGTTTACATGATGAGATCCATCTTAAAATCATGCGATTTCTACGTTCACATGTTTCAAAGTAATTTAAATTATTAATAGAGGTATATGATTTCGAATAATATTTTAAATTAAAATTAAATAAATAATTATTTTAATCGATTTTGTTTACCTGTTTTTTTGTAAAGCTATATAATTATTCATTAGGATAATTAATCTGATCCTTATTTATACGGCCTTAAAAATATCAAAAGCAATTTAAACTTCATCGTATAAGTATTTTTATTATTTTTTGGTAGCGCTTGTCTATACTTGTAATATATAATCCAAAAAAAATAGCAAGCTAAATATTATTTACCAAATAGAACACATGGTTGGTTTTCCGGTTTGCTTCAATAAGTCACTAATGTATTTAGGTCTTTAGTCCGTACGCTTTTTGTATCATTTGCTGCGGTTGAAATATTGTTAACGTTTCAGTAAACAGATCTGGTGCAAAGGGGATAGAGTGCAGAAGTTGTTTGAAATGTTAACTTAAATCTGATGGATTAACGACTTTGTTTATGATCTTGAAATGGCTGCTATTTCGGGCCAAAGGTTTGTTTTGGATTAAGTTGTGAAGCTTAGCTTTTGGTATCCTATAAATCCGTCGGATACGTTGAACAGAGTTGCCAGTAACATTTATTCAAAAGGCATTATTTTTATTCAATAGGATTACATTGACGTGATCTTATTTATGATTTGGTACTTATAAACTGAGACAGTATGCTTACTTCTCTGCACACTTCACACATTGACTATAATGGTAATATAATGATAATTGGTAGGTAATAAATCGCAAAGATTTATGTTTTATTATGAATATGTGAACGACGTTTCTATTCTATACAAAAAGAACACAAAGTTGAGTTGAGTTCCGTTGTATTACATAAACTATAACGAAATTGAAATGTTCGGTCTACTGCAAAAAATTTACACAAATTATAAGAATATAGGTAAACTTCGCACTAAACCTTAGAAGAGCTTGTCATTGACCCTCTACATTAAGTATAATATTGAAAACTTATGTTTCTAATTTTATAATCTAAATTAGTTATTATTTCAACCGGATCCAGACGTAATAGAATGGCGAACTACTAATATCAAATGCAACTATGTTGTATTGTACTTTAAGTGACATGTAAATTATTTTGTAAAGTTATTTCATTAGGTATAATAATTAATAACGATTTCATTCGTATACACTGTATGCAAATTAAGTTAGTCTAGTTATCACGTGACCCTGCTTTAAGTAACAAAAAACCAGGGTAACATGTAGGTATGTATAATGAGTCTTTTAGCTATAGGTACGTAGAAAGTACTATCATACATTATGTACAATAGATTAAAAAACAACAGCATACTATTGAACAGAAAAGATAATAGTAGTACCTACTATATCTAAACGATTGATCAATCTTCTAACATCTGCCTACGATACTTTAATATTATATTCTTTGGCACATAATTACAATTTTTGATCATAAAGATGTAAAACTGTCAAAAGCACAAGGAACTCCGCGTCCATTCTATAGAGCAAAGTGGTTTATTTCTGAACGATCGAGCCGGAACGCACAGGATGTTATTTGTTTAGTTCTCTCAACCGTTTCTATTTATAATTTAACTACGCACTCAGATCTATGCCTAACTGACTAAGCTGTTATTATTTTGTTTAACATCAATCGGTTAAACTGTTTTTAGAAAGATGATTAATTTTGTGGTTATTTTGTTGAAAATGAGATTTACTCGTTTATTGAGGGCTATAAGTGCAAGTGAAACTTGTTAAAGCGCCAATCGTGAAGTCGTAAGTTTCTTACTAAGTCTCGCTTCGGATATATTCTTAGAGTCTAAAAGTGGGTGAGCGAGGACAAAATCGGCTTAATAGTATCGAGAACACGTAAAGCTATTTATCCCAATTGTAAATCACACCTAAATCACATATAGGGATTCAATAGTATCGAATTAACCAAACTAATCAGGCCGTTAATCCCGCCCTGCATTGGGCGATGAAAATAATTTAGGTTTTCCCGACTTACGAAGCAAAATTATGAAATGGGAATTACCGCGAAAGTCTTTTTATTTCAGCTGGTATAACACTTAGGTTTGTGCAGTGATGGTGACGACAAACTGACTCACACACGATTGAGGTAAATCCAGTTGTCGGATATAGGTTGTGACCACAGTCTGGTCAAAACGTTTAGCTGTTAAAGTATAATTATCACGTCTTTCTGTTTATACTATTCTGTATTAAAATAAGTGTATGCTTTTTAAACTAAAAATGTGAGATTTGAGTATACGGTATTCTAAGTGGCAGGCTGTGAATGATCCAGCTCGTTGCTAATCCTTTCAAAAGGAATTTCTGTGCCGTCAGCGAAAGGCACATCACACTGGTCTTTTGCTCAAAGTACACCGTTTCTTTTTATGTAAGTGTCTAAGTGCAATTTTTTTAAAACAATATTTTTCATGTGAAAATAAAAATGGTAAATACAGAATATTCACCGCCCGTAGTACGAAAAATATATATATTATTGTGGAGTAATTAATAATATGGTTAACATCTAAAATGGAATTGCAAAGGTATTACATTTATCTACAATCGCAACTTTAAACACCGATTGCTGTACATAAAATGTAAATAATGTCTGCAAACAGCACCTGATGATAAGTTTAAAATCTCATTAACATAGCCTCTATAAAATATTCATAGAATTAATTGGTAGCTGCGTTTGCTGTTAAGATCCTGTTACACATAAAGTCAACAAGCTTTCTTCCGCACGACCGCAATTTAAACGAAGGGCATTCATTTACAATTTAATTACTATTTGATCTAAGTGGACACTTGCTTGCTTTAAATGTAAACGTTAAATTATATTTCACTTTAGTGTAGACCACACACTAAGAGCTTTAAAACTTACAGAAGCTCAAACCTTCAGAACTAATTCGTTTACAAACTGTTTATATTTACATTAGGTATTTACTTCGTAAAATAATATTCATATTTTTTACAACACAAAAAATAAAGTAGAAAGTTCATCAAAGGGTTCTGAACTAACTTTATATTATTTAGTTAAGCTTTCAGTATAGACAATACTCTTGAATTTATTGTTAAAATATCGGATAAAATTACCATAAGCATTGTTATCTTAACACCTGTATCGATATTTTCACGACCAAAAACGTATAAAATATACGTTATTAATTTGCACACATGTTGTATTATTTAGTAATTATATAAAAAACGTGAAATAAGCTCACTATCTTAATAATTTAAAACTCACCAATTACATATTTGGCTTGAAAACGACATAATGCACCCATAACACACATTGATCCCGCGACGAGTCGAAACAAATTAAAAGTTTTCACCGGAACATGTGAATGATTAAACAAATTACTCCCAATTTAACCCGATCGGGGGCATCAGAACTGCAATGAACGAATGTACATACTGCCGCACAATAACACTTGCCAAAATGTAGATAACGAAGTATTTTTCGTGACGACATGAGTGCGTAGGTGTACTTGTAGTATGAGTATGACAATGTTACGTCACAGGTGTGAGTCGTTTTACGTAGAGGAAGTATCGACGCAATGTCTGGGGAGACGATCGATTGAGTGACTGACTCATAGACTGCATTATGAATTAGTGAGTATTTAGACGTTGTGCAATTTTTATTGATAGGCTCGGACTTATCGTATACCAGTGTTTTTTTTTTAGATTATATCGATTACGTGTCGGAAGTGTAGGTACTTGAGTGGAATTTTTGATGTTAGTTGTTACCGGATGAAAACAAGAAAAGATAAGGTGATGGAATATGGGTTAATATTTAAATGAAAATATTTTTCAACTTGGAAATTTCGCTGTTCGCAAATGACAATTATAATAAAATTGTTATTATAAATACTTAGATAACTTTTACGTGACTCACGTTAAAGAATGTTAAATAATTGAGCGTTTTTACTGCACAAATTGATAGTACAACAAGTGAAAATAGTTCATCAAGATCTATAAGTTATTTAAATTTTGTATCATTAACCCTAACGCACCCTTGGCTTATGAAAACACGTTGTATTTAAAAAGGTTACTTCAAGTTCGCGCGCAAATTTTGATAGCTGTCATAACTGTCAAATAAGACGTGCGTGTGACAAAAAATAATTCGGTGCGAGTGACGTCGCAGCATCGGCGTCGTCCCGCGTCGCGGCGCGAAGCAAACTGCGCTCGCATCAACGTTCCCAGATTATTATGGTCATGTATTTATAGACTGTATCGAAACTCTGGATATAGTTAAACTGTAGCAAGTGAATGAAAGTAAAACGTTGCATTTAGAGAAATATATGTTTTGGTGAAAGATTTAAGCACAACAAATAAATATTTATAAGACAGATAAATAATAAAAAAAGCTGCCGTGTTTATTATACGGCACCCGAACACATGTCATTAGATCGACCTAAACTCTAAACAATTATTTCACGTAAGCCTATGGCATTCACCGTGGCAACTAAGTATAATAATTTATTTCTATACAAATAAATGCTGAGACAATTCGCTATAATGAACCATTCTTTGCTATCTCCGAAATGATAAGTAGTCTACCTTAAAGTGCATGCAATCTAACGCGTGTTACTATCTAGTTGAGCTAGTCGTGCAACAACCCAATGATGTCTACGAGCATTTATTTGAAAAGGTCTTAAACAAAACCTATTTCTTTAATGTACTGGACCTATATTGAAATAGTGACCTTATTTTTTAACATTTTCTATAAAGGTTATATCAACATGCGAAGTAAAAGTCAACCGATACTACTATAACTTGATTGCATGTAGGCGTACAACATAATAGGAATCTAAACGCGGAAGTACTGACCACTTCAGACAGACATTTAGAGTTAGATCATAACGCAAAGGTCAGGATATATTAACGGCGCCGGCGGTTAGTAATAACTAATAAGCCTACGCAATAATCCAAAATTCGTATCACTTCTTAGTGATACGAATTTTGCCTTATTGCGTAGGCCCTGTTACTACCCGCCTTAAGACATTTATAAATTAATGTGCGATAGCCTAGTGGACATCCGTTGGATTGCCACGCAGAGGTCTGGTCACGGAACCCAAGGCGCGCATCTCTGACTTTTCGAAGTTATACGCATAATAATGCGAATTAAATAGTTGATTATCGCTTGCTTTAACGGTGAAGGAAAACATCGTGAGGAAACCTGTATGTCTGAGAGTTCTCCATAATGTTCTCGAAGATATGTGAAGTCTGCCAACCCGCACTAGGCCAGCGTGGTGGACTACGGCCTAATCATTCACATAGTGAGAAGAGGCCCGTGCCCAGCAGTGGGACAGTTTAATACAGGGCTGGTATTATTAAATTAAATTAAAATTCATTCATTTCAGGTTCATAACCCATATTATATCTTACATCATACACAAATAAATACAACATATAAATAAGATAATCCACAATATTAATTAAAATTCATTCACATAATCAATTAATTACAGTAGTCTCTTACGTGCGACACTATATGTAACTTGTCTGTCATAACAGTGCCGCACATAAGGACAGTCCAACCTATTTGCTATCATTCTCAGAACGGTATTGGAGCTGGCCCGCACTCTGCGTACAAGAGACACGCAGCGCTTCCGCATGGTCGCATAGAAGCAGTCCGTGCGCGCCCATGCGAACATACCCGAAGCGCTGCAGTAGCGAGGCAGACCCAAAACCGCTCTGAAAGCGTTGTTAAACTGAACGCGGAGGGTGCTGTAGCTTTTTTGCGTGTCATCATCATCATCAGGCTATGATAGTCCACTGCTGGACATAGCCCTCCCCCAAAGAGCGCCATAGCGCCCTGTCTTTTGTCTTTCTGTTTTTTTGCGTGTAATTATATTATATTATTAATTATTGTTAGATTGGTATTTACCTTAATTGAAATTAATACAATTTCATCTATAAAGTAACGCCAAGCTTCGCAAGACATAATATCAATCTATGCGAAAGGGTCACCGGTATTTCCTAAAACATAGTTACATATTTTTGTACTACCCTATTACGTCTTCAAACAAACAGGTATGGTCTGATCAATGGTATAAAACTACTGTGTGCCATGGATACTCGCATCACTACAGCGTTCACTTATGCATTGCCGACCATTGAAAGGAGTTAATATGCTGACAGAGAAAGGAACAAAGATCATACTCATTCCTCGATGACAGCACATCACTTAAGTAGTCAAATACAAACAACGGTTGTTTTCGTGTTATGTAGAGTGGCTTTTCCACTCAGCTTGTCCTATTTTCTTAATCGTATATCTCTAAGTAAGTTGCTACAAATGTTTCATTCAACATATTTATCTTATGAACCAGGTTGAATAGAATTATCACTAAGACATCACAGACAGTGATGCGTTTTATTACTAACTAGCTTTTGCCCGCAGCTTTGCTCGCGTTAATTTAGAATTTGACACTCAATTCGGGTTGTACTCTGCTTCTAATAATATAATTTAATCATGATTCGAAAAGCACGTGGCGCCATCTATTATCATAAGAACGTTATTATTGTTTTCCTCGGGAACAGTAATTTTTTTCGGGATGAAAGGTAGCCTATGCCCTTTTCTGTACACCTGTCAACGTATATGCAACATTTCAGGATGATCGGTTCAGTGGTTTAGGCGTGAAACCGTAACAAACAAACAAACTCATTTTCGCTTTTATAATATTAGTTAGGATTAGGATTGGCGCTCTTTAATGATCCGCGTTTGGATATCTTAACAGTAGATAGGGTATATAGGCTAGTAAAGCACCGTTACACAGCCTTCATAAGTATGGTGCTGTAAATGTTTTAACAGTGAAGTAAAATGGACGTAGATTTATTATTAATTAGAATCAAATACAAATCTAAGGTCTAGTAGTAATTTCATTAAAATGTCACTTTGTCATTCCTCAGTGGTCAAGATATACCTGTTAGTAAATTTCATCTCAAATTGATTTAGTGGTTTGGGCCTGAAGACGTATTATACGAACGTGAAAAGTGATAACGCTCAAGTCAGTCAACTCTTTAGTTTGATTTATACATTATTCATTGACTTATCTAGAATTTAGTCAACTATGTTTAGATCCCACACCAAGATTGCCAGTAATGAGAGCTCTCATATTTACACCTAAGTACCACGGAGATTGTCATCAAATCTATGAAAGATGATGCAAAAGCAATCTCAGTATTCAAACGCCAGACAGTCAGCAACCTCATATATGACAAGACAAGACAAGACGGCTCAATGATCGTCCAGACACATTGGAGTCAAAACGTTATGTAAACGTGTAATAATTAAGATTGTAAACACTGCGAAGGAACTTAATCGTGCTGATCCAATCCCGCGCGGAAGACATTAATTACTCAATGGACAATCTATGTCATGCAAGTGTGTGTATGTGTGTGTGTGTATGTGCGTCCGTGTGCGTGTAGTTATTGGTATGCGGAAAAGAGACGCAGGAATATAGACCGCGTATAAGAATAATAACGAGTAGAACTCCAGAAATGCAGAGTGAAGCTAGTTAAACTGTACAAGAAATAGCTCAGTTTGCTAAGTGTGCGTGCGAGCTGTCGAACGTGATTGGTTGATATCAGAGTGTGTAGAGGGACACATACATATAAATGATACTTGTATCACACACTTAGAAGTACTACAAGACTGGATTTATAAAAATATAAATAATGCATTATTATTTTTAACTATTATTGTCGCAGTTACTATTGCACAATACCAAATATCGTATCAAACAGCAAGCAATAAAAGCATCAAACAGCAAGCAATGTCTTACCAATATTGTAAATATTTGTGAAAATCTTTTGATGTTTGCAGTCACTGATAAAATAAGATCAAAAACTGATTTACAGATTTCGATGTAAATGCGCACACAGGTGCACAATGACCTGGAATAATTTAGATTTACAAAAAAAAATAGCTTATATATTTATTTTTTGCCTGAGTCAAGGTTCACTTTTTACGTCGGAAAACACAAAAACAAAACGCTTATTTTAAAATGCTGTAGTCCCGCCAATACAATTGCTTATATAATCTTCATTCGACGATCATAAGTTTGAAACATTTTAACTCTTTTACTGCCTTTAATTTTGACACAAACGAATCATATTATAACAAAACAAATGCACACATGGTCTTGTATTCATAACTAGTTGACTCAAATAATACTATAGATAGACAAAATACACATTCATTTTAAGAGCTTAGTCAGACATCCAAACCTATTTGTGTCGTCGGATGTCTAGACAAGCTATATTTGTTCCGCGGATTCACTTGAGTATCCATACGCACGTCACACGTCTATTTACGAGTCGTCATAACGTCAAATGATGTTATGGAAACAAAGTCCACCGGAAAAACTGTGTCATTGACTGAATCTGCGGCTTTGGAATGAAAACAAGATTATATAATTATGGATTGTTGCAACTTTGTTCAGTAGGCTAGAAGATTTATATACACCATTATTGTTTAATAATAAAAGAGTTCACTAACGTGCAGACGCGACGTCACAGAGGTCTTGCAAAACATTGATACAATTGAATGAAAACCACTATCTTAACTAATCTTAATCTTAACTAATATTATAAAAGCTAAAATGAGTTTGTTTGTTTGTTATCTTTCACGCCTAAACCACTGAACCGATCATCCTGAAATTTTGCATATACTTTATCAGGTGTACAGAATCGGACATAGGCTACATTTCATCTCGAACAAAATCACTATTCCCGAGGAAAACAACAATAACGTTCTTATGATAATAGATGGCGCCACGTGTCTTTGGAATCATGATTGAATTATATTATTACAAGCAGAGTACAACCCGAATTGATTGTCAAATTCTAAATTAACGCGAGCGAAGCCGCGGGCAATAGCTAGTAATATAATATATGCGTTGGCACAATATTATCAGGTCGTCTACTAAAGTAGTGCATTGGAGCTTTATGGAAGATTTATTTATATTTTTTTTTAATTCGGATTTTCCAAATGCAACTTTTATCGCTGGCCAACATCAACACTAAGGCTCAATTTACACCGCCGCGAAATGGAATGCATTGGAAGCATCAATTTCGCCTCATGACGTTAAAAGGCGCGCGAATTCGCGGGAATGCTCGAGAATTCCCTCGCATTCCAGCGAATTGGCTCTTTTAGTTGACAAGAACGGTTGACTTGGATCTTATTTTTATATCGCTCATTTGTGAGGCAGAAGAAAAAGAACGTCTCGACCGACTCCCCGTTCGCGCCACTTCCCGCGGATTCCACAGATGGCGCCGAAAGTAGCTACGGGAATTCTCGAGAATCCGCGAGGATTCCCCGGAAGACGTGCGACCTTTTTTGGCTCGTATTTAGTTTGTACTTCATACAATTGACATAAAGTTCATTATGCTATGTACAATTTCGCTGCAAAAAGTCGCTTCCATTTCATTCCGCGGCGCGGCGGTGTAAATTAAGCCTAATACTTTAATACTAATTTTTGATGTTTACAAGTGTTCATCGGTATGTAACAGAATTTTAAGAAATGACACCTATATCTAATAGGTATGTACTTCCTATCAAATAAAATGTCAATTTTCCACTAGGCTTAGTGATAATACCTACTCGAGATGTATCTAGTAGACTCTAGTAACAGATAAAATAGACGAAGAACGAAAGCAAAATTGTTTTTATGGAAAGAAAAATTGCAAGATCGATGTCATATCGCTTTCGTAAAAATAAATGCAAAATTTGTTATTGCAATTTTTGCAAGTTGTCATAGGAGATTAGCGTGTGGCTAAGTTATCTATCCACTTGAAACACAAGACTTAATCGAAGGTCACCTCATTCCTCACGTACCGACACAACCACGCTACGTGCAATATTGCAAAATTTAAAATCAATGTGTTTCTAATTCCTTTTCTTATATTTACTAGCAAGCCGACAGAAAATTTGTTAGCACTCCGAATATGTATAATTTAACAGACTGATGACGTCAGAACAACGCGTCAATATACTTCGAAGATACAGGCTTTCCATATTGACTAAACTATTTATTTATGCCAGCCAGCACTACACTGTACACGCATAAGAAGTCCTTTTACTTCCAGCCTCCGTGTTGTTATTGAGATTTTCTAATAGACAACACTGTGCCAAACCAGGCTATGGTCACAGACAGTTATTGCATAAAGGTAACTGAATTAACTAGTCAGAATACTATTGCCAAAGCACTTACAAAACATATTCCATAGAGTATTGAAACTCTTACTAGTGAAGGGAAAAGCGTGCATATTCTATTACGTGCACATCATTAATTATTATCTATTGTACTTATTCATTACGTTTACGAGTAACGTTTTATGTAAAGATATGGCAATAGCTGAGTTATGGCATAATATATTCAACGTATCATTGACTGAATTAAAACTTATAGGCCACACTAATCAAACAAAAAGGCACTATTATTATATAAGTATAGTATTTTTAATGAAGAGAGAGACATTCTACAACCCCTTTTACTTTTCAAAGTTACGTGTGAACATAATAGTTAGCTCTCTTTAACAGTAAAGGAAAACATCGTAAGAAAAACATTGTAGATAAGTTAAAGGGTGTGTAGTCTGCCTACACCTATTAAACCAGTATGGTGCACTATGGCCTTCACCTTCTCCTACTGAGAAGACGCCCCTGGTAGTAGTGAGACAGTTTATAAATTGTCCTGAGTTTATAAAATTTCATAATCTTTATTCAGCTTTTTTACAAATATGTATAACAATAGAAATAAACTACTTTTTATGTTTATTATAATGAAATACCTCTCTACCTTGATATTATTATTTATCTATAGATAAATAATAATAAACAAAATAAACAGGGCAAATATCTACAAGTATCTAATAGTTTAATACATTCGTGTGGTATATAGTGGAAAATAAAAAATGTACTCACCACCACTACTATCAGCATCATATAAAATTCTAGTTTTGTATCTTAAAATCACCATATTTGTTGCGGAGCACAAAATCCAAGCTAAAAACTATAACACGCACTGCAATACTGCAATACTGGTAGGTACTCTCCGTTCCAATGCTTAAACTAAACTGAATATAAAAAGTTAAAATTCCATTTTCGAAAAGTTGGTAGTCTAATAATCACAGATAAGAGACAATAAAGATGTATGTAGGTAAATCACTAATGAGGTTAAAGTCTATAGATATTGTAACATCAACAACAATACACAAAGTAGGATTAAGGTTCTTAAAACGAGAAAGTGATATATTCTTTTGTAAAAATCTGGTGTTTTGTTGCTAACAAGTCATTATTAATAGTTATTTATTAGTTAAGACTTGTTTTGGGCGCCTCGTTAATGAGCACAGAGTACTTTATATACAACTGAGAGGTAGGTAGCAAACATAATAAGTCATGGAACTATTAAGGTAATCGAATCATTACCATTAAAATATTATATTTGTAACTTTAGTTGGTTGCTATTTGAAATGTAACTAATACTCAAGCTGTTTAAATAAAATTATGATTTGCTTTATAAAATACACATTTTCATTAATTAGGTATACCTAGCTGGAATATTTAAATTCTGTAAGTGAATTTAATTCTTAAATTAATTCTGAAATTAATGATATTGCTTCGGTATAAATAGCTAAACCTTTTCACACCCATATATTTCATTCTAATTGATGTCTGCCTCGTCATTATTTTAGTATTATGTTGTGATTGTGCTTTATCGTAATCGGTGCAGTGATTTACCGTAAAATACGTAACAAACTGATAAAAGTTACTTTCGAGTTGTAGATACACTTCTATTCTAAATTTTATAGATACCCACAGAATTAAGAGCGGTCGCAAAACTACGATCAAGATAAATATAAAAAATTTGTAACAATTAAACATATATGTATCTTCTGTAATTATCCGCATGTCGGCCTCGATGGCGTAGTGGTTAGTGTAACCGACTGCCACGCCTGAGGTCGCGGGTTGGATTCCCGCACAAGTCAAACATTTGTGTGCATGAACATAGATGTTTGTCTTGGTCTGGGTGTTTCTATGTATAATATGTATGTATTTACAAAAAAAAAACGTATATATGTATGTTTATCCACTGTCTAGTACCCATAGTACAAGCTCTGCTTAATGTGGGCTAGATGGTGTTGTGTGTATGTGGTAGAATATTATTATTATTATTATTATTATTGTAAGTTAATATGGCAATTTATAAAACGTTTCTGTTCAATCCTCTTCTGTATAATTATGCCAGATACAATAACGCCAGCAATACACATTACAATAAAAATGTTGGCAACATAGTTATACTAAATGTTGAAATTAAAAATCGATTATTAATCGATTTTTAATTTCAACATTTAGTATAACTATCGATTAATCCTGTATCGTGGGGATACAGGATTAGTTCCTAGTGAAGCATTAAAAAAACGAACAGAACGAAAACCTAGACGCAGAACAACTATAATAATTGAGTCACCGTTTGCCCATTGCATTGAGTATTCAGGGCAGACGCCGTTTTTCTTCCATAGTTACCAATATGCCGGTCCACCAAACATCCATACCCATAGCCCATATATTAGAATCCATACGTAGAAATAGTCCTACGCCTGCTGCGGCTTGTGCCGCGGTAGGTGTTCCATCCCACCTTTGATTAAACTCTCGAAGGGCCTCTTCACGTTGGACCCATGTCTCCGTGTAAGTCTCCGAAAGGGCCAGGTATTTTCTAATATATGTTAGAAAATACCTATGATAAGATAAACATATTAATAATAATAATATTCTATTACATACACACAACACCGTCTAGCCCAAACAAAGCAGAGCTTGTACTCTGGGTACTAGACAATGAATAAACATACATAATTATATAATTTTATTTTGTAAATACATACATATTATACAGAGAAACACCCAGACCAAGACAAACATCCATGTTCATGCACACAAATGTTTAATTTGTGCGGGAATCGAACCCGCGACCTCAGGCGTGGCAGTCGGTTACACTAACCACTACGCCATCAAGTCATTCAAACTATATGTGGATCACACAATTTTTTGTTCCGTGTGGACAACACTCGATGAAGTGCCAATGACGAGTGACCACTTCAACCACTATACACTCTCCGTGCAATCACTAATAATAGATAATGTGTATTTCTCAAGAAAATTGTTTGTGTACTTAAAGATATATAACTTTACAGATATATACATATCGCTGGTCCAATATTACAAGGTTCTATGTTACATTTTTTTTTAAATTTGTTATGAATATGTCATTCCTTTTTGTGTTTAGACTAATATAGTAATAGACGGAAGCAATTACCACCTGACAATATTAAATCGCAAATAGTTCTAAATTACTTTTTCAGTTATTTTTACTGATATGCAAATTTTAAACCTCATATCTCCAAAGTTAAAAAAAAATAACGTAGAACCTTGTAATAGTGAGCCAGCGACATGGATTCTTAAAATACATAAAAACATCTGTGTCTGAACTAGATAATGAAATATCTGTGTTTCAGACATCAGCGCTCTTCACAACAATGCTATTCGGACACAGAATTAAGAAAATAATTTAATTACTCACTTAGGATAAGATACACGGTGTACAACTGCATTTTTGGAAATCATTAAAACAAATTAAAATCACAATTTACCCAAAATGGCGACTGTTCGTAACGAATATCTCGTTGAACTGAGATGTACTCTTTGTTCTGCGCAAAATAATGATAAAAAGAGTAAAAGATAAATATGATGGATATAAATATAGAATAATCTATGTAGTAACATGTCCATATATGCAGATATTTACAATATTGGAGTTTATTTTATCTTATTACGCAGGTTCAAAAGTGACAACGAAATCGGACATTTCAGATAAAATCGATTGTTTTCAGTTAGAGTTTCTAAATATAACCGTTTTATGACAGGCAATATACATAGTTTCAGATTATAACATATTATAATCAAAATCATAAACTTTATCATAGTACCAACTAGATAAAAGTTTCACAAATCTATATATATAAAGGAAGATGTCCTGACTGACTGACTTAGAGACAACGCACAGCCTAAACCGCTGCTCGTAGGAACTTGAAATTTGGAGAGCATGTGTGTTTTAATTTGTAGGGGTGTACTAAGAAAGGATTTTTTGAAATTCCACCCCTAAGGAGGTGAAATAGGGGGCTGAAGTTTATATGGAACTTGCTCATTTCTAGAGTTATAAGTATAAAAATACGTATACAAGTTATTGATTATAATTGAAAATGACCTGTGTAGGTAAAATGGACAAAACTCCCCCTAAAAAGGTAAAATGGGGGAGTAAAGTTTGTATGGAAATTTTCTCATTTCTGGATTTAGAACTATGAAAATTGGTAAATTGGGTCCTGATTACAAACAAAAATGATCTATGTAAGTGGAATGGACAAAACTCCCCCCTAGAGGGGTAAAATGGGGGGTAAAGTTTGTAACGAAATTTTCTCATTTCTTTTATTATGAAATTATTACAAGTAGAGTTCAACGAATTGATTGTCAAATTCTAAATTAACGCGAGCGAAGCCGCGGGCAAAAGCTAGTCATATATAAAGATTAATTGCGGCGGCCTTACAACTAAGTAACAAAGACAACAATAAAAAGATGAAGGGTATAAATAATAAATTCGATTTTCAGAAATATAAATGGCAAGTTTTATTTTTTGACTTAATGGCTTTTCTTTAGTCTTCTTTTTTCCTTTAGACCTTTTCCTACTCTCAATTTAATCATAATTGAAATTTCGCATATATGATTTAAAAAAAGAATTATAAGTTGCGAGACCACTTGCTTGTGTTGTGTGCTTTTTTAATTAACTAACAAAGACCGCTTTTAATCCTCAAATATAATAATACCTGATCTACCACGTATTATGTAGTTAGTAAAACTGTCAAACCATCGTAAATCGTCAATTAGGACCTTTTAGTGATTAAAAATAAATGTAACAGACTGTTGCTATAAATAGCACTGGCCAAATATATCTTCTACAATAAAAAACAAACCGATCACTAAAAAGGTAAAATTCATTTAAATTTTCATCACGAATGAGGTGTATAATATATGCGCAAATAATAATGGTGCAGGAAGCCAAACAATAGTGTTGACAGAGAAGCCTCGCGGGACACTTGCCGCAAAGATTTATTACCATTTAAAATAATAAGGAAGCACATTCCAATACATCAGTGAATAACAAACATATACGGAGAAGTGTCTGTGTAAAGAGCGTCGACTTTGTGAGGAAGAGAAAAATTAAACAGTAGATATAAGTAGTATAGTTTACATAACAGATTTAATTTACAAATGATATTTTTTTAAATACAGCTGTAATGGTAATAATCCCGCAAGGAGAGGTATTTACAAACATTGCTTATAACATCCAAAATCGAAGTATCTTACACTTTATCACTTTTTCACTAAGATATATCTCAAATATAATTGGCTTTTTCCCACTGTCCTGTGCTCTATCCGTAATAACAGCATTGAACATAATATCAAAGAAGAAATCTGCATTTAAGATAACGTACAGCGTCTTAAAAAAAACTAAATCATCTACTATCCATCAAAACAAGACGTAGGTATCAAATAAACACAATAGAGAATAGTGCCTTTCAAAATAATGCACCCAACAAAAAACGGCACATTGAATAAGTATGTACCGTTACAAATGCGGCCAAATAAATTCGCCCACACGGCGATCGGGGATAGTATGTTAAGTACATGAATACTACCTGACGAGAATCGAATACCATCCTTGTACTCGATTTCGCTTACCGATTCAAATGAACCACTTTTCACTGAGAGATGACCTTTTGATTTAGGAATTCGATACATAAATGAATTGCAGGACAAATTATTTTATTGAATAGATTGTCATTAAAAATGTCATATTTTATTAATCCGATTTAGGTTTATTAATCAGTCACCATCAGCATCATGAGCTTATACATATGCTTACATCGACAGTAATCTACTGACTATGAAGTTTATTAAAACTTGAATAGTGTGGGGGCTGGTTCCTTTGCATAAGAAACGGAATCGATTTGCCTGCGAACATTTAAATTGTCATATATTTTTTATAGAATATGTGTCAAAAATTACCTGTATGTATGTAAAAGGACTTGTTTGTTGAATTATATATACTAATTATATAGGAACCATGGCTGGATACGAATTACCAGTGGACTGTTGGATATGTATAATCTAATGATGGAATGAATAATTAAATATATTTTTTAAATTACACGCATAAGTGGAGGCGTTGATCTACTTCGTACTATCTTGCCAACCCTGTGTATGTCTATTCTCAGACACTGATGAATGAAATGGCACTTTTACACACAATTATATGCTAATTATATTAAAGAAATATATGGTCGCGACTCTACTTGTATTTCTATTATATGCACTAAAAATGGTCACTGGCTAAGTTTCAGTAAGTAAATCATAAGAGAATATTTGCCCTATAATAAAAACCTTCGCTAACAGAATATATTTTTTGGAACAGATGTTTTTTACCGTTGATTAATTATATATATGTTACATACATCTTTATCAAACTTATCGCTGCTGAAACAAGGTTAGGTTTTAATGCGCTTTGATTCTACTCGAAGTAATTTGAATACGAAATTGATTCTATGATAACGTTCGATACCAATTTAATTATGTGTTATCTAAGACACATGCATTATGTCGATAAAACATGTATTTTTTGCGTAATACATAATTATAGATTGCTTACTTCGGTTCTTATTACGTAGAGTTCTTCCAAGTAAAGCCATAGCATTTTATCCATTTATTTAATTACGAAAGAGGTAAGTACAGCAATCAGTAGAATTTTCACTCGAACCTAGTGATGTCAAATAACTTTGTGTTGTGTTTGTACGATGATTCAATTCTGCAAACTTCTAGAGTTCTACACAAGGCTTTGTGCACTAAGGACGATGATTTATTTTGGAGTATCGGGCTAGAATAGTGCAGAAAGGTTTTTTACAGTATCGACAATGTGCGTGATTTGCCCATATTTCGTCCATTTCCTATGCTACGAAAACTGTTTTCCATCAGGCTTTTTTGCTATCTTATTAAAAAAAAATAACGTTATAAAAATCTTTGGACCAAATGCATACGACTGACATAGTGTTGACAACAAAGTAATTAATACGTTATTTTCGTAGTGGGTAAGCAAATAACAATTGTTGCAAATGTTATCGCAGAGATAATAACCGTAAATATTGATAATATTTTTTGGTTAATTTAGTTCGATTCGTACGAATGGCGGTAATAGAGGTGTTAACCGCATCACATCACTACGGTACACCTAATGTTGAAGATCCCAATAATATTATTATTGTGAATCTTCATAATTATTAAGATATGTACTTAGTTGTTGCGAGTTTTTTATGGGTTTAGAGCCCATACGTTACCCCCAAGACACAGCTACAATGACAAGAGTAAATTTAAAAATGAACCTGGTTGGCGCTGTTTTTAATACTGTACCGTCTTACATTGTCCCTTCTAAGTCACGATACATTTAATCATATGAAAATCATATTCGAGCCTGTCACATCCTTTGGCTAGCAACAGACGCGTTGGTATGCTTGCCTGCGCCCGCGCAACGGCACGCAACCGAATGCCAAGCACCATACTTTTATTATATGCGACTATTCAACAATATCAATGCATGCGAGGCATATTAATCACCGTCTAGTCGGTGATAAGAAAACTAAATCGGTATCGATAAGTCCCATTTTAATTAATGTATTAGCTGTGTGAAACTTTACATAGCAACACTTTTATCGCGTTGAGGGTGCACTGATTTAATTTGTCACCTATCACTACTCTTTCAACGCGATATGTGCTGCGGCTTTAGTCTTCTTCTTTTCGTGTGGTTACTGGCCAACCTATTGTCAATAGTTGTTCAAGCCGCCCGTAGGCCTCTGACATAGCTTAACGACTGCTGTCAATTTGACAATAACCGGGACCGACTTTTGAAACACGGAGACGCTCAGATGAAATACCACTAAGCGGTCACCCATCTATAGACTGGCCGCACCCAACGTTGCTTAACCTCACCAATCGTTTACCGATCAGTGAACTGACTATGGCTTTAGTAATTCATATAATTGTAGTTCTGCTAGGTTCTGCTAGTTGTTCTAACAGGGTATTTTCCTTGTTTCGTTGATTAAACAAATCGTAATGTTTGTGAAGAACTCTGGTTGTAAAGGGCAAGAGGTAATTTACTAATTTTACTACTGACTTATATGTTTTGACTCAAACTAGTCTACGGTGAATTATTATGGTATAATATCTTCATTTACGATACTTTGTTATACCCAAACTACCACTAGCCACTGCGAGATCGAGATAGGGTGTTACAGCGTGTATAACTTGCCCAATCTAATCAAATCCTAATCCTAACTAATATTATAAATGCGAAAATGAGTTTGTTTGTTTGTTTGTTACGCTTTCACGCCTTAACTACTCGACCGATCATCATGAAATTTTGCATACACGTTGTCAGGGGTACAGAATAGGACATAGGGTACCTTTCAACCAGAAAAAATAACGGTTGCAAACCTAACCTAACCTACATTTACGCGAGTGAAGGCGCGGGTGAAAACTAGTCGAGTACATAATAATATTAATATTTTCCGCGTAATAACTACCATCCAGCCTCCGCAAATTTAAAAACCAACCCATTCCCTATGCGAGAAGGAGACAGGTGCATAGCTCTGTCTCGTTCTCGCACATGGTATAACAATAGACTATATTATAAGAGATCGTAGTAATCGACCCCAATAGTCAGAACAGTTTTCTCTCATCACAACAGCATTCTTGAAGTAGCTGCACTCTTAACTGCCTAACTAATAAGCGGTTCTTCACAATAATAGTCAGTAATTAGCTGTCACAAAAATGTAAACAACGCTAGGCAGGTAGGTGTGCGGGTCCCACGGCTATGAGAACAGAGTTTAAAACAAGCGCTCCGTGACGGTGGCACCCTCGCTTCCTGAAGGAGCAGAGAAATACGTGTTTACTCGTCGTGAGAACACGCTGTTTGATAACTGTTTAAATATTGTCTTACGTTTACGCGATACATCGAAATTAAACTATTTATACGTATTTTTACGCGCTGTCTTTTTTTAAACACTATTAATACATAATTTTGAGACCTTAAACTAGGTTCTATTGTTAAACACTGTTTACTTCTATTTAAGCTATTTAAATTATTAGAAAATCTATTAAGATTTTATTTTACACTTTCCGCAGCCATGTTTAAAGGGCGACTCACTGTTTAGTTCTGCTATGGTATAATTAGGAGATATTGTGTTTAGAAATTTGATTGAAATTGATGTCTAGGATGTGTATCAAATAGCATGCTATTTTTTAAGTTTATAAGGTTTCCTGCTCCTTGAAAGGTGCCAATAATTATCTTTTGTGTCTAGATATGGTTATATTGACTCATTAAACACTTTGCATATAGATAACATACCTACATACGGTGTTGATTAATAAAATATATCAAAAAGACTACGCAGAGATGGATTACTAACACATTTCGTCAGCAATATTTTGATATCCCAGTTAATAGGCGCTGAGCATATTGCCGTTTATTGGTCCCAATATCAGCTCGTGCTTTTACCGCGAATTTGCCGAAAAAGCTCAATAACACTTCTCCGACGAAAGAATCGAATTCACGACGTCATGAATGTCCGTTTACATAAACACAATATCACTGATCAATGATTTGACAGATGATAGATTATTACAACATTATCAAAGTGCACTATTTATAATAGATTTCAAGCTATAATTTAATTCGAAACTTGATAATTAAATATATATATTTATTACTACGAAATTAAACCGCTAACGCTTTAAGTGCATTCAACTGCTATCAATCACTGGAAGCACTCTAAATCTCGTGTCTCATCTCGTATAATTGATCATTAAGAAAACAGCAGAAACGTTTAATGGAATAATTCCGATGTCAATACATTTCCAACATCAATGTATACAGATTGAACACTTTCGAACAAGTTTTTTGCTATTAAATGTTCACGTTAGTTTTCCCAAAGAAAGTAAATCGTTGTTTTCATTATCGCGTATCGGAACAATGGTTGTAGTTGCGCAGCACCCACGAGAAAGTGCTTGTCTGTTTGTGTGTCACCTCGTCCGTTTCCAAGGAGACTGCTGAGAAACATCACTGCAAATAATAGACAATGCATCGCACTCGTATAATACGTGTTTTGACATAAATTTTGTGCGCACTCACAAGGTTTGTCAATATTGATTTATGAATTATGATGATGTTTGCATCCTGACAGTGAATGGATATTAAACAGTAAACACTGCGTTTGTTGATATTGAACATCGTGGCGTTTGTGGCACCCAGGAAACTGAACGATTACAAAAAGATTATCGGCTATGGAACTGTCTCTTAATGTTATTGAAGGAAGTCTATATGAAAGCAATAGTACGTGTGGATCAGATATATGAGAACTGCCTCGTTATTTCCAAACAAGCAACAGTACTCACGTGGATAAAAATTGGCCTATTTGAGATTTGCAGCCGGACTTTTGCAATAGCATCACTTAGGCTATAACTGTGGCCCATTATGTCCAGCCGCACACTGACTTAAATAAGGTAAGGTCATCTTTGACTAAGTTGAGATTGCGAAATAATAAAACAGAGAGCTTATGGACAGTAATTTTAATTTTCGTAAGAAAAGTGAAAGAATATTATTATTATTTTACTTATCAATAAAACGTTATTCTCTGTATAATCATAATAGACCATTCAAAGCTAGGAGAATCTCATTTAATGCAGTTGACGGCAGCTGGAGGTATAAAATGCAAAATTCACCTCTTTAAAAGATTATTTACACTAAGCAAACAGTCCAATCCTAAAAATTGTTGGAGCCTCATTATCAAACGACACGACAGCGTTAGCAAACTTACTTTTAAGCTAGGTAGCGTCTTATTGTCTACTACAAAGGAGGAAAGAGATAACGAAAATACGTACTTACTAGCCGCGCGCACAACAAATTGCCATACTAGCAGCTCTGGCAGAACTCCTGTAATTTTTTTAGAGGTTTTTGGCATGCAGATATTTAAAAAGAAGAAAACAATATCAAAAAGACTCTCTTTAAGTCACTAGGATAATAGCAACATACTCATAAACCTATAGTAATCCTATTGATAAGACAATGTAACTACTAATAATACTACTGATAAATAAACATATTAATATCTATCACCTGAATTACCATGAATGTAAAAAGGCAATTAGGTAATAGTTTGGTTAAAAACTAAAAATTATGACGATACTGAAGCACTCATTTATAGTATCACTTAGTTGAATTTATGCGATCACACATCACATGCACGATCTCACACACACGCACACACATACACACCCTGACACACACACACACACACACACACATACACACACACACACACACACACACACACACACACACACACACACACACACACACACACACACACACACACACACACATTTATTATAATTTAAACTGTTACTTATGTTAAACCACGGCATCATTACTCTGTGTAACCTTTGTTATGGAAGAGGGGGGTATCCTAACACAGGTATCATTTAATACTTAAAAGGATACCTCCATCCCTAGATATAAATACTTATGTAAATGATATCGAAATAGAACATTTTTAATTTTTAATTTTTAATAATACTGGAAATCGGACGTATTACGTGTTTAAATGTATACAAATAGTATACATTTAAAAACCTAATATATCAAACGATTATTCTAAGTATTTTATTCTTCTCCTACATTAGCTAAAGAAAGAGACGCAGTGCGATTAAAATAGTAGGTAACAAAAGCAACAGTACTAAATTAAATCACCAAGCCACGGACCACTTCACTTCCTTTAACTATAAATAAGCACCTATTTCGAACTGCCTACTAGTTTTACACTCAACCCAACACTAAACCTGACTATAATCGTTAGCGAATTATTCACGCATGATTATAAATTAATACCTACTAACAGAGATGATGACGGTATTCTAATAAAAAGTCTGGTTAATTAATACGCCTCCAAATATCATAATATAAAAAATATCCGACATGACTAAAAATATGGCGAGACCGTCAACGTTTCTTTGAAATACAAACAATTTAAAATTTGTTGACTATGGCGTAGGTTGCAGTTTACTTTTATGAATATACGAGCAATTTAATTTTATAAAAGTTTCTAGTTTGTGGTAAGGACGTAAATTTTAATTAACTGATACTTAAATAAATAATTTTAAATTGAAATCAAATTCCTTAGACATTTTTTGTAATGCTTTTATATAGAATAAAAAATACTTAAAGTTATTTATTTTTACTTTTATTAATGTTTTGTAATGTTTGATGTTCATAATTCTTACAATAATTATGTATTTGCTACGTCGCTTTCTATGTTATTTTAATGTTATTAGACCAACATTTCTACCACAGAACATTAGCATGACAAATATGTTTTAGAATATTATTATCTTTTTTGTTAAGTTTTCATTATGTTAATTCTTTTCATACCCTGTATTACTGTTTCTCATTTCTTATTATAACTAGCTAATAAAAATATTATAAGTCATTATAACAACAAATTTAAATACAACTAGACATTACATCCTACGCAGTACTGAATTAAGGTGTAGTGTAGGTGTTCACAGTCATCTATTGTCAAATTTGGACAATTACTCTAATTTGTATGAACTAGGTCACTTCTAAACACCCAGGATACGGGTGAGTAATGGTAAATGTCATTATATTAATGACCAACATGAATTAGGAGAGTAGTTTACATTGGCTATTTGATTAGAGTCATGGATAGAGAAAATATTACAATTGAAGGTCACAATGATAATATGTATTGTTGCATTATTAAAAAAGTAAGCGCCATAGTTCGTGGGTGCGATCATACTATTGCTTTCATTCTAGATCTCGATGATTGTCCTTGTCACAATTGAATCTGGTGGGTATGTTGGGTGTTTTTGACACGTCATTGTATATTGTTTTAGTTTGTTATTTCTGAACATAGCCAGACAATGCTTAACCATATTGGGAGTAATTGAGTTAGTACATGAAGCAACTGTGCGTTTTAAACAATTAGTAATCGTTTTAAAAATAGAAGGATATGCATATTTCATTTAAACCAATAATGTTGGAATTTCGTTTCTATATTTTTGTTAAGTATCGTTATCGCTAAGTATCGTTCTACCGTTAGTAGTTCGACTTACCTCACTATAGGTGGCGATACGGTTACACTTTAATATCCACAAACATAGTTATGACTTTATCTAATATTCGGGTTATAGGTAATATACAAATTCCCTAAGAGATCCTAAATTTAAAAGTTTTAAATTATTAAGGTAGTATATGAGTATAGAACCCGTTTGATGGTAACTGGTGACCGTTGTTTAGAGGTACTTGCAATAACAAACAAATAAATTGCTGTTTAGCTAGTGCAAAGAAACAAAAACACATTAGCGTTTTGCTGGCAACACACCATCTTTTTGATGTGGTTGTTGCAAATAAGGACGAATTCATCCCAGTTTTGAAGTACAATATAACTATAAAACAGTTACACTAGCCCAGGATACGATGTACAATATGACTATTTATCTAAGGTAAAAATAAGAATAATGTACCTACGCATAATTCGAGTCTCATAGGCTATTTATCGGTTGAAGTCACAATAGCCACAATCCACAATAGCACCTCCTTTGTACAAGAAGTAATGAATTGAGACGATCTTGAACCAGAAACAATAGCAATATTTAAAACGCGGCATTGGCATTTTCCGGTGTAATGGCGGACACTGAAGGATTTGCGACGCGTACCAAATTCACCAATTTTATGGCCACTGTCAATTGGCCGTTGTTTCCTGCCACAATAATTACATATTTCAATACTAGAAAATTTTCGGACGTAAGATTGGAAAATTGTTGGGTGTGGCTTATAATAATTGTTTAATAACTTATGTATGTACAGTATAATATAACAAAATCAAGCAGCTTTTATATTAAATCTATACAGAGATTAAACAAAACTTAACAAATCATTGCATCTCACTGATAATATTGGCTAAAAACATGCCTCGATTATTTTGTGACGGATGTTTAAAGTTTGACCACGTCATGTGTAACTTACCTATTGTAGAACAAAGGGTAAATGTTTTGAACGGTTCCTTAAAAAAATGCTTTTATTTTAATACTAGCTCTTTATTTGAAACTGCAGTGTCCAATAAGGACTATAGCCGCGTCTACTATTATGTTGAACCTAAACTCACAAATTACACCCTTGTGATACAACTTTTTGTCGTTTCGGGGACATACAAACGTCGTAATATATCATCATAATAAGCACATAACAAAATAAAATAAAAAAGGATTACAATACGATACAAAATGTATCTAGATACTCAACGTCATATGAAAGTTATTTCATATTCAGAACGGTGTTAAAAGCGAGCATCGTCTAATTCAGCGAGTGCACGACATTTGTATAAAAACTGGGACAATGACACCAGCCTATCGGGCTGTACCATTGATAATGTGGCGGAGGCCGGCCTCAGTAATTACTGATGTCATGTTTTAATGTGTGACAATGAAATGTGTCGCGTGAACACGACCGATTTACGTTTTTATTACCACCACTCTGTAAGATGTCATCACTTAAATTTAAGGTTTACAAAAAGTATAAGTATCCAAGTAACCAGTAGTACCTACCGATTAATTGCTAGGCAAAATAAAAGTAAAAGGCAATCTATCCTCACATCAAACATGTGAGGAGGTGATTGCCTTTTACAATGGTAACTATGCGTTCGATTCGCAATAAACAGGATTTATAACTGTCCTTATTTTGAGAGGAATTCCGTTCTAAATAGCGACTAACAGTGCGCGATACATACCTATGTATATACTAATCTCCGAATGGTGAGGCAGAGAGACATTTTGCCAGCTATGGTTCTATGTTCTAAGTAATATTGGATAAGCCTATCGCCTTTTACTGGGCACCACTGCCGTAATGCTCCTGAGCGTTTCTAGACAGGAAAACCCAATAATTCCCAATTCCCAATAGTTTTATATTTTTATACCAATTTGAATTCCTAGCACGAATAGTAAGCTTGCTGCACTTTGCGCATGAAGATTACATCAGTAATAAGGACAAAAAGATTTTAAACAATCGGCCTCGAAGGTACATTCATCCTTACAGACTAGATTGTATCAAAGCAAAGATATCAAAGCCTTAATTTAACTTGCAGATGCAAGCTGTCAAACGTGTCAAACAATACGAGCACAGATAAAAAATAAAGTCGAACTTGTTCGCAATTCAAAGATCGAAGATTAAATAGCCAGTGCTGATGACTGGCCAGTTATGCAGGATTGCGTAGTAGAAACAAATGCTTATGTTAATGAGTTGTTTGAAGCGAGATCTAAGGTCATGCAGTTTGATTAGCAAATACATATTATTTTGTCTTTGGATATTGACTTTAATAATATAGTAACTAATATGATAGTTATGAGTTTGGAAATGTTATGTTGGTAATCGAATTAAATTTAAATCGTATATTCAAAACATCATTTAGAATGAAAACATTGAATGGGTACTCGTGACTACGTTGTTGTTGTTTTTAGGGTGCTTGATGTCCGTCGTTATAGTGCTATATATCACCTTAGAAATAAGCAACCGTATCTACGTAATTAAAACAACCATCAAACTATACTTATTTTGGTTTCTTTAAGGACACATTAGGCTAACTTTAGACTATAGAGTAAAGCTAAGATGAGGTAAACCTCTAACTTTAGTTTAATTGCGAAATGTTTGCTTAGCTAGTCTTTGTCCAAACATTTTGGTATTGTAGGTATGATGTGGTTACGTCATTGTGGCATACGAATTCGCGGCATATCGCCACACCCGAGGGCAACGGTGAACAAATTTCATTTGTTAAATCGACATTGAATTTTACAGCCTAAAGTGCTAAAACATAACAAAGGATCTTTTGACTGAATAGAAAAATGTCTATTCAATGTTACTTTTGTTTAAAAATATCTACGAGTACATCTTGCTAAGGTTAATTATACGCGTAAATACAGACTCAGCAAGCACTATGGTAAATAATTTTACAAAAGGAACTCTAAAAGAATGTAAAATACAGTACCGTCTGAAATTAAATAACGGTTTTCGTAATTATTGACCTGTTCATACACCGATCCGAATAATTGCATCGATAAGTCGTGCCCGCTTGTTATAAATTTATGAGCGCAAGAAAAATAAGAACCTACATGATACTTTATTTCTACAATAAATTAAAATTATGTTTCAATTTTATTTATCAAACAACGTAATCTGGCATCACGTCTGTATTTAAACAATCGATGTCGTGCAGACACAGCACAGACTGCTACAGAAATCCTTATGTTAAAAGTCTCCTAAACCACATAGACTGAAAAACCGGAACCGGACGTAGAGAAATAGACGAACCTGTCAAAATCTTATCAATTTCTTTATGGCTGTTAAATTGGTTCTGCCATTGATGATCGTTAAATTTGTTTATGACCTTTAAGAAGTTGCGTGCCATAATTTACAGTTATCTAAACCATAAGCAATCAACAGTAGGGAGAGCAGTATCAAATTGAATAGATCAGTCACCGTTACACGGCGACCACAACCGTTGCCCACAAAAAGCATTAATGGAATAAAAACTAGTTATCATTCTATGTACCAGCGTACCACGCAGCGCTAAATTAAAAAAAAACGACAATTAAACTGACGGAAGAATTTGAATGCTAAATTAATAATATTGTTTTATTAACTCTTTTGTCAATTATAGTAATAAAATTCTGAAGGTGAACGATCTACGAAATCCAAATATCCTTTGATATTATTTTTATTAATGTCAAGGTAAACTTAGAAAACAACTTAATGTGAAATGTAATTGAAACATTTGTATTTTAACAGATCTTTAACGTGTGTAGCGTAAGTTGGTAGGCAGGTCTGTATATGAATGTGATAAGTTACTTTAGTTCACATCACGTATTTATGAATATTAATATTATTCTAGATTATACTAACAGTAAAACTATCGGTAATAATGCAAGTTATTATTGTATTGTCTGCCGGTGTGAATATATGAGGCAATTGTACCTTTTAAAGTTTTATTAAGACCATTGGCGTACGAACGCAGGTATTCAAATACAATGCTTTTATCATGGTGTCTCGATATGATTAAGCTATAGGCTATTTAATATAACTACATTTTAAAGGTAAAAAGTGTTAATAACTTTTATGGGATCAGTAAATTGCGATAAAATGTTTATAATTTAAAAACTTCGCATTGACGTTAAGTAGATAATATACCCGCTTAATGTAGGTAGTCGTATATAATCGTGGATCCTTTAGAGGCCCTAAAATTCTTTTGCACCATGGCGATGAATAGCCTACTAAACACTTCCTTGTTTCATAGGTACAAAGCAACATTATCTCACGAAGGACACTTTATGTTAAACACATTGTTTTTACGAGGAATTATTTACGAGGAGTATTGACATGTGATTAATTTTAAATTTAACGTTCAATTTTATATATGACAAAGTTACTCGTACAGGTCAAAGTTAGCTAAAATAAAACAGATTGCTTATAAAATGTTATAGATTTCAGAGTTAAGATCTAATACGTTCAAAATAGTAATATAAAAATTAAACTAATATAATGAAAAAATTATTTGCAAAGTTATCGTTCATAGATTAGAATATTATGCACATACCTATTTGAACTAACAATATTATTGTGCAATAAAGACTGCATAATATGTTTAATAGCAGTCTGATAAAAATGGTTACTACGCTAAGAAAAAATTATGGCGGCAAGGCATTTGAATGATTTGTCGAATAAATTTGACGTCATAGAGTATAGACAAAACTACATGTACCATAGATAATTTAATCTGTCAAATGTAATAAATGCTTAATTATGTATGACTACAACCATAGCAATAGCCTCTAGCAACATTACAAACGTATCTATCTGTTTGATAAAACGCAATCGATTCAAGATCAAATTGTAATTATTTCGTACTTAGACCGAGATCAATTAGTTTTATGAGTGTATAAAAAATCAGCCAGTAGCCGGCATGTCGCAACAAGGCCTTAATTTGCAAATTAGATCGAACATTTTTTTTTTTTGTATAGGCGTATGAATACTTAAACTTGGTTAATTAATTAATTATAGCTTGTATATCTAGTCAATGTAATTTGTTATATAAATTATCGCTTCTTTAGATATTATATAGCCTCGTGTGGTCCTCGAGGTTGAACTCTAAGTCAGGGCTTTGAGCCTCGGCAGACACTTTTTTGATTTGCCGATATTAAAATATACGCTTACAAATTACATAACGGCAAAAGAAAACATACTTCATTGATTTAGAACGTTCTTAGTACATATTCTTTTTGGTATTGTATTACTCTAGACAGACGCATAATCTTCTTCAACTAAATATTAGAATCAGAGTGAATAAAATATAAAAGTTAAGGAACAGCGCTGACGTCAATTTTATTACAATAGGAAGTATCTTGAGTAATTACGATGCATGGCTCAGTAGGTACAGTACTTCTAGCGAGAGGTTTAATAGGGTCCTATAACATTAATCATGAGTGTGTTCTTCTGTACATTTTAATTACATACTTCGTTGAAATTTTCGTCAGAGTCGCTCTGTCAACACTTAGTTGTACGGCAAAAGGCATTCAACATAAGAAGTACAACAATAAAATAATACACCAAGCACCAAGACAAATAAATATTAGTAGCATTATCCCATTAGCTATTAATTACATGATGTTTATTCGATTTCACTCAAATGCAGTACATTAACTTGTTGGTTATGGTAACCACAACGCCATTAATTAAAATTTTCTGATTGAATCGCCAGCTATCCATCATAAACAAGAATGTACCACAGACAGGTCCGGCCGCACGTGGAGTACTGCTCACATCTCTGGGCAGGGGCCCCCAAATACCAGCTCGACCCACTTGACTCCCTACAAAGACGGGCAGTTCGAATCGTCGATGATCCCAATCTCACGGATAGACTGGAGTCGTTGGAGCAACGAAGAGACTTTGGGTCTCTCTGCGTGTTCTACCGACTCTTTCACGGGGAGTGCTCTGAAGAACTGTTTGATTTGGTACCAGCGGCCCCTTTCTATCACCGTACCACTCGACACCGAAGCAGGGTTCATCTATATCACCTGGAAGCGTTCATTTCTAAGACGGTACGCTTTCAGCGATCATTTCTCCCACGTACATGCAAGCTCTGGAATGAACTGCCAGCTTCGGTGTTTCCCGAGCGCTATGATATGTCCTTCTTCAAACGAGGTTTAAAGAGAGTTCTTCTTTCATGGCAGGCAGCGGCTTTGCTGTGTCCTGACATTGCTGAAGTCCATGAGCAGTGGTTACCACTTTCCATCAGGTGGGCCACTTGCTCGTCTGCCACCAATGGCAATAAAAAAAAAAGACAATATTATATTACATGTGTGCTTCACCTACACCTCTTCTGTCAAATGTTCTTGACTGTTCTTTGATGTTATGTTGGCGTTATTGTTTTCCAGAAGAAATATATTTTTTTTTATATTTGAAGTTTAGGTAAATTATTGATAATATTCATTCTATTTATATTTTGTAGATATTCTAGACAATCAATGCGGTTGCTTTGAACAATCGTAGAAAAAAAGAGTGCTTCGCCCAAAACAGCTGCCGCTTGTTAAAAAATAAATGAGTGAATGAAAAAAATTAATGTAATAAATAAAACACCATAATTGCAGCAATTACGGTGTTTTATTTGTTACAATAATTTTTTTATATGCTATTCCAGCCGAAAACTGGCATGAATGTTGTAATGGAAAAATTTAGGTCAGTGCAGATGCCATATAGCGGCTTTCAACAAAAAGTCGTTATCGTCTTAATGAAAGTGAACGTTTTTTCATAAAACACGAACTTTGAGAATAAACATTTTAAATATGTTACGTAACGGCAGCCATAATAAGTTTTTATCTCAACTTTTACCATAGCGTGCAAGTAATTATGTATGTTAACACGTGTAGCCATATGTTTACATAAATTAATTATAATGAGCGATCTTTCGTTTATTATGTAAGAATAGGAAGAAAATGACTTATGTAATGTATAACAATACGTTACATAGCATCTATGACTTGGCATAATTTAATATATATCCAATATCTTTCTATTATTATTATTCTAATAGCTTTCTAATCCAGATTCAGTTTTATTAGTCACTTGAAAATCGTATCTGAAAAGCATTAGAATAATAATAATGCTCTCCAAACCAAATACTGATCACAGCGGCCAATTTTAACAGCGACTTACTATTTACACATAAGATTCTATAATGCACAAATGTATGTGCAAACTCTGTATTTTCTCACTCTTCTAGACTATTGAGAGACAATTAATACAATATGACAGGCAAGAGATCATTCACAGGGCCAGCGGTTTTACGTGCCTTTTAAGGTACCGTTGTAAAACTTTATTGACTGCCTAAGTCTAGGCTCATACTGAGAATCTCTGGACAGAAATTCCTAATAGTTTTAGTTGGCTCGATATAACATGCACGAGCCGCTAGGCCAACGATCCATTCAGATAGGTAAAAATATTTTTTTAGTGTGAACAATTTTATCAAAACATTGAAAGCATCTTATTCCTAGGTTGTTTCCTATGTTATATTATCTTATCTTATGTGGGGCCAGTCAGTGCAGACCGGCGACACTTCGACCCAGTGGGATCTTTTGTGTCGACACTCTCCGAATAACGACTGCCATAGATGTTCATGGCAGCTGGGACCAACGGCGTAACGTGCTCTCCGAGGCACGAAGCAGGCGATAATTATCAATCAATAGGCATATAATTTCGAAAAGTCATATAACTTCCTAAAGTCAGAGGTGCGCGTCGTGGGTTCAAACCCGAGACCCTCTGCATTGCAGTCTGTTGGTCTCCTCACTCAGCTATCGCTTTTCTTTTGTTAACGTTCTCTCTAAAGCATCAAAGATTTATGAATTTACTAAAGCTTATAATAAAACCAAAATGGCTTTGGCCGAGCAACTTTGTTGAGCCGACGAATCAATTAAACCGAAAATAGCTTTGAAAGTCAGAGGCAATTGCCGTGGTTTGGTCCATGAACTCTGAACTGAACTGGCAATCCAACAATCACGCAACGAAGTTATTATTAACCTAAAGTAATCATAAAGTGCACGAGTAACAGATACCCGTGCAGACAGTACAACGTATAATTTTTTTTTTACGAAATCTCGCGCTCTGATTAATTCCTTTGTAGAGAAGAACTTAACAAACATTAAAATAACAGACACAAAAATAACTTTACTCAGGACAACTTTTTGTAGATCGCACTAATTAATGTCCCGTGGAAACGGTGTGAGGAACTCACAGGACTCAGCGCAGTAGCTGTGGCAAGGCTTTCACTTAAGCTATTACACATCTTGTCTTATCGGCGTCATGTATATTTGTTTTATATTTTACCCAAATTTAAAGATACTATATTAATAAAACAACAAATGTGTTTGGAATTTACTAATGAAATGCCATGAGTAGTTTTTAGATATTTTGTATTTTTTTATTTCATCAAGTGCGGCTGACGCCGATCGGCATTTACGTTAAATATGAGCCGATCCTGAAAGCAACATTTGTTACCGCATTGAATGGGCTAAGATGATCTAGAAAACATACATGTCACAAAAAGACAAAACCAAGTTTGATTTGCCTGCAAGTTAGTCTATATAAAAATACAATCCTGCTGTTTCTCATAGATATGTTCACAAGTCTGATTTTATGATAATAGCGATCAAAAGTAGATCGTTACGTAGTAAAAACACGAACACCAATTACGTTAAAATCATTGCCTAAACACATCAATTAATCACTATTTACAATCTCCAAACACCACATAGATTATATCTGTTACGAACATTACAAAGCATAAGGGTTACAATTAGACCAATTACGTAACGCCATTCATTGACAGTTTCAATTCATATTGTGTTACCGACAAAGCAATGTAGACTCTACTTGATGACGATTATAGCTGCCAAGCTAATCGTAAATCTACACATTTATTATTCGGATCAAATCATGCGGGATCCAAATAGCAGTATAGCTACAATTAAGCCTATTACGTTAAATCATTAATTGTCAATTTCAATTAATATCTTGTTACCTTTATAGGAATGTAAACTCTATTTGATGGCAATTACAACTGCCAAGCTAAGCGCAAGTGTATGCATTTATTACTCGAATCAAATCATGTGAGATCCAAATAGTAATTTGCTTTCACTGTTGCTTGTTCGCAAGTGATTTTACTATGTATTTCTATTGAACTTTCTATTTAATACTCTACGTGCGTCTATTACGTACAATAATAAAAGCAAATCACAATAATAGATGTATGCTAGGATGTTATTAAGTGTGTTTGGTTATCGTAATTTATGGCAATTATAACCTCCTTTACTAAGCTGCATATAAAAATAGAATGGTTCTACGCGCCTTTACATATTCGTTAATGCTTTTCTAAACGTATCTGTCTAATCAAAACTACAGCACTAATTACCGCGGATCTGATAGTATTTCAAATAGATAAAAAAATGCTATGTATCCTATATTCAATATTGAACTTAGAAAATTTTAAGCTTATAAATCTGCAAAGTCTGAGAATACCAGATATAATTAAAAATCTACAATGCCTGGCCACCGGTGAGCCGCTTCGACTCGATAAGTAAATAATACTTACCAAACTAATGTACACAAATTAGTTATATTCTCTTCGATTCACATACCTGAAATAAACAAATAAAATATTAGTATAAGTAGATAATCAAACATCATGTTATTGTAAACAAGCGTAATTAAGACACAAATGCTAAGTATACGCTGTATTTCTCAAAACATTACCAAAACAACACGACCTTGACACCCGCAGCAATGATTATTATTGATTTGATTCATACAATAAAAGTAAACTACTATATACGGATTTTATCGCGTTGTTTATTTGACAGTTATTACAACATTTTGAAAACTGTTACACTACTATTACTATTAAACTTTACTAATTTTTAAGCTAATTAAATTATTGAAACTATTAAAACTATTTATACTATTACTATACTATTATACTATTTATATTTGTGTTTACACTTTCCCCGACGTTTCGGTTGCTTTTCAGCAGCTATGGTCACGGGGAGACTAAGATGGTAGTTGTCTCAATGTTCCAGTGTAGTTATTTCAAAGTACCCGAACATAATTTAATCATGGGTGTTTCTATTTACGCAGAATGAGCTCAAAGTATCACAGCTAGCTATGGTTTGCTTTTTCTTGGGCTTGACTATTTGAAAATTCGCGTAAATAGAAGACAATACTGATTCATACAATTTTCGAAATGTCTTCGTAAGGTAATATCATACAAGAAGAAAATTAAAGTATCCTAAAAAAGCGTGTGGTCCGTTTGATTTCCATTCAAGGAAAACATTTGTGTGATCCACGAATAGTTGTTTCAGGTCTGGGTATATTATTCAAGCCCGTTTCAAAAGCTTGTACACACATCTATACTAATATTATAAAGCTAAAGAGTTTTTTTTGTTTGAATGCGCTAATCTCAGGAACTACTGGTTCGCTTTGAAAAATTCTTTTAATGTTGGATAGCCTATTTATCAAGGAAGGCTCCGTTTGTGAGGCAGAATAACCTTGATTCACTCTCACTTTTGGCATATTTTTGTTTGTCTATGTACCGTCGGTGTAACCTGGTCGAAACGTCAAGCCTAAAAAAGGTAAACATTATACATGATCGCGTTAATACCCGTTACATATTATATATGTATCATGCAACGCGAAAGTTTAAAAGTTCAAAATATCGTAATAAGAAATATCAAATTGCCTTTTTCCATGCTGATTATGCACATACATAACTACTTATTATGACTGCATCTTCCTACTCACTGTAGATCTACGACCAACAAATTAACCATAACCATTAGCAATAGCGACAGCACTCGATCATTATGTCTATGGCACGTTCGATACACGTAATAACGGTGTATGGCAGTTAGCAGCGACCGTCAAATTCACTTCGCGAGTGCTGTAACAGTTGCGCAAGCGGCGGTGTGCCAGGTGGACATACCACTTAAATTATACACTAACTTATGCTGCTTAGAATTTGAAGGTTTGTTATTAGATATAGGAAATTGTAATTGGTTATACGGATGGCGCAATGGGTTAAGTGGTCACTTGTCATGTCATGTTGGGTGGGTTCGATTCCCGTACGAGGCAAAATTAGTGTCTACAATATGTTGTTCCGAGTCTAGGTTTTCTTTATTTCCCATGTATAATTTGTTGGTAAAGCTTTTTCACAGAGGAGTTGCGAGAGTTAATTTTTAAATAAATAAATAGTAATATTTAATAGATAAATTGTTATGTTGTTGCGGTGTTGTAAGCACAGAATAGTAAGACGAACTAGATAAAAAATATTAAATTAGCGTTGAATGTCATACTAATTTATAATGGATGCCAATGATCTATAGTAAAATATCAAAATGGAATGAAGGTAATAGAAACAAGGAGTCAATATTCGTTACCATTAAATAATTCTAAAGAAAATGTAAGTGTGCTTTACTGTTTCTTTGGACTATGCTTTACAAACATTCAAACAACATCCCGTGTGGGATTCGAGCCCACAAGCTCGGTGTGGCGAGGCGACCACTTAAAGCACGCCATCCAAGGCAAGGCACGTGTTTCCTTCTTCCTTCAATCCTGGGTCCTTTAAGCGAGGCGTGAAAAAGCATCTTCTCAGGCCGTTAAAGGAGAGACCTCAATATCGCCTCAGCTACTGTGGGGGTGGTGTGGAGGCCACTACTCTTAGACCACACGACTGCTTACCATCAGGTGGAGTGTGGTCATTTTGACGAGCAAAATAAAAAAGAAGATGGAGGGTGACGTCAAAATATTGCTTTGCTTTTTAATTCAAGGAACTGTAATCATATTTCGCGCCCTCTGTTACGGTGAGTAACAGAGGGCGCGAAATATGATTAGAGAATCCTTGTGTTACCTTTCTAGGTTATACCAACAAGCAACCACAGATTTCATACATTTCACAATAAAATCTTGCACTTTTGATATAATTTGAAGGTGGCAATCTATCCCCAAACGTACGAGTATGGTGAAACAAGCGCAATATTCTCACTAAACGTGACAAATGATACTTTGGCAAAGGTCGAGGCTCTTTATGCCTCATCAACATGTTGAACGAATAATGTATTTAGTTTTAATGAGGTTTAAGTATCGCCTTCGTACTTCATTGAACCTCACTTTACGTCCATTAGATTTGTTACAAAAACTCGCATGTTACACGTGCTATTGTAATAGTTATGTAGCAACATAATATTCAGCGGGTTTAGATAAGTTTAATTGACATATTAACATACCAGATTTAGCCCGCGGCTTCGCTCGGCTTAATGTTGCTTAGGTTAGATTCGGTAATGGTTAGGTTATGTGCATGTCCTTTTCTGTTCCCCTGACAACGAGTATGCTCAGTTTCATGAAGATCGGTCAAGTAGTTTAGGCGTAAAAACGTAACAAACAAACAAACTCACATTCGCATTTATATTAATTATTTAGGATTGACATCAGTGTATTATAAAGGTCTTGGCCACGGACCTTTTATTTGAATGAAAGTTACAACCCGCATGCAAAGTAATGACAGCGTTATTCTTGAAGTGCGCCTGAATGTCAGAGAATAAACTACGTGTCAATAAACTTAACCTTAAACGGTGGCGCTATCGTGTAAATTGTTGCATATATTTACCTTCATAGATATTATTTTTAAAAACTTATTGAAAACATATATCGTTTTATTTTACAGGACGCGCAACGGAAGCATTTTTTTTTTGTATGAGTCATAGAACATTCCAAAGGTTATAACCAAAGAAGAAGAACACGTCTACGACAGATTTGAATTCGATGTTTTGAACTATACTATTTACGTACATAGGTAGTAGGTACTTGCTACGATCCAGATATAGGACTCTCTTAACCATATACATCTTATTTCTACTACTAATACGTAAATTAGCATATAGCCTTTGCAACGCGTCATAAATGACTTTAAACCGTAAAACATAATTGGCAATCGGTCAAATGGAAGCGACAATTTATTTAATAGTCCGAAACAGAATATGGAGCGTAAAACCCAAGGTGATCAACTAACGAATTATGCTCGTAATTATCTCTTAGAACAAGGTCTTTAAACAACCAATATGAAGTAAAACTATGTATTAGCAAATTACAATTATTCCGCTTAATTTATTTCTTGATGTGATGGCCTCTTTTGTAATTCAAATCCTCGTGGTGGGCGCCGAGGTTCGCTACGCTTGCTTGCTAATGGTCCAGTAAATAAAAATAATAATATAGTCTATGGCTATCACTACATATATATATTATAAAATAAAGTCCTCCGCCGCGTCTGTCTGTCTGTTCGCGATAAACTCAAAAAATTTTCACCAATAGATAGACTGATTCATGAGGAAGGATCAGGTGTATAATTTATTAAAGTTACCCGTGCATAGCCAGGGCGGGTCGCTAGTATATTCATAATTATGAATGGGATATTTAAAATCTTCAAATACGTTCGATACAAAATATTCGAAGGAGGAGGCTAACGTATGAAAACGTTCATTTTTATCTGGTTCTAGGAATAATAATTGAACTCGAAAGAGCAAAGGACCTTACCATCGACTTAAAGTCACACCAAGCCCTTGATTTCCGCCTAAAATATCATCTACATAATGCCATTATTTACCCGGAAATATCATTATGAACACAAGGAAACATCCTTGACACGAACACAAAGACATAATCCTCTACAAAACATTTGCGTGATGTTGACTAATACCTAAATATATTAATCCAAATCTTATTAAGCTACTTAGGAATGCTCGATAGCTAATATCGATGGTAAACATGTAGACCTTGATTGTTTTTAATTAGAACAGATAGTGGACATTACACAATATCATTCACTCGAATGAAACGAAATTAGATATCGATATTGTATCTACCATTATAAAATAATCGAGCAATCGAAGAATCTAGCGGTATCTGTCATTGTGTTCCGATTAAGGAAATGCATAAGTGAGTTCTGTAACAGTCAATAGATCACTGAAGTAACCAATCGTTTTGAGATTCGATCAATTATAGGTTTCTTAAACTGAATATATTTTAGTAGTTTATGTAACTGTACTTCAGCTACAAGCGTTTCAGGAAGGCAGTGAGGCTAATGATAATGACATGAACGATAAATGCCAATAAAAAAAAACATAAGATCAGAATATTTGTTTTCGAATTTGCTTTACCATTCAGCAAGGATGCTTTTACTTTGTAATCTAAGTAGAAGCACTCTTAACAAAAATTGCTAATGGAATCAGATTACATCATTATATCAATAAATTAGCAAAGACCACCCATCCACATACGAGTGGAACACTAATGTTATTCAAAAAGATCTCGGTCTCGACCTTGTAAGCAACAAACCCGTCGGGGCGGCCGTGCGCCCGCGCCCGCGCCGGTATCACTATCAACACATCGGATCGCAAGCGCACGGTCCCGTTACGAAGAATCTCATTCTGTATAACGGACGCCCGATTGGCTGACGATGGACATGCGCACTAGTGCCACGCTAGAGTAAACATATCGACCTGCGATTCAAGACTCAAACATATTTGGCTGTCACGGACGTACGGTTCAGACTTTGACGTAAAATATACACTTTTGTTATGACTTCATTGGTCAAGATGTTTACTTCCGTCATTTTGTATATTTATTTGTCGATGTTAAGAATCACATTTAAACTGCAAACATTGTACCTTGTGTGTTAAGCCTTAGACTTTCCGACGACAGCATGCAAAGCACATACTGGGATAGATAAGACTGCCCGATACAGGTCAGTGTGTACGACCAGCAGTGTGTCCTAGTTTGTATGCCATTAGTTGACTAATATTAGGTTAAGGTTGTCCTCACTAACGAAAATAAAATATAAACTTCACTCAACAAGTATAAAAATCGAATTACATTAGCGGAATAAAAGGCTTGGATCAAAACAGAAAGGAATAGAAATGGCTTTTCAGCAATAATGTACAATCATAATAACAGTTCTGTACCAGATTATACTGACTTTTAACTTTATAGCTGATTCCTTTCAAAAGTAGTATTTTGTACAGTTTTGAATTACAAATACCTACTAAATAATGTTCTAATCCGTTACTTAGGTTCCAATAGTGCCGCATGAGTGGCTACTTGTGAATGAGGCGCCTACGTCTCGCCTATAACTGTAAGCTCAGAAGCTTGGTGATTACAAGCTTCATAAATACGCTTACAAGATAGTTTGATCGTTATCCATGCTTATTAGCCTGTGCGTATCACAGTAACCTATATAGGTAGCTTAAGCGTGGAATGTCTGCATTAAGATTGGTAAAGATTACAATATTAATGCAGTAATGTGCTTGACAACTTAACATTTGTTATTTAAAATATATTATACGTATTATAATATTTTAGTTACCTACTTCGTGAAATCGAATCGAAAGATTATGAGAATTCGATTCGGTTCTCTTTAAAGTTTATTAGCATAACATTATGTATATCACGTTTTGCTTCTTTTTAAATGGAGGTTAAACCCAATTTTCGATATTTGTTGGTAACCATAGAAGCGTTGATGAGCTGTATTACTTTAGAGATGACTCCATAATATGCATGGGAAAATAAGGTTCCTTCCTAGATCAACAAGCCAGTCAGATGCGGTGGAAATTGCTTTTATAGTATGATGGATAAATAGGTATGATAATTTTGTAGACGACAGACTTTTTGCTGTCACAATGTATATGAAGCTCAGGGTACACGTATTTGACGTCGTCTCTCTGGCAATATCTTTTGTATTAACTACTTCAGATAATCTCTCTTTTGCTTCGGCAGGTTTCACTACATAATCTTCAGAGCAATGTCCTCTTAATCCTAAACCGCAGATTAAGTCAAGTTATTACATAATCTTAACTTTCAGTGTCAAGCTCGAGACGCGTTTGTTAGGTTTAGCTTTATCTCTCCATGCAGATAGTTATTATTTACAATTTCAAGGCTTAAAAAAGGTCGATCATTGTTTCAAAACTTCTTTTCATTTCTTTTGTTCTAGAAAAACAATAAAATTAATGCTGCTTTCAAATAATTTAGGATTATTTACATAATAAACTGACTGCGGTCTCATTACGGTCGGGTTCAATTCGCGGTAGTGTTATAGGGTTTTCCTCGTAGATGATTAGCAATAGCGGCACTTATTACGTGGAATTTGAACATATCCGACACCTTTAAGAAATTGACTGACTAAATGTAGAAGGAGGAAGATTGGGTATTGTGGCGTAGATGTAGAGAAGTATATGTCCAGCACTACACCACGACACTGTCTGTTTGATTGAAAGAAAAAATATGTGGTGTCGTGGGACACCAGGTAGGAACGAAGTTCCTTCGGCTAATATAGAATCGACACAAATTGCAAAAAAAATCGTGCTCAATTTTATGTAGGTTTTCTTCATTTTTCTCTTAAATTTTGCTGATTAGTTTTTATTTAAGTACAACTATGCATTGGCGGGGTGGAGTGGTAATAGAAAGAGAATGGATGAGAGAACGAAAAGAAAGAGGGAGAAAGAGAAAGGTATTATACACTACTCGCTTGTGTATGCGACTGTCGCGCCTGCGCACGTCTCATTTAACGGTTTTATTCCACGCACTTTTTCCACGGATTTTTTCTTACGGTTTTACTATCACATTTTTTTCAGTTCGGTCGCGCAGCAAAATCCCTATCCCCTCCAAGCCTGCCGTAAGGAACTTCGTTCGAACAATATCTGGTTAAGTATAGAAATTGAATACCTCTGCGTAACCTTTTGGGGGCACGGGTATTACGTATGTTATGCTTAAAACGAAAAGTGATATTTAATTTTCTACAGCGGTGCTAACTTTTGTTTAAAAGTTTACCTGTTATAAGTTTTATGGACTTATCAGCGGACTTAGACCCGAAACGTTTCGCAATAGTTCACACGCAGTCTTATCCTGCGGTATGCGGTATTTGTACCACATGACGTATTGGCAATACCAAAGTAAATAAACAGCTGACCACCTGTGCAGTAAATGATTAGTTGTTCCACCAGAACGCGCTTGTCAGACTGTTCAAGTACATCGTGTATTTAGATTAATAGCCTCCAAACTGATTTGCAATTCGAAGGTGCGGTCAGATCTTAAACTTGAGAAAGGAAGGTTACTTCGCAAGTCGAGAAATTGCGATGGCAGCAATGGTTTCTTCGAAGCGTCCGGTTTTCTCGAGTAAACCTGTTGTTCATATGGAATGCGGGCCCAACGTTGACGTACGAAAGTTCTGATACAAAACACCGGGCGTGTAATGTCGATGGCTTTCTTACAGCCAATTAAACGATTCTATCTGACCACGAGATTGTTGATTTCACAACTGATTTATTGACCATGTTCTGAACGTGGCTTGGCTCGCGCGGTGATCCGCACTTATCTAAGCAGTGGCTGTCAGTCGTATCTTTTCTCAGATAAACATCTTCCGTAACATTCACTAATCACTTGATAGACTCTAGTATGCTGTTGTGTCTTGGGGAGCAAAGCAGTTTAACTAAAATTGTTCTCAGTTTCGAAACAATTGTCTAAGGATAACATTATTTATGTCCAAGGTACGTATGTGCATCTTGTGGAGCACGCGTTATTGTATGGAAATTCTCCAAACGTCCTACTCTGTTCCTATTACTGATAACAACATTTTGTATTAAACGTGATTTCCCTCTTAACACGTTCCCTGTCCGATGAACCACATATGGTACATAACAATTGATTTTCTATTGTGTCTATCACGGGACTGTGTTAATGCTGGTCTCGTACGAGTCGCCAAGAAGATTTGTATTTGACAGAAGGGAAAGAAAAGCCACCAAGCCGCTGCTTATCGTGGTAGGGAATTGATTGCTTCTAAGGCTCTGCTTCTTCAGTGCTAAAAACCAACAGCCATATCTATTAGCAGTGGCCAATGCTAACCTGATGTTATCAGGTGAGCAGCGATGAAAAGAAAAAAATGCTTTAATTTCAAGTTATTCAAAAATGTGTGCATCTGCATCAACGATTCTATGTACCTATATAAAGTTGTAAATAACATATACATAGATAATAATATAATCACAGCTATGAATACACAATAAACATGCCTAGCAGCAAAGAAAATTATTTAACAAGGAAAATGATTGCTTCAGGATGAATATGATAATGAGAAAATACATAAATAGCAAATCACTTGGGACGGTAATTGTCAACGGTTAGACGTTAGTTGACGTAACTGTACTTAGGTGCGTTATAATCAGTCCGTTATGTTGAAGTATGTGGTATATAACATTATGTTTTATATAGCTTTAACATGCCAGCAGATAATTTGAAAATAATACTTACATCTATGATCATGAAGAAACAGAAAATTAAAGAATCTTGATAGAAAATAAATTGTATTTTTTTGAATTAAGAAAACGATAGTAGAACCCATGTGTGGTTATAACGAGCGAACGGTAGAAACACCTGAAATGTGAAAATGAGAGAGAGAATGCTGAATTTCTGTATGATATTTAGTTTCATTGAGTTTCACAGCACATATTGAGAGTCAGCGACTTATTTTTATTTTATGACTAGCTTTTGCCCGCGACTTCGCTCGCGTTAATTTAGAATTTGACAATCAATTAGGGTTGTTCTTTGCTTGTAATAATATAATTCAATCAAGATTCGAAAAAAACGTGGCGCCATCTATTATAATAAGAATGTTATTATTGTTTTCCTCAGGAACAGTACATTTTTTCGGGATGAAACGTAGCCTATGTTTGTTTCTGTACACCTGACAACGTACATGCAAAATTTCAGGATGATCGGTTCAGTGGTTTAGGCGTGAAAAGGTAACAAACAAACAAACTCATTTTCGCTTTTATAATATTAGTTAGGATTCCTAGCAAATTTTATAAAAAATGACTGAAAGATTCACAAGAATAGATACTCTGGTTAATCTTTGCAGCTAAGCTAGAATGCTTGTATTAGGAGTTGGTTCACATTGGTAACGAGCGTGATTGGAACTCCCTCTATTAGGTAAGAGCTATCTCTATCTTGTCCTTTTTTTTGTATTTTGTCTTTTTATCGATTGAGATCTTTATGATATGATTTATGATGAGAAATGCAATTCATAAATGTAATATATCCAACCGACATTTCTAAAATGTTTTATAAAATATTATGTTCTAACGGTCAGATGTTCATAAACTTCATCCAACAATAAATCAGTGGATGTTACATAGACCCCTTGGCTCCAACGTCAGTGTTGGCACTTGATTGAGTTCGTTACTTGGAAGCGTCGCCCACCATTTTATTAGTTCATTGGCCCCGAATTAAAGTAATATTTTATACAGTTATATTAAACTTCAGCTCATAGTAAACTTTTATTATTAAATTCATCATAAACGACAGATAGTCTAAAATATGATGGTTGTTAAAAGATGCGGTTTGTATTTCCGGGGCAGATAAAATGTTATAAGGTTCAGTTTTACAGTAAATTGTCAATTAGTTGGAAATTCAGTGTGTATTTCCCTCGTCTCTCTTATTATAGACTTATTCTCCTACACAGGCAACTCATGCCTGTTTTGTGCAAAAATTATTTTTCTAAAGTATTACGTTGACAAATGATTGTAAGTGGTTACCGAAGCTTTTAGGCCTGGATCCAATATTCAAGCAACGAGTCGTATTAACTACGAACAGTTAAATCCTTACTTCCTTACTAATATTATAAATTCGAAAGTAACTCTATCTGTCTATCTGTCTGTCTGTTACCTTTTCACGGCTAAACCACTCAACCGATTTAGATGAAATTTGGTACAAATATAGTTTAAAACCTGGAGAAGGACATAGGCTACTTTTTATTGATGTAGATACCACGCGGACGGAGCCGCGTGCAAAAGCTAGTATTGAATTATTTTTCATAGAATATGTGTCAAAATGTAACTGTCTGTAGGTAAAACTACTCGTTTTTTTAATATAGCCGGCTTAAAAGCTATGCCATACTTGCACGTTTTTGATGGAAAATAATTAAAGACTAGATAAAAGGAAAGTAATGGGAGATGTAGTTATGTCAGTGTCCGGAATGACACGATTGCAATTTAACAATTAAATTAATTAAATAAATTCTCAAACGGATATAACATGAAACATATCGAAGTTCAAGTACTAATACAAGAAAAAATAATCCGTGAGCAAGGTTGATTAGGCTGCAGCATCACGCGAAAATAGAGAAACGGGTTCAGAAAGAGTGAACGCAATTGATTAGTAACGGATTATACGAATTACTGCTGCTATAGATTTAAAATAAAAAATGATCTTGCCCTTCAAAGTGACAGTATTATTCGGTGTCGACTGCCTAAACATTTATGTATTTATATACAAAGAGCATTATTAAGATGAAAAAAACTTAAGGATCGTATGATGATATATGCAAATGCTGGAAATATTGATAACTTTTTCTTTTTGTAGATAGTCTTTTTACTTAATGGTAATGCCGACTCTTGTCGATAAAGTAAATATACATATTTTTAAAAAGAATTAGATATGAATTACGCATTAGATAAACATGAACTCACATTTTTGATAGAGCCTACTAGCAGCAATTAAACTCGTTCATCGGGCCGGGTGTGACCTTATTTATACAAATGTTTTTTTAAATATTAAAACCTCAGTAGCTCCTTTTTGGATTTCAGGAAATAAGCCGCGCCCACGAAACTATAACAGACGAAGGTTTCTCGTGCCATTTGGTTTACCTCAAAGAAGAAATCGTGACAAAATCCAAACAACGTTTATTTTAATACCAAAGGACGTAGTTAATATATTGAAATAACAAAACGAACGTGACGGAAGAACCAACAAATGATAAATACTTTGCATTTAGCACGAGACGGATAATTACGAGCTATTCAATGTAAATGACATCGTATGTACACACCTGAGAAGACACCAGTAATGCGTCTATACAAAATATATGTAAAAAAGTAAAACTCGAGTGACAAATTACTCACAATATGTTAAGGCAACAACGCATTTGTCTCTGACTGCATAGATTAGGGTACATGATAAAATGTAAGCGTTAAAAACTTTAACATCACAGGGCTAATTCTCGTAATAGAAACTGTTCAAAATAGAGTTCCGAGTTCCGACACAGTCTACTAAACGTGAATTGAAATACAATTTATATTCACATTTGAAAATATCATTTGTGACTAGATCGGAACTTATTTTGAATGCATTTTTTGCAAGAATTGGCACTCAAAGAAAAAATAAATCAAGCAACTGAGATTCGACAAGTAGACTTTTTTTATAAGTACAAAGTGCAATCAGTTCATCATTCCAAATATAATTTTAAAAATATTGTCATGGAAAAAATATCAGAATCTTACTTAGGTAATATTATTATTCTATAGGTATTCATTATTTTTGTATGTTTTAAATAGAGTTGGTAGGTAAATATCCCGTTTATAAATATCAACCTAAAGTAGTAAATTATTTTATTAATATTTGACTTACGAGTATGAAGTAAGTACACATTATATTCTGTAAATAAACCATAATATAACTTAAGCCTAATCTTATTTATAAGTGTAAGGAAGTCCAATATGTTTACGATACTTAGCCGGTATTGCGTCGTTCGTGTTCCGAGAATGTTTACAACGTTGTTATTTAATTTGTGACATTAATTTTAAAGCACGAGTGCGACTAATTACGCGGTCATTTTAATTTTATGTAGGCATATTAAATAATGTGATTGCTGCTCGCTCGGTAATGTGACGATATGATTAATTAGTTGTATTATGTGTGGCATCCACGCAATTTGATAAAGTGGTCGCGATTTTTATGTCAGCTTCGCTTGTAACATAAATTAACGTAGAATATCATTACTAAATTGACAAAATGTCTCTCAAGATTACCGATAGGCTATATATAATAGTCTACGATGAGATTTTGGCGCACATCGACATCTTTAACTTTGGCATGTCTATAGATTATCGAAGTTTCGGTAAGAAAATATTTTGACGGACATGCTTGCTCATAGACTCATAGTAGAACTTAAGATTAAAAGAGAACCGTTTATAAAGGGTGAAAGCCCACCGCACCGTAGTTCGGAAAGGACGTTATGCTTTCAGTCGGGATAGTGCCACATATCACAGTCGGTACGAAAAACCAGTACCACAAATTTTGATGACAGGTATTACTAAAGAATATCTTCGTACTATAACGGCATTGCGATGGCAATCGCTTCATGGAATAAACTATGTTTAGCCTTATATGGTGAGAAGAGAATACCAATACGCCTAAGAATAATAATTAAAAGAAAGAAGAGGCTAACTCTACATTTTCCTCATTTAATAATTTCGATTCGACCCTAACCTGCTGCGACACTGTTATACTTCTTAATTACAATTTAAGTCACAATTTTATCTTATTTAAAAACTAGCTTTTGCCCGCGGCTTCGCTCGCGGTAATTTAGAATTTAACAATCAATTCGGGTTGTACTCTGCTTGTAATAATATAATTCAATCATGATTCGAAAGACACGTGGCGCCATCTATTATCATAAGAACGTTATTGTTGTTTTCCTCGGGCACAGTAATTTTTTCGGGATGAAAAGTAACCTATGTCCCTTTCTGTACACCTGACAACGTATATGCAAAATTTCAGAATGATCGGTTCAGTGGTGTAGGCGTGAAAAGGTAACAAACAAACAAACTCATTTTCGCTTTTATAATATTATTATAGTTAGGAAGTTAGGATTAGGATTAGGATTAAACAATTCACTACTATATTATATTATATTACCACATTATAAGTCCAATTCACAGCTTAATTCATGATTAATGTATAGGAAGCGTTTGATATCATCAAATAATGTTCCACCGATACAGCTATGCTGAATTACTATAATAATAGTAACGTCTGTTGTATGTCCATTAAGTAGTATATCTATGTGTGTGTGTGCGTGTGAGTGTGTGTGTGTGTGTGACATTAACACGGCGACCTTCGGTTTGGGCAATCGTTTATTGAACGAAATATGTTTACTTTAGATCGATTGTCTACATGTCGGAATGTAATGGCTATTGGTTGTGATTTCGAAATTAATCTGAGAACTAAAATAATGTTAGTTGTTTTTTTTTTGTAAGAAGTTGCTATCTACTGATAGAATAGGAAGATTATTATTCGTAGTTATCTTTAACTGCAGCAGATCTGTAAAAGATACGATTTTGGTAAGAAACAAATAACGGTCTCATCTAAATCATATTTTACATAAGTCCCAGATGGAGGATGGCCATAGAGTTATCTAGTTAAATGCCAAGAAGACGTTCGGTAATTAAATATTCACTTAAGAGAGGGTACGAAAATGTCTTTTTCAAAGAACAATGCTTATTATAGGCATTGATTACAAACACATTTAATGATTGCTTGAATGTCTCCTTACTCCGGAAACTAATTTATGAGAATTGGAGCCAAGATATCTATGGAGTTATTGAATCTTACGTAGAATCTATCAATAAAGTCAAATCATAACTGTAATATAACAGAGCTATTCAAGCTGTACTAATAATATCTAAAACCTCTTTTAACAATAAACTTAAATAATTTTGCTTTTGGTATATCTATAACTATTGACCAATGTTGTAATTTTACGTGATCGAGCCGAGAGTCACCGAGAGTTGTAATTATTTCAAGAGATTTAATAGTTTGAGCTATTATTTTTAATACTAGACATAACGTAAAAAATACACCGGTTGCACTGACAACAAATAAACTAAATCGAAAGTAGATAAGAAACAGACAACAAAAGAATCTTATGACAATTTATCTTCAAAACATAAAAATTATTTACAAAAAGTTTCTTAAAGATTACGTTACCATCACGATCAAAAACAACTTTTTGCTAAGGTAAAAACTGCAATGCTTAATAAAATATCAATATAAAAATATTGTTAGAGCAAAAAATTTAGTTTATGAGTTGGTAACACTACCTACAGCATTGCGTTGACCTGTGCAGAGACGTGTAAAAACACACTTTTTAGCATATTATATTTATATGCCTGATGCTAAGGGGTTACTATAGGTTATATTAGAATCCCGCGCATTTCTCACAAAAAGACAAGAATATAAGTTGTTCGTTACGAAAAAGTATTATCAACTAGAGTTCGATATTTAAGAAATGTAAATAATAATATGTTAAAATAGATAAACAATATAATAGTAGGGAGTAGAGTACTCGGATGAGATAAAAATACAAGTACATATCATTTCATATTTCTTTAAAAATTGATTCCCGTTCATATTTGGAAGCACAACAGATAATTTTTTTTTATTATGACACCAGTTTGTTAAGTGTAGTATGTATCTCACATTTTAATTTTCAACGCCGCTGCGGATACTTGCCATTTAGACAATAATGCTACTAGTATTATACCTTAAACAACTGTCATTATTCTTCTAATTGCCACTCATATTAAGTCCTAAGCTTATTTTTAGCACTTAGTTGAACAATACTGCTATTGTGGTATGTATGGGAGAATTAACATTCTTTACACAGCCATGTGAAGGCTGCTTGTATGAACTAGAACATGTCAAGGCTTGATAAGGTACTTATAAGGCATAGGGTGATCGTGTTATATATTATATTATGTGCTTGCGTGGTGCACTGACAACAATCAAAGTGTGCTAAAGTTTTCATGTTTCTGGATGCCTGGTATTGAAAATTATGCAAGGAATGTATGTACTTACATATAACTTTTAAAGAGAATAATTCTAATACATATGCTATGTATTGTTAGCAGTCTAATCAGTAAAGAAAAATAAGTATTTTTTGTAAATTGACTGAAGGCCAGATAACAGTTGCTTTTACAATTGTTAGGTTGTCTTTTATCTTTTATTTTGACAAAAAATAAACGTTCGATCTCGGTCGAATATTTCATATAGGTATTACGACTCTTGCATTGGTTTAGCAAGCATATACATTGTTTAAAATACACCTTTCAATTGTACCTAATTATTTGTCTATGATTTTTTCAGGTAAAACTCTCGCATTCAGTCACGTGTCACGGGGGACTTTTGGAAAAAAGGAAACAGCGAATTAAGGATCACGCAATTTTTTGTATCCGTCAAGTAAAAGATAATAATCATGCACTGATTATTCTGGATGATAAGAAATTAAGGCTATAATCGCATCATGATATAATACATTGTAGGTATACTTAAATCTAACAATATTATTTTTAAACTAATGACGTTGAAGTTTTTGCAATAGTAACAAGATATTAGTAAAATATTGACATTATGCCTCCAGTAGAATCCATTATTAGCGATCTCGAACCAATTACGACATACAAATCGCTTCAAAGACAAAACGATTAGACATATTAGTGTTGGTAGCTCTTGGAATCATTCTTAATTTAAATCAAAACTTGACATATAACAAAATATGACATTTGATTCCATTAATTATTAATTTCAGTCTCAATCATTAAAAATAAAGTTCATGTTTTATACAATGCATATAATCGTTGTTTTATGCACCAAAGAAATAATTAATAGATAGTCTTTAGCTTGATAAATAATACATTCAAAGTATTAAAAGTTATATTAAAATCTGCAATGATTAATTATTATTGTTGCCTTCGTAACAAGCATTTATGTTACTTTTATAATAGCATGCTATATTATATTTTTATCTGCAGACTAATACCTTATACCACTTTGATTTCTGATTGTATTTTTGATATTTAATTGATTAAATATTATCAACTGTGTCAATAAAAAACTTCTCGAAGGCAATGCCAGATAAATTGCAACAATTAAATTTAAAAAATATAGCCTATTTCTAATGTTGAATTACAAAGAAAGTGTTTACTCGGTATCCTATTTTTAAAACATCTTAATTCCAAAATAAACAATGAGCTTATAGCGTCCATCTTGCAATCCTGTATGTAACTTCAAATATACCTAATTAACGCTGTATGAGTGCTATTAAGATTATGAGCATTTGACGACCTTGGGGTCTATTTAATATAACGAGTTAATTGCACAACCGTGCCTAAAGCAAACACCCGTACCCAGAGATTGTCACAGAACAATGTCGTATGTGTTGTAATATATAATAGATATACATACATTTAAAAGGCTTAAATGTCAAGTTAACCAAAAATAAGCGTTTAGTATTTAGAAATGTTTGCAATTATATCAAATAACCGGCAATTGTAAAGGGCCATGTGAAAAATAATGTAGCATAAAACCCACGACTTTCCTTTCAAGTCACTAATAAGTTATATAAATGAATAATTAAAAACAATGTGAATTTGCTTTTATTAGACCACAGCAGCCGTTTAAATCCAGAAATGTTTTAAGTCCAGAAAGCTAGAAAGTTAGTTTGCCAACTGCCCAGTATAGCCAATTATTTGGTTATTTTCTTTCATCTGTAATGTCCCACTGCCGAACAACGCTTCGCTATTAGATATTGTACTCATTACTTGCGCCGCCATTAATTGCGAGTTGGCAAGCCGTACTCAAAAGCCACTTTAGATTACGGCCTTAAAATGTAAGTTAATTTCTATTTTACTTTATTTTGTTGACCTTACACAGAAATACTTTAAGAGCGACCAGTCAATTGCAATCAATCAGTTTACTGTGAAACACACTGTAAGTAGGTCCTATCATACGGTATATTTCAACTTATGTGTTGTTAAACATACTCATACTTATACACGTATCTAATACGCGGTATAAAGTCATAGACAACATCCTAGGAAATCCTGTCTAATTTGTCACACATCAGCTTCATTGTTGGAAATGGATTATATTTTCTTTTATTTAAATATTATTTTTGGTCAGATATAGGTATTGAAGTTGATCTGTGGAAAGAACCTTTTCTGCCTTGAGTTACGACCAAGTAAGAAGGCAAGCATATTGATGACGCCTTATTTATTATTGCCAACAGAAAAAATCAACTTTATACAATCTGCGCATTTATCTCTACAATTTACTCATAATAATCTGTTTGTTTTTATTTTTTTATGCATCAGATTGACGATGTTTTTATTCGCTATCATCCAAAGAAAACATTGATGAAAAACAAATAAAAGATAAAAGTATAGTGTGTTGCAATGATCCTGTCAAGTCTTGAATTAATATTTATAGTATAAAATATAAAATGTGTTGAAATATTTATATGTGCCAACGTCAATGCAATATTATTCATCGTTTGATGATAAAGACCATATAATAATATAAGCTCTGATTATAAATTGTTAGGCAAGTGGCAGCTACGCTGACCATTAGGAGGTGGCACAATTTACATTCAATCGAGGACATTGCGAAGTATCAGACATACAGGCTTCCTCGCATTGTAATCCTTTACCGTCTTTAATATACATAATTATGATGAGTGCAATATTATAGCATTGCGTAGCAATGATTGACGAGTTCATCTTGACACTGTTGTTAGCTCGATGTGTGCGTTCCGAGTCTAGGTGATGTTTCTTTCAATGTTTGAAAAGTCCGCCGCAATACAGATATTATAAAAGCGAGTCTTTTTTAAAAGGCTAAGCTTCGATAAAAGCAATTTTCGCTGGCCAAATATATAAAGACTTAATCAATATAGGTATCTATAACAAAACTTTTACCAGTATGATAAAATCATTGCACTAGAAATCCATTGGCATTGTGCGAAATAAAATTGGTGTCACTTTGATATGCAATTCTTGTTCTTTTTATAGAATCACAACTTATTGATATCCGCACTATCAGGGGATTTGCATGTTCTAGATTATTTAGTTTATTTTTAGTTATTAAAGTCACCAAGTCAATCATCTTTATTTATCTAAGTTTTCCATGATACGGATTTCTTCACAAAGTTATTAACCCAAAAGCAATTTTTATTAAAACGAAAAGTTTATACATGGCAACAATGTTACATTACAAGATACAAGGCAAACATATAACACGCCTGAAGATGGGGGCCCCTAGAGGAAAAGCTCTTGAAGGGAATGCTACTATGATGTTAAACAAAGGTATATTAGACCAAAGGCACTATAAATTCACGGGGTTTCACCAAGTGAGTTCAGTTATTGTTTCTAGTGTTAGGTGATGGTTATGGGATCACTAGATGCCCTAAATATATGTACCGCATAAATCTACCAATATAATATATTGTTTTTACACTAAATGCTGTTTGTAAATTTCAATCTAATAAAATCGATCTGAGAATCCATATCCATCACACATTGATAGACCAACAGGCAATCTTATACAAAGATTATCACGGTGGCAAAATTTTGAATTCTGCTCAACATTTAACAATAATAGTTGTGTAACAGGTTTTCGTTAACTGGTTTTTAACGGTTATTAAATTACTTTTATAACGTATCAGCTTTGATCTACGACCTGTCTGACGAGTGACAGCGACATGTGTCGACTGCTACAGAAATACAAAGTATTTTCTAATACCGTATTTGGTTTTGCTCCCGTGTTGCTGAAGTAGTAAGTATAGTAGAAACCTTAATATATGTATTTGATAAAAAATCTGAGATTCAACCTATTACACGCACGTTGCATGTTGACAGTGACCACGTGACCTCTTGTCTGAAATAGTGCAAGTGACTCGATGCAAATTAATGTCATATGGACCGAAATAGAGTCGCCAAAAATACATCGCAAAAATCTAAATTATTATATAATTATATAATATTATTATATAGTTTTCGATTTACAATATTCATATACCTACGTGAAAAGTAGATATTGTAAACCATTTTAAGCATGTTACGCGCACGAAGGAGTGCATAACGCTCAAATAAAAGTCAAGTAAAATCTCAAAAAATGTTTATTTGTATCTTTTGTCTTGTTTTAATTACGGTTACATTTCGACGAATAGTGAAATTTAAGTATCAGCTTTATTTAAAACATCTTAAGATTCAATCTTTTTTGTCAGTTATGTTTAGTTAAGTTGAGAAGCCTGCTTTCATGAGTAAGAATCTAGAATAACATATGTAAATAATCTAAAATACTTAGTGTGTCAACATTTATGATACTATTAGAAATAAACTCTATTTTTCGCTTGATAGATACCTATTATGTTTGCATGTAGGCATTTTAAGTTGCCTCTATGCATGCGTAAGACGCCTTCCATCACATTAATTTCCCATAGTATGAGAGCGAGGTGCTTTGCGCTTTCCTTACGCAAATTTCATCTCACCAATCTCTAGTTATAATTTCATGCAATTTATGACAAAAGAAAATGTATTGTTATACGATTTCCATTTCGACACGGATTTAAATTATGTCACAGACGTTCTTATCTGAATCTCTGGAGCGTCGCAAATGAATTTCCTCGCTGCGGCTGCGCAAGAAAAGTATCAATATCATTCGCTTATCATTGTGATACAGATTGGAAAACCTTTTGAAGGCACGTAAGAAACCGTTATAAGGTGCTTTAGATACGCTTTATTAAGAAAATGTCAAAGATGTCTGGGTGACAGACATGCTACCTTTTTCTTGTCCCGTAGACTTTCACCTTTTTATCCTCGTAGAGGTTGGTAGAGTTATGTGACAGCTACTTTTCGTCAATATGTTTTAGGCCACTCGTATATTTTGGCGCTTGTTTGACATATTTGCACATACCGTGTTGCTACCTACTCAGAATTAAATAAAAAAATTATATTTCGTTACACGTAGGCATCAAATGCGAGATCTTACATAATCAGCTGCAAAATGCAAACTTATAGCATGGAACCAAAAAGGTAAACGCTTGTTGTGCTTTTAAAATGCCCAAGTATTTAAAGTGGACCTCGCTACGATTACAGTGCCGAATTAGCCATATAGCAGAAGTAGCTAATACGAGCCCAGTGCATCCAAGAAGCGGTTGTGCCCCGCGACGCCAAGGAGAAACTACTCGAGGCTAATACTTAAGTATGTTAATCAATTTACCTTCATAATGATTATCATCGTCATCATTAGCGCCGCTAATCTGGCGCCACAGGTCCTCGTACTCGGCCCAGTAGGCGGCGAGCGCCGAAGGGTCCGGCGCACGCGCAGCCAGCGGCAGCGCCATGCGGACCTCCGGGGACTCCTGCAAAAGGAATGGCAATTTGAAACACAACAACCTATATACATACACATACTTATTATAATTCAGTTTAGTTAGACATATATACTTTTTAATAGTATGGAGAATAATACATAGACCTAGCACATAAAATCGAGTTAACCCATACTCATAAAATCAGCAACACCACACTCCTTCAAAAAATTTTTTCGCTTTCCATCTAGTGTAAACAATGGATAATCTGGAAACACCTTATTGCAGAACTATTGGGAGCCCAAAATAAAAAAACAATAAAAGATTTTTCTTAATAAAAGCTAATGCATAAATTAATCAGTCACAAATAAAAAATGCCACATTTCATGATAAATATGTATATCAAGATTTGTTTCAAAACTTCTTTCAACTGCTATAACATTGCTCGAATATGAGGTGTTTTAAGATTATCCATTATTTACAGGACACTCTGTATACCCTGTTGTTTTAGGGATTAAACAACAGGTATACAGGTTGTCCCGTAATGTAGCTATCTAGCTATATAACGCTTTCACTAAAACGGATCAGTAACCATAGCAACACAAAGTTATAGTATTTTCGGTTCCCTATTTCAACTTCCACCGAATATACTAAATAGCTAACAGCTGTACCGCATATGGTATAAAGACAAAATGTTTTCGTTCTGCCTCGTAAAATATAACAAGCTTTTGTCTCATGTTCATTTATTATTATTACGTACTTGTCAGCTATAATTATATATGGATAGTCTAGTGTTCAATCTACTGTATCTTATTACATCATTGATTTATATAGTCGTTACATAGCTCAAATACGGTTTTAGACAGAGTGATGACATAGGACTAATAGAAGTCAAATACAAGATACACATGACATTTAAAACAGTAAAAATCATAGATCATGCTTGTCAGTTTGTTGCCCAAGAGAAACTAAGAATCGACCTGATCTCTAAAAAATTGCATTTTGAAAAGGTAAGCTTTATCATTTAGCAGGATAGAGGATAGCCTGAGTTTATATAATATGGCTAGCTACAATGAAAAATAATTATGTATGAACGTCAGCGTCTGAACGTTTAATTGGGTAAAAAGTTTCTAAATGTATCGAACGCACAAAATAATAAAGCATAGATCGTATAAAATATAAGCAAAGTAAACATGGTAACAAATAAAATAATATAAACATCACCAAGCGTGGGGAACCACCAAAGCAAGGCTCTCCACATAATAACAATGAAATGTGAAACGAACAATGAGATAAACAACAGAGTCTGAATGGCGCTAATAAAGTTTGCTTAGCGATTACTATAATGTATATTATTCGATGTGAATAACCGACATCGTCTCATAAATATCATACAGCCTACCGTTTAGACCGATTACGTTTCATATTTATAAATGGGTCGAGATGTTGCAAACGTTTACAAAGTAGTTAACACGATTTTAAATAGCTTGAACTTAGTATCCTTCATAATAAACGCAAACAAAGTCGGGATAATATCTTGTTCTGAATAAAACCATTGTTACAATTAAGAGAACTGCTCAAAACTATTATCTTTGTAATCTACCACACAATGATTAATTCTAAAACAATGAGAACAATTCAAAACGCCGCGATATTTGTACAAACAATGTAATTCACCAACTATGAGTGTTTTGACGCTTTGCGAAATATAACATTGACCAATTGTTTCAAAACTATAGACAATGACGCCGTTGCGACACAGCACGCATCTTAAATTGTTATGAAGCTGAGCTGAGCTAGTTTTATTATCAATGCAGATGCTTTAGTGATATACCAGTACTTGACTTGCATGACGATACTGAACTCTCGTAATAAACAGTTGAACTTGATATAACTGCCAGACACATACAAATAATATAGCAGTTAGTTTGGGTTTTGGATATATGTTGAACTATAATGTATGGTATAGAAGTGGTTTCTACAAAATATAGTTTCGTAGTAAACTGTCTTACCCTGCTTAAGTACATGTCCAACGGTCTATAAAGGGTTTCTTGGATAATATTGTTGGGATTGTCTATTTTGGATGGGTAGAAGAGAATAACGGAAGTTGGTGGAACTATGGCAATGCAAACTGATTGTACCTTGCAAAACTTATCTTCCCATAGAGATAAGACAAGCATTATATACGTGAAACTCTTATTTAATATAATATAGAATCAACATTATAAAATAATAAATAATTATTAATTTACCAAAAGAATAGGACATTAGTCTTTATTTCTAAATGTCGCCATATTGTTATCCTAAGTGCAAATAAGCCAGAGTTTATGAATATAATAGTAATACTATGCAATTTGAACGACCGTTTCAACAAATCTTGCCATCTCAGTTAATTATTAATTTAAAATGTATGTGCTTAAGCACTTGCGTCACCTTAATTTAAACAAAGATAAGTTGGATTTGAAATAATCCTACCTCATTGCAATGGAATTTTTAAGAATCTGTCGAATCTTCTAGAAAATCCTTGCGCTTTTGTAGAAGTGACACAGTCATGTGACCAACAGTTTTTACTTAATCTACTACTACCAATTAAGGTACTAATATCAATTAAGGAAAAATATATATTTAATAGTTAAAAGATTGAAGCTATTTTCAATAAAGATGTGGATATATTATCAGCAGTTAATGACAGGTCAGTCAGATCATTCTATAGAATGTTAAGTTTTAGGCATCTAAGTTGTTTTTATGAAGTAGGTACCTCACTATGGAATAGCCTAGTACCGCGGGGGCACAAACGCGAAAACCCTGGCCGATTCTTGTAATAAAATATGTATGTTCAAAATAGAGTTCCGATCTAATTTAATAAATGTCAAATGTGAACTGAAATGTAATTTATTTATCTTTAATTTAGCAGTATCCCATTTTTGAAATTCAAAACAATCTGTTCCAAATGGAGTTCTCAGGTCTGAACTTCATTTTGAACAGATTTTAAACGAGAATTGGCTCTTTGGAACGGTTATAGGCGAACTGAACTGGAAGAGCGTCATCTACGTATACGAATATATCATGGGACTATTACTTTCGCATAAAATCACAAACGTTTGCCACTCCTTAATAGTTACAGACGTAGAGTATCCTATCAGCAAATAGTTGAAACGAGAATCCGCCACACCCAGCGCATCACGCGTTGTTATCGATGACGTCCGTCATTAACAAATAGAAGATAACGCAAGGTCGAGTGCCTCTACTCAATGAGGCGGTGTGTCAACCTTTATGCGAAACGGTTATAGCAGACAGAAGTATTTGTCTTCTAATCTAATTAAGTCCTATTTGCACGAAAGGCGCAATGGTTAAGGTGTCCTTTGTAACAGCGACACTGCAAGTGCGGGCGTGTCACTTACGCTGGCCGTTGTTTGTTTTAAAATCTCCAGGATACGCGAATTATGTGAGTAAAAATTACCAGTTCGATTTCGATGAGCAGAAATATATATTTGTAGCTATCCCGATGGCCGTTCTAGCTCCCGATTTGTATTTCTATAATCCAGGCGGGATTAGAGAAATACAAATCGGGAGCTAGAATGGCTGCATAAAATACAATATCTATAATATTAAAAATATATGACAGGTTTTTTTTTATTTCAGATCATGTCATTTGTGCGATCCCAATACTTATAGCAAATAAATTATTTATCCGAATTTAAAAATGCATCATATCTGAATACCAATGATTTTTATTACACTCATTATTAATTTTCGCCGAAAATGATATATCGCCGAAAATTCTAAGAATATATCATCGTGTACTAAATGTCATTTGTATGATATGTATATATGTAACATTAAAACATTGTTGAGAAACCTTAGAGATTTGTAAGGTTTGCAAGGCAACGCACAGCCTGCGTAGGTGACCTAAATTCTCTTATTCCGAAATGAGACGTATTGCCCGCAATTGGACTCCTTAAAAAAGGTGTGATCTTATTATAATTATTATCAAATAATGCTGTAATGATAAATGGAGAGATAAAATTAAATAATCGCTATACTAATGACATCAATGTATGATGTGTGTAATATAAATTTGTGGGCATACCTTTATACCTTACATATTATTATGTAGACAATCCTACGTCATTTATTCACGTCTATTCATTAATCGTCATCTATATAAATATTATAAAGAGGAAAGATTTGATTTTTTGTTTGTTTGTAAGGATTTAACTCAAAAACTACTCAACCGATTTAAAAACATCTTTCAATATTAGAGAGCTATATTATCATAGAGTAACATAGCGTATATTTTATTTCGAAAAAGTACTGTTACTAACATAACCTAACCTACTTTTACGCGAGCGAAACTGCGGGCAAAAGCTACTCATTTATACATACATAGTCTCACGTTCTTATCCCTGAGGAAATAATTGTGTATTAAATCCTCATTAAGCCAGCTATCGTTTTAAGTCCTACGAAATAGAGTGCGAGATTATTGTCGTCTACATCACACAATTCCAGAATCTGTGTTGCTTCTAATAGCAACACAGATTCTGGAACTGTGATTTTCAAATTGGCTATAATCAAAATATTATAGCCAATTCGAAAATCGAACATGAGGCTTCATGCACAGCAGTCGCATTCACCGCAGCGCTACCGAAGCCAAGCCATGCATAATATTCCATTAACTTTTTAAATTTTAGAAATTTAGTTTTATACTTTTTTAATGAAAATTAAAACTATATTGGAGATATATAAATTGAACGCCATAAAATTTGTGAAGAAGAGGTTATGTAAATTATTATTATAATCATGATCTCAAGCTTGCACCTGTATGTATAAAAATATATGATTTATATTAAAACCGAGAAACTGTATTGAACTAAGGACTTTTTGCGAATTACAATTTTATAATGATTGCGATTTGCTCGTAATTTAAGAGGGCGCGGCAAATTTATTTATTTATTTATGTATTAGGAAGACCAACAGCTTTGAAATACATGGTAGTGGTAGTGAGAAAAAAAATGCAACAGAGAGCCAATGATAGGTCTCCACGACTAACTCTTAAATAACAATGCGTGGACAGCAATTATTTTATCACTTAAATATCTAAAACATAACAAATAAAGTAAAATTAATCAGCATTACACCTTGTAAAAAATCAAGACTGAGCATGCGCTTCACTGCATCGGGTTGAGTATTAAAAATGTCAATGTTGAACTTTCTTGCTTGTTCGTTTAAAGTATCACCCGCTCGCCAGAGAAATGTATTCTGTCTGTAATTTGTGGATACTAAATCTATAGCACAAAATCTTAAACTGGGAAAAGACGTTGACCATTTACTCGTAATTTCACTTCAATATCCGTTTTACCATAGACTAGATAGGTTTACTTCAATAGTGTGATTTACGACATAAGTAATTAAAAAAGTAAAGAACCGAGGTTCTTAGAAGAGCAATAATTTATCGATTATTATCTTTCCTCATCGTTCGATAGCCTAAAAGTAACCAACCAACTTCGATAACCAATTGCCAATTATTAAAGCTATATTTTTTTGGTTCACATAATTACAAAGTCCGTTATATAATAAAGAATCCAATTAATTTCTGAAGCAATTATTCTGGCAAACCTGTCCACGCCTTCTCTCATCGAGTGGTATAAGTGTTAGCACTTGCGCAAATGCTTATCTTCAGGACCTTGATTCGATTCGACTCTTTAATAAAGTACTATGGTATTTAACTGTCAAGAAGCGTTCTGTAGCGACACGGAGTCTGGAATAATCCCTGGTAGACGTCAAAAGGATTTTCATCGAATGTCTTTAATTGGCGAAATGTATATGTAATTCATATCTACTATTGCCCGGTTCCTATACAAGAAACGAGTCTTTTTAGATAAGAACATTTAAATCTGGACATATTTTTTATATCAAAAATTAACTATCCGTAGATAAAACTATTAGTTTTTTTTGGTATAGTAAGCAGGCCTAGATATAGTTTTTGAGTAGTAGAGCCTCGCTGATTTCAGCATGAATGAGCCGACTCGACCGGGGAAGGACTACCCTCTCACAGAATATCGACGTGGAATAGCAGTAGTCCTACTGTTGTGTTTCGTTCGGTGAGTGAGAGTACCGGAGGCCCAATCACCCCCTTTCCCCCATCCCGCTCCCTTTCCTTCCCACATCCTTTCCTAAAGGGTCGGCAACGCGCAAGTGATGCCTCTGGTGTTGCAGGCGTCCATAGGCTACGGTGACCACTTACCATCAGGTAGGCCGCATGCTTGTTAGCCACCATAGCTGTATAAAAAAAAAATTTAAAAATACGCCCGTGATTGAAAAAAAGTACGTTCATAATTCGAATTATATATTCTTATGTATGACCATGCATGATTGTTATGTAATGTTACGTGTCACAGCTGTACGAGTTGGTACGCATTGTCTCGATGCGAGTATGTGGAGCTTACGAAAGGTTTATGAATGTTTCCTTTGCGCCTACACGTGTACTCGGCTGGGCCAAAGACAGAAGCGGCTGGCATCCTGTATTGTTTCCGGAGCACCCACGACCGCGACGGTTGAGCGCACAGGGACGGACTGACGGTATCATGGGTGATATTTGACTTTTTAATTAGCTTGTAGACATAATATTGTTTTATAAAAGCAACTTGTGAAAATGTTCTGTACGTTAAACATAAAATGGCGAAATCGTTATTAATAAAATAGCGGCCTTAAACATTGAATATGTATGGCCAAGGTATCATAATACATTAATATATAATTACCTAAATAAAATACTTTTACTTTTCAGATCGTTTATTAGGCTAAGTACGTCCCTGAAATTATATAAATTAATAAATTATCATTAGGTATTAATTGCCAAATTTTATGTAGTATTGTGTAATTTATTATACCTTTTACTAACCAATGTTAAAACAAATATAAATATTACATTAATAATGTATAGCTATATGTATACTAACATGAATGGTAAAAACCTCGATAAGCTTACTAATTAATTGTTTAGATAAAGTCATAGAGGAAATCCTCTTAACACATTTCCTGCAGGTATTGTGAAAAATGGCAATGTATTTTCTAAAACCATATTTACCCTTTTAAAATCAGGGTCACGTTGCAACATAGTCAAACGTAAAAGTAATAAACTCTTGCAATGAAATTTCAAATTGCGGGTTGGAAATGGAATTATAAACTGAGAATGGCAAATTAATATATAATTTGACCATTCAAGTTTGTCCAAACATACAAGGATAAACGCTAAGCTACGCTACCTATGCTCATCAATTATAATTTATATATAACTTACGTATGTATTTTATATATTTTTTTATTGTTTGAATTTGGAACATTTTAAAGAGTAGCTGATTGTACGTCCGGGCGTCACTTGGGGTTACCACATAACATCAGGGTTGCTTTGAGGTGTAAACCGCAAACCAACAATAAACCTGAGTGGTAACCTCGTTTTTCATTATGTATGTACTTCATTTTTTTTTTGCTGTGTTATAACATTTGTCTGTATTTTGTGTACCTATATTTTGAAAAATAAAATACTCACTTACTTACTAAGTTAAATTTACTATGGTAAAAGATTTACCGATTCCTGTAAATAAAAAGCAAATATATATTATGAATATTATGATTGACTATAACACCACTTTAAACGCAACACTGCTCGCAATATAGCTAATATTTTAAACGTATAACTCATTATTATCATTGAAATGCTAACTGCTTTATCAATATTAATATAATAATAATAAAATTAAAAAGAAAAATAAATAATAAGGTGCGTTAAAACACAACATTTATATTTATTTATGTTTCTTATAAATAAAGATGACAACAAATAAAACAATTATAATAAAATACACACCTTGTAAAACATTTAAAAATAATTGCCAGGGTCGCATTAAGGTCGGAATATCTAATATAAAACAACGGACGCAGTTGAATAATCCATTAAAATCACATTTAGAGACCGCATTAATTTTATTGAGACTCATCGTGTGCGTTATTGCGACAAAGACAAAAATCTCTGGCATCTGCCCGGTTTCCGGAACACGCAGCATTCGTAACTTATGTGTATACGCAACATTTTATACGTGTTCAGAATGAGTCAGGTAATTATAAATTCGAAACTGTATAACATGGATTATGAATAACAAGTTGGAGTTATTACACAAAATCCTTTAAGATAATACCAGTCAATTAATATAATGTAAAAAGATAAACAATAATTGTGTATATGATAGTGATAAAATTAAGTTAACAATTCAAATGTAAAAAAGTGGGTTAATTTGTGCCTTACCCTTCTCAAATCTTAGATATCAAATTAAGATTTGAAAAAAGTAAGGTATAATAATTATCTTCAGCAATAGACTTCGTTTATCATCATGAGGTCTATTGCTGAAGATAATTATTGTAATATAATATGTATAATAACAAAAGATACTTACAAGCATGAATATTTAAAATGAAAAGCATTTATGGCTTATATGGCTTTATTTAATATCTAAAAAATATCTTGTTGTTTAAAAGGAATGTAGTTAGCTATGCTTGTAAGTATTTTTATTACAAACACGAATTAGGTTTCACTAAAATAATGACACTTTTACTATCTCAACTGCTTCCCTATATCCAGGGTCACAGCAAGCTAATATTTCTGGTAAACGTAATCAACACGACATAAAAATCTTGACCGTGAACCACAGAAAGCGTAACTCACGCTATATAAGTGTGATCGATCACACGCATACTTCGCGGTCGTCATAATCATCACCTCAAGCCAAATGCAGCCCTGTGCGTGACTGTCAAACATTAAGAGCTGGGCCACACCTGAATAATATTATAGTCGACTTAATATATTTGTAGTACTATACGTCTTTAATATATAACAAAGCATTACGCATGTCTATGCTAAAGCAGTAGAGAGATGTGTGTCACACACGTTTCGACTGATAGCCTAGATATTGCAATACGTTTATTTTTCCGTATCTTTAAAATAAGTCTGATGGAAGTCTTAACCCCTAGTCCGCCGCGTCGCCGGAATCTCATGATTACCAAGCGTAAGCGCTACCTTAAGCTACCGAACCAAACAGGCAATGAAATTAATTAATTTGATTACGCGGTTAGCGCCGAAAAATTAAACGATTTTGACGTAGAGGTACAAATACATCTTGTATCTATACCTCTACGGAACAAACATTTAACCTGGCAGTTCAAATGTTTCGTCATTAGTATTAAATGAATAACACATAATATAGTACGACATGTGCACACTGTGTCTTTCCCCAAGTTCAAACTATCCCCGTACCAAATTTCATCAAAATCTGTTCAACGTTTCAAACCTAAAAAGTAACAAGCAAACGAGACAGAAACATCTTTAGCATTTTTAAAGTATGGCGGTTATAGATTTAGTAGGTAAGATATTTTTACCAACTATCCGCAGAAATAAGACCTTCAATATCTAATTTCCATATGTGAATGGAATTTCTGCGTATTATCGTAAATAACTATACTATTATGGACCGGTTCAAAGATAAATGTTATAAAAGCTGTCGAATATCAATGAGAGGTGATGATACGTTTAAAAATAACATATTCTCATGAATATATTGCGCATGCGTAGCCGCCATGTTGTCCGTCTTTTTTACTGCATGTGCTAGTGTCAGACTTTGACTACATGAATGGCGCGAAACTTTCAGTTGTCTAGCTAAAGTTAGCTCCAAGTCGCAGTCCGAGTATTGTAGATTCAATTAAAAACGGGATAAATGCAAATAGTCTTTTTGGGCAAAGTATAATTGTGTTGGCTCCCAAAGAGGTTTTTGTATCCGTTATCAGAAAGTAAGTCGAGCTACCCGCTGGCTGAAATATAACTTAGCGGCATATGACTACATACTTGTCATATGTATGTAATTAGCGCTAAGAACAGTCCTGTCTCCACAGAATAGAGCTGAACTTAAAATAACGTTTTCTTATAAACGTAATGCGCATGCGCGGCGGCCATGTTAATGATGCTTGGATGTGACGTCTTCTGTAATTGTAGGTACAGGTCAACAGGTTCTGATGCATGGTGATGATGTCATGAATGCACAGGCTTATGCACGTGCGTGTGTCACGAACCTTTGGTAAATGAATTACCCATATACAGCTTGTAACAAAAAGACATATCTATATGATTAACAAGTGGGCAGATAAAGGCATAGTCGTCGGCGAAAAGAGGCTAACAAACCTTCGATTTGCTGATGATATTGTGCTGTTTTCATCAACGGCGGCTGAACTGGGTATCATGCTTGACAACCTGCACAAGGCAAGCCTCAAGATTGGACTCCGAATGAACATGTCAAAGACTAAAATTATGGCTAATAGCACCAAAATACGACTATACGTAGAGGGTGGGGAGATTGCTTATGTCCAAGAATATTTATATCTGGGCCAGGTAGTCTCTTTCCAGTCGAGACAAGACAAAGAAATTGCCCGACGTATCGGAAACTCCTGGAAGAGCTACTGGTCGATGAAGGACCTCATGAAAGGAGACCTTCCCTTATGTCTCAAACGTAAGCTCATGGATATGTGCATTCTGCCCATTCTTACGTATGGTGCACAAACATGGTCTTTGACTGGTCAGCAGAGGTCCGCGCTAGAGATTTGCCAGCGAGCCATGGAGCGTAGTATCCTAGGGGTACGGTTAACGGACCGCATTAAAAACTCTACACTACGCTCCAAAACACAAATCACAGACGTCACCCAGAAAGCCGCCAAACTGAAATGGGATTGGGCTGGACACGTTTGCCGTATGCCGCAGGAGCTTTGGGCTAAAATCAGCACAGATTGGATCCCAGACGGTGCTAAACGCCAACGTGGTAGACCAAAACGTCGATGGCAAGACGAATTAATTAACTACAGGAGCGACTGGTGCAAACTAGCGCATAATAGGGATATGTGGAAAAGCGAGAGGGAGGCCTTTGCCCTGCAGTGGGACAATACAGGCTGAAAATAAATAATAATAATAAATAAATAATATGAATAACGTAAATTTCGAATGTCACATCAAAATGTACGGTTGCCATCGTAGTCAATTGTTTCTTTCTTTTTATCTATATCTATACAAATAAATAAAATTGAAGTGTCTGTTTGTAATGTCAAAATAACAGCTTTTTATCTAATGCATATGAAAGTATATAAGGTACCTATACGAAAACATCTATTTTTTAATTTTTGGTCTGTCTGTTTGTTCCGGCTAATCTCCAAAACGTCTGAACTGATGTTGACGGGACCTTCATTGGCAGATAGCTGATGTTATAAGGAGTACCTTAGGCTACTTTGATTTAAGAAAAAAATTAGGGTTCCGCGGAGACAAAACACTTTTTAGTTAAAATCTACGCGGACGAAGTCGCAGGTAACAGCTAGTTTTTTATATAAAGCAACTCCCGGAGTGGGAATAATTCTTGTATCGCCGGGGACTTTACAAACATTCGGACACAAAGAACATACAGACTTGGAACAACCATTTGTGGATCACTGAAATTTTTGTCCCGTGTGGGACTCGAACCCACAACCCTCGGCGCAGTGGCAGTGGCGAGGCGACCACTTAAATCACTACGTCATCCATGAAGTCAACATTTTTTTAATTTATTGATCATATTATGGACATGTAAAATATCAAAACCGCAAGTATTTGACGTGAAACACCATAATTATATTACCTACCTGTATACAATTGATTTTCTTGTGTCGTATAAAACCAGTAGTTTTTCTTTGACGGAATCTTTGTCGAGTTAACGATAATGATATCACTTCTCCAACATCATTAACAAAGTTATTCATAGCGCATAACTACATATATGTATAATATCGATAGAACGGATGACGTAGTTATATTATAAGTTTATGGAAGTGTAGAACACATATTTCGCGAGCTACGTTAAGGTGTCATGTTTCTATAACAAGCAAGCCAAGCTAACCACCGTCTACGGAAACCAATGCCACATTTTTGACAATTTCTTTACAGAAAACTTAAAATTACTATATACGGATTTTATCGCGTTGCTTATTATTCCCCTAATTACATAATTTTAAAAATATAACACTACTACTGAACTTTACTACTATTTTAGCTATTTCAAATTATTAAAACTATTTAGATTTAAATTTACACTTTCATCAACGTTTTCATAGCTTTTCAGCAGCTATGTTCACGGGTAGACTAAAATGGTGGTTGTCTCAATATCCTGAAGTGGAGTTATTACAAAGTACCCGAACTTAATTTAATTATTGGTATTTCTATTTATACAAAAAGAGCTTAAATCATCATTTTTACAGAAATTGAGCCTGGTATCAAATATAGGATCTAATGTTTGTAAGTGCAAACTTATGCAATTGAGCCAACGAGGTATCAGTCACTTTGTAAAATACTTGTTAAGCAAGAAATCATCACGATTGAAGCAGGGCCGGTCTCTTTCTGATTAACTGAATTCCTCATAAGCGGAACCGAGGATGATTTAAACATATATTGCTACATTACCGTAAAGGCGATAAATCAAATAGAAACAACCCGTAATTGCTTACAGCTAAACATGGGCTACTTAGACACCGACGTCGGTGAATTGAGGATATTACTGTAATCAGCGCGTTTAATTAACGACCAAATGTCGACCGTTAGAGGGTTGGGAATCTTAATAAATTTATCTTAATGAAACTGGTTGAAAAGAAAAGAAAAATATGCATCACAGCATATTTTATTTGCCTAACAACCCTTAATATAATATTGTCTTCTGTTTACGCGAATGTTATTAATTGAAATAAACTACTATATACGGATTTTATCGCGTTGTTTATTTGACACTTTATTACAAAATTTTGAAAACTGTTACACTACTATTACACTATTAAACTTTACTAATTTTTAAGCTAATTAAATTATTGAAACAATTAAAACTATTTATACTATTACTATACTATTATACTATTTATATGTGTGTTTACACTTTCCCCGACGTTTCGGTTGCTTTTCAGCAGCCATGGTCACGGGGAACCGAAACGTCGGGAAAAGTGTAAACACAAATATAAATAGTATAATAGTATAAATAGTTTTAATAGTTTCAATAATTTAATTAGCTTAAAAATTAGTAAAGTTTAATAGTGTAATAGTAGTGTAACAGTTTTCAAAATTTTGTAATAAAGTGTCAAATAAACAACGCGATAAAATCCGTATATAGTAGTTTAATTTCAAAAAAATAAATACAGCATTCTAGTTTTTTCATATAGAGATATTTCACATACTTAAACATCGCGAAGATCATTTGGCCTTGCGAAATACATGAGATTTAAACCTGGTGTCTGAAATGCTAATCAAAGTTGTGACAAAGTCAGACTCACGTCAATTAATGATTTAATTGGTTATTACTAATTCAGTCAGTCTAACACAGAAGTTGAATTCAATGACCGTATGTTATTATTGTGTCGAATTGCTTTTCAAAAAACAGATTAAAATATGTGCTAGAAATTATGTGCAACTTATTTCCTTCCATTAAAAAGACTACTTTTCCAAGTGAAGAACTTTATGCAGGAGCTGGCAGTCGTAGCACCAGCGTAACGCACGACTGATAACCATGGTCAAAAAAATGATATCGTTGCCCATGGTGTTGCAAGCTGCCATAGGTACAATAACTGCTTACCATTAAGAATGCTAATATATCACCTTCCATATGCAATCTATGTAGTAAGTATATAAAAATACTTACGAGTTTAAATGTCTAGCCGTATATTTTAAAGACGATTGGCACTTAAGTTAGACTTACAAGCTTCTAGAAAGATCCTCAATGACTATGTATAAGACCAATAAAGTACATAATTCTTAATAATACAGGCGCATCACGTAAACTGGAGACCTCACGCACTTTCTATTCTGTAACCATTTTGCGCAACTATTTCTGCGAATGTTTCTCGTAAGGCAAGATACGTTAAGAATTAGTTTTAATTTTCTCTTTTTCCTCTATTGGTCAACTTTATTTATTGGATCATGTTATTCGATTAAGGCAATAACGGCATTATTTAATATATATTCTTTAGCGAACATAATTATGTATTGAAATTAAACTACTATATACGGATTTTATCGCGTTGTTTATTAGACACTTTATTACAAAGTTAGTTTTTAGTTAAAATAAATACTTTATTACATTATGTAATCAATTTAAACTCAAAAGTTTGTTATACTGTCAAGCTAATTTGGTTTTGGCCATTTATCGCAAATGTTTGTACAAATGGAGTATCACTATGAGACTATGCACACATTATTAAAGCACTTTACAGAAACAAATAGCCAATAAAACATCATCAATTGGAATTGACCAGATAATTAATACCTTTTTAAACATTTGAGATTGGTTTATAACTAAGTACAATTGATAAAATTTGAAGAATCAAATAGAAATTTTAATATGGCTCTCAACCAAATATGACAAAGATTTCGATTAGAAAATCGTCCGCTTTACCACTTAATAAGATTTGATAGAGACAGAAACTTTAAGTTCTTTAACCTTACTCTTTGGCTCGTAACGGATGTACAAGAATTTGAATTTTTATAACGAGATACGGACAGCTTAGGAATGTCTGATGTCATCATCGGCTTAGTGACTAAGTGCCAAAGACACGAATGCGCTTTATTTTCGTGCTGCAATTTTTGATTGACAATTTAAAAAAAGACGAGACAAAGTTGAAATAAGTACAAAAGTGGATCGTGTAATGACTAATAATATGATTCAGGTAATAAAACAGGTGTTCTTTTTATTTTCTTAACAAAGGTAGTTTCATACAAAATCATATTACTATTACAGATATATGTATAATTTATTGTCGAGGCATAAGGCGAAGTTGATTTACATGCACATATTCCTAGTAATGGTAAGGACTATTAGAAACTAATAGTTTGTCAGCCAATTGTGACCTTATGGGGCATGGATCAAAAAACAATTTCAATTTCGTAACACCATTTTCAATTTAAATATAAATTTTCTTAAAATAGTACCTATTGATAGCTACTAAGATATTGATTATCATAGTCATGACAATTGCAACTACCGACTTCTTTTGAGTGGAGACCGCGACTCGGCAAATGTAGTGTAGGACGCCCTCCGACCAAGTGGGATGACGATTTGCGAAAGACTTCAGGCAGATGCTGGATGCGGCAAGCTGAAGACAGGGCGCTATGGCGCTCTTTGGGGGAGGGCTATGTCCAGCAGTGGACTATTATAGCCTGATGATGATGATGATGATTCGAAATTAGGAAAAACACTGGCCTACCAAAAACTTAGCACAAGTTTTTGGTAGTCAACATTTTTGGCGTAGTTTTCTGATATGTGACCCTAAACTGCACACTTAGGGACATAACGAGGACATAGCCTAGATTTTACATAGTAAACCTTCACTTACGTAATCACTGAATGTTTTCGGGTGTAGCAGTTTGTCCCCTCATTCTTTTAGTACGAAGGTAGGCCCCTTTCTTGCTTTAATACAATACTATATTGCTAAGACACTTTGTTATTGGCAAGAAAATGTATGATATATATCCGATTCGGCACACTGAGCTGGGATTTCACACTAAACAAGACGCAAGAACTTACCCTCTATATCTTAGAAATCAAAATCATATGATCTTCGTCTAAAACAGAAGTTTATGACAGCTATCACATAATATTGTCTTCTGTTTACGCGAATGTTATTCATTGAAATTAAACTACTATATACGGATTTGATCGCGTTGTTTATTTGACACCGTTACAAAATTTTTTGAAAAACTGTTACGCTACTATAATCACTATTAAACTTTACAAATTTTTTAAGCTATTTAAATTATTGAACTATTAATATAAAGCTATCACATATCACAATTTAACATCACATTACCACCATACACAGCACATATCACAGTGCAGTTAAACAAGTTCTGCTCCAAATAGCCGCACGCACTGCGACACGCGCGTAATTGTGCGGCAAATGTCGCAGTTGCTCAGATTACCCGCAGATATGTGCTGCGGACGTGCGGGCGTAATTGTCGGTGTTGTTGCACAATGTGAGGGTCATTGACTGATGATAACTAATTATGTTTAAATACAATGTGTCAATATGTTGTTACATATCAACATGGCTATGTATATAGCTGTACCTATCAAAGTTATTCTCCGAAAATAAAATAATTAAGCATGTCAAAACAAAATAACATAAGAACCAACAAAGCCATTTAAAAGCATTGTCTTAATTCGTTTTTGCTAAAATACATACAAACATAGTTATACTATACACAGTCAAAATCAAAGTCAAAAATAATTTACTCATTTAGGTCACAAAGTAACACTTATGAACGTCAAAGTATATAGGTTAGTGAGTTTACTAAATTACTGAAGCTACATTTAGGTTAGTTGCTAGGTTCAGGCAAAGGGTTGAGCCTATGAGAAGAACCTGCAAGAAACTCACGGCCACTCTTTTAAATCGCCAATTAAATATAATTTCAGTATTTTACAACTCAGATTAACAAGGTGTTACAGCCATTATGCCATATACTCCTGACTATAAAAAACTAAAGATAATAACAATAATAACTTAATAATATTATAGTGATGAAATAATTTGAGCTAAGATATTTTTTAATATAAATCTAAACATACACCATCATACACCTAGGCAGTATCGCACTAAGCCCACATTTCACCAAAAATGACTTTAGGTTCCACGTCTCAAGGGGCGATCGTATTATTGTTTACCAGGCTCAGATCTATAGTCAATGCTGCTACTAAGAAGGAAAGTCTATTACCACTCTCTATAGGTATGGAACCCAAGAGCTGGGCCGCTGGGCACCGAGCTATACTTATTAAAATAATAGCTTTCATCCTTACTAATATTATAAATTCGAAAGTAACTCTGTCTGTCTGTCTGTCTGTTACCTTTTCACGGCTAAACCACTCTACCGATTTAGATGAAATTTGGTACAGATAGTTTAAAACCTGGGGAAGGACATAGGCTACTTTTATTGATGTAGGTACCACGCGGGCGGAGCTGCGCGCAAAGCTAGTATCAAATAAAGAGTTAAAAATAAACGACAAATGAATCCGTTCTTTGTATCTGTTATTTAAATGTTTCTGTCTGTCAAACAGTTACCCTAGTGCGGAAGTCGTTTAATTTGTCTTTTATTGTTAACGCTAGGCTATGTAAACTTCAAAAGTGCAATTAAGGCTTTGTTGTTGGTACATTCTTATTTCTTCTAGCTGTCTCTTTATTATTAGTGACAAAGATTCACAGGACAGAAAATAATAAATCTTAAATCATAATGGAGTTCTTAAAATCCATAGATATGAATAGCAAAATAATCCTAATCCTAATCCTAACTAATATTATAAAACTAAAAATGAGTTTTTTGTTTGTTTGTTATCTGTTCACGCCTAAACCACTGAAACGATCATCCTGAAATTTTGCATAAATATTACGTTGAGTGGTGTACAGAAACGGACATGGGCTACCTTTCAACCCGAAAAAAATTACTGTTCCCGAGGAAAACAACAATAACGTTCTTATGATAATAGATGGCGCCACGTGTTTTTCGAAACATGATTGAATTATATTATTACAAGCAGAGTACATCCCGAATTGATTGTCAAATTCTAAATTAACGCGAGCGAAGCCGCGAGCAAAAGCTAGTTAAAATATAAAATAGTCAATAGATAATACCCAATTAAACAAGAATATAAAAAAACAGATTACTAAAAATAAATTCATCATTATTAAAATTAATAATATTCAAATATGCACTCTGCTGATTGCAAGATGCTATAGGTACCTATATTAATAACGGTTTTGTTACATAACAGTGCTACTTAGTTGTCACTTTTCATATTGTATAACCGTCTAATTAGTAGCAACGAAAGCGAACGTTATCAAATTAATTAAATAATTATGAATAACCTGGAAACATTCACTTCGCACATTATTTATTTCGTCATAGGAAATAATTAGCTGTGTTTAGCAGCTGTAAAAGTACTAGTGCTTTTTATAACTGTTAGATAAATAAATAATTAGTGTGTAATCTGTGCTTTTCAGAGTAGAATAGCATATTTGGCAGGTAATTATACTACTTGAGTTTGAGGCCACTGTATACTTTTACTAAAACATTTTGATGCTTTTTTTTACCTATTAGTCACTATGAATGCTATTTTCTAGTTGTATGAATAGTGTAACAATTTTAAAATCCATTATGTATCGTGATTTCTTTAGTACCTATAAATAATAATCCTTTGAAAAATATTTGTATACGTTATAAATATTTTTTACCTATTAGTCACTATGAATGCTATTTTCTAGTTGTATGAATAGTGTAACAATTTTAAAATCCATTATATATCGTGATTTCTTTAGTACCTATAAATAATAATCCTGTGAAAAATATTTGTATACGTTATAAATATGTTATTCATTTGAGTTGGACGTCTACATTATCATGTGCTCCGTGTTGTAAAGGTTACTTAGTTGTGTTAAAAAGTTATATTCAAAAATATCCATTTACACAGAACAAAAACAAAATTATGACCGGTTTTTCATTTACATGTACAAAGTATGAAAACAAAAGTTCTTAATAAGTAATTATTTATGAAATGAAATAATAAAAAATGCATTGTTCTCCAAAAACAACAAAAATTTTAATCATGAAGGATACCTAAATTATTGAAAGGTATTGTCATTCGTAAAATAGTTTCAACCGCTACACTTAGCGCGCTAATGAGATAATCGTGCGGTCATAATCATTATCAAATATCGTACCAATGCCGCCCCTCACTCAAACAATCTCTTTATAATCTCTTACGACACCCACGGAAGGATGCGCTGCACTTCAGTCTAGACCACACCACAAGTGTTTACATTAAACCCAGAGCAATTAAAACTAAAATTAATCGAAATTAACTAACGAATTATGTTAATTGTTTGTGCAAGAGAGTATTGCGTCACATGCTCAGTAGATCTCAAATATCAGATTATCTACATAATGCATTTTTTAAACAATTAGTGTGTATGAACCATTACTTAATAATTTTATGAAATCTACAACCGACAGGAATCAAAAATGTTAATAGTGCAGTTTTGCAATTGTTTCTTTTATTGTAATTTATGTTAACTACTTGTGGCAGACATAATAACGATATTTAGTTCTAATTTGATGGTTTCTGAACCGGATTTTCACTAGTTACTGTGACGTCTGTCTAGTGGTTGGAAACGTGCCTTTTGATCTCATGTTGCAGCGTTATTTCTTTTTAATCAGTCGTTCTATCAATTCGATTGGGTTCAAGTCGTATTTTTATGAATTTCATATAGATTTGTTCAGCGATCTAGCCGTGAAAAAGTAACAAACCAAGTTTTACATTTTTAATAACAATAACAAAAAAAATATTTGTATAATAGTCCTTTCAATTAATTCGATCTTATCAACATAACGGACACGCGAACAAGAATTGCAAGACATTTAATAAGTTCACACTAGACACTAGTTTAGCACCTTTGTCTCCCAACAAGGACTTGACTAAAACACATTTTGTCACGGTATACATACTAACACACTTGGCATAGTAACATACATTCTTAAAGTATTTCTTAAAGAAAGTAAATTGGCTGCCAAACCAATACTGAATCATGAATAGTCAACGCATTGCACGCAATGTGTCGCACCGCACGCATCCGAATACATAGTGACACAAAAACATAAAATACATAAATCACGTGCAAATTTTAAAACTTTTGGTATATTTTCATAGGGCTTATGATAGACAGACTCAATTACATGTAATTTAATTACCTTAACTTGTCGAATATGATAACTCAATCTTATTTCACAGTAGGTACTAAACGATTTACGAATATAAAATAACTAGATGTGCCCGCGGTTTCACTCGCGTTTATCGTTTCTACGCCGTCCCCGTGGGTCATAGCGTGATGTTATATAGCCTATAGCCTTCCTCGATAAAAAGGTTATCCAACACTAACAGAATTTTTCAATTCGAACCTGTAGTTCCTGAGATTAGCGCGTTCAACCAAACAAACAAACTCTTCAGCTTTATAATATTAGTATAGATAATATAAAATCAGCCCTGTCCATCTGCTGGGCACGGGCCTTTTCTCACCATAAGACGGGTTAGGCCATAATCCACCACGCTGGTTGCTACTGCGGGTTGGCAGACATCACATATCTTCGAGAACATTATGGAGAACGCTCAGACATGTAGGTTTGCTCCCGATGTTTTCCTTCACCGTTTAAAGTAAGCGATGATTAACTATTTAATAGGCACATAACTGAAGAGGGAACGAACGTCTATTGCACTATTTGGCTGCACGGATGGCGTAGTGGTTTAAGTGGTCGCGTCGCCCCTGCCACTGCGCCGAGTGTTGTGAGTTCGAATTCCACACGGGCCAAAAATTTGTGTGATCCACATGGTTGTGTGATGATGGTTGTAACGAGTCTCGGTGTTCTTTGTATCTGTTCTTTGAATATTTATAAATTCCCCCGTGACACAGGAAAAATTCCTAGTCCAGCGTCTACATTTTTAAAAACTAGGTATATTGTGTACAATGACGTCACAAGTTCGTAGTGCAACTAAAGTCACCACGCTATAATAAATTTGAATGTCAGTCGCAGTAATCGTGTACAATGACGTCATCAGTACATAGTGCAACCTAACTCGTTTCGTACGTCACGTCGTCATGGCGCTGTAATAGGTTTGATAGTAAAGTGTACACGTGTTGCAACACATTCTTTGGTACTCTTATTGTAAAGGAAAGATTATCGACATAAAAAAATTCTCAACATCTTTTAGTACTCTAAGATAATCCACAATACCGACGCATGGTCATCATTTTTGAGGCATTAATAACACATGTAGACGCCCATTGACCGCATTAATCTTCTCGGGTCAAAGCCGTAGGCAAGAATAACACCATTAAAATTCTTAACAAGCTTTTATATATGAAATTAGCTGTTACCTGCGACTTCGTCCGCGTAGATTTTAACTAAAGTGTTTGTCTCCACGGAACCCTATTTTTTCTAAAATCAAAGTTGTCTATGTTACTCCTTATAACATCAGCTATCTGCCAGTGAAAGTCCCGTCAAAATCGGTGCAGCCGTTTCGGAGATTAGCCGGAACAAACAGACAGACAGACAGAGAAAAATTTTAAAAATAGATATTTTCGTATATGTACCTTATGTACTTTCATATGCATTAGATAAAAGCTGTTATTTTGACATTACAAACAGACACTTCAATTTTATTTATTTTGCAATACATTAAAAAGAGCCATTGTAGAAACTGAGTTAAAAATGTAAGAAACATTGTGTAAAATTCAAAATTATACTTCATTATTTGTTTGATTTTTGCAAAATTGTCATATATTTATAATTATGTAGGCTGTGAATAACGGTGTGGGTTGCACATTTAATCAAACGTTATTTAAAATGTATTAGAAATAAGGACATAATGTGTAACTGTTTGTTATTCCAAATAAATAAATAAATACCGTCATCAAGTAAACAAAAAAGTATTTAATGTGTTTGCTGTAATATATCCATGTGATATTTTAATACAAAATCTACAACTTCATATGTTTGGTATATTTAAAATACCTGTTTCAATACTTAACGGCACTTCTATCCTTATTTGTGTTCTTAGTCTTGCAACAATTTTAGTATATTTTCTATTATTAAGAGCACCTATAGACAATATGCATGAAAGAACTCTCTACAATATTCTAAAGGGTATGCGAATTCTACCAAACTTTACCTGGCCTTAATATACCTGCTTTATTTACAAGTCCACGTGAGATAGTTATACAATAATAAGATGAAAGGGATATTATTATTGAAAGTATTATCCTATACTTAAGCTTTAAATTCAACTCAAATAAAATCGTAATAAGGTAAAGGTAAATTATGCATTTATTGACATTTCGCCGCTTCCAAGAAATGTCGTAACGTTCAAGTTCGTCTGTACTGACATTTATTATGACACCTGATCCACACTTTCAATAATTACGAAACGGACTCGACTTTATAATAATAATTATGAAGCATCGCAACTTGTTTAATACAAATCCTGCAAATAAACCCGTTATCTGAAATGTTAATGTACAACGCAACGTGTCAAAATCAAACTCATGTCAAGCGATTTGATTGGCTGCAGCGAATTTAGTCAGACAATCAAAGCAGCATTTGACGTTCTGTTATTTATTTTTGTGTTGATGTTTTTTATTTATAAACTGGGCGTTAATTTGCGGGAGCTTCTATAGACTCAGAAACAAGGGACTCAAAGAACTATTAGACACATAGCAATTGTCTGCGGGCCACACAATTTTATTTACAACTTTGAATCGTATCGGTAGTACTAAGAGCACTATAACACATTAAATATAATTTAAGCCACTCCAGTTCTATGCAGTCTCATTAAATATTATTAAAGTGGATAGCCTTTGCACTGTAGTAGAATCATAAAATGTCAACTCATGACAGATCTCCAAGTCACTCACACATTTATTACACTATTACAGAATTGATAAATCGTATGAAACGAGCTGAATTGCACGTGACGTCATTGCACATGATATGGCAAGAAAAGAATTTGTTCCGCGCTACAGAAATCAATGATTGATGATCTTTACATATAGGTATAAGACTTATTGCTTTGCAATTGCAAATTTAAATCGATTGACACTGTATATTTACAGATACTTTAAAATATAACTCAATTACAATAAAGCCGCACTTTTTGAAATGGTGCTTTTACCATTTATAAAGGAGCTAGGAATAGTTACGTACTCCGCATGAGACTAAACTTTTTGTATACTTTTTAAACTTAATCCCAACTAATATTATAAATGCGAATGTGAGTTTGTTTGTTTTTTACGCTTTCATCATAACTACTAGACCAATCAACATAAAATATCGCATATGTCAGGGGTAAAAAAAAGGACATACGGTACCTTTTATCCAGAAAAATTACTGTTCCCAAAGAATAGATATTTATTGATAAAATCTAGGTAAATGCGAGCGAAACCGCGGGCAAAATCTAGTAGTTAATATCGCTCTATTCTTGCTGAATAAATTCTACCAAATGCTAAAAATGTTTTAGCTGTATTTACGACGTCACATATCTATTAGGTAGCCCGATGCTAAGCCAATAATAAATACTTTTAATATTCATAATTACCAGAAACAATCAATAATAAAACAATTTTCACGATAGCCATACCGTGTGTAATTACTTTATCAGCTATATACAATAAAACGAATAATCTTAAGCATTTTGTTTTACACTACAGATAAAACTATCTAAATCGAATTGAATAAGATATCCGTAACCGTTAAAACAAAGAATCCATTTGAGCAATCGATACAATCGTAATGGTAATGATGGTAGACAATCGATATCGCAATCGATTACGGACATTCGTTTTGTATATTATTATAATGTAATGTGGATTCTTTCATACCACAAATAGCAGTCGATGTGAATTTATCGTTATTATTTTATAACGTATCGTTATAGCAGACGTGATATAAATTATATTTTTCTTAGGTCTAGGTGTGGCTCAGTCTGATATTTTTAATTACCTATTCCCGTGTGAACTTCGGAAAAAGAAATAAAAACATGCTCATATAGAAATGAAACGATGGGTAAAATATTCAAGTCAATCTATCGACTACTGTTCGAGTTGTACAGACACAAACTTACGGAAGTAAACTATATTTATAAAGAAGATGTCGGCCGATCTAACATCGAAGGAATTTATTGGAAATTAACTATAAATAATTGTACAATGCTAGGGAAATCGACGGCCAGAAGGGCCAATAACAAATGCTGCAATAGCCTGGTTGATAGTTAATTATCATTATAATATTGACCTGTTTGAAATGAGAGCAAAGTAATCTTACAACGTGACAAGTACCCCAAAATGTGTAATTAAACAAGTGGGCCAAAGTAACCGGAGCAATTAGCCGACAAAGGGCTAAGTTTCAATCAATAGTTGCGACACTAACTGGTCGTAGTCGCACTCTATTTGTCGAAGAACAATCAAGTGACGCAAGGCGCGTGCTCAATCGCAGCGACAAACGATCAGTGAGATCTTATCTTTTTTTTAGGCAAGAGACTGATGGGTGGAGGTACTAAATGCACGAAGTACACGGCCTATTATTACAGTTTTATTTTATCTATTTGGTATTAATATCTGTTGTCCACAGACCTAAAGCATGGTTGAAGGCTGTGTAGAAAGATATGAGGGAATGGAAGCTTTCTAAAGACATTGTCGAGGATACAGCGAAGTGGAGCAGGAAGGCTAACCATCAACCATGGGGGATATAGCCAGGCAGAGTGTGAGTGTGAGAGAGATAAAATAATAGCTGTTATTCCGCGAAGGATGCGTTTTTTTTTCGTTTTATACTACTAAGGTAGCAAACAAGCATACGGCCCACCTGATGGTAAGTGATCACCGTAGTCTATGGACGCCTGCAACGCCAGAGGCATCACTTGCGCATTGCCGACCCTTTAGGGAAGAAAGCCGCGTCTGGGAGAGTTCTTTGTGTCCGTTGTCTGAATGTTTGTAAAGTTCGCCCGCGAAACATTTCTTAGTGCAAGTTTTTTTTTTATTTAAAGTAATTTCACGGAAGTTTGGGCAAGGCAATGACAAGATTCTCTTAAACTTATCACGTTCACAAGCAACGGTTAATTACTACACGGCGAACCGTATACCTGCCTGTCACCTTTTTCTTTCATTCTTTAAAAAGACCCTTTCCAAATATTGAAACAACTGACACAAAGAACACGCAGACTCAGTAGAACTAATTGCGTATTATTCAATTTGGTCCGTAGAGGAGTCGAGCCCTCAACACTTGGCGTAGTAGCAAGGCGACTACTAAAACCACTAGGCGATGTTTAGTCAGAATGCACCAATGACACATACATACATAATTATAATTATAACACTAGGTTTTCCCGCGTTTATCGTTACTGCGCCGCCCCCGTGGGCCGTAGCGTGATGTTATATAGCCTATAGCCTTCCTCGATAAATAAGCTATCCAACAAATAAGATTTTTTAAATTCTAACCAGTAGTTCCTGAGATTAGCGCGTTCAAACAAACAAACAAACTCTTTAGCTTTATAATATTAATATAGATACAAATGAATGTTGAAGTATGTGGGGCGCCTAAATTACAATCCTACTGATAACGCCTGTTGATTGATTTGTCAACGATACGACAGTTACTTTCAGATAACGATGTCATATCATTAACCGCAAACGTCGTAATAGCAATAACAGTATGTCTTCCATTATAAGGCACACGTGCATTTCATCACGGTGGCAAAGACATTGTACGAAAACAAATATTGACAATCGCAATTGTACTGAAGGTATTTAAAGCACTTCATGAGACGATGTGACAATATTGAATGAAAACTTGTATCAAGAAGATGGATTTATAATCGCAGTACTTTATATATACTGCCAATATGCTTGTGTAGTATGATCGGTAATAGAGTGTTTCTGATATTCAAAATCTAAGTTTTAATAAATTTAAAATAGTTGTAAATCGAAAATTATATTCGAAAGGGTATTACTCAGCACTGAATAGGTATATCGAAGATAAAAATGCTTGGGATTGAATTGCTTCCACTTACAGGTTATTTCTAATCATATTATTAAGTTAACTGTAATATGAGTTGCTGTGACTATTATTTCATTTGTTATTAATATGTAGGTGTCTTATATTTAACAAATTTTTACTTTATAAAACTTATTGAAATAAATAACTGTAATATTGTCTTCTGTTTACGCGAATGTTATTCATTGAAATTAAAGTACTATATACGGATTTTATCGCGTTGTTTATTTGACACTTTATTACAAAATTTTGAAGAACTGTTACACTACTATTACTATTAAACTTTACAAATTTTTAAGCTAATTAAATGGTCACGGGGAGAGCTCTCCCCGTGACCATGGCTGCTGAAAAGCAACCGAAACGTCGGGGAAAGTGTAAACATAAATATAAATTGTATAATAGTATAGTAATATTATAAATAGTTTTAATAGTTTCAATAATTTAATTAGCTTAAAAATTTAAAATTTAAAGTTTTTTAAAATTTTGTAATAAAGTGTCAAATAAACAATGCGATAAAATCCGTATATAGTAGTTTAATTTCAATAAATAACTGTATTAATATATGATATAACATTGAATCGTATTGATGTAAACATTTGGCGATTGAAAAGAGTGGGCATGAGTTTCTTGCCTGCTTCTTCTCATGAAAGCTCTACTCCTCGAACAGGCTTTTTTCAATGCAATATTTTTACTTCCTTCTATTTATTTCTATTATTTTTTTTTAAATTAATATCGTAGTGAATTGACGTGTCCAAGAATTGTTTGCACATTTTTATGAAAATAAAGATTTTTGACTTTGACTTTGATAGCAATACCTATTGTCAACTGCTACATACCGAATAGTTCTTTAGTACTTACTAAATTGATATCTGTGTGCGATAGACAGCAGTAAATTTGTGTTTTTAACTTATTTAATGAGAAAATGTGATGCCTCTAGCTATCTTTAACGGGAGTTTTTAGGCGGTAAAATAACACTAGACGCCATTTCTATACAAGTATACTTATGTGTATAATTGAATTCAGTGTTTTTTTATTATAAATGCAATCCAGTTGTCAATTTATATAATAGAAATAGGTACTTATTGCAACATCACATAATTATTCTTTTTCTTTTCGAAAAAGTACTTATATCACAATCGCCACATTCGTCGCTAACAGTTATATTTTCTAACTTATATTTGTGTTTACTATACCAACATATTTAATTTAATAGTATATCAAACTATCGAATTAAACATGTTGTCTACTTCTATTCTGTTTCGGCGCAGCGTTAGGTAATTGCGGCTACTGTGCATGAAGTCTCGGGTTCGATTCTCAGGTCAGGCGTAAAAAAGTCCGCCACGACACAGGTGCGAGTTAATTTATGTGTGTATTCAATAGTTAATTAATCGCTCGATTTAACGGTGAAGGAAAACATCGTGAGGAAACCTGCATGTCTGAGAGTTCTCCATAATGTTCTTAAAGATAATATATGTGAAGTCTGGCAACCCGCACTGGGCCAGCGTGGTAGACTATTGCCTTACCCTTCTCGCACTGAGAAGAGGCCCGTGCCCAGCAGTGGGACAGTTTAATACAGGGCTGATATTATATAAATTAGTACTTGACGAAATGTGCGTGTAATAAATTTCTGCTTATCCCTTTAGATTAAGGAATACAGGCGTGAGACTATGTATGCATATCTTCCTACCCATCGAAGTTGAATATGAAACAGTAATTTCATATATTTGATATTGCAATTTACCGCAAATGATATAGCGACCACACTGCTACGCACCGTCGGACAAATTGCTTGTAAATAATGCCGTATCTACGTTTTGCCGATCATTATTGGTATTACACGTACGCGAAATTAGATAGCCTATATATGCAAGTATATCTGCAGTTGTTACTTATGTATTGACTAAGATTACGTTGAACAAAATGGCATACTTTTTAAGTTGCGAGATAGGCTTGAATTTTCATAACTTTCGACGCAAGTCGTGATGTTGCCGATCATCGTTTTTAGGTTTCCGTACCCAAAGGGTAAAACGGGACTCTATTACTAAGACTTCGCTGACCGTCCGTCTGTCCGTCTGTCACCAGGCTGTATCTCATAAACCGTGATAGTTAGACAGTTGAAATTTTCACAGATGATGTATTTCTGTTGCCGCTATAACAAATACTAAAAAATTTAATAAAATAAATATTTAAGGGGCGCCCATACAACAAACGTGATTTTTTTCCGTTTTTATAGATAATGGTACGGAACCCTTCGTGCGCGAGTCCGACTCGCACTTGGCCGGTTTTTCCATACAGCCGAGCTATTCTGTTAAAAGTCGCATTTCGAACTCGATTGTCGCCTTCCCAGTAACCATAGTATCCAACTGTTACTGTAGTAGTTACTGTAGAAAACTCAAATTAATTATACCAGCTGACTCGGATGTGAGCTTGGTAGAGATTTAACAGTATTGCTCAGTTCATTGGTGTTTTCGTTAGAGGCGCTTTTAGAAAATATAAAAAGCGAGAAATGTGCTGACTGTGAAACTTGTAGTCGATACTTAAGTAGAGTTGTTAACTGTAGTCTTTTGGGATATCCAAAAGACAAAATATTAAAAGTATAACGAAGTATCTTAAAAAAAAGCCAAGGTAATTCACCTTTATATATTAATTTCAATTTCCAGATTATAATTAGGTAGAACTATAATTAATTTATGACCTCTGAAACCTTTTTCCTAGGATGCAAGAAGTGACGAAACTATGTGCTAGACTTACTGAACAAAGAAACAAGAACATATCGATATTTCTAAATGATATAAAATGCTGCTGCAAAAATGTTTTAAATCAATACGAGCAGTAATAGCAGCAGGAGCCAACCACTTAATAAAAAAGAACAATACGAAGATATAAAAAATAAACGATGTTGAATAATCGCACATAAAGGTTGTTACGTATCACGAGCCAACATTCACGTCATTTGGCATGCAAATGCGTAACGTTCTATCAAACGTTACGTATTATACAGTTTAGCCCCTAAGTAACATGACGTCACATGACCTCACAGATACAATGACGAGAGAGTCTTAAACCCTTATCACTTACAAGCATAACATTTTGGATGCCAACCAACCACATGATGTTTACAGTAAATTAAGTTCAACATATTGATTGATGGCATGATGTCAGCAATCTTAACATCTTTGGAATTTTGTTCTCTCGTCTGAAACTTATCAAGTTCACGATGACTGATAATGTTATCTTTAAAGAACGGGTCGCAGCAACAAGTGACAACTCGACCGGATAAACAACTTATTTTTCAATTGTTAACGTTTTGATCTGGATTCTTTAATCAGATAAATGTAAGCAATACGGTTTCTTCGTGACTTAACATTATGTACGTGGGATACCTCATGGGCCAGATAACTTACTATACTAGGTACTTAGTCATGAAGAATTGTAACACTTGCTTGGCTTATCTGGCGGAATACGGATTATTTCTGAATGTCACGCCTATGTTTTACCAGATCAGTTAAAGTGCTACGTTATAGCGAGTGCGTTTATTAGTTTAGCGTTTTATTATATTTATTTAACAATCCTGGCGTACTAGCGTCAAACACATGATTATAGATAAATAAAAATGTTAATTATTCTAATAATCTTCGGCATGGTAATGCCTGTGCTTAGCACCGTCGCGCCGTCTGTCACACGATACCAAAGTTATGGCTAATTTATACCAAATCGACTTTTGACTTCGGCAGCTGACTTCTACGAGCCAAAGGCAGCTCGGTCGAAGCATTGTTTCCGCAGAGTCTTCCAACTTCGGTCGATTTAAGTTTCTGTATGAGCTCGATGCCGAGCTTGATCGACTTTAAGGTCAACAAGGCTTTTACACCCAGTCGTAGGTCGCAGTATTCGAATTCTGTAGGATGAATTTCCAATTTTCCTGTGCTGAGGTAACGAAACTTGTAGCCAAATCCAACTAACGTAGTCCACTGAACCCGCGGTCGTATGACCTCGAATACGAGCTTGATAAATAATATAGTTTCTTTAATAACACAAATCGTAGCACACTATTGTTCAAATGTAAATATCACAATCCGTTCTGAACTATTGATATAACTACCCGATTAACACTTGATTGGTATAATAAAAACACCTGTGTTTTCTCTAAATCTAAGAATATGATATGACGCAAATAATATAAGTCACAATTTTTATATACTGTCTATAAATATATAATACTGATAATCGGTACTCGTTTATAATAATACAGTCCTGTATTAAACTGGCCCACTGCTGGGCACGGGCCTCTTCTCACTATATATAGGCCATAGTCCACCACGCTGCCCTAGTGCGGGTTGGCAGATTTCACACATCTTCGAGAACATTATTGAGAATTCTCAGACATGTAGGTTTCCCCACGATGTTTTCCTTCACCGTAAAAGCAAGCGATAATCAACAATCTAATACGCATATAACTTCGAAAAGTCAGAGATGCGCGCCTTGGGTTCGAACTCGAGACCTGTGTGTGGCAGTCCAACGGTTTCCCACTAGACTATCGCTGCTTATATACTCGTACTCGGTACTCGTTTACCTATATTAAATTTATTATACCGAATCTAACTAGGTAATACTTACAGTTTTTTTTTGTCGTAATCGTAACATATATATAGGATTTCTTCAATTAATTGGTATTACTGGATGAATTTTAATCTTTTTGATAACATATAATTACGTTTTTAAATTAACACCAGGTTCTACGATCCCGGTGCATAGAGTAGCAACGAATTTTTAAGCATTGAAACAACAGACAAACATTACCTAGGCTTGGTACAGTAGAAATCTACTGCCATGCTAGGGGAATACAGCCGTGAGCGATCATGGCGTTTATTATCCTGGAGACCGCTGACTCATTTGCTACCTACCCAAGGCAAAAAATAATAAAAGGCACTAACTATACACCTTAGTATGTATGTACCTAATTGTTGTACTTCAGAACACACATCTGTTGTAGTAATTATACCGATTTATATACGGTCTTTGCTTAGAATTACTCAAGAAATTCAATTTATCAGTCGACATGAATTAGACAAACTATGTATAGGTACATGTTTTAATACAAACACTTTTATTAATTTGTTTTAATAGTTATATAACATCATAGATTTCTTTTTTACAAAATTATAATAATATTATACAAAAACAGCGGCTTAGCTACATAATTTATTTAATTCATGCATGCGTATGTAATGCAGGAGCCACAGACATTATGAGTTAGCAGCCATAACATTTTTATGAGTAGACCACCCATACGTGTTTACAATACATACACACAGATTGTAAAAAGTTTATTGTTGCGATTCGCTTACAGGCAAGTAAGGCAACCTCACAATGACCATACGAACTTATTGGCATTGAGATATTGGGTGTGAACGAACTGAACGAAACGCTCTCAGTGTCGAAACTGCAAAAATATTTCGTTTTAAGTAATAAGATAACTCTTGACGGCATTTCAACAATCCATTGACTCTATTTTATTACCTCTCAATTGCATTCCATTGGAACAGTCATAAACTCACTCGTTATTTCTGTATAAAAGTGATTGAAAATGTTTTGATAATAATTCTTTTAATGCATAAGTCTGGTGGTATGAATCCTTAACTCAAGCAACCAAATATTTGAATCTATAACACTAACACATATTTTATTTTTATCAACATATTATGTGCGACTAAAATAGTATGAGTATACTGTTTAATAGGTACACACCACGTGTGTGCAGCTAAGAATAGATCGAAGCCCCTTAGCTCCTTACTAGCGAAGCGAATGAGATAGTCGCGCCTACATATGGACTTATTCATGTTAATAGCGGTAAAAACTGTTCAGTATCGTTTACCGTGTCGGTCTATAAACAAGATCAGATTAAAACAATGATGAACATGAGAAAGAAATCGAGAAAGCCGATAGATACCAAAGCAAATATTTTCAAAAACGAAAATCCATCACAGTCAATAGATGTAATTGACGCACTCGAATGAATTATTACTCTTAAGAGAGAAAAGCGACGCTAGGAACACGATAATTAATGTAGCGACACGTTCTCTTATTAGTGAATGACAGTCTGCACGCGACGCTAAAAATATACGAAGAAATAGGTGACTGGAACAAATGTCCAGGCAGACTGAACAGCAAAAACGTTAGCGGTGAAAAACTCGATACAAATATTACAACAAATTGCTCGTAATTTTATACCGAAAGTTAGTTTTTCTGCTGAAAAGAAATTATATTTCAACGGCTTATTAAAATATAATTTATTTCTTTCTTTCGATTTTAGTACAAATTGAATCGTAGATCTGAGTTTCTAGATAGAAAAAGATATTACATAATATTCGTTTTTAATATGAATTATTTTTTTAAATATGTGATGAGGTTTTTGGATATAATGCAAAATAGTTTTTACAAAAATAAGTCACATTCATGTAGAAAGCAGAAAGACAACACTAAATACGTAAATATACAAGTATACAACATTGTTTCTGCAAATAATGGAGAAAACAATACCTTCGGCAAAGCCCCTTGCTTGACAGCAAGGCAAACATTACGATTTGAAATTTTAAATGAGTTTGCATTATTCAAAGTGGTTTGGACAAATGTACACCTATAAATTATTTACATTTGTTTAAATAAAACAAGTGAGGCCAATTGAAATAATTGCGACTTTAATATAAAAATTCGGAAGCCAATATAGAAGTTTCACAAAAGTTCAAGTTTACGAGCCAATATTAATGAACGAGTACAAAAACTGCCTCAAGAATAGGTCAACCGATGCCCTTTGCGAGTTCTGGTATAAAAACATAATTCATTAATTTCATTATACACAGCTTGTAAACAAACAACATTCTGAATAAGGAAACAAATGTGTATTATAATCCTGATACAAAAACATCTTCAAGTTTATTAGTACTTAATTATCTCATATACGATAAACTCGGTCATTTGATAAAAAAGAACATATTTAAAATTGTTACTATAGAACATTACCCGTAAGTAACAAATAAGCCAAAGCTTATTCTGCAGATATTTAAATGATCCTTACGAAATAAAATAAATTTTAAGAGCAAATTATGTTGAAACGATCATGCATACAATATACCAAACCAAATGTTATTCATTCAACCTCATGAAAGATGAAATGTCACAACATTCATAAAATGCATCACAGTAACGCTGTAGCCAAAAATAAAACTGCAAAAGAATATGTTTAAGATGTAGGTAAGCTTTAAAGATACTCGTAGTGCGTACCTTTAAAGCTTACCTACTTCGTAAATTACATTCAAATGTCTAAACAGATCGTGACAAACTTCACAATGAGTACTTAAGCAATTATGTTTCACTATCAGAGCTGACACAAGATAAGCTCCACGATAAGATCAAATCATTGGGAGTTGTAATCAAATGACTATAATTGATAAACATGCACATAGCCTATAGCCTGCTCATACAATTGTAAATAAAAACAATACTATGGAGATTTAATTCAAGTTGGATGACAATTAGTTGTTTAATAAATGTGTCGATACAGTTAATATGGATGACGATATATTGATTGTTGTAATTAATTAATGAAAAGGCACTAACCAACTTCAACATGTGTAATCCGAAGTAAGAGGCGCTTAAGCGAAATGGTTGTACATACGAAAGCTTAGTAAAACAGTTCTAATTGAACCATCAAGCGTCCACAGCACACACACTCACTTTTACCAAACTAATTATTGCCGGGGACCATTCGAAACGCGAGACGAGAGTTTGTTTTTATGTTCCGCCACGCGTCGGTCAGGTAGCTGTTTACAACAATCGATACACTTGTTCACAACACCATTCAATTCGTTATTCGAAAATAATAAAACAATTCGTTTACTTTTATTGTTACCGACTTTTCAAATCACACTTCGAAAAGAATGAAAAAAACTTCTGTAAAATGAGAACGGAACGCGACAGGCGATAATGTCGACGGTTCGCGCGGCACTGGCAAGAAATCGAGAATGAATCGAGTAGGCTCGCATCGTGCCTCTCGCTCGGGCGCACAGCCTCAGCGCGAACTGCCCCCCAGAATGTTTTCTGTAGCGACCTCACGCGCACCCAACCTTTTTTATTGCTCCAGTTGGATTTCGAACCATTCGAGTCCCACGAGTAATCACAACTAGAAAACAAAGCATCAAAGTGCGTCCGGTTCTGGAGCCCAATTTCTTTTGGATGACTCAAAATTTTCTTTCACATGTCGACGAGATGAATACAGTGGAACTTTAGTGATTAACAATAACAATGAAACTGCTTGAGTTGAAACAAAAGCGTATTAAAATGATAACAATTATCGCAGAGCGAGTAAGTACGATTAATATAAAACATGTGAAGGAGATAGATATAATAACACTTGAGTTGACAATGAATCATGGCGCTCCTATTGAATATAGTAAATAATTAAATATGTATGTATTTTAGACAAATGGGATCTTATTAGATTAGTTGTTATTATAGGCGCCAGAGAAGTCGATTAAAATGAAGCTCAAGACAAACAAGGTTTGTTTGATGCCCTTGTCTTGTAAAATTTATGATCATTGCTCGCGTCGAAAGAAGGACAGTAAGTACAATGTGTAAAATGTATTACAATTGGTTGTCGCCTCGCTTACGACCTTTTTATTGATGTTAAAATTGCCATTACTATCGGCAACGTCCACCATTGTCACGAATAATTTTCAAGCGTTGTTTCTCGTCAAGTCGAAATATATTTAGATCACAACACTTCAGCAAAAAAAAAGAAACGTAATCATATTGAACGGTAAATTTAAAAGTAAGGTTATTAGTTGTGACGCAACTCGACATTGTGCAGCCTGAAAACAACAAAAGGTGGCAAATAATATGACACACATATTTTATAATAGATAATGACCGCCTGATAGTTCTGAGCACCGTGCCATTGAATTTAGGTCATTAAACACTCTCGATATATATGTATGTACGTTTCCAAATGTATAAGGATATTGAACAATAAAAAACACACTACATTTCCTAAACAGTCAACCTACATTTTATTCCAGCGTCGCACCCTGTGGAAGCTCTGGTAGTACTAGCTACCGTGCCTAGAAAGGGGTGTTTGAAAATTCGTGCGTAAAGTGATAGGTTCGATCCGCAAACAGGAAAGATTTGTGTGTCCTCAAATAATTGTTCCGATTCTGCGTATCTTTTGTGTCCGTTGAAAACAAAGTACGTACTATAGATTGTGCGTAAGTTGCCTTAAAAAGACCTATATATCAATACGTCATTCCTGTAACCTTAGCGCGTTAAAAAGAGGTGTATTGCATTCGCAATCTATTGAACATCGTTATCTTATCTTATCTTATGTGGGGGCCAGTCAGTGCAGACCGACGACACTTCGACCCAGTGGGATCTTTAGTGTCGACACTCTTCCAATAACGACTGCCATAGATGTTCATGGCAGCCGGGACCAACGGCTTAACGTGCTTTCCGAAGCACGGAGCAGGCGATAATTGTCAATCAATACGCACATAATTTCGAAAAGTCATATAACTTCCGAAAGTCAGAGGTGCGCGACGTGGGTTCGAACCTGAGACCCTCTGCATTGCAGTCTGTTGGTCTCCCCACTGAGCTATCGCTGCTTGAACATCGTTAAAACCCACGCAATCTAGGGTACGTTGTTCCGCTGCATACAATTCCAGATTTCATTGTAGATGGGCGGATGTTTTTATGGCTTAATTGTCAGGCTTAAAAGCCCTGTCCAAAATATCACGGACAATGTTACGTTACATCGTTAAATCAGTAAATGTTACGTTTATACTACGAGTACATACTATGCGTTTAGGTCACAAGAGCAATTTTACCTACAAACCTTTTCTAAAACAATATTGAAACACGGTGCTTATTGCGTAGATAAAATATCGTTGTATACATCATCTGATTAAAATGTAATGGTCTAAGACGATAAAGATTGGGCGGATGGGAAAGAACTATACAAAATTTTAAACAACATGCACAAGACTAACTCAACCCCTTAAGATCTAATAACCAATTACTTATTTTTTACTAAAACAGTTCACATTATTTTTATTTATTTGCATAAGGTTTATGAGCAAGTATGAGGAAACCCATATCATTAAATTTTCCACTGCTGTCAATCTGTAGTCAGATAATACCAGATAACATCGTAAACATGTGACAAAACATACGTAATACTTTTCAGACTTAAAACTTGAATGACATTGTTGTACTTACAATTATTGTTAAATAAAAAGTTTGGACGTAGATAAATATCACATGACCAATTGGAGAACGTCCATAGATATCGAAGACAGAAATAAACGGCTCGAGCAGTTCTATATATAGCTGCCTAAATTTACGTTTATATTTCCTATTATGATAATATTTGATTGATTTATTTTTGAGAAAAACAATTCGTATTATGCTAAGTAAAGCAGAAGCCGCCATCACAGCTATGTCTGTACGTACTCTATTAATACTGGTCTTAGTAGTTATAGCTGTATAGCAGACGTTAAACTGCAGGTATCATCCTTCAGGTAGTTTGGGAGTTTAGATAACTTTAGTGTATAATTATTTAACCAATAAATTGGGCATAATTTGATTTGACCTCTATAGTTATGGTGGTTTTGCTTCGGAGGGCACGTAAAAAGTCGGTCCCGGTTGTTGTCAAATTGATAGCAGTCGTTAAGCCATGTCAGAGGCCTACGTGCGGCTTGAACAACTCTTGATAACAGGTTGACCACTAACCACACGAAAAGAAGAAGAAGAAGAAGCAAGCGACACGTAGCTGTCACCTTAAACCGCTGCTAAATACGCCACGAATGTTTAGTAGTTATTTCTATTAGGTTTTTGTTTATCCCAACAAACTTATGGTAGGCCCCGCTGAATAAAGTTGCGCGTTGCCTATAGTATCGCAGCTAATACAAGATAGCTGGTGCAACGTACGGCGTCTAAAGTCGTTCTGAAGACCCTATTCCCCATAGAAGCATAACACACGATTAATGGACGATTATAAAATATTATTTATTACTAGCTTTTGCGCGCGATTCCACCCGCGTGGTACATACATCAATAAAAAGCCTATGTCCTTCCCCAGGCTTTAAACTATGTTTGTACCAAATTTCATCCAAATCGATTAACAAGTTTAGCCGTGAAAAGGTAACAGACGGACAGATAGATAGACAGACTGAGTTACTTTCGAATTTATAATATTAATAAGGATAGTTTGCAGCAAAAATATAAATTGGATATAAATAGCTGAAAGAAATTTTGACATTGATTATTTCGTATTTTGGATTGGTGTCATATGATTACATTTACGTTTACAGTCGATCGTGCGGTTGCGAATTTGACCCTTGGTTCGGAGGTGTTATTGAGTATCCTTTATAAATCCTCAGAAGGTGTGGATCTAAATAAGAAATTATGAAATATGTGTGCAATTACTCTGCTAACGATTACAGGTTTTTATATCTAGTGAGTACCTAATGAAAATAACACACAAACAAATTCATTGATTTTATAAAAAAATAATCCAATTAATATATTATTTTCTTTTAGATATAACTAAATGCCCTTTCAAAAGTAAATTGAGGTAACTGATGGGCGGTAACCTCAATTTATTTTCTACTTTTATGGGCTTTTTATACACCGATGTCACTCAACAGTATCTAATTGTACACTGGACTACATTGATTGACAATATTTAGTACAATACTCGCATACGATTTTGAATAGAAAACGTTTCTACTGATGTTTTCCTGTTAACCTAGTCCAGGGAAAATAATCACAGCTTTAAAACGGAACCTAGAACCAGCGAGGCGTTAAAATCGGATAGCAAACAATAGATTTAAATCGATTTTAATTAACAGCTCAGTTTGGCGAATAGTTCTCCTCTCCTGAGGTGTCAGCGACCGCCCGATCAGCTTTTTGTCCATCGAGTCGTTAAACCTTCGTGGTGTACAGTAATTGATTCTGGTAACGAATAAGACGAGTTTGAACTCTAAGGCCATTAAAGCCGCGGGGTATGTTTTGATTTGCAATTTAATTTATGTAATGGTCATTTCTTTAACCATATCAGTGTCTAATGTCCAGTTTCTATATTATTAAAACAACGTTGGAGATACCTACAGCGATAACCTATACCACCTGCCTGCTAACGGACTTAAAAGTAACTACGGCTACCGAATATTGAGATTGAGTCAGAGTGGCGCACTTCCAGTCTTTACAGAATCTACCGTAATTTTTACAGCCCAACGCATACATTTGGTCAACGGCATGATTTCCCATACATCTAAGTCAGTTAATGTTTATGCTCGCAGCAAAAGATATGGAAAGATAATGGAAACCATTAAACGTATCGAGAGCTAGAAGAAAACCTATAATAGATCTATAGAAAGCAACCACGTTCGCAAGAAAAGAAAGGTAATGGTGACGACGATCAAACATGTCAAGAGCTATGAAAACCCACAGAAAGCTAGCAAATCCGCAGGAACACATCGACAGTAATAATATGTCTACCTAACCACAGCGTACAATTGACGTGCAATATTCACAAAGTCGCGTTTGTCGTGGCCCTGCCGATCAGGTGACGTCTGAAAATCAACCTCTATTGAACTGTCGGTTCCTGTAAGCCGAGCGCTGTGAGGTAAAACAAAAACTAGCCGTCGCGTCCGCCGATACCACGCCATTCGTCATGTTTGGACGGAAGCACACGATACAGAGTTATTAGAGCCTGTATATATACAAAACTTTTAGTGTAGCATAAACCTGAAACTAGTTTATTAGGATGAGCATTTGAAAACAAACATGTAAAGTGGATCAAAATAAATCCACTTTACCGTATGCTTTTGTAAGGTTTTGTGTTGTTTATATCTGCGCTTCGGTGGCGTTGAGCAATCGAATGCTGTGCTGGTTTTGAGTTTTATTTCTGGTATAGGCAATGTTATTAGGATTTCATATCAATAAAGACTTATAAGCAACATGTAGTCAGAAAATTTGCTCGGTTGGACCTAAAACCTTAGCTGATAAAATTTCATGTTTTGACCGGATACTATAACTAAGCTGTCTACATTATCACTTTTTTATTAACTAACTTTATGTAGTAATTTTATATTATTTTCAAATAACAAGCTCGATGTCTCCGAGGTTTACTCCCAGTCACTATGGATTCTTAAGAAATAATTTAACGGCGCGAAGACGATTAGACAAATCAATTGAAGCAATGATAATTTTTCGTATGTACAAGCGTGTAATGTTAGATTCTAACCTTTGCCCGCGGCTTCGTGCGCCTGGACAGTACAGTTGGCCAAAGACGTAATTTACATGGATTACACTATGCACTATGCCAGTGAATAGCATATAAAAACGTAGGGCAACATTTTATATTAAGCCCTCTTCATTCATAAATTATAATTTAAAAATCTAGCTTTCAACCTGTACAATCGTTTAATAATTTTGTCGCATTTCTGTGGTTTAGTCTTCAGACTCCTCCGAAATTATTCACGACTCAATTACTTTGTATTATCTCCAATTTTCTTCCATACAACAGCTTTATAATATTAGACATAGATAGATTAATTGTACCTTATTTACACAGGCTTTTCTTATTATTGTAGTGATATTTCCATGTGTAAGGTGTAGGAAGTAGTATCGTATGGGTCAATCATCAGCACATAGCCCTCGACAACACATAATAGTTCGTCCCGGTCGTAAGTTTGGCATTGCCTGTGGAGACGTGGACAGTTTGGTGACGTGAAAACTGTGATTGTCATCTTCATGTCATGTTATAAAGTATCTTAGCATTGATAAATTATTAAAATTACTATTTACCTAAACTAGCAATATTTAGAATAACTGCTGCGGGACGCATCTTATTAAATTTAGAATTATAGAAAAACTAGCTTTTGCCCGCGGCTTCGCTCGCCTTAATTTAGAATTTGACAATCAATTTGGGTTGTACTCTGTTTGTAATAATATAATTCAATCATGATTCGGAAGACACGTGGCCGCCATCTATTATCATAAGAACGTTATTATTGTTTTCCTCTGGAACAGTAATTTTTTTCAGGATGAAGGGTAGCCTATATCCGTTTCTGTACACCTGATAACTTATATGCAAAATTTCAGGATAATCGGTTCAGTGGTTTAGGCGTGAAAAGGTAACAAACAAACAAACTCATTATCGCTTTTATAATATTAGTTAGGATTACAGTATTTTCATTCAAAGGATTACTGCGCTCATGATGCAGGAAATTAACTGTTTGTCTCGCCACTGCCTGTGCGCCGATTGTTATGGATTCAATCCACACACGGGACAGACACTTGCTTGATCCACATTAGCTGACGCAAATCTGAATGTTCTATGTGGCCATGGTTTAAATGTGCGCTAGAGCTTTTGTTTTACTTAAAAGAAAGGAGTAAAATCGATTTACTAGATGAGCATTCCAACCATTTTTCTATTGAAATATGATGTCATTTCTTTCTTTTGTACTTTGCTTTAATGGTCTGTGGTCCATCTCACCTGATCTCCATTGTATTAAGAGTAGCGCTTTCAAAACATGTTTTCAACGGAATATGCACACATCAACAGCCATTGTACATTTTAGGTAGAAATGTTCAATAAACAATATATCGACAATATCATTGACATCCACAATTTCCCTTAATTCAGTTGATTGTCTACCAGCGTTGTTTACATACGTGCATGGAGTCATATGGAACTCTCTAGTGATAGGCAAAGCTATACATAATACATCACTAACACTTTTGAAATAAGTACGTTTATTTTTTATTAGTCCTTCTATTAAATCTATAGTATGAATATAAACGATTACCTACTTAAAAATAACGTAAATTTAGTAAAAGACATAAAAGTTTGCTTTAATGAAACACCAATTTTGTATCGCTAGTTATTTAAAGTAATTAATCTAAGATTGCAGATATTCTTCGCATTTATTTAACAACTAGCTTTGGCCCGCGGCTTCGCTCGCGTTAATTTAGAATTTGACAATCAATAATTCGGGTTGTACTCTGCTTGTAATAATATAATTCAATCATGATTCGAACGACACGTGGCGCCATCTATTATCATAAGAATGTTATTGTTGTTTTCCTCGGGAACAGTAATTTTTTTCGGGATGAAAGGTAGCCTATGTCCGTTTTTGTACACTTGACAACGTATATGCAAAATTTCAGGATGATCGGTTCAGTGGTTTAGGGTGAAGAGGTAACAAACAAACTCATTTTCGCTTTTATAATATTACTAGTTAGGAAGTTAGGATATTACTTTAGTGTTTTCAAAATTACTTACTACTTACTTTTTCATTTCATTTATCACTAGTTTCTGCATGTAACTTCGCTTGCTTGTTCGGCTACACTTTCTTAGAAAATATATTATACAAAACCGACAAATGATACCTATTCATAATATTATTATTCATTAGTACAGATTGTCATCAATTACCAAAATTATTGAATTACTTATGCAAAATTATTCAGTAGTCTGATTTTGAATTGAAAGATACCATTACGTACATACAAGAGTACGAACATACGTAGATCAAGTTAATAGACGCATGTTCTAATATAAAGTACTGAAACGTCTTTATTATATACTTATATCACTAATCGTTTTATATGTCGTCTATGAAATGCAACTAATAATTTTGTAATTTATATTGATACTAAATTTTGCCCGCAGCTTCGCTCGTGAAATGTAGGTTACGTAAGGTTAGTGACATTAATTTTTTCTGTATGAAACGCACCTTCTGTCTTTTTCTGTACCCCGAAATTTCATGACGATCTGCTGAGTAGTTAAAGCGTGAAAGCGTAACAAACAAACAAACTCACATTTGCATTTATAATATTATATTCTAGAGTAAACTTCAACTACGTTATACAAAACATGCTAAGCTGTGGCTTAAGGCGCCGGTGTGTCATCTACAACAGTTCATACACAGCATGCAACATGTAAATTAGACAATCGCGTACATTTTCACTCACTATCACTTTTGAGCGTGACCAGCTTTATGGCAAATTAAGTTTTTTACGTATTCTTTCAGCGGATTCTGTTCAATCATTCAGTAGAAATCGATCTCACTTACAATTGCTTGTTATTGGTGCCCACTCATTAGTGCATTTCCAATTTGACTAGACTGTTATACATATAATACCATATTTTGTAGGTGTAATACCCCATTTTTCTTTTAAGATCGTTAGCAAGTTGACTTGCAAATTACTAGTAGGTATTTTTGCTAACCCACAGCACCTATTAATTTGCAAAGAATACGAATACATAAAATGTAAGGTTAAAAAATTAATTTAGTAAAATATACAAATTCAGTAGACAGTTCTGCAAAATCAAGGTTTTATCGGTTCTCTACCAAGCAACGTGCACATATTGGTAAAAATCACTAATACTACCAGGGATGTTGTGGATAGAACTAGCTTCAGATCTACGATGGGCGATAGGTCATCTGAAGGCATCAGCAGCCTATGGCCCCGATAACATACCGGCTTTTTTAGTGAAAGACTGTATGTTAGTTTTAGAGGACCCGTTACTGCATCTCTACAATCTTTCACTTCAACAATGTCTCTACCCCAGTGCATGGAAAGTGTCCAGGGTAACTCCTGTACCTAAATGTGGTTCGTCTGCTGATATAACTAACTTCAGGCCTATTGCAATATTATCAGTATTTGCCAAGGTGTTTGAATCCATAATAAATAAATCCATTTATAAGCAAATAGGCAGACTGCTTAATAACTCTCAACATGGATTCCGGGTTGATCGCTCAACTTTGACGAATCATATACAGTTTGTGGACTACGTAAGCACGCGGGTTAAGTCGGGGTGTCAGGTTGACGCAGCGTATTTTGATTTTAAAAAGGCGTTTGATCTTGTTGATAACGATGTTCTTTTAGTGAAATTCGCAGAACTAGGATTCTCAACACCACTTTTAAAATTTATGGCAGATTATCTTAGGGACCGTAAGCAATTCGTCAAGCTTGGAGGTTATAGATCTCAAGAATATTACACACGCTCGGGTGTAAGTCAAGGTAGTACGCTCGGTCCAACTCAATTTTTAATTATGATTAACGATCTACCCCGTACTATCTCAACGGCAAAATGCTTAATGTTTGCTGATGATTTAAAACTTTACCATGCGGTGAGCGGGCCTGAAGACTGTGTAGCACTACAACGTGATATAAACGCAGTGGCTGAATGGGGTGTAAAAAACAAATTGACCTTTAACATCTCAAAATGTAAAACTATAACTTTTTCTCGGTCACGCATTCCAATCACAACGACATACCAGCTATCGGGTACTCCATTAGAGCGTGTCTCTGCAATTCGCGATCTAGGCTTAATCATGGATACTCATTTAAATTTTCATGAACATATAACTAAAACATGTAAGGAAGCGAGTAAAAGCCTAGGTTTCATTATTAGAACTTCTTACCACTTTAAAAATATTCAGGTGATAAAACTCCTCTACAATGCTTACGTGCGGAGTAAGTTAGAGTATAACGCCATAATATGGAGTCCCCGAGAGACCTTGTATAAAATGTTAGTGGAAAGAATCCAACGCAAGTTCGCCAGATATTTGTACAAACGCCAGTATGGATATTACCCCTTTTTATACCCGTCAACATTTGTAACAGGCATGGTCGGGATAGATACTTTACAGTGCAGACGGGAACTCATGCATATCATTCATTATTATTTTTTGATAACTGACAAAATAGATAACCCAGAAGTTCGTGAGTCCATACATTTCTATGTACCGGACCACTACACGCGAGGTATTGGTAGGCGGCAGCACAACCTTCTCTCCTGTCCCCCAACGTGGCGCTCCCCACACGCAGATAACAGCCCCACTTCCAGAGCCGTTAAATTAATAAATAGTTTTCTCAAGGCCAATCCAGAAGCAGATATATTCTTTGACAAACCTAGCATAATTTATAAAAACGTGTTCCTTTACTTAGATAAAATAATTAGATAATATATAGGTATGATACTCAATAGATATTATAATAGTAGCCTTTAATTTAAATATTGTAAGTTAATGTAAAACTGTTCTTTGTATGTTATAAGTAAATTTTAATTTAATTTTTTATTTTATTTTGTATATTTTGTATAGAAATAGTATAGATATAAGCGAATTGGATAACTCTGTAAGCTTATATTTTTATGAATAAATGAATATGAATATGAATAGAGATTTTTGACATCCGCGGATGCGGATGCGGATACGGATATTTAAAGGCTCACATCCGCAAATGCGGATGCAGATGCGGATGTCCAAATCAATGCGGAAGCTCCGCAATTGCGGATGCGGATGTTGATGAAAATTGTGCACCTTGTTAAATAAAAAGTATCTAATACCACCTCTGCAGGTTCAAACCTGTTTTGCAAAGGTTCATAAATGTAGCTATACGATTTTCTAGTGTTTCTTGATTCTTATCTTCACTTGAAGAATCATCGCGCCATTCATCGCCCACCCATTTTCTTTCTTGTCACAACCTGCGCTATATCTGGATCCGCATTAACATCCGCATTGATTATTGCGGATGCGGATGCAGATGTCCAAATCGATGCGAAAACTCCGTAATTAAGGATGCGGATGCGAACATTCGCAACATCCCTGATTACTACATATTATAAAACAAAGTTTCCTGCCGCGTCTGTCTGTTTGTTCGCGACAAACTCAAAATCTACTGAACGGATTTCTATGCGGTTCTTAAAGCAAATCGAAATATTCTGGTTAGCCGAAATCAATTAGCCTCGACATAGATTGATTATTTGATTATGCACCTATTACCATACGTAAAGGTTGTTGTATGTACGAGGGCATAGGGGCATAGAAATATAAGGAAGAAGACCTATAAAAAGCTTATCACCGTATTCCGGGTACGATGATATCGTCAAACAATACGCAAAGGCATAGGAAGTCCTAAAAGCAGTCATCATCGTAGTCAGACGTGTACCTACAAAATTAATCTCAATACGATCAAATAAGACCTATAAATCATGCTATTATCGAATACTTTCTAAAATACAGTTAAATGCAGTTATCAGGTGAATTCAAATAGTACCTACATCTGAAAAACTGCCATTTCATGTATACGAATATTTTTTAAACAGATAATGAGTCGACACCTGTTGAAAATAGCTCCCTTTATGTTGAACGAATTTGTCAGACTCATTGCAGATTTTCCGCCGTTTATTTCTGAATAGTAAACAGTATAATTCAGGATAAATAAAATTACAAAGAAGCTCTAGTTAATGTAAATGTTATACTGTTCTATTTGCTTTTATAGATATAAACTTACATGTATTTTAAATAATAAGATATTAACATGAAAGTGAATGAAGCCAGAGAAGTGTGTCAGGATCGTAGCAAATGCACATCCGTAGTCTCTACCTACCCCTCTGGGAAACAGGCGTGAATCTATGTATGTATGTATTAACATTTACTCTATTTTATAAAATAACCATTGATCAAATCAGAGCTGTTGTGTGTTTACAATGCACAAATCCAAAATTTCAAGCTTCGTTAACAAATACCATATTTTCCTTTTCAGAGATAAACCAATTTTCACTATCGACTAACACATAAATATGTCCGTAATCTCACAAATTATCTTAGTGACAAGTTGCCGTCTCAAACGTCAGTTTTTGTAAAATATGAACAGTGTGGAAATATTCCGACAAGAAAAGTAAAGACGCCTACATACACAATTTGTGGTTACACACGCAGAAACCGGAACGTCGGATACGTTGTAATGAAATAACCAAAGGATTTTCAAGAGAGAAATAATGCAGATATTTTGGTAATTATACAGTTAATAAGAAGTATTGGTACTTGTTGTAAACTTACTGTGTTACAATATGTATCTATATTTTTTTTGTAACTGGCCTATTGCCCGTAGAACAAGAATGGTTACAAATAATATTTGCCTTTTAGAACCCAACGTAACTTTCTGATTAAAATAATAAATATGATTTGAGTATGTATCATTCTACTGCTGACTAGAAAAAATTATACACATTATGTATTAGTAGCTTCTGCCTTTGGCTTCGGCGTCGTGATTCTTATGTTCCAAGAAGTACTCTACCTCGCCGACAATTTTCATCCAAATTCGTTCAACACTGTCGATAGTAAAAGATTTTATTCTTTGCTTTCGACGTCATTCAATAAAAATCATCCAAAGATCTTAAAAACTTTTACATTTATAATATATCAATCAATCAATCAATCATTTATTTATTGCGAACATGGGTTTACAGTTATGGTGTTACATTTTATAGAAGTTCTGCCATATTCTACCATTAGGCATGCAATTAGATTAAAATTTTAACAAAAAAGTATTATTTCGGTCTTATTTGATACATATTAAGTCAGCATTCTGTTTTCAATTATATAATACAATATTTTAAATTAATAATAAATTTATACATTCAATGATTTAATGTCAGAAATAAATAAAGTATCACAAAGCAATCATAATTATGTCAATAATAGTATATTTTAAACTACACATTCAATTATATTTTTCATTTAAAAAATCTATTACAGCGTAGTATGCTTTATTTTCCAAAAAAGCTTTTAATTTGCTTTTAAAACTATTCATGCTCAAGTTTTTCCATTGTTGCGGTAAATGATTATAGATTACTGGAGCCATACAAAATACACTTCTACGCATAAGTTCGGTTTTTGCTTGGTGTAGGCGCAGTCTACTATTATCACGTCTGTTTCGTGCAACTGTATCTTCTAACCTAGGAAATAAGCTAGTATTTGTTTTGACAAATATTGCAATTTCCAAAATATAAATGCTTGGTAATGTTAATATTTTATATTTCTGAAAGTATGTTTTACAGCTGTCAGTGGTTTCTAGTTAAAAAATTGACCGTATCCATCTTTTCTGAGACTTAAAAGCCATTGAGTTATTTGTTGAGTTACCCCAGAAAATTATGCCGTAGCGTAAATTTGAGGCAACTAAACCGTAGTAAACAGTAATTACGGTTTCTATATTGACGACAGATCGTAAAGTATGTAAAGCATATGCAGAACTACTTAATTTTTTGCAGTGTTTCTATGTGTGATTTCCAGTCGAGTTTCTTATCTATCGTTAAGCCAAGGAACTTAGAAGTCACAACATTCTCTATACTATTATCGTCAATGGTTATATTTTGGCATATATTACTATTTGGGGCGACACGTTGCCGAAAATGTATAATTTTAGTTTTATTTAAATTGGTTTTCAGATTATTAATGTCAAGCCAGTTTATTATAATTAGGTTATAATTTATTTGATAGATTCCTTATAATTTATTTGATATATAATTAGGTTATAATTTATTTGATACCAACAAACAACCGGTCGATGTAGCCGGCTCGGGACCTACCGTATACGGTCTCTAACACAAACACTAAAGTAGGTAATGAAAACTACATTCCTTCCTTCAAGTATCGCGTTGGACATCGCAGTTAAACAAGATGAACATTTAATAAATCGGCAACGCTTTCTGATCAAATGCCTAATATAAATCAAGGCCTTGCTACGATACGGCGACATCAACTTTTTCTCGTTAAACTTCAAATATTTATCTTTAATTAACGGTTTCTCTATGTGTCATCGCTGCACTACATGATTACTTTCAGATAAAATTCTCTGATGTACAGTACACATCTTAACGACTACACCTCACCTAATATACAACAATTCGTGGCGAATATAAATATTGTAATAATAAATCGGTGGCGATCGAACCAGGACTCTCCTAATAGTAAACGTCATGGGTGTTTCATTCATAGATATTGCAATAACAATGGTAAAGGAACATAACTAAGGCGTTGCCTACCGTAATATAACATGAACAGAAACGTCCGTTCTGCCCTTCAGTTTAAACTCAAATATACTTAGCAACTATACTGGACTGACAGTACAGTATACCCTGCAAAATACGTATTATGTGGGCAATATAGTGCGCGGCAATAATGTAGTCACGCTTCACGGGTCACTAATGCTGCACTCCCTAAAACTCACACAGGTGACACGGTGCTCGAATATAACGAACCCTTCGCATATTACTAGGGTACTTAAGTAAAACTATTTTTACTAAACGTAGTAGCAGCTAAGAAAGAAATAGCTAAAATGCCCAAATCCTTTTGGATTTGAATCTAAAACCCCAATTTCAGTTAGAAAGAATTTTTAGTAAGTTATATTTAGTTAAGCTCATTAGATTTTGCCCGCACTATTAATAATAACGGTGTCGTTTTTTAATTAAAAGTACTGAAACAACGGACACTAAAATCTCCGCAATCTTGAATAACAATTTGTGGATCTCACTAATATATATAATTCTTATAGGGATCAAACCTGAAACCCTTGGTGTACCTATTTATAGTAGTAAGGCACAATCTTTGAAAACGGTTTGTATTAATTAATGAGACAATACATTACATAGACGAGACATTACAGAGATATACATACAATAACATAACTACAATGTTACATGGCATGTATTAAATAATCTTCATTTTTCCTGTTTTAAGTACATGTGTGCGATATGTTCATGTTTTGTTCATTTACATGTTATATTTGCTAGTTGTAACTGTTGTAATAAGCGTTATGAATGTTACATCTACGGCAGATATTAGTTTAAGTATACAAACACGTCAATCAGTGACCAAACGAATAGTTGGAAATTTCTTAAATCGCATCTGTGCTTAGTAATTTCGAGGAAACATTGCCCGAAACTATTTGAACTATTAATATTTACGCTTATTCGATGTTTTGACATAATATTATGTGTATATCATATAAATATCTACTTTGTGAGAATTAGCCACCCACAGCTTGTTTGCATTCCATCCCTGACGTTGAGACGACCTCATGGTTTAACGCGAGCCTACGTCTGTCTTGATCCAAAATTAATGTACGCACAAGTCTATGGTGCAGGTCTCTCGCTCACCGGCCATGAATCGTGAAATTTTGGTGTAATTGTTTGAGCTGTACGTACCATGACAACACAAGAAATATTTTTTTAATCGTCCTAAACCCTAAAGTGGTAAGAAAGACGAAGTAAAAAGACATATCAAAATAATAATCAGAAGAAATTTTATAGTAGGTAAATTCTAGGTCTCGAAGTTTCAATCAGATACTTACATATCATAGTACATATACGTATTTTCATTAGTTAAAGTATATAGCTCTTTACCTATGTATCTTGTGACAATATTCAAAACACCAGTTCTATATCTTCCGAAGCGTCACCGTGACATTTAATGCATTTAGCAAGCCTTTGACCGTGTCACCAAAGTAAACCTTTAAGAACCAATAACAAATTATTGTCCAACCCGGTAACTGATTTTAGCACCTCACATAGAACAGCTCCACATGCGTTTCTAAACCTACAAAACCTTCTTCTAAGTCCGTAAAAGCAAATCAATAATACCGTAATTTGATTTTAATGGTCTTAGCCAAATGAGTTGCAGTGGTTTTAATAATCACTTCGTCATTACCAATGTGATATGCCTTGCTATACGAATTCTTTACCCACAAGTAACAAACTTTGTGCACAAACTGTTGAGTCGAGTCTGAATGTAATTTATTTCAATATCTGTAATGCTTATCGCGGCACAGAAGAAATTCTGCTGTAACTCACAGCAGAATTTCTCCTTCATATAGGTTTATGTACGAGTATATACCTAAAACTAGCTGTTAAAAATACCATTTCATCTCCAACCTAGTGGCTATTGCCATTAAAATATTATTTAAAGCTGAGTAGCGGTGTACCCGTGCAAATGAAACAAACAGATAATGTTACTTTTGCCTATACATATATTAGAAATTAACTAACCTGTGCAACTTCGTCTGCTCCATATAAGAGAATTTTCCCCATTTTTGCAACATGTTACATTGCTGCTCCAATCCTATTGGTCTTAGCGTGATGTTGTATAGCCTATAACCTTCCTCGACAAATGGGCTATCCAACACTACAAGATTTTTTCAATTCGAACCTGTAGTTCCTGAGATTAGCGCGTTCAAACAAACCAACAAACTCTTCAGCTCTATAATCTTAATATATATAATTTACGTGTCACGTTGTTTGTCCGCTATGGGCTCCTAAACTACTGAACCGATTTTGATCAAACTTCGTAACCATCTGTAATTTAGTCCAACTTAAAAGATAGGACAGGCTTTTTTTTTAACGGGCAAATATTATCTAATGTGAAGCAGACGAAGTTGCGCGGGACTGCTAGTATTAGTATAGATAGGAAAGCCTCATTGTTCAGTAGCATCAGTTTCTGCCAACGCTTACTGTCAAACGTGAGATCCCAAATTCAATTGTCGGACCAAGTTTACACAACTTATCAGGCATACAAGCCTTATGCAGTGTTTAAAAATAGAAAAAAGTATGATTAGATATGTCAGTGCTAATTGTTTTGTGAAGACTATTATGTGACGTAATCAACAGTATAATTAAGTGGACCGGTCCTATTGTCTACATTCCTTGATTAATTGCTAAGAACCGCAATAAACAAGCATGGTTACGTAATAAAATAACATGTATATTTACTTACTATGATATTTACTACTGCTCAGTTTAATTACTAAGGTGTTTCAAGATGGCTTGTTTTGCCCTGTGAGAAATAAAGACCCATCTGCTTAGGTGGGCTTACAAATGACGTATTGGTTAAAGTCAAGGTTATTCAATCTACGGCCTTTGGGCAACTAGGTGATCTGTGGATCCATATGAACATGCCTGACTACGAAGGTAATCCATCACACGACTAAAGTATGTCGCTTACCTCTTGTCAAGTATTATTTACTACGTGGTCTACCAGCTCACACCAGTAAAACGAAACAAAAATTATCGTCTATTCTTCAAATTATTGGGTAGACTTGACTTTAGGCACCTCATCACTGCTAATGTGCGGTTGCTGAGCTGCCAATTCAATATCCAAGAAAACTAGGTTCATAGCTTCGTGTTATGAAAAAGACGATCCTGACTGTTTAGTTTTATATATTCTATCACATACGCACAACACCATCTAGCCCAAACTAAGCAGAGCTTGTACTATGGGTACTAGAAAATGGATAAACATACATAATTATATACTTTTTTTTTGTAAATACATACATATTATACTTAGAAACACCCAGACCAAGACAAACATCCATGTTCATGCACAAAAATGTTTGACTTGTGCGAGAATCGAACCCGCGACCCCACGCGTGGCAGGCGGTTACACTAACCACTACGCCATCAAGGCCGTTATTTTTATTTAGGTACTTATATTATTATTATACACACATACGCAATCACAGACACGTTTAAATCTCTTACCATTTTAACCCGTCTGACTGTAAATAATAAGCAATCGTCGATTTTGCCAGTAGACTCCAAACGAATTTTAACCCTCTGGTAATCCTAGCTTGGCCCCCTATTACACGCAACCTACGACATAAGAATGTTTTACCCCTTTAGGTACATACCTAATTAACTTTAACGATATAACCTCCCCCACGACCTTAATTTTAAAAAGAAATCTCGCCCTCAACCGCCATTTCAAAAACAGTGTACGCAAAAACTTGATCACCATAATTTGGGTGTTGGACGTGAGAAAAGTTACGGCGTACTTGTCGATATTGTAACTGCATTGTTCGCTCGTGAACTTTGCGCAAGCGCAGGGGTCAAGGTGAAATGTTACAGATGTTTATTTAACATCATTAACTCGTTCCACTTCTGCTGTTGCACTGCACAATATGGCGCTATGGGTGTGTGAGTAATGTCATTGACTGTGTTCAGTAATTTAAATGATTGTATTTAGGCCAAATTCGATGTAGAATTTTTATGTTAAGCAGTCCCTCAATGAGCTGTTCGATTTTGAGCAAAGTGGCAGTTTCTCGCTTTGCGCAAACCTTTCTTTCTAATGACAACGTGAAATTATTTGTTTTGGCTAACTTTAGGGACTGCTTATGTATCGCTGTGGCTATAATTATCACGTGGCTAAGATGATCATAATAATTTAGAAATCGGCTTTTCTAGATACGCGGTACCACTTATACCGAAGGAGGGCTTGGCTGATAATCACTATGAAGCTAGTGATATATTTTTTTACTATGTTAGAATCACTGAAACGTTAATTTCGAATGTAGACATTTGTCGTCTGTGCACGGCTATCCTCGCAATGGTTAAATCGATTTCGATTTGATTTTCAGTGATTCACTGAGATAAATTTGGTCTTACATGTATTGTGTGGTTTATTTAAGTAGTTATTAACAAATATTATAGTTTTAATCCGTTGGCCTTAATAGATAGTACTTACATATTCAGTTTTAAGTGTCCGCCATGACAGAAGACTACTGCTGCGCCGCAGCTGTACTCTCCTCATCGCGGAATCCTGGAACAAACAAACATAATATTCAAATTATCATATCATGCACCGATGAGGCACTGGCTTAGGCGCTCGCCAGTGCCAATATTATGGACTAGATGTTCCCGCGGTTTCACCCGCGTTTATCGTTACTGCGCCGCCCCCGTGGGTCGTAGCGTGATGTTATATAGCCTATACCCTTCCTCGATAAATAGGCTATCCAACACTAAAAGAATTTTTCAAATCGAACCAGTAGTAATCACGCAGAATAAACCAGGAGAAACATCGTTTGTACTATGTCTGTAATGGGTAATTATTTTGCTGCAATGTTATTTTAAAACTGCCATATCTCCTAAGATATTCATTGAAATCGAATGATGTAAAGGGCAATTTTGTTTTAAATTAAATACTTGTGATGAATAACGTATTTATTTGGATAAGGATTAATATCATGTTTATAATAATACCTTCGCAAATAATGCATTATTTTAGAACAAATTTGGTTAGCATAAAAATGGTTATAGTGAGCCAACCTTAAAAGATAGACATATGCTGTCGCGGACTTTTTTTTAGAACTTTTAAAGGGGAACAATTCTGTCATACATGATTTTTGCGAAACTTTAACTGTTTACGCAGCGCACACAGCGGAAGCTCTCAAAAGGAAAAAATACCCTCCGATTTTGCAACATTCTGCATTGGTGCTCAGCTCCTATTGATCTTAGCGTGATGATATATAGCCTATAACTTTCCTCGATAAATGGGCTATCTAACACTGAAAGAATTTTTCAAATCGGACCAGTAGTTCCTGAGATTAGCGCGTTCAAGCAAACAAACAAACAAACAAACTCTTTAGCTTTATAATATTAGTATAGATTAGTATAGATTCAATGACAACAAGGAGAACTCGGGACAAAAAGTTTGATTCACATCAAGTTGTAGTTGTTTCCAATCCGGCTTTTCTTTGTGTACGATATTTGGCAGTAAATTCCTTTTAAAGGTTTACCTTATACTATTGCTGTGCAAAATCTATAATACATCATATATATTTCTGGTAGCAAATAAAGTTATAAGAAGAGCGTAATATAAATATAGTGATTTTTCATTAATTATTAAGTTCAAATTCTATGACTGCGCGTTATGACATCATTAATCATTTATTAGAAAAATACATGTCTATACGAGTACATCAATATGGTTCACCTTCCCGGCATTTTACGATACGAAGTATGACCACGACTTTCAGTCACATGTCCATGGTTATTAAAGAACAATCGCGGGATGTTGAAGTTCATTGTTTTATTTCTCCTTAAGCCTATCGTCATCGACAGTGTCTTACGTAAAACACAGCTGATTATAAGTATATTATGAACAAGTAATGCCCGCGATGTCATATCCGCTGACATGAATGCGCCGATGGCACAATGGTTCAAGTGTCTAGTTGTAAGTCCGATCGCTACTACTAGGTACCTACTATTAAAAATGAAATGGTGTGAGATACAATAAATATTTTACTATTTTATTCATTAATTTTCACGCATTTTTCGCCAGACGCATAGGCATTTATAGACACACATATCGCTGGTCCAATATTACAAGGTACCAAGATACATTTTTGAAAAAAATGAGTTATGAATATTGCATGGTTCTATTTATGTCATTCATTTTTGTTTAGACTAATATAGTAATAGATGGAAGCACTTACCACCTCACAATATTAAATCGCAAATAGTTGTTAGTTATTTTTACTGATATGCAAATTTTAACCTCATTTTCCCAAAGTAAAAAAAAATAACATAGAACCTTGTAATAGTGAGCCAGCATATATATATGTATATATCTCTCGCCTCTTTTTATTTTAGGCCGCACATAATCGATGATAAGCCTGTTAACATCTGTCGGGCATATTTACAGACTCCGTACTGCAACTGAGTATTTCTGGACAGAGGGTTAAATCGGATTGTTGAATCTGATATAACCTTCTGTATAACCCGGGTATCGAGACCGAAACGTGTCAAATAAACAACGCGATAAATTCCGTATATAATAGTTTAATTTCAATGAATAAGATTCGCGTAGACAGAAGACAATATTACGTTATTAGGGTTTATTGTCTATAACTTTACCCTTATAATCACATTTCATTTAGATTTCGCCAAAGCAATACAGTTAATTTATCTATCTTTTTCAAACCGCTGTCATAACTGGCAATATTGTTACTTAAATGAAGTTTTTAACGTATATGGTGTCAAAATAACTGTAATGTTTTTCTGAACTAGTTTTCCACGTAAATATTTTGATGTTTACTGAAATAAAATTATTTGAAGATGTTTATTTACAGATTTGTTTGTATTGAATAGTAATACTACATACAATACTTGGCTATTTTTGATACATCATTATTAGTAATTTCTTAATGTTTTAGGAACTCATAAATACACGTGTTTTTACTGCATTTATCCAGTTTTGTCGTTTATAACACAACCACGGAAAGTAAATACTATTCGTGGGAAAGCAATACATTTTTACACCATTTGACATAATTTTATTTTCTTGGACAGGTTCGAGTGACCCAGAAATGCTAAAATACATTTTTACTTAGTTATAATATGTTATTTTCAAGTCTTTATTGTAATTATTTTATAACATGAAGTGTCACTGTCAAGTTTTATTTATGTAAAAGATTCGGATTTGCGCCACCAAGTGGCAGATCCTTCGTCATGCACGTTCTCCATATGTGTGTGTGTGTGCGTGTATAGTGCGTGTGTGCGTGAAAAGTGCGTGTTTTTTATTAATTTAATGTATATCTAACGCATATTTTATAAAAATATTACGATTCATTACTTGTCCATAAAACTTTAAATGTGCCAAACATAGTCCTCCGCCCGCGCAATTTTTGTAAAAACCCTTTTTTACGAAAATTGCGCGGACGGAGGAGTATGAAATTTTGTTGAAATTTACTAGTAATTTGCAACTAAAATTGCTAGCGATAGTAAAAATTAAACGAATTAACTTTTTACAGCTTTTATCGGTTTTTATTTATTTTAATAAAGTTGTCCCATCACCTCAAACACTTTTGAGCTTTATAAACAAAAAATTATAGGGTAACAATTAAACCCCAACAAAAACTAGAAAAAGTTGCTTAGTTTCGAGTTCGCGTAAAAGTAACGCAACAGTCGACTCTTTAGTATAAAAGATTATAAAAATCTACCTTAAGGATAAAGATTAGATTTACTTCACTTAAGAAAAAAGAGATATATCTAATATATGGTTGTTTCCATCATACTACACATTGCCACGCTGAGGACATTTTGACCTGCGTTGCCAAACGAAAACCGTAACTAATACGACCGCTTTTCTTATGTACAACCCACAGCCAACATCCACGTTTAGCATAACACTAGCATTCGAGTGTTCGTTCATTGAATATCTTAAAAGTAACTCGAAAGGATAAATTCTAGCGTAACAAGCTTTGCGGCAAGTTACAGTTTCTTTAATTATCTTTAATAACTTCTTCTTCTTAACTCTTCTTAATCTTTAACTGCCGCAACGTATACTTATAACATATATTTACATGTCTCTCTATTTCATCTGTTTATTAATTTTAATAAACTTAATTATTATATTTTAACATTGTTACTCATTACGTTATTTAATTAACAACCCTAATTAGTGTCGTGTAGTATTTGGCTTAGTTGTATAGATTACTTTTACGGGTAAACGAAAACGCCATCGGCAGTTTTCCTAAATGTCGCTTACAATAATTTCGTATTTTATTTATTTGCGGAATATTGTGTAAGTGACCTAAATATCCACACGTATATAGATACTACGTGAGGATATTCAGGTCACATACACTGTAAATATGGATTCACATGAGGATATTAGAGTATTTGGGATGATAGCAACAAAATGCTGCAAATTTTCTATTGAAACAAGATTAAAATTGCCGAGTTCATAATAAATGTTGCGTTAATCATAAATATTTGCGAACTAACGTAAAATGGTATCGTGTGTAGGGGACAGAAACTATAGCGCATGACGGATGGTGGTCCACCATCCGTTTATATTACAATACTGAACGAACCTTTGATAATAATTGGAAAGAAATATAAAGAAGAAGAGTACGACCTTAAAAAGACCTAATAACATGATAGCTAATGAAAATATGTCACATGCATGTTAACGTAATAAAGTTGTATGTGGAGCCTGTGCGGCGAATGCTAAATTCGTGAAAGTGTCGTGAAAGCGCGCGGCCGCGGCTGATGCGCGTGAGCACGCTGTGCGGCGCCCGCGCACTTAGCGGACCAGCTAGGGTCACCACACAACGGTTTTAGCTCGAGTCTTGGGCATCAGCAATATCAGCAATATGCTTATATACTTAGTTGTTGATTAAATAATATCAATTATTGCAAAACGGTATCTAATTAAATTTGGTAACATTACTTATTGAATACATTTTTGGATATATATTAACTTTGTTGAAGACGTATCGTAAACGCCACTGAGATTGGTTAGATCCAGGTTTCGATTCTACATAAATAACATTTAAGTATTAGGTAATTTTCAGCAGCAGTTAAGAACCATGCATCAGGGAGTTCTGCTTTAGAGAGATACATGTATTATTTATTAGACGTACTAATCAAACCTTAATCTATCAATTAATGATCTTTCCCGCCACCGAACCCAAAAATTGAACGGTGTCAGTAGTGTCCCCAAGAAATAATCACTTTTTATTTTTCTTTTATTTAATCTACTCATACTAACTACACAGCTACTACCTGCGAAAATTAAATGGGTAAATCCATTTTCAAGATTTCAGGTGTCTAAATATTTTAGTATACTTAATGGCATCCCATGTCAACGTAAAGTATAACAGTAAAGACTAAAGTTATATTTTTACATGATCTTCAAAGCACTGTAGTTGTAAGTTGACATAAATGGTAACCCATCAACGTTGCTTAACCTCGCTCATCAATCTATTCAGGCAGTCGCTGTAATACGTCAATCAATTATCGCCATCATGTAAAATAGAAAGCGCCAACCCTGTTAGTGTCGCGAGCGGCGCGCTCCTACAGAGCACTTGTGAATCAGAGACTACAAACAATTATATTGTTTAATCGCACAGCTATTAAACAACTGAAAGTACTCAGATCATTAGTGATAATATTCGCTCCTATTATTACTTTGCTGCTTACTTTTGTATTAGTGCCATTGTCAATATGTAATATATTGAAATAATATATTATAGTCTGTATATTAATAAGTATTCTTGCTGATGTCGTGAAAGTGTGATATTTATTGTGTTAGTCTTTACTATACGTCTGTAGGCACAATATAATAAACTGACGATATTACAATCATATTGCAGGACTTTTTTAAATGTATGTTATTACAATAAGAATATAGAAATACGATATAAAAGCCAGTAAACTGTTAATAAACCACCGGGCTTTTAATAAGTAATTTTATAAAATATTTTAATTTACTACATACCTATACCATACATTTAAATTAGGTTTATATAACTACATCATACATTTAAATTAGGAATAGATAACATAAGTAGCGACCGTTGGATCGCTACGGAGAGGTCTCGTGTTTGATCCCAAGGCGTGTAGAGGCCTGTGCCCACCAGTGGGACAGATTAATACAGGCCTGATATTTTTATAACTAAGCTCGGACCCTGGTCTCCACACACTGTGCATTTTTTATTGTGTCTTATTTTCGGCTAGTTGTTGAGTTTATCTAAACATAAGTATTATCGTAATAAAAATATGACCAAGATGGGCAACTCCTATTGCCTATCTCTAGACAGCGTTAAAAGTCATAGTTCTTATCAGTAACAAAAATGACGAATCATTATGCAGTAATACTCGTACTTTTAAAATAATCTGATCTGAGTCTGAGTCAAAAAAGTGTCTGACTAATTCATCATACTAAACTTATCTTTCCTAAGTTTACTGAGATAGTCTCTAAGGTGATGAAATATGTGCAAATATCTAGATTAAGAATGAAATAGTTTCCACGTTTATGATACATGTCATTTTATGTTGTCCATCTCTAATATTACAATAAAGTGTTATCGTATCACTTCAAAAATTTACTCAATCACAGGTGAGATTTCAATCTGATTATAATATGATACATTAGGTGTAAGAATCAAATATTATCAAATCTTTACTGTCTCATGCCAAAGTGTAAATTTTCTCTGTGCTGATTCATACATAAACCTTTTGGATGTATCATAAAATGGTAAATCCAAAACGATTGGCTCTGACGATTCATCATATATTCAGCACCTATCGACAGATAAATGGTGACTCGGCACTTGAAAATGCGTACTGGTATTTCTTGAGATAATGTTAGGTATAAACCTAACATTTATTTATTTATTATAAGTTATTTCAAAAATTATTTTAACGTCTTCCATTGATACTAATATATCCACGAATTACCGCACCAATTTAACTAAATACAGTATGAGTGGTACGTTTCATATTTACATTTAAAACACTAGGCTGTAACCCGAAATAGAAAGAAGATAGCGTCTTCATTCGCGTATTCATTAAAATATATTTATTTATAATAAATAGTTTAGATCGCTTCTGTTGTCCCACATATTAAACAGACAAATTCATTTTGATAGCTATATTATGTGTATTCTATGTGTAATGCGTACATACGCTCTAGACGTACTATTGCTGAGAAAATCCAGAAAAAAAAGAAATGCATTTGCAATAAACGTCTCGCTTACGTTTCTATACAAAATTAAGCAGTCGAATAAATACATGGATTGCCACTAGAGTAGATAGTAGTTGATATATTATTATTTCAAAAACAGAAGCAATTTCCCTAGGTAATCAATTGAAACAATCAGTACCTACTAGGATAACTTGAAGTAGGAATAGGCACCAGGTTCTGTATTATCATTACACTGTGCACAGGATACGCCAGAAACAGAAACATACGTCATTTGTCGCTATATCCGGACAACATTAGTGTTACGTACTGTGGTAACGTCTTCAAACGGAACTGTTTAAAGTAACACAAGCTTTTAGATCCCGTGAACTCGTCCTAACACATTCCAAACTAAAGACCAACGAGCAGATTGCAAAGCTGTGTGGAACAGGCTCTCCCTTTCCGCGAAGAATTATGCGTATAACAACCATTTCAACACAATAAACAAAAAGGCTGTAGAATGCTAATATATTGTTTGCCATTACCTATACGCTGGAGTTTAGTTTGTGCGTTAGAAGTTCACTGAATTAAAAAGGTTGCGTATATCATATATCTATAACGGTTCCCTATTTATTCGCATAAAATTATGTTATAATTTAACATGATATACTTTTACTTATCCTAATAATAGTTACGTACAATAATAATTTGGCATAACTGTTTAGGCACAATTTTTTTAAGCATAAATTTGTTTAGGCATAATATTCAAACGTCGATAGCTTTTCTGCCATCATGCGGAAGAGATGTACCTCTTTGCTGCGCCGCGTACGCGCCAGCCCCAACATCATCCTGAAAACGCTGACTGACCGGTGGGACTATCCGATCCTGGAACGCTGGATACGACTGCACGCAGTCAAGTAGATGGCTTCTTTGGATCGGACAGTCTGAACCGGTCAGGTATTAGATGTACGTACCTACTACTAACACTAGATGTAAGTTAACTGTTACTAACCTACTATGGAATGTTATTCTGAAAATAAATTATTATTATAATGATATTTAAGCATAATATTTATTGCCATAAAAATACTCTTTGTATATAAAATAAACATGTTGGCGGCTTAGGAGTGGCCCAAGGGCCACCCGCGCCGCATCCTACCCTATTGTTACACTATGGTACCTAAGTTATATTGGACATCATACCAGATAATAATAAACAATATGCCTTATAACTTTATGCCAATCAAAATTAGGACAAAAAGCATTAGCCTAAATGATATTTATGCCTACTGAAATATTATGCCAAAAAACAATTATGTCAAAGTATTATTATGACAAAAAAATATATGCCTGACTCGTTATGCCAAATTAAATAGATATATCTAAAGGAGCACAAAAATATAGTCATATTAAATACTCTACATTTTTCTGTCAGCCAAATCGTTTGATACTTATTAAAGATGTTACCTCAATAAGTATAATGCTATTGCATACAAAATATAAAAAACGGGCCCAAATACAATCTGGATTATGCCAAAACGATCAATTATTTGATAGCGTTACCAATGAGTCAGCTCAGTCCGGGGCAGCAGAAACACCCGCTTATGACAGCAGAAAACCTGCGTAAAAGTGATCAACACTGTTACTGCGTTTCACCCGGTGAGTAAGAGTGCTCACACTTACATCCCCATTGCTTTCCTTTAATCCCATCTTTAAACGCGAATTATGCCACTGGTAATCCATCAACTGCAAGCTGCAAGCGATCATAGGCCGTTAACCGATTACCATCATCATCATCAGGCTAGAATAGTCCACTGCTGGACATAGCCCTCCCCCAAAGAGCGCCATAGCGCCCTGTCTTCAGCTTACCATCAGGCCTATAATATTCTATCATATTATACACACCTCTAACCTAACCCGACGATAAAAGTAAACGCCGTGAAAATAACTCCATAAATATTTTTACCTCAGTATACAATAATTAAATGTATTAAAGTCAAGTGTTTAACCCAGACCCAGGACCGAGACCTGTTCGATGGCCCTCGAGGCAGTCGGCCAGTTTTAACGACCATAATCTAACATCTAACTCACATCTATGGCAGCTCATGAAAGTATTCATTAGGCCGCAAAAAGGCTGCAATATTTAACACATTGCGTAGGCTTTATAGTAGGCAGTTCAGCTTTGTGATCTAGTGACTGATTTGTTGCTGGTTACAACATTTTGCTAATAGGATTTGTAAAATGATTAGCTTTCTTATTGGTTTCGGATTGCAAGTAGGTCATGCAATTCACGTATCAGACAAAGAGTTATTGGGTTTTTATGTTAGAAAATACTCGTTAGTAGCACTGTGGCAGCTGTCTGAATATGTGCTTAGAAGACAGCGATAAGCTCGCGTACAGTAACATAGAGCCTTAAATTTTATATGTAACTGTAATGATATGGAATGTTGCTGATCCCCCATGTCAATCGTAATAGATTTAGGTCCATGACAGTTAAGATAAATGGGATTACGTGCTAAAAAACGGCGAGACCTGTCTGAACATCTTTGAGACTACTCATGTCTTCGAGATGAGATTTTACAGATTATTGTATCATTGGCGATGTGTGCGAAAACCTAAACGCTCGCATTAGAATGCAATCATAGCTCGTTCGTTCAATTCACTATTGTCTGCCCAGTGGTCAAAATTCGACCATATTCATTAGTGAAAATCTGTAGACATTCTATATGAATTGAATTGGAATTAACAATTATCCAATAATTAAAAGAAATTCACTGTTTTCAATTGTTTATTGATGTCTTTATCTTTGACGTTCATTCGTCAATAGCTAAGCAAAATTAAATGAGGAAAATCGGTTAATAAATTGAAAAAAAAACGTACTGGAACGTTTTGTCTTTGCCGATTTCTATATACATAATGCGATAGCCCAGACATTAATATTATGTCAGCTTTTTTATGGTGTACATGACCTCACCTTGCCGACATGAGTGTTATGCCGGGTGTTGACCTACATACTGCGTTTGTCTACAATAATGCCATGTCACATACGTGACTCAATGACTGTTTTATACAAGTCATAACGACTAATGAAAGCTGGTAACTACCGTATTTTGCAAAGCCGGACAATATACTGTAACGGGTATTAAATAATGTTATGTTTATGACTTGTTAGCTTGGTACTGCTATTTAACTTGGATATAAACGCAAGTCGGTGGCAGTAAGCATATTTTAGCTAAGTAGGTAATATGACTAAATCTCTCTCCGAGATGTGTGTGAACTGTGAAAACTGATATTGAAACAAGCAGACAAACATTCTAAAAATGGACTTTTGGTTTAGACATATCATTGTTTTAAGTTTAGATTGTACGTAATTACATCGTTAGCAAATCTGGCTATCTGAGAGTTCTTCAATGTGCCCTCGAAGGCGTAACGTCTAACCTAAATAGCCTAAAATTTAAAGCGTGGTGCTCTAGAGTCTCACTTCTTTATACTGAGAAGAGATTCACGCCCAGATGAGTCTCTGTTTCACTGCTCGGCACTGGTGTAAATAGAGCTAACAAAGTTACTGATTACTATAGTTGTTTTACTTGTGGGTTTTCACATTTCCCCATTTCTCTATAAATTTCACTTGATCAAATTATAACTCGATAAAATTACTTTGAAATCCGCAGTTGCTCTCACCATACTTGCGGTTTACCAAAATAACTTCGATTTCTTAGCTATTTGGTCCATCGCTGACGAAAGTACTATGCATGTAATGATACTAATGAAATGATTTGTAGTTTAAAAAAACGTAATTATACGAGTCCGTCTAGTAATAATATAAGCATATTTTTTTGTTCAAAACAGGGGAGGTTGATAATTATTATTATTCAGTTTAGCCTCGATGGCGTAGTGGTTAGTGTAACCGACTGCAACGCCTGAGGTCGCGGGTTCAATTCCCGCACAAGTCAAACATTTGTGTGCATGAACATGGATATTTGTCTTGGTCTGGGTGTTTCTATGTATAATGTGTATGTATTTACAAAAAAAAGTATATATGTATGTTTATCCATTGTCTAGTACCCATAGTACAAGCTCTGCTTAGTTTGAGCTAGATGGTGTTGTGTGTACCTATGTGATAGAATATATAAAACTAAACAGCCAGGATCGTCTTTTTCATAACACGAAGCTATGAACCTAATTTTCTTGGATATTGAATTGGCAGCTCAGCAACCGCACATTAGCAGTGATGAGGTGCCTAAAGTCAAGTCTACCCAATAATCAAAATACCACATACACATGTGGTAGAATATTATATTATTATTATATTATATTAATACGACGATATGTACAGCTATGCTATTATTATATTTGATTGATTGTTCTACTTTATTTTATTATCTTTCATACATGCATAGCTTAGAATAATATTGTTGTTAGCATATAAAATATTTACAAGTCAATTAACGATATCCTTCTGTCTACTAATATTATAAATTAATGTGAATGGGAGTTTATTTATTTATTACGCATTTATATCGTAACTACTTAAACAATCACCTTGCAATTCACATACACGTTATGAGAGGTATATAAAAGGACATTGGGTACTTTTGATCCTGAAGAGTAATGTTCTCGAAAGAGCAAAACCGCTGGCACAAACTAGTAGCAAGTAAATTGTAACAGTGTCAAATAAACAACGCGATAAAATCCGTATATAGTAGTTTAATTTCAATGAATAACATTCGCGTAAACAGAAGACAATATTAAGTAAATTGTGTTAAAATCTATACTAATCAATACTAATATTATAAAGCTGAAGAGTTTGTTTGTTTGCTTGAACGAGCTAATCTCAGGAACTACTGGTTCGAATTGAAAATTTCTTTTAGTATTGGATAGCGCATTTATCCAGGACGACTATAGGCTACATAACATAACGCTACGATCAATAAGAGCTGAGCATCAATAAAAAATGTTGCAAAAACGGAGAAAATTATCTTATGTGAAGCAGACGAAGTTGCGCAGGTTAGCTAGTACTATATATAGATAGCAGGAACGATATCTTATCGTTCTACTCTAGCCCTTCAAACCTGACCGATATAAATAAAATCTCATTGACGAAACCTATTTACCTAGTAGATATTCAAATTACTACTCGTGCCAACAGAATTGATAAATACTTAGCTAGCTTTAAAGGAATGTGCGCGTCTGAGAGTTCTCCATAATGTTCTCGAAGATATGGGAAGTCTGCTAACCTGTCCTGAGTCAGCGTGGCGGACTATGGTTTAACCTTTCCCATACTGAGAGAAAACCCGTGCCCAGCAGTGGGGACAGACCCTTCCTCTACAGGCTACTCAAGTTTATGTTATAGCGTTCCCACTCACCAACCTTTCGGTATAAAGTGAGAGCCACCTGTACCTTCCAGTGCCCGATAGCACCTTCAGGGCCCAATTATAGACAGGTATTGTCCCCAAATCCAAAAAGAACCTGAGACCTTGTCCCGAATCCAAAATCCCAAATCCAGAAGTCGGACAGTTTATAATCAGGTCTGACATTAATATAAATATATTATGTATTGTGTATACTTGTATCATGTAAGTACTGTAGAGTATATAGACTGCCACCTGTTTCCGAAGGTCTGATCAAGAACTACAGATTAATATTTGCTACGATGCTGACTTAGCAACTTGCTTCACTCTCTCTCATCACATTATTCATGTTCACATACGTTTCTAGAAAAAACATGACAGGTCATTTAAAGTTACACAATTAAAAGTTAAACAGTTTAGTATATTCAGAGTTCGTCCGACGTTAGATAACAGCGTCGATAACGCTTCGGAAATACGTCGCGTCGTCGCAGAAGCACTCAGGAAGTGTTTACAGATGCAACCTCCGTAGATCAAATGCGACACTTTCTCTCGCAGGGTTGCTACCACTTGCTACTAGTAAACCAGATACTTGATACAATTTTGATTGTTCTAGAAGAATACCGGTATAGTTTAGTTTTATTTTTACAGCAACTCATATAAAAATAGTTTTATGCTGATATTTCAAATACTTTTTAGGTCACAATTATCCGAAATGGCGCTATGACAAATGAGCCTACATAGTTTGTTGTAAACGATTTAAATCTCTATCAAAATTTATCAGTTAATAAAATATATGGTTAGTTTTAGATAATAGCATAAACTAGGTCCCCTATTTTCTTGAAATATAATACAATAATAATTATCGCTCGAATGCACATGAACGCGTTTCAAATATATAATTGACGTATATAGTACATATTTTCCTGGCTTTGAATAATCGTCGTTTTTATTACATACGCATGTAAGACCGATATTTATTAATTACTTTTATAATTTATTTTTATAGTAGATAGCTGTTACACGAGAATTTGCTCGCGTGCGATACATTTGAGCAATGTATGAAAGTAACCTAGAACTTTCCCTAGGTTTCAAGTTTATTTCAAACTATATTTTGCCCTCAGCTTCGCTCGCGTAAATGTAGGTTAGGTTAGATTAGTAACAGTGCTTTTTTCTGGTGTAAAGGTACTCTATGTCCTATTCTACAGGGATACACCCCTGACAATGTGTATGCTAAATTTCATGACTATTGGTCGAGTAGTTAATGCGTGAAAGCCTAACAAACAAACAAACTATCTTTCGCATTTATAATATTAGTTAGCACTAGCTATTCCTCACGGTTCTAGCAGGTCCGCTACTAAAAGTCATAGTGTGAAGTTAGATACCCTATAACCTGCTTCAATAAATAGAATGCACGGATGGCGTAGTGGTTTAAGCGGTCGCTTTGCCACTGCTACTGCGAGCGTTGTGGGTTCAATCCCCAACCCGGACAAACATTTATGTGCTCCACAAATAGTTGCTTCAAGCCTGGTTAGTCTTTGTATCCGTTGTTTGAGTGTTTGTAATGTCATCCGCGACACAAAATATACAGCTAGTGAGGAAGACGTCCATAAAAAAATATTTGTCTAGGAATTGCAAACATGGCAAATCTGACTGGTTGTTGCAGAAACTTGCGCTTTAAAACCATCTGAGCTTTTTAATACTAGTATAGAATTTATCTAAACGTCTAATAGTTCAGTTGTGAACATGAACAAACAGAGCGGTTATAATACTCATACGGATCGCAAGGTACCATGTAATAGTTTAATTATCTCAATGTGCAATGGATGCACCTGCTGACCTGAGGCACAGGTGACTTCATATAAGGCGGGTTATCTTAATCTATCTTTTTTAATAATTATCTCTAGTGGCAGATGCTCCTTTTATCAACAGTTCAGACTAGGAAGGTGAGTATAAAGTTTAATAATATGCCAACATTGATGTATAAAAAGCTTTTATATATCAATGTATGCAAAAAGCAAAACTAAAAGATTATACTACTAACACAAAAGATCAAAGCTTCTGTTCTTCCTAAGCCATAGCCAAAATATAAAAGAAGTCGATAACTATCCCCTGAGCAGCTATCTCATCTGTTCCTACAAGCAAAAAGAAGACTAAATTCACAAGTATCTCTTACGTTACGGCATTATATCTGTATGTACCGGAAGGAATAAGCAAAAATGTATCACGCACAATCTGTCTGTTATTCATATATAAATACGTAAAAAGAAAACTTCGTATACCTTTTTAAGTATATTGTGTGCACGAAGGAGTTTTAGATTAGTCATAGTTCAAACAAAACCGATTAAAAAAAAGAGTTATGATTGTATTTCAACGACTGAGCGATTGATATTTATATATTGTGGAATATATTTTGAATTTAAACGCTCCTAAAAAATCTAGCATTAGGTATGTCGTTTTCAATGCCAATTTGTTCATACCCAACGTTATAAAGACGAAACTATATACCAATACTTGTCGCCATATAAAACTATACTGTAGATTATAATAAACCTCAAACAACAATACCATGGCCAACAATTTCCACTTATAATAGCAACCAATTTTTACGAGCAACCAACCCACATGCCATGCGTATGGTCGTGGTAACCAAAACCGTGACCAACACAATGGAGCCGGGTCGGATTCTCGCGAAATTAATATATTTATGGTCTACTTTTTTTCTCTTTTTATGAGTTCGTGGGTGTAAAGGCTTCGCTGTTATTGTTATGGTAGATGGTGCGATATAAGCTTGATCAACACCAGTAGGTGTTAAATAACTGACATGGTGAATTGAACTTATTTTTTAATTTTATACAATTTACCAACTCTCGGATACATATTTCCGTAATCTGTGCTGTCAAAGTATTTCTTACTAGAAAAATCTGTTTTTGCGAGACACGAGATTCGGATGGCCAGGTCCAAATCCACAGCAAAAATAAACGCATACCTTTATGGATTAATGCAATTTTACCGTCTCGTTATTGCGTTGGTATAATATTATTATTATATCAACGGAATAACGAGACGGTAAAATTTTAAATATAATATTTTTTTAACGTGGCAGCCCTAACATATTGACTTGTAAACTGCACAAAGCCATTTCTGTAAACATGTTTATTCAGTCAATTGTCACTATATGTTCAACATTCGCCTCGTTTTTTAACATTTGTGACATTTCGTATTCCGTTCTGTTACTGTCCGATCATCTTTTTGTTACGTACCTACTTGACATGGAGGTTAAACAAACGAGTGTGCCTCGATTTTGTACAAGATGATACATAAGAATTGTAATACCCGTATTGAATAAGTATTTCTTTCTTTATTTTAACATAACTAGCAAGAATATTATACTAGTTTTTGCTTGGCTTCACTCGCTGGGGCAAAGTACGTTAATATGATCAGTTCTGGATGAAAGCTATTTGTCTATTTGTATATTTCAATTTAGGCTTACCAACTAAAATACATACAGAACATTGACTTAAAATAACACAAAATAGATCATTTCATCGTATGCTTTTAAATTAGGGGAAAGCACAACATTGTAATCGAAAGTGAATTTTCCAATGCTCACTTCATACAAATTCTAACACACTTTCAATAAGTAGAATATATTTAAGTTGTATCCTATATCCTTTACTGTATTCCTGACATTGCATGACATGTATACGAAATTTTATGATGATCGATCGAGTAGTTAAAGCGTGAAAGCGTAACAAATAAATTTATTTATTAGTTAGGATTACTATATATTTAGTTATATAAGGGAAGCCCGCTGCTACTAAAAGATTTTTGAGACAAAAACAGAAATGGCATTTACGAAATGCAACATATGTCCGACCAAGGAATCGAGCCACGAACCTAAATGCAAACTATGCGATACTCACTTGTGTTGATGCTTTGGAGACCGGATATTCCTAATTGTCCTAAATCTGATGCAGGAGAGGCTTATTTTCCATAATTTTGTTATCAAGACGTACATTGTCCTGTGCTTTATTGCTTAAAAAATAAACCGCCAACCATAACCCAAAAACAGCAGTACCAACTGTATTAATGTTTTGCCTAAATACAAAGAAGCTAATTATCGAGTCGAAGAAAAATGGAAACACATTATTATCTCTATGTTAAAAATGGAACGAAAATTTTATAAAGATGTCATCAAGTTTACCTGTGTTGACTATGACTGGCTGTTAAGTAAAAGATATGCAAAAAAAACTACAACTCAAACAAAATCTATGTGTATGTATTATTTTTATTACCCTTTATTCTAAAGCTGTTATTTTAGCATGTAACATGTTGTGTGTACCTAACATTAATGGTCATGGACGTTATCACAAACAGCGTCACGGGTGTTACGTTATATCGTATATGGTGTAACAATAAAACACCAACATTTGTACATTTCTCAACGAACACGTGCTTTCAATATAAACAATAATAATGTATCGAAACTTTTCTCACACCTCGCAAAACCGTGACTCCGTATTGTTCAGGGGCTAATTCAATTGATATAGGGCTGCCGCTGCGTAGTAAGATCGCTTTTATATTAATGTAATTTTGTAAAACAATTCTCGCACTACAGCTACAGCTTGTTTTGAGACAACAGGTACATGAAAATACTTAGATACTACTAAAGTAAAACATTGTCAAGTGTTACTATAAAACTTAAATTGATAATCGTAGTTTAATTATAACTTTTAATACTAAAATGTGTGACAAAATTTTACGAACTCCAAAGATTCTAATAAGGCGAAGTGCTTTCAGTAACGAATCATTGCTATTTACTTCTGAAGCTAACCGCATAACGACGAGGTTCTAAGAGACCGCATCTCGCACACAAAACCCTTAGTATTGCAAGTATCCATAAGTGTGCTGTAAGTACGTTTGTTACACCAGTCGATCCAGATTTAAAAGAACTACTAATTAACAACCTCTACTCACTATACTAATCTTATACATTTTACATATCTGCTACGAAATAAATATACAAAAACAAAGCATGACATCTTAAGCCGAGCGAGACAGTTTAAATAGTTAAGTTACTTTGATATTAGTTTAGGAAGAGGGAAAGTAAAGTACAGGTTCCCTTATAAAACAAGCTCGGCTGTATTGTGAGCGTTAACTAGTTAAATAATATTTTACAATATAATATATTGTGGAGCAGCAACCCTAGCACAGAATAATAGTAGTTTAGTTCCGTCGATTTAGCTCGGAAATGAGCGTAATGTTGAATAAGCTCCGCGATAAATGTGCTGGAAACAATGTGCTTTATGATTATGACCGCTTAGGGAGTAAACTGTGAATACTGTGTCTATAAACGCTTTAAACTATTGACTTTCACTGCACTAATTGTACAGTAGCTAAGTAGTCACATTTATATTATATTCCATAAACATTTACCTCGAGAGCTAACTGAACCGGGGCAATATATTCATCTCGCTTATATTCATGATTAATAGTTCCGGCAATTTACTTCTCCTATCCCTTTCCTTTCATTTCATCTTTAATTCCTTTTCTCTAGGGTCGGCAACGCGTAAGCGATATCTCTGGCATTGCAGGCGGTCATAGTCTACGGTAACTGCTTACTAACAGGCAGGCAACATGCTTAATTCGCCAAAAGAAAAATTGAAAGAACTTTTCCAACGAGGTATGCAAATAATATCCGCTCGCTTCAACTATTATTTGGTATGGCAACAACATTATGGATATATGTATCTGGCGTCGAGAATACTTCAGACACCTAGACTCAGTACAGCCATCTGTAGATCATACAATTATTAATACTTTCTACTCGGTGCTTATAATGCCAGATAGCCACTACGACCACTGCTTTATACGGACAGTCATATTTTGTAACTGTAGCAAGAATTACCTATACTTAAGAGCGATATAATTAGAGCATAACATAAGCACTAAAGTATCTAATCAGTATTCTCTCGCGTCCGTCGCATTATCTAGATGGACTCTCTGTGCAGTAGTAAAACTGCTCCAGATTCTACTGACATGGAAACACATATTCGTGTGTAATGGTAATGTGAGGTATGAGCCTCCGACAAACAGTTGGTAGGTTGGTATTATTATGTTTTATCGTGTTGTTGGCATCATTGTAAGACGCTGACAGTGTACAACTAAGATTTGTAAAAAAATTTAAGCTTTTAGATAAAACCTCTTTGATCATAATTAATACATAGTTTTATTTCAGAAAAAGGTAAAATAAAAATGGTTTCTTTTTCAAGCACTCTTAAAGTAGCGTTCGCATAAATTTTATCTTACCTCAAGATTCATAATACTATATTCAGTATATCAGCAAAATCTTAAACACGGAGTAGTTCATAGATTAATTTTGTGTGTCAAATATAATAAAGAAGTATAATTAAAATACAATAAAGATGAAGGAATAAAGTAAATTATAGTTATATTAAATATTAAACTTTAATCAAATTATTGCATCATATTAATCTACGATACAGTAGGTAAACTTAAATTTAATTTCTCATTAAATTTAAGTTTACCTACTGTATGTAAGTAAGTGTATGTAAGTAAGAAGTGAATGGGCACTCATTCCGCCGCCATTAGAGACAGATTAAAAACTATACGATATAAAACAATGAAACAATAGTTCGTATTGTTTATGGAGCGAGAATTTTGATGTTAATAATATAACGGGTTACTATGCACCTACAAACGGTATGTGAAAACAATTATTATAAGTGTGAATTACCTGCATGCTTGGCGAACAACGCGACGTGACTCGAGTTCGAACCCCGCACGGGCAAATATTTCTGTTTATGAATACGAATTATTGATTTAGGAGCGTTTTTGTATCTTTGATTTGATTGTATATCCTATAACAGGAATTTTCACCCGTATTCTTCAACAGGGATGCCTGCCTGATGTTTGAGTTAGAAAATCGGGCTTAGATTATTGCTTTCAAAAGTAAACATGAAAATGTAATATAAAATATAGATTACCGAGTATGTTTTCAAACTCTTGAGTTACTGGCGATTTGCCGTTTACGTTTATTTTACCGTTCTTAATAGCAGAGGAGCTAGCAGCTCACCTAATGATATGCGGAAGTACATATGGCCTTGGCACTGCAGTAGCAAAACCAAGGAAACATAATCAAACCGCCGATACCTACCATAATGGCAAAAGAAACAAAAACGGTTACTTTGCTCTTCAGACCGAACGCAAACTTAACGATTGAAATAGATGTAATGATGCGAACCTCACTCGAGATCAGGATTAAGTGAAAAATCCCAAAATTCTGTCACACTCACTTATGACATCGTGACTTTGAAAAAGGCAGGATAGTCCGAAAATGTCTCGAAAAACCGCATTCGCATGTCTGATTCACTGTTTTACCACTGTAATCAATAAATAAATTATTATTATTATTATATTACAATTGAACAGATTACATTATCTAGACAATCTTAACTGGGCTGTTCAGTCTATAATTTGTTCCATCTAGAAAGAGCGCTAAAATCGAGTCCAGGTCCTCGTGATTCTTCAAACTCAAGTTATGCCACAGCTGTCTGTCTGGTGACATAAACATTGCAAATACGCTGTACGTCCAAGTGTTAGGTTTTCAAATGTCGCGACGCCATTTATAGAGTTTTGTAATTCGGTACACGAACAGGGAAGCGAGACGTTCAGCCACGACCCGAGCCATTGCGCAACTCATATTAAATATAGTGTAGTGTATTGAAATTAAACTACTATATACGGATTTTATCGCGTTGTTTATTTGACACTTTATTACATAATTTAGAAACTATTACACTACTATTACTATTAAACTTTACTCATTTTTAAGCTAATTAAATTATTGAAACTATTAAAACTATTTATATTTATGTTTACACTTTCCCCGACGACGTTTCGGTTGCTTTTCAACAGCCATGGTCACGGGGAGACTAAGATGGCAGTTGTCTCAATGTTCCAGTGTAGTTATTTCAAAGTACCCGAACATAATTTAATTATTGGTTGACGGCCTCGATGGCGTAGTGGTTCGTGTAACCGACTGCCACGCCTGAGGTCGCGGGTTCGATTCCCGCACAAGTCAAACATTTGTGAATATGGATGTTTGTCTTGGTCTGGGTGTTTCTATGTATAATATGTATATATTTACAAAAAAAAAGTATATATGTATGTTTATCCATTGTCTAGTACCCATAATACCAGCTCTGCTTAGTTTGGGCTAGACGGTGTTGTGTGTATGTGATAGAATATTATTATTATTATTATATTGGTGTTTCTATTTACGCAGAATGAGCTCAAAATATCATGAAGTGCTAGCTGTGGTTTGCTTCTTCTTGGGTTTGACTATTTGAATTACTGGATCCCAAGCTGGTGGTACATTCCAACCATCTACTCTATTGAAATTAGGATTTTTTTGATTTCCATAGCCTCGCGAAGCATCCTTAGTAGGAATCGGTGTTCTTTAGCGAGCATCTGTGGTTTGTCAAATCTCAGGTAGTGGTTGGTCCTCTGTTGCACATGTTCACATTCAGCAGACTTCAACGAGCGTTGGTGTTTTACATCAGCTATGTGTTCCTTTATGCGGGTGCCTATGCTTCTCTTGGTTTGACCAATGTATGAAAGTCCGCAGTCACAATCTATTTTATAGACCCCTGCATCTTGTAAAGGTAATTGGCACATGACGGATGGTAAAAACTGACTTATCTTCGTTGGCGGCTTGAAGTATGTGTTGATTGAAGCTCGCTTCAAGATGTAGCCAATCTTGTCAGTGACACCCCTTACATAAGGCAGTATTACAGGCTGGCGCTCGACTGTGGCTGGCTTTTCTCCGGATCTGTGACAGCGGCACGGATGTTGGAGCTTATTGTCTTGCAGTACTTGCTTGACATGTTGAAACTCGGCGTCCAGGTGTTTCTTGTCACAAAGCCCGTTAGCTCTCTGAAACAAAGACATTCCCATGGTAGCTAACTGTTTAGGATGGTGGTGAGATTCACCGTTTAAGTACTTATTTGTATGGGTCTTTTTCCTATACACAGTGTGGCTCAAAGTATGATCAGGATTCCTGATGACAAGTACATCTAAGAAAGCTAATGAATTATTTGCCTCTAATTCCATAGTAAATTGGATGTTCTTATTAATGGAATTAAGATGTTCTAGGAATACACTTACACTATCTGTTGGTAATATTGTAAAAGTATCATCTACAAACGTCTTAAAAATCCTGGGTGTGATGGAGGCAGTCTGCAAAGCTCGAGCCTCAAAGTCCTTCATATTATACATGTCGGCAACAACAGGCGATACTGGGGAGCCCATTGCCACACCATCGACTTGTATGTAGAATTTATTGTCCCACAACAGATAGCCAGTTGTTAAGCAATGCTTAAGTAGTTCTGCATATTCCTCAGGCATATTGTACTCTATTAGCTTCCTTTTAGTTATTTTAATACAGTCATGTACAGGTATGCATGTAAATAATGACTGTATATCAAAACTAACCATTGTTTCATTGTTAGTAAGACGTAGGTGTTTAATTTCACCACCATTCTAAACAGTTAGCTACCGTGGGAATGTCTTTGTTGCAGAGAGCCCACGGGATCTGTGACAAGAAACACCTGGACGCCGACCTTCAATTGGTTAAACCAAGAGAAGCATAGGCACCCGCATAAAAGAACACATAGCTGATGTAAAAGACCAACGCTCAAAAGCAAACCACAGCTAGACTTCATGATACTTTGAGCTCATTTTGCGTAAATAGAAACACCAATGATTAAATTATGTTCGGGTTCTTTGAAATAACTACACTGGAACATTGAGACAACTACCATCTTAGTCTCCCCGTGACCATGGCTGCTGAAAAGCAACCGAAACGTCAGGAAAAGTGTAAACATAAATATAAATAGTTTTAATAGATTCAATAATTTAATTAGCTTAAAAATTAGTAGAGTTTAATAGTAATAGTAGTGTAATAGTTTCTAAATTATGTAATAAAGTGTCAAATAAACAACGTGATAAAATCCGTATATAGTAGTTTAATTTCAATGAATAACATTCGCGTAAATAGAAGACAATATAGTGTAGTGTATTGCCAGTACTTGTGTTGAAGCATAGATTATAGAATAAACAAAGGCTTAATCGACTTATAAGGCTGTACTGGTTCAACTCGTTCCACAATTACCAATATAAGATATTGAAATAGTTTGCCTATTCGTTTTATCGCCAGTTATATTAATTTATATTTACGTTAAATTCCTGACATAGTTAATTTTTGTTATATATATTATTCAATTTTGTTCTGTTAAACATTGTTGTTATTTCAATATAGATGAATGTCATCGTTTTAGTTAAACAATTAGACGCAAGTTAGCTATTGTGCGTGCCTTTTACAGGCCTTCCGATACATATAGGAACAATGTTATACTCATATGTTTTTAAACAATGTTGTATATTATGTATACTGATGGTGTGTAAATAGAAGAAAACACTAACACACTGTGACCGCAGAGTCAATAGCTGGTTCGAACAGTATTATTGTTTTGCTGTGAAGAGATTCGTAGCAGTCGACAAGCCGAGGCCTGGTCCGATTTTTTGAATTCCATGATCTGTACCATGGAGCTATGCGTAACAGAGTGCATTAGACTCACTCCCTACGTTCCTTGTCAGCTATATATTTACACGTAATCCTAACTAATATTATAAAATCGAAAATGAGTTTGTTTGTTTGTTTGTTACCTTTTCACGCCTAAACCACTGAACCGATCATCCTGAAATTTTGCATATACATTGTCAGGTGTACAGAAACGGACATAGGCTACCTTTCATCCCGAAAAAAATTACTGTTCCCGAGGAAAACAACAATAACGTTCTTATGATAATAGATGGCGCCACGTGTCTTTCGAATCATGATTGAATTATATTATTACAAGCAGAGTACAACCCGAATTGATTGACAAATTCTAAATTTACGCGAGCGAAGCCGTGGGCAAAAGCTAGTGGGAAAATAAGGTTGATACGAATTTTGTTAATGCTTACCTACATGTCCGTTGCCTTACAAATCAAATCAAAGGTCATGCAATAGACCGTATGCACTATACATATGACAGGCGATACACAAGTTAGTAGAAAAAGCGAAGATATTTTGCTACAATATCATGTTCAACCTGATACAAAAAGTTTATTTAATTATTCAATAGTGCATCATACATATTAATAGCTATTGAGCTTGTAGACATTTCGACCAGACTGATTCTATAGCTCTCTGATGAAATAATATTGAGTCTAGGGTTGAACGTCCGCATATGCAGTGAAAGCAAAATGCTAAAGGGTTAGCCAGTAGGTCAACTGTCACTACAGGCCATTCTACTTGCATTAGAACCTCCATGGACGAAAGTCCTAAACTGAACAGTTTAATGTATGTATAGTGAATATCCTACTATATATATTTACAACTAGATATTTCCCTCGGCTTCGCTTGCGTAAATGTAGGTTAGTAACCTATAACAGTACTTTTTCTGACAACGTATATGCGAAATTTTGTGATGATCGATCAAGTGTTACAAACAAACAAAATCACATTCGTATTTATATTAGTTAGACTACTAATAGTTACGCTACTAGTACCTAAGTACTAATATTATAATTATTTTTTTCATTTAAAATGCATTATCACATAATTTGGCTAAAATTCGCGAGGTTGGTACTCAAGGAGACCAATGGTTTTTGCAGTTCTTCCTACTAATGCAGCGACTGTTATAGTGCTAGGGTGGCGATAACTGATAGTAAATACCGCCTGTTTTATAAGCGTCATATTACGGTAACCGCTAAAATTCTACAACACAGTTTTACAACCATAAAGAATGCAAATAAAATGCGACCAGACTCCACAGACAAAATATTTTATTAAAAATATCTATGTCAAAAAATAGGTCTTGTATATTTGGCTGAGTCGTGTGTATTCCTAATTCAAATTCTATAACAGTTCGACTACCAACATAAGGAAATAAAGCACCGGAAGCGCGTAGATAATTATAATTAGCGACGTTGAAATTGGATGCGTTCCGTTTTACGTAACGTGCGATTGTTATCTGTTAGTTTGTTACGTCACCGAGATGAGCTGTGTGAACTGCTCCACATTGAGATATTGTACACTAACTTTATGTGTTCAACTGTTGTTTTATCTTTAAATCTGGTCTATTATGGTCCCACGGGTTGATTTGAATCCTTAGTTTGGCCTTTCTTCACAAGGAACTATGCAAGCAACAACCTGAAGTTTAAACCAAGTTGGCTAAATAGAACCGACAACATTATTTATTTCTATACGCTTATTTTATATTAGAAATGTTCTAAAATAAATGTTGTAAGATAGATACTGATAATGATATAAGATAAAGATGTAAAATATGTAGATACTGGGGAGACAGAATTGAATGGCGCGTAGCGCGAGATTTAAATATTAGTTTCGATATATTTAATAAATTGATTTATTTAATGTACCCGAATATTGTATACTACTGGTGGTGTTCTAAATCGATCCCAAGTTTAGTTAGACTATCCAAATTTTAATAAAAAGTGATGAGAATCATAAATACTGTGATAATAATAATTGGATAATAAAAACCTTTTTCTATTTAAAATAATATAAATGTTTAGATGCACATATTAACAGTAGATCTCTCATAAAAAGAATCATCCAAGAAATTCATGGCCACTAAATAATTACTGTAAACAATTGCCAATTGTATGCAATAATTATTTATTTTAATTCCGTCACTATTTATCTTATTATTACATGAGCTCGTCTATATTATGTTCTTATCAAATAGAATTAAATCATAAAAGTAGACACATTAATAACTAATAAGAGAATCGCTGATTTCAGCATGAATGTGCCGGATCGACCGGGGAAGGACTACCCTCTCACAGAATATCGACGTGAAATAACAGTATTTCTACTGTTGTGTTTCGTTCGTGAGTGAGAGCGTCGGAGGCCCAAGTTTTCTAAAGGGTCGGCAACGCGCAAGTGATGCCTCTGGTGTTGGGGTCTTTCGTCGATTCACACCACGGGTTCTTCGCACCACGGTGTGAATCGCAGAAGGACCCATTTTGAATTAGTCGTTTCGCACCATGGTGTGAAACGGTGAATGCTTTTTTTGTACTTTGTCGATTCGCACCATGGTGCGAATCACCGAATAACTATTTTTGACTTCGTCGATTCGAACCAATGTTATTTTACTACTATTGAACAGTCTCGCATAAAAGTGTTAGTACACCAATTTATTTTTATTTATTAATCCACTACTAAGCTATCGCTTTGGGTAATCAAACTATGTTTCATGCATAGATGCAATTAAAAAAAAAACTGTTCTATGGTTACTAAATAATAAATAATAATAATAAAATAATATATATATATGTAATATTGTCTTCTGTTTACGCGAATGTTATTCATTGAAATTAAACTACTATATACGGATTTTATCGCGTTGTTTATTTGACACTTTATTACAAAATTTTGAAAAACTGTTACACTACTATTAAACTTTACTAATTTTTAAGCTAATTAAATTATTGAAACTATTAAAACTATTTATACTATTACTATACTATTATACTGTTTATATTTATGTTTACACTTTCCCCGACGTTTCGGTTGCTTTTCAGCAGCCATGGTCACGGGGAGACTAAGATGGTAGTTGTCTCAATGTTCCAGTGTAGTTATTTCAAAGTACCCGAACATAATTTAATCATGGGTGTTTCTATTTACGCAGAATGAGCTCAAAGTATCATGAAGTCTAGCTGTGGTTTGCTTCTTCTTGGGTTTGACTATTTGAATTACTGGATCCCAAGCTGGTGGTACATTCCAACCATCTTCTCTACTGAAATTAGTAGTGGATTAATAAATAAAAAATAACCCAACATAAATATGTTCTTCACAGTAAATGAACTACATTCCGTCTTGTTCCCAACTCATTATTTAATTTCATTTGCATGGGTGGATGAGTTCATCAAAGCATGCTAAAGAAAAGCTAGTGTTAGTTTAAATATATTAGATTAACAAGCCTTAAGACTAGAAGATACAGCCGCTGTCTGCCCTTGTTATATAAGTTGAGAAAATACTTTGTGCATATTATATTTGCACGAATTCTAATTTTACGTTTTATTGCCCTAACTTAGCAAATATGTCGTACTTATTTAAATCCATGAAATCAATGTAAATATATGTTGATCATTAATTTGACATACCATAGCATCACGACTGAATATGAAACCAAAAGAATAAGAAGAGACACATTGCTCTCATATATCGCCAGGTAGATTTAGGTAATAAATAATATTAGGCCTATATTAAACTGGGCCTCTTGTCAGTGTAAGAAAGGTTAGGCCATAGTTCATCACGCTGGCTCTATGCGAGTAGGCAGACTTCGCATACCTTCGAAAACAATATGGGAAACACTTAGACACATTGTTTTTCTTCACCATTAAAGCGAGTGATACTTAACAATTTAATACGCGTATAACTCTGAAGTGTGAGATCGCCTTGGGATCAAACTCCTGCTCCTCTGTATGGCAGGCCAACGATATCCCACCAGGCTATCGCTGCTTTGAGGTTTAGGTACTAAGAAATAAAACTTAAACAGTAATCCTGTTACTAAAATGCTACTAACAAAGCCCAAAAGGAATTTAGGACCCTTCTCGGGAATCTAACGCAGTATCTCACAATCGACCGTTACAAACAAAAGGCTAACGACGCGGCGACGCAGCATTCTAAGGTGAAAGTGGAACCATATTTATTTCCTAATTAATAAATATAAATAAATGTTAATGTAACATGGGGTAAACGATTAGTTAATAGTTATCAGATTGACCTTCTCGACGACCTCAGTTATGTAACATACGATTACCATAACGGATGTGGATATTCTGCTTGTATTATAGAAAAATGTTCAATATGATATAACTCGCGGATTCTTTCGCTAATAACTTGTTTGTTGTTTTTTTATAATATAACATAGTGTCACGCAATCTCTATTTATTAGCTATAGTATTACGTAATATGGTTCTTTTTATACTTTTATTGTTTTCAATAATTTAATATTCCTGATATGAAGTCTGAGCGATATTATAAAACATTCTGTATGGAACCCAATCAGACCTAGATTGACATCTATTATTTTTCTTTTTGTCTGGTAAATCCTTACTTCCTTACTAATATTATAAATTCGAAAGTAACTCTGTCTGTCTATTGGTCTGTCTGTCTGTCTGTTACCTTTTCACGGCTAAACCACTCAACCGATTTGGATGAAATTTGGTACAGATATAGTTTAAAACCTGGGGAAGGACATAGGCTACTTTTTATTGATTTAGGTACCACGCGGGCGGAGCCGCGCGCAAAAGCTAGTTTATTATAAAAATAATTCAGATATACTTTCAAACTATGTTAAATTTGTTCTCAAATCAAGTGAAATTCGGGTCAAAACACGAAGGTTTTCGTATCATTGTACACGATATAACGCTATGTTTTGTTATAGCAGCAATAGAAATACACATACTGTGAAAATTTAAATTCTACCTCATACAAGTACTTGCCTTATGTTTAAGGGTGGCAACTGAGATTTTTTGTAAGCAACATTCCATTTGCCACCCGGGGTGGCGAATGGAATTCTTTCTATTGAAAATATCCCTTTCGCCAACAGAGGAAAGAATGCTGGGGGTGGCGACTAGGATTAAACTCATCCCAGTTGCCACCCTCGGTGGCTGAATGGGACTAACCCAAAATGTGCTATACTTGTAATTAATTCCGGCCCCTGACCATGAATGGACTTTATCATAGCTTTGCATAGTATAAACTTCATAACCGTGAATCTATCTGATATACTATATGATATCTATTCGCCAATTTCTAGTTACCTACTGCCGCTTGATATTCTTGTGTTGAAGATTGATAGCAAAAGCGTCCGTTGTAATTGCTATGCCAATTAGAATCTTCACAAACTTTTACATAATAATCGAAAGACACTACATTTTGCCCGCGGCTCCGCTCGAGTTAATGTAAGGTATTTCGATTTTCTATCCCTCGAAAACAGTACTTTTTTCTGGGCGAAAGATACCCCATAATTATCCTTTTCTGTACCCCTGACAACATGTATACGAAATTTCATGATGATTGGTCGAGTAGCTGAGGCGTGAAAACGTTACAAACAAACCTCACTTTTGCATTTATAATATTAGTTAGGATTAAGATGGCAAATTGAAGATGATTCCTTGGATCTCACCACTGTACTTGGAAATCATCAGACCGGTCTCAAATGATCAATAGTTAGTCATCACATCTCCTCAGCTTATTCTGTAACTTGAGGTAATTTATTATGAACAAATTATAGTAATTGCGACGATCGGTAAATATACCGTATTGAATGTAAGCGACCAAAGCCCCACTAAACTCGACTTCTTGGATTTCAAAGGTTGCTATTTTATAATACCTCGTGTTTTTGGTTTATTGATTTTGGTAGTTACAGAACCAGCAGAAACATGGCTGTATTTTCTTAGTATCACGTACCACAAGCTAGTATTATAGCTAATTGTGAGGTCACGGATTCCATACACGGGTCAGATGAATAGTTATTAAAGAATTCTTAGTAGCGGCATGGAGGAAATGTGACTGATAGACACGTAAGTTGGATCTAAGAGATTATATATAGCGACTTCTGTAGCGGTTCTACAGCAAGCTATTTTAAAGCAAATTACTTGAACGCTAAATGAGATACATATTCAACGTACCTAATTATATGAACTGTATAAAAATCGATTTCATGCCCGTGCTAAATTATTTTTGTAAGAAAAACAAAATGTATTCTTGAAAGATTTTGCAAATTTAATAAAAGTAATTTAGCTAAGGTCACGTCCGAGCATATGAACAGTGAATACAAGTGTGTCAATGTCTACGAGGAGCGAGCGGTTCCCCCTCATGATGGCGGCTAATGATCGATGCGTGCGCGCATCATTTGTGCGCATAACTGCACAGATTATCCAATGTTACATACACTCTATATATAATTGCTTTTAGAAGTTATTTTGCATGGTTGTTATATAGTATTAGGAATTGAAGGAATTTGATGAAAATTGAATTGAGAGACCGCCTCGCAGTCTCTGTAGCGCAGCGATAGTGAATACAAGTGCTGTGCATAAAGTCATTCATATTCTCGGGACAGGCGTCATTGGGCTTTTCTATCTAGAAATTCTCTGTAACAGCACGAACTCTGAAACTGAAACCGATAGAAGGCTCCCTATTTTATAGGACTTAAAAATACTTTATCTACTTAACACCGCAGACGGCATAAGGCACAGGACGTGTGTCTGGTCAAGCTCAGACCCAGCGACTAGACAACGTACCCTCCATATTCTAAAATATTCCTGGTACCTACTACACAGTCTTATAGTCCCGACCAGATGGACCGATGACCTAAACAAGGTAGCTCGGTTACACTAGATGCGGAAGGCGGAAGACCGGATGTTAAGGCGTAAGATGGGAAAGGCCTATGTCCAAGAGTAAACTGCAACGGGCTAATTGATTAATTGATATTCTGATGCCTTTATTCTCAAAGCGTACGTCTACCCATAGAGGTGGTCAGATGCAAATATCACCGGTTTTATCGCCTTCTACCTATCATTACCTTATCAATCCTACTTTTGTTCTTCTCCCTCTTTACATGACCCAGGATTTGAACTGAGACCTTGCGAATCGCAATCTAATGTCATGGGTCCCAAGATACCTAGTACATTTTACGTTACGGTGTAGTGTAAGTATAGGGCAATTCGATTGATTTAATAAGAGCGTTTAAAACGTAAAGAAATGTATCAGTGCAATTAATGCATTTTTTTTATGCAACACCATATTCTGTTCTTACTAAGTCTTTACATATCGCACTCTTAATAAAACAGAGACTTATCTGAGTATTTTGGATTAATCAAATTTAAACACTGCTGACATTACTTAAGACAAACATAATAGTACAATTTATAGTCACACAATTAGTGTTCAAATTGCCATACTTCCAAAATTCAAGTTAAGTCGCTGTTTCATTAAGAGTGCGATATGCAAAATCTGTCTTTTTCTGTACAAACATCCTATTCTTTTTATGAAGAATAGTGTAGTCATTAAGGTTTCTTTACTTAACTTTATGTTCAGAGCAGCGATAGCTGAGTGGGGAGACCAACAGACTGCAATGCAGAGGGTCTCGGGTACGAACCCACGTCGCGTACCTCTGACTTTCGGAAGTTATATGACTTTTCGAAATTATGTGCGTATTGATTGACAATTATCGCCTGCTCCGTGCCTCGGAAAGCACGTTAAACCGTTGGTGCCGGCTGCCATGAACATCTATGGCAGGCGGCATAGGTCTAGACACGCCAATGAGGGAAGTACCAGTACCTACTCTCTTTTAGAACCAAATCAACGAACGTTCATTTCTAAAATAGTATGCACGGTGTATAAATAACAACAGTTCATTAGTAATCGATTCCTCGCCCCAAGATATAAGCTCAATTAAATGGTGACGTAACAAGTGATGTGACGTCAATATTGCTATTATCTGATCTATTAGCTATCTCAAGTTTAATTAAGTAAAAGTGGCGAGATTTATCGCTTAAGTTGTTCCCTTGAAAGATAAATTATTTACAGTATGAGTATCTTTAGAATTAGATTACTGAATAATTTGCTGTTAAAAGGTATAAAATCCTAACTAATATTATAAAAGCGAAAATGAGTTTGCTTGTTTGTTTGTTACCTTTTCACGCCTAAACCACTGAACCGATCATCCTGAAATTTTGCATATACGTTGACAGGTGTACAGAAACGGACATAGGCTACCTTTCATCCCGAAAAAAATTACTGTTCCCGAGGAAAACAATAAAAACGTTCTTATGATAATAGATGGCGCCACGTGTCTTTCGAACCATGATTAAATTATATTATTACAAGCAGAGTACAACCCGAATTATTTGTCAAACTCTAAATTAACGCGAGCGAAGCCGCGGCTAAAAGCTAGTTTATAATATATTTTATTTTAAAAAATTGTGTATCTATTTGTAAATTATAGAGCGGGTTAATAAGGCGCAGCTGCCATAAATTTTTGCTAACAATGTGCAACTTCTTAAGTATTTGATTAGCTTATATTTATGTACATATTTATCTATGTATACAAATAAATAAAATTGAAGTGTCTGTTTGTAATGTCAAAATAACAGCATTTTACTAAAATCATATGTAAGTTTATAAAGTACTTATATAAAAAAAAACATTTTTAAAATTGTTGTCTTTCTGAATGTCTGTTTGTTCCGGTTAATCTGTGAAACACCTGGACGGATTTTGCCGGGCCTTTCACTGGCAGATAGCTGATGTTATAAGTAGTAACGTATGCTACTTTTATTTTATAAAAAATTAGGCAACCACAATAAAAATAAATTCCACGCAGCCGAATAATGTTAGGTTCGTTGCTATGCTATGAGCGACTATGGAGTGCTTCGGGCTACTCGCTCCGATTGCCAACTACTCAATCACTTGTAAGCGTATTGCCAAAAGTATCAGTTGTTTATTATATAATATTGTCTTCTGTTTACGCGAATGTTATTCATTGAAATTAAACTATGACCATGGCTGCTGAAAAGCAATCGAAACGTTGGGGAAAGTGTAAACACAAATATAAATAGTATAATAGTATAGTAATAGTATAAATAGTTTTAATAGTTTCAATAATTTAATTAATATATAATTAAAATTAGTAAAGTTTAATAGTAATAGTAGTGTAACAATTTTCAAAATGTTGTAATAAAGTGTCAAATAAACAACGCGATGAAATCCGTATATAGTTGTTTATTATACTTAAAATACTATTGCACCGACCAAGGTAAGTACTCTCATCGAGTGCTCTGTCTGTCAAAAGAGTGATCATTGCCAACCAACCAATTACTGTGACTTATGATGTTTTTTAATTCAATCAACTCGTATTACAAACATAGATTATCTAGTTAGATAAGTAATATTGTCTTCTGTTTACGCGAATGTTATTCATTAAAATTAAACTACTATATACGGATTTTATCACGTTGTTTATTTGACACTTTATTACATAATTTAGAAACTATTACACTACTATTACTATTAAACTTTACTAATTTTTAAGCTAATTAATAATAAATAATAAAATCCGTATATAGTTGTTTAATTTCAATTATCTAGTTAGTTTAGCGTAAATGACGGTAGTTTGAGTGGTCACATCTGTTGTGAGCACGGGATAAATATATGAGTTCGAAGAAATAGTGGTACCGAGTCTCGGTGTTCTCTGTGTCCGTTATTTCAATGTTTGTAAAGTCATTCACAACGCATGGAAATATCCTTGGGACGAGAAATAGAAAATCTAGCTTTTAACACAAGCGCGAAATTACTCTCGTCTGCTCAATATGAAAAGAGTTAGGCCATACCTAGTTCATCACGCTGGACTATTACCCGTTAGCAAACTTTACACATCTTCAAGAACACTATGTGGAATTCTTAGATATGCAGATTTTCTCACGTTATTTTCTTTTACCATTAAAGTGAGTGATAATTAAAATTATTACTATCAACTATTTATTTGCAAATCAGCCCGAAAAGTCAGAGATGAACGTATTGAGATTGAGCTCAAAACCTCTTCCTAGCCATCCAGAGGTCTCCTACTACACCGTTGCTTTTTTGCTATTAAACAATGAACCTAATAAATCAGAGTACTATGATTTATATCGATGATATTATGAATGTTCTAAATATGCGGTCAGCATCCTTTAGCGTTCACATCCGACGTCATTCGCCATTAATAGAGGGTGACGATAAAAATGCGTCCGCCATTTCCTAAGCATTAGCCGCACAAGGTTTTATTTACACCTGCGCGAATGTTAATTACAGCAGGGTCACGTAGAGAACGTACGGCTTCGTATCTCTATCGCTATAGACAATGATTAACTTATACATACTATCTGTTTTCAGACAACAATTTTTGACTCGTTAATGTTGTCTTACGTATACACGAATGTTACTACTTTATACGGATTTGTTTATTTGATAACACTATTTTTACATACAAATTAAAACTTTTAAACTACTTCTTCTTATTCCTAAGTCACTAGGGGTCGGCTTTCTAGTCTAACCGGATTTGACTGGATATCAGTTTTTACACGAAGCGACTGCCATCTGACCTACGCAACCCGAAGGCTAACGATACCCTAAGGCTAGACCAGTGTTAGGATATTAGAGGGCACTAACGTCCCAATAACGACTGCCATAGATGTTCATGGCAGCCGGGACCGACGGCTTAACGTGCTTTCCGAGGCACGGAGCAGGCGATAATTGTCAATCAATACGCACATAATTTCAAAAAATCGTATACCTTCCGAAAGTAGAGGTGCGTGACGTGGGTTTGAACCCGAGACTCTCTGCATTACAGTCTGTTGATCTCCCCACTGAGCTATCGCTGCTGCTTTTAAACTACTACTACTATTAAACTTTAAATTATAAAGCGATAAAATCCGTACACAGTAGCCTAATTTTGACTCGTCGGTTGAATAATATATCTAACAATGCGACATTATTTCGCCAAATCTGAGTTCAATTCCGATTAAGCTATAACGATATTTCTAAAAACCTTATAACTATAAGGTTTTTAGAAATATCGTTATAGCTTCATGAAAATAGAAATAGCTTTTGTAAGGCTAATTAGCGACTTGTCAAAATCAATTCATTCAACAATCATCTCAAGATATTTGATTAGCTGCTAACTATTTTTTGTGATGACAGCGAACTAACAATTTATTATTGGTAGAAAAATAAATCATATAGAATATTTGATTATAAAAAAGAGAAAATTTTATACCATTACAATACTAAAGAGTATATTAAGTAAACACCAAACATAAGATTATAAATAAGATAATAAATTATAATGTATTTTACCTCATTCTTTAATTGCCTATGTTTTTAAATAGAATGCGATTTATGCAAACATGTTTAGACTGGTTTGTGTTTGACCAAAGAATGAACTACAAAAGATTGACAAGCATTACAACAAATGGAAATTCAAATTCTCTGCCCATATGTCCGATCAACGAGCGCGCGTTGTGTATATCATTTTCAAAAATAAAATCTCAAACAACAACATACCGTGTAACAAAGATGATACAAATCCTTGCCACAGATCATTGTCAATATATAAGAACGACATAGTTATGTATGCATGCATGTGTACGAACATAAGGTGTTAATAAACAACATTTGTTTTGTGCGAGCTCTACGCCTTTGTGTGTGTGCACTATGCGCAAATATGTGACGAACAAACAAACATACTACGTAACACATGTATGTACATACGAGTCTGTATACAAATTAATCTTGTTTAGGGATTATTCACATTCCTACATTCCAATCAATATAACGTGTAAAGGTGCGTCCACGCCTTATATAAGTGCACGAACATTTACACGATCATTCGGCCCGATTATTTGTGTATGTTTACAATTACAATGTTCCCGTGGAATCACGATTATTCTAAAAGAACGTTCCAATGAACATCAAATCAAATCAAATCAAATCTATTTATTTGCTGAATAAAGGTATATATAGATGTTATACAAATTTTGCTTAATTATTACAGTTCTCTTTATTCTAGCTATTCAGCATGCATAATATCACATTAGAAAATAATTGAGATAATCATATGCTGGACTGGAAATTATTCACTCATATTCTACATTTCGAACCATTGAATCGACAGAGGGCAATCTAGACCGCGTTGCACAGTGTTTTAAGAAACCTATTTTTTGAGAACCTAATTTTTATTACAAAAACTGCTAGATATAATCATTTAAATGAAGATTTCGAATCCCCATTTAGATAGCATGAATAGTTTCTAAGAAAAATATTTGAAAATCATAATATTTTCAGCCGGATATTTAGAAAAAAATATACATCTCTGAAACTTAGCAATATACGCAAAAGCAATGTTAAGGACGTTGATGGCGTCTTTTAGAGCTTAAACGAATCTCTTATCTTTATTAGATTAATTTATATACGTGTTTTTTTGTTTTTAGATTATTATTTTTCTCGAGTATTCTACCGTATTGGGAAAAGCTGTTTACACTAAAATTATTGTCTTTGCTTCCCTAAACAACTACATAAATTACACGTCCCAATTCCATGGAATCTATAAATTATTCCAAATTACCTATTTTCGCTAGGGCTGTCACAATTTTTCTAGAAACAGAATAATTGTCGCAGTGGTTAATTATTGAATATTATTCCAAATTCCATTTTAGTACAACACCACCGTAGTAGGAATAATCCACGTGTTTTGGAGCGCCTTACAAATATTCAAACTACGGACACAAAGAACAGCCAAACTCAGTAAGTATTTGTGATCAAATCGCAACACTTAACGCGACAAGATGACAACCAAATATATACAAAACCTTAATATATGTGGACATTGCACCGTCCGTGCAGTTCGTGGAGTACGCATCATTTAAAAAGTCAATTAGTATCGGCAGGCATTTTAATTTGTAACTCGTACAAATAATGAATGCCACGGCGTACCATCACCTGTCAATACTGATGCAGTAGATGCGTCTTACCATCCTTGGCACGAGCATTTATTCATGCGTGCATTTACATAACAATTTAGCGCATTCTCCACGTCACTGCAAGCAGACTAAGGATCGGCACACGTGACCAGGAAAATCCTTTGTACGATACACTTAGCATCGCATGTGTGAAACTTTGCGAATAATTAGCAAACACTTTGTTACTTTATGTTTATTTATACAAATCCTATTGAACAGTGTCGGCTTTCATAGATTTGCAGTCGTTTTAGTTTCCATTTCTACAAAAGGTGAAGAAAAGCATTAGCTTTGAATTTTAATCTTCCATTTGTGCAGTTTGTATACATGTATTTTCTCCGTCCTTGTTATCACTTATTGCATCCAATAACCAATTGCGCCTACACTGCATGCATTGTTACTAGTAGAGACTGAATGTGAATCAACAAGTATTAAATTCCTCTCCATTTACATCAGATTTTACACAATCGATACATAATTTATATGGCTTAGTAGGCGTTTCGGCCGCTGAGTTTCGTCCGATCCCATCGAAACAGGAATTTCATTATTATTAATATTTTTGAGTGGTGTTTCAGATCAATCTTTTTTTAGAGGCAAAGTATCGTCAGAAACATAATTAAATCATACCTATTTTACTTTGGGATTAAATATAATGACCACCAAAAATACTAATTGCGCAGCAAAAAATGCTTACTAAAATATATCATAACGAGCACCTATACTCCTCAAATCACGGCATTCCGTCTCGAAGAGGTCTAGGTTATGTTAGGTTCCTTCTTAAACCAACCCAAAAATAGAATAAAACTAATTCGACGGAGCCCCGCTTCGTGCACAGCAAAATATATTTAAAGATATTAGTTTGATATCTTTAAATATATTTTGCTGTGCAATTAGATTTTTTTTGCTGTGCAGTTAAATACTACCCTTAGATAATATAACCCTATCTAAGGCTTTTCATTCTGACTGTACAAAATCTGCTTAAAAAAAGGATAGTCCAAAACACCACTCAAAAATATTGAAAATAATGAAATTCCCGTTTCGACCGGATCGGACGAAACTCAGCGGCCGAAACGCCTACTAAGCTTTTTATATAGTACTAAGATGGCAAACAAACATACCCGCTTTATAGTAAACGGTTACTGAAATCTATGAACATTAGCAACGTGTGAGTTTAAAACAGAAATTTTGTACTTTTAAGTTTACAATACTATGGATGTCGCTCGCACGTTATCGACTCTTCAAAAAGAAAGTCGCTGTGTTTCCGATTAAGGAGAGATCAATTCCACAGTCCTTATTTCAGCACATCCTCCTTAAAGAACTTGGAAACCCTACCACAGTAGGGACACCATTATTAAAACTATTAAAATTCTTTTTTTCAATTCAATCGGTTTATTGCAAATAAATATAGGTTACAATAAATGTTTTGGGCATGCCACGATCGCGGCGGTAAGTCCCGTTTTTAAGAGTGGCTGGAGAGGCGGCATGGTGCCGTCACATTCCGGCTGTCACAGGTAATGACTGGCCACGGTTGTTTTGGCCAGTTCCTGTGTCGCATAGGCGGGCAGGCGACGCCCGGATGTCATCACTGCCGCGATGTTGCTGTGGACACGGCGCTGCACACTTTGGCGGATTGCCCCGCCTGGGCATTGCAGCGCCGTGAGTTGATCGCGCAGTCGGTATGGTTGCCCTCTCGCTCCCGGCCGTGGTTCAATCTATGGTCCGGAACGAGAGGTCGTGGAACGCCGTCGCCTCCTTCTGTGAGGAAGTCATGTCCATCAAGGAGGCGGCGAAGCGGGAGAGGGAGCGCTTAAACCCTCTCCCCAACCACAGACCCGGGCGCCGGAGGGTGCGAGATGACCTCCAGCCGCCCTGAGGTTTGACCTGGGGGTGGTGGGCTGCGTTGGTCTGCTCGCCACCCGATCAGCACCAGGTCCGTGGCGGCGTGCGTATTCCCACGCGCGCCTCTGAGTCGTGTTTTTGTCCCCCCACAAGGGGACAGTAGGCAGCAGTAGGTAGCAGTTTCGGCCTACCGTTTCACACGGCGTGGCGCAGCGGCGGGCCAAAACCTCGGCGGAGTCGCGATTGTATGTGAAAGTGATTCGCGCGGCCTCGTCGTCTATGGTTATGTCGAAGAACACGGTGGTAGTTTTAGTCGGTATTACCGGGGTATCTTGCCCCCCCGGTGAGCCCGAATAACCTCCATCGCCCCGCGGAGAGGTATGCGTCAAAGAACTCCGCACGTAAAAAAAAAGGTGTTTACATAATATTTGGTAATAACAGACATTTCGTACTCCACCGTTTGGCATGCAATATATTTATAGGATTATTTTATAATTTAAATATAGTTTATGTCTGAGTGAATAAAAAGTAATAATAATAATATAATTAGCTTTTAAAATATGTACAGTTAATTTTCATTTTTTATGTCCTAGCTTTATACTATCATTAATTAAATGTGTCATCAAAATATTCATTTATGCCATAGTATGCCTTGAGTGATTACAAAAAAAGCTACCTCATAAATATAAATGCAAGGTAGAGTTAGTAGTCTGAAATTAATAAAAACATCTTTGCAATTACAAATCGCCCTCACACATCTTTTCTGGACTTTGAATACTAGCTGTTTGTCTACAGAGTTGCCCCAAAAGATGACACCATATCTTAGCACTGAATCAACAAAACCGTGATAAGCGGTGAGCACAGCAGATTGATTCACAATTTTACTAAGCCTATATAAGTGCATAAGAAACCTGGTTCAACTTGGTACATATACTTTATCATAGCAATTTCCAATTTAAGTTTGAGTCAAGATTTAGCCCTAAAAATGTTGTGTTTTTTCAACATCCTTACTTATGATATCTTAAGTGCGAAAGTGTATTTTACTTCATTTGGAACAACGGATTGACGTGTTTGATATCAAAAAGATATTTTACGTCTCGAAGAGCATACTATTTTTCATTTTGCCAAAATGCGCACTTCTTGTGGTATAGGTGTATAGATTAAGAGAGCGAAACCGAGTTAGTAATAATAATATAACATGACAGTGCTTCTGATGAGTTCTGAAGTTCTACCTAACCAACATTTTAACTCCAAGTCAATTAACACGTCAACTGTCGAGCGGACATAAGTCTGTCCGCAAAAACGAGTCATCAAAAAAAAAAAACAACAGACGTATGTCCGCTGCACACTTGACTCGTTAATGAGTCAAGTGTCGAGCGCACATACATTTGCCCGTTTGTGTATTGTTTGCACAATGAATTTTTAATTATTTTTACGTATTTCCCCTAGACGTTCAAGAAGTTAAATTATTTCTATGACAGTTGTAAAAATTATTAAAAATTAATCACAGCTTAAATTCAAACAGTAAAGAACAAAAAAACACAATTAAAAACATCAATTATATCTATATACATATTACAAAATGGCGTCTCCCCTCATCCCAATTGTTGCAAAAACAATGGCAGCGAACGATTTATCATTACAATCAGAGCATCACGACATGATTCCATAAAATACAAGTCATCGTTTAGTTTATTGCGTAAATTACACTACCATGTTACATTTACGTTCTTGCCAAATATTATAAATCTTATTTTAATAATAATAAGAATGTAATTCCTAGAATAAAGTAGCATTGAATATTTGTCTACATATATTACGTGAACATATATTGTCGTGACCACCAATTAATGTCTTATTATATCTATACTAGTAATTTAAACTGGTGTTTGTTTATTATGTAGGTGATAGTATCTGAAACTACTGAATCGATTTAAAAATCTTTTCTAATAGAAAGCAACATTATGCCTGAGTATATATGTTTTAATGACACCGAACCACGCGAGTGAAGTCGTGATCAGTTTGAGTAAGTACCTAGTTGGTTCAAAAAATATTATGCTCTATTCTCTAAAGACAACACTAATCATTCCCACCATTATATTATGATCAAACTGGTAAACTATGAGGAAAGGACATGTCTGTACAAGCCTTTGGGAAGAAGAAGCAAGATACTGCAAAAATCCTTTATGGCTGCGCAGATTCAAGCATTTGCCTGATAGGGGTTAAAGTACAAACATACACTTTAAAAATTGCATTGAAAAGATTAATGTTGCCACCTCTGCTTAACCTTATATAGATAGGGAAGCGTATATACTCATTATACGGTATCGTCAGTAATTTCGCACTAAATATGTTTTCTGTAATAGTTTTCATAAAACAGTTGTATAACAATATATAATTGTCAGTAACTTTCTAAGAATGCATTTCAAACATTTTGATTAAGTAAATGTAATAATAAGTAAGTATATTTTTGTAATACTTTATCTCTTGCCTAATTTAATTATCATTGTGAACAATCGTAATAATTGTTAGTTTACTTGTGACTGCTAGAATGGTGCAATCAGCACGCAGTGTTGAAGATTCGATACCCACACAGAACAAAAAATATTCGGAAGATTTAAGTTCTTCATCGATCCAATGACGCTAACTTTTAAAAATAATAATGATAAATGTGTGGTGTGTATGTGTGGAATAAAAGTGTCTTAGACAATTCATTATTAAATATATGTGGAAGATCGCATTATTCCCATTTTAATAAATAAGACATATTGCAATATTATTAAATACGAGAGAGCAAGTAATTAAAGAAAATAATTTATTATGAAATGAAACTAGAGAGAGGGAAGTGGCAATTTTTTTAAAGACTGCTCTGACTCTAGCTTCCACAGGTTATGTCGCAGACAATTTTACAATCATGCAATTAACGTACACAAAGAACACACCTAGACTCAAAACAATCTTTTAATCACACAAATAATAATCTATACATCTATACAAATAAATAAAATTGCAGTGTCTGTTTGTAATGTCAAAATAACAGCTTTTTATCTATTGCATATGAAAGCATATAAAATACCTATACGAAAACATATATTTTAAAATTTTTGTCTGTCTGTCTGTCTGTTTGTTCCGGCTAATCTCCGAAATGGCTGAACCGATTTTGACGGGACTTTCACTGGCAGATAGCTGATGTTATAAGGACTAACATAGGCTACTTTGATTTTAGAAAAAAAAATAGGGTTCCGCGAAGACAAACACTTTTTAGTTAAAATCTACGCGGACGAAGTCGCAGGTAACAGCTAGTTGTACAGTAAATTCGAACCCACAACACTTAGCGTGGCAGCAAAGGCGTAGCCAATACTTGTCCGCTGCGCCATCCGTGCAGTCAAACTAATATCTTTGCACTTTCTGCTAGCAATACGGTAACTCCTTTTTACGCAGACATAATACAAGCATACCTGCTAGACACACCCAATATTACCTTTTCCCCACCCAAGAATCGAACTTAAGAACTCATTATCGACAATAACACAACTGGACTTATTCCACTCACCCAACGAGATAGGAATTAATGTAATAATTATTATTAATATGTGGTTGGTCACGGCCAATGCGCCTACGCACCACACCTAATAACTTGTTTACGACATGTAGGGTTACTGTGCTACCGATATTAGTACAATTCTGTTTGTTTTGTCAGTGTAAACCTTTCTTTCAATGAAATAGATAAGTCCCGATAATTAAGGAACCGACAAGCTCCTTCTTTTGAATCCTGGGACCAGCACCGCTAGCCCTTGGTCAGGGTAGAGCGAGATTATCTTTCGGCGCACTTTGGTTGACGCTTTCACTTAAGGTCAATTCTACATGGGTTTTAAATTAAATCCTAACTAATATTATAAATGCGAAAATGAGCTTGTTTGTTTGTTACGCTTTCACGCCTTAAGTACTCAACCTATCAACATGAAATTTTGCATACACGTTGTCAGGGGTACAGAATAGGACATAGGGTACCTTTCATCCAGAAAAAATAACTGTTGCAAACCTAACCTAATTTACGCGAGCATAGCCGCGAGTGAAAACTAGTAAATAATAATAGACAAATTTTTAGAAATAATAAACAGTATTGTGTTTAGCGTTTTCGCATTTTTCCTATATGGCTGTTTGACGCCCCTTGCCATTTGGCGCATAGAGCGACCATTGCTCTCGCCCTTCCCTTAAGCCGGCGCTATCTAAAACTAACATTTGCTTGTAACTAGCTTTGCTTTACCCTCCCATAATTAACCCATTCGCTGTCCCGTGACAGAAACAATAGAAAATCTATTGTTATGTATCATATGTGATTCATCGGACAGGGAACCTGTTAATAAACAAGAAATTACTAAGTTCAGACTGTCTGACACCTATTAAGGGGGATAATGGACCAGGTATGAGCCAACCCCGCTAGGGAAGAGTACGGCTCAGGACAGTTTCAATATTTGTATGGAGTCAAGAAAAAGCTCTTTGGTAAAGAGCCAGCGCAAATACCGTGCGCATCTTTGGCCATTCGGCCAAAGACCATGAGGAAATTGTGGGTTACGTCCAACACCTATGTTTACTGCCACACTCATTGGAAATATGCTATCGTCACGCTACTTATCTATCTTCAGCCTTTGTAATAAATATTTATTTCCTTGTCCTAATTGTCAGGTCTCGAGATAGTCATCCTACCTTTACGTCACTTACGACCTGCGTGGGTTCATTTAGATATGGGTTAAATATGACAATTGATTTGTTTATCGTTATAATGTTGCGTACTTCCCGAGCCACCTAAATAAATAGGAATTCGATATATCTACACAAGATTGCTATAGGCCTAAGCATAATAAATAATTTACTATACTTATAGTTAAATTATTATATCAAGGCTGACCGTACTGTCTGTTCATTTAGGCAGCGGCTTTGCTGTGTCCTGACATTTCTGAAGTCCATGAGCAGCGATTAACACTTTCCATCAGGTGGGCCACTTGCTCGTCTGCCACCAATGGCAATAAAAATAAAAATTAATAAAAAATGTATAAACTCAAGCTGTTAACATTTTTATACATAATAAAAACAACCATTATATGACTTTGGGTATATTTTGTTCAAAATTAATTCAGGACTGTCTAAGTAATGCAACAGTATTGAATGCGACTGCTGTGCGTGACCACTAGTTCTATTCCCGAGTCGGCCAAAGTGAACTTTCTGTTAAAAAAAATTTTAGCAGCAAAGAGTCCGTTACTGTACCCCGTAATCCGTCTACCGAATATAGACATATTTTTAATCGATGCCGCAATAGGGAACGAGTCTGGGTCACCAACTTTTACGTGGAATCTAACTGAAATAATGCAAGCCAACCTAGCAAAGTGTGGGTGTAATACACGGCTGCCTACACGTCCAGGATAAAGGAGTAATATTTAAATCACATCAATGATTTAGCAAAGGCTTAGCAGCGATAGCTCAGTGGGGAGACCAACAGACTACAATGCAGAGGGTCTCGGGTTCGAACCCACGTCGCGCACCTCTGACTTTCGGAAGTTATATGACTTGTCGAAATTATGTGCGTATTGATTGACAATTATCGCCTACTCTGTGCCTCGGAGAGCACGTTAAGCCGTCGGTCCTGACTGCCTTGAACATCTATGGCAGTCGTTATTGGGAAGTCAGTGCCCTCTAATATCCTGACACTGGTCTAGCCTTAGGGTATCGTTAGCCTTCGGGTTGCGGAGGTGGGGCCGGACGGAATTCCTGCCCGCGCCTGGGTTTTGGCCTTCGACGCCCTAGGGGACCGGCTCCTCAGGCTGTTCAGCGCCTGTTTGGAGTCGGGACGGTTCCCTTCCATGTGGAAGACGGGTAAGCTGGTCCTCCTGAGAAAGGAGGGCCGCCCCGCGGATTCTCCCTCCGCGTACCGCCCCATAGTGCTGTTGGATGAGGTGGGCAAGCTCTTCGAGCGCGTAGTGGTTGCCCGCCTCTCCAAGCACCTGGTGCGGGTGGGCCCCGACTTGTCCGAACACGTTCGGTTTCCGGGAGGGGCGATCGACGATTGACGCGATCAGTCGCGTCAAGGCCCTCTCGGAAGAGACGGTCGCCTCGCGCGGGGTGGTATTGGCGGTGTCCTTGGACATCGCCAACGCTTTCAATACCCTGCCGTGGGCGACTATTAGGGAGGCGCTCCGATTTCATGGGGTGCCTCCCTATCTGCGCCGAATAGTCGGGGACTACCTGCACCAGAGGAGTGTGTTCTGTGTGGGGCGGAACGGAGAGACGTTTCGGAGGGAGATGTCGTGCGGTGTTCAGCAGGGTTCGGTTCTCGGACCTATCCTGTGGAACATCGGCTACGACTGGGTTCTGCGGGGTGCCCTGCCCCCGGGTCTCGGCGTTACTTGTTACGCCGACGACACGCTGGTTACGGCCCGGGGAGAGGATTACGGGGCAGTTGCCCGTCTTGCCACGGCCGGGGTGGCCCTGGTTGTCGGCAGGATTAGGATGTTGGGACTGGAGGTGGCGCTGGAAAAGTCCGAGGCCCTGTTATTTCACGGGCCTCGGCGGGCGCCGCCTCCCGATACCCACATCATCGTTGGAGGGGTCCGCATCGGGGTGGAATCGAGCATGAAATACTTGGGGCTCCACCTCGACGGCCGCTGGAACTTTCACGTCCATTTTAGTCGCTTGGCCCCCCGGCTGATGTCGGCGGCGGGAGCGCTTAGCTCTCTGCTGCCGAATATCGGGGGGCCCAGTGTTGTCTGCCACCGCCTCTATTTGGGGGTGGTGCGGTCGATGGCCCTTTATGGGGCGCCCATTTGGGCCGACGCCCTTGATCGCCGAAACGTCGCCCTCCTCAGGAGACCTCAGAGGGCGATGGCGATCAGGGTGTCACGGGCGTACCGCACCGTCTCCTTTGAGGCGGCGTGCGTTTTGGCGGCATCGCCGCCCTGGGATTTGGAGGCGGAGGTCCAAGCGTCAGTGTATTACTGGCGCGCTGACCTCCGGCTCCAGGGTGAAGAACCCACGTACAGGGAGGTGGAAACGCGAAGGTCCCAGGCTCGACTGGTCCTCAAGGCAAAGTGGGAAGTTAGACTGGCCCAGCCCCGCTACGGGGTGAGGACCGTCGAGGCTGTCCGTTCGGTACTAAAACAGTGGACGGATAGACGGCGCGGACCGCTCACCTACCAGCTTACTCAGGTGCTCTCTGGACACGGCTGTTTCGGAGAGTACCTCTGCAAGATAGCTGGTAGGGAGCCTACAACCAGGTGTCACCATTGTGAGGAGTGTGACCGGGACACGGCGCAGCACACGCTGGAGGAGTGCCCGGCGTGGGCCGCGGAGCGCTGTGCCCTGGTCGCTACGATTGGCCCCGACCTCTCGTTGCCGACCGTCGTATCCAAGATGGTCGGCGACGACAGGTGCTGGGGCGCAATGAGGTCCTTCTGCGAATCTGTCATCTCGCAGAAGGAGGCGGCGGAGCGGGGGCGTGAGGAAGATCCTTACGCCCCGGAAGTCCGCCGCGGGAGGAGGGGGCGCAGGAGACGCGCTTATGTCGCTCTCTTGCCCCCCACGTAAGGGTTCCGGGTGGCAAGGCTCAGGGGGGCCTGCCACCCACAAATTAAGAACCCCGAGAGGGCGCGCGCGGTGTTCCCGCGCGCCTTCCAATGTCGAAAGGGGAGAGCGGTGAGGCTCTCCCCTGGGGACGAGAGGTGGTCGGGTCCGTTTGACCCGGCCCGCACCCACGCGGGGGGGCCTGCTATGGATGACTCAATTCTTTTAAGAGCTCCCAACAGGCCCCTCCATTGGGTGAGAGAGGGAACACCCCAGGTTTTTTAGTGGGTATACCAGTTTGGGGAGTCCCACACACCCCGCCGGTGCCGTCCCCTAGCCGGCGGATAGTGCATCAAGCATTTTTCCTGGGTACCAAAAAAAAAAAGAAAGGTTGGGTTTGCAACAGTTATTTTTTCTGGATGAACCCTATGTCCTATTCTGTACCCCTGACAACGTGTATGATCAGTTGAGTAGTTAAGGCGTGAAAGCGTAACAAACAAACAAACAAACTCATTTTCGCATTTATAATATGAGTTAGGATTCTATTTATAAATCTTTTGGTAGTAAGATTTATTATAATCTAAAAATAGCTTGCGCGTTGTCGAGCGATTCGGTGTCTAGGAAAAAGGAATTCATGATATAATGCATGATAAAAAGAAGGGTATTGGAGTCATAGATATGTAAGCTTTAGGCACTTTTAGTCTCTGGGTGAATCGCGGTAACAGTGTTACTGCTCTAGGGCCAGTTTCCTGTTGGTGCTTCCCTGGGCGGGTTAGCTCATTTGTGCTGCTCTTCTCATAATAAGTGAGAATGTGTTAGGAAAAGTCAACGATTCATGTGATTATGCTAAAACATATAATATTGGCCCTGTATAAAAATTGTCCCACATCTGGGTACGGGTCTCTTGTTATTATGGGTACACTGGGCTGGAAGAGTTAGGTCATAGTCTAACCCTTTTTGTGTAGTGTAACTTCTCGTGTAGTGGCGTGCCGTTTCATACGGTGCGGCGCGGGCCGAAACCTCGGTGGAGTCGCGATTGCATGTAAAAGCGATTCGCGCGGCCCGCTGACTATGGTTATATCGAGGAACACCGTGGTAGGTTTAGTCTGTACTAGCTTTTGCGCGCGGCTCCGCCCGCGTGGTACCTATTTGATTAAAAAGTAGCCTATGTCCTTCCCCAGGTTTTAAACTATATCTGTACCAAATTTCATCTAAATCGGTTGAGTGGTTTAGCCGTGAAAAGGTAACAGACAGACAGAGTTACTTTCGAATTTATAATATTAATAAGGATTACTGGGATATTTTTCCCCGGGTGAGCCCAACAAATGTGATAATTAACTATTTACCTTCGAAAAGCCAATGAGAAGCCTTGGGATGCAAAATATTCAGATAATTAAATTATTTTAATTTAATCTTCTGAATAGTTTGCGTCCCAAGGTAATAAGCCTAATAAATTATTAATGCAAGCTATACGTAGCTCTATTGCTGTCATTTTGGCCTATAAACACGGTAGTGTGGTATCAGATATTTATCCTTATTAAGCGATCAGATGTAAGCTCTATTGCCGGAGCCGTCTGTGTCGCTTTATGAAATAATAAGTAATTGTGCACGAGATAGCGCGCCACAGATAGTCCTGAGACAATAGTTGAACTATCCGGCCAATGAACTAGACACATGCAACTGTATTTGGAGTGACATCGCCGTGTTTACAGCGTGTTCACTTTCGCTAAATGTATTACAAATAACTTAGTATCATACCGGTGTTTCCTCGAAAAGTTAGATAGAGCTTTTACACAAACATTTTGCGCAAAATCTCTGCCTAACAAACCGGGCTAATCTGTTATGACTTATGAAGTTATGAGTGACGCGCCTTCCCTATTATGGATATTACTAGCCTATTAGCTTTGCCCGCGGCTTCGCTTGCGTAGAAGTAGGATAGATTAAGTAAGGTTATATTAGTAACTTGCTTACTCACTTCGCTGGCTCAGCGATCCAAAGTGGATCTTGGCCTCCGACATTAAAGTGCGCCATTCTTTCCTATTTTGTGCCAAGTCAGACTAATCGAGTACATTCATCTCTTTCAGGTCTTTAGCTATTTCGTATTTCGTTATATTAGTAACAGCACTTAAAAAAGATAAAGCCATGTTATTCGGTAATAATGTAGCCTTCTAATTGTGAGATATTTTTTTTAAATCGAGCTCTTAGTTTTTGATTTAAATCCTTACAAACAAACAAAAAATGTTATCTTTCTTTCCTCTTTATAATATTAGTATATACCTACTTATAAGCAGTCTTTGTTAATTATTAGTAGTACTTAGTTAAGTATAATCATTATACAATAGTTTACTGCCAAAGCAACATCTTTTATGATGAGAAAATTAGATTTATGATTAGAAAATAAATAAATGATTATTATTTTACTTCGACTTACATTGTAATTATAATCCATTTGGCTAATTTTTTAATATAACAGATAGATTGTTTAGTAGCCTATTTGTTATTCTGATGTATAAGCAATAATACTGTAAAGTTTTTGTCCAAATACGTTCTGAATTTTTATGCGTGAATGTGTAATAAACATCCATTCATTCCCACAAACTTTCATATTTATAATATTAGTAGGACGGAATGGAAGCTTTATATTTATATAAAAAGATAGAAAATCGGTTAACATTTTAAGTAAATATATAGCTATACCTTTAGTTCATTAAAATTAAACTACTATATACGGATTTTATCGCGTTGTTTATTTGACACTTCATTACAAAATTTGGAAAACTGTTACACTACTATTACTATTAAACTTTACTAATTTTTAAGCTAATTAAATTATTGAAACTATTTAAACTGTTTATTAAAACTATTTACAGCCATGGTCACGGGGAATAAAGTTTAATAGTAACAGTAGTGTAACAGTTTTCAAAATTTTGTAATAAAGTGTCAAATAAACAACGTGATAAAATCCGTATATAGTAGTTCGCGTAAACAGAAGACAATATTATATACCTATAGTTATTTTAATTATTACTAAGTAACAATATAAAGTCAGCTCGTGACCACGACTGGCACAATCTGGTCGAATCGTTAAGCACCTAAAGGTAGGTAAACAAAATGCATCATCGCTTTAATTTCCGTTACGAATCATAGATAAAATTATAGGCAGCTTTACTGAAAACCTTTGCATTTACATAAGATTTTAACGCTTAACTATGCTTACCGCACGACTCTTCAATATAAACACATCTTAATCTATACATACAAATAAATAATATTGAAGTATCTGTTTGTACTGTCAAAATAATAGCTTTTTACTAAATGCATATGAAAGGATATAGCAAAATCAAATAAAATAATTTTAAAATTTTTGTATGTCTGTTTGTTCCGGCTAATCTCTGTGACGGCTGGAGTGATTTTGACGGGACTTTCTGGCAGATAGCTGATGTTATAAGGAGGCTACTTATATTTTAGAAAAATTGGATTCCACAGAGAAAAATTTAAACTTTTATGTTAATTTCACCGCGGGCGAAGTCGCCGGTAATGAACAACTGTTACTTATAAACTTAACTTAAGTACCTATGTATGTATATTTACGTCCATGCATAGAATGTATCATAATCAATGTTTCGGTTGACAGCTCGTTAGTTCTGTCACATGTTAATGTATGTGTACAATTTAATTAGTGTTGTGTGCTGTCACATTATAATAATGTGGTCGACGATTACCATCGATATGTAAGTACTACTTGATACACTCGGGCACCTCCATTATGCTAATCGATACTTAACCATTTCCGATGTCAATCTGAATAATAATTAAATTACTGGTTAAGTTCTTTCCACGCTATTGCGATTGTTAGATAATATTTTGGTATAGTGGTAGTATTTTTTACGTCTAAGTTTGATAAGACATAATAGTGCTATTTATTGCGTCTTTAATAAGTATATTATGTATGTTTTCTGATAGAATACCATAAAAGAAGAGATGGTAATAGAGAAAAGAAGTATTACATGCATGTAGAACATTAACAGCACTGTATGTAAAGCACTAGTAGTGGTAAACATAATATAGATGTATTAACTATCAAATAATCGCAATTGAGAAGAGAGATTCAATCGAACCAATATTCATCTCCCTTTTCAATAAAATCATCGTAAGTTTTGTTTTGTGTAACATCGCCAGTGATAGTTACGAACTAACGCGATTTTCAGCTCATATGCAATTTTCTCCGGTGAATTCGTAAATTCTCAAATACGGACACTTACAATTGTTTATTTTATTGTGTTATTTCGCGAACAGCTGCATTTTCTACCGACTGCCATTGTCGTCTTGGCCATTGCGAATGTTCCTTAACTACTCGTAGAGGATTTATTAACCTCTTCTTATGCTCCCTCTGAGTTTTCATGGAAAATCTACGTACAATTACCTAACAGAATCCCTAGCCTCTAGCTTCACATCTAAAGCGTAATAATCGTTATGTTTATCGCATTCGCGAACCGTTCGCTCCCTATAGCGTGTACCTAGACTTAAATAGAAGATAATATGCAAAATTATAATAAATATTAATACCACAGCCTGTATTTGTCTCCCATATGTATTACAGCGCTGATGGAAGCAGTGGTGATGTCATGTGCGTCCGTCTGCGAGCTATCTCACATACATCTTGATTATGTAAGGCATTGTGCGTGGTTCGTGTCATGTTCCACTATAAGCGGCAGTTGACTCGTAGGTCTCTATGGGACTTCGTGTTCAAATGTCAATTGTTCAACGTATATTGATAGATCAAATGGAATATCTAAAGATGTTTTCATAGTAACTAACGTTGATTTTAAATGCAATTTTTTTGTTACCTTCAATAAGCTAAGCCTTCGCTAAATCTTCTTCTCCCTAGCCTTTATTATTCCTAAGTCACTAGGGGTCGGCTTTCTAGTCTAACCGGATTTGACTGGATATCAGTTTTTACACTGAGTGACTGCCATCTGACCTGCGGTGTTTTTGCCCCGAAGCCGTAACATTGCCGCACCGAGCTCCGCCATGGTAACTTCTGGCGCCCCGGCATCGGTACCGTCCTCCTCAATTTCGGGCGGCGCCATTTCGGGAGGCGAGTGCTCCGCTCTCGAAGGAAAGAGAGCGGAGACCACCTCCTCTAAATGCCGGGGCTGAAGACTCTCGGTGACCGGCGGGGCCCAGGGGCGCAACTTGCCCCTGACCGCCTTATACGGACGGCCCCACGGATCTGCCTCGAGAGTCCCCAGGAACTCTTCCCATCTTTGGGTTTTGGCCTCGCTGATGGCGGACTGCAGGGCGTATTTCCGCTGTTTGTACGCATCCCGCAGCCGTGCCTCCACGGTCGGGTCACAGTACCGCCTGCGTCGGCGGTACCTAGTGTACTGGCGACGCGCCGCAATGCACGCGGCGCGTTTCTGACTGATGTCGTCAGATCACTAGTACACCTGACGCCTCGGAGGTTGAGTACTGGCCCGGGGCATCGACGCGTCGCATATCTGCGTCATCGCGCCCCGGAACCACTCCGCCTCTATCTGAACCTCCACAGGCCCTTCGCCCATCGGGGTCCAGGCCTGGACGATGGAGGCTTCCACCAGCACGTCTGCATCGAGACGTTTCAACGCCCATCGTGGGGATGACGGGGTGTGCGCTCTCCTCGGGCGATCGTCCGGGGTCGCCGACGAGGCGGAGATGTCGAACCGCACGTAACGGTGGTCCGACAGGGACTCCGCCTCGACCAGCACTTGCCAGTCCCGGACGCGGCGCGCTATGGCAGGGCTTGCGAACGAAATATCCACAATGGACTCGCCCTGCCAGCGCACGCATGTGGCGACCGACCCCCGGTTAAGAACCACGAGGCCGGTCGCAATCGCCCACTCCTCCAGCACGTCGCCGCGAGCGTCGGTGACAGGGAATCCCCAAGCCGTTGATTTGGCATTGAAGTCCCCCGCCACCACGACCGGACGCGATGGGTACCGATTAATCACGGCCCCCACCGCGCCCAAAAATTGCTCAAACTCGGCGAGGCGCCGGTTCGGAGAAAAGTACACCCCGATCAGGACGGTTCCCTCCCAGTCTACACATACATAACCCTCGCCCCTGTCTGTCATCACCAGGTGCGAGGGTCCGGACGAAACAATGGCCGCCGAGCCCCCGAGGTCCCCAAACCAGTTGTGTCGGCTGGGGACGCAGTAAGGCTCGGAGACCACGGCGATGTCTATTGACCACTCCGCCATGTGCTGCAGCAAGATATCCTGCGCCCTGGCGGAGTGGTTAACGTTCGCCTGTAGGAGGCGATGGGCCATAGTTAATTAATTTCCATCGCCCCCCTACTGCTCCCTGCTTGGGAAGGGGCCTGGGCGGCCGGAGTCCCTGCGACCGCCCCTCTGGCCCTGCGTCTTTTTGGTGGGGAGCAAGATTTGCTCCCCAACCGGTGCTCCGCCGGCTTTCCTGCAGCCGAACATATGCTGCAGGAAGCTTTTACGGTGGAGCAGGCGGCGGCCTTGTGGCCGGGCTGGCCGCAGCGATAGCACAGATCGCCGCGATTAGTTTCGGCGGTGCATTGCTGCCTCACGTGCCCCGGTTCGAGGCAGCGGTAGCACCGCCTGGGCCTCGGCTCCAGGAGATTCACCTGGGCCGAGACCATCCCGACCAGCAAACGGCCAGCCGCCACCTTCTTCGCCGCGGCGATGGGGCAGCGCACCACCACCGTGCACAAGCCACTCTCGCCGCGGCGCATCTCCCCCACCCTCACGTGCTCCTGAGGGCAGGCTCCGGCATGTGCCACCGCAGCGGCGACATCCTCGGAGGAGGCCGAGTCGTCCAGCCCGGTTACTCGCATTTCTGCGGACTTCACCGGGCGGGAGACCCTGACCTCCTCGGGCGTAAACAGGGTTCGAATCGTTGCGGCTACCCTGTCCGCCTTGTCGCCAGAGGTGGCACCCGGGACCTCTAAAATCCTGGCCCCAGTCGCGGCAACCTTAAAGGTGACGCCTCCAGCAAGGCCCATCTCGGCCAGGTTATTTTTCATAGCCTGAGTGGCCTGCCGGAGGACGCCTGCGTAGGTGCCGCCCCGCCGGAGCCCCTCCTCCGTCAGCTCCACCACGACGGCGGTGGAGCGCGGCGGCCGCAGGTCGGCCGGGCGGGGGCCCTTTTTTCTATTTACGACCGGGGCAGCCCGGGAGGCCTTCTTCTTCTTCTTCTTCTTCCTCTTCTTCTTGGTGACCTCCGTCCACGGCTGTTCAGCCGAGGTAGAGGCCACCGGAGCGGGTTGGAGCTGTGGGGCAGGGCGCGGTGGCACCACAGTGGCCACCGCCCTCCCCTTGCCCTTCCCTTTCCCTTTCCCCTTGGAAGAGGAAGCCGACGGTGACGGTGTGGGGGCAGACATCTACCGTGCCACCGGTTGGCCGGAGGGCGCGGGGCCAGTCGACGCGCCCCCGACCATTCGGGGGCGGCCCCCAAGCGGAGGGCCCTGAGTCGGCACGGGCGCGAGGCCATAGTTGGCCAGGCACGCCTCCACAACATTGCGCGCCTGAGCCACCGTAGCCCGCATCAGTTCTTCCGCCCAGGCGGGACGCCGCTCCTCCGCGGGAGCGATGGGCTTGCAAACCCAACCTAACCTAACCTACATTTACGCGAGCGGAGCTGCGGGTGAAAACTAGTGATAAATAAACGTGTTTCCCGTGGGATAGCTATATTTTCTTAAAACCACAGCAAATGCCCGCGAATAAAAAAATAAGAGTAGTAGAATATTTATAAGCTACATAACTGACATTATGATAAACTCATAAAGCAAATAAATTTATTTAAATAATTACTTGCATGTAGTCTTGATGCATATTTTAATTCGTACCTATAGATACCTCCTTATATCCTAGAGAATCATTTATAATTACATCACGCAATAAACCTTTATCACCTAGGTAATACAAGTTAAACATAAGTTTTATAACGTTTACATGACGTCATAATATGTTACCATGATACAACAAATCAGTAATACATATAGTGTAGTTTAACGGATTATGATTATCATTTCAGCTATTCAAACAATTTATTTTTTTTATTTTTTTATTAACTAAAGTTTACAATAATAATACCATGGCTTAGACCACTCGCTTAAACCACTAGGGTTTTTATGCGAGTGGGAGTTCATATGTTATATAAATTAAAATTACAATTTATACTCTAATAATAATTCACAATGACAGTACAGATCTGTCAATGTTATACAACAAATATCTTTTTAGCGTGGTTTTATACGGCTGCTTTTTAACATATTTATTTACTATATATTCAGATAAACTATTCAAGATCTTAGGAAGTATGTATCGACATATTTTAGTTCCATACAAATTATTAAATTTTTAACATTAGTCTTCATGGATCACTGCTGAATAGCCCTCTACATACAAGAACAAGGATTCAACCTATACTATTCTATACTATACTAATAGTATATATAGTAATAGTATACTGAAGAGTTTGTTTGTTTATTTGGACGCAGTAATGTCAGACAAAATGTTTTGCGTTAGATGACCTGTCTCTCTGATCTATTTAACAACTTTGTGGGCTGTATAAGAATACGTCACGATTCACGGGGACAGAGCTATTGTGTACAATACCTATATACCATTTAACGCTAGTAAAACTACAGGCTACATCTAGTAATATTATGAAACTGAAAGGATTATTTGTTTGAACGCTCTAATCTCTGAAACTGCCAAACTGATATCAAACTTATTTTCGCATTGGGTTGTCCGTTTACCTATTGTAAAAAGATATATGTAGGAGTATATAACATCCCGACAAGAGCCACGGGAGCGGAGCAGTTATCATAAGTGAATACGCAAGAGACAGCTAGTCAATAACGAACAATATCAACTCTAATGTATTCAGAATACATATCAAAGACTTTTATGCAAGGAACGTACATATCTAAGCTCATTGAGGCGGACATATAAGGCGCTAAGACAAATAATATATGTATAAGAACAAAACGCGAATGGAATTAACAAACGCATAAGCAAAGAGACATACAAGGTCTCACAAGTTGTGGGACACCTAACGAGCTCACGTGGGGACGAGTTATGTTTAATGCGTCACGAACCTTGGAATATGTAAAGGATATTATAATTGTTTATGTGCTAAGCTGCCATATTGTCTTTGTGTACGTTTCCATTCATAATTGTTATTTAATTTTATCTTTATGATAGTCTTTCACTGACAATGTGAGAATTAGAAGAATCTAGATCCTACGAATAGAGTTTTATGCATTATAGCATGTATTAACAAAGGAGAACATATTAAAGTAATAGTTTGACATTTAAAATCTTGAAGTCATAGTTATCTTATCTAAGAATTATAAGATCACTGCCAGATACTGAGGTAAGTATACAAATATTTTCTAAAATACCTTAAGAACAAGCTATACTACAAAAATAATTTTCAATTTAAAATAAAGCTACTGTACACCAATTTTATCGATTTTATTTTAAAAACACTATTATTACATATTTTTAAAACTATTAAATTACTACTTTTAAACTTTACTGTTATTGAAATGTATTATGTTTCGGTTGCTTTTCAGCAGCTATGGTCACGGGGAGACTAGAATAGTGGTTGTCTCAATGTCCGGTTGCGTCCCTATAGTAATAAAGTTTAACAGATATAGTTTAATAGTTTCAAAATTATGAAAATATGTATCAATAAATATAAGTTTTTTTTTTTTTAAATAAGCGCTCCGATAATATCTGACTAAAATTGTTTAATTTCAATTAATCATATTCCCGTAAGCGTACGATAATTTTCAATTTCTTTTCTTGTACAACATTGGCATGGAATATCATTTAATTTCAGTTTAAGTGGTTAGATGGCGCGGCCGTTCAATTGCTCACATCAGTTCGTCAGAACCAAAGCTTTATGGTCCATACTAATCTCGTCCTGGGAAATAGACTTCCTGTAATTGTGCACCTTCGATAATTATTGTATGGTAAATATTATGCTATATTATTATGGTATATATTATTTAGCTGAAGACAGGGCGCTATGGCCCTCTTTGGGGGAGGGCTATGTCCAGCAGTGGACTATTATAGCCTGATGATGATGATGATGATGAAATATTATGCTAACTATAGCAATCATCGCTATCCTATCATTGTTATCAATCGTACTTAATGACTAGGGATGTCACTTGCCCATATACTTTATAACGTATCCGATGAGGTAGGTAGGATATCTGTGTCGGTGTGTAGTGTGTATAGCGTACCCTGTGTGGCGACTGATGTGCGTGAAGTGTCAAATCCGATTCCCGGGTCGGTTGGTCCTATAAAAAATTATTATACTTTTCTTTTTTCATGATATATTCAATAGCAGCTCGGATTTAGGAAGTTGCCGGTGTTGCACGAATTCGTGGCTCGGCAATCACGTAAAGCCGTTCGTCCTACGTCTCTTTCTATCGCGTCGGATTATGAGAGTTAGGAACAGAGACTGCACTTGTGTTTGAGCACAACTCTTTGTTAATCCGACCTGGGATTCAAACCCGAGATCTCATACACAGAATTCATTAACTACAGCTGCGTCACCGAGACAAATCAAAGGGCGAAACGCAGTAACAGTGTTACTATTGTTACACCGATTTCCTGTAAGGCGGCATTTGCCTAAGTATTCCGGTTCAAACATATCATCCCCAAATAATTCATACTTACTTTATTTTCTCAAAAAATGGCAGCCCTGTGACGTCATAGTCCTACCCTTAATAGCGTCAATAATAAGCAGAAACAAATGGAAAGTGGCCCACTGCCCATTAAAGGATTACGCCATAGCGATGCACACGTAAAAGTGACGTCAGCATTATATGTTAGAAAGTTAGTCCAGTGTTTATATAGAAAAATAACTAGTTTTATGACTTCTTTTGTTATTCTATTACGTGATGTGTGAGTTAGTTGTTTATTTTAGGAAGGAGGCTGTGTCTGTCTCGTGTTCATGTTAGGCTATAAAGCATGCTTGCTTTTCGACTGTCTTCTTGGTCACGTGGTAGTTTTAGCCACTGGTTATAGGAAGAGTGAGTTCCGGGTTCATTTTCCGAGTAGGGTAGACTAATTTTCTTTTATAATATATCCTTGGCATTAGGTGTAAATCTCTGTATCACGGGGACTACAAAATATTAAGCTATAATAATATCAGCCCTGAATTAAAATGTCCCACTGCTGGGCATGGGCCTCTTCTCAGTGTGAGAAGGGTAACGCTATCACACTGGCCCAGTCTTTCTGAAGATAGAAGATCTTTTCTGGAGAACTCTCAGATACGCAGGTTTCCTTAAAGCCAGGGATGATTAAGTAATTTAATACACATACACAACTTCAAAAAGTCGAGATTGCGCGCCTTGGGATCGAACTCAAGAAAAGGATATCGCTACTAAAATTTTAAAAAAATTACATAAAGAAAGCCCAGTTTTGAAATATTTACTTGAGAATCACACAGATGAGCACACTTACAGTGTGGTGGCAGTTACACTAATACGCCATCCGTGCATTCAGATTTTATGTTAGGAAAACTTCTAAAGTTAAACTTCTAAAGTTTTAATGTTTTTTTTTTTTTTTTTTTTTATTTTGCTCGTCAAAATGACCACACTCCACCTGATGGTAAGCAGTCGTGTGGTCTAAGAGCAGTGGCCTCCACATCGCCCCCACAGTAGCCGAGGCGATGTTGAGGTCTCTACTTTGACGGCCTGAGAAGATGCTTTTTCACGCCCCGCTTAAAGAACCTAGGATTGAAGGAAGAAGGAAACACGTGCCTTGGCAGAGAATTCCTTGCCTTGGTCGTTCGGCAGAGATATGAGGACCCAAACTTTTTGGTACGCGCTCTAATCGACTCTACCGTGTAAGGATGGCATCTGAGCCCAGCACGCGTTGTTCTGGATAGGAAAGGGGAGGGCGGGATAAGGTGGAATAACTCTTCAGAGCACTCCCCGTGGTATATTCTGTAGAAACATGCCAATGAGGCAATGTCTCTACGGAGTTGCAGAGGTTCCAGTGAACTCGTGACCTCTGGATCTCCGATGATACGGACAGCCCGCCGCTGTAACCGGTCGAGAGCGTCCAGCAAGTACTGCGCGGAGCCATCCCAAAGATGAGAACAGTACTCACGCAAGGGCGCACTTGTGCCTTATACAATAGGCACAGTTGCCCAGGCGTGAAGAACCGCCTCACCCTGTTCAGAACTCCGAGTTTTCGCGAAGCTTGCTTAATGACGCTCTCGATATAGGTTTTCTGGTTAAGGGAGCGGCAAAGATCCATACCTAAGATGGAGAGACTGTCACGTATCACCAGTGGAGTGTTCTTCAGAGAAGGGAGGGGAAGGAACGGAGACTTTTTTGTTGAGAACGCGCATGCCTGGGTCTTCTTGGCGTTGAACTCGACCAAGTTCTTGGCACCCCATTCATAGATGCGGTCCAAGGTCCGGTCAAGTTCAACGACAAGATTCTGCCTTTTCCCCTCAACCTCAGCCTGTTTGGCCCCAGGATGTCCGAGATATCGCCCATGCACGGTACTGTCGTCCGCATAACAATGTATGTTGCCGAGATTCAACATATCATTGATATGCAGAAGAAAGAGCGTAGGGGATAAGACAGAACCCTGAGGCACTCCTGCATTGACCTGCATAAATTTGGAAGCGCGACCGTCGCAAAGGACCCGAATACGACGCTTCTGCAGGAAACTTGCAATCCAGGTGCACAGTTGAGGGGGCAAGCCATAGGCCGGCAGCTTGGAAAGAAGAGACCGGTGCCAGACTCTGTCGAAAGCTTTGGCTATGTCAAGGCTGATAGCCAAAGACTCGCCGTGCTTGTCCATAGCCTCACCCCAGAGGTGCGTGACGAACGCTAGAAGATCACCCGTTGATCGTTTAGACCGAAAGCCGTATTGGCGATCATTGATCAACGATTGATCTTCCAGGTAGCGGACAATTTGGGTGTTTATAATCCGCTCGAACACCTTGGAAAGCACCGAGGTGATAGCTATGGGTCGATAGTTGCTTGGCTCGGAACGGTCCCCCTTTTTGGGAATCGGTTGAACGTTCGCTTCCTTCCAAGCCTCAGGCACAATGCCTGCGACGTAAGACGTCCGGTATAGGCGCGTAAGTGTGGGAGACAACTCCGCTGCACATTTTTTAAGAACCACAGCTGGGATGCCGTCAGGTCCACTGGCTTTCCGAACATCGAGAGACTGCAGTATCGCACGAACGGTTCGTTGCCTGATACATATATCAGGCATGGTGTAGCCGCAGTTGGCAATGTTAGGCGGCTGCGAACCGCAGTCATCGATTCGGGAGTTGGCCGCAAAGAGATTTGTAAGCAGATCTGCTTTCTCCTGCGGCCGATGAGCCAGTGATCCATTCGGATACCTCAGAGGGGGCAGCATGGTCTGGCAGAAGTTGGACTGCACGGCTTTGGCCAGGCGCCAATAGCTACGACTGCCCGTAGGATGCGCCATTAGTTCCTGGCCGAACCGTGCGACGCGCTGGGCATCCGCTCTTAAGTATGCCCTCTTGCAGACCTTTGTGGCTTGGTTGAACGCTGCCTTCAGGTGATCCACGTTAGGGTCGTGGAGAGTGCGAGCCCTGGTCCAAGCGCGATACGCTGTCTGTTTGCGTTCAACAGCATCGGCGCATTCACGCCCGAACCAGGGCCTTTTCCTGCTGCCGCTCGTGACATCACTGTATGGAATATAATATTCCATACCCAGGATGATTTCACCAGCGACAGCAGTAGCGCTCTCTGATGGATCCCTGTTCTCAAAGCAGCGTTGAGCCCAAGGGATGGATGCGAAGTATTCCCGCATTCCATCCCAGTCTGCTGACGAGTAGTGCCACAGTCGTCGTCTTGCCTCCTCGGGACGTGGGGGCGTAACAACAACAGCTGTGGCACAAACCAGACAGTGGTCTGAGGTGCCCAAAGGAGCACGAATCGACACACTGTACCGGTTCGGGTTACTCGTCAGCAGCAGATCGAGCAGAGAGGGCGCCTGACCTGCAATATCTGGTAACCGGGTGGGCTGGAGTACCAGTTGAGACAGGTCATGCGTGAGAGCGAACGCATGGGCAGTTCGTCCCGCGTGGTCTGTTTTGGGAGAACCCAACCAGGTCTCATGGTGGGCATTGAAATCTCCCAAGAACACCAACTCAGCGTTCGGAAACCGCTCCTGCGCGTCGTCTGCCGCCTGACTCAGGTAATTGAAGAGTCGAGTTGTCTCAGCGTCTCCTGAATGGGATCGGTAGAGGCACATGTAGATTTGGCTGAAAGAGCCATGATCTACGTGTACCCAAAGGACAGAGAAGGAAGGGTCCTCTAGGCATTGTAGACGGCGACAGCAAATATCCGCCCTAACAAACAAGCATACCCCGGCTTTCGCGAGGAAACACTCCTCTAGCACGTAGCCGGGATATTGCAGGTAGTTCGTGTCTGCAGGACGGCGTATTTGTGTCTCCGTTAGAAAAAGCATTGCCGGCCGAGCCGTCTCCAGGTGGTGATGGACGGCATTAAGGTTAGCGTGGAGTCCTCTGATGTTAATAAACTCCACGACACAGGAAGCAGCAGTGGGGTTACGGCGATTGGCTGCTGTTGAACGACAATGCTTTGTTCGTACTGCCATAGAGTGAAAGGAAGGGGAAGCGTGAAAAAAAGAGGCGGCTATTCTCGCAGCAAAGTGGGGCAAGGCGCAGAGCAAGTTTTGTCATATAACTGTATGGTATGGCGATAGCCGATCCGACGGACGGAAGGACCCCCGTACCCTCCCGAAAGTGGTCGCCGGGACCCACCCTCCGGTCACCATCCGGCACGACGAGCCACCTCGAGATTATGCGCGGCATGATAAGGCAGCCAACCTAGTTGGTTAGACTCGGTTGGGCCTCTGGACTATACCGCGGGCGGCCAGCAGAGCACCGTTTCTACGGCTCTCCCTGGCCGCCGGGTCGACTCGCGCCACCCACACAATGACTCTACGGATGCTCTGCAGGTCCCTCATAAGCTGCGAGAATCGTCACCTCATGCTTAGGCCTCCGGCGCTCTCATTCACCGAACGAAACACAGCAGTGAAACACTGTTGTTTCACGTCGATTTTCTGTGAGAGGGTAGTACTTCCCCGGTCGAGCCGGCCCATTCCTGCTGTAACCAGCTTGGCTCTACTACTCAAAGCTTGGCTCTACTACTCAAGCTTGGCTCTACTACTCAATCTATGATGATACTGTACTAAGCTGGGTATTCCGTATTTATGAATGACTAGCTTTTGCGCGCGGTTCCGCCCGCGTGGCACCTATATCAATAAAAAGTAAGCCTATGTCCTTCCGCAGGTTTTAAACTATATCTGTACCAAATTTCATCTAAATCGGTTGAGTGGCTTAGCCGTGAAAAGGTAATAGACAGACAGACAGATAGACAGACAGACAGATAGACAGACAGACAGATAGACAGACAAACAGATAGATAGACAGAGCTACTTTCGAATTTATAATATTAGTAAGGATAAGGCAGTATATTATGCACACATTCACCAGCCATGTTTAAATGTCACGTTATAGGCGGTGTTTACGACTCGGATTCGACACGGATATCGAACTCGGAACCACGCGATCCAAACAAAGATCGCACCACCACCAAGAAAGCAACTTAGATACGACTGTTAATTATAATAATAACTGGTTACCCGACTAGCTTCTTTTGTGGTATCACATTAAAACTATAAGTACATATATACCTACATACTTATGTTAAAACATGGTGTATGTCTAATTAGTTTAGCTTACTTATTAATTCCATAGAGCTCGGTTTCTATCTATACTAATATTATAAAGCTGAAGAGTTTGTTTGGTTGAACACGTTAATTTAGGAACTACTGGTTTGAATTTAAAAATTCTTTTAGTGTTGGGTAGCTTATTTAACATGACATAACGTTACGACTCACGGGGGCGGCGCAGTACCTAACTATAAATGCGGGTGAAACCGCGGGCACAGCTAGTACCAACCTACTCAATAAACGAGTCGTATTAGCCACAGACAGTTAAATTTTGGCAAATATTTTATGCAAAATATGACAAAACAAATTTTTAATCAGCCCGTTATTAAAGTGTCCCGCTGCTAGGCACGGGCCTCTTCTTAGTGAGAGAAGGGGTTAGGTCATAGTCCACCACGCTGGCCCAGTGCGTCTCGGCAGGCTCCACATATCGTCGAGAATATTATGGAGAACTCTCAGATATGCAGGTTTCCTCACGATGTTTTCCTTCACCGTTAAAGCGAGCGATGATTAACTATTTAATACGCACATAACTTCGAAAAGTCCGAGTTGCGTGCCTTGGGATTGAACTCGAGACCTCTGCGTGGCAGTTCAACATTTTCCCATTAGGCTATCGCTGCTTAAAAAGCTAAAACTACTTGTTCCTTGATCAACTTAGGCTTGATTACAATAATCAAGCCTAGGTTGATCACTCTTACATACTACTAACCGAACCTTTTAAAATATCAGTAAGACTAACTTACTAAATCCTAATCACCAGGTCTTCTCCTAATGAATACACTACACTTAGCAATAGAACGGCAACAAACAAGCAACAATGAGCAACACAAGCAACAAGTGTTCGATCGCAATAACAACTGAACGAATCGACGTGATCTATTGCTATTAGCATATTATTATAGTACGCAATCATGTTGCACACACAATTGCTAGAATTAGTCGTTACTTGTGTGGGATTGATTTGATGGTCTCTATGCATAAACTCGAGGTTCTAGCTTCAATTCCTTATCGTGCAAAATGTTTTGTTAACGCAATTCAACAGAACAAAGACCGAAATCTTTTCGGTAGAAGGCAATGGAATTGTGACGACATGGAACCTTAGATAAGCTGTTCTAACATGAGTGTGATAGACTTATTCTAACCTTTCAGAGATTTATGCATGGTTAACTTGTGTTTTAGAGTTACGCATACTTACAGTATGTAATATTTTAAATGACCGTGGTCTCTATAAATAACGTACGTTTTTTTATGTTGCTTGTCAAAATGACCACACTCCGCCTGATGTAAGCAGTCGTGTGGTCTAAGAGCAGTGGCCTCTACACCGTCCTCATAGCAGCTGAGGCGATGTTGAGGTCTCTACTTTGACGGCCTGAGAAGGTGCTTTTTCACGCCCCTTTTAAACTCTATAAAATATAATACGTAAAATATATGGTGGTCAATATTCAAAATGTACCTTTTGCTTGATAACAATTCCCCTCGTTTCGGGCTATCCGTCTGTGTCAAAATCCTTATTACATTTTTTGAATAATCACCATTATTCTAAAAATAACAGCCTTTCAGCAATACGCAAGTTTTCTTGCGGGCGGTGTTTGAACTAGCATATGCACCTACACGTAACATTTACCAAGTTTACATACCAGTTAGGGATGCATTACGATAGTTGTAATTATTTATGAACGTTAAGTAACATATACATCGATACGTGATATAAATGTAATATATACATGTTGTGTTCTCAGATTTTGGTCACCAATAAGTTTTATTTTGTTACGGTTTTGACACCTTATCGTCAAGTGTCGCAAAGGATGATAAGGCAGACATTGTTTTTTTACCAAAGAGTGTTGCCAATCTATCAATGTAATATAGGTTTTTATGCTGATTTATATGTTGTATGTTAAAAAATACACGCAATAAAAACACACGCTGTTTGCGAATATTCTAGAGCGTAGATGTCGAATAAATACAGTATAGATATAAGAAACGCGGTTTTTTGTGACATGGATTATTAACCCAACACTCAATAGGTTAAATCATTATCTGGCATCTCGCCACTATAAGAGCGACAAGTTGAAAAGGGGTGTGTCTTCCTTATCTTATTTCCACTACTTATGATACAGCGTCCCTTTTCGCTAAACGGTAAGGTATTAAAAGTGCTGCTCTACCCTCCAGTGTCAAAGATCAAGAACCAGTTGAATACACACAGACCTTAAAATAGAGCTCAATTCCTTCTGATGTTCTAGGAACACAGCGTTAACTTTGCCTAAAGACGAAATTTCGCTCAAACAGTACAAGTCTGGCTCGGAAAGTACCTCCACATTACCCGTACATTACAGCCAAATAATGCAGTGTTATTTGGCAGAAGAGTTTCATATATATGATAGATAGCAGGGGAACAGTGTCATCGATGAACCCACTACTACATAGTGCGACAGGGATCAGCGATGATACAGGCAGAAGGGTCCTCTCCCGTGTTTTGAAAGGATTTTAAAGCGCGGGTTTATATTCTTAGTGTTGCAAGTGTGAAAATTTTATGCTAATTGGCCTTCCTGTTAGCCTTCTACAAGACTCCTTTTGTTATAATACGAGCTTATTTACGACTTAGGTGGTAAAGTACGTGTTTAAAGAGTTAGGGGGCTATCACTTTATTCTTATTTGCCACTTTTGTGGTAAAAACGTGATTCCCTGAAGAGCTAACTCTTCACGGAATCACGTTTATTACCACAAGGTAAGGACCCTAAGGTCTATCACGCGTACATTTTCCAGCTACATATATGCCATAAACCGCAAGTATTTAACAAACAGACATCGCCACGTTTTTTACGTGTAGGCAGTTAACTACCTATAGCGAATTATAACGTGACTCAGAAACAGGCTATTGTCTAAGCGATGTGTCATAAGGAAATATAGTATGTCTAATAGCATTGCTGCATTGTAAGAAATAATCAAAATTGTAATAGAATTACTCGGTATTGTTTTGCATATGGTTGCTACATAAGTGTCACAAAACACATCATTACAGAAGCACCACTCATAACAAACGCGTGAAAAAAGACGCACTCACACATATAAATACGTCTATGTGTAAGTGCAGAATCGAGACGCATTGGACGAGATTCTTGATTGTATATTTGCAAAGCTGTTATTGATATTCGGTAACTTTGTGTGTTGCGAGTGTAGTGACAAGTAAACCGCTAGTACTAATTTTCAAACATGAAAAATAGACTTATATGAGTGAAAGGCACGCGATCGTAATCGATATTTACAGAACTTTTTTAAAAGGCTTGACATCTGAATCTGCTTGTGACCACAGCCAGTACAACTTGGCCAAAAATGAGCATGATCGCGTTTTCAGTTATAGGTATAAATCATGCAACGTCTAAATTTAAACGAGATTAAAAAAATATATAAATGTATTTTTTATAAATAGTCGGGTTGCGATCACGCTCCTTAATTATTATTATTTTAATTACGGTCAAACGCGTAAATAAAATTATACTCAGATCTAGGGACGTATCAACATCACCACACAATTATACACAGTGTCGTTCTGTCGTGAAATAAGATTATAATAATACTGCTATAAAACATAGTGGTACGGGCCTTAAAACCTACCTATGACATTATCCTTATCGATTTGTAATAGATCGAATCCAATAAATTACACACGTTGGGCGTGTAATAATTTACTCACTCGTACCCTAATTGAACATTTTAATAGTTTGGCAAGAATTTATGTTGACATACGAGTTATTCCTATGTAGGTGGTCAGCATGCTATAAAAACGTAAGAATATATAATAATAATTATTATTTCTTTATTTCTCTCTCACACAGAATGGTTACAAAAAATAAACATCAGGTCATAAACTAGGTTTTACATGATCGATTTGGTGAGTCTGTGTGAGAGACTGGTATCTGCACTAGGAGGACCTGTATGACAGATTACCTATATATATCTATATAACGGCTACAACTAACTTATCATAACACTAGCTGACCCGCGCAATTTCACCTGCGTCACATAGGAGAATTTTCACCGTATTTGCAACATTTTTTATTGAAGCTCCGCTTCTATTGGTCGTAGCGTGATTATAGCTTATAGCCTTCCTCGATAAATGGGCTATCCAAAACTGAAATAATTTTAAAATTCGAACAAGAGATAATTATTAGCGCGTTCAACCAAACAAACAAACAAAGTCTTCAGCTATTATAATCTTAGTTTAGATTTATAAACTGAGAGACACGTAACAAGGGGAGCTTATATCATATTTTTATCTTGGGGAATCGTGTTAATGCCTGGTGTTTTGATGACAGAAACCAATGTAGGTGAGACTTTAACCTACTACAAAGTATGGGCGCCACAAGATAAGTATAGTCACACACCCACCCCAAAAGACATAGGAGCCTTTACGATAATACTATATTGCGGAAGGCCCTTCATTTATAAAGATAGCTGCTCACCCCGTAGATTTCGCATGTGACCTGAGAAAGCGATTTACCTTCATTTCTTGAAGCAGTGTCCTAATTTCTTATTATTTAGTTTATCAGATGTCTACTAAGGTGAGTTGCAAGTTACTAGGATATCAAATAATCTTAGCATCTAATCTTGGTTTTTGAAAAACTCCAAAGTAAAAAATTCATTTGTTACTATTGAATTTTAAATAGAGTTTGAAATAAAAGAGTAAAATATAAAGATTGCGTAATAATATTAATCATCGATAAGCAAGTGGATTGATATTACGTACATACACGTTATATTAAGGAATGTATCCACTAATACTCCAAATTTTAGACAGTATCGGAAAATTTCTATAATAGTCATTAATATAATAATATTATTCTACCCATACACGTTGGTATTCAACAGAGACCGTCGAATGACATCAGCATCCCCGCCGTATAGCACAACTGCTGATCTACGCACTGATCACAGTTTTCCATAGACTTAAAAATATAAAAAAAATTATGTGGTGTCGTGGGACACCAGGTAGGAACGAAGTTCCTTCGGCTAATGTAGAATCGACACAAATTGCAAAAAAAATCGTGCTCAATTCACTAAATAGAATAAAGAATATTCATTTATACCAATATATTTAAATGATTCCAAACATTTAAATATATTGGTCATTTAGTGATTTCTGATATCCTGGTATTATACACTACTCGCTTGTGTATGCGACTGTCGCGCCTGCGCACGTCTCATTTAACGGTTTTATTCCACGCACTTTTTTCCACGGATTTTTCTTACGGTTTTACTATCACATTCTTTTCAGTTCGGTCGCGCAGCAAAATCCCTATCCCCTCCAAGCCTGCCGTAAGGAACTTCGTTCCAATAAATAGAGCAAGAAAACCTTTATAATATTGTTTATATCTATAAAATATGGTCCCAAATACGTATTGTAGGTAGGAAGGTAAATTAAATACAAAATAAAATCGAAACACTAGTTAATTTCTCTATGAATTGATTTCAAAGGTAAAAGTATAAAGTCGAAATGTTATCTATCCCTGTGCATCTTACCAGCACTACTGTCAATAATTATCGGTTACTAAGTTGTTACTACTTAGTGGTATCTTTATCTACTTACAAATATATAAAAAAGGCATTTTTTATATTACTTACACACGCGTTTTCTTCTATTCTGCAAAAATTTAAAAAAAAAGTTTATTAACAAATTATTATCTTACCTTCTCAATTTCACACTGCAACATTTTTCACATCAAAAAAAAAAGAACAATGTAATCAAATATTAACTGTTTAACTAAACACACTGCACCCAACTAAAGAACAATATTAATAACGGAGATGAAACAGCCAGAGATAACACGAGATACGATATCTACCGCTGAATATTTAGGTACTTCTGAGAATCACAATGTCAGTTCTCAAGTTACAGATAATATAATTGTTATCATAATGCCAATGTTTTGTTCTGATCAGGAAGTTTAAGAACGAGGCTGATATTATAGATATTTTTTTTTATACAACTATGGTGACAAACATGCATACGGCCCACCTGATGGTAAGTGGTCACCGAAGCCTATGGACGCCTGCAACACCAGAGGCATCACTTGCGCGTTGCCGACCCTTTAGGAAAAAAGGGAAGTGGGAAGGAGAAGGAGCGGGAAAGGGGAAAGAGGGTGATTGGGCTTCCGGCACTCTCACTCACCAAACGAAACACAACAGTAGGAATACTGCTGTTTCAAGTTGATATTCTGTGAGAGGGTAGTCCTTCCCCGGTCGAGCCGGCCCATTCATGCTGAAATCAGCGAGGCTGGTATATCTGGTTATAAGTAGTCATTTGTCAAACTGAGATCTGTATTTTATTATATTCCTTAATTTTCTTTGAACTAAACTACCCGCAATAAGAATAATTTATCTGTCGTGGGGCACTATAAACATTCACACAGTAAACACAAAGATAACCTGTTATGATTTCTTATTTTTGTTAATAATTCTGTTCGGGAGTTTCTATTTACCCAACTGGCAACACAGCCAACCATCATTTTTAAATAGTGGGGTTATTGTGGAAGTGAAAAAGTAACTCGTCTCTCTGCAAAAGATCGCTTAACAGTGAGGAACTAGCATTCAACTGAGTAAGATGTTCTCAATAGTCCGTGTACTTGCTGTGAATTTGGTAATACAGTCACAATATTTTAGACGAGTGAGTTTCTTTATAAACCTAACTTGGAATAATTATAATTTGCGGATCACACAATTTTTAGTCTTATGTGGAGATCGAATCCATTACTCTCGGTGTATGTAAAATAGAATGTTAGCAACTAAGTAATATTTAAATTTTATTTTTGTTTGTATATTCTTTTTGTGGTATTTTTCTTAATTACTTAACACTGTGTTCGTCTTACGAGTAGGTACTACTCACGTAATGTGTTTATAGTGTGCGCGAGAATGCTGGTACCCTAAACACAAGTTGAATCTTATTCTGGGTACCAGAGTTTATCGTAAGTAAATACTAAATATCGTGTTTGTGACGCTGTTATTGTATTTTTGTGCCAAATTAAGAAATAAATTTTATTATTATTTATTTATTTATTTTATTATTTATGTTTACAGTTGGATTTCTAGCTCGCGGAAAATATTATTAAGTTATATGTATCAGTATCAAGCTCGTCTATTACCTGGAACCTAAAATGTAGGTAAAAACCCTTTACTTTTGGTCTATACAGGCGTACATGGATACCATTGTGGTATAGTAACAACCAGTGGGATGATAAAAAAATTTCCGAACCAACATCTCAATCCAAATTAAATTTGAAAACTAGAAAGCCGTGAAATCGTGTGTATCAACAACTGTCAAACGCGATTACTCTCGCGAAGATAACTAGGTATACACCCAGACAACTATACCAAGCAAACAACACACCTAATTAAACCTTCAACTAAACGTGTCAAGTAGGGTTGCCAACAAATTTTCGGCTGATTACAATATTTACATATTTAGAGTACTAAATTTTAATGAAAAGATGAACTAGTTATAACACCTACAACTAGGTGCAGCCGACTTGGTCCAGCCATTCTGAAGTCAGAATGGCTGGCCACTTTCCTCGTAATAGTTTTCCCTCTATAGCGAGGTACCAATTATTTGATGTCTGGTACCAAATAGTACCAAATAGGTACTAAAACTTGGTATTGCTCAAACTTCAAAAATCTCTCTTGGTCCAGTCATCCTGACCCAGACTACTAATATTATAATTGCATAAGTGTGATTGTCGGTTTGTCCTTTTTTCTTAGAACGATCAAATTTTTTAAAGAGATTGCTTGTACGAGAGATATTAACATATTATAAGCTACTGTGATATCGGTTAAGGTTGCTATGTAATAGACCTGTAGAACCAAAAGAACGAAAGCGCGGGTAGAGACTATAGTATGTTATCCTAACTAATATCATAAATGAGAATGTGAATTTGATTGTTTCGTTTGCACGCATACACGTTGGCAGGAAAACAGAAAAGGATATAGGGTACCTTTCATCCAGAAAAAAAGTACCTACTTTAACTAACCTAACCTAACAAAAATTTACGCGAGCGAGGCCGCGGGCAAAATCTAGTCTATACTAATATTATAAAGAGATAGAAAATCAAATCTTTCCTGAATTGTTTGTTTGTATTACTAACAAAAATCAATTCAGGATGGATTATACTCAAAAAGTACTCAACCGATAATAAAAATTATTTCACAATTGAAAAGCTATATTATCAACGAATACAATAGTTTATTTGCAAAAATGTATGTAACATACATAGTATCATACATGTAGGTACATAGTATCACCTACTATACTATGTATAGTAGGTAATAATTACAGTTATATGGATCCTTGTATATTTTGCCATCAAGGCGTGCAAATCTTAATGTAATAGTACAGTGATAAAATATAAAACCACTATTAAATACTAATTTATATCAATATACCTAGTTCGTTTAGTTAGCAATCTATATTGCTTGATAATAATCAAAGATAATTATAATTTAAAAATTCTGCTATAAAGTAATAACATTTATCAATTAAAAGATTTGTAAGATATTTCACAAATATGTTAAACTAACGAGTACATAACATACGCTACATAATATTTAAAAAAAGTTCTGTACTTGCACTGATACTAACATAGCCTAACCTACTTTCACACGAGCGAATACGCGGGCAAAAGCTAGTAATGAATATACACTTTTCATCAGAAAAATCTAAACACCTTGCAAGTTTATGTTTTGTAAGGATTATCAGAAAAATGTATATATTTAGGAATATATGTCAAATGTCGTTTAATAGTGAATAATATGAGGTTTTCAAATCATAATATTAATGTTCTAAATTCAAATTAAATGTTCATAGGTTTCGTATTTTGTTTAACAAGTCATTTTTACCCTGTATGGAGTATGAAGGAAATTGATAAAACAACACGTAAATGAAAAAAAGCTAAGAAACGTTTATTTAATAACTTGTATTCCCTCCCCGAGCTCTTATTACTGCTTCCATACGGTTCGTCATCGATCGGATGAGAGTCACGATTAAATGTTATGGCATTCCATTCCATTCCTCTTGGATTGCATTTTGCAGCTGGCTAAGTGTTTCTGGGGCAGGATCTCTTGCACGAATTCGTCTCTTTAATTCATCCCATAGATGTTCAATCGGATTCATGTCCGGGCTTTTTGCTGGCCATTCCATAATGGAGATACCTACTTCGGTAACAATCTCGTACGACGCTCGCGGTGTGAGCCCTAGCATTGTCGTGCATGAATATGAAACCGTTGCCAATAAAATGTGCATAGGGCATCACGTGAAGCTCAAGACACTGTTCGATGTACCGATGACTTTAGTGCAGGCAGACGTGGCCCAGACAAAGACAAGCTCTGTTTTACCGTCGGCGCTGATTCCTCCCCAAACCGTCCACGAACCGCCACCATAGCTGACCTTTTCTTCAATGCAGCATTGTGCAAAGCGTTCTCCATCTCTTCTGTAGACCTTGTTCCTTCCGTCGTTACCATACAGCATAATTTTACACTCATCAGAAAAGAGGACTTTGTTCCACTGGAGGTATGACCAATTTCGGTGCTCACGTGCAAAGTTAAGGCGCGCTCTCCGATGGTCTGCAGTTAATTTCGGCCCACTTGCTGGCTTATGCGGTACCAGTCCACGTTCCTTCAACTTTCTTCTAATTGTAGAGTCACTTACAGCCACCCTACGTACAACATGAAGCTGCTGCTGCAGTTGAAAAGCATTAAGGCGTCGATTTCGTAAAGAAGTTGTTACAATAAATCGATCATCTCGCTCAGAAGTGACCCGATTCCTGCCAGATCCAGATCGGCGCGTGAACAAATAGCGTTTGTAGACTATGAACAGACGACAGGCTTAGATGCAATCTTTCAGCCACAACACACTGACTAAGTCCAGAATCCAGCAATGCCACCACTTGAGCGGCTTCTATGGGCGAAGTATCCATATGTTATAGAAAAAAAACTTTTTCAGACGTCCCAAAGTCACAGTACACACGCAGTATACAGAACACAGAACAACAAGTTTTAAGATAAGCGCTAATTTTTAGTTTTCAAAGGTGAAATGTACTCCAACTCTACACACATTTGTCTCAAAACAGTGAATCATTTCATTTATAGGATAAACAAATGAAATTCTAATTTTGAATTTTGAATTTTCGCTTATCAATGTAATGGCCAAACTGCCAGCTATACAATCATGTGATTTTTTTCATGGAATGAAAACTCTTTTGTGTTAAATTAGGACAGAAACCATAAAAACGGAGGTGTTTCGATTTTTCTGATGAGAAGTGTATAAATTAAAGAAATGATCAATATTCTTCAATTTTAAAAAGGTAAGAATTTGTCTTTTAGAGTACATGTACAATGCCTAATCGATATAATAGTACTTATTGCTGCCAACCCTAACGTCAAGTGCCTACTAATCGCACGAGTGAAGCTTCCTACCATTAACTACCACCATCAAAGGCGCGCGGCGTACACTCTGGTAGTAATGCCACCATTACGAGCGGAAGTGATACCTACGTCCACACGTGAGCGCAGTGAGAGTATTGGAAAAGAACTGGTTGATCGCAACCAGTTCTGATTGACACTGTGGAAAATTAACCTATTTGTGACGGAAATTGTACCTTTAGTATAAAGTCGCACACGCTTACTACTACTGGTGTAGGATAACTCCTGAGACGTTTGAATTCGCCTTGTTCATATCAATAAGAGTGTAGTCTTTGCACACAGTTCAAATTGAGGAAAAACGTAAGTAACAATTTGACGCGTGTTTATCTTAACAGGTTCCCTGTCCGATGAATCACATATGATACATAACAATAGATTTTCTATTGTGTCTATCACGGGACAGCGAATGGGTTAAAAAGATAGATGAGAATTTTCATATTTCACATATTCCAAGTTTTAACATTATCTTATTTACTGGAGGCATAATTAAAAGCAATTGTGACTGCCCACAACGCCTCAAGCCCCTTATTTAACCTTGGCTGTTTCTATTTTTTAGGTAGAATGCATAGTTACCCTTAGGTATAGGTATACATGACCGTCTCAATGGCTATTATTTATTTTTTAACCGCCGAAGTTGTATTCCACAAGCCTACGCCATCCAGCTCATTTACGTCTAATGTAATGTAACTAGGTACTTCATAAAACACTAGCAAATGCAGTTATAACAGCTTGAGCTAACGATGACATAACCCGTTATCAGATGTGGCCACGCCGCCGCCATATCTCAAATCGCCGCAATAGCTCACACGACTCACATGCTTTACACGAGTTTATGCTAGATTTCATCTGATAACGAATGAATAGGCAAACACATAATGCAGAAGGTTTATGTCTGATGCATATACGTAAATTTACGCCTGTATATCTCTCCAAAAGAGTAGGCAGTCGTGTATTACATCCACGTTTCGCCAACTAAGTTTAAGGACCCACGTAATAATGATCCGGTTCTTGCCATCCACCAGTCACATTTCCAGGCTTCGTGCTGCTACTGAGAATCTCGTAACTGAATATCCGAATAACAATCTGCCGGTTCTATTTTTCTTTCGGCGGCCACGCACCGGAAGAGTACTACACCATAGTAAGGGTAGGCAGGTGGACCGACGACCTGGTAAGGGTCGCGGGAAGCGGTTGGATGCGGGTGAAAATCTTGGGGGAGGCCTATGTCCAGCAGTGGGCATCTTTCGGCCGAGATGATGATTTTGCTTCGCTCTGGGCGGAACGAAGGATATGTCAGACTTCTACTGACTAAAACCACAACCGTGTTCTTTTTCTTGCCCTTTGTATTCCGGGGCCACAGTATTCCTTTCCGATTGCTGTGTCGAATGCCGTGGTGGGCCGATGCCTGCTGGGGAGCAAGCATCGGCTTACCACATGCACTAGCAAACCCTACTAGTGTGCTGAATTTGCCGGTCCTGGGAATAGATACAATAGGCCGCTTAGCGTAAAACTTATGCCACGGGACGAAGTAGCCAGCAGGTATCGTATAACTGAAATAACCGAAATGATCTTTACCACGACTTCTGGTCTTATCGCTAGCTCAAAAAGTAGTAGATATTATTGATTTAATGAGAGAAAAATATAAGACCTGCACACTGCTCATAGCACCGTCTCGTCATCTCACCGAAGCAAAATTACATACTGCTAGAAGAGTAGTCCACAGAATACTGTAAAGTCAGACTTACCTTACGACGAACGGAGCAGTCTCTAACTCTCTTCCGATACCGAAGCTAGATAATAAGTAAAAATATCAACTACTTGTTTAACAAGAGTCATTTCAATGTCGACGTTCTATGAATTATTTGTCTATGTGACCAGTGACACTAAAAGAAGTCGATGAAATAGTATTTGTGGATGAGTCCAAGAACAGACCTATTAAATATATTTTAAGCTCTCGTAATTGAGGTAATATATCCAGTTATAAAAATTAAATGATCTCTTTAAAATCAACATACACTTGCCACTTTCACGTAAAACAAATACGCACATGTACTGATGTACAAACAAGGTCTAAACAGATGTAAACAAGCCTTAAGCCCTCGTAAAAGCTAGTACTAACCACGTAACAGCAAGTCCAAAAGGAGTCCTGTTAATTACAATGGAACCTGTCCACCTGACATACTTCCACACTTGAAATGCAAATCCCTTGGACGCAACCTGCATTCCAACTACGGCACGGTGTAACGGAACCGATGCAATTACCAACGGACCGGTTTCAAAATATACCTGCGCAGTACACTGTGTTGTGCAAATTGCAATGTATGCATAGGTACGTTTGAAATCGTGTGTCGAATGCTTCTTAATGTTTGTCAAGTGATTTGAATAAATATTACTGGTTCTAAGGATCCTTTAGGTGTTTAATGTTTAGTTTATTATACAGTTAACTAGCTGCTATGTTGGTTTATTAGCATTAACTTCGTGTCTTGCAAATCACGCGCGCGTAGTCCTTACTTGCATATTACGTACTTTTATGTGTATGAACTGGCTGTCAAACAAATATGTATTTGAAATTCGAATGACAGGTATATGAATTGCTGCAACACACCAATATGCAGTGTTAGAAACAATCAGACAAGTAAATTCCACGCTTAACCGTTGACAGGAGCGGAAACCAGAGGCCTTACCACCGTCGTGTATTGTCGTTGCACATGTTAAACACTCTGTAACGCGCTGTCCCAATCTCCCACATGCAATAACAAGGCTCCGAGATCATTTTAGTTGTAGCTTTACTAATATCCGCCTTATATTAAACTGCCCACTACTGGGCACGGACCTCTTCTCAGTGTTTTTTTTTTATATACTACTAAGGTGACAAGCACCTGATGGTAAGTGGTCACCGTAGCGTATGGACGCACGCAACACCAGAGGCATCACTTACGCGTTGCCGACCCTTTAGGAAAGGAAGTGGGAAGGAGAAGGAGCGGGAAGGGGGAAAGAGGGTGATTGGGCCTCCGGTACTCTCACTCACCGAACTAAACACAACTTTAGGAATACTGCTATTTCACGTCGATATTCTGTGAGAGGGTAGTCCTTCCCTGGTCGAACCGGCCCATTCATTCATTCAGCGAGGCTTTTACTATACCATAGTATACCACGCTGGCACAGTACGGGTTGGCAGACTTGAAATGACTTTGAGAACACACACAACTCTCAAACATGCAGGTTTCCTCACCATGTGTTCCTTCACCGGCACCGATAATATATAAAGCAAGCTATAATGATTTATTTAATACGCACATAACTTCGAAACGTCAGAGATGCGAGCCTTGGGATCGAACTCGAAACCTCTGCGTGGCAGTCCATTTGATTGTTCTCACTAGGCTATCGCTGCTAGTGAAAACTTCATAGAAAGAAACTTTTTATGTTATTATACTTTTTAACTAACCTTTTTAATCGATAAATTCATTAATAAATAATTTTCTATAGTGACCAATTTATCGGAAACGGCGACTGCACAATCAAATAGTAAGTAGTTCTATACATTCGCCATAAATATTATCAATGACATAAACACTAGTGCTGATACTGACAATACTAAAACAGTAGTATTTTTTCTGTTTTTGTAAAAAATAGGATATCGCCCGCATTATGAATAAATCCAGTGTCGCGGGGGGCTATACAAACATTCTATAATATAATAATATTGTATCACATACACACAACACCATCTAGCCTAAACTAAGCAGAGCTTGTACTATGGGTACTAGACAATGGATAAACATACATATATACCTTTTTTTTTCGGAAATACATACATATTATACATAGAAACACCCAGACCAAGACAAACATCCATGTTCATGCACACAAATGTTTGACTTGTGCGGGAATCGAACCCGCGACCTCAGGCGTGGCAGTCGGTTACACTAACCACTACGCCATCGAGGCCGACAATATTCGAATAAAGGAAACAAAGAACATCCAGACACGTAACAAACATATGTGGATCACACAAATTTTCGTCCCGTGTCGAACCCACAGCACTCGGCGCAGTGGCAGAGGCGAGTCGACCACTTAAACCACTACGCCATCCGTGCAGTCATGTGATATGAAAGACACACACGGTACACAAGTACTTACGGAGTAGTATTGGGCTACAAGTGCGCATGCGTAGAGCTACGGTCGAGGCTATCGTTCGCGATTAGTGTACAATTTACTGTTACTGAACGCTGACCTTGTCGCTTGAACTTAGGAAAGAATGGAGGTGACGTTTTGTGCGTATTACAGCCGCTATTAGAAAACGATTATATCCCATAACTTCGTAGGTTCGAGAGTGTATGGATCGCAAAGTTCCGGATTCGATAGGAGGCTGAACACGAGATTAGAACTAGGTAATTTCAGTCGTTGTAATAATGACAGTAAACAGCAATAAAATATGTACCTAATAATTTTAAACAAAAATAAAGTTATACGTCACGTTATAAATTAATCTAGGAGTTTTATTTTTAAATGCCACCCCGCGCTAGCAATCATACGTAAGTATCGCAAAAGGCTTAACTAATACCGAAACAGTAAAACTATCCATCTACTTTGGGTATTAACCCAGTACCATAATGCAAAGAAATTATTATTTCCTTTATTTAAATATATTTTTAATTCCTAACTAATATTATAAATGCAAAAGTGACTTTGTTTGTTTGTTTGTTACACTTTCACGCTTTAACTACTTGACCGATCATCATGAAATTTCGGTAGGTACAGAAAAGGACATAGGATAAATACCCTATGTCCTTTCATTCAGAAAGGGTACCGTTCCCGAGGGATAGAAATTTGTTGCCAAAGTCTAGATCAACGCGACCGAAGCCGCGGGAAAAATCAAGTAGGTACAATAATAATATTTAAAATCTAAAAATGTTTGGGATAGCAACCAGTAACAGGCTGCACAAGTATCAAGCTCCCGGTAGTTAAATTAAATATTAGTACTATGTAACAGTATAAAACTCTTTAGTCCAAACATAGTACCACATCCACAACTTATGATAGTAGTAAACGGAACAGTCGTCACGTCGCGTCCCCACGTCGTCGCTTCCGCGTGGAGGCACGCGCACCGCTTCCCCATAAGCAGCTCGAGGAAGTGCCTCCGGTCATGGCGGCTCGTGTCGCGCGAGCTCTCCTAACCGGGAACTAGTTATTGAGACATGCGCAATAAGGGACGAGTGCGGCGCGCTCTCAAAGTCAATTGTTTGTTGTACCTAATTGGAAAGGTTGAACCTTTGAGGTTGAAAACCTCATTTTCATATTAATGCTACAAAAGCGATGTTAACTTTGGCTGTTTATTACCCTTGCACGTTTAAACCGCTAAAGCAAATATAATGAAATTTAGTAGGTATGGACTTAGCTTGATATTTACGAAAGAATATAGTACCTATGTACCTACCTACTTTACATATAAATAAGCTCAAACCTTGCTATTCCCAAAGTAAAAAATATACCTCACAGTCTTTTGCCAGCTAGGTTTTTGATTAAAAGCGATAGCGAACCTTTTGCCATATACTAAAATTTCTAGGAGCTCACCTCACCTCGTGCTATAATGTTTCCTAAGAGTAATAATATACATAGACATAATAATATCTATTATTTTTATCCCTGTGACCATGACAGCAAAAAAGCAATCGAAACGTCAGGGAAAATATAAAATCTATTTCCATTGACTTATTTCATACAACTTTCATGTAGGTATAACAGTCCTGTAAACACCTGATAATACTATTATTAATAACATAATTTTATTGCAAGTCTTATAAACAACAATTGCAAATTAAAATCAAATGTAAAGAACCCCGTCGAATTGAAAACTTTCCTCAACTTATCTTTTTTTTAGCTCGCGATTTCTTCTCTATCTTCAGCCACTGGCCAGTTATGATTCTTTTACCTGTATTTAAACAAATTCCTTCTATGCATCTTCACCATCGTAACATTTTTCTAACCAGGTTAGTCAGTGGTGACCATGGCTAATACCAATTACAAATCTATTGACAATCGTTAAGACCTGAACAAAACTAAACGCTTTTAGATCCCGTAATAGCAAAGTAGGAGACAAATAAACGTCATTAATAAAGATTTATACATAAACTTATACTAAACATAACAAAATAGATATAAGTTACCTATAAAAACTCTTTTGAATGTGCAATGTAAAGAATAGCTCACGCTTTTCATTGTGACTTTACATGTTGTTTAATCTAAAGGGCTGAGCATTATGGATGGCTAATACCAAAACACCTTTAAATTGTTATGTTCTATGAAAAATACTTACCTTATTTTTACAAGCGATCTCCTGTAATACTATTCCTCATACTTATATACATACATAAGTATACAATACATCGATTCTTTTGTATATCTCTTTATTGTTATATTTCCGGTTTATTCAATACAAGCATAACCGTAGACATTAAATAACTACAACATACACATCAATTACAAAATAAACGTAACTAATGAACGGCGGGCATTTCTCTCACAGTGACCAGCAGGAAACAACTTAATCACATGTACATGCCATTCATAACCACTTAATGTGAAATTCGGTTCAATCACATACTCATTGAGAGCCACTGAGACAATGTAACCTGCCTCATATGTGTCTGTGTGCGAGCAGTACTTTCGATTTCGTTAGCGACGAGTGAAAGTCGACAGGTGCTTGAACTTTGCCAAGCCCATCGTAGCCCATTGATGAGTGATCATGTTGCAACACGGCCTATACAAGCTTCGATAACAAAGCCTCGAAAATTCCTTTCAGATAATAGTCATTTACTTACTAGTTATTGTGCTGAGAAAATGATGCGGATAGCGTAACATCTGGTGTTACGTTACAAAGTTCTGGGCAGTGATGAAAGTGAAATCACATAGGATGCATAGCTTAATGTTTATACATACGTATTCTGAAACTGAAGAGTCAGATCAGTCTGACCACTGATGCACTGCACATTTGATCAACTACCTATCTTTTAGGTCGCATGAATCTTGAGACCTAGCCGCGAAAGCGCTTTATTTAAACTAATGAGACAGGCTTAAAGTTTATAACAATTATCCGAATACTGATGTCAATGGGTATACGTAATTTTGTATAAGACATAGTGTTCGTTTGTCTACCGAGACAAACGAATACTAGTATCATACACCTGTCTGTACAAGTTTAAGGCGTAAAGCATGCGATTTTTTTTTTAGTGTGTTTTAGTTATTAGCCTCAGATGGCCTTTGCAACTTTACGCGGACTGTGGGTGAGCGCAGAACGCTTCCAACCCGTAAGCCTGCGAAAGCGGTAATCGTGCTTATATTCAAAATGTTTACATTCTGAAAGGAAAGAATTTTAGAAATTCTAGTTTAAAAACGTCGGTCGCGCTACGATTCCTGCGCCATGCTCGTGCACATGCACTACGGCATATCCGAACTATACATAAGGTAATTGGTTTATAAATGATTGCATTTATAAAACAATTCGTCGGCCTCGGTGGCGTAGTGGTTAGTGTAACCGACTGCCACGCCTGAGGTCGCGGGTTCGATTCCCGCACAAGTCAAACATTTGTGTGCATGAACATGGATGTTTGTCTTGGTCTGGGTGTTTCAATTTTTTTGTATTGACAAAAAAATAAGTAAATATGTATGTTTATCCATTGTCTAGTACCCACAGTACAAGCTCTGCTTAGTTTGGGCTAGATGGTGTTGTGTGTATGTGGTAGAATATTATTATATTAATTACACCCATGCTAGCTAGCAATTACACACCTAGTGTATAGAGTACTTTAGCTATTATTTTTAAAGTTATCCTGTTAAAGCCAATGACTAAAAATGTATGTACCTAGGTATCTCTGTTACGGCCACGGCAACTTTTTTAGTGCCAAACAAAATCACGGCAGTTGTAATTCTAAATTGTAAATTCGAAAGTGTGTTTGTTCGTTACGCATTTACACCTTAATTACGGACCGACCATCATGAAATTTCGCATACACGTTGTCAAGGGTAGAGAAAAGCCGTAGGGAGCCTATCACCCAGAAAAAAAACTGTTTCCGAGCGAAGCCACGGGCAAAAGCTACTAGGATGATAAAAAGCTCATTGATACATCAGTAGGTTTATAATATCCCTTATTTAAATACTAACGCAGACGCCACACAATCCATGCATGCTACATTTTCCAAAATTATCGGCAGTCAACGAAAGTAGGAATGCAAGTAGATATATTAATAGGTGTTTCAACATAGTTGCTTTATATTCCTAAGAAGTCGTTACGTAATTTATAAGAGGCTTCATGAGACAGTGACAATAGAGTGGAATGTATTTAAATAATTAAATGACTGTCTATTTTGCTACTCAAGTAGTAGTTTACGTAATATTTGAGTACTGGCATGACAGTGTAAGAGCCAAGTTCCAAAAAACATATTTTATGTTAGCCTTCTTGACTGAGGATATCTTCGAAGTATCCGTAACACTACTTAAAAGAAAGTATAGTATCTTTAAAATGCTTAAGATTGCTTTTATATATATATTTTTCGAACATTCAAACGAACATATTCTTAGAAAGAAAGAAAAAATATTCCTTAATGCCACAAAGACTTAATAAATAAAATAAATAAATAAAATAAAATGTTTTTATTTCGGAAACAAGTCCATAGAGTGTTAGTGACAATATATTCTTACAAGCTATATTAGTACTACAGATAGGGATAGTGAATATAATTAATATTAGTGTCTTTGACGAGCTGGAAGCGAGTCCAGTGTTGCATAATACCACTGTCCGCTTCCAGCCTCGCCGAGACCACCTTCAGGATGCTGTTGGTGCTACTCCGTACCCGCCCAATCAGAGATGCTATGCGCTTTCTAATAATGGCCGAGAGGCTATCCACCTCAGCCGCAGCCAGCATCCCCGATGCACTGCAATGACGAGGCAGCCCCACCAGCACCCTGAAGGCGTTGTTGTACTGAGTGCGTAGGGCCCTGTAGGCTCCCTGGGTATACTTTGTCCACAGGCTGCACGTGTATAAGGAGTGACAATATGCTTTGAACAAAGTTATTTTTACACTATTAGTGCAACGAGCAAACCTGCGGGACAGCATATTAGCCCTAACACATAGTGCCCTACGCTCTCTTTCTAAATCTAGATCATCATTAAATGTCTCCGTGACCCAATGCCCCAGGTATTTAAAGCTATGAACCTGTTTCAAAGGCGTGCCATTCAGCAAAATGGGTGGCACTTTATAAGACTTATTTTTAGCTTTAAAAACCAACAACTCACTTTTAGTACTATTGTACCTGAGGCCATGAGTCAGCACATATCTCTCACAGATTCCAATAAGTTTATTCAAAGCACTTATTGATGGGCACAGCAGCACCATATCGTCAGCATAACTTATGTTATTGACAAGGGTACCGTCTACAGAACAGCCAACTCCAGCACTATTGAGCTCATCAATCAACTTATTTATATACAGGTTAAAAAGCGTTGGTGAACTTACCCCTCCTTGTCTCACCCCACTTTTCAACCTGTACTTGCTTGAAAGGATCCCAGACCATTTGACATAATTCTCCTGGTTAGCGTACCAGTACTTCAGTATGGTGATGTACTCACAAGGGACATCAGTGTCCTCTAAGAGCTTATCCCACAGGAGCTCATATTGAACCAAGTCAAATGCTTTTGACAGGTCCAAGAACACCGCATATACCGGTGTCTCCCTAGCAGTGTAGTACTGAACAGTCTGCTTGAGGCACAGTACAGCAGTTTCCGTGGAGAGGCCAGATCTAAAGCCGAACTGTGCATCAGAAAGTTTGACACACTTCCCCAACTGTAGCTCAATCACCCTGTCCAGCACCTTAGCCACAATGGTAGCCAAAGATATAGGTCTGTAGTTGGACCTGTCACTAGCATTACACGTCTTATTTTTAATAATAGGTACAACAATGGTCTTCAGCATATTATCAGGTAAGTATCCATGATTCAAACAGAGAGAGAAGAACATTGCTAAAACACGTGGTAAATGTACACCTGCATACTGCAGATGCTCTATACTTATGTGATCATGACCAGGTGATTTACCCCTAGTCATTTTTTGTAATATTGATAATAACTACATAGGCTTTTATTATAAAATAGTAAAAATAAAATTGGAAACAATTAAATAGTTTTACAAATGACATACAAGAAGAAAGAAATTGTGGCAACAAATGGTCTCCATTCAGCATTGATGGTCCGATAACACTGAAATATCATAAAGATTATATGTAATTACCATTGTCGTCATATGGTGCTATCTTATAATTGTTTTTTATTTGGCACCATAATTTAATATCCACGAAAACCGTATTTATTTTATGGTAGACATACCTTTCTTGTACTTATATCGAACTTGGCTGTTTTTTCATACTCATACATACATTGATAGAAAACACAGATTTCTATATATATATATGCCATTTAGCGATAGTTCAGACACGCGGAAACTGCGCGATTACAAATCGTGCGGTTTGAAACCGCAAAAATTGTGATGGTGTTCAGACGCCGGCGATTAAGCGATTTACGAATGCGGAGCGTCAGTTGGAAAATAGAAGTCGACGAAGAACTATGTGTTTTACTGTAGTTGCTCATAAAAAAAAAAGAAAAGAAAAAGGCAGTATTGGGTCCATCCAATATTAAGTGACCGAGTAGTAGGTACATGGTCAGTTCGTAACATTACCTAAATCCCCAATTAAGAATGTTCAATGGAAAATTTTCAACTATTTGAGCATATCAATAAAATCTTTTGATGAACTAATTGGGCTGATCAGGGCAGATATTTCAAGCTCTGAAGATCCCATATTGCATGTCTTTTCTCTACTTCGTCAATAAATAACTCGGTGTCGAAGCGATCCATAGCGAGCTCACTTGCTGTGACGTGCTAACCGCGCGGTGCCCGCAACGCAACTGAACGCTGAGGAAAGACTCCATAGTAATAGAATCGCGCGGGCCGCGCGCGATTCTATTTTCTAGCGGTTGAGTGGCGGTAACCGCGCGGCTTGAATAACCACGCGCTTATGTCTGAATGATTGCTTCATACTCATACAAATAAGATCCACGCGGTTTCCGCAAGGATCTGAAACCGCGCGTTTCCTGTCGTGTCTGAACTAGCGCTTACATCCGGCTCTTTATTAGGAGAAATAAGCATTTAATTCTATTGTGGCTATGTAATCGCTCTATGGACATTTTTATTGGTTCATTAGCTGCGTATGAAAAGTTAGTTGACGTCAGCCAATAGGGATATCAAGAAATCGTGTAAAGGTCGCGGTAGATTGTTTGGAGTCGGTACAGAATGTATTTCTCGTGCAGTGAGGTAGGTACTAGGTTCTGATCTTTAGATCTAGAAATGTTATTGGTTCGCCACCTGCTTACTAGGTCTAGTAAATGTATAACCACATGCCGATATAATATACCGCTGGTAAAAGACCAGGGTCGGTTTGAACACCAGTTTTGCGCCATGCCTTCTTATATGCAATTTAAAAGGGAGTTGTCAAATTTTCCACGTGATATACAAGCTGTTGCGGTCTTAAATCATGTGCAGCTTTTTACGCACGCATGCCTTAGTCGCTCGTACTATGAATAAAAGAATATGATCGTACCTATATTTGTAAGTTATTACATCAGCATGGTTGAGATTTTTTCTTGAACCAAATGCGCCAACCTAATCTTATTCTACTGGATGGTGGCCATTCAGTCAAAGGTAGGTAGATACTATTTGCTCGAAAGACGTAGTGGTTTTAAGGGCTTACCAACACACCGAGTATTGTACTTTCAATCCCCACAAGGTATAAACATTTGTGTGATCCACAAATAATTGTGCCGTCTGTGTTCTGTGTCTGTCGTTTGAATGTTCCGCTATCGTTAAAGTTACCCGCAACTCGGGAATAACTACTGGTGCGGTATTTCTGCCTCTTAAACAAATATACATTTTTAATACCTAACAAATATTTTGTGTTAAGAACGTCGAACGTTTCAAACAAGTGATTTATTTTATATTTTTGAATGTAAATAATATACCGGGCCTTTTTAAAGGTTTTAATACACTTTATGGAAGAAGGCAAAAGTGTATCATAGATATAATATATGTGTAGTCCTTTTACTATGAAAATATTAGATCAACAAATTTCGATGCGTAACTACACTTTAAATAATAAACGCTCTGAAGTAAAAAAAAAACTTGATACAATATGTAAATTTTATTTAACATGTCACTTTACAATGTTATTGGACAGTTTATTACATAATTAGTTTTGTGATATAAAAGCACGTCTTAGCTAGTTGAGCTACGAGAACACCAACGCGGGCACAATATCTCACGAACGAGAGAACAGTATATTAACGATGGACGAGGAACTTTATACATTAAAAAAATTACAATGGCCACTAAATTTTATCATTAAAAAAGTATACGTAATATCACACCTGTATCTTCGAAGGATTACATAAAGCCCACGTTTCCTGACCTACGTTTAGGTCGTGGCTAGCCCAGTAGTCTATCAAGGATTATGCCACAGTGCATGCTGCTGCTAAAAATTGACTGAGAAATCTCAGATTTACTCGACTCAGGAATGAACCTCGGAACTTTATGATTGAAAGTTGTTTAAACGCTCTTGTTATGGCACAGGATATGGACCGAAAAATATTTGTGTAGACATTTTTACCTATATATGGATGATAATTAAGTCATTCAAAAGCAATATGTAGTACTCGGAACCGTCTGCGAAATAGCAGTTATTTTAAAATTAAAACTATCAATCCCTTACAAAATTGAGTCATTTATTATTATTATCGTTCAATTTTCGACGTAGAGGAACATGTTATTTGAATAAAATTAGCGTTTCCTTATTAAATCAACAGATGGCGTTATAGTCGTTAGATATTTTTGTTATTGCTATTACACATTTTATGTAGCTCGATATTATTTAATAAAAAAAAAGAAAAATGAGCTTAGTAAGACAAAATTAAGCGTCCCTAGACTGATATTGTCTAGGCCGTTTTACATAAGTTAATCCAACCTGCAGAGACAACAACATTATCCAATGAGCTCCCATTGGATAATGTTGTTGTTTCTGCAGGTCGGATCGTTTATATGCTACAATAGCTCCCATTGAAAAATGTTGTTGTGTGTCTGGTCCTGTCAATCCTCTGAAAGCTGCTGTCAAAAGCCACAATTGGCGGTAATAATTGTCTGTTTCTATGGATACTGTTTAAGTGGCTATAGAGTATGAGGTCCAAAGATCTTACTATCCACTAGCACCTCTAGCGGTGAGTTCAGGCGTGGGCAACACAATGAGGGCTCATTGTCTTTAAATGTTATGTTTGACAAAAAGATGCTATTCCAAGATCGTTCAAATAAATACCAATATAATTTTGAAAATTCAGGGCGAGTATGGTCCTCGTATAACATCGTGTATACGGAGTAGTCCCCCGGGCAGGTTAGCTGCGGTTGTACCGGTTGCCCCAGCCTCGACGATGGTCGTCCTTGTACTCATCCATGTTCTGCTGTCTCGCTCTCTCCTCAGGGTCGTCTTCTTCTTCCAGAAGCTCCTGAAATAACACATATGTGACATGCTATGAACGTAATCTAATTATTGTTTTTTAAAGACAGCTCCCGCACTAGGAATGAATCCCGTGTCGCGGAGACTTTACAAACATTCAAACAATGGACACGAAGAAAATCTACATTCGGAACAACCATTTGTGGATCACACAAAGTTTTTCCCCATGTGGGATTTGAACCCACAACACTCGGCGCAGAGGTAGTGGCGTGGCGACCACTTAAACCACTAGGTCATCCGCGCAGTCATCCGACTCCGAGATAATTGGTTCCTGGATAGTATAGCTTGCCTCTCAGCTATGCTAGGCAGAGGCAGAATCTTTCCCCTGGGACTTCATGAGTGTCAAAAATGTGAGTTTTTGTAGAGTTCGAAAAAACTCTTATACAACAACTTTGTCCGTCCGTCCGTCTATCTGTCTGTTATACAACTTTGAACTCAAGAACCGTAAGAGCTAGAGATTCGACGCCATTCGACTCAGCATAGTCGACATACCCCCGAAATTACTATGACCTTTGACCTCAAGGTCGCGTGATACCATTTTTTTCGAACTCTGAGATTTAAGGCCATTTATTGCCGATTCTCACTTGTTATTGTAGTAGATATAATATAATTATGTGATATAGAAAACTGCCGCATTGTAGGAGTTACAAACTTAATTAAACTCAAAGGGAGTTTACAAATTCTGAACAAGTATTTCTGGTCTTTGTGGATCACATATGTTTATCACTTGTGTAGGATCTAACCGACATTGGTACTTAAGCCACTACGTCACCCGTGCAGTCATTCTACCTGTGTTTATAACAACCGGGTGAAACATAGTCCCAAAAAGAAATCATAGTATCATAATATTGATACACAACTTTTACCAAACATTTCATAAGTAGGTATATAAGATACGCCCTACACTCAGACTCTGCCTATGGCACATTGAAGAAGTGCCGGCGCGAAATGTTTTATCGCCATCAGAAACACAAGTCAGTATAATCGCATGACTAGCTTTTGCCCGCGGCTTCGTTCTAGTAAATATAAGTTAGGTTGATACTCTAATCACCTAGTGCGGCGGTATGAAATATACTTTACTTTCGAGACCTATTCTCATACCTACCAAATATATATCTATCATGAAAAATCTCGTGAGTCGTGACACGGTGTTTGTAGTCGCACTCCTCCGAAACGGCTTGACCGATTACATGAAATTATAAAATCGGTCAAGCGGTTTCGGAGGATACGAGATTTTTATATACAGACCAGTTACCTGCGAAGTTTTAACTAAAAAGTGTTTGTCTCCGCGGAAACCTATTTTTTTTTTTCTAAAATCAATGTAGCCTAAATTACTCCTTATAACATCAACTATCTGCCAGTGAAAGCCCGGCAAAATCGGTTTAGCCGTTTCGGAGATTAGCCGGAACAAACAGACAGACAGACAGACAGACAAAAATTTTAAAAATAGGTGTTTTCGTATAGGTACCTTATATATTTTCATATGCATTAGATAAAAAGCTGTTATTTTAACATTATAAACAGACACATTTGTATAGATGTATAGATATGGTATGATGACTAGATCAAGTGCAAGTAATCACAAGCAAATTAAAATCGATAAGAAATTAAAGTAGCATCATACCTTTCGTATTGTGTCCTCCTCGTCGGGATCATTCTCCGCAGTCTCTATAGTCTTGTGAGGTATATTGGTACACGAACCGGGGAAGCTATGGGCACACAAATCGTATCATATTTATTTATTCTGACTGTCTATTGGTACATAATTATAAAGTTTCCAAACCGTGCTATGGCGGCGACTACGGAACGGTTCAACGATGGTGTTTTTCACAAAAACATACCAGGGTGTCTAGTGCGAGTTGTTTTTACGTTAACGCGATCGAAACGTTTACCGTGTTTGGCTCTCTGATTGGTTAAAAGCTTGAAGCGGACCAATCGGAGCGCCGAACGAACGTCATAAACATGTCGATCGCGTTAACGTAAAACAAACTCGCACTAGGCACTCAGGTTTTGTTTTTTTTTTTATCTTTTTTAATTTAGAGGCTTTTATTACAAAATAATATGTTAGCCCCATCGTGGCTTATTCTAATATAATTACTTACTATGTACTGATAGGAGACAGAGGAAGTCGTTGATGTAAATATATTTCAAATAGGTCTAACGCCGCATTTGAAGTAGGGTCACTTAGAATGCTAATGAAAAGTCCCACATCGTACACGTTAAGATTGTATTTAAACATCAACGAGTTCCTTTGGCGCTGGTATTTGGCACAATCCATCAGTAAGTGTTGGACATCATCAAGGACTCCGCATGTTTCACAATCGGGCGTATCGACTTTTTTCATGAGATATCCAAACTTTCTAGATGGATAGTGCCCTGAGCGCAGCCTATGCGCTATAACAATAATATTTCTGTTTAAATTGCTATTAACAAACCAGGGTATCCTAGCAGGCTGATGTTGGCTGGTTTTATATCAAATGCCCTTTTCTTTACTCCTCTCGTCAAAATATTCTTTATAATATCTATTGCATAACTTTTTAATGTTGCCAAAGTATTCAGAGTAAGACATTTTAAGAGCGTAATTCATTCCATCTGTACACGCTAACTTAGCCAACGTATCAGCGTGCTCGTTACCCTACTAGGCACTCTGGTTTTCTTATAAAGACTGATAGGTACAGGGACTCTGAATAGGAAGTTATATAGTTAGGTAACAACCTACTAGCCTTGACAAGATTACCTGGTTGATAATTAATTGATAATACCTAGTTTATTAATAAGTTTTTATAGAATTGTTTATTTTTTATCACAATGCCCGCTTGGTATAATTCTTGAACCGCAGGGAACTGATCAAACAACCAAAGAACACGCAAGCTATTTACAACTTATATACACATATTGTTTAATGTATTTGTGTTTTGTTTAATTGCAGGGACAATGCGACCACTTAAACCACAACGTCATCCGTGCAGGTTTCAACGCATCTCAAAACGTTTGGTCTATCTTTCCATACATTTTAATTAGCTCATTGATTTTCCGTTAGAGGCGCTGATAGAAAATGTACGGAATGGCTGACTATCATACAAGTTGATATGCAGCAAAAGCTCTTAAAACTCACATTATACCTTGTTGCATATTAATAAACTAAGTGCAAGTACATACATTCCCTCCTTGACCCTCTGGTCGTAGAACTCTTCGACAGTCATGGCGGGGATCGCGGGGTAGCCCAAGCCGTACACAGCCTTCTGTACTGCGTCCCGCGTAATGATCACAGGTTTTAATGGCTGTCGCGGACGCTCCTTAGGCTTCGGTTCTGAAATAAGCATGTAGTGTATTTAAAATTATCTGAGGCTAATGTAATTAGAATCGAATTTTAGACTACATACTTATCAGTTCTTGTCAGAAAAGTTAAGTAGCACTTCGTTAATCAACTTGGAAACCCACATTAGCAATAGATAATATTATCTTGTCTTTCTAGACATATAAAAATGTTTGTATAGTTAAAGTAAGTAGAGTAGGAACTCTAATTAACAATCAAAAGTAAATATAGCATATGATAAGAATGTCATGAACTGAGGGATATATATTATGTCATTCATATGTCAACATGGAACAAGACATAAATTACAGAATGTGCCTTGTCCATCAGTTATCCCACCTGAACAAAAACACCTGAAAAATCTATACTAATATTAAAAAGATATAAAATTTAATTGTAACTGATTCTAAAATAACTTTCACTAAAAAGCTACAATATCCTAAAATGTTAATACATGTATTAATAACAACATAAGGGAGCAAACCTGCAAGCATAAGCTAGTATGCAATAAAAATTAATTCTCACCTCCCGCATGTTTGGCCATATACTCTAATATAGGTTTCTCTTGTTCCAAGCTGTTCAGTTCATCAAGCGCCTGGTTCACATAGCTCTGTAGCAGAGTCGTGAAGTACTCCCTCTTGATTTCCTCGTCTGTCGTCGACTCTATCGCCTTGGACAAAGTGCCAAGCTTTTCTTTTAATTCCTTCATCTCTTTGTACCTTTTTATCTTTGATTCTCTTGTTTGCACCTGTCAATAAATATTTTTGTTTTTGTGAAATGATGCTTTGATTGGTTTATTTTCTTGTTTTGTAAACAACTTTTGTCAATACAAAACCTGAAAGTCACACATAGATTATCAACTCCCAATAAGATCTGTACCCCATAAAGGTAGTACCTACAAGGATTGACCCTAATGCAAAGGATATAGGCATTGTTAAATCATTAAAACATTGTCTTGCATTATAATAATTGTTTTGCAATGTACGCTATCCCCTTTTTTTCAAGGAGCACTTATGGTTAACTGCCAAACCCAAGTTTCTAGGTCCAATTGCTTGATAGTCAAAAATGTCGACAAATGTTTAAGATCCTATCCTAAATAAACACATCTGGTACCCTGCGTTTCTATAACTTATATATTATGAGTATACTCAGCACAGTATAAGAATATAATGTTGTCTATATTTACCAAATTAGCAATCTTAGCTTGTTCACTCTGTGACCTCTCCGATGAGTTGGCAGTAGCACTTGGATGTGGCACCTCAATGTCAGTCACACCATAATCCTTGCACCTCTGTAAGTAGTCTCTAAAATAAAAATACATGCTAAATTTAGTCTATTGTAAAACAATTACTGAACAAGTTCATAGATAAATATCATAGAAAAATATTTGATGTTTGGAATACTACACATTTGTTATAGTATGTTTTAAAATATTAGTTAACCAGATTGTACTTCTAACTTCACAGGAAACTTAACTATACTACAAGACAATAAATAGATCATGATTTTCTTAAAAAGAGTCTGAAATGGTGTACCATGTCAATGTTCATGAAATCAAGTTATTCCATGATTCTATTTCTGTATAAAGAAGAACAAACCAACAATTTTTTTTATAATATAATTAATGATAAGAATATTGACACAAACATGACATACAATTTAACAATTAGAGTTAACTAATAAACACTTTACAGTTGATTAATATTGATTTTACATTAAATCAGTCTGCAACGGCTAGTGCAAAGACATTAGTAGCTCTTAGGAATATTTACACACAGATCATACTTTAGAGCATGCATGCATATATATTATACTTCTTAGTAAGTAACTATAGTATTATATTTACTTATAAAATCGTATAACATGTATTCTAGCTTCAACATCAATAAATAAAAGTCCACTGTTATTTATTCAGAAAACTAAATCACCTAAGCTATTAAGTAGCACAGGCAGCCAGATTTAATTAATTTTTATTTGTTTCTGGCATTCCAAGAATTGACAGGTTAAATATTAACAAAGAGGACATCTTAAATTAATCTCTATTTTTACATGGATATGCTTAAGTGTTGTAACATACCTGAAATATATCTCAGCAACATTGATAAGTTCAATTCGGGGTTGATTACACAGCTTCAGGCTGAGAGTCCCGAGCAATGCTGGCAGTAGGAGATACTGTAATGTTTCTGTATGCAACTCTTCCAGACTTTCATTCCTACTGAACATGCCTGACATGGACACGAGTTTTGTGGCCTTCTCAAACTTTGAGATTGCTATTTTAATGCTCATCTGAAAATTATAAAATTAAAATTTATTAGAAACTGATGACTAATAGAGACCTATCTCAATGAACACTATCTTCATTTTTTTGTCTATTACATTTTTAGAGATGAATGCTATCCAAAATTTTCAGGCAGAAGTCTAAATGTGAATGAAGAAAATGTATCTTCAATGACATATTACAGCCCAAAGCCTTATAAGTTATAAATAGATACCAGCTCTGTGACAATACTTTTATAGTCACTTGATTGGTGATTTCCTAGAAAATTGGAAGTTACTTTCATGAATGATTCCCTAGCTGATTTTGCCAAATCACTAAGCTTTTCTTTAAATTATATCATCTTTCATCAATTGCCTGACTTGAGGGCCAACAAATATAATGCCCTCTTTAATTATTGCCTCACTCAGCTTAGGAAATTTTTCTTTCAAATATAAAAAGCCGTCACCACTATCCATAACTTTCACAAAGCTTTTCATGAGTCCAATTTTTTGTGTAAAGGTGGTAAAAATATATAGATTGGTCTTTTAGCCGATGGCAGGTTAGGATACTTAATTTTACTTTTTGTTTTAATTGTAATACCTTTTGTATCAGTAAGGCAAAAATAACAATCAGATGACTGGTTCGTTAATTCCGTCCAAATCATAGGGATTGCAAAAGGCATAGATTGAGATCTTCTCGCCCTTCCAGTAACAAACATTTAACACAACAGATGTGTGGGACCCACGCTTTGTCTTGTTGTCTGATGTTTGCCAAAATACTGTTCATATAACTTAGTTACTAATATTGTCAAATTCCTTCGCTGAGTTTTAAAAGTAATGTCGCCACATATGTAAAAAAACTTGTCAGGATCATTTTTACACTTTCTTGACATTATTTAAGAATTACTTAACTCAATAAACAGAAAAAAGCACTATGCTCTTCAAATAAATACATTCTCTGAATGCAAAAGTGAAACAAAAACGGTTAATTTTTTATTTTGTGGGTAGTAGCTTTAACACGAAAATGAGACCTGATGGAATGAAAATAAATATGGTGATAAAATGAGGGTAGGTTAGTAATTAGAAATTAGTAAGTATGTTTCTTGTTACAAAATTTTGTTGACCAGTGTATTTTGATACAACAGATTATGTAGGTACATAAGTCATCAAAACTGTTTGTAGTTGGATTACTAATCTGATAATTAATGTGTATTGCAGTAAACACCATGACTAAGGTGTTCAATAGTCTTAATCATTCACAGAATTCTGATCTGAAGTCAAAACTCTTAATATCTAATTTGAAGTTTATAAATTACTTGTTGTAAATAGTAATTCAAAATATCTCTTTATATATGTATTTCCAAACATAGGTACCTTATATTTACCTACTATAAATCTCAACAACTACTAGAATGTTCTAGAAATTACATTTATCCTCATCATAAAAAGGTAACATGACAAAACAAATAGTACAAAACAACGTGATCATCAAATTAACAGAATTTCCTCTGTAGTTGCCCTTTAAAAGATGCAAATTCCACTGACCTGAACCGCATCACTACTCATCGGTTCATTGCTATTTTCTATGTTATCAAACAGCTTCATCGCATCTTGAAATATATTCTTTAAAGGTTCTTCGTCCGTAGACTGCCCAGCATCAGCTTGTGCCATGGTTCGTAGTGAATAACAGTATTAACAGTAAATTATCAACAAATACTGGTTTGCCGAAAAATAAATGTTTTTCGCCTGATCAATTGACATTTGTCTATGTCTGATACATCTGACATTGACATTATTCCAGTGTTGCTAGTAAGTATTAGTAGAATATACCATTTTTAAACATTATAATTATTCTATAATAATAGAATAATTTATAATGTTTAAAAATGGTATATTCTACGTCGTAATTAGTAAACTGTGTACGAGGTCTTGGGTTCGATTCCCGGATCTGACAAAGTATTATAATATACTACCACATACACACAACACCATCTAGCCCAAACTAAGCAGAGCGTGTACTATGGTTACTAGACAATGGACAAACATACATAAAAATATATACTTTTTTTTTGTAAATGCATACATATTATACATAGAAACACCCAGACCAAGACAAACATCAATGTTCATGCACACAAATGTTTGACTTGTGCGGGAATGGAAACCGCGACCTCAGGCATGGCAGTCGTTTACACTAACCACTACGCCACGCCATCGAGGCCGTCAATTGTTTGGTTTCCGTCAAGATGTTCTTAGTAGCAGTACGGAATCTGGGCTTTTGCTCCGGATACGGCAAGATGCTCGCCCTCTAATGCATGAGATTTAAAATTGTCATATCTTGTCAAATGTTGCCGTAATACACCTCTGCTTTTCTCTTCAGCGATAAAGAGGATAGAAGCATGAGCAGCTTATGATTAAAATAATACTATAATTATTGTTATGTCTATACTAATATTAAAGGTAAACAATCTTGATGTGTCTTTTTATCTAAAACTCAGTTTAAAAGTAAATTGCTGCTAAAGATCAATGTAAATACAACAATAACGATTACTAAATCAATTGAACCGTTAGCTTAAGCAGTAGTTTATTTGTTTAATATGTGTTTGTGTGAAAAGTCACATCAAGATTGTTTACCTTTAATTAAATACCTAACCAAATGGAGTATAGATCCAGTTCCTTTAATAAAATCAATTATTAGCTAAAGAATGTTAATGGACTTTCAACGAATGTATGTATCACGGTATCTACAGATGGTGTTGTAATAGTATTCTTTGAACAGTTATCCAAAATATGCAGGCTATTAGCACTATACATTTTTACAGAACTGAATAATATTTTATAATATAGATATTGATGATTCATCGATCTAACACTCGCCAATTAAATTAATTATTTATATGGTAATATTATTAGTAACAATACAGCGCACTTTTGAAGGAAAATAATGTACAGAGAAAAACCAATGATAATAATAAAACAAATTCATTGTGACTAACTGAAAACTTTTAGGTAGGTATGTTGTTTTCTGAAATTATTAAGCAATCTGTCAATAAGCTAAACAAATTCCTTTTTTCAAATACCGAGTACGCAGTCACATCTGCCATCGTATCGCTGTTTGTAACCACGATTGTAACGCTCTGATACGCATGCATAGCATGTTCCAAGAATATTCTAGAAAACATCACATCATTTTCGAATGGAAAGTGGGAGAACCGATACTTCTAGGATCATAATAGTTCGGATGATGACGGTTAACTTCAATCAATCTGGAGCGAACCTTAATACGGCGGTAAGTACCTATAGTAGTACACAGGACATCTTATTAACGGTTTATGTCGTAAGCTGTTTAAATTTCTAGTGAATTACAAATACAAGGCGTATTGCAGACGTGTTGAGGTTTCGAAGGTGTTGCGACGTTATAAAAAGCTAGAAAGCTTATTCATTAAGTTCTCTAGCTATTTAGTACTTACAATGATGTAGTAGATAATCTATCCGAAAAAAAAAAGATGCGCTGTCACGTAATCGACTCGCGGCGCACGGCTGCTTTATTGTTTATTGTTGTTTTACTAACATTGATTTCGATTTGAACCTGAACTGAACTGCCTATCTATAGTGTATCTACTTCAAACATTTGGTATCGAGTCTGTTCAAAGTATTCAGTAAAGAATGAATATCTTGATATTCCATCGTCCATCTAATTAGTAGCTACACGGATGAACTTATCTGATACATCCGTCATTGTACCGCTTTAGAAATTTAGACTAGATACACAAGGCCGGTCGTACCATAGGGCGATCTAAATAGCTGCTAGGTCCGAGGTGGTGCCAGTGGCACCTCGTTGGTGAATAAAGCTTTTTATAGGAAGCAAAAAAGACGCCATTGTGTGATCTCGCACCATCCTAAAACTTGCCTTCTGATGGCACTAAGCCCGCATTATAATCATACCTAAAATCACTCCTGTATATTACTGAAGGCACAGGCATACGCGTATTACACCTACATACATTTCTTATCTTCTTATCTTATGTGGGGGCCAGTCAGTGCAGACCGGCGACACTTCGACCCAGTGGGATCTTTTGTGTCGACACTCTCTCAATAATGACTGCCATAGATGATCGTGGCAGCCGGGACCAACGGCTTAACGTGCTCTCCGAGGCACGGAGCAGGCGATAATTGTCAATTAATACGCACATAATTTCGAAAAGTCATATAACTTCCGAAAGTCAGAGGTGCGTGACATGGGTTCAAACTTCGAACCCGAGACCCTCTGCATTGCAGTCTGTTGGTCTCCCCACTGAGCTATCGCTGCTACATACATTTAGTCGGTTATGTTTTAGATGCCACGTGATAGAGAATGAGCAACAGGCTTTTTAGGCAACTAGTTACATTATGACAGAAAAACCTAAAACACTTTAGTCTATCCGAGAATCGAATCCGAGATATCGTTAACTATAAGCGCAAACTATTATCACGAGTGATTTCGTAGTAAATGCGACTGCTGTGCATGGGTTCTCGGGTTAGATAGATGGGACAAAGTGTTCTTGAATTTCCTCTTAACAAATTTTCTGTAAATCTGGAACTGTGAAGAAGCCTCGTAATAGAAGCAAAGCCTATTGCAATCGGCTTGGCTTCTATTACGTGGTACCTAAAACCAAAATCAGTAAAATATGGGTGTAATGTATTACGCCCACATTTTACCGATTTTGGATTTATTCCTCTAGGGGAAGACAAAGATGTTACCTACACCTTTAAGGGATATGGGATCCGCTTGCAAGGTGCTAACCATTCGTCAATTATTTATTATGCACACTATACTTAAACAGCACACTGAAGTCCCGTTTATCCCGGTCTTAGATAAGAGAAGAAAAGACTTAGTCTGTACAAAGTCTCAAACCAGACACGCATTTGTCAATAAATTCTACGTATTTTCAGGACCATATTTATATATCAAGTTAAATAAAATATTAAATATATACAATGTTAGATATAAAAAATGTAGTATCATGGTAATGGAATACCTAAGAAAATTAAATTATACGGACACAGAGAAACTGCTAGAAGTATTAAAATGATATTGAAATTAATTTTAAAATTGTATATTACTTCCTGAACACCTTTAATCGTAGATGTACTTTCGACTGTAAATACTTGTATTAAATATGCGCTAATATAAAATAAAATTGTCAAGTGATGTCCTGAAACACAGGTTTATCCTAGTTCAGGCAGGCTTAAACATAATCTAGAGGCCAGACTTCTCGCGTCGCTCTACCAGTGGCGCGGGGAGGCTCTGGAACGGGGCTTTCAGCCGTTGCCGAGAGAGGTGGAGGCGCGGCGGTCGGAGCTCCGCAGCATCCTAAGGGCGGACTGGGGTGAACGGCTTGCGCGACCGAGTGCAGGGCACGCCGCAATAGCGGCGGTAAGTCCAATCTTGGAGGAGTGGCTGGAGCGGCGCCATGGCGCCCTGACCTTCCGGCTGACGCAGGTCCTCACCGGGCATGGATGCTTCGGGAGGTACTTGTGTCGTATAGGCCGGGAGGAGACGTCTTGTTGTCACCACTGCGGTGACGGCCCCGAGGATACGGCGCTGCACACACTCGTGGAGTGCCCAGCTTGGGAGGAGCAGCGCCGGTCGTTAACCGGGGCACTGGGTGTCCAGGTCCTCTCGCTGCCTGACATGGTTCTGTCCATGGTCCGGAGCGAGGGTGCATGGGAGGCCGCCGTCGCCTTCTGCGAGGCAGTGATGTCCGCGAAGGAGGCGGCGGAACGGGAGAGGGAGCTGGTCTCTCCCCACCCAAACCGCAGGAGACGTCCAGGGCGCCGACGTAGGGCGTTCGCGGACCTCCAGCCACCCTAGGGGGCGGCCTGCGGGTGGTGGACTTGGGCAGTCTGCCGCCCGAGCAGCACAGGCCCGAGGGAGGGGCGTAAGCACCCCGCGCGCCCCCCTCAGTGGAGGGGAGGGCTGTACCATCTAGTCCTCCCCCAAACAGCTGGGGCCCGCCTACTCACGTGGCGGGCCAAGACTTGTCGGTGTCGCGGTGAATGCTAGCGTGAATCCCGTGGCACCGACGCCGGTACCTGAGGAACGTCGTCAGGGGTTTAGTGGGTATGGGGCCGGCCTCTCTGGCTCGAGTCCCACACACCCGCGCCCTGCCCCGGCGCGGACGGTGCGTAAAGGCATTCCCCTGACGTAAAAAAAAAAAAAAAAAAAAAAGGCTTAAACATAATCTTTTGAACTTCATTTATTTTGTATACACTATAAGTATAGTTTAAGAATTAATTTTAATTTAAGCTTAAATTATTTAACAATGATGTATAGTGTAAGGGTGTATTTTATTTTTTCTATCAATAAATAAATATTATGAAAAAAATATATATATATACCTATGCATGATCGTTGGTATGAGTTTCCATAAATTTTGTTAAAGCGAGAATATTAAATAACTGAAATATATGAAATCTCATGCCCACCCCACCGTTCGACGTTCACCGCGAACTATGGTAATAGTAGACACGCCAGAGATTTATAAAGTCACCACACCACGCTGCAGTAATCATAACATTCACTTTATTCTCTTTAGGTTATCAATTGATAGATACTAAGTAATATTGTGATGTAGTAATACCAAAATTATTTAAACTAAGCTAACCAGCACATTCTGTGGCGTAGACGGCGCAATGACTGTGTAATGTCGATAATCTCAGTTTGCGGCTGGACAACGCTTACCGCAAACTGCATATAAACGCAACACGGACCTAGTTATTATCTCACGTTTAGTTACCACTTTACGTTTACACAATAACAGGTTATGTACTGATACTAAATCCTTTAGATGATGCTTTTCAATAAATCTTAGTAAGTAGTAAATATAATGCGCTGATGAAATAAATCAGATTGTACGAAGAAAATTACTAAATACAATTAATAATGTCAAGTAGAAGTGACAACAAGTTTCTCTCCTGGCTGACGGATAATTTAAATATTATACAGATTTTGCATGCTTCCCATGCTTGTTTAGAGTAAGTAGGTGATAAAAATTTGATAAACATAACCAAATTAGAATAAGTATATACCTACCTACGGTTTTTCGTTGGCAAATGATTAAATATTTGTTAATATAAAAAACGCCTAGTAAAATTAAATAGCAAACATACAAACTAAACATTACGTTTTCTTCGTCAGAATGCAATTGAAACGTAAAGTAGGTAGGTACGTATAATTAGTGAATATGTATAAAACATGTGTGTCAATGTAAAGTATAATAAATTGTCATAATTTCATTGATATAGATTCAATTTAAGGCAAGTACCGTAGTTTTAAAAGCACTAGGTATCGCTTTTAAAAGTTATAGAGATGCACATGTGCCGATGCGACCATTTCAAATCATAACATACACAAGATGAATGGACATCACTATACGGTACCTAAACAGCCAGTGTCACCAGTAGCAACGTTCAGAATTCAGATCATTCAGTAGAGAGCCAGTGGCCGCCAAGTGTGCACGCTGTCATCACACATGTAAGTTATTGTTTGAATGCATCGGCATGGAACACGAGAGCTTAGCCTCGGCAATAGGCAGGCTGTCAAAGACGTGAGTCTTGTGTTCTTTATTCAAATATGTATTTTTTATCATTTGTTTTTTTATGGCACGATTTGTAACTGCATTCTATTAAGCCCAGTTAAGCCCTTAGTAAACGGTGAATGTGTTATTTACTACGTAATGCATAGTCCCTTAGAGCAGTTCTAGGTCATTGAATATTGTGCAATAGCGGTTTTCTATGTGCTTGTACTTAGTCATCAATCGTTTTGTTTACGTTGTAACATTTCCTGTATACATTACGGCAATATTTTATGGCTATGTCAATATGGTATACTAGCTAACTTGTTATATTGTTTGTTATATTATATGTAACGAATCTATTATCAGATTCACTCAAATGGACTATAGTTTCAATTAGCGTTCATTCTCACCACATATTATAATATACATTTAATGCTAACGTCGCAGTGAACTTTACAAACAATGTAGCAACGGAAGCAAATAACAAACTTTACATAATTGTCTATGGACCGTTAATTTATGCGCCGTGTGAAAATTAAACCCACAACACTGAAAGTCTTTAATAGATTCACATAAACCTCTATGTCTATATCGCCTATGCCTATATGCATAATCAAAACAGAAGTTTAATTACGTCAACTAAAATTAGATACATAATTAAATTTATCAATCTACGCCATTAATTAATCAGTATAGGATTATGTATATCACTATAGGGTAGTACACTAGTATATTTTATTGATTTATGGCACTTTGCTTGATACAAGTACAAACTTGGTACAAAATATCATGCCTTTTTAATACATATTATGATATTAAAATATTGCGATAAAAGCTGTTACTGGCAGCGCATAAACGCTAGTATTTCAACGTCGGTCACATGCAAGATATAACCGGTTACAATAATTACTATAAAAATAAGTTATAAAATTGTTTACTTTTTGCACATTTCCTGCCTACCTCGTAGGCTTCCTTCCTCGCAGCTTATTTATTTGATACGGAACTCGTAACTACTCTTGTTCAAAGCAATTAAGTTTCCGACGTCGCGTCCATTGTTAATCACGATACCTACGTGATTCATTCACCGAGGGATTGTATTCTTTACGAGATGTCATTTACAAATCATAATAACTTACGTCCACTTGTATGTTTATAGTAATTCTTATGTTTACTTAAACCAGTTGGCGAACATTAATAAAGCATTGTATAGCATGTCGATATCCACGAATAATATAAAGCTGAAGAGTTTTCATGTGCTAATCTTACGAACTACGTGTTGTGCGATTAATTAATATACAGGGTGTCCGGTAATTAATGGATAACCTTGAAATGTCTTATAGTAGAACTGATGGGCGTTCAGAAAAAATATGAAAAACAAAATATATAAAAATATCTTTAAAAAATTAAGAAAGTGTATAATAAGTATAGGTATAGCTAGTCATACTTTTCACTGTCTATCTATTAGCATAATTAGTGTTTAATAATAAAACAACTAAAAACCGATGGAATTAATTAATTTATGGTCGGAGTGTACAAGAAAGTTAAATATGGTAATTAAAAAAAATTATATCTCAGGTAGTAAGGATAGATTTTTTTCATTTTACTCATGCATTACATACACATTACGTTATAATTCTAAAAATGTATGACATTCTGCGCAATAGTTTAATGTATTATACGTCGTCGCTACCAAAAACGCAGTTATTTAGATTCACACAAAGAATAACAATTTGTGTGTACCTATACATAACGACATATTGCGAAGTTTGGAAGCACAGGTCTTTTCTGGTGGATGCTACAAATAAATAGTAAGCCTACCATGACGACTAAGTGCTGAAGTTTCGAGCCAACTGATCGTGTGTCCTAATTCATGCACTCCTAAAGAAAGACATCCTAAGAAACTTATGAATGGATCAATTCTTAATATTCCGTTCGCACTAAATTTTCGGATAGACAATAGTGCCAATTCTGTTGTCACAAAATTCTCTAAACTTAACTAAAAATCACTAAAACTTTTTTGTCCTTTCACTTTAACGATTTCAGAATACGAAATATCATTTGAGAGGACTAAACTAAATTTTAGTGATTTTTAGTTAAGCTTAGAGAATTTTGTGACAACGGAATTGGCACCATTATCATGGTATTTTTATCCAATAATAATTAATGCATTATAAACGCGACGGTAACTTTTTGTTAAATTTTCACGGTCAACCGTGAAAATTTAACAAAAAGTTCTAAATCAAAATCATCAAAACATTTTGATGTGTCAAATATAGTACGGTGAAGGAAGTTCGGTTAGCTTTTAAAGATTGTAGCGTTATCGCGGGTAACTTTTGGTTCGAAATAAATTAGGTACTTACTCTAAATATCGAACCTTATTATTTCTGTTCTGGTTAGGGAATTAGTACTAAGTAGGTAATTTTGACGTAAATAATAATAATATATTCTACCACATACACACAACACCATCTAGCCTATAGTAGCCTTTTATAAATAATAATAATATCGCAACACACAAATGTTTAATTTGCTTGTAACTACTTTTAATTAGGTAGGTACTTGCAGAAACAGGCTGACATTTTCAATCTGCGTTAAATCTGCAACTTCATAATTATTTACATAATCACAACAATTTTTTTTTAACGCAATTGCATATTTAGGGCACCGCAAAAGGCAGCCTATATAAAACATTCAATTGGTCTCGGTCGCGGTAGCCCTAACTGGACAATTATGATGCTCAGCAAATAGGTAGTTATTTTACTCGTTATTACCAGTTTCCGCAAGTACCTAAATCTATTATTAAAAGACCACTGTTAATATGTAGGTATATTTGATTTGGAATACGTATTTCAAACAAAGTACATATATGCAACATAATATCTGAAAAGTTGAGAAGTATGCAGTTACATTAGGCAGTAGATGGCAGTAAAAGAAAGCGGTGTGTTTTTACAAAGTTTGGGTGGCCGTAGTTCCTGAAAAAGAGCTGTGTTTTACCGCAAGATATTTTTGTCCCTTGCGCAATAATCTTCTAATGATATGATACGGACGGCATTTTGCGAGTGCTATGTCAGCCGGTTAAAAGCTATGGTATATGCTTACCTCTATCCGAGCAGTATGCTTTTTGCCATTATTTTACGCAAGGAAATACAGTAAAACAAGTTTCATAAAAGCATAATTGCGAAGACCGCAGTTGAAATTTTGAGAATTTCTATGCTGTATTCAGCGATAAAATTACTTCTAATTACAAACTGGCAAAGACAAAAAATCCGTAAACACTGCTCATACACTTTAATCTAAATGGTGTTTTATTCCCACGACAGTAGTATTCCTTCATAGCCAGTTGCATTTACTAATCGGTAAACGATTAGCGAGGTTAAGCAACGTTGGTTGCGGTCAGTCTATAGATGGGTGACCGCTTAGCGGTATTGAATCTAAGCGTCTCCGTGCTTCGGAGGGCACGTAAAAAGTCGGTCCCGGTTGTTGTCAAATTGACAGCAGTCGTTAAGCCATGTCAGAGGCCTACAAACTCTTGACAACAGGTTGGCCACTAACCACACGAAAAGAAGAAAAAAGAAGAGTATTCCTACTACTTTCTTTTTTTTTTTTTTAATACTAACCTAACCTAACCTAACTATAAACTTGTCTGAGGCCAAGTCGCTTAGTTAGACGAACACTCTATTGATCGATATAAAAGCCAACTATTGTAAGAATCTATTCAAAACATGTCCAAAAGAATAATTGATATTTATTTTTACTTTTAGTAGCGTCTCGAATTTAACATCAACTTGGTATAGTAAACGTACTACTTGCCGTATAGATTATTTAATGCCTGTAACTTTAACTTAAACCCTAGTAAGTAACCTTGTAGTAAAGGCCAAGTAGTAAGGACAGTCGAGGGTAATACTTGTATCGCGTGTTATGTACGAGCCCTAGCAACGACGTATATAAAACAGCCTTATTGTTTCTTCAATTATTATTAGTTTTTTTAAATTATAATAATTTATTTATTGATTACAGTGGTAAAACATGAATTATTAATCAAACCCTTATTCGCTTCAGCAGCTAGATTAAGATAAATTGTTCAATTGCTCCTCGACGTTAGAAATCAACTTCATTAAACGGAGAAGCAATAAATATTTGTAAAATAACTACTTCTAATTTAACAACTGAATTTGAGACATTGTAGATTTCGTTTTATTGTTCATTAATAGCACGCTACCAATAAATGCAATATGTCGTCAACTCGCCACTCCATTTACTGTGACTAAACTTCTTGTGACCTAACCTCATTGTGTCGTTTCTGGAAAATTCTGGCGGGAAACATGTCGCGCCGGCTTGGACAGGATGCCGCCCATTATATTTATTGTCCCGACAGTCCTATGGCTTACACAATCGTTATTTTAATTCCAGTATCGTCTCGAAGCTTCAATAGAACGCAGTCGATTAATTAACGACAAAAAGAACATCCAAAATTGATTACGTCGTTTCGGTGGCGAAATTAAACCTTTTATCTCAATCAATCCAGTGATATCGAACCGATTAAACATGTGATTCCGTGTCAGCATGCATATAGTGTCATGCCACAGATTAATACATGATTGTTAGCTTTTAATCCTTGCTTAGTTGTTTACTGAATATTACAATAACAATTCCATTTTACGACTCGAGAATCGCGATCTACAGCAGATGTCATGCCAATTAACACTCTCATGTGTCAACGTTTAATTATAGTCAATTAGTTTGTAATCGATAACACGAGCTTCTTCTTTAAAGAAACTTTTTCCTTTCTAGATATGATGGCTACAGTAGTACTCTGAAGTTAATCATAATAGATCAAAATGGCTCACTCCACGGTACTTGCATTCTACCTGATCGCTACTGGCTTGACCTACGGCTTCAACGGAGACAGCTTTGAACTAGAATGTCCCGACGAGTGCGACTGTCACTACTTCAGGATTAACTGGGTGACCGACTGTTCCGAAAGCAACCTCACCGAGGTCCCTTACGATGAGCTCAGCCTTAGCGTGTACATCCTAGACTTGAATGGGAACAATATCACGACTCTGAAGCCCTTTCCCAGTGATATCAAGATGAGGAGGCTGCAGATAGCTGATAATCGTCTAACGAGATTAGAGAAAGATGCCTTTAAGGGATTGGAGTATCTGATCGACATTGACTTGTCTGGAAATAACATCAGTTATGTAGATCCAGAAGCATTCCTGTAAGTATTATATTTTACGTTGTATTTTTCTAGAGCTGTATGAAATAGACATTGGTACGACGACGTTGTTACCTACATTAATCCAATTACAAGCTTGGTAATTTGTAATATGATCGTTAAAACTGGGTAAGTCACGTACCGTGTTGTACAGTTGTCGTCGGGCATTAAGTTTATTAAGAAACAACGTCGTCTTAACTGAACTAAAAATAACACAAAAGATAACTGTGATTGCTCGCTTATGAACAGCAATATCTGCTAAATTTTCAGTCACAAATCGAAGTAATTTTTTGTCCATTCATAGCGATTAGGTAGGTATTAGGTATCGGCGAGAAAGTATTGGCTTCATTGTAACGAATCTATTAACGCGGTTTGTCAGTTAATTATACAAAATCACACAGTGTTTCTTCAATTTATAAATTGATGTAATTGTATTCGGTCTTGAACTTGACAAACGGGCCTCAATATATCAGTCCTATCGAAAACAGCTATTATTATGTCAAACCGACATTTTATTGTTAGTGCTTATGTTGCTAGCAAAATTTTCGTACGTCTATAAAGCACATTCACACGGTACCACATGGGTATGAAGATGTGAACTCATTAAGAAACAGTACCTATATGGTTTAGACTATAATATAGTAAAATTATCTGATGAAAAGATTATTTAGCTACTGCATATGAAGTAGCTAAATAATTTTTTCATCAGATCGTCGCGTAGATATACCTAACAACAATAATGAGTCATCAAAACTCGCATTTACTACAATGTACATATTTTCTCACGAGCCTCCATTGTTTGCGAGACGACTCTGACATTCATCACGTGCACAATGCTGGTTGATGACAAAATTGTTCAATTTGCTTTTAAACTCGTTCTGGTACAAGAAGCGAGACCAATTGCCGCCAGCGCTGGTGCCAATATTGGATAATGGTCACACAACGAATGCAAATTGAATTCGCTGCCTAGATCGCCGTTTACATGTTTGTGTTCATTATATTATGTTGTCGTTCGGGTGTAGCGGACAAAAGACCCGGTTACCTCCAATAGATTGGTACAATGTGACAATCGTTTGACTTCGTTGTACCAATGACTCATCTGATATGACTATGTTTGAAACAAGATATGATTCGTATTGCTCGTTTCTTCGATTTCTTTTGCGTCACATGTTCACCAATGACTCAAGAGTAAATTAATGTTGAATCAATAAGAGGTCAAGGCTTTAGTGATATTAAATGTTTTGACAACTTAAACCTCATAACTATTTATTTATTTCCAGAGACTCTCGTGGACTTCTGAACGTAGAACTGCAAGACAATCCGATAACCAACGTCGAAGGACCGTTCCTGATTTCTCCTACTTTGCAGTATTTGGACATCAGTAATTGTAACCTGTCAACCATCAACTCACAGTTTTTCGATAATATCACAACACTAACAACAGTAGATCTTTCTAATAACCCACTGAAGACCTTAGAAGCAGGGATCTTTGACGTTCTCACCAGCCTTGAGACTCTTAAACTCAACGACTGCAAGCTGAAGTCAATATCCGAAAACGCATTCTCGACCGCAGTAAACATAAAGTTTCTAGAATTAGCTGGCAACTATTTGACAAATACGGATTGGCCTGAAGTACTTGGAAAAATGGTTCGTCTGGAGTACTTGAACTTGAGGAAATCTGGTCTCACTTCCTTGTCAGAAGACACGTTTTCCAATTGTACTAATTTGGTAACGCTTATTTTGGCTGACAACGAACTTCGTGACTTAGACATCGCTGCCACATTAGGCAATAGCGTCACCCATCTCGAGTTATTAGATTTGTCGAACTGTAACATACAAGGTCCGATATCTGGCGAAACTTTCTTAAATGCAAGTAGACTTAAAAAGCTGTATCTTTCCGGTAACCCATTGGTTGCAACGGATTTACAAGAAGCATTAGAACCCCTACCAAAACTTGAGAGATTATTCTTAAGTAACTGTGGCCTTCACGATTTACCAGATAACTTCAATGCTTTCGATAATCTCCTAGAATTGGACATATCACACAACCCTCTGGAAAATGTATTTACAAAATTATTAGCGCCCCTGGAAAAGTTGGAATACTTGAACATGGGGTACAGTAATTTGTCTTACATAGGACCAGACACTTTCGCTAAGATGGCTTCAATGAAAAGGCTAGTACTATCTGGTAACGATTTACTGTCCCTAGAAGCAGGACTGTTTGGAAATTTGACACAACTAACCACGTTAGAATTAGAATTCTGTGGGTTAAAGAGGCCTTTAAATGGCCTTGCTTTCTTTAAAAACTTAACATACACGGACTTACGAGAAATTAGACTCGGAGGAAATCCTTTAGTGATCCCACCTGCTGGACCCATATTTCCAAAACAACTATCCCAAGTGACCATCCTTGATTTAAGCAACTGCAATATAACTTCATTGAACGTGGACGCTTTTAAAAATACGGAGAACATTACCGATTTAAACCTGGGCGGCAATCGTTTGAGATCTGCGGATGCAAGTCTCTCATTCCTAGAAAGATTAGACCATTTAGAGAAAATAAATTTAAGTAATAATAATCTCACAACAATTGACCCCGATGTATTCGCGAACAATCCTAAATTACACTCCCTCAATTTGCTGGGTAATCCGTTCGTATGTGATTGCAAGATAGCAGAAATGTGGGACTGGGCGAATATGATAAAGGGAGACCTTGATGTGCTAATAGGTGCCAAAAGCGCTGAAAAAGACATTGTGGTTAAAGGCAACAAGAAGAAGAAGCATTTGTATTGCCATTACAATGAGACCCAGCTCCGAAACATGACAATAATGCTAAACAAGACAGTGCCAGGAAGGAGGCCTTTCCATAAGCCTAGAGAATTAACAATGGCAAATAGAACTTGGGCAAAATACGTGAGGGAATCGGGTTGTGAGCCGGTTGTCAAAATTCTTCGACCGGTAGCATTGGTCGGTGAGATATTTGACTTCAAAAATAGCTACAATATTTCAACAGGAGTGACTATCCTAGCGATCATGGCACTGAGTTTAGGAGTATCGACGGTATTGATGACTATAAAATTGCTACGAAGAAACCACTCAAATGATACGGATACAGAGACCAACAGAAAAGTCAGATAGCAGATGACTAAATTATCACCATTCCATTAAATACTATAGATATGTATAATTTATTTTTGTACTCGCAGAGTTTATTTTATAATAGTCTTTTTAGAATTAGCAACAAATTAGAAATGTTTCGAATTTATATAAGTACACACTTATTTATTTTATGTTACTAGTCACATACGTAGCTTCGGATGAGGTCATGATTCTCATGCAGTTTGTGAAGTTATAACTAATGTTAAGATACCTATCAGTATTGAATTAATAAAAAAGAAAACTTACAAGGTTTTTTACTTATTGATATCAATTGAATCGTAGATAATTTAAATAATTAATTAGTTACTGGACTTATTGAAAAATAGATTGGTTTCAGTAGTAAAACCGGCGCGGCGACTATGGTAACTACTGTTTTTACTTATTTCCTCACTATTACTTTTAGCGTCTGCAACTTGTTCCAGCGTTCTTAATCGAATATTTCACAAGATCCTAGATATTGATTTTTGTTGGATTACTTTAGAGATTTCGAAATGATTTGTTTATTTTTTATGATAAAATTTCTAAAATAGGTGTAATTAAATGTCCATTCGAGCATTGCAGTCTAGCTTCTCTATCGTACATTCACGTGTATTCAATGTACAAACGTAGTACTTCTTGTCTAATCAAGCTCAGAATTAAACGTAGATAGCCGTACCTACTCAGTCATTTAATAAAGTTTTTATATGTAATGAGAAAATAGCAATAATTTTGAGTTCAGAACTAACTACGTACGCTTCTCAAAAACTCGGATACGTATGTACCAATGACCAATATAAAAACCAATCAAACAGTATTGATCGCGTGCAACAAACAATCAATATAATGCGTGATCATTAAATATTGCTTGTTCCGCTAAAGGAAGTTTACATATCACTACTCACCGAATACGGAAGGAAGGAACTGAGATTCACCTATATTTTTCATCATATAATTTTAATGTTGATCTACTTGCATTCCGGTTGCAATATTATCGCAAAAAAATGTATTTCCTGAGAGTTGCAGTCGCGATTCTCTAAATTCGGCTGTTCACCATGCAAAATCGAACTCGGAACTTTTTATTTTTCCACGGTGGCTGAGTTTACTGACTAGAGCAATATAGTTTTTTATTTACCGATGGACAACAAGAATCGATGCAAAAAACAGCGTCACGTAATATATTGGTAGATAGCGAAAGTTTAATTGCATAATCGGTCAAGAAATAGTTCAAGTTACACTTAAAACTTTTGATTTTGTTTGTTTGTTATTCCACGACAAATAAGGTCACAAAAAGAATACTATAGTAAAATATGTTATCAAATTTATTAATTTACTAATTATAATACAAACAACTACTTATTAACAAAATAATAAATTAGTCTTATCAGCTAGCTGGCGCTCCAGCAGATGTGCTAGTTTTCTTAATGTACCAGTTTTCTTTGTAAGTCTTTTTCCGCATGCCCGGCTTTTCACTTTCGGGACTATCGTTGCTCGCCATTGCGGCTAGTTCACTGTCGAGTAGCTTTGGTATCGAAATCGGTTCAAAGCCGTATTGAAACTGCGGTTCTACGAAACTTGATCGACTTTTAAAATTTTGGTACGGCCGAGATGCGAACGCTGAATTGTCCCGTGGCGTGCCTTTCGAGTAATCATACTCGTACAACTGTTGTTTAGGTGCGGGGCTGCTTCTGTAGTATGACTTGCCTTTATCCTGCGATGAATTAAAATCATAAGGGATGGCAGTATATTTAGCTGATTTCTGTTTTTTATCTTCTTCATCGTCGGCAATGTAATCTGGCTTTTGTTGCTTGAATAACTTGTAGTAGCCGAGCTTGTTTTGATACCGATCTAACATACTTTCTGGTTTGCTAATCGACAAATCTGAATAATAGTTCTGCTTCATTTTGTCTCTAGAATCTTTGTACGTGGATCGAGATTCTTTCGGGAATTCGTCACCTTCTTCCTGGTATTGTTGGAATGGAGTACTGTCGAAGTCGTACTCCACATGGTCATGGGAAACTCCGTAACTCTCTGGATCGAAAATATCTTTTTCAGCTGAATCCGACTTTTGATTGTAGGCAGGGAATCCAAGTGCAGCATCATGGTATGCTTTTTCAAAGTCTTCTTCGCTGTTTTCCTCCCGATTGATAACTTCCTTTCGCATTTGTTCTCTTAACATATGCATTTCATCGGGCGCCTCTTCATGAATAATGACACGTTTGGATTTTTCATGGATATGAGGAGCAGGTGCATCATAGGATTCTGTGTGAGGACTAGACTGGTAGTCATGTCTCTGTGGTTCGGGAGATGAACGCGGATGTTCTTGCGGAGCAGGTGAAGAATGTGGCCGCTGATGCTGACGTTGAGAATGTTCTTCACGATGGTTTACATGAGGTTGAGGCGTAGACTTAGCCTGCTGCACATGTTGATGAGGATCTACTTTGATTGAAGCGCTAGGGACTGTGAGTAAACGAATGTTATTTTCATATTCCCTTAGTATTGGCTGAAAATTGATATTTTCTGACGTGAACTGCACCGGTTCTGAATGATATTTTGGCGGACTATCATGGACTACTTTTGGTTGATTTACTTCTTCTTTATGATAATTACCTTTTTCTTTATAATGATTATCTTTTTCTTTATGAGAAGATTCATGATGATCTTCAGAAGAATGAGGATGTTCTTTATATTGTTCGGTATTTTGATGATGATGATAAGCGGATCCGTCATCATTAGATTCATGTTCATTTTCATCATCATTATGATGCGGTGCTGAATGATGCGACTTCTCTTCATGAGCTTGTTCTTCAGGTTTAAAATTGTAAATAAGATGAGAGGGACCGTTCCCATGATATTCAACACTCTTCATTTGTACTGGTTCCTTAGACGTACGCGAATAACTGTAGGTAACAGGGTCTTTTTCAGAATTAGTACCGTAAGAGTAATGTACTGGATCTGACTGTGTCTGCTTATTGTAGCTCACGGCTTTTTCTTTAATAGTCTCTTTATAATTAGGTGAATTAATTTCATATACGATTTCAGGCGCGTCATCAAGAGTTTCATGGTACGTGACGGTTGTTTTTTTTGGCGCATCATTCTTTTTAGAATGTTTATTTGACTGTGGAGGTTTCTTGTGTTTCTTTTTCGATGCATCCTTCTGTGGCTTATCATGGAGCTCTGCGCTGTCATATGACGTAGTTTTTTGTACCACATACTCTTTCTGATAATTTTTTACAGATGGTATATTGGCCTGCGGCAATTTCTGATATGTAGCCTGATTTATCCTGGGCAAGAAATGTTGCACTTGAGGTACAAGTGGGTTATCAAACGTTAAAGGCTCAAGAAGAGTTAAATCTAATAAAGGGAGACTCGGTTTAGTTTCTAATTCCACTATGGTTTTCTTACCATTTATGTCGTTAATGTAAGTGACTGTTTGCTTCCCAGGAGCTGCCTGCAGCTTAGCTTTGCTGCTTTGAGGTTTTTGCGTATTTTCTCTATATCCTGTATATTCTGGCTTCTCATGCGATCGTTCATAAGTATGCTGTGTTTGAGCTGTTGGAGAGACTTCTTGTGCACGTTGGAACTTTACTTCTTCATGAGGTGCATGATGTTCCTTAACCCTTTGAATCTGCGGTGAATGAGGTTGTTCTTGGATTATTTGGTACTTTGATTCATAATGGGGTAATTCCTGTACTTGTTGGTATTGTTCTTCACCATGACTGACATGTGATTGCTGCTGGGAGTTTGGTTCACCGTGATGCGTATTAGGTGTTTCTTGGATTCTTTGGAATTTCCCGTCACCGTGATGAGTATGTGGAGAGTCCTGAATTCTTTGGAATTTTGCATCACTGTGATGAGTATGTGGAGAGTCCTGAATTCTTTGGAATCTTGCATCACTGTGATGAGTATGTGGAGAGCCCTGAATTCTTTGGAATTTTACATCACTGTGATAACTATGTGGAGAGTCCTGAATTCTTTGGAATTTGGCATCAACGTGAAGAGTATGTGGGGACTCTTGGATTCTTTGGAACTTCGATTCGGCATGAGATGAATGAGGAACTTCTTGAATTTTTTGGAACTTGGTTTCACCATGAGATTCCGGAGGTATTGCCTGAATACCTTGACCCTTGGGTATTCCAATAATTATCTGAGGCTCTGTCTGTTGTGAGAACTTAGGATCATTTTTTAAATTGGCGTATTGTTCGTGACTTTGATTATTTGTGAACACCGCTTTATTGTTCGTTGACTGTTGATGGGTGTTCGGAATGCCAAAAGGCTGATTGTAAATCACTGAATTCGGTGCCAAACTTTTCACTTTATCCCCGTACAGATGTCCAAAAGTCGGGAAGCTGTTAACCGGTGTAGGTACAGGACCCTGTAAAGCCGAGACTCTGTAGGGAGCACCGAAGAACTGTCCATTTGATTGTTTGAATTGGAAGTTGGCTGAAGCGGCGACTAGCGGTTGGGCTAGATGTTCCGGAAGCTTTGTTTGAAGCGGCACAAACTGTTGGGGAAAAGCGATCTTGTAAGTCGTTAGCTGCGGCGTCCCAACAAACTTATTTCCATACGAATCGGTCAAGTGATTCATAAAATTTTCTTTGACAGGGATAATGTGCGATGCTGCGGCGTTGGGCGCAGGTGCGAAGGTCGGCAGATGGAAAGAATAAGCGGCATAGGGCGCGGCACTGGCGTACACTCCTAACGGAACGTTGCGATACAGGCGCGGGGCACTCTCTGCACTTTCATTATCTTGAACTATAGAACCACGCGTTCTTTTATCACCAAATGTTTGACTACACGTCAGCCAGCACACGACTGCAAATATTGCCTGAAACAAAAAGAAAATATTTTAAACCACTGCACTTTGTTGTTCAATAATTACCAGAATTTTATTAGTTAGATTATATTTATTTAAATTATATTATAATTGAATGTATTTACCTGTCTCCCCATGTTGGGCGACGTTGTGTCGGAGCTAGTGGGAGCGGCACTGCGGCGGCGCGGCTCCCTCCGCAGGCTTATATCGTAGCGTACGCAAGCGCAACCACTACCAAACGATCGTCTTTTTGTTAATTCCACTCTATTTTACACGCTTAAGCACAGCACAGCGCCACCCGAAATGATATAACATTGGCGCTCTCGATATTGTTAACTAAAATACACCAAATTGTTATTATTCGTTTATATTTTAATTAAAAATGGACAAATAAAGAAAATACTTCCTGTGTATGGACACGTAACACGATATTAAACTAATGGTAAGAGAATATTAACAAAAGACTTGTCAGTCGCCGGGTTACATAAACAACAAAATGGGTGATAGGCTTTTTGTAAGAATTGAATGCCCGTTCAGCCCGTTACGTCGGACACAGCGTCGGAGCTCGACAAAAGCGAGCAACAATAAAACGAAGACCACTATTGACAGTGCACCGAAATGGTGTGTAACTTGTGTAAGGGCAACATTTCAGAGCTAATGGTCACGGTCGAAATAGGTGCCTATTTGTGTAACATTATTGCAATGGGTTTCTTCATGGTTGTCACGACGGATCAGGGATCATTTTATAATAACTATGTATTTTGAAAATAGATAATTGATTTCAAGCTTAAAAAAATATTTGTCCGTCGTTCCGCATTGGGTTTTATAATTGGAACGGATAAGAATATCTGCAACTAGATGAGAATATATTACTTAGTGTTTACTTTCCTAACCCACTAACTTTCTTCGCGCCAGAGTCACGGTCAGTGAGTTAGGGAGCCTAAGCACTGGAAACCCAGTGAAAGTCCGCGTATCAGCTGTGGTCATCAATGAAGCGTAAGTTCGTATCGAATAGCCAATTGATATGGACGCCGAGACACTTCGGTGGAAGTACTAATATACCTAAGTATTATTTTAAATAATTCCTATAATTACTTTAGTTATTTATTCTAATGCTAGCTTCCTTTTCATAAAACGGACTATGACTTTTTCTAAAGCATATGTGTTTTAGTAGTTAGGTAAATATGTATGTAATTGCATTCATCGTCCTAATTACAGTGTATGGAACTAGGGCGCCGCCCGCTCGTCTCACCGCGCCGCGTCTACAAACTGAGTTCAGTGCTGTGCTCTATGATCCTATTCTCATATTCAATAACAGTCAAAATTATGAAAATTTGGTTAAAAACGTCTATTTACTCGTTGATTCTCCATAAGATATAGAATATAATATTGTTAAGTATCATGATGAGTAGAAATCTTTCGGGTTGGTTTTACCTTACACTTAGGCACCTAATTACCTACCGTTAGGTAAGTGATATTTATCTTTTGCTCATTCTCTTAAACCCATACACCTAACAAAATAAATATGAAAGTAATGAAAATCTGAATACAAACGAATTAAAAAATTCGTCACACTGTTAGTCGTGACAATTTGTAAAGACTGTCTCGATTTATCAAAATAAAATTAGACGCAGACCCATTCCGGGTCTTGAAATAACAATACCAAAAATAAGTGTTTATTTACTGTAGCAATAATGATATAGTTAACGACAATTACAAAATAACTAATGACTGAAAATTTTCATTTCTTGAATTAAGTAGGTAAGTAAATGCATTCCCGCTTTGCTGTATGTATTTACTTAGGTAGGTACTACCTACGTGATGATATTTGATTACTTAATCAGATTACAATTACAGAATCACCGCATGCAATGGATTACGAGTCGAAACCGCAAATGATTAAAGCCACAGCTCGCCGTGTTTATATTCCGATTTTTGAGTGATTTGTGTCACGGTATAATAACTATGTTATTTCCTATAAGTATCTAATATCTACTTATGGTCAATGCCTTGGTTAAGGAGCACCAACCTACCCATTAAGAGTAGATACAGGAGTCGTCATCCGCAGGCATTTCTTGCCTGCGTTGAGGACTCTGGAGGGGGGTCGCTGATGTAGTTTAAGTTTCAGCGACCCACCCACCATTTAAAGCAGCGAGTTCGCACACCGTGGTACTGTTAGTCGGTAGGTAGTACACGGGACATTCCATCTTATCCCAGGTGAGCCCGAGAAAACCTCTCCGCTACTCTAAGTGGGTTGGTAGGTACTTAACAGTTAATTCCTCAACAAAGTACCAAGGAATTAATATACTTACCTACTTAAGTAATTAGTGTCGTAGTGAAATAGTATGGAATCAATCTGGTGATTGGCGACTTACTTGTCAACATTGTATAACACATGTGCTTCTTCAAACTTCTCGACGCTCTCGTCCGTAAGTTATAGTGATTAGTAGACGTGCGTAACCTTCTGGAATCAGGAACACCATTTCTAACGCCACATAAGTTAAAAATAACTTCTAGAATCAGGAACACCATTTCTAACGCCACATAAGTTAAAAATAACTTCTAGTTATGAAAGGGAAAGCTTTGCTACATCGTACTGCTCAAGACGTGCAGTTGTGATTGTAATTTTCTTTTCTGTTATTTAATTATTAATTTGGTTCACAAACAAGTGACAATAAAGTATAAAGAGTTGGTATACATATAATACTTAAACAAGGTTGTGTCTGTACATTGGAGATTGACTGACACACCAGTTTATTGAGGTCGAATAGTCAGAGGGCACTTAAAACAATGGCTTTACATATTTTGTCTGTCTGTTTGTACCTACTAGATCACGTAGAAACTATTGAACATATTAGTTTGGTAGCTTGAAGATTTAAACTACGTTATCCAATTTTGCTTAGCATAACCGGAGCTGATGTGTTACATAATGTGACCAACGTAAATGACGCGGACGACGTCGCGGATGAACTGTAGTTCATAAGGACAAACTTGAAGGACAAAGGCTAGTAGATGTTTTTACAAACTTTGGATGCTCTATTCAGTAATACACTTGAATACAAAGGTAACAGAGCCTCTGCCGTTGCGGACTTCTTTAGCTACCTATTCTTTGAATCGCCACTTGCACCATAGTATCTCAAAACATAATAATTTAAAATTTATTTTTAATTTTAAAAATGACAATTGCCGCACTATAAATATGACTAATTTCTGTGTCGCGGGGACTTTACAAACATTCAGACAACGGACACAAAGAACTTCCAGACACGAAACAACAATTTGTGGAGCACACAAATTGTTGTCCGGTGCTGGGAACGAACTCACAGCACTCGGCGGCGCGGCGCGGCGCGGCATCAGTGGCGAGGCGGCCACTTAAACCACTTCGTCGTCCGTGCAGTCAATAATACAGTTATATAAAAAAATCCCTTTAAATTGATACTTGTAAGCAATATTAGGAAAACCTTAAAACTATTAAGAAAATATAAACAAAATATGCAAAATAACGTTTAATAGTTTATTTAAAAATTATATTTACATAGAAAACGTATTTCTAAGATTAACTTATAAATCTTACTTAGAATCATAATCTACTAGGTAGAAAAAATATAGAAATCACTCAATTATTAAGACCTCATGCGAATAATGCGGCCTAATGACCGCATTGACCAACACAACATAACTATGAGTCCTCAAACTTTTGTAATCGATATTGCAATATGAGACCACAGGTCTTAGTCGCGTATGTATTTAAATAATATATAAATTCATGCATTACCCAAAGTTTCGACCGCCTAGATCAGTGGTCGACAATCCGCGGCTCGCGAGCCGCATGCGGCTCTTTGACTCCTCGGTTGCGGCTCTTTCACAAAACGTTTAGTAGGTACAGGCACCGAATATTATTTATTATCTTGTCTTATAACTATGATATTAAATTTTATTTTATTTACTGTGAGTTAAACTAAGACTTACTAGACAAAGGCAAGCTCGAGAGTGTAGTTTCAACCCTAATTTTTCCATAATAATATCCCCTGCTAAAGCTAAGCTTAAGTTTAAAAAAATGGCTCTTTGAATAGATTTCTCTTTTGGACGACAAGGTTGCCGAACACTGGCCTAGATGCAAGTCGGTCGAAAATTACAAAATACGGCAATAGCAAGTCGATCGAGACGTCGGGAAATTAGGTACCTAGGTACCTAATTTCCCGACGTCTTTATTACTTAGTAATCTCACAATTACCTAATCTCTCAAGTCTCGGAATACCAGACATAAAAAACGATTGTGGCTGGCCACCGGTGTGCCGCTGCGGCTCAATAGGTCAAGATCTAACGTCATATAGGTACCTACTACATTAAAGATTACAAAATATGGATAGGTAATTGTGCCAAGTCAGTCACTTAAATGATTCTTGGTGCTAGTAGTTACTGAAAGCACTCTGGTAATGTTTTAGTTTCATACTGATTATAATAAAATATATGCACCAAATATAATCTGTTATCCAATTAAATTATTGTTTTAATAGAATAATATGGTAATTTTTAAACATGTGTCCACTTTCGAAAATGTATTTCAAGGGATCCACCCTAATAATTGTTACTATATACTTAAGTATGGACAGTAGTTTTATATTTTAAGTTTGTTGGTTGTTTTATGTTTTGTTCACACAGGCTGCTAACTATACCATTAAAACCCCTCAATATGGCTAAGACGTTTGACAGGGTCTGGCACAGAGCCTAGAAGCTACAAACTATACCACTAATAAACATATGGATATCACGAAATACTGCAAATGATTTGCCAGCTTTCTGGTTGATCGGAGTACCAAAGATTGCAGCACCAAAACCAAAAATTTTAATGATAGATGCCCACAAGAATCTATGTTCCCATTACGCTGTTTATTTTTTATTTTAATTAATTGGATGATGCATTGCAAATAATATGCGTGGCCAAATAATTATGTCCCTTGACACATATGGTACAGATAAAATGGTTACAACATGTCATTGTGTCTAAAACTGAAGACTCTCGTGCACGACTTCGAATAGGGTTAAGCATGCAGAACTCCGAATGGTCTACATATTGTACTGTCTTTTCGTAGCGACACCATCATCATCTATGACATCAGCCTTTTAGTTTCAATGTGGGAACGTACTCCAATCCAGCAAATTTTCAGCGATAACTTTGCCTACGCTACGTACTTACAGGCTTTGGAATGAACTACCTCTTTCAAAGGGTTTGAAGTATTATTAAACGGTAGGCGACAACTTGGTTGTTTGTATCCCTGACATTGCTGACAGCCATGATCGGTGGATACTTATCACTATCAGCTCGGCCGCTAGCTCAGTTACTAATAGGGTTATATAAGTAAATACCGGCTTACTGTTCGGTCAAGAGTATATATAGTTCGTAAAATATGGCTTGGATGCTGTGACAGATATCATCTTTATCACGCCCATCAAATGCCGTATAGACACAGAACCCAAGCTATATTTCACAAACTATATATTATGTTACCATGTTGTGTGTTATCGGACCATGTTAACGAACTTTAGCCTGACTGTATTTAGGTATAGCATCTTATCTGACATTGATTTTAGAACTAATTTCTACTCACGATGTCGCCTGCTTGAATCCTGCGGGAAAGCAGTACTAGCATAAAATTATACTTAGTATTATTAATATTCAATGTGTCAATGTATGACGTCCGATATGTGCGCCAAGTTTTAAATTGAAATCTGATCAATGGTTTACACGTGATGGATTAACAAACAATAAACTTTCACATTTATAACATTAGAAGAACAGTATTAAGAACAATTTAATTTTGTATCGGCATAGGTGCATTTACGAAACGTTGAACGTAAAAACATAAATATGGAAGACTGTGGAGATACAGAAGCAGAGAACTAATATATCCATCGGACAATGTTAGTTAATTAAACTGCCAAAGTATCTTCTTTATACTTACAAATATTGTCAAATACTTTATTAATAGTTGACAATGGCAAGAGACTGTGAAAGTCCACAGCGGGACAATTTACTCAGCACTTGGACAACAATTAACTAATTATAATAATACATACATACATAGATTCACGCCTGTTTCCCAGAGGGGTAGGCAGATACTACTGATTTCCATTTGCTACGATCCTGACACACTTCTCTGGCTTCTTTCACTTTCATCACATTCCTCATACACGCCCGTCGGTTCAAGGAGCTCTTAACCTGGCCTTTGTCCAGAACGCCTCCGATCTGATCGAGAAACGTTCGCCTAGGTTTTCCTCTTGTAATAATACCTGAGACAATATTACTTAAACCAATTAGAATAGATTACTTTGGGTAACAGTAGAACAAACTATGAATGGCTAACACACGGGTTTCTGAAAGATAAACACAGTAATTAGCAATTCAATCAAATCACTCGACATCGACATTCGACTCGTCGTTGATTATATCCATTCAGAAATAATATATATAATAATAATAATATCAGCCCTGTATTAAACTGTTCCACTGCTGGGCAAAGACTTCTTCTCAGTGCGAAAAGGGTTTCCAGTCAGAAACCAGGTGTTGACATATTTAAATTGTCTTATTCGTTCTGGTTCTATCATTTATATTTATGAAAAACAGGACTTTAATTTTCTGTTATTCTAGGATACCTAACAGTATATGATAAACCGTCTTGAATCATGGCATGCTTCGGTGCAAATAATGCGAAAGAACACGATCTTGACAAACAGACAAACAATTAAATAATATTAATAGTTACATTTTTATGATCAAGTAAACTAAAAACAAAATCTTACTAAATCTATGCACTATAATATCGACTAGGCTGTTGAATTGATGGTCTTTTCAAATCAAATACATAAAGTAACTTTTCCAATCCAAATTCTAAAATTAATTTAGTAGCTAGTAAATTATTATAATTGTGATAAACAGTGCCAATGAAATATTTGCTACAATTTAATAAACTTATATGTAGAGATTCGTAAACTTCTTTTAGTTAAAAATGACATGATTTTTAAGTTTCAGTGGTGTGCCTGATATACACAAACTGTTGCAGCCTCTGCTTAAATCGTAAAGGGTTATTTACACAATCGTGATGTTATAGTATGAAATAGTAAAAAGATCAGTGTTATCATAAAAAACAAGCAACGCTTGAAGGCAAAAACCTCATGTCTAGACTGTACCATAGACTTCACAAAGATTAAAACACACACAATAGACACCAGATTCAGAACAATCATCGAGATCACACATTTCTGTCCTTTGCAGAGACTGAATCCACAACACTCGGCGCTTTGGTAGTACTGTATCACATAAATCATAGCGCCATCTGTACAGTATTTTATTCCTAAACAACCAGATGTAAATCATTCAACACATAATAAAATACTCCTCATTGTGAAACAATCAAATGTCAATACAGATAAACCCTACGCCTATTTAGTACTAATCAAACACCTAGTCTATTAAACACATTTCTAGTAATAGTTAAATTATTAGCATTACTCTTTGCACCTAACCTCGCTTTAACGCCATTGCTACCTTCGGGCATAGACAACCTCCTCTCTGGTTTGTTGAACACCGTAGTGAATTTCTGTATGGGCTTCTGAGTCGGTTTTTGAACTATTTTCGTTACTGGCTTAATTACTGGCTTGGGTACTGGATTCTTAATGGCCTCTATTTCTTTATACTGGACGTGGTTGGAGAACTTAACAGACTTAGATTTGGGTAATGCAAGCTTGGCTTTCACACTAACTGGAGATTCATCCGCCCTCATAGTACATCCCATGGCTATTTTCCTGACGTTGTTCTTAGAGGTGGTGACTGTGACGACTTTCTTGATGGGTGGGGAACCACTTTTGAGAATACCTTCATACTTGAGAGCGTCCTTTTCAATTGGTATCATTTGAACTTCCTCCTGGTCTTGTGTGACCGGCTTGGAGCCTAGACGAGCGTATATTGGCTTAACGGCGGCTTTTGTGGACACCTTAGCTGATTCAGAGTTACCAAGCCGAGCAAATACTGTTTTGGATGCACCTGGAATAAAAAAATATGTTAAAACTGTCTGTTTATGTAAGAGATGGAAATCTGTATTGATACAGGTGTGTGCGTGTATATAATCAAATTTAATGAGCAACTGCATATTTGATGTGTTGTTATAAACTAGCAACAAAGTAATGTATTCTTCGCGTGTATAACTGTATAATATTGCCTACTGGCAGTGCGCTTTAGAATTCACCGGTAGACCGATCACTTAAATCTTTTTAAAAATCTTTTCACTTGAACAATGTTAGGTAGCGAATTCAGAACTCCTTAAGGAAGCGCCGTACTGTCAGCAAGGTGACCTGTTCTACCCTTGTTGTTTCTTATGTTGGCATTGCAACAAATGTTCGGAGTAACTTTGATGCTGCAAACATTTAGACTTAGATCTCTTATTTTGTCTCAAAGTAAGGAAAAATTCGCGTGATATGTGATATACAGTCGAATACGCCGTCTATATTAGCACAGTGACACTCTCCGGCTTCTTCACGTCTCCTTCAATTTTCTGCTACAATCGCACGAAACTGATTCGTGACAACGGACTACTCTATACCAACACACTTTTAAGGGAACAGCGAAGTGCTGACATTTAAGCTACTTAGAGTAAACTAGAAACTATAACTACTAAACTTTACTAAATATACATTACTTACCTTCTTTAACCGTTGGCTGGGGTGCGGCTGCGAAGCGAATCAGCCGAGCTTTCTTCAAATTGGCATCCGTATCAGCCCTGTGTAAACGACACAACAGTTTTCTCGTTATTTAGATTGTAATATTAATGTACCTAATTGTTTTTACTTATTGAAATACTTTTTTATTTATTTTGCTCGTCAAAATGACCACACTCCACCTGATGGTAAGCAGTCGTGTGGTCTAAGAGCAGTGGCCTCCACAGCGCCCTCATAGTAGCCGAGGCGATGTTGAGGTCTCTACTTTGACGGCCTGAGAAGGTGCTTTTTCACGCCCCGCTTAAAGGACCCAGGATTCAAGGACGAAGGAAACACGTGCCTTGGCAGAGAATTCCATGCCTTGGTCGTTCGGCAGAGGTATGAGGACCCAAACATGTTGGTAGGCGCTCTAATCGACTCTACCGTGTAAGGATGGCATCTTAGCCCAGCACGCGTTGTTCTGGAGTCTACTTCAGTAGTCAAGAGTTCGTGCGCTTGCTTTCAAGCTATCTCGCGTAACCCTAAGAGCACATGTAGGTACTATTCATTGGAAACACCTACGGCCTATCCCGAGAATTATTAGCATTCACACCAAGAAGAGGCCCGTGCCCAGCAGTGGGACAGCTTAATACAGGGCTGATATTATTATATACACAGCCAGGAGATAATACTCAGTACTCTTCCAGAAAACATTAGCATAATAGGGAAGATATATAATTATATATACATGAAATAAGAAAGTGAAAGTGTACTGAAAGACTGATACGATTAAAAAGAGTACTTACGTCAACTCAATAGATTTCCTCTTAAGCTGTGAGGACGGGCTTGTTTTGGGAGTCTCAGGCGCCTGCGGGTTACGCGTGTAGTGCTCCAGAATACGACTCGCTGCTGTAGTACACAATATTCATTATTAATAAGTGACTAATCCTGGCCCAATGCTGATGCATTCATAGTAATTTAGCAAAATCAACACTTTTCCACAGAGGAAGAAAGTTTATCCAACTTGCAAATGTATCTAAGTAGCCAACTTGTAAGACTATACAATTATTCCTTTAAAATTTTAAGAGAAGGCTTACGTGCAACAGTAACCGGGCTATTACAACTAATAATATAAATGTGAATGTGAGTTTGTTTGTAACGGTTTCGCGACATAACTACACGACTGATCATCATGAAAATTGGTATACTTACACCTTGTAAAGGGTACAGACTAGGACATCAGGTACCTTTCATCACAAACAAAGCACTTACTAACCTAACATACATTTAAGCGAGCGAAGCCGCGGGCGAAATCTAATTTATAGTATTAAAAAGTTAGGATTGCATATTCATCTAGACCAACAAATAATAATACTAACGTGAAGAGGGCTGAGAGACTGTGGCGCGTCCAGTGATGGCGGCGACGGGCACCTTGACGCTCGAGCTCGCCGTCGTGCTCAGCACGCGGTCGCGCGCCGTGCTCTCGTGCACCTGCTTCGCGTGCCTGCACCACACGTTACATAACGAATGCTTAGCCACAGGAAGCCAACGAACGCGAGTTGCATTAATGTATATTATATTAGAAGCATACACTATTGAATACTTATACTAAAATACGATTGGATAAAAACAACACAAAAATAATACTTGAGTAGTCTGTTAATTTCCTGGTGGTATTATTGCTGACCTAAATAAATAAATGATTTTTTAAGTTTGATAATCGAGAATGAGGTTGTAACAGCAAGTTTATGTATTGCAATTGCATTGCTCTCTCTTGCACATATTTTATGCAAACATCTACAAAATATATTGACTAAGTTCTTAAGTAAAGAATAAAAAATAATAACATAATTTTGTTATTGCATATTTAAAGCTGTTCGTGTATTATTTAAATTTTTTTTTTTTTCTGCTTGCATGTAATAAATTTTCATTTTTATTTTTATGTGATAATAATAAGTAACTATTTTGTCATTTTTCAAAAATTGAAGCATTTGCACACCAAATGGTAATAATATGGTGAAACCCTTAAAATACTGTAAGACCTGTAAACTGACCTGTATTATGCAAATAAATGAATTATTATTATTATTATTATTATAAATTATCATTAAGTTGTTAGCCTATTTACAAAAAATATATATTCATTTATTGCTTGCTTTATTGGTTAACATATTAGATGCCATGTATCAGATACAATAGAAAATCTATTGTTCACTATCATTTATAACTGGCATGGCATGCAATGTCTTAAGTATGTTTAGGAACTTGCATATCTGTTGTTTCACACATGGTAGGTGTGGATATTTATATGTTTGTGTCAATCTGGTGGATAATGGCCTATTCTCATAAATGCTAGAAACCAATATCCATAGCTCAGTAATAAGACAGTTAACAGCACTGTTTATGCTATGATACTAAGTCAATGTTGTGAACATTGCAACATTTAGTCATAAGTAAATATTTAGGAAACATGTTTCTCACCTCAATATAGCAATAACATCTCCCATCCTTGTAATACCCATGTCTCGCAGGTATTCCTTGTTGAGATCCAGCAACATGTCATTCTGGATTCTGTTCTCAGTGAATGTGAGGGCATATGTTGCTGACACATCAGAAGGTATACCTGCAGCTGTGAAGAAGCTCACCCACATGCCTACAAATGTCAAAACAATTGAAACAACACTTGAATCTCTACATTAGGATTGTCTATAATAATGTATTCTCCTAAGTACACATAAAGCCATATTTGACCTAATATTATGCTGTGTATTAGCTGGTAAACTACTAAGAATAAAACTTTGAGATATAATAAAAAGGCAATACTTGACATCTAAATATATGAATAAATATTAACAAATTTACAAATAAATCATAAAATAACCTGATAACTGTAATACTTTTCTCTTAATGATCATGCATTATTATTAAACAAATAATTATACAAAATACACACAGTGTTAGAGTGGCTACTAGATACAAAAAGAAGAATTATATATTTTAATATAATAAGTTTAAGATGTAGATAAGTATGTGTGTATTTGTTTATTTTTTAGCTATAACATGAACCACTTTTACGAAATTTCCAATGAAATTCAATTCTAGAAAAATTACTAAGTTCTTACTTATAATATACTTCTGCTAATATAATAATAACTTATTATACAGTACAATAACAAAAAGGTATGCCAGACAAATAAAGTTAAGAGTTATCAGCTAGTTTGTACATTAAATGGCAAAATTGTCCTTTCCTAGATCTATATCATCGTGTATAATCTAGTTATAAGCTAGTACAGTAGGGCAGAAGACTCAAGAAATTAAGTATGAAGTGTTTATGTATCAAATACTTTATCGAAAATGCCATGGACATCTTCACTATAACCTTGGAGCACCTTATGGAAGCAAAACATAATCCGGTCGGTAGAAAATATTTAGATGATATAATTAAAAATTAAACTCACTAGTAAAGTTTGTATCCATTTTAACTATTGCTGCATTCATTTTATTTCAGAAATATCAAATATCAAATTACACCGAAATACATTGACATATAGAACAGAACAACAAAGTCATAGACACTATAGACAGGCGACAGCTCTAGTCTCTACTCTTTTGTTTATGCATCGTTATCAGATAGTGGCAAGTGGCAACTCAGTGTTAACTGTCAAGTGTACACATTTATTTAGTAGAGTTTAGCCGAGTAAATAAAATATATTTACTCATAGATGATAACTTAAGTTACTAAAATCTTCGAAAGAAAAAAGTATAGAAACGCGCAACATGCAAAACAGATTTAAACATAATTCAATAATCATTTTGCAGAGACAATCAAGTGTGGTTTAATTGACAATAAAACAAATAAACTTTCTATTTTGACAAAATCCATTCTCGAACTGTCAATAAAGTCAAATTGTCAAATTGCCTACTTATAGTGCTTATGAAATTGGTCAATGCTTGTTTGCGTACGGATTTACTATTTAGATCAGTGATTTTACAAGAAAGTAAACTCCAGATTTTATATTACTATGGCAAACTTTACGACGGACGGCAAATTATGTATTGAGCGTGAGCTCGACATTAATAGCACTGAAAAACAGTTCGCTGATTTGATCACAAGGTTTGATATTATTAAAACATGTAAATGGATAACAGACAATAACTTCCCAAAGGTAAATACTTTATCCTTGCAATTTATACGTTAATTAGGAGAAAATATACTTGTATATGTACTAAGGCAATACAATATTAAATTTTTATATATAGAATAACAAAACTCAACAAATCACACAATTTAAAATAAGATGTTAATTCTTCGATAGGTTTGCCTTCAATTCCCTGATGAACTACTTGGAGTTAGTGCTAAAATTTATGAAGAAATCAAAAAGAAAATTGATGTTGACCTTTACATTCTTGGTGACACATCATATGCAAGGTATGGCTATTATAAATAATATATGTATTATTATGTATTGTTATTGTATCCATCTCATATTAGTGTGCCATATGAAGTTGGGGTTGCTGTGTTTTATATCAAAACAGAGTTGGTATTCCCTATGCCATGGTACCTACAGTCATGCACTTTTTACTTTATGCAAGTTTTTATGTACATATAATAAATATGTCTATGGGTCCAATTTAAAATTACCTTTGTAAAAGTTTTATTCGATCCCAATATTTTTACTACTAAACTAAACCTGAAATGTATTACAGTTGCTGTGTGGACTCAGTAGCTGCGATGCATGTCCAAGGCAATGCGGTTGTTCACTATGGTCACACATGTTTCTCCAAGACAAATATACCCGTGTTTACAGTGCTGTCTAAGAAAGAGTTAGATGTAGAGGCTACTATGAAGGTGCTGAAGGATAACTTCAATTCAGATGATAATGCAAAGTTGTGCCTATTTTATGATGCTGATTATGAACATTGTAAAGGTGAGTAACTCATGACATAAATATAGTACGAAATTTTATTGTTTACTACAAATTGACAAGCAAAATGACTCAAGCATTTTTCACTTGCATTTGAAATTATCATCAATTCTATCCTCAAATATCAGCAAACAGAATAAGGATTAATTAGGCCATATTGATTTTAACCTATTTGAAAATGTATATGTCACCATTGCCATCTCCAAAATCTTAAGCTGAGATGTATGGTGGAGATGGGTAAACATCAATAGGCTGGCTCTCAGTTACATACATAATATTACAGTCATAGTCCCACTATTGCAATTGAGAACTGCCCAATAGAAACCCATAACGAGGAAATAAATACCTGGGAAAACCTATGGAGTGCAAAAATAAATTTATCCCTCGGGACCAACAAGGCAATCTTATTTACTACATTATGTTTATTGCAGATAGTCTCTCAGAGCAGTGGTTTCAACACTACCCACAAAGCTACATAGCCTATATACAACTTGAAGAAAGCCCTAACAGATTTTTAGGCAGAGTTATAAAGAGTAAGGATGGTGAAGAATCCTCAGTACAACTTCTACAAGACTGCATTTGTGTAAATGTAGGAGTCAGGGGACAAACTCTCTTCAATTATAGTGTATCTATAGCAGGTATTACCAATATTTTTTATAATTTGCACTTTTATTAACTGCCTCTTTCTGTCATGGAAATGCACACTGAAATACAAGTATTCTGTGTAAACATAACAGGTTTTATCTGTATACCAATTCTGTTCAGTAGCGTAAACTTCCACATATTATTATTACTATTATTAGTAGGATGTTAATACCTGGTTACTCTACAGGCAGGGCAGCACAGCTGGGACACTGGTTTAGGTATTTACATTACTACCAGATTATTACTACACAGAGTATAAAGTATTATGGATTTGATCCCAAACATACAATATTTATGATTCACTAGTATAAATGTTTGGTATTTAGGTGTTTCCTGCCTCCACTGTTTAAATATCATCTTATAAAATAGGCATCTTTTAATCAGGATACCTACACACATACATAGATTCACGCCTGTTTACCAGAGGGGTAGGCAGACACTACGGATTTCCATTTGCTACGATCCTGACACATTTCTCTGGCTTCATTCACTTTAATCACATTCCTCATACACGCCCGTCGGTTCAAGGAGCTCTTAACCTGGCCTTTGTCCAGAACACCTCCGATCTAATCGAGAAACGTTCGCCTAGGTTTTCCTCAGGAAATCGGTTTTAATCAGGATATTGGCCAATAATGTGTTTTTCTGTTTAGTAAGTATAACAATTGATTTTTTATTTTTTACAGCTAGAGAATGGTACTTATTGAATCCAGATACTTGTAAAGTAGAACGCCTAGAAGAAACAATGTGGTTAAAGCGTCGAAGATTCCTTGTGGAGAAATGTAAAGATGCTGAGGTTGTGGGCATTCTCATTTGCAAGCTGGCTGGCGACCAGACCAAGGACATCATTAGCAGAATGAAACAGCTGTGCAAAGTTAATGGAAAAAAGAGTTACATTGTCTCTGTAGGCAAACCTAATGTCGCTAAACTGGCTAACTTCCCTGAAGTAAGTAATAAACTACAAAAAAAATTATTTGATCTAAGATATATAACCTGTAAAAAGATCATATAGTTTATCGCCATTACCTTAAAGCTTCTATTAGTCTGTTAAAGGTATCTATAACAGACTTTATTAATACATTTTAGGTACTTACATAATATTTATATCATAATTTATTACAGATTGACATATATGTGATGATTGCTTGCCCAGAAAACGAGCTTTATCTCACCAGTACAAAAGACTTCTACAGACCAATAGTGTATCCATATGAGCTTGAGGTAGCTCTCAACTCAAACAGAGAGCCATACTTCACTACTCATGTTACCGACTATGACCAACTACTGCCTGGCAGAAGACATCATTGTAGCATCAATCATATAAAGGAAACCACAGATGTCAGTCTTATTACAGGGAAGATAAGAGAAACTAAGATAGACACAAATGAAGGCAGCAGTATGGATTTAGCAGAAAAGCAAAACTGGGCCTTGGAAAGCATTGGACAAAATCTCCAAGACAGATCATGGAAAGGCTTAGAGCAAAAGTTAGGAGAAACAGAGGTTAAAAAGGCAGAGGAAGGTCGTAAAGGTATACCTTTACAGTACAGTAATGAACCAGAATGAATTTAAATACTATATTTTATATGTACATTTGTGGGTAATCTAGTACAAAGTTTCTGTCCTACTAAGTAAGACTGCTTTTGAAATAATAAATTATGAAACAATTACAAAAACATGTTTTCATTACAACACAAGCAGACTAATGAGTTACTTCATTCGTGGTTTACATGTAAGATCAACTATTACTTGAATCAAATTAATTCAGATTTTCATTTTTACACAATAATGATTGCATGGAACAGTACAAAAAAGAATGAAACAAAATCGAATGCTTGTAGTATAGTTGATCCCTGTAACACTTTCAAGACAGCAGATTACAACATGCTATAGTTTATGACTTCTGGTTAAGTGGGTTCTGTGGTGACTTGAGCCATTCTTTCCTCAGCATCTGTTTAAGCTGTGACAGCCTTAGTGATGGGTTTTCAGCCTTGAGTATTGGTAAGTTAATTTCTTCAAATGCTGTATATGCAGCTTTCAGTCGCTTTTCAGGATGCCTGTCCATATCCGTCTTATCACTGTATAAAAATAGAATTAATAGATGTTATCAATATATAACGAAAATTTCGTATACGAAGTACCTTTCCACCATTCGGTTAAAGGAGATTGTTCCTCGTCCATACATCGTTTGCCCCAGAACCAACAGCGAAGAAAAAATTATTTACGTGTTCTGTAATACTCCAATATACTCACGAAAACAACATTTTATGACAGACACTTCAGAAAATTGATTTGTTTAAAATTAAAACTAAGATTTTGAGGTTATTTCTCTTAAGCGGCGCGGGCATATGCGCGCGGTTGACAAGTTGTAGTATGCTCTATTATTGTTGCTTGACCAATTACTTAAAAGTAATCCTACCAAAAGAATGGGAGGCCTATGTCCATCAGTGGACTGCAGTGTGCTTAATTGACTTGTGGAGTTGTTGCGTAGCAGGAGTAAGCCGAAATGAAATGCAGTGGTATGCGACAACGAAGGGTTTATTACCCACAGGTTTTGGTATAGGAATGTACACAGCACAGATATCGATAGGCGTAAGCGTAGTAGCAAGGCGAATTAAGAATTACTACGATATTGTAATATATAAAGAAGCTCGCGTAAGCGCGATGCGTCGGCAGACATGCAAGGGGTGCGCGTCATGAGGTTTTGACTCGACCAAACACTACAATACAATATACGGGTATAGACAGGCAAATCTCTCCATTCAAATTATACTAACTATCGCGCCATCTAGTTTCTAGCTACCAGAAACCACTGACATGTATCATATTTTACATATCTATAGTTATATTTATACAATCTGTTATATATATATACATGCAACTATGCGTAGTTATAGACAGATTGTGCAAATTCCCTAAGTATTTTTTTTGCAAAATGATGACTGAATTACATTTTTCGGGATTCACATAATAGTAAGAGTGACCACATTTTCTTTTAATGTTATGTTCTGTATTAAAGAGTATTTTTAGTCGTAGTAAGTACAAATGATACATTCTTGAACTTTATTCTATACATTCCTACCAAATTGGAAGATTTAAAAATAATTATGATATATTTTATTTACTCGCATTTTTTACTTCATCAACACTCCATTTTTAAAATCATATTGGTTATGGTAGCTGGCGGGTAGATGGCGCGTTTTAAAAATTCAATGCTACTTTTGTTCTAAGTTGCCAGCTCTGGAATGTTCCAAGCTCCGCCCGTTCGCAGGAGCAAGATCATGCGCGTGAGCAGGATGGCACGTGCAGATCGAATACCGGCCGACGCGCTAATATGAAATCTGAACTGAACTGTTTGTCCAGGTGTACAATGCTATATTTATGTATGTATATATTTTTATTAAGTATGTAACAGATAAATTATTCATTATAAGTATTTATATAAACATAGTTACACACGATTCAGTTATACACATATTTAATTTAAACTATGGGTAATTTAACAATAATTAATTAACTACGCCACAGACTGATTAGTTGAATTTTACCATAGTGGTGAAAACATTGTTTTCCACTAATATAATTACTTTGATTAAATAACTGTCTGTAGCTAAGTATGTGTGTAGCAGCGATAACTCAGTGGGGAGACCAATAGACTGCAATGCAGAGGGTCTCGGGTTCGAAACCACGTCGTGCACCTCTGACTTTCGGAAGTTATATGACTTTTCGAAATGATGCGCGTATTGATTGACGATTAGCGTCTGCTCCTTGCCTCGGAGAGCACGTTAAGCCGTCGGTCCCGGCTGCCATGAACATCTATGGCAGTCGTTATTGGGAAGTCAATGCCCTCTAATATCCTGACACTAGTCTAGCCTTAGGTTATCGGTAGCCTTCGGGTTGCGGAGGTCGCTCCGTGTAAAAACTGATATCCAGTCAAATCCGGTTAGACTAGAAAGCCCACCCCAAATGATTTGGGAATAATAAAGGCTAGGGAGAAGAGCTAAGTAAGTGACCAGTGATGTGACGGATAATTAAAAATGTAGATCCGCAGATCCGGATACGGATCATTGGCGCTAAGATCTGATTATACGGATACGGATCTTAACTTTCTTACTAAATCGGTGTCGGTGCGCGTTAAGTTTTGTTATAAAAGTGATCTTATAACTTTCTATAATAAATGTTACAAAGATTTAAACTCAATTATTGATCTCATTATAAGGATATTTTAATTAATATTTTATAAAAACTTCCTATACGTGTAAGTGTTCTTCCTGTAAGTGTTTAAACATACATATATTAGACAGTTGATTTAGTTCATTTATGTTACGTGCTGTATTGTATCGTATTTAACGTATTATCCTATTTAACTCACTATGATAAATGTTGATGCCAAATATTTCATTTTAGAAATAAAATATAGTTTGATTGAAATTGAATAGTATTTTATTGCTACCTAATCAACTACATATAGAATTAAATCTATGTATTAAAAATTAATAAGGTAAAAGATCCGTCAAACATGTAACGGATAAGGATACGGATCTTTTTTCTCCCGCAGATATATGCGGATACGAATATCCAGAACATCACTATATGTGACTAGACAAGCATGGAGATTCTGTAAAATATTTACGTAGATGCTTAAATATCAATATCAATTAAAATTTATGTTAAGAATATGTACCTAAATAATAATAAAACAATGCATTGAGTGACGCTTGGTGTCGCCCAAGAGGGCGGCATCTTCGACGTTCTTTGTTCCGGTACACGGTAAATAAGGAACGCAGTGTCCGTTTGATACGTAAAACGGTAATAAGTATATTAAAATATAATAATATTTATTATCTAAATTAAATGCTTGTTGGTCTTGGGGCAAATAATAACAATCTTCTTTAAGCATGATTGATAGAAAAATCAATCAATGAGTAGTAGAGCTTCGCTGATACCAGCATGAATGGGCCGGCTCGACCGGGGAAGTACTACCCTTTCATGCAAGTTCCTACTGTTGTGTTTCGTTTGGTAAGTGAGAGTGCCGGAGGCCCAATCACCCTCTTTCCCCCTTCCCACTCCTTCTACTTCCTTCTTTCTTTTTTTCCCAAAGGGTCGGCAACGCGCAAGTGATGCCTTTGGTATTGCAGGCGTCCATAGGCTACGGTGACCACTTACTATCAGGTGGACCATATGTTTGATTGCCAACTTAGTTGTATAAAAAAAATGATACTGAAATTTAATCCACTGTCAATTGTGCTGAAATTTAACATACTGGCACAACATTGGTTAACTCCTAATGTTATAAACTTTACTTATATGGGACTGAACTGTAACCTTATAATTGTTTTATGTATCTGATCTGACTACATTAGCATAGGTATGGCACCCTATGATAAACAAAATAGTTAAAGTACTATGTAATTTTAAACCATACCTGAGGATAGAGATAGCTTCATCAACCGACTGTGCAACTTCTCCATCCAGCTGCAACCTGTTGAGATTCTCCTCCAGTGGAGGCTCTTCTACGACCACCCTGGCCGGCTGTGGAAAAATATCCTTGATTAACAAACCCCCTACCTCTATACACAAAATAATATATTCTTTATTAGACAAGCAGAAATCATCAACTTAGTTGGTAGTCCATATTGTTAGATCATGTTTACTAATAAAAGGTAAACAATATTAGTCAAACTACACTACTGGCCGCCATTTAATTAGCTTTAGAACTTTACAGCAAAATTAAATTAGAGGCAATTAGCTTTAAAACTACATATGGATATTTAAAAGTATATAATATGTTAGTCATAGACATTGCAAATGAATATTGCTATTTCATTCATTATTATGGTACAACAAAAAAGAAACACTACAGTTTAAATTTTTTATCTGGGATCTAGTCACACTACCTTTTACTTAGAGTCTGGATATTTAAGAAATTTTATTTCAGCTATTAATTCAAATAATTAAATAATATAAAATAGTTGAATTGGAAAGTCATAATTCAAAGAAGGCATAAAGGGCGGCAGACATACATTCACTATTGAACTCACGAACTGTTTACTAAAAGTTCGTTTAAATCATGTTGTTAGTCAGTTAAAACAGGTTGAAGTAATCTTACCACAGGTTTAGGAGGTTCTACTTTGATGCTCTTTTCCTTCATCTTTTCAATTTGTGCTCTAGTAATCTTCGGTGGAGGAGGAGCTGCCTTAGGTGCACTCTTCAGGGAATCCATCTCTTTCTCTAATAGGGCTTTTGCTTCAGCTTTTTTCTGTAGTTGTTCTTGTCGCTTCCTTTCTTCTGCTTCCTGTACAATTTCAAGGTCTCTTTGAAGGATAATTCGTCATATGGATAGGATGCAATGTAAAGTATATTGTATCTATTTCTATAATCAGACTTACAGACATTAAGAAATAATAGTACCATATAAGAAAATAATATTTTTAGGGTTTAAGCAACCCCAATATTGGCTTTCTATAAGTTTAATCGTCGCAAAGGTTAGCATTGCATACGAAGTCTATTCTAGAACACTAACCTTCTTTTGTTGTTTTTTCTTTAACTTCTCATCATTATCTTCCCATTCCGCGTCTTCCACCATTTTTTTAATCTTTTGATCTTTCTCCTGTTTTATATTTTCTTTCCGCTGCCGGGCAGCAACAGCTTTGCTGTTTTCTCCAGCGAATTTCTTCGGCATATTTCTGTAACAAAGTTTGTATAAAGTAGATATTGTAATTGAATTAAATATTTGTAATGTATAGCCATGAAGGGACTAGAAGAACTTACTTGGTTTTTTAATTATCTCTACAGCCTATGTAATTATTACAATATATTTAATGAATTTTAATTTTCGATAGATTTACGTATGTTTGTTTGATTATCTGTGGTGGAATATTTTATTAGGACCTGCTGTCATTGAGGTTTGTTACATTTATGGATATTTATGTTACAATCTTTACTTACAAAATATCATTTGCAAATAATTTTAGTCGATTATTGTCTATAGGAGATAATATTATAAATGTTGCCTGATTCTTACTAGAATGCCAATATAATAATATAGGTAGGTATAAATTATTAGTACTCTTTTTATTTATTTGTCACTTGTTTGTCAATGAATGACAGAATGAATATGAAATGAAACTATTAACAATGACAACTGTTACTGTTGTGAGTTTACTTTTCACGATATAGTCCACTTCAATTTTCTTAGATTATTATATATATGTAGTTTAATTTTAAATATATATGTATTGAGGTTGTCTTCTTGTTAAAATAACACAATGGCTTTAGTCGCTTATGAGAACAGTGATTCAAGTGAATATGAAGACGAGGAAAATGAAAACACAAATGTCGTCGTGTTGAATAACAAAATAGAAAGTAAAACAAGTCTAAAGCGTAAGTAACTACAACATTTATCTATAAACTAATATTATATTAGCAAAGATATCCACGGTTTGCTATTTCTTCTTGATTTGCTGTAACTAACGATGAGTTGAGTTGACCTCTCTTAGATACATATTATTTATTGCAATCTGCACCAACATTTTTAGATTATGAAATATTACTTTATATTCGCAAAACATTTTTAAAAAGACTTTTGTATTTAGTTCCAGAACCAATTCAAAAACAAGTTGCAACCAAAGTCAAGGAAGAGCCACAAGAGAGTTCTGTGCCAAACCTGTTCAATTTCCTGCCACAACCATCAAGTAAAAAAAAGCCAGCAGTTATAGAGGAAGATGATGAATTCCTACATAAAAAAGAAGATGCAAATGTTGTCAAACCTAAAGCTAAGATTACAGTACCTTCATTAAATGATGTAAGTTTTAGTTCTATATTTTTAGACCAGTTATTGATTCTAAATTCCTCTGAAAGGCAGTCAGACTTGTTGAAACTTAGCCTGTGTATGTATAGACTATGTCAGCACTAGAAAATTATATTTAATTAGTTCAAAGCTCAAAATCAAAACAATATATTCATGTTACAGTTCAAAGATGTGGAAACCAGTATACCAGCTGTTAAACCAAAAGCACCTAATGGGGTAAGTTATACATGTAATTACAATCATCTACACATTGTATATGGTTAATTTGTTCTTTTACATTAAAGAGCTCTCCTCTTTTTTAACAAAACATATTCCAACTCCTCTTAGAAATTATACATCTTGTAATCTTTCACTTTCTTTTTTCATCTTATACGAGAACATACGCATTTTTACTATCTATCTAGTGGCTATCACCATTAGATAGATAGTAAAAATGCTTAGAAGAAGATTGTAACATGAATATCTTGTTTTCAGAAAAAATCTGGCTTATTAAGCATGCTGCCTCAACCAAGAAATAGAGTTACTGCCACAACAAGATCATTAATCCCTAATGTTCTGACAAAAAAGCCATTGGTGCCATCAACTGTCAAAAAGGAATCACTCTCACCTGCACTAAAGAAACCCAAAGTTAACCCTACACCATTGATAAATGATTATTCTGATGATAGTGATAATGATGAAGTACAAAATGATTTCTTCTCAATAAACAAACCTGTTGAAATTCCTAATGTTGATATTGATATGCCTTTAGAAATAGAGCATAATATAAGTACACAAGTAACTAATACACAAAAGCCTAAAGGAATTGAGTCTTTCTTCAAGAAGGAGGAAGTGGACCATGTAATGTTTGAACCTGATGATGACAGTAACAGTATAGAAGAGCAGTCAGAAGCAGGGTCTAGTTACAATGGTTATGGGTCTGAGAATTCCAATACTAATGAGGTGGCCCTTGATGAGGAAGCTGTAAGTATTTTGATGTTGAATTTATCATGCTTTTAGGTCAAATCTTTAGTCAAGCACTAAGAACAGAAGGGAGTGAGGGACTTTACAACAATAAACATAGCAGATACAAAGAATACATCTATGGTTTTTATTAAAATCAAAGATAAAATTGCATTATTATTTCTAGTCTAATGATGGTCTATAAGGTCTTGGCGCAAAAAGTGACAGCAGTATAGCCTCAAGATCTTTCAACATTATTTTGAAAGGGTTGACAACACACCAATAGAAGTGATGTGTGTTTTAAAAACATGTTACTGTGTTGTTACTCCTATTGACCACAGGTACATAAGATATGGCTGTTTGGCAGCAATCTTCTGTATAGTGGAGCTGCTTACTGAATCAGATTGCTTCAGTTTGTATGAAATCTGCTCCATTGGGTATTGCACTGTACCAAGATTTAAAAAAGTAAGCACTTTTTGAAATCTACGTTTTATAGGTATATATTGCACACATTGTGACAATATATTTTGTTGTCTCAAGACAATGGTGTAATTTGATCTACAAACAAATTCATTAGCATAATGACTGTAATCCTTTTTTCTTTCACTTTTATCTACTGTGTACTTCTTAGTGGAGTCACCTATTTGCAATGAATTATATGAACTCTGAACACCCAGGATTTATATTTATGATAATACATGGTACTCATAAGCTCACTTAATTCTCTATACACAGATCCTGAAACTATGTGGCACGCGCGGTAAACGGAAGCGCGAAGAAATTCAAATAGTGGATGTGAATCAGCAAGACGTGCTGGCGGGCGCGCGGGAGATGTTGCTCAAAGGATTGATGGACGACACTACCAAGCGCGTGTCGGTCAGCAAGAAGAAGGGCAACGAGCCCACGAGCCAGCAGAGAAGGAAACACCAGATCACATATTTAGCATACCAGGTTTGTTATTTATCATATACTACCATTGTCATGATTGATATATATATAATATTATGCAAATCTCCATACCATACCTATCATTGTACCTATTATTAATTCGTTCAACAATACAACTAGATATCGTACGTTTAGGTAAATAACAGCTCACTTGAGATGTGAGCTCTTATTTTGTTTAGTTCGCTTGAAACACAGCCAATGTAAAGACGTCTCACAATGTCGCAGTGTGTATTCAAAAGTTACAAAAATAATGGCCAAAACTTAATCGTCTTACTTTCGGTAAGTACATGAAGAATAAGTTATATTTTAAGCTTTAAAATAACAAAATTACCGATTTTAAACCACCGCTACAAATGTTTGGCCAAGGCTCGCCAAACGCACAAACTTATAACAAAAATAATCGAAACAAAACGTTGTAGTTCTCAAGGCAATAACGGGAAAAAGTACTTTATTTGTTGCCGCTTAAGGTAGATTTCACACTAAATGTTGTTGTATGTGACGAATGATCATAAGTATTAGATAATATTTTGAAGATTTGTGACTTTATTACTAGGTGCCATGGTTGTAATTAGGTTGAACTTAAATCTGTTTTTGATCTTTTCTCTCCATTTGTTAGTAAACACATGTAGCTGTACATATGTATTGTCACGCAGACAGCATTTAGCTTTGATTTTGTACATGACCTGATCTCTAGTTGTATTATTGATCGAAGTATTATTCAGTAAGAACATCGTAGGTATGGCTCCAAGAATATATTATAATAAAATCCCTGAAACTATCTGTAACATAAATAATACAGAACAATTTAAAAATGTTTTTACGATTTTTTGGTTGGCAAATGTTATTACTCTATCGCAGATTTCATAACAGAGAGACCTAAATAAGACATTAATACCTTTATCCGACTTATCACTCAACAGTTATAGCAACCTGACATCTAATATTTGTTAAGCATTGACATTAAAGGTTTGCGCAGACGAGGAACAACGGCGGACAAAATGTCCGCGGTGCGCTCTTATTCGTAATACAATAAGGTTGCACTTTGTCCATATATTCCGCTAGGCGACATGAGGTATTACGCTGACAAAGTGCAACCTTATTCTAGTATTAATAAGAGCGAACCGCGGACATTTTGTCCGCCATTGTCCCTCGTCTGCGCAGGCTCTAACTGTAACTTGGAAATAATTTGTCTTTATCTATTATATTTTAATTGTATTGTTTGCTAGACTTAAGTATTTTGTACGCCAATCATTGGCAAAACATAGATCTCAATATGTTGTACAAAAATAAATGATAATGATTATTGCTATGCATTGGTGCCATCAGAATAATGTCGCTTACAGTGTAAAGACTAATGTGCTATTTTGTTCCCAGGCTAAAGCTAATGAAGCTGAACTGCAGAATCAATGGTCAAACAACAAAATGTCAAAGAGACAAACTCAAGCCAAATATGGCTTCTAGCACTTGTTCACTAGAATAATTAAATATAGATTTTGTAAAAAACTAATCATGTTTACAATAAAACAAAATTTAAATACAAGTATTTTATTTGTACAAGAACTAATTTACTAATTAAATCTAAGCACTAGTTAATTTACAATCTCCTAGCCTTCCTCGGCCGTGGAGGGTTCCATGAAACATGTGTATTGTCTGTGATGGAGATAATATCCAGGCCACCCATCTGTAAACCTTTGACTGCAGCCTGTAAACATAAAATTACATTTATATATGTACATAGACTACAGATACACACATGTGTACAAGGATACACAACAGCAACTTGATGCAATCTAATACCTTTATAAAATGGTAGTATATCTTATGATTGCAATGTGTTTTTAGTACATATGCACATGATGTTAGTTTACATTTTTTTACATATATCTGGGTATCTAGACTATGAGATAATGTATCCTAACATTTAATAGGAAAATAAGGTCCAAATACAAGTTTTATGTATTGTCTATGCAGATAATATTAGTGTAATAATAAAAAATCTTACCAATCTTCCAGGGCCGAGTCCTCTGACCCTCACTCTAATTGTTTTAAAACCTTTGTCAATGGCTCTCTGAAAATAGAAACAGTTTTGTTATCGCTATAGATAAAAAGCTATAGTCTTTTTTTTGTCAGCTCTTTTATATGTCCCATTGCTGGGCAAAAGCCTCTCCCTTGGACTTCCAAATTTGGTATTTATTGCCATATAAATAAAAGGCTTTTAACTAGAAATTAGCGAATAATATATTTAGGAGAGCTATGTAGCAATGTTAGACACCATTCCATGATCAATGCTTATAGGAAAGTGATTTCACCACCCATAATTATTGAGATAATTATGATTACCATTTCTATGCTATAAAAAAATGTTTATTATATTTATATCACAAAAGTGCCTGAAGAAAAAGTATTATTCTAAGTCAAATATAATTTTATGGCTCTTACAATTTATTTAGGTGTTTAGTTTCTCACAGTTTCCTTTGGGGGGCTATTTATTGAAATTGCAGCTATAAAAGTATAATAACGATTGAAATGCAGTGGTACTATATTGTATTAAAATTTGATGCTTTTAGTTTAAGATCACACCATGTGTTTTTCATTATCTGAATAGTGGTCCCGCCATTTTAATATCAAAATAGCGGGACCACTTTCTTTGTAGAATATTTTGAAATTTTATGAGTGTAGAATTTTTCTATGAAAGTATAAAATAGTAAAAATATTGTATTAAATCCTATTCACATGATATTCAAAAAACCTGTCTTCGTCCCGCCATCTTGACGTTCATTATATTATATAATATTGATCGACAGTATCAATAAGCTTACCGTAGCTATACCAATGGCAGTAGTTTGAGCAGCAATGTTGGTTCCTTTCTTTGTATTCTTGAATCCCTCCATGCCACATGATCGGATGATCTTCACAGTACCTGCTGCATCAGTCAGAGTGAATATTGTGTTATTGTGTGTCACTCTGACATTACACACTGGTAGATCTTTGTATGCGCTACCACCAAATATGAAGTTATCTGATTCTAGAGTAGGGAATAGGTTTTGTTTCCTGTAACAAAAAATAAGAATGTATAATACTCATCCTAAAGAACTTAATAATAATATTAACTGTCCTATATATAAACTGTTCCACTGTTGGGCATGAGCCTCTTCTCAGTGTGAGAAGGGTTAGGCCATAGTCTGCCATGCTTGCCCAAAAAGAAGCTATAGAACTTACTGGTAGTTAGATACAATAATTTCATAGATTGGTCAGTATTGTAGTTCTTTTATAGAGATTTGTCTGTTAAGATTTGCTAGTTGTTTTTATTTACTATTTTAATAACTTACGGCTTTATTGTTACAAATAATGCTTACATTTTAAGCAACAAAATGTGGATGAAAGCACTAAATTTTCCACTTTGAACTTGAATTTTACTCCTTGAACTTTTAAGACTTGAAAGAAAAGTACATTAACTGACGTAAGGTGACTTATATTACATACTGCTATTTATGGATAATATATACCACTATTATTATATTTATATGACATTACATAACGCTATTTAAGGAGTCTTTACTGCAATACAATTTTGTAGATTTTATTAACATTTAGGTTACACAATTTCATTACCAAAAATTTGATTTCTAAACAATTTAGTCAACATCAAGACTTAGGACCAAATTTAGGATTATATTATTGATATAAAATCCTCAGAAACTTACGCCTTTAATACAGCATCTAGATCCACAATCTTCTCGCCCTGAACACCTTCATCTTCTAGGGGTATGCTTTTATGGTTGAATTTCTCCGTTGCGTGAGGCGCGGATGTTTGAAACAACCGCGCCACACTCATCACAGGAGCCCGCAAAGTATTTCTAATTACACTTAACATATTTTAAAGGTTGATTTAATTTATTACTGCAATAATATTATTATGAGAATATTGACTTTTGATAAAATTCTAACCTTAAAATATTGACATTTGACAGCTACTGCGTTTAGTTCATTCATTAGAATACTAATGTAACTCAATTAATGTAGTATGAATCAATGAGCCCTTTTTGATGAGCCCACAAACATACATATAAGCAATGAAGCTGCATTTTTGAGGTTTAAAATGTATCTCAATAACCCCCATCGATATATGTATAGAAAACGCACAGCAATCTTTAGCAATGCGTTTTCTATACATATTATAGAGTCTGTCAACCGAGTCGTGTCCCTTGAAAAAGGCGGCAAATTTAAAAAATCGTGGTGTGGTATCCCTGGTAGTATGTAAAAACAGTCTTGATTAGTATCAAGACGGTTAGTAGTCTAATATATATATATTTTTTGTGAATAAATAATTTCTAGTGTGAATTCTAGTATCAAGACGGTTTTTTTACAGTACTATCAGGGATACCATACCACGATTTTTTAAATTTGCCGCCTGTTTCATGGGACATGACTCACATGACTTGCTTGACAGACTCTATCGATGAAAGAAGAGAAAGAGAAAGAAAGAAAATACATTTATTTGCAGCATAATTATGCACTACATACATCAGACACAGTTAATTACAAAAAAAAGAAAAAACAAATCTTACTGCAAATTGGTCTCAACTCAGCAAAATGCTAGTTTTGAAAAAAATAGCGCTGGTCTTCCGTTGCGACCATGTTTGTAGATAATAATACCTAATAAACTTAACACAAGTAATACAACAGACGATATAAAATAATAATAATAATAGCATTTACGGTAGCAATACGATAATAATACAGTATTTATTTTTGCACCTCAGTTAACTCTAACAATTTCAGTATTTTAAAAATAGACATTAATGTCGCGACTGTAATTTCTCTACATAGCTATTTATTAGACTGTGGTTATATAGCACTTGTGTCATGCAGCTGTGTTTCCTGGCCTTTTTGGTGATCAAATAAATATTTCTTTAGTGTTGCCCTAAAACGTTGAATATGTTGCAGATTCCTAATCGGTGGGTGGAATGTTATTCCAACATTTCATTTCATGAGGTTTTTACCCCAGATATGCATTGCCATATTTGGGGTATTTTCCAGGAGAAACCTGGCTCCTATACTGAGATTGCCTTCATACAACTCTAGAGTTTGAGCTGAAGCCCTGACTTTGCTAGTAAGGTTTTTAGATAACGAACGTACACAGCATACATAGTTTAATAACATCAATATTGACGTTATTGTTTAGAATTGTATTTTCATCAAAGTTCCTGAAAACTTAGATATGCAGAGGCAGCAGCTTAGTTATTTTAATTGCTATTGAAAATGAACCATTCATCCATGTCATAGTATTCAGTTATTTCAATTATATTACTATTCTAGAATACCCATGCCCCTGCCGCTAATTAGCGAATTTTATAAATATTATTATATTTTGCAAGGAATTTACAATTCCTGTACTAATAGAGCAACAAAACAAAGGTTCGTGCAAAAATCGAGCATATTGGGCGATGGTAGTCCTTCACTTTGTCTTATTCCCTTGCTTATTTAATGTCCTCTAAGTCGGTAAGTAAGTTTTATATAGAATTAACGGGTATTACTTGAATATAAAATAAACACGCATCCCTTTAACCATAATTTATTTGATTATATAGATATAGAATTGATTACATTTATTGTTTCTTAGTTAACATATTTTTGTAGTATATGACAGATTGAGTGAAACCTCGTAAAGCAGCAGGAGTGCGAATAGTCATTAGCTGGAGATGTCCCGCCTCTGCTATGAAATTAGCTTTAAGAAGTTCGTTGATCGCCCATTCAGTAGTATACTCGATGGGGTCAATTTGTTCGCCAGGTATCTCCATGGTAATAATGTAATTTATCACGTGGGAATACAGCGGTGTTGCCACTAGTCGGATAAACATTTTGTTGTCTAGCAACTCCTTAATCAAATCGTCTTCTATTTCTTGTTGTGTCTGTAGGTAGTCCTGAAACAAACATGTAATGTTAAATAAGAAAATAATGTTTTGTCGATGTGTTGTTAACTGCAATTTATTCACTATGTAACAGGTTTAGTATTTAATAATTAACTGAGTAATTGAGGCTTCGCTTTTCTTTTTGTATGATGTAGTAGTCCAAAGTGTAGACGACAAAAGAGGTTCGTCGAGGTAGGTACATTACAAATGTAAACATCACACAAGTGCTTTAATATACTTAAATTGCCTTGGCATCACATGCTATGTATAGATATGAAACTACTCTTTAGACCTTATTTAATTGATTCAATTAAATTTCAGCGAGTACGCGTAGTAGTTACCTTATGACGAAGAATCAAGTTAGATATATTTTCCTTGGCATGGTCACATTTACTCAGCGCCATCACCCAAATCGTATTGATTACTGATTCTGCAGGTACATCTGCAGCTAGCCAGTCGATCTCCTGAAATTAACATACAACAACATTATAACTTCCACTAATAAGCACTCGCAATAAACCTTCGTAACATGAAAACCCTTCAGAGATATCAACGCTGACAATAGTAAGTACAGTGGAACTCTGATTATCCGAATAAATAATTAGGACCAGACCCCATGCGGGTAATCAAAAATTCGGCTAATTGGATTTTTGTCGAAAAAAGGGTATGTAAATACATATGTACATATTATATATACATTACATATTTTAAAGAAATAGAGCTTATTTTTAGCACAGTATCCATTTTCAATATGAAATTGCAAGACTAACATGTTACATACATAAGGGATACATATATGTATATATTTTACATGGTAACTCATCTCCCAATAATGTTGCCCGAAAGCGATTCGGATAGTTGGGAGTTCGGTTAATACTCGGCGAAATACTTAAAATATTACGTAGTTTAATATTGCTATCCGATATAATGATTATTGTATAATATTATGATAAAAGTAATAATAATTCCATTTGTATAGTGTCAAGGATACGTATCCTTCCACTTGATAAGCGGTCGTCCAAGTATTACGTAGGCACTAATGAGGGATGGGTCTTTGGTCTGCTTATTTTGGACGACATTGGGGCGTTTGAATGGTGATTACGTCAGCAATATACATTCATTTACTCGTAGTATACTTTTTGTAAAATTCAATAAATTCCGAATATACATCATATGGAGCAATGTTTCTTGCCTTTGCTCGGAAGCGAAAGGATATAAGAGATGTATCGAAATTTGGTGAAATTATACCAATGCACAGACGAGCTTAGCTTACTTTTGCTCACAAGATTAGGGTGGTTAAGAATTACTAAAACCTTGCTTACGTAATTGAACGGCCGCTTTATCATAGTCTACATGTGTTTGCAACACAGAGCGTTTCACTTTACGACGCTAATATATCTTAAAGACCTATGTTACCTCGTCAACAAGAACCGGCCGCCTCAGCAGCAATTTTATAAGGACCAAGTTCTCTTTCTGGTCGTCAGTGCTGTTCAGCAATGACTTCAGGTATTCGCTATGCAGGCTCCTCGAGTCGCTGAAACAAAAAAGTTACATTTAGTACATAGTAATAGTACATCTATCTTGATATTCTACTCGACGAGATTTTAATAGTTGCGGATATATTTTCAGGTCAACCATGAAAATCTATTCAAAAGTTCGGAGCGAACGAAATATTAAGAACTAGATCTTGGCCACGGTTCATGATGATCGTTTGAGTAGTTAAGGTGTGAACAAACAAACTCACATTCGCATTTATAATATTAGTTCGGATATACCTATTATTAAATTGATTTGGATTTCCTTCTGTGAATATTACAACATTCCGTTGTTCAGTCTACTTATGATACGGTTAAGGATGAATAACTACGCAGGTAAAGCAGGTATCGCGTTAAGCTAAATTGTATACGAATTTTATTCAAATGTAGGTAATAATTACCTGCATTATTATACCTTTGATTATAAAGTTTATCTGAAAAATATATCTGCTCACCTGCTCCTAGTAGGAGGCCAGCAGTTAAGTACGTCCACCAACACCTTCTTCTGCTGCCAGGTGTCAGACAACTCGAGGAATTTAGTAAACGCCTCGCGCCTACCCTCCTCGCGCATTAAATACGAGCCTGAAATTAAACAAATTAAATGTTAAGAGCGTCTACGTATAATATTTTAAAGCTATTAAATGTCAAATCAATTTATTCGGGATTTATTTAGAATAATCTTTTTTTTTTAAATAAATTCCAAAGAGATAGAAAGACTGAATATTCACTCACCAGTCAGCTCATTAGAGTAGTTTTTATACTGGGAGTTACCCCACTCGTTCCGGAACAAGTCTGCTGAGAACTCTGCGATCTTCAACATGTCGTCGCTATCGTGGACCCTGGCGCGCTGGCTCAGTGACAGCAGTCCGATCTGTTTGTGCGGCGGCAGACCGAACATCGTGGCCTTCTGCAGCGTCTTCTCCAGCAACTCCTCGGAGAACTTCACCCCATCCTTGTGGTACTGGGTCAGCCGAGTGCATAGTGTGTGCGTGGCGCTATACAACCAATTATTACATTATATTACTAAATTACTAGATGTTATGTTTATTTTTGAGTTAAACACTCTCCGTTTGGAAGGAAATGCCTTCTTCATCGACCTAATCCCATAATAAAAATATTGTAATTGCAGTGGTGTTACTGTCAGATAAGCTTAAACACCCTGCTTGTCTAACTAATATTCTTGATCTCCAATATAAAATAGTTCATTGACGATACAGTTCGCTCACATACAAGTAAAATTGAAGATTGAAGAACATCTATTGCTAGAAGAATTTGGCTTATCTAGTTGTAAAATTTTATAGGTACGTTATTATTTAGCGACCTAGCACTTTTAGACCAGTATTGGACTAGTCTGCGTGACTCTAAGTGTCGACGTGACTAATAGTGTGTAGTAGAGAGAGGTGTACTGACTCGGCGCTGTCAAGCAGCTGGTCGACGATGTGCTGGAACACGCGGTGCACGTCGGCGTCGGCGTGCAGGCATTGCAGCAGTGACGTCAGCAGCGCCAGGCGCACGTCGGCCGCCACCACGAGGCGCCCCAAGCAGCGCACCAGCGCCTCTGTGTCGCCGTGACTCTTCTCTATCTCACTGCGGAAATACGTATTCTGTACCGGCAATCTCACCTGGCTCCACACGCATTTTATGGTCAGCGACAAAGGATTCAAAATCTCATAAATGTTTATCAAGATAGCTTGATATACATTTATGAGATTTTGAATCTTTGTATGTTTCAAAGTAATTTTTATAATAATACAAATGTGTTAAATGTTAACCTAGGTGTTTATGTCGCGGACGGTACAAGTGGTATGTTATTTTTGAAACTCTCCATCCGCTTGGTATGTCGAATGTTTGTGTACCGGGCTATTAATAAGTACAATGAAACCTCCTCTGTTTGTGACAGAAAAAGATCTGGCCGTCCACGTAGTATTCGTACGAAAAAGGCGAACAAAGCAATGAAGGAAGGAATTCGAAGAAATTCTGTCCGAAAGCAAAAGATTTTATCTCGGGAAATCAATATAGCACCTAGAACCATGTCGCGTATTTTAAAAGATGACTTAGGACTCGCAGCCTATAAGAGATGCACTGGTCATTATTTAACTGATAATTTAAAAGTGAATAGGGCGGTAAAATCTAAATAACTTCATAAGCGCTACGCAAATGGAGTACACAGAAAAAAAATTTACTGACGAGAGAATGTTTACTATTGAGCAATGTTTTAACAAGCAGAATGACCAAATTTATGCTCAAAGCTCTATAGAAGCGACCCAATTAGTCAGCAGAGTATAACGTGGACATTATTCGACCTCAGTGATGGTTTGGTGGGGTGTTAGCTATCAAGGAGCGACTGAGCCATATTTTTGTAAAAAAGGTGTCAAAACATAGGCACAAGTGTATCAAGATACGATTCTTGAGAAGGTGATTAAGCATCTTAACAACACCATGTTCCATAATCAAGAATGGTCCTTTCAGCAAGACTCAGAACCGGATCATAAAGCTTGATCCACTCAAGCGTGGTTGGAAACGAACGTTTCGGACTTCATCAGAGCTGAAGACTGGCCTTCATCTAGTCCCGATCTTAATCTGCTGGATTTTAATTTGTGATCAGTTTTAGAGCGTATGGCATGCTCTAAACGCCATGATAGTTTGGAGTCCCTAAAACAATCCATAAGATTAGCAGTGAAGAATTCTCCCATGGAGAGAGTGCGTGTTTCTTAATATGGAATGACATAGTTACGTTACAACATGGAACTTTCTAATGGTAAGGACCCTTGAGAGCTTACATCTAATACCATTGATATGATAACATAGCTTCTTAAAAATCTTTGGCATCTTTTTTCACCGTAAGAACACCACACAAGGTTATGCAGATTCCATCTCCTGTAGATTGGAGGTATTTATTCAGTCGTGCTGTACCAGATTTCAAAAGAAATGCCACTTAATTATACTTCTTAGAAATGCTAGTAGTGCGCGTATAATCCACAAGTACCTACATTCAAACCTGTATAAATAAAAAAGATATATTACATGCACTTTTCGCCGACTATATTTTTAGTTCCTACGCAATAAGGTTGCATCGAGTTTGCTCCGTTCGAAAATTAAACTGGAGCTTACTCGATCGCACACAACACACAGGTAATCCTAATAATCTTGTCAAGACATAAAAGTAGTCTTACGGCCATATCTGATCCTTCGGCACGTTGCTGTTCTCGATCAAATTCTGTACGGTGGTCGAGTGGAAGTTCTCTAAGAAGCGAGCCCATCGCGTCAACTCTTGGCCGACCTGAGCCCAGGTCTGCTCACTGCAACAAAAAGTTAATATTTACCATGATACCTTCGTCGACCGACAACGCATAGCGGCGAAGAAACAACGGGTACAGTATTTTAGTATAACTTGGAGTTTATTTGCTACAATTAATGTGCTTAGAATCCTATTTAAGGGACAAGTTTTTAAGAGAAATTGATATTTGAGTCTTTTACAAGTACTTTATAATATATAGACACAAACAATTCTACGTACAAAGACACTACAGAGTTATGACATCACAACTCAGTACCGTCTTAACACTTAACAGCTAGTACTTTCATACACAGCACTATTCACTATTACTACTAGGACATTTTTCATATACTATATATAATATATAATAATCAATACATTTTATGCCATTCGTTGATAAGTTTTTTATTTATGCTTACGGTGCTTGTATACAAAGCAACACTTATACTTAATATAACACATCGATAAATACATAACGCACGCTGAGAACGAAACTAATTTAATCCAAAAGTTAACGATGAGAATTATTAATAATTGAGACTAAGCAAGTTTATCACATTCACAATGAATATACACATACAGACAAAAATCAGTATGTACGTATAAGTCGGGCATGTAAAATAACAGATAATTTTATGTTTTGATACAGTTATCTTTTTCAAATCAACAACTAATGTGTCTGATTGGCTTTTGCGTGTTACTGTAATTGCTTGACTATAAATAGTGTGTTGCTAAAATATTAACACTTTGGCCGAGCCGAGAATCGAGTCTCGAGGCATAGGTTTAAGATATACTAATAAAAAGCTTCGCTGGTTTGATATGAAGGCAGTAAAATTGCTTTTCAAGGTAACTTTGTTAATATAAACTATTTAAACATATTGCAGTATACCACAAATTTAAATGTAAAATATACTGATTTAAATAAAAACTTTTAACTAATTACTTTTGTATAGTTCTCGTCAAAATTTATTGTCGCGCTATACTGAAATGAAATGGAGCTAAGGCTACTTTTAGGGCAGCCGGATAATCCTGAACATAGCCGTTTTGGCGTTATCTGATTGCCTATAATTTTTCTAATTTTAATAAATTAAATTTAAATGTATGGTATAATACTTTACACTAAAGGTATACAAATTTAAAAGTTAATTACATTTAAATTTAGGTATACTTTCGTACCCAGTGTGCGTGTAATATTAAATAGAAACTATTATGTACCGTTCATGTTTGCTTCGCCGTAGATACCGTCAGGTTAAAGTACTAAACATTTTTTTTACATACTTCTTGTTAAACTTGAAGTCGTTTTCCTGTTCCTGCTGGCAGTAGTCCACGGCTTGCATTATCATCAGGTTGCGTGTCCCCGCCGGCACACTGCACACAAACAAATTTGGTTAGAATCTATGAAATACATCAAGGTACATCACATATATTTTATACATGCATTTGTTTTATACATTTACTCAGCTACGATTTATAAGTACCCCGGACAATTTGTTCTAAGTGCTCGGTAAGGCTCAAAATACATTCTGTAAAATATAAAGTAATACAGCGATAGGCACACACAACACGCTATGCATTGATAGACGTCAGCCTGCCAAAAGATCAACCTACGAAAGCGACACAGTTATCTATACAAATAAATAAAATTGAAGTGTCTGTTTGTAATGTCAAAATAACAGCTTTTTATCTAATGCATATGAAAGTATATAAGGTACCAATTTAAAATCACCTATTTTTAATATTTTTGCCTTTCTGTCTGTTTGTTCCGGCTAATCTCCGAAACGGCTGAACCGATTTTGACGGGACTTTCACTGGCATGTTATAAGGAGTAACTTAGGCTACTTTGATTTTTGAAAAATAAATAGGGTTGGCGGAGACAAACTGATTAGTTACAATCTACGCGGACGAAGTCGCAGGTAACAGCTAGTGTCAATTATAATTTAACAGACGGATATCCTAAATATAAATGTTTCAAGAACTGAAGAATTGATTTTTTACAATAATATTTATCACATCATGGCATGATATAATAGATATATTAGAAAGAGAGGAAACTGAAAATATTTTTAAGCCGAGGTCTTGAAACATTCGCTCCAAGTGCGAGCTCTGCACGTTAATTATATAAGACGGAAGCGAACGGACTGATCGTTTTCGTAGCCCTCGGCTAGTTGAATTAAGAGGAGAAATGAAACGTACCGTTCTATAGCGTCATCGCTGAAGCACGTATCGGCCACGAACTGCAGCAGGTCATCTTTGGAGAGCTTGTTGAAGTAGCTCACGCACTGGCGGTACTGCTGCATCCATTTCTTACTGCTCGTGTTTTGTACCTGTATCCAAACCAAATTATACCGAGTTAGAGCTTAATGTTTTCATAAGACTAGAGATTTTTATACGGTGAGATGAAGTGATGACCTCCAAATTAATATTATTTTAAATTTTACTATTCTTGTCAATAATTTTAAATAGAGTGATAATAATATTTTATCTAGTAGCCGAGCTTCGATCGTACATAAACGGTCGCTACAAATGCAAGCGACAAACAAAAAATCAATCTGTTCCAAAATCTTTTTGCTATTAAACTGCGATTAAAAAGCTTTCGACATCAGATTATTTTTTTAATTTAAACAGTAAATATTTTGGATTCAACATTTGGACCAATCAATTTCAAGTAATATAATTTAAGAATAGAAATAGGACGGAATCGCTACTCAAATATCAAGCAGATCGCTACCAAATATTACGTTACAACAGGTAAGGAAACGGGACCTGTTCCTTTTCTGACCACATATCAAAGTCTTTTCACTGGTCCCGCTCAGTTTTTAAGCGTCCATAGTTGTGTCACATTACTTACGCTAAAGAAATGTTTAGTGAGCCACTTGGTGTAGACAGTGTTGACGGACACAGGTATCTTGAAGGCGGGTGGTAGGCTGCGGAGGAACTTGGTCACGATGCCCACGTTCTCCGGCTTTATGATGTTCAGGATATGCGACGTGAAGTCGTCCACTGACGGCTGCTCTAGTAGCAACTTGTAATCCAATTCTGAAGACAATATGTAACATTTACTGCTTTTGATCGTGTGGTTAGTAAATAGATTAGATTAGATGACGTAGTGATTTCAGAGGTCCATCGCTACCAAAATTGTGTGATACATAAATGGTAGTTCCGAGTCTTGTGTTTCCTTGTGTCCGTTGTTTAAATGTTAAAGTCCCCCGCGAGCAACGCAGGAATTATACGACGAGCGGCAATGTCTTTTAAAAAAAAAAAGTCACAGAATAAACTTGTGGCAAAGTATTTAAATCGTCCAAAAGTTTTGGTTTTACAGAGTCACGTCGACACAGGTAGTCATAATGTAAATGACACACAAAGAGTTAGGTCTGCAGGTTAAATCTACAATAATTATAGGTAACCAGCTACTCCCCACGGCTTTGTCTCGTGAATTCCAAGGAAACACATAACAGGATAAAAAGTATCCTATGTACTTCTAGACATGGTCTACCTGTCCAAAATTTCACCTGAATCCGTTGAACGGTTTATGCATTATTGAGTAACGAACATACAATCATCTTCACAGACTTGTATATCTATATGTATTGTAAGCAAGATATTTAGTTACCAGTTGAAGCTGCCTTGGCCTTCTTCAGCAGTTTGATATGTTCTGCGGGCGTGAGCGCAGAGACGGGCGTCTTATCGTCCACGCTCTTCAGCAGCGAGAAGTAGTTGATCAGCGTGTTGTGCTCCGAGCCCTTCAGTTGAGGCCACAGCGTTTCTCTTATCCTGGTTAATATAAAAACGCACAAGGTTAAGGTACAGCGTAAACGTAACGACATGAGATTGTATGCGATGCATGAAGATAAAAGAGTACCGTGTACGAGGTATACCATCATAAGGATGTATGTACTTGGCATGCGGACAGGCGTCATACAACGTCCTTGCCTGGACATAATGGTGCTAAAAATACGGCGGAGTGCTGCAGCCACACGTCCAGCGTCTTCACATTGTACTTGTGCGCCTCCAGCGACCTGACACACGTGTCTATATATTACCGTAGATGTGCGGCGGCGGTGCTGGCGGCGGGTATGGGCGGCGGCTTGGCCGGCACGGTGGCGGGCCCGGCCTGCAGCGCGGCGGCGGCATGCTGCAGCCACACGTCCAGCGCCTCCAGGTTATACTTCTGCGCCAGCGACACCGCGCGGTCTACGTGACCGGGCTCCAGCGACCTGACACACATACCATCATGAGTTCGTGCAAACTTTGTTCGTAGAAACCCGCTATCAAACATGCAGGTGATTCACATGTTCACGCTCATAGGTTCGCGTAATCATACGACGCAATTGAGTAGGTAACCCAACCTATTATTTCAGTTTCCAGATCATGTACCGCTTTATGTATTCCAGCAGTGCACGTTATCACCATTCTGTCATACCATCGTCAAAGATCGTGGCGGGCGCACGAGTTAATTCTACCGGACAATGTATGTCATGACTACATGAGATAACATCTGAAGATTGTTCGTGATTCATCTCGAGATGTTCAAGCCATCATTAATATACACTTAGTAGCACAAAATGTGGCCCAAATATAAATAAATGTGAAACCAGTTCTATTAGGGCTGCAAATAAATAAAAATGTTGTGTTATAATAATTTAATGGAACCAGTAGGTTATTCTTGACTCGAGCCAAAAGAAAACAAAAAATAATCCGTCAGGTAACTTTTGTGACACATTAACCGCGTAACTTTATTGGGACACTTAGAATATAAGTGCTTATTTTAATAAAAATAAAATAAATAATATGAAGTAGGTAAATTATAAAAAATATATATTAAATAATAATAATAATAAGTATCATTACGCTAAAATATAAAAACTACCAATATAATGTAACCTTACATCGTTAGATTTACTTTGTCGTATTAATCTCATGTGATCTCGTGCTTTCTACAGCGATTCTGGTCAAACTATAAGTCGGATCACCGTGCACCGTCCAAATCTAGAGCAGTAACTTACCAATAAAATATTTATTTATATATTTCCAACTATTCCATCATCTATATCTATCACTACATTTATATCTTTTTAATCAGAATTCAGAATTTGTACCTATAGTGAATGTTTAGCTTCATTTTGTTTCTTATATCTTAGATTGCTTCCAGATTAACTGGCTCCAGCACGACATGGTCGTAGTATGAATAAACACATTCAATATGTAGGTAGATTATGCTATATAAAATACATTTAAGATAAGCTATTGATAACGAATCATAATTTCACGCTAAATAGTATCGCCGAAATAGCTCAGTTGGGAGAGCGTTAGACTGAAGATCTAAAGGTCCCCGGTTCAATCCCGGGTTTCGGCAGTCCTACTTTTTGGATTTTAATTTTTATTTAACATACATTTTTGTTAATATTTTTCATATAGGTATAAAAATATCGACCTTATATTTACCTAATTTTTAATATTAAAATAATGTCTGTCGATGAATATGTTTAATATGATTTAGTGCTATTTATTTGTTTGGTTCACTTATAGTCGATTCCAAACAAACTCAATAAAAAATTAAACAAATGGTTGATTGACAAGACCATATATCTTATGGTGATGTCCAATTGTAACTTCAATTGTTAATCAATTAATTACCTAATCGAATCATTCGATTTAATGAGGCGGAAGAGTTAGAAACTACATAGAAATTACTACAATTATTATATCTTATCGCACTATAATTGTAGCCGTCATTATTCTTTGTCCGCAGTTGAGTAAACAGAATATAGTAAAAAACATTTGCAAGGTCGGTACCTATATAATTCTTAAATGTTAACCTAAGAAATAATTAGTAATTGTGTTGTGACAGTCAAAAATGTATTATTGTTATTTGTCCAGTGATTGTTGGCAAATATTGTCGGTTCAAGGCGAGGCACAAACCAAATCAGTATGTAATCAATATTTCGTAAGCAAGCCAAATCTGTCGACTTGGCTCGCTTACGCAAAAAGCAAGAGCACACAAAAGTAATAGAGCACCCGAGCACATGGAATCAGAGAGGAATAGTCAAATAAAAGGACAGTTTTCTTGCCGGTCAGGATAATATTTTTTGTGGATCACATAAATGTTTCGTCCCGCATAGGATGTAAGGCCATAGCATAGTCACCCTTTTGCAAAGTGACAAACTAAGCTTTAGAACCTCTCTTCGGCACACAGTATCGACAATTCAGTGAATTTTTCTGTTGCACATAAGTACTTATTAGTTGCTTGATCTTTAATGGCAGTTATTGACAGATTAATTCAAATTTTAAATCCCTCTAAATACCGTGTATTTAACAGCAAATTAATTTTAACTATCTTTTTGTTGAACAATTTTCTATTAACTAATGGATTACTAAAACCTTAAAATTTTAACAAATTATAGTTTTTTTATTTTGGTTTGTTTATATTTTCATCAGAATGAATTGGAATAGACTATAGTCTCCTACACATGACTATCGATGTACCGAGTCTTGTACAATAAAATGATGCACAGATATGCACAGATTCCAGCGACATCAGAGAATTTTAGTTTTTTTATAGACTAGGTATGAGTCTAGCCTTATCGCGAACTCAATGAAACAGTGTCTTCACTCAAAATTCGAAAATTACGCAATTGGAACTCTAACTAACAAACTATTAGAGATCAAATTGCCTAACTTCAAAATTTCAAGTTAAGTTGCTGTTTTAATAAGAGGGCGTTATGTCAAGCCTATAATAAAGCAGGTAATGTAGACATACCTCGCTACTCTATATATGATCTCGCGGCGGTAATCTTCGTCAGCGTTAAATAGCAGTCCATTCACAGTGTACCCGAGTGCGCGTAGCGAGTCTACCTCGCCCATGCCCGTGAGGCGCTCTATGCACTGCCGGATCAGTTCCAACTGCTCTTCTGAAGCGTTCTTGTGCTTTAGTGTTGTGCGCGCCATCTGGTGACAGAACACAAGAAATAATTCAATTGCATGTGCCATTTAACGGTGGCAGGTCAAGAAAGTAATTTAAAAAAAAAAGTTATTTCGATTCTTACCAAATTTGATATAACAACTGTGAACTGACTACTGTTCTTAATTATATTTTTTGTTGGATTTCACTTTTTGTATAACTTTATACAATTTACTATTTTACCGATCGATTATCATGAAATTTAGCATGGACGTTGTCTGAGGACTGTTACTAACCTAATCCTAGACGACATTCGCGAGCAAAGCGGCGGGCAAAATCTAGTACTTTATAATAATTACTAAAAAGGAAAACATAAAAAACAATCAATACATTGACCTAGGCATTTTTTTCCGAGTACTAGTAGTATTTTATGACCTAGAATAGTCTAATAAAAGATAAAAACAATACTGACCACGGAAGGTTTAGTAAGATATACGTTGTCCCGAAGGTCTGCGGAGTTACACTTCATGAGCGTGGCGTAAAGTGCAGCGCTAACAGCGGTGTCCGTGTTATGTCCGTCGATGAGCCGCCGGCCCTGCGCGCTGTCCTGTGTCGAACGTAGCAGACACGCAACGCTCAGCGGCGTGTCCTTGTACAGAATCTCCTCAGCACATTTCTGGACCACTGCAATAAGTTGATTTATCGATATCCCTTGTCAAATACCACGTCACATCACTAGGATATACGTAATGCAATGGGTTAATATATATTAACACATTGCATCCCATTCGCTAGTAGTGCCGTTTTCTAATCAGTTTTGGTGATGATGACCCCAACTATGCTATTAGACCACCATGCGTGTATGGTAAAAAATAATTAGAAACGGAGAATAATACTGGCATGTATGTTTGTAAATACATAATGCTATACATATAATAATAGCAACGTTTATTTGGAACGAATTAAGTTTACATACATTTTACATTATGTATAAGATAAGATTCAATCAAGTGGCAACCAAACATGCTCCAGTTTAGTTTCAACTTGCTACAATTTTGGTATCTTATATTCCACTTACGAAATAATATGAAAATATAATGATAAGGACGTTACAAAGCACTGCAATTCTTAAACGCACTATCATATTTATTGTGTACTACATTAACCAATTGAACCGCAGCGGAACACCGGTGGCCAGACACAATAGATTTTAAATTATGTCTGGTATTTCAAGACTTGACAAATTAACTACATCGTAGATCCGATGGCATGGCAATGTAGTGTGTGACGCGCCTTCTCTACTAAGTAGATATATATTAATTATAATCATTGTATTTGAGGCATTATAGCTGTGACTTTACACGAAGTAACATATTTTATTTCATCACCCAACGCCCAACATTGCAGCAATTTCGCCGACCGCAAATTATAAGATTCGAGAGATTCACTTCGCGATTTTATTCTTAAGTAGCTGTTACCTGCGACTTCATCCGTGTAGATTTTAACTAAAAAATGTTGGTCTCCGCGGCACCCTATTATTTTTTCTAAAATCAATGTAGCCTAAGTTACTCCTTATAAAATCAGCTATCTGCCAGTGAAAGTCCCGTCAAAATCGGTTCAGCCGTTTCGGAGATTAGCCGGAACAAACAGACAGACAGACAGATAGACAAAAATTTAAAAAAAATTTTTTTTTCGTATAGTTACCTTATATACTTTCATATGTATTAGATAAAAAGCTGTTATTTTGACATTACAAACAGACACTTCAATTTTATTTATTTGTATAGATTAACAGTAATAGGGTCGTCCCTCACTATAGCTTTGGGTACTATTATGGGGCATGCGAAATTTAAAAGAAAATATTTTATTGCTTTCAAAAACAATGTTGCTTGTCGTCAATAGCCTAACTTCTGAGCTAGCATGAGCTGTGTTTCAAAAACAAGTAAAATTTCAATGCTATGCCTAATACTGCAAAGAAATTACACAATACGTAATGCTACTCAATATTCTACCTTCAGTCTCCAGTTCGGTAGTAGTGCCGTTTTCCAAACAGTTCTGTATGTAGAACCACTTGAGTACATTATGTCCGACCGCCGCCTGCCCGAGCGCGTCGGGTATAGAGAACCGGTCGTATCCGAAGTATGTGTTCGACACGCCGTGTTCTGGGTATAAGGTACGGTAGAACTCTTGGCAGTGGACTGTACGCTCCGTGGGCTCGGTAGAAGCAGCCTTGTTATCGCTGGAAGAATAATACGTATGGTTTGTTGAGCTGCATAGTTAAGTAGATGTTAGGGTAGCTAATAGTTTTAATGCTCAACAAAAAATGGCGAAATGATAATTCATGTGCTCGGATTGTCATTTCGCCATTTTTGTTGACCTGAAGAATCTTCAATAGATATTTGGCTTTCATTTGGTTCACCTGAACAACATAAGTCTAGTGTAGATTCCTCGCCCGGTTATGACGAATAATCAGCGTGAGGCCACTCAAATATACTCTACACCTATTCTAGAACCCAGACAATGATATTCGACACTTTAATATTTATATATTTTTATTTATATATTAGGTACGATGCTTATTTGGGACCACCAACAGGAGGGCTGCTAACTCATCCGATACCTTAGGCAATACAAAATACGCATGCAGCAAAGGAATACGATGAAAATGTTACAAACCTCAGCGTAAATTTATTTTGGAACGTGTCAAGTAAGTAGTTAAAGAGTGGTATTTTCTTCTCAGGGTAAGACGGTGCTACGAGATCCTTCTTCTCAATCACAGGCTGTAATTAATAATAGATTATAAGTTTACACACTACCGATTGAGCAGACGCATATTTCGATTTATAATAAAATATATAAAATCCAAAATTTATGCGTTTTGTTTCAAACTCTATCGTTATCATGTCACAAAGGTGACTCGATACTTAATGAAAGAATAAATAAGATATCTCTATATACTCTGATCTTAGGTAGTCTATGATCTCCCAAAAAGCCTTTAATTATGTTGAGCATTCAACTTAAGAGAACCGTCTGTCATTATGGTTTCACCAAAACAGAGGTCTATATAATAGATAGAATAATATTATGTATATTGCGAAAATTATAATTACTTTGCTATGTTTAATAGAAATAAACATTTTGTAAAGTTATCTTTAATTATATAGATATGCTAGTAAACATGTACCGCTTTAATTAAGAAAAGCAAGACTTTGTTGTATATTATAATTATACTTTTACCAATGATTTATATAGGTAGTTATCAAGATTTAATATTTGTTTAAAATGTGTAAATTAATAGATATAAAGTATGATAGACACGTACCGTTGTAATAGCATCAGCAAATTCATCGTCGGTAGACGGCCAACGTTCGCTGAGGTGACTATTTTCCTTCAGCGTCACTCCCATCTGTTGTAAGCCCTCCAGTTCCAACCCTAGTCTGCATACGAAAGACAAGAACAGTTGTAATAATAGTGTTATTTATACAAACGATTGAAAGGAACAACATTCTATACCAGAATGTTGTTTCATTGCACAGATCGTATTACTGGCCTAGTTCATTTGGAAAGTAAACTTTTACTTGTTGTATACGTATTCAATGTACTCCAAACACGAAGTTCTTGAGTTAATAATTGAGTGTTATGTAAGTTTGATAAAATAGAAAAATCGTTACCTGGCCCTTAGTATCTGCTCGATGGTGTCGGGCGCGGTGTAGGTGAGCGCGGCGGCGTAGAGGTCGCGGCGCGTGTTGCGGTCGGCGTGTGCGTGCGCAGTGCGCGCCACGTGCGCGAGCAGCGGCGCGGCGGGCGCGTAGCGCAGCGCGGCGAGCCGGCGCGCCGCCTCGGCCGCGCACGCGCCGCCCGCCGCGCCCGCCGACACCGCGTACGACCCCACCAGCTTCAGCACCTGCCCCTCTCTGCAGCCACGCAACGTATCACATCATTATTCGTGCCACTTGCACACATCAACTAATCGAACTAATATTTCTATTGTATTGACTTTCCTGTCGTTTAAAGCATAAGGTAGCTATTGCAGCGTAAATCACGAAGTTATCGGGTCCTAAACACCAAGCGAACATAGGTGTCATCTCGCAAACTCGCTTACGGACGCGCGGGCATGTGTCTGTCAGATGACCCTGACCTGATACTGTTTTCTGCCCGACATTAGTTTGCCAATGCGAATATAAGTGCAATATACATTTTTCTATTTGCTTTCATACTTTCAATAACTAAGTTATTATGACAACACTATCGAAATCACTATTTTAATAAAACAAAAACATAGGTTGTTGCTAAATATACGCAAGTACTTAAAAAAGAAGTTGATGATGATAATCATCGTTAACATTTTACGTTTGTTTTTATTACTAAGCTAGCAAACTTCCAAACCAATATACAGCAGCTGATTACACTCGCGTCACTGAACCTACAAAAAGTGTGGCTCGTTTTCAGCGCAAGAGACAAAAAGCATAAACATTCCTGACTCGTACTTTGATCGTGTCTACGTGAACAAATATTAATGTTAGACAAAAAGAAATCGCGGCCAGTACTTGTAATTAGAAAGCAAGAACGAGACAGATATAGTCACCTGGTTTGTTCGTCTTCACCAGCAATCCTTAATAACGTCGCCAGCTTCAACAACTTGTGACTAGCCATGTAAGCATTAGAATCCAACTTCAGACAGTCTTCTATTAAAGACATCTTATCTTCGCAGAGGCGAACTAGAACATAATATAATTTACATATTTATAAGTAAACCAATATTTCAACAAAACAAAACATTGACATAGTATTTGAGATGAAAAACACAACACACTCATTTGACTTGTAAATCCTAAGGATTGCAAAAGAATATAGTTCATAGTATCAAATCAGGCGCATTTAGGTTTACTAGTTTGAACCATTCGGTTTATCATTGTCGCAAGACGAAGGAGCGTATTGAATTTCTCGCCTTGATATTAATTTTTTATAATAATAATAATAATACAGCTTTATTTCGGACCAATATAATGTACCTTGAATAGGCAGTATAGATAAGCCGAAAGCGCCCAATATTTGTAGAGCAAAAATTAGATCTAGTTCCAGTTGAATCTCTTGATTACCATCCTTGATGAGAGTTAAGCAACACCTGAAATTATAATGTAACTTATAGGGGTTCATCAATTCTCAATTAAAAGCAAATTTTTCTATTCAAGTGGCACAATTGATGTCAGTTCTTTTAAATTAGTCGCATGTTTTAATAATACTAGTTGCACAGTGCCAGGTAACAACATTTACGTTTATGTCTTGCGGACAACAAATATTTTCCATACTTGGCTAGTTCCAATGCGGGATCGTTTAAAGTGCTTGCAGAGTTGAAGTACTCTTTAGCAGCATTGGACACTATCTCGATACTTCTAGCGTAGTTAACTAGCTGAGAATTGCGTTGTCGTCCTTCTAATCTGCAGGTCAACACTTCGCCTGCTAGCTTTATGCTTGCCGCATCGCCAGACGTTAGAAGTGACGAAGCGTAGATCTGAAAGAAGATAAACGCACGGTTATAATGTAATATCAAATGAGTTTAGCAAACATCCTTAAATATGAATATTTGAAATACAGTTGCTTATAATCTATACTAATATTATAAAGCTGAAGAGTTTGTTTGTTTGTTTGAACGCGCTAAGCTCAGGAACTACTGGTTCGAATTGAAAATTCTTTAAGTGTTGGATAGCCCATTTATCGAGGAAGGCTATAGGCTATATAACATCACGTTACGACCAATAGGAGCGGCGCAGCAATGAAAAATGTTGCATAAACGGGGAAAATTCTCTAATATGAAGCAGACGAACTTGCGCGGGTTAGCTAGTAATATTATATACATCGTTTGAGAAATATACGTTACCTCGTAGCATTGTTCTTTAGAGATACAAGTGAACAACGTGGATTGCAGTTCAAGTAAATCTTTCAAAAGCTTCTCCCAATCTTGCTGTGTCGGTTTTTCATCACTGCAATAAGATAACAATTATAACATTTCGTTTTATATTAACAAATGGTTGTGAACAAGTTTAAGACATGTTCTATATTACCCAATAGCAAGAGTCCTAGCGAGTCTGGTAAGAAGATTGTGTACGTGTTTGTGATCATAGCTCAGGTCCCTCAAATCTCTAGGCGGCACTTTAACCCCGCGCCATGCAAGGCGACTACTCGCTGAAACTAGTCGTTCAACTTCTTTGACGCGACGCACGAGCTCACTGCCACTTATGCTGCCATCACTGTTTGAAGAGGATTACACGTATGGTTATTGTCAAACATAAATATAATTATTTTAAATAAAAATATAGAGTTATTTATAACGCTTTTAATTAAATTGACTTCAGTCATCAATAAAAATAATTAAATATTACCGCTAAAAAGATTTTAAAATTTTATTACATTAAAAAAAATATATTATGTATAGTCAATTATGATTGTAATGTTATCTGGACGACCTAATTATCCCTATAAAACATTAACACTCATAATCATTTTAATGTTTGTACGTTTATGATACACTTACGTCTCTTTCAATATGGTGTCAAGTAAATCACACGCCTTGTCAAGCTGGTCAGTGCCGGTATGCGCAAACAGACAGCGTTCAGCCAATTCCAAGTGCGTCCGCACATCTAGTTCGAACTCGCTCGGAGATTGTAGTACCTAATACGCAAAACGCATATTTAATTATAATTATATTCATACTCATAAATAATTGTACGAATAACATTAAATTTGCTACGAATCCACATATTTCTATACAAAGCAACGGCCGGAAAATATACAAGAACTTAGTTTCATCAGAGGGGAAAACAGTGATGACTTTCAACTTGTTCGTTCTCATATGCTACTTAGCCGCTTGGTTATATACTTCCGTCATCTTACTTGAAATTACTTACTAATAATATAGAAGACAGATCTTCTACACTGATGCTTTCCAAATAATCGGAGAGACCGCTGAGACAGGCATGAGTACGATTAGTCAGTTGCTCATAGCGCTTCAGGAACGGTATCACGAAGGCTTTCAGGTCTGCCACAAACGTCGCTGCCGTCGACTATAAAATACAAGCTTTAAGTTAAGTACTGATAATTAGCTAAATCTATATCAATAGCTTGGCAAAACAGACACAGTTACATAATAAAAGGTGTTTGTTAGAATACACAGTACTTTGCCAAAGAATTGTTGCCATTCAATGCTGTTTCAAACTAATGTGCTTATTTTAACGGCTTTAAGATGGCTTTCAAAGAATTATTATCATTCAATGCTGTTTCAAACAGATGTGCTTATTTAAAGGCCTTAAAATGCATTCCAAAAAATTTTTTTGAGCCAACACTAACGTGTAACTAGCCGATACTACCAATCCCTCTACAGAAACCATAGCTCGCATAAATTAACTCGAACTATTTACCTCTACGTATGGAGTCCGAAATAACTTAACCAATAATAATATTTGACAATAATATGTAGGTAACACTGTGTAAAAATTTGTAAGCCTGCATACACAATTAACCCTTTCTTGACTGTTTAGTAAAAAACATTCGAGCGCTAAATATCGGCACACGGTTGTAAATAAGCAACACGATACTACTAGTCATAGTATGTTTCGCCAACAAACCTTTTTATTTATATCTTTCTAGCTAAACCCGGGTCTGCTTAACTGTGGCTGGCTAATACTTTGAATTACTCCTTCTCATATAAACTATGGGATAAAAATGCAACGTTCTGTAAAAATTTCAAGTTAATCCATCGACAATGTTTCGATTTTTGCAGACAGAAATTATAATAAGAAATTACGACAGAACCTGCATTGTTCTAGAACATTCCTATACACTTACCATCTTCATGAGCGTGGTGCAAGTGTCCAAATTTGACATCTTCTCCAACTCAGTAAGAGTAATCCCTTCCACGTTGATATCATAGATCAAAGTATCCAACGTTAATAAATGGAACATAATGTGATCGAGACCTTCCACTGCGCCTCCAACAGTCGCGAGAGTGACAAGAGTAAGAGCGTGGGAGACGAGTCCACTTCGCTCTTCTATCTCTCGTGCTCTCTTGTCGTACCATTTTGAAATGTCGTCGGTAGATTCCGGAATTTCACCTGCGTTTTCCGTTTCTGGAGTGGTGTCTTCGGACCAATTTGAGCTCCATATTGATCTAGTAGAGGAAGACATAAGTCAACAATAACTAAGAGTACAGGTAATTTTTCAAAAGTATAATTGCTTACTAATGACAGCATAATATACAAACCGGAACATAAAAAGAACTAGACTACATAAAGTGACCTATTTAATACAGATATTATCAGGTTACTATTTGGGCGTGGGTTACCCTATAATCAACCACGCTAAACAGTGCGGATTCCCTAATTTTACATATCTTTGAAAACATTGTGGAAAACTGTCCGATATGCTTTCGGTTACTACTTGTAATATATTTTCCAATATATTTTTTCGTTACTTATATTGCTATTTTATTTATTTTCTTGTCTTAATAGTTACATCTACTGCCTGCCCTTTATATAATGAACTTTTTATGTAATTTGTTTTAAATAGTGTTGTCCACGATAACCGTTAACAATCGGTAGGAAAATGCAAAATCAAGTATAAGAATTTGTCACATAGCCAATAAAATGAATTTGTTACCTGAATATCTCCTTCCTACACCAATCCCGCTCTGGTTCACATGGCGGCACCTTTACAGGCGACCTCTTGTCAAACCATTGGAACTTTTGCTTCGTTGGCAACAAATGCTGGTAGTCCAATGGATTGATCGTCTCTGGCAGTTTCTCCAGTACTGTCAGCTGCATAGCAACAGTCTTGATATGTGGCCAAAGGCAAGTGAGCGCTTCTATACGGCCTTCCTTGGCGGTCTCTATGGCGCTATGGACTACGCTGTTGCTTCGAAGACGATCGTATTCGTCTTTTATGTATGTGGATTTCTCGCATCTTAGGATAGACTGTCAATACAAATTAATTAATATTAGCCTTAGTGTGCTGGCGTAGGAAGTGACAAAAGAGATAGTGTTAGAACATATCAATCTTCCATAGTATTAAGTAGAGAGAATAGAGCTCATTTTATCTATTGCAATAAATAATTAATAAAAATCAATCCCCTGCAAGACTGGCATATGTCGTACAGTATACTGTGGAATATAGAATGGCCCACACTACTACAAACTTAGTATTGGTATAAATATTTTGTGCCAAAGCGACCTGTTTGGCAAATCATAACATTATTTAAGTAAAACCAATAAACGACTTCTCTTATTTTATACCAGGCTGTCGCGCAACATTTAAAAACATACGGATAAGTGAGTCAATAATGAATATATTTCTATAATTTTTTTAGGGTTCATCTATAGGCGCAAAATATTTTTACCGATACTTCTAATGAGCAATCGTTTTTATCAATATAACAATAAATATCACATAAACGATGATTCTTCTACCGGCCGGCGTATTGCTGAATGTATTCGTCGTACACGGATGCCGCCACAACCACGTTAAATATAACTTGCTTATCGTTACTATCATTTGTCAATGACAATTGCCAAGCACGGTACGTTAACGTGGTCGTAGAAGATCACCCTCTGGAGCAAGGATTCTTAAGTATCCAACTTCTTTGAAGATATCTTTCAGATTTCTAGACGATAAGCAAACAGGCTCCGCTCCTAGTTGATTATAACATAATAGAGATAAGTTCCGGAATTTTAATTGTTTAAAATGCCGGAACTTGTCGCAACTATGTCGGCTGCCACTAGCTGAAATGTGGACACAGGTAGGTTATGGTGGTAGCCACGTTCAGCTAAATGTTTAACTTTCTATTATTTAATTATCAACAGGTGAGACAGCTTAAGTAAGGCGCATTTGATAAGTGTATATGATGCTGAAAGAACGGTTTGATTTGAGTCAGTCGAGGTCTGCATTCGAACGTATTGACAACATTACTAAAGTACGCTGTGTTCACAACTATGCAAAGTAGACATCGCGATATATTATTTTAATGCAATTATGTGCATTACTACTATCAGGTATCATATAATATACAAATATGGATTCACGCCTGTTGGTCGACGGGGTACAGTAGACAGATGTGACTTAAGACTTTTAGATACACACTTTAAAAAGTCACGCTTCTTATTGCTCTCACACGAATAATAAACATACAAACATGGTTCACATATTTTAGAACATTAGTATCATTAAGTACTTAAGTACAAGAACTAATACAAGATTGTATCCCTCACCTCATACAGTTTGAGCCTCTCCTTATAGAACAGCATCACGTGTCGGCACCGAAGTAACTCACTAGTGTACGCATTCAAGTGCTCAAGAGTAATGTCGTCAGCGTCCGTTATTGGTTTCTCCGCACGCTCCTTGTTAATTTCTACATGAAAAAGGAATAAGTATATAAACTTCCATGCTATAAAATAATTATTATTATTTGAGTATTAACCCTTTGAATGTCTGTTTAAAAAAGTGAAAGAAAAACAAATCGCGCTAGCACACTTCGACAGAGACTAACTATTGCATGTGTAAGACTGATGAAAGGGGACTGGGCGGGGCATATCTACAGAATGCATTGTCAAAAGTGGACATTTATAACAACGGGGTGGACACCAGAGAAACGCCGTCGTATAGCTAAGCCAAGGAATGCTGGCGCGATGATCTGGACACATTATTTGAACGACTGGCTGTCCGAAACTCTAAATTGGGACCGTTGGAGAAACCTTTGCTCAATAATGTGACAGTATAGGTTAAAAACAAAATGTGTAAGAGATTGAATGCTTTTGAATCCCAAAGAAGTAAAATATCAGAAATGTAATATAGTATTGTACCATTCAGTATTTTCTCGTTAGTAAGCTCAAGCCCAAACTGGAGCAGTTCCTTAGCTGCCGGTAGAGTTTCTGGCAGCCGGTCCACGCACTGATGTACCGCCCAGATCTTTTTCGATACTTTACTCTGTAATATCAAATTTTGATTAAACCAACTCCAATAATCAGCATTGTATCATAACAATAGGGTAGTTGCCTAAGTTTGGGTTTGTACATTATTTTACACACAAAAGCAGAAAGCATCAAAAGAAATCTTTTTGTGAAAACAGTATCAAAATTTGTTGCTAAATAAGAGAGTAAGTCATATTTTATTCATATTTTTATTTATAAAAGAGTGAGGGTATGAGCGGACTTCGTGTTGTCTCACTTGGACAGATGCATTTAAAAAGCGCTTACGTCACAGTTTGTATCGTGCATCCTTTTTTTACCATTTGAGAATGACTACTACCTGATTTGAAACGCTTGATTCTTATTTGTTTTCAATAATTTCGGACATTCTTCGTATTTTAGACTTTGTTTAATGTAACTATTACACTTAAATAATAGAAAAAAGTGAATCAACTTCCCTATTATGGGCGACTAACTAAAGGAACGTTACTTACCAAATATTTCTGTATGGCCTCTGTAGATACAGGGTTCTTCCTCCATTGCTGCTGATACACAAGGTCACTGTCGAGATTGAACGTCTCGGCTAAGACCAACGCTTCATTGTAGCTGCCGCTCTCTATCTGTTTATGAACAATCGCTGATTTCATAGAAGGTAATCTTTTCTGACGGTGTATAGTAAAGGTAGTCTTAGTAGTCCTTTTTTTTAAAGCAACGTCTGCACTAGATATAATGCCTATGTCGCGGGGGACTTTACAAACATTCATACAACGGACACATCGAACACCCAGACTCGGAACAATTATTATTTATGGATCATTCAGCTTTTTGTACCACGTGGGGATCAAACCCATAACACTCGGAGCAATGGCAGTAGCGAGGCGACCACTTAAAACCATTACGCCATCCGTGTCGTTAATACTTGCAACACTAATAATTGCTCATTTTCGATTCTATAAAAAGTTCTGTAGTCCGCCGCGAGAGGAAAACACTACTAACTCTTGCTGATAGGCAAATGCCTCTTAACAGTACTTCAAACACTCTAATCATACAAGTTATTGAGATATGATATCCTGGATGGATGTGAGCGACAGTATATAATTACTTAGGGCTGATTTTTCAATCGTTACATAACTTTTATCTGGGGAATATGTTGGACCTTTTTACAGCTTTTGTATAGAAAATATGTCAAACCGCCAAGTTTATTTCTTAGATAAAATTATCTGACGATTGAAAAATCGGCCCTTAGTCAAGCTGACAAGAGTTTAGGCAAGGGTTTTGCTATAATTATAATACTTTTGAAATGATCATAAAGCCGAAACTTCCTTTACAGCCTGCATATACACAAAATAGAGATGGTGGCATGACGTTAACAAACATATTTATACTATTACATATATGTCTAGCACTTGACTAATAAGATATACGCAACATATCAAATTAAAATACTCATTGCCAGCTTTATACGCACTTGTTGTGTATGGTTTTAGAATAACCTAACCTATCTCTTTTGCTGTACTACGAGAAGCTGCTATCGTCAAATCTATAGCTCTATTACCAAACTAAAATGCTACCTTAATTAGTATACAAGATTTTGCCCACAGCTTCGCTCGCGTAAATGTAGATCAAGTTAGTAATAGTACTTTTTCTGGATGAAATGTACCCTATGTCCTTTTCTGTTGCCCTGACAACGTGTGTGCGAAATTTCGCGATAAGGCGTGAAAGCTTAACGAACAAACAAACTCACATTCGCATTTATAATATTAATTCAATTATCATTTTAGAAGTAAGGTCTTGCGAGATCTTGTTAATAACTTAATACTACTGATAGTGGTGGCCTTTCGATATAATTAGTTTTTCAATAATTAGGCGAGTGCTTTACACAGTAAAACTTACTTTTCTGGAGAATAGCTCAGTAGGAGTGGTGCTCTTGACGCCTAATAGCCGGTACACGCGCGACACTACTGTGATGCGTCGCGGCTTCGGCTGGAACGTCTCTATATCCGTGATGGCGTAAAGCACCGACTTTATGAGCTCCTTCGTCAATTCCAGCATCGTATCTTCCGTGTCAGTTTCGATTTTCACTACCTCCATCTAATAAATAACAATAACATGAATCCTAATAGCTAGGTAAAATGTAATCACTATAATTTAATTAGCTATAGGCTATTTGTGCCATAGGTCACGAAAATGCTTCGGATACATATTAATTAATTATCAAAGTCAAATTAAAAAAACTTATTCATTTAGGTCACAAAGGAACACTTATGAATGTATTACAATCTATTGTTTAATTAGAATCCTATAACATAGTTTGGACACTTACACTTTCATCGCTGCGTGATTTCTTGGCTGGCAACACATTGGACTCACACTCTAGCACCATGAAAGTACCTTCGTGAGCACATGTGATCTGTCAATGGTAATTGTTACACAGTTATGTTCTTAATTGCAAACACGACAAACATCATACTACATATCTAAACCAAAATGTAACATTCAATAAGAACACCTAACAAAAAAACTCGTTGCATAGGGCAACGAGTTTTTTTGTAAAAGGACATTTTGCGATTCCCTAAAGGACATTTTGCGATCTCGCAATTCTCGCAACACCATAAGGTGTTGTTCTCAACACCTTATGCTTTTGTACTTGACTGCTCCGCACAGTTTGGCTTTACGATGTGATTCGTTTACTGGTTGGTTTCATACTGATTAAGCCAAAATTGAATGGTGTTGCAGTTTTAAAAATATATTAAACTTTATGATATGAAATCAAATTCACCGAAATATACCGTATTGCTTTGTTAGACTAGAAGCATGCTGATACTAACGAGCTTGTTCTGTTGGTTACGGAGAAGCCAAGGAGCTACAATATTTATACAAATAAATATAATTATATTAAGTACAAACCTGTGGGGATCCTTGGAAGAACTCTGGTTTCTTGCCGAGTATATTAGCCATGGTCTCCATGTCGCATACCGACACCGCACCGCTGAACCGTGACAGTATTATCTCCTAGAAAATATATATTGCTACACCACATTGAAGCACTAGGCGCAATTACTAAGTGTGACTCGGGGTCCCAATATCGGCCAGTATTATGGGATTTTCCTATCAGAAAACTTTCATATACAAGAAAAACGTGGAGAAGATTGCCGCTGCTTTTTCTTACAAAAAGTTGTCTGAAATAAAGTGATCTTTACGAAAATTGAGATCCATATCAACACGCCATAAACAGAACACAATCACTTCTATCTTCTTCTGCTGACACTACATAGCCTTAGAAAACCAGGCACTCTTTTTACAGCAGAATCACGGAACAAGGATATTTTGACTTATGAATATGAATTTGAATATAACATACTCGTATAATCGGTGACATAATTGCCAGTGTTTTTATTTTAACTTTAACTTAGATTTACTCCAATAACATATACTCTAATAAAACTCATTATATACAAAAGAATACTAACGTCATTAGTCCACCAGTTAACATCTGCTGGGAAAAACATCCCCAAGTCCTTCTTCCCTGGCTTGTCTTCGACGAGAGGGTTCCTGAGACCGTGGTCAGGCTGCAGCGTCAGCGGCCAGCGGTACAGCAACTTGAGCAGAGGCAGTCGCCAAACAGACACGTCACCATTGCAGTGGAGACATACCAGCTTCGTACCGTCGGGAGACAGCTCCATTTGGATGATGAAAGCCTAACAATAAAGGTTTATTTTTTAGTTCCATGGAAAACACTAAAAAGTTCTTTAATATCTGTTAGCTGGAGTTTTCTAAAGACACTTCCTGTATTTACATGACAACATCCGCGATACAGAATTTTTTCCAAATCTATATGTCACAAGGACAAGAGGAACACAGAGTGGGGACACATAGGTGGTTAGCTAGACACTTAGGTGTTCCAGCTTCCAGCTGTGCCACACATGTGTAAAAATATACAATAAACATTCTAGTATTCACTACTGACTAACTTACCATGTTCTTGGAGTATCCAAATGGCAAGTAGAAGTTGAACCGCTCATTAGCGAGTTGAGCTTCCAGCTCATCCGATACGACGGACAATTTGTAAAATGGCTCATCATTCAGTATACGCCAGGCCGTGATGCCCGCACTCAGTGGAGACGTTGGGTCCTAGTATCACATATTGAACCATTAGTCTAAGCATTTCCTATAAATACGAGTTGTACTACACGTGCAAAACATTTATATGAACTTATTAAATTTGTAGTGTGTGGTTGGCTGATAGTGTACTTACTGCTTACATTGTTGCTGTTTTTAATTTTCACAAAGCTACTTGAACTTCAAACTCTAGTTATTACCAGCAATATTAATTTGAGAACTTTCATACAGATACAGTAGTAAAAATATAAATATTAGCATAATGTGTTTAAAATGTAAAAATACATTTCCTAATATGTAGTTATTGGTATTGATATGACTGGCGATTAAAAATGACTACGGTTGAATAAGATTCACGAACGCATTCCACCTCTACTAATGACGATCGAATGTCAACTAAACCGAAATCTTGTACACACAGCTCCTTATATATTTATCTATACATATGTCGTCAATGCATCAATTCACTGTTTCTCAGTTCGGCAGGTGTACCTTTGTATGTGCACGCGGTACTCCAGCGACATAGAGCGTAGAATGCGCCTCACAGTACGCCACGGCACCCACTCCACCCGCAAACCGGAACGTGTGGTGTAATTTGCAGCCATCCGTCTGCGACACCAAGTATCCGCGGAGCTTACCACTGTACGTCACTACTAATACTTCCCAATTCCTAAAGAACAAATGAATAGTAAGATGAATACGATATACGATAAGATTAAATGCGCATCTATTCATATGTTTTGTCCTAGTAGGATACAAAAACATCACCAATGTAAGTGTTAAAACATACATATGTCCAAAAAGGTTGACCCATTCCAAAGTATTAAGCAACGGCGAGTTGCATACTTCAGACATAATCCTTACTAATATTATAAATGCGAATGTGAGTTTGTTTGTTTGTTGCGCTTTCACGCCTTAAGTACTTGACCGTTTAAGATTAAATTTTGCATACACGTTGTCGGGGGTACAGAATAGGACATAGGGTACCTTTCATCTAGAAAAAAGTACTATTACAAAGTCTAATCTAACCGAACCTAAGCTACATTTACGCGAGCGAATCCGCAGGCCAAATCTAGTTATAAATAAAGATTTCTTGGCTTCACAAAGAATCAGCCTGTATGAAGTGAGTACACAGTAAAACCTGATATAAATCAAACCAATGCCTTGTACATAACAGAAATAAACTAAAAGCATTATCTATGCTTTTGCACAATCCACCTACAATGAAAAATAATAGATTGTGCTAATCTGAGTTAGTTAATTTCTTATCGTACGTCTGTATATACCAAACATGTAAAGATAATTACAAACATCAACATAAGAATTGTCACATTACCATTTAGTGTCCTTTACTCGCAGGGGCATAAATATGATATTAGCAACTGCATGGGTGTTATCTGTACACTCTAGGCCTCCCGGTCTTGAGCAATCCTGTAATTAAGCACCCAGCGTTAGAAAATAAAGCATCATATAATATAGCAGAAAGTACGCGAATCTGTTAAAATTGGTGGGTGATATATTTCGAACTTTGCAATAATTGAAACTCTAGACACAAATAACACTTAAACATGAACATCTCTAGCTAATACACTGAACGAATAATAATGAACTCTTTATAATACAAACTGAAATAACAGATAATTATAAGGTACTCACAATAGGAATGTTGAATAAGTTCGAAGCAGTGAGATCAAAGAAGCTGACAACTCCATTGCCATAGGCCAGCACTACAAATGAACAGTCAGGGCTCCACACTAGCTTTCGCCACTGAGCATATGCGTCACGGCTCACTGAAACGTAGTGAAATGAATTAGGCCTAACTTCCCAGAAACCCATAGTATAACAACTTATGGGGAAACAGAAACACAACATGCACCCAGCCAATGCAGTAAAAAGATTCATGGTATCCGGGCGTAGTCAGCTTTGCAATATTATATGCTTCAATCACAAAATAAACTTCTCACAGCAATATATTTCAACAGTAATAGCAATATTAATATAGTTGTAGTACATTTAATACTGAACTTTATTTTAGAACTATACTATTTCTTGCATCTAACTAAAACAAATTCGTAAATTTTGTATTAGACTCATATGAAGTTAATGAAAGTGGATAAGCTTGCCCTTTCATTAACTTCGTGGTAATCCACGAACGTATATATGTACGTTCGTAGTAATACAAACGATACTTTAATTTAAGCCCTACAGCTTAGAACACACAGTTCAATATCTCTTGCACTATACATTTGAATTAATATTCAGCTTCTAGTAGTCACCACTCGAGTTGATGTTTTACCTCGCGAAAGTTTCATAAAGTAAAATGAATGAAGGCTTACTTAATGCTGTAGCTAGAATATTGCTATGTACTAATACGGGTTTAATATGCCTTTGCTTTTCCTTCGATTTTTCTTAACTGTTACGATTGTAGACTTATTCTATGTACTCGTAAAATTGGCTAGTTTTAAAGTCATCACTGCATAATGCGTCAGTGCCATTGGGGAATGTGACCGAGAGAATATCAGCACATGTATGTTGTTCGTTTATCTGCTGTATATGTGACGTATAGACTGGGACCCAATATAAAACCTTGCACACAAGCATTTATGTCATAGAAGAATATAGATAGAATTGATTTGAATTCTTATTCTTCTCTCCCAGATAGTACCTCAGAAGGGCATAGAAATTATGAGGCAGATGGCTTATTTTAAAAGGCAGAGCCAAATGCTAAAGATATTCAAATGCTTGTTGTATGTCAAAAAAGATAGCACATTCTTCCCAAAAACGCCTCTTATTTTATTAACAGTCCCATGAACATGTTTTATAGTATAATGAGCAGTTCTTAAAGCAAATTGATATCCCAGAACATCAATTCTGTTTTAGAACTTGGTGCTCATTGAATGAGTGGTTTAGCTACTGTGTGATGCTCAGATATTTTTGACATAGTAAGTGGCAGGTTTATTGGCTATCTAAGAAGACACAAAATTAATGGTGTATCCCGTTGTCCCCATTGACACTGTCCCCATTCAATGATGACAATGGAGCTCAATAAAAATAATTAAAATTTTTAAATTAAACAAACTTTATACGGATTTTATCACATTGTTTATTTTATAAAACACTATTATTACATAATTTTGAAACTTTAAATTACTATTGTTAAACACTTTTACTAACGTCTTTTTTTAACGTCTGGGAAAGTGTAAAATTAAATCTAAATAGTTGTATCATTTAAATAGCTTAAATAGAAGTAAACAGTAACTAGTAAAAGTGTTAAATTATGTAATAAGTGTTTTATAAAAAATAATAGTTTAAGGTTTCAAAATTATGTAATAATAGTGTTTCATAAAAAACAAACAACGCAATAAAATCCATATAAAGTTAGTTTAATTTCAATATATAACATTTGCGTAAACATAAGACAATATTAATTAAAATTTATTCCTGGTGTCCCCATTGATGGTGTACCTGTTAATGGGGACAGCGGAACTCAATAAAAATAATTAAAATTTATTCCTGTTGTCCCCATTAATGGTAAACCTCAATTGTTATAATGACAGGAGAATATCAGGAGGAAGGATGAGATAATTTTGTTTGTTTGTTTGTGTAAATAAATTTGTGTCTGACAACAACAAAATGTATAAAAAGTTCCTCAATCAAATCAAGTACCAGATATAGATACTTTATTTCATAGAAGACTTCTGAGCATAAAATCCTAAGTAAAATGCTTTCATTTAAGGAGTACCACAAATTGAACATACCTGTTGTTCTTGCAGCTATAGTGGCATACTCTGACCTCTTTGTTCTTATCTCCAAAATATTGTCTGTTAATACAGCAATCACTTTGCCCTCATCACCAAGAGCTATATGCCATTTTTGTTGTTTCTCAATGTGCCTTATAAAAAAATTATACATTTATTTTAGTAAGACAAGTATTTACAAAACAGTATATTTAAGTATTTACTACTGTAGAGTAGATGTTATCCTTGCCGATATGAACCGATCATAGCCACCTAACGGATCATAATGTGAATTTAGGTGGAGTTCATTGATATACACATATAAAGTAGATTTATATTTATAAAAATAAAAAACATACCCTGTAACACCATCAATTAGGCTCTTCTTAGGTCCTAGAAAGTTCAACCACCGCCAAATGGCAGATATATTTTCTGGCAATATACTGTCTGGTTTTTGCTACAAAAATAAGAAAAATTATATTATTTATGTCTTACCTGTATTACATATTTACTTGCTATTTATATTTAATTATATCAATAGTTAAATACAATGATTTATATACAATTATTATGATCCAATTAAATACATATTTCTATTCAAATGCAAAAATAAATAGATTTTAATAAGAAAATATGCATATACTTACTATATATTCAGGTTCTGGTTTCCATTCGGAAAATACATACAATTCATGTAGTATAGACTTCTTTTCTTCCATATTTGCATATATTAAACTTACTATTGTATTAATTATCTATTAAACACTAATACTGAAATGTTCGCACTTTCACAAAAGAGAATCTCGAATCACCGACGATGGATCAATAATCGGCCCGATGTTTTTGACAGTAAACTGACAACCCTGCACTTTTTGCATAGGTAACATTTCAGAACGTTTTAAGATAAAATCAAATAATGCATGGTGAATATTAATCATTCCATTAAAACAAATGATGTACATACAGGGTGTGTCGTAAATAGTGGTCCAGAGTAAAGGAGTCGATACACTGTATTCTTATGTATCACATACCGAAATTTTAACCATTTTTTTTATACCCCTAAAGTCATATGATTTGCTGAAGATGAGTATTGAAATTGGAAACAGATTAATTTCTTTAAGTACCTTTGACTTTAAAACATAAAAAAGGGTTTGGATATGATAGTACACATATTCAAGAGTAATAATAAAAAAACAGAATTAAAAAATATTGATATTTGTTGAAATGACAGCCAAATTCGTGAAGCAAGGTGCAGAAATTTTAAAAAAGAACTTTTATTTTTTGTTAGGAGACCCTTAACTGAAAATGCTTAAAATTCGGTATGCGATACATAAGAATACAGTGTATCGACTCCTTTACTCTGGACCACTATTTACGACACATCCTGTATATCGTCGTATTAATTTATTTAACATGTTCACCTGATAAAAATGATTAAATATAGAAAATAAAATAATTTAATCTCTATGTTAGGACATCACCCCATGCTTCCATCTAGTGACTAGTATTATAATCTATAGACTAGCCTATTCCTGAATGGAAAATGTCACAAGGTCACCATTGTCAAAATGTGAATGTCAAAAATTACAAGAACGCAAATTTTGTGGTTATGCTAAATAAATAATTATATCTTACAATGGATATTCTAAACGAATTATATTACAAGGTAAATTAGCTTCGTTATTTTTCCATCATTTCTTAACTTTGGCGTCGCTTCAATGGGTAATTTGTATTTCTTTGTTACCAGAGCGTCGCCGAAAATGAAAGGAATTTGCATTTCTGGGAAGAATACCTACAAAATCTAAAATCATTAGACTTCAACGTATACAGTGAAAAGCTTAAAGTTCCTGTTTTAGTGCCAATTGGCAGTAGAATATTGTTTAGAGGTGAACTAAAACATACAAATGAAGTAACAGTTGCTTTAGGCGCTGATTATTTTGTCAAATGTTCTTTGAAACAAGCAGACATACTCAGACAACACAGAATAAAAGGTAACATATAAATAGAAAAAAATATTTTCATATATTACTGAAGAGTTTAATCATTACTACTACATATCAAATTGAATCAGCATAATACATACATACATACATAGATTCACGCCTGTTTCCCAGAGGGGTAGGCAGAGACTATAGATTTCCATTTGCTACGATCCTGACACACTTCTCTGGCTTCATTCACTTTCATCACATTCCTCATACACGCCCGTCGGTTCAAGGAGCTCTTAACCTGGCCTTTGTCCAGAACGCCTCCGATCTGATCGAGAAACGTTCGCCTAGGTATTCCTCTTGCGACTTTCCATCCACACTAGCCTTATAAACTTTCTTAGTCAGTCTTTCCTCGTCCATTCTTTCTACATGTCCAAACCAGCTTAACATACCCTTTTCTATTGTAACTATATGCACTTTCATGCGGCATCTCTCTCTAATCACACTATTTCTTATTCTATCTTTCAGAGTCACACCACATATGCTTCTCAGCGCTCTCATTTCCACAGCATTTATTCTGCTCTCATGCTTCTTTTGCCATACCCAACTTTCACTTCCATACATAAGTGTGGGCACTAATAGCAGCATAATATGTAACCTTTTTAGCGCCTCTTCATATCTTCATTGATTTTCTTTTCTATTACTTTTTTATTTGCACCTTTGCTTTTTTCAATACTTACAGCAATAGGCTGAACAGCCATTATAAAACATGTTGGTTCATATTTGTAAATCTATATATATCTATATGTATATAATGCCTGCTCATTATTTCAGGGGCCCAAGAAAATGTTAATGTTTACAACAAAGAAAAGGAATATCTACAAAATCAAATGTCATTTACCAAACAAAATGTTTATGATAATCAAGGACAGGAGATTATTGAATACCATACTGCAGAAGAAGACGAAGCTTGGAGGAACAAACACAAAGCAAATGTTAAAGAATACATGCAAACGAGAGGAAAGGAAAAAGAAACTGAAAAGCCTAAAGATGATATGACTGATGAAGAACTATGGAACAGATTAGAAGAGTTGGAACTCCAAGAAGAGTTAGAGAATGAACTAAACAGTATGGATGATAAAAGTATTAGCTTATCTGATATAAAAAAGTCTCATGATGATTCTTTTATTGTTAAAGGAGAAGATGACATCACAATAAAACAACTTGAATATAATAACAATCAAGGCATAAAAGATAAAGATAAAGCAGAAAAAGAAAACAGAAATAAAAAGGTTACATTTAGAGAAGCTAAAACACCTGAGCAACCTTCTAAATTAGATTTACTTCAAAAAGTAATAGACAGACAAAATGAATTAGATGAAAAGCTTCAAGAAATAAAAAACAGGGAAAGGAGTCAAAGTAAAACAGAAAAGGATTTAATGTCAAGATTAGATGAATTGGAACAACTGGAAGAACTGGAAGATGAGATGGACAGGTAAACCAGTAAACAATACTTTATGTACATTTGTATCTTAACATACACAAGTGTATAATTCTTTTTAAATATAAGTAAGAAATATATATGAAGAATATCACAGTTATAATTTAGAACTAGTCTAGCTAGAACTGTCAACAAAATAATTTTAATTAAGCAAGTAGCATATTTATATAATTTAGGTACCAATCATAATGAATGTCTATTTAGTTATGAATTATTATTTTTAATTTCAGGCTAGATGACATAATTGAAAATGAAGATACTGAAGAAAGTGAGGTGGAAGAATCAAATATGTCAGATACTACAACTAAACTTCAAAGACGAGTTTCCTTTGTTGATGAAGATGACAGTGAAACTCTAAATTTAACTTTTAAACACAGTGACACAGAACCAAATAATGACCCTTATGATCCAGAAAAAGGTATACAGAAACCTAGTGATATTTATATGGCACATTCCAATGTTATTGGTACAGGTACCATTTCTATATTAAAAAAATCTAAATATGCTGCAGATAATGACATGCCAGATATGTTGACAAGGAAGTCAGTAATAAATATTGAAAAGGAAATAAAGCAACAGATTCAACAGCCCATGCTGGATGAACAAGATCATGTTGCACATCAAACAATTGTAATAAAAGATGTTGTAGAAAAAGCAGGTCAAGGTGATAATAAGATGCAATCTGAGACAAAACCTATGAGTTTATTTAAAAAGAAAAGAATGCAGAATAAATCATAATATGGTTATTGTGTCTTATTTTATTCACCTAATCCAAATAATATTAATGCTCAATCATGTTGAAATGTTATTAAAAATTAAATGATAACAGCCTCTTTTACCTCCTCTCCCATGTCAACGCTGCATATATTATTATGTGTGTATGCATTGAGGAGTGGGTGGGAATACATTGTTCAATAGTACACATGCCTACTGAACACGGAAAATCTAACTGCTTGTGCTACAAACATGCGATTAATCGCGTTCTACTTGCTATCGTCATAGCACGTATTAATGAAAGTAGCCATCCAAACCATTTGATTTATATACCAAATATACACAGTCGTCCCCTGTCCATACTTCGAGTGTTCGATCTGGAGGTACTCTTGTGTGTCTGCAAAAATATCTGCAGCTTTCAACATAGTGTACTGGCCACAGAAATCAAAATCTAATTTAATATCTTCGAAATAGTTAATGATCTATATTTGAATTAGAGTCAGAAGTTCTCAAGTGGATTGAATCACTCATGTAATTCATCATACCATAGCAAAAGAGGCCGTTTCGAAAGCAACCTGACTTGCCATGCTACTTGTATATTGCCGCTACGGAACCCTATTTTCACACTAACCCCATTATCATTTTGATGCATTTTCCCTGTGTTGCAAAGAACTTTACAAATCTACATTTAACATACCCACATAAAGAACACCTAGACTCTGGAAAATCATTTGCGGGTTACACAAATAGTTGTCCTGTGTAGGTGCCGAACCAATGATATTGTTCGCCATCCGTACGTACAATCGCAAATATAAGGCCGCAATTTTGGGTTTGTGGTACACGAAATAAACGTGATTTCAATGACAAAAGAATTTAATAGATGTTGCATAAATAGGTTGTAAAAGCTCTGCCTTGGTGATGAAAAGATGGTGTTAATGATAATATTTGAAGGTTAAGCACGGCCATAATAGCAAAATAATTAGCTAGCTGTTTTAGAATCTCTCTCTCGACTCGTAGCATTGGCAATTGGAATACGCTTAATGCCCGGTTTACATTATTCCAGTCCAGTGATCTAGCGAGATTCCAGTCCAGTGCTGGACTGGATCTGTAACGTCTACATTATTCCAGTTATTTAGAAGCCGTTGAAGTGTGAACACTATAGTGACAATGATTTCAAGAAGAGATCAGTTTCGAAAATGTTTCAAACGTGCTCAATCACTCTTGCTACAAGAAGTTATTAATGAGGTTGATAAGGAACTAAAAAAAAGGAACGGATTTGGGTGGGAAATTGGATCAGCGAAAGAGATCAAAAAGGAGGGTCAGCAATACTTTTGCAACAACTGAAGATAGAAGATCCCAATGAATATAGACTGGCACTGAGAATGACAGCAGAAAACTTTGAAGAACTGTTATCATTAGTTTCGATTAATATCCAGCGTAAGAATACGTTGTTCAGAGATGCTATACCCGCAAAATTAAAATTAGAAGTCACTCTTTCTTTTTTAAGTACTGGAGATAGTTACAGAAGCCTCAGTCGTATGTTTCGATTGCCAAAACCAACTATTTCAAAAATTATACCAGAAGTCTGTCAAGAAATTAAAAGGGCATTAAAAGACCACATCAAGGTAATATTTTTTTTATTAAGTATCATATCTATGACAAATTAAGCATTATTGAAAGCATTCATGATTATATTAATGTATTCTGGGTCATCGCTTACTACATTTAACGAGTCCTCGGTGGTTTGTGTATCTACAGACGCTGGACTATTCAATGGCATATAAGTAGGTACTACTACTCGTGCTTGGTCTTGACGCATAATTGTAATTTGGTCTATTCGGTTTTATAGGACTATTCAAATCGTGTAGTCGACATCTTGTTATCACACTCTGTATTTCTTCTTGGCCTAGGATAGCCTGTTCTGTAGAAAGGGTTCTTAATTGCTTCGCAATGTGTTTCCCGAAGATGTCGAATTCATCTTCCACTGTTTCTGATTTGGATAAATCGTATTGCATATCTTTCATGCTACTGACTATTGTAGACAGCTGTGAAATTTTACTTCTTTTCTTTCGCGGTTCTGATAGACTTACTTCTGGGTTTGTATGGGTAGGGTTGGTCCCACATTGGTCACTAGGTTGAGTATTGTCAGTATTTTCTTTATTTTGAGCATCATCAGTATTTTCCTGAAAATAAAATATTTTTACTTTCTTTTTGCAGATACCCACTGCGGAACAATGGAAACAAGTCGAGGAAGGCTTTCGGAATAAGTGGAACTTTCCTTTGTGCTATGGAGCGTTAGACGGAAAACACATAAAAATTACTGGCTCCTATGAATATGGAAGTACGAACTTTAATTATAAAAAAGAAAACAGCATAGTATTGATGGCTCTTGTTGACCATGATTACTGTTTTACGTATATCAATGTGGGCGCAAATGGAAGCGCTTCGGATGGTGGTATTTTCAAAAACAGTTCCATTTTTACTGAATTAGAAAATGGCAGTTTTATTCCAGAAGATGGAGTGATTGTGGCTGATGCAGCATTTCCACTAAAAACATACTTAATGAAACCATATCCTGGGGCTAATTTAACTTTTGAACAAAAAATATATAATTACAGGCTGTCCCGTGCTAGACGCATTGTAGAAAACGCTTTTGGAATATTAGTAAGTCGATTCAGAATTTTCGAAAAAGCTATTTCAACTAAGTTACATACTGTGGATCACATTGTGTATGCAGCTTGCTCTCTACACAATTGGTTGAGAAAAAAGTCAAGCAATTATATGACTACTTCTTGTGTAGACCATGACGATCACAACGACCATCATTTGATTAATGGAACATGGAGATCCGAAATAACCTCTTTAGATAGTATCATACAGCAGGGCAGTAACAACTCAGCAACACATGCCAGGGAAAAAAGAACTCAATTTACTAATTATTTTGTGAACGAAGGAAAAGTACCATGGCAAAATCATATGATACATTGATAAATTTGTGTGTTTTAACAAATAATATGCTACTAAAATAAAAATAAATAAAAATCTTAAAATAAATACCTGTGTTTTACGCTTCACCATCACATTTTTAATAAATGAATTGAATTCGGCGAACCATTTCACTTTGGGTTGGTAAACATTGCCACTAGCACCAGATGTGGATGATTTCTTAATCTTGTCTAGTTCAAGGTAGTATGTCGAACGAATGCTTTTTATTTTGTTTTTCACATCTTCCGGTGTGAATCCTTCAATTTCCATACCAATGCACAGATTTTGCAAAGCAGTTTGGCGCATAGCTTTGTTTTTATAATGATCTGATGTTATATCCCATAAACACGGATTTTCTCTGTATATAGTGACAAACTTTATAGTTTCGTCTTCAGATAACTTCTTCACCATTGTTAAATCCTTTTTCTTTGCAAAAAAGTCCGCAAAAACAACCAACACGTGCGTACTTCGTCAGCACTGGAATGGCACTGGCAAAGACTACTATAGTATACTGGCTAGGCACTGGATTGGTCGCACTGGATTCAAAAGTAGACCGCGAATCCAGTTACTGGACTGGAATGCTTACTGGATTCAGTTCATTCCAGTGCCGGTTTTCATTTTTCCAGTAAGCAATCCAGTACTGGACTAGATCGCTGGACTGGAATAATGTAAACCGGGCATTAATAAAGCTATTAATGCTATTTTGAGATTTTTGCTATCAATTTCTGAACGTTATCATTTATTAATTGTTGAACGTAATCTTTTTTGACAACTTTATTTTGAGGTTATGTTGTGATCTCAAAACGAAACCTCGGTAAAATAGTAGTAAAATATAATAGTATTAATTAGATTATTAATTCTAATATTAGTGAAAAATGTTATCACGTAGCTGGAGACATATGTGCCGGCGTTATTCTCAGGCCGTAACTTTTAGAACCAATGAAAACTCGCCTGTAAGTTAGGACTTGCAAATATTTAACATACATTTAAATTATCTAATATATATTTTTATAGTTTATAGTTGTAACCGTTAAACGCTTTGTGATGAAAACGTTCTATTTTCATTTATAATATTAAATATATTTTATTCCAGTAATCTCCTTAATCTTATGTTTATTTTTCAGATCTCTGCATCTAGTTTCAGCTTTAGCTTGGACACCAGTTATATTAATTTATGCCTTATGTCCTAAAGTAATAATCAATTGCAATTTTGCAGGCTCAACATAATGATAAACAAGTTGGTTTATTCTACACAATAAACCCTGAAATATGCAAAGAACTCTTTGGTCATGGTGGCTTCCCCAAAAGTTTCATGAAACAGACAAAGACATTCACAGAAACAGCCATAATGGTGCGACAACCAGCACTGGACCTCATGGATTGTATAAAGGCTACTGACATGAACCAGCCAGCAATTCGATACGTACTTTGTATCCTTTTAAAATATCAGTAATTCTTAATATATTGTAACCTTTAGGGTTTACTTAGGATAACGACAATCCACGCTGTAGGGGCGTGGTGTCTTGAGGTTACTTTAAGCAGAGATGATTCAAAGATACTAGAGCAATTAACACTTTTATTAACAAGTAGTATATAACACACTTAAAGCAAGCTATACAATTAATAAAAATCAGGGCGTGGTTCTCAAAGGCTTCCTACGTGGTTATTATAAGGAAGAACCACTTAACTTGATGTGCAGCTAAGCGGAAGGAAGAAGACTGCCCCAGAACACGATCCACTATATATAGGCCGCCGCCGATCGGAGGGGGGGTAGTGGTGCCACCGTCTCGCTCGCCGCGCACGCAGCCGTGCGCCGCGAGTTGATTACGTGACAGTATGTACTATATACTTATAGTTAATTTAAATATATAGAAATATTGGATCTACACCAGAGTTATGATATATATCAAATTGCAATTTGTAATATTAATAAATTGCAGTTTGTATCAGCATAAATATCATAAAATTTAGGATACCCTAGCTTATAAAGATACCAAATGATATACTTACAAACTTTATATAAGCAAAGGCATTCTCTTTTATAGTATGTAGAAAATAGGCATAACACATCTTATTGGAATCTACTTGAGCTTGGAGCAGGTTTAGTGGGAAAATAACTGCATCGTAAATGTATTTTATCTATATTATAGCAAGCTAGTGATAGATATAATATTCAGGTCTCCTTACAATATGTCTAAGTATTGATAACATTCCTTAGCAGTATTGTAAGATGGTGAAAAAGGTACTGGCAAGTCTTTGACAATGGCTCATCTCCTGCATTATGCCCATGAAGATGGGTATCTGATTGTCCATGTTCCTTGGGGTAAGTTTAAATTACCTACATTCATGATTTATGTAATATATGTCTCTGGTGTATTATAAAAACCATTTGTTTGTAATAACACTAGTGTGAATCTAAACTGGTTAAATGGTTTTTAAAATTCATAATGTTATGCATTGATTTTTGTAAGACTATAACCACCACTGTCTGGTGGAAAACCTTAGGGGAAGCCTATGTCTAGCAGTGGATGTCTTTCGGCAGAGATGATGATGATAATTATACTATATTCTACTCTTACTTTTGCAATGTTTCATTTTCCCAAATACATTCCAGTAATCCAAATAATTTTAAAAACCATAGCTAGAAATCATATTTTTTTGATTTGGTTAGTTATCTAAAAGTTCTGATAAGATTGCCTGTAAATTAATTGTAATTTTTAGTAACACTTACACTATTTTACCTGTACACAGTGTCTGAATGGTTAAGAAGGTTACCTCGTCATAAGGAGATGTCCAACTCGCAGACACACGAAGGTTTCGTCGACCTGCCGCTCGACGCAGCCGCATGGCTTATTCACTTTAAGACGCAAAACCAGGCAATACTGAAGAGTGGAAATGTAAGATTATTGATACTATTATATATTTATAGTCTTTTTAATCTAATAATAGTGCAAGAGGTGATCGTGGTAAGGTTGATTTCGGGTTGTATAATCGAGTCGAGTTAGTCAGGCAGCACTAGACCGAAAAATATTGGACTATTAGTTACGAGTTCATCTACTCATATAATAAGCTCAAATCAATAAGGAGAGCTTTTTTATGAGACTTAAATTTAACTGACTATGTGCGGGTTTCAAGTTATCCAGGGTACATACACTATATTGTACTCAATTAGAGTCTAACGTAAATTAGAAACTGCAGGTCTTAGCAGATTAGTATGCTGCCTATTATGTAGGTATTATGTTTATTGTAATTTACCTATGTAAATTACAATAAACATAGGACTATTCCTATAACCGTTTTACAGTTGAAAATATCCAATGAATATGTGTGGAGTAAACGCGAGAAGACGGAGGCGGGTGCTCCGCTGTTAGAGCTGGTGGAGCTGGGCATCAGCCGCGTCAAGTTCGCGTGTGACGTCATCGAGGCGCTTGTCGACGAGATCAAGGCTCTGTCTAGCAGTAAACAGTGAGTAGCTTTAAAGTTTAGTACATTGTTCAATGAGCTAAAGCAAGGATTTGAGCGTTACTAACGTCTACAACTGATTCAAAAGCTTTCCTAAGATCTCAGTTCAAGTTCAAAAGATCTGAACAGTAACCACAGTGAAATACATCTTGTTCCCTCTTTATCCTTCTTTTTCACTTGCATCTTCCATTAGACATTTATGGCATGCTATTACTAGAATGAATATAAGAATTTATTTTTGTAAGACAGCATGTCTTTTCAGCTTATTTGATGGTGCCGCCAATGAACTGATAATGTATAATTACGGGCTCTTATATCAGCGGCAGTGTAAAACGCTCTTTTCCACTTCCGCCGTTGTAAGAGCATTACTCCAAAATCTATCTGAACTGGTCAGATATGTATGTTAATGGATTTTTCTCCAATAGTTCCACTGTTTTTTATTAATATCTTTCATAGTTCTAAATATGTTACATTTTCTTTTACTACGCTACTATTTATTGTAACTATTGCTCATAGTCATGATGTTTTTATGTTTGTTTTAGATGCAAGACATTTGTCGCCATAGATGGTTTTAATAGCTTTTTCTACCCACTGACGCGCCTGAATACGCCCACCAAAAGAAAGGTCAAACCAGAAGAAGTCACACTAACCACAAGTTTTTTGAAGCTTACTAAAAATGATTGGGTAAGATCATACTACAATAATTAGTTATATGATAGTCACTAGGTACTTATGGATTGTTAAGGGTTTTAAGACATGTGCAACAAAATGCCAAATAGCTACTCAAAGTTCGCAAGTTTGATGCCCCATACTATAAAAATATTGTGTGGTCCACAAATATTTGAGTCCTATCTGCTTTACAATAGAGAAGTCGAAAATAAAATTAAAGACCTACTAGGTATATACTATTAAGACATGTTGCTTTTCCAATTACTTAAAATATTATTTTTCTATGAACTGACAGACAAATGGAGCAATTGTGGTTACTGCAGATCAACTGGCTGTTCCTGATGACCACCATGAAAGTTTTCTCCCCAAATACTTACTATACAAAAAGGTAATAAATATCCTTATTTGGACTTAGCGAATTTCCATTTTTTGTGGCAAATAAAAATGAGATCGTGTTCAAATTCATTTTTACTTAAACTTATTCTATTTAAGTCAATAGAAATAGTAGGTACAAAAAAAGTATAACTTTTAAAAATATTCTCTGGGAAAGGCAAATTATGTTTGGGTTTTTCTGTTAGTTATTTGCCAGTAATTGCAGTTAAAGCTATGTCTAGTGTATACATAGATACATATTATAGTACATCGATTTTTATGTTTTCTTTTTACAGGGCTTTGAGCATCTAGATCCGTTTGTGCCAATTGAAGTAGGCAGATACTCAGACAAGGAGTTTCTAACCTGTATCAGCTACTATAGGGACAGGTTATGGCTAAGAGGTCCCAATGAGATTGAGAAGGAGCTCAAGTTTACCAGTGCATGCAACCCTTACAGATTCATGGAACAATGTGCACCTTTGTAATGTAGATTTATTATATTTAAGATTAATATAATGTTGTAGTTGATATTATATGGTTTGTTTTATTATTTCACTATAATTTCTTATATCAGTAAATAGTAGAGCCTCGCCGATTTCAGCATGAATGGGCTGGCTCGACTGGGGAAGGACTGCCCTCTCACAGAATATCGATGTGAAATACCAGTATTCCTACTCGTTTAGGTTCAAAATTTCCAAATCTCAAAATGTCCAGAGGATGCAAAACATTCATATCCCTAAACATCCATATCCCTGAATGTCCATATCACAGAATGTCCATATACATACCCGAGTGTCTATTTAACTTTATTCAAACAAAATTATATGGTCGATTAGAAAAACAACTATTGTGAATCATAAATTAAATTTTTATGTTATTTAAACATGTGATTGCTATAGGCGGAGGCCACAGAAACCTTAAATTTGTTTGCAATTTTGAATTAGATCATCTCTTCGATCATCATCGGTTTCATAACGAAACCATTGCAGAGATAATCTAATTCATCATAGTTATAGGGAAGAATACTAACATTTTCAAACCTCATCCGTTTTCTGCTGATTGTATAAATGTCAAGTATGAAAAAAAAAGAAAGTATAATTAAATTCTGCCGGCAATAAAATATTGGAGATATCCTTACCTAAACCATATCCATATCCACATATTGAATAATTGTTAATTTATATTTTATCAATTATAATTATTAAACAAATCGGAAGCCAGAGCAACATAATCAAAATTAATCAGATATTGTTAATAATTTGGATACATCAGGTATGTAGTTGTAAACTGATGTTGTATAAGTATATAGTCAAATAATAAGCTGAAATATGGCTTTAATAATTTATTTGCTGAACATAATATCTACAGAGTTAGTGCTTACAACAAAACTTATACATTATAACCAACAATGCGGCGTTTGCCAATGCACTCTCCGACGTAGAACCAAAACAAGACCTCAGCACCAACAAGTACATTTAAGGTTGCTTGCTTAATAGATTGATCCTTCCATGCGCCACTCTTAGCGCTAGACAACAGTCTGCCAATACCAGCCTTGATCTGTGGAATTTCGCTTAGCTTGGGTGGTGCCAGCTCTACTCGCGCATATTTCATGAAGATGTTAAATTTCGGGCGACCCTGGGCGATGGCCGCTGAAAAATAGGAAATATAGATTAGTTCAATGATAAAAGTAACATTTTAGGGAAATGACATAGTAAAATATAAGAAAGTGGTTAAACATATCAAAAGCTAAAATTAATTAACGATATTATACGACAAATACTGTCCACATAACCTTCAAAATGATTTAAATCTGAATTACATAATAACTATGGTAAGTATAACAAACCATGGTAAATAAATTATGGAAGAGTCGTTGAATACATTGTTAATACTTACTGTTAATGAGACTCGGTACCTTGCCGACTAAACTTGCCATTTTATAGATTTAATCAAAACAATTGATGTAAAATCAAAAATTTGATTTCGGAACAGAAATGGAAATTGGAAGGATACCTATCTGTCAGTTCAACTCTGTTCCTCACTGACGTTTATAGTGCTGTATAAATTAAATACTAAACTTGACCATTATTGATCTCGGCTTACAATAATCTACTACTTGTAGGTGAAAATTACCAGTACAAAAAAGCTTTTCAAAGATTTTCCTTAGTAGCAAGATTCGATTCGAGATGCTAGTTGCTACGTCGATGATTTTCTGTCAAACGCGTTTGTCAAGTGGAACCGGCGATTGAAATATTTATTAGGAAAATTAGCTAAATATTATTAGAAAATAAGGGTATTAACATAAACCAAAGTGGACTCTGGTTTAATAAGTCACTGAAATGTATTTGCGAGGTATGTATTTTCTTCTTCGTACATTTTGGTTTGATTTTAGCGTGGCACACATTTATACACATATTTATCTATATTACATATAAAATAAAGAATAGATGATTACAGATTGCATTTAGGTCATAGATCTAAGATTATTATAATAGAATATAACCATTACACAGGTAATTTAAAGTGAAATGTATAAGGACACGTCATTGTTAGCCAGACGACGCCGGCCATATACCTTGTAGTTTTTCAGGTTAAGCAAAATGCATTTTCTCATTTGTATAGTGTACGCTAACAAGTCATATCTATCTTAGCATCAAGTATTTATAACCCTGATATTCATAATCTTAGCAAAAACTCTAAATTCTAATTATTATTGTATTCCTCTTCCAGCGGCGTTTCTGCTATCATTAAGTATATTATCAATAAGCAATGCCAACACACTGCAAGGGACCATAGATCTGAAGCGACTGCAGTCTATCCTGCAGGAAAATGTCAGGAGCAAAGATATCACATCTCTTTACTATTCTGTCAAAGGATTGGCACAGTTAAATGCTGATCTGCCTAATATTTGTGAGGTAACTTATATATTTATCAATAGTATATTTAGAAAATTCTATCAGAATATTTGGTACAAATATCTAGTAATAATTGTCAGTTAATCCTCTTAGGCATAACATGCATGTCAGTAGTGCATTGATATAAACATAATTCCTATTCTCAACCAAAAAAATAACAATCAGTGATTTGGTTGGTATACAAATAAACCAAATTTGTATAAACTAAAATGCATAATGATAAAATAACTGCAAGTTTACATAGTAGAATTAAGAGGAACTGTTGAGTAGATTGGCAAAAGGCTAATCAAACTATCTATATTATGTATAATATAATTATAAACAAGTAGATGTGAACACATCATAATGACATAATTCAGTTTGATTGCATAGATAGTGTATTGGTTTAAACTTTAAATGGTCACTCGTCCACTGTCAGTGACTGGAGTGTTATTGGTGAATGTAGCAAAAAGTTGTGGGATCCACTAATAGTTATTTTAATAGTATTGTCTTATATTAATCAGAGTGTTTATACATTAATCTAGAAAGAAAGAACGGAGACATTTCAATTTCTTTTCTCAGTGTCGAATGGCTCCATCAAATAGGTATTGATGATTCTGGTAACATCAGGGTGGAAAGAGATAATGACAATAAATAAATAAGAGACATTTTATACATTTTGAATTGACTAATGATGTTAGGTTAACCAATTTCTGATGATATAGTTTTAAGGTTGTTTTCCTGTAACTGAATCAGTTTCATACTTTATATAGTGTAAACATTTAGGTTGCAAATAAATATTATTATCGTAAGACTCAAAATTAATATATTTGAACTTGACCATTTTAAAATTCTTATTACAGGACATTAAAAACATAAAATATGATATTAAAAACATTGAGCAAGTGTTCCAACTGGCAAATGCTGCAGCCATCACAGGCTGCCAGAACTCTTTGAAGCCCGATGTGGTTACGGCGGCTTCACAAATTCTGGACAAGAAGGATGCCACCATTCCCGAGTTATATCATGCTGTATACACACTGAAAGCACTTGGAAAAGGTTCTGTTTATGATAAAGAAGATGCACTGAAGAATCTTATTCAGTTGTTGAAGAAAGATGACTCACCTGCTAAGTAAGTTGTATTTATTATAATTTGACAACACAGTTTAAGCAGTTGAACTCACATTAGAAGATCCTGGCAATAAACTCAAGGCAACACTTTTACCACAAATAAGGTCACATATGCTTTCAGTAGTCAAATGTAGTATGTTTGTCTTTTTTAATATGTCAATCGTTCTTAATATCATAATAATAATTACTAATTATTAAAGACAGCATTAAAGAACCAAAATTATCTGTATCTATACACAGCTCAGACTAATTGTAATTCACATGTGTGAATGTAAAGCTAAGTTTACAACTGAAGCAAAATAAGATTTATTTTTACACTTAAGCGCAACTTACTTTGAAGATAGGTTTGTATTAAACTTTAAATGTAACTGTATCAACTATGCAAATTATAGCTATGAGCTTGTTACATACATTTTACATTACTGAAATCAGTTAGTAGGTATATATTTCCATCTGCATTAAGTCTATTAAAGAAATAATCTGTTTAAATTACCTCTTAAAATTCATTTAACCTATCAACCAACGCTAGGACGCCGGCATCCGAGCTTAACCAGACTTTTCAAAACTTAAATTTTGTTATGATAGTCTTCTTTTGTTTGCGTAGCTTTTTTAGGCTGCATGAGAGTAAAATTTATTTTAATTTGAAACAATTTTTTATTATTATAAATTGCTTGTAGTTATATTGCCAGTATTTACTGATTTATGTAATATGTATAATACGTGTGTTGTGGTATCGCAGCTACGGCTACGTGTTCGCGCTGTGCGAGCACATGGGGTGCGGCGCGTGGACGGCATCGCACGCGGAGGGCGTGCTGCTGGCCGCCGACGAGAGCGACAACAGAGCGCTGCACTTCGAGGGAGGCCTGCCAGTCACCTCCAACCTGCTTGGGACTATCACCAGGTACCTATATAATAATAATATCAGCCCTGTATTAACTGTCCCACTGCTGAGCATGGGCCTCTTCTCTGTGTGAGAAGGGTTAGACCATAGTCCACCACGCTGGCTCAGTGCAGGTACCTATATATCTCTAACTTTTTATAACGTATTTCACAAATATACTTTACCAGATTTTACTCATGGTTTCACTTGTGTAAAAGTAAGTTATATATAAATTATAACATAACCGTGTTAGCAACTATACTTTTATAAAATAAAATATAGTCTATGTTACTTGGTGATAATATAGCTTTCTAATGGTGAAATAATTTTTTAAATCAGTTGAACAGATTTTGAGTTAATTCATTACAAAAAAAAAGAAAATAAATCTTTGCAGTGTTATTCTGTGACCTTAATTAATAAAAAAATATTTTGACTTTAACTTTGTTAGTAACAGTTCTTTTCCTTTCTTGTTCTCGTGAAAACGTGTACACAATATTCCATGATAGTTGGTCAAATAGTTAAGGCGTGAAGTGTTTCAAACAAACTCACATTCACAATATTAGTTAGGATATGCAAAAGGTTATATACAAAATTTGTGTGAGATGTAAAAGATTTATCTTTCATACAACAAAAGTGTATTTAATATAATGATTGCTGTAGGCTATTAAAATAAAATACACTACTGTTATTACCTTTATAATGCTTTTTTGAAACCAAAAAAGAATACAAAACTGCTAGATTCTAACAGTTCAATACATAATACTAATATGGATATTGCTATAATGTAATGGTCCTGTCTGTCAGAACGTACAAGAGTCAGAAGAAGCCGTCCCCACTGAGCGCAGAGCAGCGGCACAAGTTCGCGGAGTATCTGCTGTCGCGGCGCTCCGTCACGTCGCCGCGCGGCGCCACGCTGCTGCTGGAGGCAGCCATGGCACTCGCCGACGATGAGGTCACACATTATTTATTTATTTATTTGCTACAATTACAGATCACATAGGTCTTAAAATAGACCTTACAGTAAACAATATTTGAATCTGAAATCCAATTTCCTGTCTGTTTAAAAACAACTCCCGAACTAGAAATAAATCCTGTGTCGCGGGGGACTTTACAAACATTCAAATAACGGACACAAAGAACACCTAAACTCAGAACAACCATATTGGATCACACAAAGATTTGTGTGATCAAACCAATGATTCGTGTGGGATTCAAACCCACAACACTTGGTACCAAAACCAGTACGCCATCCGTGCAGTCAAAGAATAACTACACAGCTTTTATAATAATATGTAACTTCATAGAACCATGTGAAGTGTAAGTTAATTTATCTTAATTAGGATAATGCTAGATTAATCTGAATCTAACTTGTATCAAGACTAAGAAAGTGATTTTGATCGTTATATTATTGGCAAAAAGGCAATGGACTATTATGAGCCACATTATTGTTGCTTTTGGGTATTCGAAATATTTGTGGAATATGCATAGATCGAGTTGGTACCTCCGGCTGGTGAGATAACTATCTAGAGAACCATTAAAAATTTTGTGCCAAGTACAGTGCCTACTGCGAGTTTCTTTTACGTTAACGCTATCGACACTTTATGACGTTCAGCGCTCCGATTGGCCCGCTACAAGTACTTAACCAATCAGAGAGCCAATACATGGTAAACGTTTCAATCGCGTTAACGTAAAAGCTACTCACACTAGGTACCCAGTTTTGTGTTTACGCTACTTGACTACACGCCACCTATCAAATATGAACATAGCTTTTTCTTTTCACCAACAGCCAGCACCAATCAGCATCGCAATCAAAGGCAGGAAGTATATAACTTCTGAGTCAGACAACATCGAGTTCTCGATCACGGATCTTATCGGTCGCCCCGTCCGCGGCCTCAAGCCTGACGAAGTCATCGCTCAGTCCGGCACGCGCCTCGCCGATGACGTCGTTGTGCTCTCCAAACAACCCCTCACACAGAAACCCAACGAACCGACGACTTTCGTTCTTAATCTGAGCAAGATTAAGGCTCAATATGGCTTGTACAAGATTGCGCTCAGTGCGGGAACTAAAGCTGCCAGTGTGAATGTAGCTGTACTGGGAGAGATCCAAGTGAGCAGCGTTGAAGTTGGTATTGGTGATGTGGATGGTACCACTAGTCCGAAAATCACGACTGTTGCGTATCCTAACAAACTGACTGAGAAACTGCAAGCTGATCATTTACAAAAGTGAGTACAATTTCTTGATTTAATGCAATACTGATAAGAACTCGAGTATAAAAAAATAATATATCAAAGATGCGATTTATTTATCAATGCAATTTACAGCTTTAATTGGTTAATGAGATAAGCAGCAAAAAGACAGTTTTTTCCTTTTTATAATTAATTTTTTTTATAATAATAAATAGTTACACTATGTGAAATGTGTTTTACCATTTTGATACAGCACACTAAAAAGGTACTCTACTCTACTGGTAACACATCGCAGTTCCATAAAGTCTACTCTCTGTATAAAGTAAAGCGGCGGTAGCTTAATGGATAAGATATTGTACTTGCGATTGAGAGGTCGCGGGTTTGGCTCCCACCCATTGCACTACCGACGTGAACCCACTCCTAATACAAGCATCCTAGCTTAGCTGGAGGGGTTAACAAGAAAACTAGTAATTTGAAACACAAATTGCTATTAATCTTTAAACATCACGCGTTACTGTAGGAGTTCATTAAATATACGGATAAAATAGATCATAATGAATGTTCGCAGGGTGACCCTAAAGTTCACCGTCCGCGACAAGTGGAACAAGCCAGTGCTGGTCCAGCAGGCCTTCGTACGAGTGGGCAGCGCGCAAGGGGATCATGAGACCATCTTCGTCGCAGAGCCGGACAACACCAAGGCTTACAAAGTTGAACTGGTGAGAGAACACAGCCTTGCTGGAATTAGAATATTCTGTCTTCATAAGGCTCTTTTTATGCAGTGTCATTTATAAATCGTTTTTTTTTTGGTCTGATGGTTGGATACTTAGCTAATTTTTCAGATATACATTGCGGTTCTATAATATGACTACTATATATACTAGTATACTAGAAGTGTGTCAGGATCGTAGCAAATGGAAATCCGTAGTCTCTGCCTACCCCTCTGGGAAACAGGCGTGAATCTATGTATGTATGTATGTATATACTAGTATATTGAACATCCAGTAAAATGCATAGTGTTTGATCAAACTTTACAATGAGTGTCCCATCGTTACAGACAGAAATAATTGTTTCTTGATCGAGAATGCGAACTAGACTTGATAAAACATTAAAATTACCAGAAAAATATACATAGGTCTCCATTTTCTTAGTAAAATCGTTTATTATAATTTAAATTGTTTTTATATGAATTGAAATGGTAATGCGTATGGCACCTTGCTACAACAATGTTTATAAAATATGAATGCTCGTTTTGATTAGTTTTTATTCAAACATATTACCTTGTTTTCTCTCTAAATAATAACACTACAACAAAGAAAATGAAATGTAATCTATATTTATCACTAACATACCATATGTATTGCGTTTTTTCATAATTTTATTACTTTGTTAGTAACATTCAAAACCTTGAAACTAATATTTAAAAAAAAACATACAAACATAGCCTAAATCCTACTCATATTGTTTATAAATAAATATTAAATCGGTTTAATTTTGAAGGAAGATACATAAAATAAGATAATGCCGATGCATCAGGCCGAAGTTATTCCTTTTGCACATTGATTTTTCGTTTGAGCCCAGCGCACCTGTAATAAATTAAGGCCGTATTTCCTCTAAACAGGCATTGTTAAGGCCAAGAAGCCGCAACTTAAACGGGCACTAAGTATACAAAAGGATTTTTTGCCAAGTATAGCTAAGAGTTTACTCTTAATTTTATTCTCAGCAAAAATTTTGGGTTTTGCCTAAGATTTGTCGGCCTCGATGGCGTAGTGGTTAGTGTAACCGACTACCGCGCCTGAGGTCGCGGGTTCGATTCCCGCACAAGTCAAACATTTTGTGTGTATGGATGTTTGTCTTGTTCTGGGTGTTTCTATGTACTTATTTTATTTATTTACAAATAAAAAAAAAAGTATATATGTATGTCTATCCATTGTCTAGCACCCATAGTACAAGCTCTGCTTAGTTTGGGCTGGATGGTGTTGTGTGTATGTGGTAGAATATATTATATTATCCCTTCTTAACGTAATATGCAGCTGCTGCATATCAAATGCAGCATACCCATTTATCATGTTTGCATTTGTATTATGTCTCTTCATGAAATTCTAAAACGTAATATGTTGTTGTATCAGAACGTGGGCGGCATCGCGAAGCACCTGAACTACGAGTCGGGCAGCTACTCTCTGACGATGTACCTCGGCGACAGCGCCGTGTACAACCCGGTGGCGTGGCCCGTCGGAGAAGTGCACTTCAACTTCGGCAAGGATGCCACCGCTATCGGTAAGACATCTTTTCAACTACCTACATTATTTATTTTTTAAAAAGGACAGCTCCTGCCGTAGAAATAACTCCTGTGTCGCAGGGGACTTTACAAACCTTCATACGACAAAGAATACCCAGACTTGGAACAATTTATGGATCACATAAATGATTGTCCCGTGTGAGGATCGAATCCACAACACTCAGCGCAGTGTCGAGGCGACCACTAAAACAACTACGACATCTGTGCAGTGCTCACGTGAGAGTAGAAAGCTCTACACTTGCACAATATGCTAATGAAATTGTAAGTGTGAATGGATGAGGAAAATATTGCCTAGGTATTTATTAGCGTCTTCTATCAAATGATCGTGGACAGATTGTCGAGTTATAGGGGATAACTAGACTGCAGTATAACTAATATTAGTTAACTGTTTGAGCGCTACAGTCATGTACATGACATACAAAATGTGTCCAGCACAGCGCGCTACAGTGATGTACATGACAAAACAAAATGTGTCCAGCACAGCGCGCTACAGTGATGTACATGACAAAACAAAATGTGTCCAGCACAGCGCGCTACAGTGATGTACATGACAAAACAAAATGTGTCCAGCACAACGCGCTACAGTGATGTACATGACAAAACAAAATGTGTCCAGCACAGCGCGCTACAGTGATGTACATGACAAAACAAAATGTGTCCAGCACAGCGCGCTACAGTGATGTACATGACAAAACAAAATGTGTCCAGCACAGCGCGCTACAGTGATGTACATGACAAAACAAAATGTGTCCAGCACAACGCGCTACAGTGATGTACATGACAAAACAAAATGTGTCCAGCACAGCGCGCTACAGTGATGTACATGACAAAACAAAATGTGTCCAGCACAGCGCGCTACAGTGATGTACATGACAAAACAAAATGTGTCCAGCACAGCGCGCTACAGTGATGTACATGACAAAACAAAATGTGTCCAGCACAGCGCGCTACAGTGATGTACATGACAAAACAAAATGTGTCCAGCACAGCGCGCTACAGTGATGTACATGACAAAACAAAATGTGTCCAGCACAGCGCGCTACAGTGATGTACATGACAAAACAAAATGTGTCCAGCACAGCGCGCTACAGTGATGTACATGACAAAACAAAATGTGTCCAGCACAGCGCGCTACAGTGATGTACATGACAAAACAAAATGTGTCCAGCACGCCACAGTCACGAATACATTACAGATTTTTAAATGCTAATAAATATTATAAAAAAAATTGTTTTATTAATTGTGTTGTTAATTATGTAGCTAGACTCATCCTAATTTATATTGTGTGATGCTTACTATTTATTTAATCCATATTAGCATAAGATCATAAAAACGATGTAAGTACTAAAGGATGAAATCGTAGCTTAGCGCGACATACTCATCACGTCAAAAAAGCAAAAGTGTGCTCTCGGCACACTTTTGCTTTTTTGACGTGATGAGTATGTCTAGAGTAATGCCTATTTTAAGAAAACACGCAAGTATGTAAGGGCAATAAAATATAATCTTGTGGTAACTTAATTTAAGTAGTAATAAAA